>OZ007587.1:15477690-16876023 GCA_963931845.1 Maratus michaelseni
TTAGCAGCATTCTAAATAAACTAACGATTAAAAAGCTAAAGAAATTTGATTTTTCAGATGAATAATTGTTATTGTCAGGGGGGGCTCTGCCCCCCTGAACCCCCCGTTTTAAAAACATTTTGGACAATAAAAAAGAGAAAAAAACTTACCAGAAATCTTTTGTCAATCTTTATTATACTAAATTGTTAACTTATAATCTCACTCACAACTGCCCCCCAAAAAAAAGTAAAAGGATAAATATAATAAATGCCAATAAGTGAGACGGCGATTCAGAAAAAAGGGAAATTGCATACAAAAAATATATAAATAATTACACATAAAAAAAAGTTAATATTTACCAAAAAAAATTAATTAATTAAAAATAAATAATATAATGTTTACCAAGTGGGGTCCCAGTCAGGGTCTAAAACATTGTCAATGAAAGGCACTCTGCCTTCTAACTGAAAAGAATTTAAATTTTTGAGGGACTTTTGGTAATGCACCCTCGATGTTTTCAGACTTTGCCGTTGGTCTTTGAAAATCCAAAAGCTTTTGCCCCTCAATCCCGTACCCTGGGTAGACTTGAATAATGTCCTTTATGAGGACTTCTACTTTCTGGCCCGTCGTTTGTAAATGATCTAGCTTGTGTCGGCGATAAAAATGAAGAGCCATATATTGTAACAACATTTTATCGTTCCTGCGACATTTTAGAGAATTTTTAAACCAACGATTTTCATTTTCTAGATCATTAATGGTGTTCGCTTTATTGGTTTTTGACACGAATTTGCCTTTACTATGATTCGTAACTTCGTGTGTTGTCTGACTGGAGAATAATTTTTCTACGTCATTGTATTGTTTGGCCGAATCTGTATAGACAACACTCGTATCATTATGGCAAAAACGTGAAACATAAGGCCAAATATCACTTTTTTTTGCTATCTACCCTAAAAAACAACCCCTCTTTGTCCTCTCTACAAGAAATGCCTAAAACAGTAATCGTATGATTAGAAGTAAGCCGACCCCTTCCGTAATTCCTAATAGTTAAAAAAGTTTTATCAATTAAAATAGATTTTCCCGGGCCCCCCAATTCAGAATACATATGAGAAGAGTGAATTTCGCAAACTTCTCGAATATAAGAAAAATAATCACAAAGCGTTTCTTTTGATAGGGTCGGTTCATTCCTTTGTTTTCTCCAGTTACACATTTGCTCATATAAAAAATTTGTTTGAATTTTGAATACAAATCAATGCAAAAATCATAGCCAAAAGGTCGCGAACCGGAATTTTAGAATTTTCAAAAATAGTATTAATTGCAGGATTAACCGTGCCAGTAGGATTAACCGTGCCTACAAGGATTTGGGTTCGATTTTGTTTTATTTCTACGATTACAGGCCCATCTCCATTTAAATTTTACATCCTTGCTTTGATTTGATTTCATAGGACTGCTACATTTAGGGCAAGGCGGGCAGCTGTAGGAATAAGTCCAACTTCAATTGCAAATTTGACTGCAGAATCTTCCGTCTCTAAAATGGCCAACCATGTAGAAATGGAAATATTTAACAATACAGGGTGCATTTTAAACAACTAATGCAAAAATCCTAATAAAAAACAAAAAGAAATTAAAAAAATAAAAAGGCAGAGCAAGCAAGATTTACCTTAGAGAAATCAACGACGTCGGCACAGGCACAAGCAAATGTGAGCATCCGAATGAAATTGAATGGCGGCAAACAAGTTATCTAACGGATTTCAAATTTTAGCTTAGTAATTGCCCACGTAATACTAATTGTAACCAATCAGCTTCAAGCTCACCGTCTTCAAACGGGATTTCCGAACTAAAGCAACCCCAGGGTCCGTTAAGCTGTCGAAAGTCAAGGAATAAACGTAAACAAGAACGAAACATCTATCGCCCAGCAAACCGCGCCAAATTTGGCGACAAAATTTGGTTGAATCCTCGAATAAGCGAGGAAGTTGGCGATGTTGGGTTTGGCAAGGTGATAAATGATATTTTGTTGCTACCTGTTTGTGTCTTACATCTTTTCCACGCCTACGTTGTTTGACGTAGAAATTTGATTGGTTTACGAGTAAATTAAATCCCTTGGTCAGGTTGGTTGGTTTATTGTGTGCGGTAATGTTGGATTCCTAGAGTTTGTCGGTAGCTAGTACAACGCGTACGCATTTTTGCCGATCCCACCTAAGCTAGGGAAGAAAATACGGGCTTCTGATTGGTTGAATAATTTGAAGAGTATTTTGTTTTGATTCATTTTTGAGTTTACGTTTATTTAATCATAGTTTCTGTTTGAAAACCTTTTGGAAGATATATTTTAATAAATTTCCTTCGGATTTTACATATTTATTAATAGATAAAAGAAAGATTTTCTGAAATTTAAAATTAAAAGAAGTTAATGATGATGCTTCTGCTAAGGTAAGTTAAAAAGAGTTATGCAATATCTTTATTCCGTGATTAAATCTTGAATGTAAAAAAAATGTTATCTACTTATTTCATTCCGATGTTTATAGCTATTAATATTTAAAATTTCAGCACGATTTGTATATGCATATAAACACAATAATCACATTTCCTTTTTATGGCGTCCATTTCGCGATGTTTATAAACTCAATTGTTCTGTATTACTTAAAAAAGATTATAATAAAAATAAATTGCCATTTCTTATTATTATTATTATTTTAACATGATATGCATTTGAGAACGATTTTTTTACAAACAACAATTTCTCTTTAAATAATTCAACCAATCAGAAGCCTATATTTTCTTTCGTATGCTAGCGTCGGATCGGCAAAAATGCAACGCGCACGTTGTTTGATGTGAAAATTTGATTGGTGTATAGGTAAATAAATCGTTTGGTGGGGTTGGTTGGTTTATTGTATGCCGTAATGTTGGATTTATAGAATACGCATGTAGTTAGAGATGCAGCATTTGAATCGTTTGACCACTGACGTTCGAAGTAGCACTTGTTTGGAGATTTTGTTTTCTGCTGCTTCGAAGTAATTTATGGTACAGTACTACGCCCATTTGCTACAGAACTAATTTAAAGTGAAAGATATTCAAAAGGTATTTAGGGATAAGTTTGAATTTTGTCCTCTTGAGTGAGTAGTTTGGTTTTTCAGGGTCAATTTTGTATATTTTTAAATATCGTTTCGTAAGCGTTCTATTTTAAGTGTCAGGATGCCTCGAAAATCTGTCTCAGGGAATGAATGGAATGATTTTCGTAGTGTTATAGAATTGAGTGGTAGGGGTAAAAAAGCTGTGATTGAATATTGTATGGGGAAAGGTTTGATTGCGAGCGAGTATGAATGTCCGAAATGTGGGAATGGTATGAAATTGTGTGAAAAGGATAATCTTGATGGATTTGAATGGCGGTGTGATAGAAGTGAGAAAGGGAAAAAGCATTGTGTAAGGCTTGGTAGTTGGTTTCAAGGGAGTAGAATGAGTATGATTGACGCTTTAATTGTTACGTATGCTTGGGTTAACGAATATGATCATAAACAGATTGTGGATTTGGCGTGAGTGAGTAAGCAAACGGCAACTGATTGGATGAGTTTTTGTAGAGAGGTGTGCAAGTCTGTGCGTGTGTTTGAAGATAGGGATTTGGGAGGTGTAGGTAAGGTTGTTGAGATAGATGAGAGTATGTTTCGGAAGAGAAAGTATAATAGAGGAAAGCATGTGGATAGTAAGTGGGTGTTTGGTGCTGTTGAGCGTGGAAGTAATGAGTGTTTTGTGGAAGTAGTGGAAGCTAGAACGAAAGAGATTTTGCTAGAGATTATTAAGAGGCGGATTTTACCGGGAACTGAGATTATTTCTGATTGTTGGCGGGCCTATAATTGTCTTTCTGATGAAGGTTATAAAAAGGCCTCCGTCAATCATAAATATTTTTTCAAGGACCCGGTTACTGGGGCGCACACGAACACGATAGAGGGTTTATGGAGCGAGATTAAACGCAACCTTTACGGAAAGCGGCAGGTAGCAGATTCAGAAGATGAAGTATCTCTTGATAGCTACCTTGCTGAATTCTTGTGGAGGAAGCGTCACAGAAGAGATCCTGGTCAACTGTTCGATTCATTCTTGAGGGCGATCATTCGAATTTATCCCCCAAGAGCGCGGGATGTGGTGGGGGAAGGCAATAATGCGAATTTAGATTCTGTTTCGCTGTTGGACGACAGCGGACATAATTCTCCTGTTGATTTGCTGTCGGACGACAGCGATGATGATATAAATAAACCGGGGCCTTCCACAAAGAAGACAAAATGGGAGAAATAAAAGTAAGTTAATTTTATTTATTTTATAAGATAAGAATTGTGTGTCGTGTATTTTATAAGTTGCTGTAGAGTTAGTTTCGTCCATCGAGTGATGTTTTTGTTTTTTTGTTAAAGTGTACAGGGTACATACACAGGTTACTGACCGCGGCTTGAATGAATTTCATGCATTCTAGAGATTGCTACACAGCGAGTTTCATGCGTCCAGTGATGTTTTTTTTCGGTTAATGTACGCGAAGCGTACATACACAGGTTACTGACCGCGGCTTGATTGAATTTCATACATTCTAGAGATTGCTACACAGCGAGTTTCATGCATCCAGTGATGTTTTTTTTCGGTTAATGTACGCGAAACGTACATACACAGGTTATTGACCGCGGCTTGAAGGAATTTCATGCATTCTAGAGATTGATACACAGCGAGTTTCATGCATCCAGTGATGTTTTTTTTCGGTTAATGTACGCGAAGCGTACATACACAGGTTACTGATCGCGGTCTCAGCGAGTTTCATGTGTCCAGTGATGTTTTTTTTTCGGTTAATGTACGCGAAGCATACATACACAGGTTACTGACCGCGGCTTGATTGAACTTCATACATTCTAGAGATTGCTACACAGCGAGTTTCATGCATCCAGTGATGTTTTTTTTTTCGGTTAATGTACGCGAAGCGTACATACACAGGTTATTGACCGCGGCTTGAATGAATTTCATGCATTCTAGAGATTGCTACACAGCGAGTTTCATGCATCCAGTGATGTTTTTTTTCGGTTAATGTACGCGAAGCGTACATACACAGGTTATTGACCGCGGCTTGAATGAATTTCATGCATTCTAGAGATTGCTACACAGCAAGTTTCATGCATCCAGTGATGTTTTTTTTTCGGTTAATGTACGCGAAGCGTACATACACAGGTTACTGACCGCGGCTTGATTGAATTTCATACATTCTACAGATTGCTACACAGCGAGTTTCATGCATCCAGTGATGTTTTTTTTTTCGGTTAATGTACGCGAAGCGTACATACACAGGTTATTGACCGCGGCCTGAATGAATTTCATGCATTCTAGAGATTGCTACACAGCGAGTTTCATGCATCCAGTGATTTTTTTTCGGTTAATGTACGCGAAGCGTACATACACAGTTTACTGACCGCGGCTTGAATGAATTTCATACATTCTAGAGATTGCTACACAGCGAGTTTCATGCGTCCAGTGATGTTTATTTTCGGTTAATGTACGCGAAGCGTACATACACAGGTTATTGACCGCGGCTTGAATGAATTTCATGCATTCTAGGGATTGCTACACAGCGAGTTTCATGCGTCCAGTGATGTTTTTATTCGGTTAATGTACGCGAAGCGTACATACACAGGTTACTGACCGCGGCTTGAATGAATTCCATGCATTCTAGAGATTGCTACACAGCGAGTTTCATGCGTCCAGTGATGTTTTTTTTTTTCGGTTAATGTACGCGAAGCGTACATACACAGGTTACTGACCGCGGCTTGAATGAATTTCATACATTCTAGAGATTGCTACACAGCGAGTTTCATGCGTCCAGTGATGTTTTTTTCGGTTAATGGACGCGAAGCATAGTCAACCGTGTCTTGCATGTATGTATGCATTAGAAAAATGAGAAATATCGAAATTTTCCTCAATTATAAAGTGTGTGCTCTGATGGAGAGAATTGACTATTTACAGAGTTCTTATGAGAATTTCTTTGATGAAGTAAACTTTGATTTTATTCTGTTTTGTGACAATTTTCAAAGTTTAAGCTATATTTTACTAGAAATTTTTTAATTGTTAAAGGTAATAAATTATGAAACTTGATAAATATTTCAAAAAAATTCATAGAAAAAAAATAGATACAATTTGTAAAAATGGATACATCTGGAAGAAAAATGTTATAAATATGTAAAAAATGAAAAAAATTTATAAAAAAATGTAAAAATGTAAATATCCGGAGGAAAAAATAGCCGAAATTGTGTAAAAATGAAGTATCCGGAGGAAAAAATAGCTAAAAATTTGTAAAAATTGAAAAATCTAGAGGGAAAAGATAACTAAAAAAATTTTTAATGGAGAAATCTGGAGGGAAAAAAAAGTTTAAAATTCATAAAAAACGGAAAAATCCGGTGGAAAAAATAGTTTAAAATGGGAATATTCAGACGAAAACATAGCAAAAAAATTGTAAAATGGGAAAATATGGTGGCAAAAATAGCTAAAAATGTATGAAAATTGTAAAATCTGGAGGAAAAGTAGCTAACAATTTGTAAAATTGGAAATATGATGAGGAAAGAATAGTTAAAAATTTATCAAAATGAAAAATACAGAAGAAAGAAAATTAAAAATATGGAAAAATCCGGAGGAAAAAAAAATAGTTAAAAATTTGTAAAAATGGTAAAATTCGGCGGAAAAAGTAGCTAAAAGTTTCTAAAAATGAAAAGCCCATATGAAAAAAAATAGATAATTTATTTTTTAATTGAGAAATTTGGAGAAAAAATTGCTAAAAATTTTTAAAAATTGAAAAATTTGGAGGAAAAAGTACCTAAAAAATTGTTTAAATTGAAAAATTCGGACAAAAAAGTAGCTAAAAATTGAAAAATTCGGAGGAAAAAGTAGCTAAAAATTTCTAAAAGCGGAAAAATCCAGAGGAAAAAGTAGCTAAAAATTTTTAAAAGTGGAAAATCGGGAAGAAATAATAGCTAAAAATGTTAAAAAATGAACAAGTAAGGAAAAATATAGCTAAAAATTTATAAAAATGAAAAAAAAAGTAAAAACATAGCTAAATATTTATAAAAATGAAAAAAAAAAAAAAGAAAAACATCGTTAAATATTTATAAAAATGAAAAAAAAAGTGGAAACATAGCTAAATATTTATAAAAATAAAAACATAGCTAAAATTTGGAAAAATGCAGAGGAAAAAGTAGCTAAAAATTTGTAAAAATGGAAAAATCCAGAGAAAAACTATCTAAAAATTTGTAAAAATGGATAATACAGATGAAAAATAGCTAAAAACTTGTAAAAACGAAAATTCCGGAAGAAAAAATAGGGTAGAACTTTTTTTAATGGAAAAATCCGGAGGAAAAAATTTGTAAAAATACAAATATCCGGAGGAATAAATAGTTAAAAATTTGTAAAAATAGAAAAATTCGGAGAGAAAAATTGCTCAAAATTTGTAAAAATGGAAAAATACCTAAATAGTGTTTTAAACGGAAACATCCGGCGGAAAAAATAGGTAAAAATGGAAAAATTCGAACAAAAAAATTGATAAAAGTTTATAAAAATTGAAATATCTGAAGGAAAATGTTGGTAAAAGTACGTAAAAGTATGTAAAAATCAAAAAATGTGGCGGTAAAATTTACAATAACTTTGTAAATATTCTTAAAACGAAATAAAATCAACGCTACGTGCACGGTTTACTTTGTGAAAGAATTTGCTTGACGAAGTGTGTAAATAAGTCGTCTGCCGAAAAGCACGTGTTCTGATTGGGTAGAATTCGGAGGTTGCCGATTTCTCGGTTGGCGCGCGTCGATCCTTGGCGCGCATAAAAAAAATCGCCAAATCGGCTTACTCGCTTATTCGAGGATTCTGCCCAAAATTTCTAGCACAGAATATGGGACTTGTCCCCCCAGATGTCATATACGCACCACATTGGCGCGATTGCAACAAAATGGCAATTTTATGCCTCACATGGTAACCCGGTTATTTTTGCTTATATTGTTGTATATTTACTTTTATTTTTTATTTTAATTCTATAAATTGTTTTTATTACGTATATCAATATTTATTTATATCAAACTATCATTTATTTATTTTTATTTCCTTTTTTAAAATTATAGAAGCTATTTCGTTTATTACGTTATTTTATTTTTATATTGAAATAAAAAATCACATGCTATTTTTGCATGCTATTTGTAACTAATATTCGAAAACAAAGTTTTTGCCAAATTGGAGAGGGAAAAAAATAGCGCCCAATGTAGTTCGTATATGACATCTGGATCTGTGCCAAAACTTTCTTTAGAAAATACTATGGGGAGCATTGATAAAGAATATTGAATGTTCTTAAACTTTTATTTTTGTCTGGTTTTTAGAAAAATATAAAATAGTATAGCTCAGGGGTCGATTTAGAAAAAGAAAGTTGTATAGCAGTAACTGCTATACAGAGTCAGTTTTGAATAGCAGTTAGACACTTTTGTATAGCAAGTAAAAAATAGCAAATGTAGCTTTTAAGTCTTGGAAATTTACAACAAAATTAAGATAAATTAAGAATTTTCTTTAACACTGATATCTGTAGATTCATCCACCACTACAGATATATAATTCGCAGATTTCAGTTTCAAATTCAAGTCTTCCTTAAAGGTATCTGCAACACACTGAGAGAATTCTTGGTATTTCTTGTCATCATTCAAATATATTCCCCTAACTGAGCACAATGCTTCTTTTGTAAATGTGCAATTTCGGGAAACAATGAGCTTAGCAATTAAATATAAAATATCTATTAACTTGCCAATTTTATTTTCTTCTTTATTGCAGGCTTGAAACATTGCTTTCCCAATTGGTGTATCCATTGTTTTTTTTACACTGTCTGGCTTGTGTTCTAAATTCACTGCCGTAAAATGCATGTCACTTTTGGAATGCTTGACAATATTGTCTTTTTTTCAGGCTGGCTCCAGTAATTCCATTGATAAATCCTGGGTTGAAATTTCGTTTCATTTTCAATTTGCCCGCAAATTTTGAACATAATATACATCATATTGATATAACACTACTTTTCCCGTCTGTTCCAAAATGTAACCATTCTCCAATGGGACAACAGTTTTTTCCAATTTGTAACGGTTTCCTGCTTAACTGTAGTAACTATAGCCATATTATGAAATAAAAAACAATTAACAAATTACAGTAACATACAAAACCAAAATGATATAAAACATAACAGCAATGAGAGCACTTTTGGGAGGGTGCAAACAGAACATATGTCGTGTAAAAACACCTTTAAATCTGAGCTATAACTCTAAGTGTACATGACATAACAAAGAGTGCGGGAAATATGCATCACAATGATTGCAATTTAATGCATTTCTTGGGTCGCACTTTAGTTAAATTTGAATTGTGATGCGATACTGCTTAAATCGAACCCTGGTATAGCTGTTATTGTTATTAACTTAGTTCACCAACTTTTCATATTTTTTTCAAAAATTTTGTGTGTGTAGATATTTTTATTGAAATTTTTTCTTCATTTTCAGATTGAAAAGGCATTGAGAGCTGGAGATGGAGAATTTGTTGCAGTAAGTTTTATTTATTTGCTTAAGATCTACGTTTATGCAAAAGAGCTAATTAATTCAAAAGTTGAAAAAGAACTTAACTGTGTCCGAGGTTTCCCCTTTTACATTTAATAGGGTAGATGTGCCTGTAATGGACACCATTAACGAATTTCTTTAAAAATTACTTTTTAATTAATAGTTATAATTATTATGTGTCCACTTTATAAATCTATCAACGATATTTAATCATGCTCCTAGTCACATTTCCCAATATGAATCACAATTTAATTGTAAATAACAGAAATAAATCAAAACACCCTAAATTCCAGTAATGGGCACCTTCTGTTGCAGTAATGGACACCCCACATAAAGCAATAGATAATTGTTATTCTGATTGTATTTAAAAGCAGAATTTAATGAAAGCATACTAATGAAATAAAATAGTCATTTTCAAATAAATTTAACAATTAGGATATCAATAATTAAAAAATATTTATGAGAATAATTCACTGTTTAAATTAATCTTTGTCACTATCACAAGATTGATATTTTAATTATTTAGATAGAAGGTTTAAAATACTAAATTTCAAAGAATTACAAATTATTGAGATATTGGGGGGGGGGGGGGGTAGAAGGGTTAGTTATGTCTTGGAGTACTAGTGCATGGAATTGTATTGTATATTTCCTATTCTTAATAGTTAAAGTTAAACAACTTCCTAAAACCACTTGATATATTACTTTTAATAATTTGTATAAAAAATATCAAATAAATGAAAGTGTGGATTGAATGTTTTAAATCTACCACATAAAATTATTTCAAAATAAATTTGCAGAACTGACATTTGTGTTCCTTGATTTTGCAAATTTAATAGGTTTTTTTTTTTTTTTTTTAATGACAGAGCTGTTTTGTCACAGATGAATAATCAAACATTTAAGACAGAAAATAATACATTTTTAACAACTTGTATGACTTAAAAAATTGGGTACTTCTCTATTATCCTGTCGACCCCTTTTCATAACAAAAAACTATCCCAAACTGTAACGCCAAATAAACGGAAGAACGTTAATAAATAAAATATAAGAATTTAAGGACACAATTATTATTTTAATTAATGAAATAACTAATAAATCAGTAAAACATAATGAAAAATACACGCAAATGTCGAATTAAAAACCACTTGATGACATAACAAACACGTATAATGCTTCTGACATCAAGTAAATGGGACTGCCTTTTTGATGGTTAATCTTACAGTTTGGCGATAGTTTTTTGTTATGAAAAGTGGTCAACGGGATAATAGAGAAGTACCAAAAATTGTCTTTATTTAAATAAGGAGAGCTTGAGCATAATTTTCCTATGCCCTTAAACATTATTCTCTACTTCCTGATTGGCTGCTGATTGCCACATTATAAAATATGCAAGGCACGGTTTAAAAAAATAATTTGTTTATAATCTTAAAAAATGTATGTGAATTTATAAAAATAGCTATTTATATATTTTTTTTTAAATGTTATTACATTCTGGTAAGTGCAATTTAAAAATTAAATTAAATTACTTGTCTTTTTAGTCAAATCAAAATATTTTATGCACTGAAATTACTTTTTTAGTAAGGTCTGCATGGGGTGTCCATTACTGGAAATTTATTAATTAAGCTTTCCAGTAATGGACCATAGTCTTAACATCTGAAATTTTGTAAATTGCCATTGCCATATAAAAAATAAAATCCAAAGTTTTTGATTACTATCAAAACAAAAACATGCAATTTTTTTCAACAAAAATAAAAATATATATGAATTAATTAAGTGAAAGCTGTTTTAGCAGGTTCATTAAGATTTTCATAGAAAAACAGTAGAACTGTGAAACATTATTTTCGGCTTCTTGATTGGTTTGATTAAGAGTCTCAACAATAACTCAGATTATAAAACATAAAAGAGAGAGTTATGAAAGAAAATTTAAATCTATATTTTTATAAACTAAAAACTTTGAAGGTGGCCCATTAATGGCACATCTACCCTATAATTTATTGTGATTTGCATTGGATTTTGTGGTTTTCTACAAGTTGATTCAGATTTTTCATGTTTTTAATTTAAAGTTGATTCAGAAGATAAAATATTTAAACTGTAACAGTCCAGTAACAAAAATTCTCTGTGTTAATCTGCAGCAAACCAAAATTTATCTGCGACTCCAATGATTTTGACAAATTGCCTGTAACATAGTATCATATAAAATGAGCAAAATTTGCATTGACATGTGAAATAGAAGTACAATAAACTAGAGATATAAAGAAAATTTTAGCTTTTTCTTTTAAAACAGCTTTTATATTTAAGCTGTTAAATTAATGTGCAATGTCAAAAATAACCTGCCATGCTGTACTGTTTCTACTGTCAAGCAATATTACTTGGCGACTGTATGTGTGTTATTTTAAAGCTTAACGAATATATATATTTTTACATATTAATTAAAAGGGTACTGATTCCAAACATTTATTATTTATTATTACTTTTTTATTTATTCATTCAAACCAGTTATTTTAATTTGCATTAACATTAGTGATATTAAAATAAAGACTTGGTACATATTTTATTGTTATAATAAATAAGGGAACAGGTGTGTCTATGGTTTTCATCCTACATTGCTTGGTGTGATTTTAGAAATGTCTCATATCATATAAGTTTAATCAAGATCCAAAATCAGTTTGTCTGAAATTAATTTTGTTCATTTTTTAAATTAACATGTGTTTTCTTGTCTTTTATTTTATTTTATTAACCTTTTATTTATTTAATTTTTTGTTACTTTCTTAGTCTATAAACTTGAGAAGAAAGGCTTTGAATCAGGGAAATTTTCTACGTCCATTTTTTGATGGATTTATACATTTTGGGATGTGTTGTGAATGTACGATTTGACTATTTTTTGGAATGTCTTGTTTGGCATATAGGGTAAATGTGCCAGCAATGGACACCCTCCAAAGTTTTGGTTTGTAAAAAAATAAACAGTAAAAATTCAGCTTTTATTATTTTGTCTTAACTCCTCCCTTGCATGTTTTATAATCTGGGTTTCTGTTGACAATCTTAACCAAACCAATTAGGAAACAGAAAATGTTTCACAGTTCTACTGTCTTTCAGTGAAAGTTTTACTGAGTTAGAGCTGGTTTTACTTAATTTATTTATTTCTTCTTCTTCTTCTTTTTTTTTTTTTTTTTTTTTTTTTTTAAATGCATGTTTTTGTTTTGATAGTAATATAAAACTTTGAATTTTATATACTATTGACCATTTTCAAAATTTTATTTATTTTTTAAGATTTAGGATTAGGACCAGTGGCCATTACTGGAATGCTTAATTAGACAATTTTCAGTAATAAACACCCCATGTGGCCATTATTAAAAGCGTAATTTCAGTAATGATCATCATAGTACATAAAATCTCTTGATTTAACAGAAAAGCCAAGTATCAAATTTTTTAATTTTTAGTGCTTTTATTTTTATCTTCCCTAACAAGTGTATAATACTTTATCAATTACAATTCAAAATAGTATTAAAATAAATTTTAATTGAAAAATCGAATTTATGTTTAAAAATTTCGTGTAGACTATAATATTCATTCGAAAGTGTATATACTCCTATTCCAAAACACTCTTTCTTTTGGCTCTCTATCCTCATATACAAGAACTCAGGCCCTTATTATCGCATGGGCAAATCGGGACTTTGCCCAGGGTCCCCGGACCACAGCGGGCCCCCAAATCCATATATTAATTTATAAAATATTTACTTCCCCCCCCCCCCCCCCTTCAATTTCAACTCTGAAATTTTTTAAATACAAAATACAGATTTCATCTTTAAAAGATTCTGCTAAACTTTCTGAAAAACAAATTTCATTTTGAACTCACAGATCTCGGTGCTTTCGCAAAGCTAACCTCAACCACTCAGTAGCAAAGCACTGTTCTGCTTTGGCTGCAAGCACACAATAGCTATATGCTTAATAAGCTAAATTGTCATCTTTTTAGATTTATTGAAAAAACACTTTCTACTTGTGAAGTAGAATCCATTTGATTTGATATTATATTGTGTATTGTACAACTTAAAAAGATGTAAAAGAAAAAAGTAACTTGATTAACTCATATTTACATGTTAGAGTATTTCACTGTAAGTTAAAGTTTTAAATTCATCTTAAAGTAATATAACAAGTTGCTAAAGTTATATGAAAGAGTTTTGTTCTGTACTAAGAAAAAAAGAGTATTTTTTATTAATTAAGGTACTTAATTTAGAATTGACGGAGCTAAGAATTTTCTTCTATTTAAAATCCAAGGTACGAGAATATTGTTTATGCATTACACATATGACTGACCATCAGTTTTATTTGAATAATGTAGCAACAATTCGATTGGGGCCCCCTAATTTATATTTCTCAGGGTCCCAATTAGTCATGATCGGGGCCTACAAGAGCTGCATGTATACACACCAATTTAAAACAATATAAAGAAGGCTTTCCGGCTGCCTACAGCACTTGGACTAATTATGACAAAAAAAACACAAGAAAATTGGAACAAATTCTGAGACGATGGGGGCAGAATGTAAAATTATCACTTCGTCTGTGCTTTACGAGAAAATCTTCTGATCCGACTAGGACAGAATACTGTCATTGGTCAGTTATCAAGTAAGTAAAATAAGTAGATATAAAATGTATTTTAATAAAAAAATTTACATGGTTGATTAAAATAAGATATGTATTTATAGGGACAGTAATAATAATACAAAAAAAACGCAATCAGTCGGATTTATTACATATTTTAACTTATTTGTTATTAAAATTTTTATATAAATGAAGTTTTTTGCAAATATTTTTTATAAATAAATGATAGAAAATGTTTGCTTACACTCGCATATATCAGGGATCACTCTAGAGAGTTTCAGAGGGGCGGCCTGCCCTCATGCCCTTTTTAGATAAAATCCCACCCTCCTTGCCCTTTTTTCAGGTATAATTCTACCCTCCTTGCCCTTTTTCCAGGTAGATTTCTACCCTCTTTTTATTCCTGGGTAGAATCTTGCCTTGGACTTTCATAAATTATTTACCTATCTTTTATTTTTAGAATGTTAGTATGGTACATCAGGGAGTACTCCTCTTTCCTTCTTTATTTCTGTGTGAAGTGCCCTGGTATGTCTAATCTTTGACTTTGAGTGATTCATCTTTCCATTTATCATTTTTAGGTAGCTTTCAATACAAAAAAGTATAAAGCTACCTATTGCAGCCGTTCGGAGGAAAGCAGTTCCGGAAAATTTCGATATATTTTCACCGATCATGACCCCCAGACCCCAAAACCACCCTCCATTCAAATGTTCAAGATTCAGTTGGTGTTTCGGTAATGTTTCATTAATGTATATTACTTTTAAATATTTTATTATATTGTTTCATTAATGGTTATATATCCATATATATATATATCTGACCTATGTCATACGATAACGCTCGTATTTATAAATCAATTTTGATGAAACTAATTGTGTGTATTAAGCTAACCAATGTCTCGACTGAGTTCGTTGGCCCGCTTGGTCCGCCATTTTGTTTCAAGATGGCGGCCATTTAAAAATTTAAAACTAAAATAAATATACAAAAAAATTAAAAATTCAAATTTATTTTTTAATTACGTGTTAGGCCTTGATACAAGGATTTCAGAGCATTTTTTGGTTTACCTCTCAAAAAATACCCATCTCAAAAAATACCCATCTCAATTACCCATCTCAAAAAATGGCTGAGATAGAGCAGTTTGAAATTCTAGGGTGGCTGACATTTTGAAACAAAACAGCATATTAACGCGATTACTCGCAAATTATTTTCTTTCATTGTTGTAATAATTTTCCCAATCATACGCATAAAACTATATATTCATATCCATTAGCGCCAAAATTGGCGACATTTGGCAAAATATCGCCAAAATTTGGCGACCAAAATAAATCTTCATAAATGAAGCCAATTTGGCTATTGCTCAATAATTTGGCGAATTTCTTATTCAAATTCAGTATTAACGAATCTTTTGTAAACGTTTCTTTGCATTTTAACTTGCTGTTTTCATGTAACATTAGCTAAAATTTTAAAACGAAGATATAGGAAAGCTACCTTTTCCTCCTGGTACAGGCTGGAAGTACTTTTTCCATTGAACAAGAGATAAATGGTAACTAAGCGTCATTGATTAATTTCACCTTGTCTAGTGAAATATAGTATTAGATCAGGCATTCTGGTCTTTGACCACATGATAACTTACGTAAGTTCTATAAAAAGTTTGAAAAGTAACTTTAACTTTTATTTTGTACCTTTTTTAAAACCAGTTTTGCTAAAACCGGGAAAAAGTTATCTGGTGAATAAAAATTTTAGAGAGAGAGAGGTTCTTGAATATCGTAGGAAAAGGGGAAAATGACCATGCATATAGTAAACAATTTTACAATAAAAATCGAGAACATAAGTTTCATTTTGCTGCTATTTTTAATACTTTTCAAACGGTGAAGTTATGGAAATTAGATTTTTTAAATTAAGGAGTACTTTAAGCTGTTGCCAGACTTCCCTTCCCACCATTATATTGGTATATGCACTTATTACAAAAATGCCCTTTTTATGAAATGATGTGCCCTTTTCAACAAAATTGCCCTTATTATGTGATGTGCGCCCTGCCCTTTTTTATGTTCTAGAATGATCCCTATATCCTGATTTGAAATTAGTATTTTTAAAACATTAATTAATAAATAGTTAATTAAAACTTTTAATGTTTCAGGAATCCTTATCTATACAGCATATTCATGCGTACAATACAAAGATTGTTTCATCAAACCCCGAATCAAACGTGAGAAGATTATTTGATTCTCCATGGGATGAAGTTATGCTCTTACATATCAAGTATAATCTTTTTCATTTAATCTTTTATTTCTATGATTACTGTTTATATATATAGTAAACTTTGTCTAAGGCAAACTCTGTCTGATGCAGAAAGATTTCAAAGTCCAGAAGAATGGTCTTCAATACAGTAAACTCTGTCTAATGCAGAACACTCTCTATAAAAGAAAATTTTCTCTGTTCAAATCACTCCTGCCTTAGACAGTGTTTACTTTAAAGTTTATATTGTAATTTAGTTTGTAATTTTTTTTTTTTTTTAGAAATGTGAGATTATGCAACAGAAAGTATAATCCACAGTATTCTTTTTATTTTTTTATTTTATTTTATTGCAAGAAAAACCTGAAAAAAAAATTATGTAAAACAATAATGCTGGTGTTCAGTGTTGAATTCAGGGTGTGACCCGGGAGGGGGGCATTCTCCCCCTCCCCAGAGCATTGAAATTCCCCCCCCCCCCCCACCGCAGAAGATTTGAGATTACATGCTTTTAATGGGTAAAAAATGCACCCCCCTTCCTCCCGGAACCACAGAAATCCCTCCCAGAGAAAAACGTCTGAATTCAACACTGCTGGTGTTATGTAAGAATGTAAATTTTCTCCTGCATAGTGTGGAAACAATAGATATAAAAAAAAACTGCTGGATCTGATATTTGCTTGTACCTTTCATCACATATTTTGCATACAATACATTTAAATTTATCATTAATAGATTTTCAAAATCTTTAATAAATAAACTGCATTGAAAATCAGGCAATTTGTTATTAACATGCGAATAAGGACTACAGAAACTGTAATGAGAACTCTACATAAATATCAATAAAAAATACTTTCGTAAAGCCTATGCTTATTGTAAAGTTTTTCCATATTCTTGCAGGAAGTCACCATGTTTTTGTATTAATTTAAAAATTTACAAAATATTTTAATATTTTTTAATAGGTAAGTACGTGCATTAATCTTTTAACAATTTCCAGCTGAGATTCTCTATTTTTAATTTAAGATTTTTAGTTTAAAGTTTAATATTTGATTCAAATAAAATTAAAAAAGCATGACTTTTGGGTTCTCAGTCTCTTCCACTCCTAAAATTTGCAATGTATTTTGGGCAAAACTTAATATTTATTACAAAATATCTTGACATAAATTTTAAATGCAAATTTTTTAGAAAGTCATTTTAAATCAATGAATTAAAAAAATCATTTGATTTAAATCATGATTAAAATCAAACTGATTTAAATCAATCAACTCTGGTTTTTCTGTTCAACAAAATAGGTTCACCAATATAACGGTAGAGCAGATGCATGATGTTCTGAACAAGCACCCAGAAATGGCAAACCAAATTAAGATCCACAAAAGGAATACTTCGTATAACCAAGATGGCCAGTGGCAAAAATATTAACAGATCACAATAATTAAAATTGGAGATAGGATGATGATAATCATGCATTTGGATTTCGACCCAAACTTTAATTAGATGCAAAGTTATGTTATGTACCAGTCTGTGGAAAGAAGGAGGATTGGTAAAATGGCACACTTGATTTGGTAAAAGATATTGTCTATGACCAGGGCTCGGGAATTATTTTGGGACTTATTTAAAAACCAGCTTCACCTTGTAGCTCTTTGATGGACAAAAATGTTTTCTCTCCTTATCAATAAATAAAGCTATTGCTCTCACAATTTATGTGATATCTACTGTAGCATAAATGGGTTGATTTATTAGTCTTTTATGTATGGGTAAGTTTTGGCGATATCATATGTATTGGTGCTGCTTGAAATTAAATTGTATTATGGTAAAATTAAAAATTTCTAAATGCAATTTCATTGCCAGGATCTCTTATCTTTACATTCCTTTCCATATATCCTTTCTTCCATCTCTGTAAAATTACTTCGAAAGAACATTATCTTGTAACACATAGGGTACGGTATTATTAAGGCGTTTCACAGTCAAAAAAGATTGGAATCCATTAGTTTATGAGAGAAAAAAGATAATCAATTTACTCTTAAATAAAATTCTAGGAGGTTAAATGACATTACACTTAATAAAATGCTCAAGATTTTTATTGTTATTTGCTTGTTTGTATAATGTACTTTTTCTTTTATATAGATGTTTACAAGAAATCAGGCATGATAACTACGTTGAAGCATTTAAATGTCAATTTTCTTTAATTCAGTATCCTTTTTATTTAGAATGTCATCAAAGAGTTTTTAACATTTTCTATTATATCTGTTTAAAATTTTAATATGTTTAACATTTTTCTACTTTTTATAATGAATATCTAATAACTGAAAACAAATTATAAAATGTGTATGTTATTTTACATTCATGTTTTAATAATTTATCTGTATAATAAAATAATAATAATTATGATAACATTTTAATCAATTGAAGGAAAACAAATCGTAGTTAAGTTTAATTTTCAGAGAAAACATAGCTTTGAAATTATCTGGAAGGTATATTTGTTGAGATTTTTAGTGGTCATAAAAATTTATTTATGTTTGTGTGTAACCTTTAAAAAACTGTATCATTGGCACTTTAAAAAAAATGAATTTGAATTGGGTTTAACAAAAAAGCTGATAAAATGTATAAAAACACTGTAGTATCTCTGTCTCTCTTTCTAGCATTAATGTAATGCATAATGCTTTACTGTATCAGTTTCTTTTATACTATGATGTTTGTTGCTTTTATTTAGAAAATTGTTTCTTAAATGATAATGTAGTACCTGGAAATGGAATATATAAAAAAGTGGATCTTCTTTTTCTCCATAGAATGATTAAAATATGCAACTATCGTTTCAAAAACAATTAATTATTAGCACTCATTATTGGGGGATTAGTAGCAGATAATAGTTATACCAAAAACGATAAAAACATGTTCTTCAAGTAGTTTCTTTGATGTAAATAGGAAATCAAATTGGCAATAAAAAAGTCTATGCGTTGTAGGATTCAAAAGAATATCAGATAGGAGAAGACATTGCCCCACACACACACACGTCTTACACAAGGACAAGGATAGGTGAAAAGGATATAAAAGACTTCTGGAAAATTGACCCAGATGTGAATATATCAAAGAATAAAAATACAGAGACAAAGGTGGTCAAAGTGTTATTAAAATTGCCCAAAGAAAAATGTCTGAATACTAGATACACCCGTTAAAATTTGGCAGAGAGAAATTTTCAGAAAATATGTTACCATTAAGGCTTATGAGGAAAAGAAAAGTGTAGTTAGAAAAAAATATTGATGTCATTAAATTTTATATAGTAAGTATCAAACTACGTTTATAATGCAAAATTCAATATTAGGGGTTTCTCCCCCTCCCCCCCCCCATATGGATTTCCCTCCATAGCACATTAATTGAAACTGTCATTTTGAGAAAAGGTGTTAACTCTTATTTTTTCCCAAAATAGGTTTTTAGTGGATTCTTATTCAGTAAACATCAACTTGTCGAATCGATATGAAAACAGGTCACATCTCAATCTTCTAATGCCTTTTAGCTAAATGTTTACATCTAACATTCACTTCGAAAACGCACATATATTAAAGATAGCCCCTTTTCAAAATGAACCTTATTGGTTGACTCTCCCCCACTCTTTTCATTTGATTCCTTGTTTTCCACCTGTTTATCCAAAATATAAACAAGCTCTTCCAGTACATTCCCGAAGGACACAGAGATTTTTTTAATAAAGAAATAAACAAATGGCTGACCACTTCAGAGGAAAAACCACCCGAAAATTTATAAGTTTTCTTTATGTGTAAAATTTGTTTTTTTTTTTTGCTCATAATGTTTGTAATATAATATTTGAGTTTGTATATACATACTTTGGTTGTTATTTTAAATTAAAAAATATAAAACATTTGGCTAAAAAAATGAAGTTAATTATTGAAAACCTAAATTCATTTTGAAAACGGGTCATCTCTTATCATGAAAAACAGTTTTCCTAAGACCCAGTGCAGAAAAAAAAGTTGATTGTGGCATTTTTCCATCCCATACTACTTGATATTAATAGAAAATAGGTCTTTTGTTTTGTTTTTTACATTTTAAGTTAGAGCCTTATAACCAGTTTTTTTCTTCTCCTGTAAAATTTCAAAAACTGTAGATGGTCCTTTTCAAAATGACCGATTCAATTGTAGTGTCATTTTTTGACTATAGAAATATATCCAAAACATCGCAATATATAATTGTCCATGTCCAATAACTGTTTGAGATAATACCAACACGACACAGTGTTCATATTTGTGCTTTATTTATAGTTACACAAAATGTAATTCAAATAAGAAATTGACACCCTTTAAATAAAAAAAGAAGAGCTATGTGTGGCATTAAATAGGGCAACAACAGTTGGGAAATCCTTTTTAACTGATATTGGCATAACTTTTTCTGAGAAACTACTCAAGGGATTTCAATGTATTTTTTGTTATTATAATTAGCTATATTCCAGGGGTAGTACTTGTCCTGAAATTCCTGATATTCCTGAAAAAAATTAAAATGTCCTGAAATATGGTAGTCTGTCCTAATATTCCTGAAATTTTGCGAGTTTTGTGCTGTATCAGCATTTGAAATCATCAAATAGGAGGTAGGTGTACCTTTTTACTGATGCAAAACGATCACGAAAGTCGCAATTTTCTTCAGTCTATTGTTAAAAATACTGATTTTCGTCGATTTGCACAAAAAAAAATTACAATTTTTGGTGATCAATCACCAATAATCGCAATTTTTATCGATTAGTCATTAAAAGAAATTTGCTATTTTTGTTTGTCAGTCGCAAAAGATCACAATTTTTACCAGTCAGTTATAAAACAGAAAATCTTTTGCAATTTTTGCCGATCAGTGAAGAAAAAAAAAAAATCGAGATTTTCGTCTTTCAGTAATGCAAAAATAAGTTTTTTAGCAGCTTGATCCAAGAGTTCTGGTAAAATTATTTTTCTTTTAAATGTATACTTTTACAACAAAAAAGTTGTGTATATAGTGTACTATTTATGATAATAAAATGTATTGAAGAAGGAGTTAAGGGTTTTTTTGGTTCGGTTTTCAAGAAGATGTGTCCTGAAATTGTCCTGAAATATCATAAAAAGTATGTCCTGAAATATCTCCTGGGCTAGTACTACCCCTGATATTCAGATCATGTTGTTTTTTCTAGAAAATCAATTCGTTTTAGTAACATTAATTTATGGTGAAAATGAGAATTTTGTTTGCAAAATTGCATTCCTACTGCACTTTATTTTTATTTCTTTTGGAAGAATAACTTTGTATAATGTATACATTTTAACGTCTGAATGTGAAAAATATTAAAAACACCAATTAAAATAATTTAAGACAGACATGAGTACACATAAAATAAAAATTTTTATAAAAAAATATATACTTAAAAACAGTTAAAAATACAAAATAGTAGACGTTTCGCCAAGCGACACGCAAGGCATCATCAGTACAAAAACAATCTATTGCATAACAAACCACAGAACAAGGAAAAAGAAAAGGTTTGAAATCAAGGAAAGTTGAAGTTATTTTAAAAACAGATAATATTCATTAGGGACAGAACGAGCTTCATTCAACGTCTTGGTTGATTGAGAGTTGGTTCACTCAATTGCGATCGCAGACGTTGAATGAAGCTCGTTCTGTCCCTAATGAATATTATCTGTTTTTAAAATAACTTCAACTTTCCTTGATTTCAAACCTTTTCTTTTTCCTTGTTCTGTGGTTTGTTATGCAATAGATTGTTTTTGTACTGATGATGCCTTGCGTGTCGCTTGGCGAAACGTCTACTATTTTGTATTTTTAACTGTTTTTAAGTATATATTTTTTTATAAAAATTTTCATTTTATGTGTACTCATGTCTGTCTTAAATTATTTTAATTGGTGTTTTTAATAACTTTGTAGTTTAACTACTGCTAAAACTATGAATGCAATTATTGAAATCACTTCAGTAATTTTCTAGGGGAAAAAAAAGCTATTTTCCATAGGATTTCAGACGTTTATTGCTCAATTAAGTGGATCACAATTCTTTGATCTTTTCTATCACCAGTAATGATTTCCAAGTCTTAGGAAAAATCTTACATGTTCTGTATGGTCAATCAAGTTTCATAAAAAAAAAAATCTTATGAAGTATTTAAATTTGCTTCAGTTTTTAAAGTAAAAATACATGTAGGCTAGGGATGCAGAACCTGTGGCCCGCGATCGGATTACTGGTGGCCTGCAGATCAATTTTGCCGATCGGGTTCATAAAAATTGTGAATTTTGCCAAATTTCGCCAATCAGACGCATAATAATCGAGAATTTTGCCGATCAGGTCCGTAAAACTCGCGAATTTTGCCAATCAGGTGCATATAAATCGCAAATTTTGCCGATCGGGGGCGTATAAATTGTAGATTTCGCTGATCGTCTGCGTAAAAATCACAAATTTTGCCGATCAGGCGCAGAAAAATTGCGAATTTCGTCGATCGGGTGCCTAAAAATCATAAATTTTGCTGAACGGGTGCGTAAAAATCGTGAATTTCGTCAATCACTTTGAAAAACTACGGAAATATTGTCAATCGCACATGGAGAAAAAAAATGCAAGTTTTTTCCATCTTTTCAACTGAATTTGGTTATGCTGACTAAGGAGGTGGTTAAGTATAGGGAGCTAACCCTCCTTTTAAAATTAGCATTTTTATGAACTTTTAGACAGATCCTCCCCCTCCTCCCCCATAACAAAATTTTGTCCACCCTACGGATGTTGGTTCTCGACAATCCAGTCGTTTTTGTGACTGGATTGTGGACTTATAAAGGTTGTGCACCCCTACTTGATAGCCATATTTTATGACTGAATATGTTTCTCCTCCTCCCCACCTTCATTCATGAAAGCACAATTTATTTTCGGCACTGTCAATCTTTATTTTTTTAATTATTTAAATTAATATATTTTTTAATCTGATTGTTGACTTAGATCCCCCCCCTCCCCCCCGGTCACACCTCCTCGAAACAAAATTCTAGTGATGGTGGCCCTCGACAACCCAGTCATTTTTGTAAGTGGCCCTTCGCTTAAAATGGTTGTGCACCCCTAATGTAGACAAACCACTTGATTCTAAGCTATTTAAAAATTCATTTGGAAATTGAAGGATTTCATTTTCTTTTCTATTATTAAATTATTTCTATTCATAATGTTTTTGACATGCTAATTTTAGAATTAATTTCATTGCAACATTCAATTTTTGGAACCAGAATTGTAACATTAGTAAATTTCATAACATTATGTGAATGTGATTATTCTTTTTCAAAAATTGGGAAGACATTGATTTTTTTCTGCTACTACCTTAGTAGGTAGTAAAACTACTTTATTTGAAACTTCTGTCAATTTTTCATTCAATGAACAAAATATCTCTATTTCTTATTTTAAGCAAAAATTCTTATTCTCATGGTCCCTTGAGTAATTTGAAAAGTAAAATTTCTTTTTATCTTTAAAATTATTGAAAGAAATGAAATGTAAATTTTCACTCTCATATTTTAGATCACAGTAATTTTTTGTAAACATTTTTTGTGGACTAATGCATAATTTCTTTAAAATATGAATTTTTTATTTTGACACTTAAAAATTTATGCTTAATCTATAAATTGCCCAGATTGTTTCTTTTTTTCAACAGAAACATTGCAATTAGTTTTTTTTTTTTTTTTTCTGTTCGGGAGGGGGGTGGGAGATAAATTTAAATTTGTTAGGTAGTTTTAACATTGGCACTGTAAAAATTTAGCCTCAGTTAACTCCATAAGGTTTTAATTGATGTGAACATTTTATGAATTGATGTGATTTTTGATATGCATGTCTCTTAAGCAAAAAATGACTTAAGACATTATTCTAAATCTAATTATTCTTTTGTTGTGTACCCATTACCCCATTTTAATTGCAAGCTATTATCAAATAACAAAGGAAATATATTTTTGTTTGTCTGTTTTACCAGAATCAAGTGCCTAAGAAGAAATATATATTTGCTTGTAATTAAAAATATTCATTATTGACTTATTTATTGATCTCAAAATTTATTTTATAAACCAATTATAGCATATGTTTCGTTTCTTCAATATTTTGCACACACTGATGTTAAAGATGTTCTTAACTCATTTTTATAACGTTCACCAAAATATTGCAAGGACAAAAAGATGAAAACTGGGCTTTACCTATTATGTATACTTTGTGTTTGGATCTGAGGAAGATAGCTATGAAGGTAATTTTTTGTGTAATGTTTTATATTGTCCTATGCAGTGGTCAGAAATAGTGTTACAAGTAGCAAAACTATGATAGTTGCTTTTTTTTCTGGTAGTTTGATGATGTAGACATTTATATTTTGAAAATGTAATGTAGTGAGTAGCACAATACAAAATATCTGTAGCTTGTAGTGAACATTGACTCTACTTTAGGGGGGAAATGTGCTATTTTTTTATTCACATGATTGTAAGTTGCTTCTTTTCTGCAACATGTGTTCTGCACAATGATTTGTGAATGTCAGCAACTCAGCTGCAGTGTTTAGCAACGCATCGTGTGGTGGCAGGGATCATTCCATTGATATTTGCTGGTAAAACTAGGTGGCAAAATCCAAATTAAAGAAATTAATTTTCTTGGTGGAAACACTTGTATACATACTCATTATTAGATCTTCATGTTTTAATGCCCCATTTCTTATTTTGGGATTGCTTTATTTCTAGATTTATCGTTCTTTGATATTATGACAGAGAAAGTTAATATTGAATTGCCCTGGTGGGCATATAACGTGTAATATGTGCTTAAACTGACATTTTAGAGAATAACACAAAACATTTTCTTGTATGTCTTTTTTTTTTTTTTTTTTTTTTTTCCTCCTCTGTTTTATAGCATTTATTTTATTGTATCCTGGCAAGCATGATATAATGAGGTCGATCATTTTAATGCTTAATTTGTGTCTGCAGTTTCAAATGTAGATTGTATTCTTTGACAAAATCTGAAAATAGTGAAGTAATGACTAGGGATCTGTTTTGCTGTCAATTACAGCCTCCTCTATTATTTGGCCCACCAGCCGCCACTGCCACAGAATTAAACAAGAACGAAAAATCATGCGTCAAGCATAGATTATGTAGCACTTTCCAACGCTTCCAAAATAATTTTACAAAACATACCGTTTAATAAGCTAAAAGATAACATCTAAGTAAACAATTTGGAAAACGCATAACATATTTAAAAACATAATTTCAGGAATTTCCAACAGATACAATATTCGGAAAAATATCCGAATACTTTTATTCTGCCCTGTATATGATCTATAGATTTGTATATGCTAGGATGCTAAATTTTAGTTTAGTTAGGAAACGCGTAGCACAGTTTAAAATTATCTTTCTGGAGTTTCTGTCAATAAACGGAAATGTGTTCGCGAACTTTTGTGCTGCCCTGTATAGGATCTACAGAATTTATACACACCACGTAATAGACAAAAAGCGAGTTAAAATTAAAATCGCGTTTAGTAACTTAAAACGCACTTCCAGGAATTAGTGTTAACAGACAGTTGAAAATTCTTTTATGTGTCCCTGTAAATGAACGATGACTGCTATACACACACTATTCTGTAGTAAGCCTCTTGTAATGCACCTTAGATATATATATATAAATTTCAATGCGTTTAAAATAGTGAAACATTATTTAAATAAACCGCAGACGATTTTTCTCCATAGACGTCATGTAACGGAATTCTTTTGACTGTCCCTGTAAAGTAACTAGAAGTGCTATGCACACCCTATTCCATATTAAGCTTCTTCTAATGCACCTTAGTGATATATATAAATTTCAATGCGTTTAAAATAGTGAAACATTATTTAAATAAACCGCAAATGATTTTTCCCCATAGACCGCAATGTAACGGAATTCTTTTGAGTGTCCCTGTAATAAAACTATAAGTGCTACACACTTCCGTTGAAATAGGGAACATGCTATAGATAACGACAATAACATATAAAAATTGCAGAGCAATCCGAGCATATTTACGGGAGTTAGAGCACGGACAGACGGCAGACGGCCAGACAAACCGAAGTCATAAGCACTTTTCAACTAGGTTGGAAAGTGCTAAAAACTAACCTCCCAAGTAAAGGAGACACTAACACTAGTCAGTGCCCTAAGCTCAAAAATCTATTAGTTAGGCCTTAATAGCATCTCATAGATTATTAAAATTTTTAAGATAAAATAGGGCATAATATTACTATTGAACATGCTTTTTGTTTTTATTATTATTCTGAAAAATGTTTTTGATGTTTTATGTATTTCTATGCTTTAAGGCTGTTCTCAAATCCAAAAGGCTATTTTCAGACACATTTTTTAATTCATTTTTGTTTGGAAATGCATGAAATTGGTTTGGTCCATTATTTAGCAAAGGCAGAAGATCGTCCAGAAAACACTGTCAAAGTCCAGGGATCTGTTTAGAAAGAAATTGAGTCCTTTAAAGGACCCTTCACAAAATTTTTCATTTCAAAACAGGACCCTTCACAAAATTTTTCATCTTAAAACAGGACCCTTCACAAAATTTTTCATCTTAAAACATGACCCTTCACAAAATTCTTTGTCTTAAAAATAGGCTTTTTACAAAATTTTCCATCTTTAAACTGAACTTTTTACAAATTTAATCATTTAAAAGTAAAATCTGACCTCTCACTTTTACATATATAAAAAGTATTTTACATCCATATATTTTCTTTAAAATGTATAAACAAGAACCTGAATATAATGATCATTTCAAATTCACAAAATTACGACGAGATTTTTCACAAGTATGAAAAGCTGTTCACAATTTCACAAAAACAGGCCCTGGGAAAAAAGTCTGGACAGACCCCTGAAGTCAGCATTTTTAACTGAATTTTTGATGTTTTCAGCACAAGAAAGGGGGAAAACATGTCACATGACACAAATTACATATAACTCAATAAGTAATTTATTTATCAAAAAAGGGAAACCTCATTGCTGTTCCAAATCTCTTCAATAGTCAGGCCTGCTAATTTTATGTTTTTGTTTAAAAATATGTCAGAAAGTTTCGCGTTGTTGAGCAAATCATTTGAGAACCACCTTAAGTTTAAAGAATTTCTTTCAGTGGAAATTTGTTTGTTTGTTTGTTTTTGTTGTTCCCAGTGCATGCTGACTTTCTTTTTGTATTTAAAAATCTTTTACTGAAAATATAAAAGTTATGTCATATAATATTGTTTAATTGAAAAATATATATATATATATATTATAAAAAAGAAATAATGTTTTGTTGGTTTTAAATATTCAAATTGCTTATTTTTAACTATTGTAATAGTTAATTTGATACTTTCTTATCAAAAACCAATTTTTTTTTTTATTATTAAGAAAATAAACCTTTTTTTTTTAGCTTATAAAGTAGCCTAAATTTTGTTACCTGATGTAACAAAGCAGATTAGAATTTTTTTAAATAAAAATTGTAACCAGGAGACAAAATATTTTCCACAACATTTTTAATGTTTGTAAAATTCAGCTCTCTAATTATTTTAATAAATTATGGTTAATATTTCTTACATTAAATTTTAAAATATTGCAATAATCTCCAAACTTTCGGGTGATTTGGTTGTAATCCTACAATTTTTAAAGATTTTATTCTCAAGTTATAATAATTTCACTGAATTTTATAACATTCCCATAAGTTGTTTTTTCTCTGTAACTGCATTTAAAATCTGTGTTCTTTTAACAGTTATTTATTTTTAACTGTCAAAAAAATTGTCTATCTAGAAATATTTGATTCGCCGATGGGATAGATTTGATAAAATGCGAGAGAATTAACTTTAGCCAAAGATAAATGAACACATTAAATATTATTTTCCAATAAAATTTGTTCAAAGTTTTCAAAAATAACATTTTAACATAAAATAATGCATTCAATTATTCACTTCCTCGCTGTGTTTCCTTTTCTTACTTTTATTTATTTATTTTTCTCTCAACTTGTTTGTTTTTCTAGGTTTTTTTTTTCTTTTTTTAATAAAATTTCTCCCAGCATTTTCCTTTTCTCAGGTGCATCACTTAAAGTCATTATTGAAATGTCTCAAATTACTCATGTACGGTAATTGGCATTACCAATCAATGGTAAATAACATTTTTTGTATAAAATAAATCAAAATACAGTGTAACCTCTGAATAACCGTCACCCGTGGACCAGTGAAAAGTGACCGCTCTTCAGAGGTGATTGTTATTCAGAGGTTTCATTTTTAAAAAATCAAAATATACAAATTTAAATGGAAACTGTCATTTTAATTTATCCACATTGTTATACTACATTAAAAAAAACAGTGATTTGCAATTGCTTTGCTTTTTTTGCTGCAAATATTTTTCTCCAAAGAAATAACAATATGAGTTGTTTTGGTGTATAACTCCTCATCATTATGACTTAAGCAAAATTTTGAATTTCACGAAGGTTCGTCAAAACTTCGGTATATGTGTTAATACTGAAAATGTTAGGTGATTCTATAATCTCTTCCATTTCCTCTTCCTCATCATTTTTCTCTTCCTCTCTCCTGTCTTCCACCATTTGCTGTATGGAATCAAATGTGGCAATAACAGCCAAATCTTTGTCCTGACATACAAACTCACTGGCTTTCATGTTTGTTATGCCTGCCGTTCTAAGAATATTATCTAAATTTTCGTCATTATTATTAAAGTCTTCTACTTTCAGATTACTGAAATCATTTTCAGTAGGATGAGATTTCGAATTGTCCATAAAAAGAAGAATTTTGCATTTTTGTTTCTTCATTTCTTTATTCAGTTCTGTCAAGTAGCAGATAAAAAAAGGGGGGGGGGGGGCAAGAAATTATCTTGCAGCATATTTCACATTCCGGTATCCGCCCGTATTTTCAATGCTATGTTGTCTGAGTCCAGTATTCAAAGGGTTGACAGATTATTTGTTGACGGTTTTCCAGATACCCACAGTGGTACGAAAGTCTTTCTGTTCTCCCTGTGCCTCTTGAGTTTTGGGAAATTTAAGACATTTTGAATGGTTATCAAAAGGATTAAGATATTAGTGTTTGGAAAAGGATTAAGTGATTAAGTGACTTTTTGTTGACAGATCAAGTAAATTTCGTTTGATCTGCTTCACATTTTGGTTTGCAAATAAATACGAAATGGTACCGAAAGCTGTTAAATTTTTGCTCTCGTGACTTTTGAGCGGCCGTTGTTTGGAATTCCTTATTTAGAGGTTCGCACTAATGTTAATGCTATGGAACGCGTTTGGTTCCATCCATATATGGCCGGTATTCGGAGGTTGTCGTTGTTCAGAGGTGACCGTTCACGGAGGTTTCACTGTACTATAAATATTGAGATAAAGGTTAGGAAGCAAGTAGAGAACTAGATGTTTCCTACATTGTAACAAATTATGTTTTGAATATCACAATAATTATTATGATTCAAAAACTGCAAAACAAAGGTTTGTTAAGTTTAGTGGTTAATCCTCTGCATGTAGCAAAAAAAGTTCAGGATAATAGACAAGTACCAAAATGTTGTAGTTATGTTGTATGTTTGTTTTTGTATGTTATCTAAAACAAAATTGCTTCAAGTGACTTTTTTTTTTCTTTTTATAATTGTCAAAAATGGCCATTTTTTATGAATAGGCAATTTTTTAGGCAACTTTGTTTTTCTTTCTATCCTTGAAAGTTTCTTTCAAAAGTATGGGAAATGTTTATAAAATATAAACTACTTTTGCCAGTGATTATTCTGTTCTCAATCATCTTCTCTTGCTATATTTTTGCAGTTATTCATAAAAATTTTACCCAGGAAATGTTTTAAATATCTTTTTTTATATCCATAATATTATTCCTAATGACTTTTCTTTGAAATGTTCTATTTCCCAAGTAGTTCAATTTTACAATAAAAAAAGTGAAGTTGTATTATTATTTATTTATTTTATTTTATTTTATTTATTTTGTATTTTTGTAGATTACTATTTTTTTTAAAATCATTTAAGCTACTGTTTAGCAAACTATAGTATGGAACCAGTTAACCCGAATGATATTTCTAATTAACTGATTTCAGAATTTTCCAGAAAAAACTGCCAGTTTGGCATATGTTTGGTACATTTCCATAAACATGGTATAACTTGATGCTAACATCTAGGATTTGAAATGGAAGCATATGTAGTTAGATATTGGGCATTTTGATTTTTATGCAGGTTTTTTTCTAAGGTATTCCCATAGATTGCCTTCTTTCAAACTCTGATATATATATATATATATATATATATATTTATATTTATATATCTTGATTGAATCTGATTCTTAATCCAAGTAATCTAATAATTCATTTCAAATCAGAAACAATGCCACAGCCGCATATATTCCATAAATGTTATCAAATGGATGTTGTGTTAATGCCCAACTAGTTACTGAGAAAAACCAGTTATCTGGAATACATCTAGCCTCAACCAAACCATTCTGGATAAACGGTTCTATACTGTATATAATTTAGAGGTTTTAGACTTCCCAAAGCAATATTTTATTGTACTTTCTCTGAAGTGGCTGTTAAGTATGGTTTGGATCATATAATTGGATTCTAATATGTTTGTCTGGGCATTAAGTTTATTAAATTTTGTTTAAAAAAATATATCATTCAAATGCTATCCTTTTTTCAATTCTATCCTTAATATAGGCTGATTTGCAGCAAGGCAAAAAAGATAAACCACATGAATATTTAGAAAAAGGAGCGGATCTTCTTATGGGATTTTTCAGGATATGTGTAGGTGATAAGTAAGTATAGAAAATTATATCTGACTTTCTTTATATCATTTTGAAATTCATGAGTTTATTTCAATTGTACTTTTAATTTTCTTCTTTCAGTCGAGCTCTTCAAGAAGATACAAAAAGATGGGGTATCCTGAACTTAACAAATCAGTTGTTCAAAATATATTTTAAGGTTTGTTTGAAATATTAGTAAATTTTTAGTGCCTATAATTTTACTAAATAGTTAGATTTAATTTATAAAGTAATTTGTATTTTGTTGTTTACAAAACTGAAAATTATTTTTCATTTAGATTATTAATTTTTTTTTCCAGTATGGATAATTTACCAAAATGTTTGTTGTTAAATTTATTACCTATAACAACAATTTTATTATTATTTATATTTTAAACTTATAAAAATATTGAATTTTGTTTTGGATTTCAGATAATTTGAAAGAAAACTAATTATTTTCGAATTACTACCATTTTTAGGTAAACAAACTCCATCTGCTCAAACCTTTAATTAGAGTCATTGAAAGTTCTAATTTGAAGGACCAGTATCCAATAGCTCAAAGGGTTGCATACAAGTAAGAAATTTCAGTACTTTTTAGTTGCTCAAAGATTTATTTTGCTATTTATAATAATATATTTATATGTAACAGGAAAGACAGTCAAAACTATAAAGTACGTTAGGACAAACAATTTTTGTATAACATCACAATCTACTTAATCAGTCAGAATCATCATATACATCATTGACTGAATTACAGTACACTTCTACAGGGGTGATTGTGTTCACGTTATGTACCTGAATTCAGGTATTTTTTCCATTTTTGGTACCGAAATTCTGGTTTTTCTGATAGTTAAAATCATAAAATAAGACAAAAATATCAATTTCATATGATTGTTAAACATAATTAAAATTAATATTTTTCATAATTTGACCTCCCTGTAATAAATTATATGTTCCTTCTTCTCTCTCCATACGGAAACATTTTCTTGCTAAAATTTCAGGTATTTTTTCATGAACCCACAATCACCCCTGCTTCCAGTACTTCTCATGTGGTCATTACATTTCTCACAAAGCAAAATACGCCTATTGAAAATTTCATTAAAATGTCTTCATTAATGTTAGCATTTGCTGTTTGGTATGTAGTGATACATCCTGCATTTTTGACTGAATGAGTTGGTTGCTGTCCTCTACAAAAATAGTTTGCCTTGAATATCAATCCTTAAAGTTGTGACCATCTTTCTTTTTACCCCTTGTATGTTAGATTGATTGGTACTTCTTTGTTTTAAGAAGCAACCCCTACAATTATGATTACACCAAGTTTCAGTCAGTTTTACCAAGCTTGTGAAGTGTGTACGTAACATTCATGTACAATAGAGATATATATACCATTGATTAAATATTATAATATTTTATGTTAATAAGAATATATTACAATGTTTCATAACAATTTCCTATAATGTTTCAAAAGAATAACCACTTTCTAATTTTTTAACACTTATCTCATGTAACTATCCAATCAACTGTCACATTTTCACCCATACATAGTTGTTTCTTACAACCATTTTATGGATGTTAATTCCTCTGCCCAACATTACATAAACCTTAAAGCAGTTGCGAACAGTATTCTCAAACAAATTTCCAACATGGGAACTTTTGTTTTTTACATTGCATCTCCATATAGTTTCATGATTAGTAACATACAGTTCAGTATGACCATTTTCGGCTTGTTGGGTAAAAGCTTCCACTTCTGAAAACAATGAGATTGCATCCATCTCAGTACTCGGTAAATCAAAGATTTTTGTCATATTTATAAAAAGAATATTAATGAAGAAACATCATTCAATTTTTTAAAAAATGAAAAATGTTTTGGAACAGTAAACTATAAAGCAATATGACAATAGTATAAACATGTACTGTTTCTATAGTATTGCAAACCATTTGGCGAGATTTTACGACCTAACTTGGCGATTCATCCATGGGAGATGCTATAACAAAGAAGTACTGATTGGTTCTTAGATTTATCCACACTGTCTCAGATTACAGATTCAATTTTTCTCTTACATTGGTAGTGTTTTAATATCTTAAATACACATTTTACTTAATTGTTCCTGCAAAAGGGTAAATTGAGATTGGAGTTTATGTAGTTTAATTATTTCCTTAAAAACATGCAATTGATATTGTTGTCACTAGAATAGAACATTAATCAATGCAGAATTGAGAATTGCATGGCCTATTTTCTTTCATTAGACTTAAACTGGGATTTTACTTTCTGGTTTTCTTTCTTTGTCAAGCTGGCTTTTTTTCCCCCCTAATAATAGTAATATCAATTATGTTGCTTGGCTTTTGAAATCCTGTGTCCCTAGGGCCCAAACACTTTGAAAAACTGGGTCTTTTTTTTTAACCAAAGTGGGTTTTCTTTCTAGAAATAAGACATGATCAATGTATTTAATACAAAATATGCCTCTTTTGCATTTTTTCAAGAGAAAAATTATGCACCCTAAAGGATCCATCAAAAAAAAAAATTATGCATCTGTTCTTTAATATTTTGCTTAAATGATGCGCTATAATGCATAACCGGCATCACTGAATATTGCATATTTGTTCAATGGAATCTTTAGCAATTTATTTTGGTTTTATAAAATACAAAGAAATATCAAACCATCTTTTTCTTTCATCTTAAAACTTAGATTCATTTTTTCCACAAGTCATCATTTGAATGTAATTGTCAAAGTAATCATTAATGTTGCTATTCCGTTTTCCATAGTTTGGCGACGTATAATTTAAAAATGGTACACTTTAAAATGTTTACATAATGAATGTAATATTCTTTTAAAGAAATCATAAATGGTGATTAAGAATTTTTTATTTTTTTTTTAATGGAACTTTGCTGGACTAGGATAAATGATGCCTGATTTCATTAAATTTTCTAAGAATCCATCCCTGAAATTTTTTGTTTGTGCAAAGCTCTAGTTATCAGTTCATATTTATGTTTTTAATGAAAATTTTTGTCTGATATTTCTTTTTTATTATAGTATAGTGTCATATTTATATTTACTAGTGGAGCTTTGCCAATCTGTTTTTCCTAAGCGAACCTGGGTGGCTCTGTGCTCACTCTGGTTTTGAATCAAATAAACTTTGAATTATTCTGATTTTTTATTTAGACACAGATTAAATTCAGATTTTCAGTATCGTCATTCACACTGCTATATGAACTGATTTGGCATTCTTCCAACTTGAATTTAATCATGGCAGTAGCAAAATTTACCAGAGAGCTCGTTCTGTATCAACATATTGATTTCAATTCAATTTAATTTCCATTCAAATTAATTTCAATATACTATGTATTATTAGATTTTCATTTATGGTTTACATGGATTAAATTTTAGTATAAATTATATTATTCTTTTATTATTGATTTATTAATTTTGTTTCAGGTACTTTGTTGGTCAACAACAGATGTTTCAAGGCAACTTCAAATTAGGTAATTGATTTTTTAAATGAATATTTTAGCATTTTGTTTGTAAGGATAGCATTTTAAAAAAATCAAATGTATTTAATCTATTTGTTTAATAACTTTTCTTATTTTTGTTATTGGTAATCAACTTACATCAGACTTATCAATATTTTTGAATTAAATTTAGTTTTTTTTTCTTTTCTTTACCTTTCTCTCTTTTTTAAATAGCTGATGAAAATTTGACCTTTGCATTTCTTCATTGTCATAAACAGTCTAAGAAGAATAAAAGACTCATTCTGATATTTTTAATTACAGTGAAAATGGTTTTGGTAGGTATAGATTTTGAAATTGTTATAATGATGTTGGTGTTACTTTTTAAACTTTAAATTCTCTATGTAGATCAAATGGTTCTTAAGATGATCACATTTATTTATTTTGTGTTATGCATGTCTAAAATTATGAATATCTCTATTCTAAAGAAAATAACTTACACTTGTGTTGTTGAATTTATTGTGACCTTTTGACTTTATATATATATGATATAAATAAATATAGATACATAATATATATATATATATATATATATGTGGCATTTATAAACATGAAAATTGGTAGTTTTATAGAAAAATATGGTGATAAAACATTCTTAAGCAGACAGTTTTTAAATCGAAGAATTATTTTAGGTGCTATTTAATTTTGAAATTAGTCAAAGTAGTTCAGTTAAAAAAGTTGTATAGCATCAAAAACTATGCATAGCAATTTAACCATCTTTTGCAAGCATATATGGGCCAAGATCTCATAAGTGATTTCTCAGTTCCCAGTATATCCCTCGATATTTCTTTGCAATATGAATTCTCATTTAATGTTAAAATGTTTCTCTGTGATTGTTCTACAATATTATGTTACTTCTACTGTGGAAATCTGTTTTTATAATCTTTAAAATGGAAGTTAGTCTTGAAAGTCACCACTGTTCTCTCTCCTCAACCCATAATTTGATTATAAAAACCATCAACAAACAATAATTATTAAAAAAAAAAAATGAAAAACCAATGCATTTATTATAAATATGAATCTCATGGAGCATAATATTATAATTTTTGTGTCAGTGAAATGTGTAATATATGTTTTTGTTGGGTTTAAAGTTGTGTCCCTCACTTTTTTGGTCACTACTGCCTTGGTGTATGAATTTCCTCCTATTTCCATCAAACAGCAGTATGCAGTCATTTTCTGAAGTAAGTGGCAGTCATTTTCAGAAGTAAAGTAGCAAAATTGCAAAAAATGTCACTTCCGTCCCTTACAATTTGTGTTTTGCCTGATAAAAACTGCCATATCATATTTATTTTTCAATAAAGTTTGTGCCCATCTGCTAATTATTATTCTGAAATATATCTGCGGTTATTAAAAATTCAAATTGAGCATAATATGAGACTTTTGAAAATCAGATATCAGTAGCCAAAAATCACACTTATGAGATTTTGGCCCATATGGGATTACTTTGTGGTATGCACAGTCCAATCATTTTTTTTAATTTGTCTAATTTTTTTAGGGTTTTTTTTCCAATATTGTATTAAAATTTCATTATCTTAATAGAACTTAATTCATATTTTGAAATTTCCCACTTTTACATATTGTAGCCATTTTTAAAAAGCCCAAATAATAATGTTTACAAACACTTTCAATCCAAAAATATATTTACTAGTAAATGTTAAAAAAGAAAGAAAACTCTAAAATTATTTAATTATTACATGTGAAAGCATTTAATGCTGAAAATTACATCATATATTAAAACAATACATTAAAAAAAAAAAAAAATCTTTTGAGCAATATTTCTAATGTGCCAACATCCTGCCTCTGTCCCCTGCTCGCTAACACTCACCAACCCTTCATGAGTTGCGACGCAATTCACATTGGCTATGCGGTCGCAGCTCACTTCACTCAATCGCCACTTTTTGTTGCAATTCTAGCCAAAAGGAGTACACTTCTATCAGTAATCATTTTAACATATGAAATGTACAATTTATTATTTTTTTAAATGTAAAAAAGTGATTGAAAACACAATTAAAAATGTATTTAGTTGGTGCTACCAATCGGCATAAATCATTTTAACATTATGAAGTTTACAAATTTTTGAAATATAAAATAATTAATTTAAAAAAATCATCTTAATAAACACAATTAATTTACAACTCATTGTGCCTATAATATTGTACAGCACAGCTTGATTTATTTCGAAAAAGAAAAAAACTACGCGATAGCAATATAAATCAACAATCATCATCTAAAGTTTGTATGATGTGAAAAATACAATCTCTCTCAGACACTTGGCAAGTTAACAAAACATAAACAACACATTTTCTGCTGTGTCTAAAAGAAACTCTTGATCAAAAAGCTGGTTTGCTGAATGTGTCACATGACCATAAAATGAACCAATCATTGCTATTCATACATCAGCCAAAAAATCGTGCTGTGTTTAAAAAGAGCTGCTCTGAATTTTGTTTTGCTGAATTAGAAATAAAGGCCAGTGAATATGACGCCATACTGACAAAATTGTACGAAAATATTTCAGTTTTATAGTTAAAAGATCATGACATGATTGGGATTTCCTAACAAACCACTGCTATGCATTTCCTGGCTGTTGTTACACGTTTCCTAGAGGCAACTTCTTCACACAATGGAAAACCTACCCAGAAATTGGTTGGTTGTTTGAAACAAGTCTACCATGTGCCATCACACTTTTGGAGTCTATATGAGAATGCATCCTGTCTTTCAACGATGACGCCATTTCCACCATCAGGCCCATTCATTCCTTCTGAGATATTAGAGCATCATTTAAGCAATTGTTTTAAAATTCCTGATTTTCAGAAATATTTTATTTTGTGCATACCAAGGATCTTTAAAGAAATAGCAAGAGTTCAGTTTATTTAGGTGCTAAAGCTAGTGTCTTTTTTTAAAAATTCATTTTATTTATTTTTTTTTAGGTGGTATGCTCTGCAAGAATAAGGGTCGGTAAATCTAATAATATAAATCTGATTGTGTGCAAATGTTAGGCTGAAGCCAGTGTCAAAATGAAGCATTTAATGATCCTGTATCTTTGCATATAGGTTAATTACAACCCTCAAATGAACATAGGCTGGTTTTTGTTCATTTTATTCAAATATTTTTCTTAATAATTCAAAATTTCGTTACTTTCATAAAAAATAAATGGACATTTTTTCGTATAATATTTTAAAATGGTTAAATTTACTTTATTGTTGCCAAAACTAATTCAAAACCCGGAAAAATAATTTTTACTTAACAATTTAGTTTCAATTGAAAAATTTTCACGTGAAAAAGGAAAATGAAATAAAATAATTAAAGAATTAAAAAAAATATTAAATAATATTATTAGAAATAAAACGTACTTTTTTTAGTTTTTGATAATAATACAAGGTTTTAATATGCATAACCATAGGGAACAGGATATTATGACGTCATACATCGAAAATAAAGCGGATATGCTTTGATTGGTGAAATAAAATCATCCTAGGTTTTTTTCTTCACTTTTTTTCTTTTTTTTTTCTTTTGTATGTTAACAATACTTGGTGTTTTACCATCTGCGCACGTCTAATATAACTATACCGTATTTTGTATTTAAATTTTAAAAAGGTAAAAAGAAGTTTCAAAAGAAAATGGTTAGCAAATGTCAATAATATCCTTCGCAAAATTATCCATGTCGAAAATGATGTCATGGATAGCGAGAAATAGCTATTTTCATTCTTAAAACTAAAAGAAATAACTCGATTAGCCAAAAAAAATGACGAATGTTAATAGTTCCATTTCTGTTGATAAAACCTAAAGATTTAATATTATTTTGTTAAAGTAACATAATTTTCCCTGTGCCAGTATTGAAATTAATTGCTTGGAAAAGAAAATTAACAAGAATTATGTCATTAAAAAGGGATTTCTCTGGGGGAAAAAGAGACGTCATATTTGAAATAAAACTGGAATTTTCCAATATGTTTTAAAATGAGTGTGAATCAATTACTTATATTAATAATACAAGGATCAGTAAGTATAGAAAGTAGATGAGTTTCACGCCATATTTATAATGAAATTTTTTTATAGATATAGATATGTTTTTTATCTATATTGATTATTAAGCATGAGTATCCGTTATATACAAATGAGAATTTTCTTCTAAAAATCACATCATAATTTTAAGTAAAGGAAAATGAACACGAATCTATTATATTAAAATCTGACCGTGTGTTTGTATTTCGCAACTACTCCTAGACTATCAAACGTAACGCAATTTACTTAATACCGGTTATCATTGATCCGAGGATGTCACACAAACTCTTAGAATTTAAAAAAATTAAATTAGATGCCAATTTTTTTTTTTTTGTAAATTTTAACGAAGTTTCTCTAAAAACAGAAAGTAAATTACTCCATATTTGTGTATAAAAAAGGAGAAATAAAACAGATCAGTATATATTTTACACCATTTTCTCATTAAAACTGAAAAACAGAATTTATTTTCACTTTGAATAGATGGTGAAAACAAAATCTTGATTTCAGTAAATTATCCGAAAAATGAAAACATATTTTCACAATATTCAAACTTCATGAATCAATTTATTCTGGAGAACAAAAATTGCCTGTCAACATACTGCCATAAAGAAAACAAGATTTGTTTCAGCTATACATTAAACCAAGGAGGCAGAATTGAATTTAAAGAAAAAGCATATACTATTTCCAATTAATGTTTTTTTTTTTTTTTTTAAGGATGGCTGTTAAAACGTTTCACAAAGGCGTTAAAAGTAAAATTGTTTATCAGGTAAAACTGACATTTGTTTTTACCCAATTCATCTATTTCCACGATTTTATTTGGCCCTCCTTTTTGCATTGGTTGCAATTTCATTTTCGCAATTATTTGGCACAAAAATTCACTTTTTTAAGACTGAGTTATGTCAAGGTCCCTATAACAAAAAATACCGTATTGTCTCCTATGAAATGTGATAAATAGTTAGTTAATTATTAACGTTTTTAATTATCGGGAGTGAAATATTTTGCTTAATTAATGTATTTATTCTTCTTTTAATGTTGCGTGAACGAAGTCACGGGTAACAGCTAGTATGACATAATCACTGACTCAACTATAGTAAAATATTTTATATTCATGGATGAAAATGCATCTTTTGTTTTCCAAATGACATCATTTTCTTCTTCGGAACCATTTTACGTTGCATATTATTTAATAGCTGTTACCCGTGACTTCGTTCACGCAACAATAAAAGAAGAAGAAATACATTAATTAAGCAAAATATTTCACTCCCGATAATTAAATCGTTAATAATTAACTAACTCTTTATCACATTTCATAGGAGAAAATACAGTATTTTTTGTCATAGGGACCTTGACATAACTCAGTCTTATAAAAGTGAAATTTTGTGCCAAATAATCGCGAAAATGAAATTGCAACCAATGCAAAAAGGAGGGCCAAATAAAATCGTGGAAATAGTCGAATTGGGTAAAAAGAAATGTCAATTTTACCTGATAAACAATTTTACTTTTAACGCCTTTGTGAAACGTTTTAACAGCCATCCTTCAAAAAAGCATTAATTGGAAATAGTATATGCTTTTTCTTTAAATTCAATTCTGCCTCTTTGGTTTAATGTATAGCTGAAACAAATCTTGTTTTCTAAATGACAGTATGTTGACAGGCAATTTTTGTTCTCCAGAATAAATTGATTCATGAAGTTTGAATATGTGAAATTAAGTTTTTATTTTTCGGATATAAGTTCTGTTTTTCAGTTTTAATGAGAAAATGGTGTAAAATATATACTGATCTGTTTTATTTCTCCTTTTTTATACACAAATATGGAGTAATTTACTTTCCGTTTTTAGAGAAACTTCGCTAAATTTACATTAAAAAAAATCTTGGCATCTAATTTAATTTTTTACATTCTGAGGGTTTGTGTGACATCCTTGGATCAATGGTAACCGGTATTAAGTAAATCGAGTTGCGCTCGATAGTCTAGGAGTTGTTGCGAAATACAAACACACGGTCAGATTTTAATATAATAGATTCGTGTTTATTTTAAATAATGCTATTATTTAATTATTATTATAATTATTATATAATTAATTATTATATAATTAATATTATTATTATAATTAAATAATGCTATTATTTAATTATAATTATAGTTTAAATAATGCTTTCTACCAAGCTTAAAAACAAGTAGTGAATTTCCATAGTCTGTTTGGTTTGATGCCCATGTCAAATTAACGTATTACAACAGTTTTTTGAAAAATCATGAATTTCAGGCATGATTTTCAAGAAAAACATGTTTATAAAAGAGTGTATTTTAAAAAACTACTTTTACTTTTACACTTATTTCTAATTATGGATTTTTAAATTTTCTAAAATCCCTTCAATAAAAGTTTTATAACTTATTTTTCTTGTGAATTTTTTTTTTTTTTTTTTTTTTTAAATCTGTCATGAATAATTATCAAATTTATTAATTTCTTTTCTTAAAATTATGATGCGATTTTTAGCAGAAGACTCTCATCTGTATATAACGGATACTCATGCTTAATAATCAGTATAGATAAAATAAAATAAAAAATTAAATTAAATTTTTCGCTATAAATACAGAGTGAAACTCATCTCCTTTCTATACTTACTGATCCTTGTATTATTAATGTAAGGAATTGATTCACACTCCTTTTAAAACTTATTGGAAAATTCCCGTTTTATTTGAAATATGACGTCTGTTTTTCCCCAGAGAAATCCCTTTTTAATGACATAATTCTTGTTAATTTTCTTTTCCAGGCAATTAATTTCAATACTGTCATAAGGGAAATTATGTTACTTTAACGAAATGATATTAAATCTTTAGACAAAAATGGAACTATTAACAATCGTCATTTTTTTTTAGGTAATCGAGTTATTTCTTTTAGTTTTAAGAATAAAAATAAATATTTCTCGTTATTCATGACATCATTTTCGACATGGATAGTTTTGCGGAGCATATTATTTACATTTGCAAACCATTTTCTTTTGAAACATCTTTTTACTTTTATAAAATTTAAATAAAAAATACGTTATAGTTATATTAGCCGTGTGCAGATGGTAAAACGCCAAGTATTGTTATCATACAGAAGAAAAAAAAAAAGAAAAAAAGTGAAGAAAAAAACCCAAGATCATTTTATTTCACCTATCAAAGCATATCCGCTTTATTTTCGATGTCGGACGTGATATTCTCCTGTTTCCTATGGTTACGCATATTGAAACCTTGTATTATTATCAAAAACTAATAAAAGTACGTCTTATTTCTAGTAATATTATTTAATCTTCTTTTTAATTCTTTAATTTTTTTTTAATTTAATTTTCATTTTTCACGTGAAAATTTTTCAATTGAAACTAAATTGTTGAGTAAAAATTATTCCGGGTTTTGAATTAATTAGTTTTGGCAATGGTAAAGTAAATTTAACCATTTTTAAATATTATACGAAAAAATGTCCATTTATTCTCTATGAAAATAACGAAATTTTGAATTATTAAGAAAAATATTTGAATAAAATAAACAAAAACCAGCCTATGTTCATTTGAGGGTTATAATCAACATATATTCAAAGATACAGGATAATTAAATGCTCCATTTTGACGCTGGCTTCAGCCTAACATTTGCACACAATCAGATTTATAATATTACTAGCTGTTACCCGTGACTTTGTTCACGTAACATTAAAAAAAGAATAAATGCATTAACTTAGTAAAACATTTCACTTGATAATTAACAACATATATAGTTAACCAAAGCTTTATCACATTTTATAGGAGACCATACGGTATTTCTTTGCTATAGGGGCCAAAACATAACCCAGTCTTAAAAAAGCGAAATTTCATGCCAAATAATATATACAATCGCGAAAATGAAACTGCAACTAATGAAAAAAGGAGGACCAAGTAAAATCGTGAAAATCGAGGAATTCCTCTAAGTAAAAAGAAAAACAACACTGGCAGAATTCTGCTATACAACAGTGCATTTTAGGTGGTATTTGGTGTACAATTTGTATATATGTGCATTGCTAAATGGGCGTTATTATATTGTTTATTTGCATAGACATATGTTATATATTTCTTACTACATTATCTTGTTTATGTATATATTAAATTAAGTGCTTCACGCTAAGTGGTGTAAATAGTGAACAAACTGCTTGTGGATTTTATAAATTGATAGATATTTCACAAAGATATAACAATCTGATTCGATTCTCAAATGTAAATAAAGGTTGCTAGAGAGTACTTTAAATTCTGCCCAATTTAACCTCGATATTTTCTCTATCGCGTCAAGAACACTATAAGCAAATAAATACCGACGACACAAATCTGATAATCTAAATTTACATATTTTTGTTAGTATATATAGAATTATTTTGATTTATCTCATGCGCTTGAAATTTTTTACGCTTTCTCTAGGGTTAGGTGTCGAATAATTGTACTTTCTTGTTATTTTATTTTGTCATTTCTATTTATTCTATTTTCCATTCATTCCATTTATGGATATTGATTTCATTTACATATTCGTGTCAAAGAATATTCTTTAAAGTTATTATCAGGATTAGGATAGGATTCGATTAGGGTTAGGATTAGGAATAAAAATTGAACGACAATGACATGACCGATTCAGGTTTAAAGTATGAACCAGGAAATCTATTTACATCATGAAGCAATAAGAAAATTAGAAAATTATCGGCTAATATTTTTTTTAATGTTTTACAGTCATAGTTGGCATCAAAGGTGAGCGGGGAAATGATCATCTAAAATATCATTATGTGTTTACCACGCAAAAAACAAATCTGGTTACAACAATGTATTTAATTTTGCGCCAAATTTCACTTGATAAAAAAAAAATCAAATTGACTATGGACCTAATTACAGACCCCTAATCTTCCTATTCTCACAAATGTTCTACCTATATGTAAAAAAAAATTCTACTGTATAGAACGCGCTTTCACGTTTATAATGTTATGAATTGGCACGATCGGCTTGTTCAAGTTTACACAATTCGGCTGGAAGAAAAGATTCATTACTTTTTTATTTCTTCTTTGCTTTTTCATTACGCGAATTTGTTGGTAAAATCGATTTTCTTTTCGATAACATTGTTGTTTTTTAAGTTTAAAAAATATTGTAATTTTACTTAAACATTGCTTTAAAATCTATGCAATTTTTCTTATCCTGCAAGACTTTACAAAAATCTATTATGAAACAACTTTAAAAACAGCTATATTTAAAAAAGACAACAAAGTTTTTCCTATTTTAAAACTAAAAGAAATGCAAAATTAAATTCCGGTTCGAAACGACGATTTACAAATGTGTTTTCGATTGTGGGAAAATGATAGAGGAAAAATGCTGTTACTTCGACTCAATCATATTAAATCTTTAGCTTTTATGAGAAAAGCAACTTTATTTTAAAATATATAGTTATTTTTATTAAGATTTTCTGATTTTCGATACGGATAATTTTGCGATGCATATCATTGACATTTTCCATCCAATTTTTTTTTTACTTTTTATAATTTAAATTAAAAATATGGTATCTTTATGTTAGCCGTGTGCAGACGATAAATCGCCAACCTATCCCATCATTCGTATTTAATTCATTAAAAATATAAATCTTTCACTCATTTCATTTAAAACACAGAACTTTAATTTACAACACATACATTTAAAATACATATATATTACGTACATTTAAAATAATTCCTTTCATGTGAAAAAGAAAAAGAAAAAAAAGAGAAATTAATCACAAATAATTTGATAACCCAAGATCATTTTATTTCAACATCAAAACAAATCTGTTTTATTTTTCTATATATGACATCATATTCGCTTGCTTTCCATACTTACTCGTATTTATGCACTTTGTATTATTATCAAATATTTCAAAACGCACGTTTTATTTCTAATATGACATCATTTCATATTCTGTTTAATTCTTAAATAATTCATTTCCTTTTCATTTTTCACGTGGAAAATTTTCACTTGAAAATAAATTGTTGATTAAAAATTATTACTCAGGGGTTTTATTTTATATTGGCAACGATAAAGTATTAGCAACGGTAAAATAAATAAATTTAACCATTTTAAAAAAAGCTGCAAAACCGGGCCCTTTGGGCCAAACCAACCAAACCAACCAACCATTGTAAAATATACGAAAAAATGTCCATTTATTCTGTATGAAAATAATGAAAATTTTAATTTTTAAGAAAAATATTGAAATAAAATAAACGAAAACCAGCGTATATTCATTTGAGGGTTATAATCAACTTATATGCAAAGATACAGGATAATTAAATGCTTCATTTTGACGCTGGCTTCAGCCTAACATTTGCACACAATCAGATTTATAATATTATTAGGATTAGGACTAAGATGGATTATTTACTGTTATTTTATTTACTTAATATTATTTCTCAATAAATAATCTGTGTTCTGCTCTTCCATGATTAGTGCATAATTGAACACAATCATTGTAATATCATGTGTACATTTTATGAAAACCATTGAAATTTTTTTCTTTAAATATGACACAAGTTTCAGTGATGAAATCATCTTTCTGATTGGTGGAATGTAATAAAGCAAATTAATTTTATGTTACTACAGTTGTTGCCAAAACGCCAAATAATTTTTTTAATTTATTTCCTGTTACCATACCTTAAAAAAGGAAGAAAGCAAAAATTATAATTTAAAAAAAAAACTAGCTCATTCTTTCTATCAAGCATAGAAAAAAAAGCAATAGCACCATAATCAGGTTCCGTGCCCACACCGAATTAACGTATTACAACAGAAATTTTTTTGGAAAAATCATGAATTACAGTCATAAAATTAGGCCTGATTTTTAAGAAAAACCTACTTATAAAAGCTATTAATTCAGCCTTATTTTTGTGCCATGTAAGAGAAATATATATATTAATTGAATTATGACTGTACATTGAGAAATCAATTTAGGAATTCTAAAAAGATAGTTTAAATAATGCTTTCTACCAAGCTTAAAAACAAGTAGTGAATGTCCATAGTCTGTTTGGTTTGGTGCCCATGTCAAATTAACGTATTACAACAGTTTTTTGAAAAATCATGAATTTCAGGCATGATTTTCAAGAAAAACGTGTTTATAAAAGAGTGTATTTTAAAAAACTACTTTTACTTTTACACTTATTTCTAATTATGGATTTTTAAATTTTCTAAACTCCCTTCAATAAAAGTTTTATAACTTATTTTTCTTGTGAAATTTTTTTTTTTTTTTTTTTTTTTTTTTTTTTAAATCTGTCATGAATAATTATCAAATATATTAATATCCTAGTGAAAACTCATCAAGTATGACATGACTTCAATTAACATTAACTGTTGATAAAAACTTGGTTGGTGTGATAACAAGTTTTAATAGAAATCTTTTCAAATTGTTCAGTTAGTGCCAAATTTAGAGGTATTTCGCCAAGTATCATCAAGTTTGATTATGATTTCGCTTTCATGTATAATTAAATATCTACATACAATGTAAGTATTACTAATTGTAAGCATACACTGCAATGAATTGTTATATTTCTCAGATTTATCTGCTTTAACATGATGTCAACATTTCTCACAAAAGAAAAAAAAAAAACATCTTATATGTTTGTGTTGTATGTAATAAATGTATCTTGTAATCTAAATTTCAAATTTAATGTTTTAGGGTGTGATGCCTTCAATGTATCTTTTACAGAAGTATGATCTTATGCAATTTGCTGAACTTGTTCAAGCTGTTAAGTAAGTTAACTTGTACAATATGTGACATTCTATATAAATATTATTGAAAATAAAAGTATTATATTTAATAGAGTATATGGAGATTCAATGTTACTTTTATAAAGGTGTCATCTTATGTTGCATAATACTGATTAATGTAATAATAAAATAACAGGATGATTATAAATGATTGTCAGGGTTTGCAGCTAGTCACAAGTAGTGGAAATGAATTATGAACAAAAGTGCTTATGCATTTAATGGGTTAATTCTTTAAAAATATCATACAAATATTTGACATGATAGTCTTCATCTCATATTTTCTGCATGTCACAAGTGGTGATTCTATCAATGACAGTTCTACTGAACATCACAAAAGCAAATTTTATGAGTTTTCCATCCAAGTAGTTATTTTTCTTGCATCTTTTATATAGGGCTTTGTTTTGCGAATTTACTTCCTTTTCTGCTCCTTGTCATGTGGAGGTCACTGACCTGGCAGGCTCGGCCACTTGGCCTAGTATGTACAAATCATTAGTTAATTTTTCTGGCCCAAGGCCGTTGTATTTTTCACCCTGCCCCTGTTGCACTTACAGTTCGGTTCAGCTCCAACTAAAATTGTATGTTTATTTATTTATTTATTGTTATTGTTATTTTATTTTTTTTTATGATGGTTTTTTTTTTTTTTCCTACAGTATTTTAAAGGTTTTAATATAATTTAGGATATATATTTATTACCTCTCTGGTTTATTTTCTGGGGTCTAAATATTAATGCTTATTTAAGTAGAATTGAAAACAATGTGAAAAATTATCATGTAATTTGAATTTTTCAAGCCACTGTTTTGGCTAATTTAAATTTTTAAATTTCTGCATCTGATTAATTTACGACATGTAAAGGTTAGTATTTCCAAAATGTTTAGTTCTGAATAAATAAACTTTTGAAAAAATGCAACTTTGTATTTTTTTCTTCCCCAATTGTCCAGGGTAAGTCATTGGGGTGAAGAAAGATCATCTTTCACTTGGTCTTCAATCACGTGAGATTGTCCATACCATGTGGTATGTGGGTCCTCATCTATGAAATCTCTCATCCCACTCACAAAAAAATTTAAAGAATATGTGACAGTGAAAGTTTTACTAAATTGAAGAGAAGGTGTGGATTTTGTTGATTGTATAAAATAAACAAAAGCAAACAAAGATTATGAACTTCCTCATGTGATACCATGCAATTAATACTATTGCTGAATGCATTATTGTATTGATTTCTGCAAGGGCTAGTAGAATATTCGAGTTTTACATGTGTCTATCTTTACTGGAGATTAAAATTACATTTGAGGAAGTGTTTGTATTGACTACAGGAGATCCTGCTTATAAGATGACAATTTTAAAAGAAAGAACCACTATGTGTAAACTTCATTTATTCATTTTGTTGTGCTCTTCAGTTTTCTTTAAAATAGCATGTATTTTTCTTTTCTGAACTTCTTTTCTTTTCTGATTTTTTTTTTTTCTGAAATTTGTATTAAAGACAGTCTATTGTATATATATATATATATATATATCAGAGTTTCCCCCAGGTTTAAAAAAGAGCAGGGTGCTGCTGGTGAGAAAAAGACACTTTTTTATTCTTAAGGGCACTTTTCTTAATTGTTAAAGGTATTCTTTTGGTTTTTAAAGCCACTTTTGATATTTAAAAGTCAGGGCACTCTTTTCAAGACAATAGTGAGTCAATTTTTACTATGAAAGCAAATTTTTTAATGCAAAAAGGAGAAAGGACACTTTTTACTGAGGGGCAAAAGAAGGGTGCTAATTACTTTTCTGAGGGGCAAGAAGGATGCTATTTTGTAAAGCAAAGGGCAGGCAGGGTGCAGCACCCTTCTGAAACTGTCTGGGGGGAACTCTGATATATATCTATCTGTATGTAACTTTTCATAACACTGCTATTTTTTGTTACATTTTTATAGAGATTTTTTTTCTTTTCCTAAGAAAAGGAAATTTAAAATACATAAAATTAAAATAATCTGTTTTATTAACCTTTACAAATTATCCGCTAATATCTATTTCCAATGTTTAAAATATTAATTCATGAGAAAAGAATTTTTGCATTACATAATAAGCAATGAATATTCTGTATTTTTGCTTATGTGTACAAGGTTTGTTTAGGAAGAATTTGAGGGGTTTTTTCAACAGATCTTTCATAAAATTTTTCATCTTGAAAACGAATTCATCATGTAATTCTTAATAGACCTATCACAAAACTCTTCCATCTTCAAAAAATATTTTTTACAAATTTATATACACAAAACAATTTTTATTCTTTTAAACACACACACACACACCCATGTATATATATAATTCATTTAAGCAGTAGCTTGTTAAAAATAAACTAACAGGAAACCTAAATGTAACACTAATTTGGGATTCACAAGAATATGATTAGATTTCTCACAACTATAAAAACTATTCACAATTTTAATAAAGCAGAGCCCTGTCCAAAAACTTGACAAACCCCTAATTTGCATAACTTTGTAAAAATGTTGCATAATTATATATGTAGCATTTCATGACTTCACTACAATGTCTCAAGTTTTGGTTAAGATGAAGTAGTGGTGAGTTATGATAAACTGTAAGATTTTGCACACTGCCATTATAATTTATTATTTGTGTTCTAATTGCAATCACAACACACTCTAGCAGTCATCGCGGCAAGTTTAAAAAGCAGTAGATATCTTAACCTTGAGATTTCCCATTGGCACACAAATAATCATAATCAGTTACAAAAAAGCATATTAATTTAACAATTTACTACATCACGATAAAGGATTTTCAGGCCCTCTGATACTGCACTAAATTATATCAACTGAAATCTGTGACATTATTATCAAACAGTGAAGAAAGAAAAGTTAACTTCAGAGGTATTTTAAAAGAATTCACTCCTCTACTGATGTCTAAATTTTTTTACATTGAAGTAATCAACAGAAAAGTAAGATATTCAAGCTGGTTTGAACATACTTAAAACCTCGTGCACAAGGATACAAAAAAGGAGTAAAAAGGTAAACAAAAAGAGCATGAAAAAACCTTTCCTGAATATTCTAACAGACTGTGAATTCTTGAGGTAAACACATACAAAAAAATTAAAGGAGAAAAATATTGCTGATGGAACTCCAAAAGTAATAAAGACGTGTAGAAAACAATTAAATTTTTGAAGAGAAAAAAGGATTATAGCATTTTAAGACAAAATAAAAAGATTAAATTGAACAGATTTTAAGATTGGTTAAAAGATGTTTTTTTTTTTTAAATATATGTATATTATAATAGTACAAATAAAAAAAAGAGAAAGAGAGATGAGCTACTTTTAGAGCTACTTTAAATTTCATTTTTGACATAAACAAACTGCTTTCAAAAGAATTAAATTGATTGTTATTTTTATAGTTTCTGAAAACCATGCTAAACAATACACACTTTGTTCTCCAGTAGACAATAAAATCAGAAAAGACCTTTGATGTCATTTGCCTATCAAACATTTTAGTTTTAGACAACTCAACTTGATTTTTTTGCATATTGATTTTGGAAATGGAAATAGAAAAAAAAAGAATTATGACTCAAAATGACAGTTACTGGCATGCGGGAAATTATTGCAGCGGCAAAAAGAATTGTGAAAGTTTTTTGCTCTGTTGTTAATCTTTCTAGCTGAGGCCGTTAATTTGATTAGATACGTATTCTTAATGAAACTTAATCACTTTTTATTGAATACATTCATTGTTAAAATATACCAAATTTTGGTATGTTGCAACTTTTTTTTCGACATCAATAGAACTTACCGATTTTAGTTCAGAGTTTCACCACCAGTTCCTATCTCTGGTTCTATGGACCCGATCACGACAAGGTTTGGCTCATTGGACTCGACATCGACAGCCTCAAAGATTTCAGTTATGTTCGTATAGAAAAGATTTCGTCCCCCGGCGGTGGAAGATGTAACTAACAGATTTTGCAGCTAACTCGGGTTCTATGGGTCCCCTCACGACGCAGTTGGATTCATTTGACTCAACATCGACAGGACTTATTGATTTTAGTTCCAAGTTTCACCACCAGGGGCGCTTTCCTATCTTGGGTTCTATGGGCCCAATTGCGACAGGTTTGACTCATTCGACTGGATTTCCATAGCTTTACAAATTGCGGTTTTCATAGATTCGAGGCCCCGATGTAAATTAGAGGCCCGCTAGCGACCGAAGCCAGCTAGTTATATATATTATTTTCCGTTTAAAGCACTTTGTGAATTAACTTTTTAACAAATTGATTAAAATTTGTTTAAAGCATAGCCTGTGTATTATGAAAATGTGTTTCTACTACCTCAATTTAATTAATTTTTGATAATGATACGATGACATGCTGAGATTGTAATGTGGACTCATTTAGAAAATAAGTCAAATAAAATCAAGTGTTTTTTTTTTTTTTTTTTAAATAGTTGGGTTTGTGCGATCTTATTTTCAAATGAGTAATAATATCTAAAAAAAATCGTTTTTACCAATCTAAAGGAATAAATGCAGATAATACTTTTATTGACACTGTTGTCTGGAATTAACAGAAAGAACTTTCGATGGAAATCTTTATTTACATGCTTTTTTGATATTATTATTTCATATAATTTAGAATAAAATGTTTATTTTTATTTTTTTTCTGTTTGCATATAAAATGCACTTTTGGGGGCACTGTACTGTACGCTGCTGAAGGCAGCTGGGCTTCCAAAGCAATCGTCTAGATGGGTGAAGACATGCTAGTGTAGGAAATAATGCCATACTTTACTATACAATCAAGTGAAAACTGAAACATGTCTATAACCTGCCTTAATTTAAAATGTTCACGATCCCATCCCCACAATACAACAATTATAACAGATGTTTTACATATTAAGAGCAAAATCTTTTTTAAAAAGGAATTTGTTTCAAGTATCTTGCTATTCCTTCTTAGCAGATTTTACTGTTTTTGTGCATTTATATCTTCTTTTTTTTTTTCCTATGATATTGTGTTTTAAATTATAAAATAATTTGCTCTGATAATGGTCTGTTTTTATTTCTCACATTACAATTACTATATTTGTATCCTTAGAGATGGAGATCTTCAAAGATTTGGAAGTGGATTGCAGGCATCTGAGGATTTCTTCATTAAATGGGGCATTAGGTTGGTCTTGGAGAAATTAAAGACTATTATCTACAGAAATCTGTTCAAAAAAGTGTAAGAGCCCATTTTTTTTAGGAAAAAGATACATTGCAGTATAATTTAATTTGTATCATCTATTACTTATTTTGTGTTGATTTCTATTTTAGTTAATGAATAGAAAGCATATGTTAAAAAAATATTTATAATAAGTGGAAAATTGTAATGTAAATCAACACCTTTCATTATTTTGATAAAGCAAAGTATAAACTGTTTTATATTGTCTCATAGATTCTTATTTTGTGTCTCCTAAGCCAGTTATTCTCAATTTTTTTCTGATTTTGAAATTCTTATCTTATAGGTAATTTATTCTAATCCCAATTTATCTCAATTATATGACATCCATAACTAATGATTTATATCAAGCTGCATTTTATTTGTACCTAAATCCTGCAAATCTTTTCCAAATTATTTTAGTAATTTTTGGCTATTAAAACAACTGTTTTTGTTATAATATTTCTGTGGAAATCCTGATAACATTAAGCAGTGATCACTGTACTTGTTAAAAAAATGTCCATTGCATTTCTCTTTTTTTATGGGAATATGCTAGCATGCACTCATGATAGTGTATTATTTAAGTTATGAAGGGATGAGATATATTGGTTTTGTATGATTATCTCTTTCAGGTACTTGTTGATGCCATCACATATTGTTCCAGTGAGTGCTTTTAAAACTGCTTTGAATTTCAGGAAGGTAATCTATTCTTTTGATTAGAAAATATTACATCTGATTTATTCACTGAATACTGTAATTAAAATATTGTCTTCAAAGACATTTAATTATGTCATTAAGGCTTTTTGTCTTATGGTCTAGTATATAGTGTCTCATGTGTCCTCTCATAGTCTAATATTAAGAGATTTTTTTTAAAATTATTATTAAGAGTAAAATACCAAAACAATGTTAGAACATGGTGTATTTAATATGACTGTCTTTGTTTTTACAAAAATCTGTAAGAGGATATATCTTGTGTAAAATGTATACTTAAAAATATTTTTATGTTGCTTTAAAGCTTTTAATCTCTATATTTTCTTTATTGATGCTTAACAAATTTAATTTTCCCCAATAGTCCTTAAAAAGTCCTTATTTTTACTTGAAAATAGAATACAGTTTTCAAGTGATGCAACACTACTTAAAAAAAATTAATTTTTAAGTGTTTAGAATATCCTTGATTTTAGTTTTGGAAAAGGGTGGTAATCCCAATTGTAGTAATTTCATTTTGACAGGGTCCATGCACCTGACTTTCCAAATATTTTACATGCATTCAAATAAATCTATATATTTAAAACGCTAAGCGATTTCTTTCGACAATCCGTTAGAACAAACTACTGCATCAAATTACACCATTCTTTTTTTAAATGAAAGATATTAGGACACAGATTTGTTATCGTGCATTCGTTTGTTCGAAAATTTAATTAATTAGCTGTAATTTTCAATTAAACATTTACTTCTGCTTATGAAGTCATAAAGTTGACAACTCCCACTTTTGAGAGCATAGAGTTTTTTCCCTGAACCCTGTGGTTCGCCAATCTTTTGACATTAACTAATATCAACTAGGTAATATTTTAACATTGTAGTATAAAATCTTTAAAAAAAAAACTTAATTAGCTAGAATATAATCATAATAAAATATCTAAACGTAAACATATCAATATGAATAACAAATCTCACGTAAAATGTTGCAATTTAAATGATTCCAATTGAAACAAGATTTGGAGAGTTATCCTTGATGTCCAGCTAACATAAAAGTACCTATTTTATTTTATTTATTTACACACATATTCAAATTTATTATAAAACACCAGGTTGCCATACAAAGCAAAAATCGTCATTTAGGTGCCAAAAAATAACCCAGGTACGTCTGCGATATCTGTATTGATTTAATCAAAATTATTTTGGTTGCACCGCATATTGCAAAATTAATTAAATCCATGATTATTGTTTCTTTCTCAGATTAAAAATAAGAAAATTGGTACTTCTCTATTATCCCGTCGACCACTTTTCATAACAAAAAACTATCGCCAAACTGTAACGCCAAATAAACGGGAGAACGTTGCCATTGGAATATCAAAATAAATAAATAAATAAAATACATGAATTTAAGGATACAATTGTTATTTTAATTAATGAAATAACTAATAAATCAGTAAAACATAATGAAAAATAGACGCAAAGCTCGAATTAAAAACCACTTGATGACGTAACAAACACGTATAATGCTTCTGACATCAAGAAAATCGGACTGTATTTTTGGCGTTTAATTTTACAGTTTGGCGATAATTTTTTGTTATGAAAAGTGGTCGACCGGATAATAGAAAAGTACCAGAAAATTTAATGTTTAACGAAATTCAATTATTTGACCGATCGCAAATTTTGGTTCTTTTCCGTTATACCGACACCATGCCATACATGTAAATATATGCTTGGCGACAATGGTGTCCGTATAATGGAAAAGTACTCAATTTTTTCTTAGTTCGGGCTATACCAAAAACAAACATTTTACAGGTAACAAAAAAATCGCCGAAAATGGCTGCTTCGTCAGCTGTTATGACAGCAAAGTTGGATAAAATCTAATAACCTGAATTTTACAACGTTTATGCGAAACACCACAGAGAACACACGCTATTTTTATATAAGTAGGGTATATTTAAACGAATAAGAGAACTGACAACCTTCAATAATATAATGCATGAAAAAGTAAACAACTAAGTGATTCAGCAAATCATAAAAATATGTATTTCTTAATATAACTATAAAATACAGAAAAATATTCTGGTACCATAAAAAATATTCATTATCCCGTCGAAATTCCGTGCATTATCCCGTCGTCCGATTAAGAAAAAAAAAAACTATATGCAAATTAGGTACTTCTCGGTTAGCCGGCGCCAATAAAGTATATATATATATATATATATATACACATAATAACAAACTCCAATGGAAAATTACTTGCAGAATCATTATCACAAAAGCCAACCAAAATCTATAAACCACATAAATTCAATACTAGAAAAACAAAACTATGTACATTATATATATTTGTATCTATGTATGTATATACTATACACACACACACATATATATATATATATATATATATATATATATATATATATATACTTCATTGGCGCCCTGGTAACCGAAAAGTACCTCAAATAATTCGCCAAACTGTAGCGCCCAATAAACAAACAGAAGAATGTTGCCATTAAATCTCAAAATAATAATAATAATAATAATAATAATAATAATTAAGAAAAGCCCCATTTACTAAAGTATCATTTATCAGTAACTTTTAACAATAAAATTTACAATATATTAATGAAAACAGAATCAAAAATAATCTTGGATATTTATTTATTTACATTATTTCTCTTAATTATGGAAAAGGAATAATCATCCTGATTATGTAAAGGAATGAAGAAACCATACAAATAAATTACACTTGAAAACATTAAAAATCTTCTTTTTCTGTAGATTGATTTATTATTGTAAAAAAAATTCTTCATCTTTACATAAAAATTGATTAGCTTAAAACAATAGATGTGTTTCAGAAGATATGGATTTAAAACGAACAATGATTAAAGAAGACATTTTAAAAATTTTGATCAAAACATTTTAAAACTTTTTTTTAACGTTGAATTTCGACGGTGCGTTTGGAGAGAAACAATGCACATGTGCATAGGAGCTCATTCGGTTGCATTATCACAGGGGGAGGGGGAATGTGTGCCTTATTTAATATGTTCTTTTATTGACTGAATATGAGATGAACGTAGGGATATGCTATTTGTATGATACTTCATAGGTTCAGGAAATTTTCTTTCTTGCCGTGGGGAATAGGGCGGTAATGTCAAACTGATTTCCATTTTGTTTACGGATTGTTTGTTTGGAGTTTGCATCGGAAATAATAACGTAATTCACTGGGGGAAATTTTTTTTTAATAAAATATTTGAAAGATTGTTTCATAAGCACCCCTACTTATGTAATAAAGAAGCTTATTTATTTTACTAATATTGCTATTGTAATTTTTTCCGTCAAGTTTTGACGGGTACCATCTAGTAGTATTATAAAAATAAATAAAAACTTAGATCCTAATTTTACAAAGTTGAACTGTTTCCGCTTGTGAAAACATATATATTTATAACCACAAACATACATATTTATAGCCATACTAGGGGGCCTACACCCTGCAAGCTACGCTCGCCAACCCCCGCTCAGACTTCGAGGCCTCTAAAAACATGACAGCGTTCTTTATTTTAAAAATATTGGTAAATCTGTAATTGGGTTGCCATGCTTTTAACGTTTTAATGGGGCCTTTTTTTATTATGGCCTCATACACAGCTGTTGCGACAACTGACGACTGTTTTCGGGATTCATAAGTAAAATTAATTACAACTTGAAAATCAGCTTGTATAAAATGGTTAGGTTTAAATTGTGGCTACCTCTCGGACTTTTATAACAACGATCTTTATTCTATTCTTCCTTTGCGTTTAAGGATGAGAAAAATTTCATCTGCTTGTGAATAACATTAAGAACCACGGTATTGAAAAGTACTATGTTATAGACATTTTCAGTAACAGGTTTTAATTTTCTCTCTATTTTAGTGCACCATCATGCATATTTCCATGTTATTTTAAATATGTAAATTAATTTATTTTAATATATGTATATACGAATTTTCTAATAATTATTTATCATACAAAATCAATTAAATATTTTGTGCTCAGCATCAATTGATGAGATATTTAAACAAATTTGCTATCCGCGATAATTTTACACCATGTTATGTCACTTGAATAGTGTCCATAAGAAAATCGGGTAACTTTTCCAGTATAGGATCCTTTGCTTTTAGGTTTGGCGTAATTCGAGCTTAAAAAAGGGATAGATTCGTTAATATACATAGATTTGTTGCCAAAAGTTATGAAAACAAATCCAATGAACTTTTGGTGCTTTTCTATTATAGGGGACTTGACGCTGTTTTAAAAAGCTTGGCGGAAAAAACCAAGCAGGATAGAAAACCAAGCAGGATATTTTATTCTCCTTCCGTTCAGTTGGGCAATTATTATTTTATATATTCGTTTGAAATATCCGAATTAGTGATTTTATAAATACGTTTAATTAAATTTTACAAAAAAAATATGATTTCAATAAATAATAATTATTATTAATTCCTTTTCCCCCTTTCTTTTGCGTTTGCATAAATGACGTCATTTGGACGAATTTATTCAAAATATTTTCAGTTTATAAATTAAATTAAATGCTGCAGACGATTGAATCCTAACGATATAAATGGGATTTTTTTTTTCAAATTTTCCTGAAAAACATAATTTAATTACAATATTGTCTTCATTATCGATTGAAATAAAAGATAAGTTCAATTTCAATTTGAAAATGACGAATAAAATGAAATCAATAATCCCTATCGGGATCCTTTTAAATTTTTTTCCCTTTTTTTGTCACAAAAAAACTGAGTAATTAGTTGCCATCATTACAGAAATGTCATTAAAATTAAAAAAAAATTAATATCTCGAAAACTAAATCCAATTTCAAAATTCTATTACCAGTTTTGACATCCGCGGATTTTTATGGACAATTGGTATTAATTTCACCATCAAGCGTTTAATATTTTATTAAAAGAAGCCCTGAAACATAATCAGTCGTTTAATCAGTCGTTTCATAAAATCGTTTCATAAATTCGTTTCATAAAATCGTTTCACAAATTCGTTTCATTAGGATTTTATATATATAGGGTAGATAAAAATAACAGGGAATTTACCTCATATTCTAAAGAAAACACCACTTTCATTCATAGAGCTCAAACTTTTATATAAAATTGTGATGTAATTTTCAATAAACTTTCATTCCACCTGTGCTGAAATTAAGACCTGTTAATTAAAATAAATATTGAAATTGAATTTTAATTTGTTTTAAATATAGATAATTCACCATTGTTTTTCAACACCATACAGTACTTAAATTTCCTTACGCTTTTATCAGATTAATAAAACTTGCTGTAATTTTTTTCTTTGCTTTTTAAATTCTATAGATCATATACAGGGCAGCACAAAAGTCCTCAAGTACATTTCTATTTATTGACGGAAATTCCATAAGCGGAATTTTAAACTATGCTATGCTTTTCCTAGCTGAACTAAAATTTAGCATTATATGTAGTGTATATACCAATCTATATATCATATACAGGGCTGCACAAAATAATTTGGATATTTTTCCGAATATTGTTGGTAATTCCTGAAAATTTCTGTTAATTAAAAATTAATTAAGAAAATATCATCAAATAATCTCAAAGATTGCAGTACAAAAGCCTTGAATGGGTCCATTGATTATATATAATATGAAATCTTTATTTTTAGGAATACAGTGATGATGAAGAGATTGGGGATGATGAAGTGATGTGTATTTTGGCAAATCTTATCCATGATGTAAGCATATAATAATTTATAACTTTTTCAAATTTATGTGTTTTGTTTTAAAGAAATTTTCTCTTTAAAAATTTTAGATAGATAGTTTTATCATTGAATAATATTGTGTCAATTAAAATACAGAGGAGATGAGAAGGTCAATTTTGGGGCCCTGATAAGTTTAAAAAAAAAAATTCTAGGATGGTTTGATTGTTTTAACCCTTAGGCTGTTGAGTTTTGCTTTTGGTTCTTCCCTCAGCAATGAGATTTTTTTTTTTTTTTTTTTTTTTTTTTTTTGAAAATGTATTTTTGAAGAAATGTTCAAAAACATGAATTCAGTATAGTTAAGTTATTTAAAAACAAAATATTTGGTGACACACCTGGTATTTCTATGAAAGGAAATCGTGGTGGAATGTCTGAGATGTTCTCTGGAACAGAAGACAATTTTGTCCATTGTCTTTCATCATCCAAAACTCTTGAGTCATTGGCACTCTCTCAATTTAGAGTAGAAAATGGTGCATTGCTAAAACTATCATCACTTTTGTCATCAAATAAATCTGAATAATCACTTGAAAGGTCAGTTTGAATATCCTTTAGCTTTTGAAGACCTGAAATTAATGTAATTTTATACAGTATACATTCTGAAAACAATCACCTAAAATCTACTTCTTATCAAGTGAAATTATATTCAAATGCCATTTAGTTCTGGCATCTATTGCTGAAATAAACATTCAGTTTAGAATGTCTTAAACGAGTTCTAAACATTCAAAACATTGAAAATTTCAGATGAGTGCAATGCATCCGTAACATTGGGGGGATAGACTCAGATGGACATGCTGAGTGCATTCGTAATGGCCTAAGAGTTAATATAATTTAGGATTTATATTTACTGCATGTGTGAAGAGTGTATAAATGTGTTATAGAGGATCAGAAACATGGATTCATTTAGTAAATTTTAACATATTTCAATTTTATCAATTTCATTTTTTTTCACCGTTATGAAATGCTTGTAACACCATCATCATTTTAATATAATTTAACATTTGAATAATAAAGTAAAACATATGTTAAAACTACAATGGTGTTATAAGTGCTTCATATTGAAATAAATTTAAATACGCCGAAATTTGCTAAACGAATCTATGTTTCTAATCTTGTGGAACACATTAAAAAATTTTCAAACAAAACATCAATCAGAGAGGTGGTAAATGCAGATCCTAAATGATATTATAACAGTAAAACATCTTAGGATCAGAAATACTTTTCTATCAGGCGGGAGGTCAAAATTGTGCCTTATCTACCCATCTTCTTTTTTTTATTTAAAAATTTAAGAAAAACAATGTGAAAATTTGGTAAAAATAATGTATATTATCTGTTTCTAAAGTTTCTTTTTCTCTTTTTTTCCTTAGAACAAAATCAAAGGATACATATCTTACCAGCATTTAAAAGTTGTTCTTAGCAAACAGAACCCATTTCCTGCATTAGCAGCCACCGAATAATTAACAATCTGTATATGTGCATTGATTTATGCATACTTGTACATATTCTTATGCAAATTTTACTTGTATATATTCTTTTATAATAATATATCAATCAATGAGGATTTTTTTTGTTGTTGTTGTTGTTATTGTATTGTTTTTGTAATGATTTCTTTTATGTAATTATGCAGGTTTGTGCTTATTATAAAAGTGTAACTTACAAACTGAGAGCCAACTGTAAAAATGTCTGTATCATCGAATATCATCACAATTGCTATCCACCACACTAAATGTATTTTTTGCCACTTCTTTTTATAGGGGGCGTGGCAAAATTGAGAAAATAGTGTTCGCAAGAGAAGAAAATGTTTCACAAATGCTTCCTGGCAACATGTTCACTGTTTCATACACTCAATCAAATTGTTCAGTGTTTACACAATTTATTTAATATGTAGATTGACATACAGAAGCCATTTATTAAATATATAAAAACAGAAGTAATTTATCTAATCAATTTTTAATGCTTTCAAAAGCATTAGTAATAGTTCATTAGCTTTGCTTTGATAGCTGTTTATATCATTTGGAAATAAATCTCACTTTTTATCAGGTGTACCAGTTAATTCTCACTGTTTTACTCAATAGATGGCAGCAGCTATTAATGCAACGTTCAATCATTTGACATATAGTGTGTTTTGTTGTACTAACATAAGGCTTGAAAACCATAAATGTCAAAAGTTCTCAAAGTAATAACATCATATAAATATTCGTGCTCAAAAATGTCGAATTGCGTTCCTTCCAAAGAGTATTTGCGGACTGTGCTTTTGTTTCTGTTTTATTCCAAGAAATCGGCTGCTGAAAGTCATAGAACTCTTGTGAAAGTTCATGGTGACAATGCATTATCAGAAACAACATGCAGAGATTGGTTTCGACGATTTAAAAGTGGTGATTACAGCGTTGAAGACAAAGAACGTCCAGGTCAGCCAAAAAAGTTTGAAGATCCCGAATTGGAAGCTTTGCTCGACGAAGATCCGTGTCAAACACAAAAACAGTTGGCTGAGGGCTTAGAAGTTTCACAGCAAACTATTTCCGATCGATTAAAAGCCATGGGAAAGATTTTGAAATGCGGGAAATGGGTCCCACATCGATTGACCGAATGTCAAATGGAAAATCGAAAAGTGGCGTGTGAATCATTGCTTCGTCGCCATGTAAGAAAGTCTTTCCTTCATCGGATCGTCACAGGCGATGAAAAATGGATTTATTTTGAAAATCCCAAACGTAAAAAAAGATATGTGAACCCCGGTACACCCATTGAATCGACATCAAAACCAAATCGCTTTAGAAAGAAGGTAATGCTGTGTGTTTGGTGGGACCAAAAGGGAATTGTGTATTACGAACTTTTGAAACCGGGTGAAACAGTTAATGGCCAACGCTACCGACAACAAATGATGAATTTGAACCATGAATTGATTGAAAAACGGCCAGAATGGTCTAGAAGACATGGAAAAGTGATTTTGCAGCATGACAATGCTCCGGCTCATACCACAACTTTGGTCACGGGCACCGTAAAAGCGCTGGGATAGGAACTGCTGCCTCACCCGCCGTACTCTCCGGACCTGGCCCCGTCCGACTACTATTTGTTTTCATCAATGTCGCACGCATTGGCAGAGCAACACTTCGTTTCGTATGAAAATGTGAAAAAATGGCTCGATGACTGGTTTGGCTCAAAAAATGAACAATTTTTTTGGCGAGGCATCCACAAATTGCCAGAAAGATGGGAAAAATGTGTAGCTAGCGATAGCCGCTGGTTTGAATAATCCATTTTTATTATTTCCTATGTATTTTTAGCTGCAAAAATCAATAAAAAAACAGCGGGAATTAACCGGTACACCTAGTAAGCCTAGACGACACCAACATCATTTTAAAAACTGCCAAGACCCTTAAAAAAAGAAGTATATTTTTAAAAAGTAATTTAAATACTTTATTATTTTTTTAACTCAATCATATTGATTGGTAAAGATATATGAATTGACTTTTTCCAACTTGCTGGACTACTAGGTTGCATACCTTTAAATTACTTGAAGTTCTCTTCTATACTATTATTGTAATCCAAACTAATCTCTATTTTGGATAAATTATATTTAACGATAATAAATTCCGTTCACAAACCCCTTTGATTTATTTTCCATTTCCCGTGTCGTTAGTGAATATAACCCAGTCAATTCCCTGTAGTCCAAACTTTAGAAGTAAACAACAAGATTTACTCAATTAAAACTCTTAAATAAGTTTAAATATATTTAATAAAGTAATAGATGAAATTACAAATATCATTTTACTTAAATACAATTTATTATATTTTAGAATTACACAACTCAGTTTGAATTTAAATGTGTATCAATTTTAAACACTTCGTTACAAAGATGCCTTTAATTATTAGCTCAAAGATTATGGTAAAGATTTGCTTACCCCATATTACTGTACTAGGACGCTCCATACTGAAAGGGTCAAATCCTTTGGCAAGCACTCGCACAATTTGATGTCTTGGCTTTCCGCACTCACTCAATATATAATTTTCTTGCCTCTCCAAAATTGTTGTTACACCACCATGGCTAAAATTATCTATCCATATCTCTCGAACTTTTTTCGCACCGTATTTTTTTTGCCTTACTACTTAATATTCGTAACCCCCATTTTCATTCAAAATTTTTTCTTAGCCAACGCGAGGACACCGATTCTCCTTCCCTTCATATCATAAACTTTTCTGACTGGATACCCAGTTTCCTATTATCTTCCTACCAATTTCGTTGGATGTCCAACCCTTCTATACAAATTACGTTTATTTCTCTCCCCTCTCAAGGGGGTCTTATTTTTCTCCCTTCTCAAGGAGTCTTACTTTTCCCCCTCTAACATATTATGATCCAACCCTTCTATAGAAATTACCTCGACTTCACCTTCAAAGGATCTTACCGCTTGATCCCACCTGTACCTTGTTGCTGTACACATTCTTACACCACCTTTGTAAACCTTACATTCATATTTGTGAATAAAGCCGCTTTTATGAAACCCTGGACTCTCTATGCCTTTCTAAACCTATTTCTTACCCTTGTCCAGTAACTATACATTTTATTCCCTTCAGGTGCGAACCATCTCTGAATGTATTCATATCTTAAAGTTTACGACTTTGTTTTCGTATTTTCTGTTGTAAATCTCACCCCAAAATTCCTATATTTTGAATAACAAAATTCTTGCCTCTCCCGTATCCTAACTTTGCATACAGAATCTTTTTAAAAGAAAATTCATTCTTTGATCTTTTCCCTTACCGCTTTAGTTTAGAAGAAAATTCCCTTGATATATTTTTTCTCTTTCCACCTAAGTTAAATTGCATCTCCAGTTACCTGACAATATACAAACAGGTTGAAAAGAAAAAAAAAAAAAGGGGAAAAAAAAAAGAAAATTGCTTAACTTACGCTAAAAAAAAATGAAAAGGCATCTCTGTAGAAACAGTATCACATAATACATAAAAATCATTGAAATAAATATAAATATACATGTTGAACACAAACCTAAAATTGAATAAAGAAATACTGAATAATATATAATAAGCACGTATCATTAAAATAAATAAGTAGAATCACCAATCAGGAAATATTTAATCATAATGTCACCTAAATAATTTCCTTATCTTTATCATTAAGAATATATATATATATATATATATATATATATATATATATATATATATTTTTAGAGAGGAAAATAAAATTAAAATCATAAGGCCTTACAACCTGGAAATTCCATAAGAAGTCTAAAGATACCGAAATCCCCTTATTTTATAAATATAGTCGGAGAATTTAATATAAAACTATACTCTTCCTTCTATCTGCACATATATTTCTAGATTGAAGAGTATATGAATAAAGAGAATATCTCCTCATTAGTGAACTAAATGGGAAAAAAAATTATTTATATAAAACAAAACAAAAACTAACGAGCTCTACAACAACATGTTATAAGAGTGGCAAAAGTTGTAATTAATAAACATACAATAAATAATGCTGACCCAATTAGTTTCAGAAAAAATAATGATGACCCCATATTAGGGAGTTGCAACCAGTCCCAAAAAGTGCTGGACGTTGTCAAACTCACACTACGTGTATAGTTAGTATTAAGAGCTAGAAGTTCCACTGATGGCTCCTCCAAGCAATACTTAAATGTATTACATTGCTTCAACGTTGCCGATTTAAGGCACAATTTTTCAGTGGCACATTTACGTTCAGCTTGAAATTTTATAATATGTTCGCTAGATTCTAAACTCAGAAATATAGCTTTAGTATGTACCGAGATTTCTTGTAATTGTACAGTGACTAATCCTGGTTGACACGAACTATGTGCCTGAAAACTGAGTCGAGATAAGAGGGCACAATTATAGCAACCTGTTACTGTAATACTTTTTTCGTCAAATTGAGGGCAGACTGTGGATGCTTGGAGAGCGATCTTATAATTACGAAAATGAAGTTGCACTCTCACTGCTGAAGATAATAATTGCGTAGATTTTAATTTCTCGTCCTCGATATGAAATAAATGAATATGTTTTTGAAGTGGCAGAGCATACTCCTGTGAAGCACGAAGACGAGCAACGCTGTCAGGTGCTGTTAAACACCTAAGATTGTCTTCAAAGTAATCGCATGTAGTAAGTTCAGGCGAAAATATAAAATCTGTAGTATATGAAGAGTTCGCTTGAATCGATCCTATCATATTAGGCTGTGGAATGTTACGCTCACACGCAGATACCAAATAGGCCTCTTCTGGTCTTCCAACTCTTTGAACTAATTTCTCATTAATATACAATTGTGGTTGGTCATACGAACCCAAAATTGAAATTTTTATTCCATTCGGCGTGTAGCGGAATCTGATATTAGCAAACGTGAGACTGTATTATTTTCAGATTGCAATACTGAAATTCTATATTCACACTTATGACCAGTGAGTTTTGATACTTCAAAACTATTTAACAAATCTGGTTCGTACCAGATTCTGTGAAAATTGCAGCTAGGACGAGTCAAAATTAGACAACCGTTTCCACTATTGCCACCTACGCATCCGGAAAATCCTGGAAATTGTCTGCTTTCCTCGGACTCAGCTTCAAAATGGATTCCTTGCCTTCCTATAACCCTCCGTTTGCAGTGGTATCCGCGACCACAGAACCTGTTGAAAATACATGAAATTTGACTAATTTGTTTAGTGGTTACCGGAAAAGTAAAATATAATCGTTCTTTCGTGAATGAACATACAATATCGTCTAATCTTATTTTAATTGTGAACAAATGATTGTCATTTTCATCGGAAAACCACAAACAATTCTCAGCCGAAATGGATTTCAATGTAATTTCAGCCGTTGTAAAAATTTGACAGTTTTTTGATCCATCATTTAAGACTTCGCAAGATTTTAGATCGGATTTAATAATTGTATTTGAACTACAATCTGTATTAACCGTAGTAAAAATGCATGTAAAAATTAACAATACTAAGGGTAGCATATTCATGTTTGCACGTTGCACCGCATTTCTTTCCAGTGCAGCATAACAGGAGTTAGATATTTCTCTAATCGTAGATCCTTTAAATGCCCCTAAAAGTAAAGAGCAACGAGCTATAAATTTGAATATTCTAATAGCTCCTAACATAAACATAATGAATGCTGAAAATACAAATTTTAGACACTTGAAAACTAATTTAACACATAATAATAAAATAATAACAATAAAACCAAACAAAATATAAAAAGCATACTGTATCAATGAAGGATAACATTTAAAATGTGTTAATATCTGAGAACAAAATAGACAATGACGGAGTTTGCAAATGTCTTTTCCTGTCACATGTATTTCGCCCATAACTACTTTTCCACTCGAATGTAAATAAGTCACTATTATATCCGATTTATAGGCCAAGTATTCAAAAGGTATCTGTATCATCCTGTCGTCAGGGACCGACATAACGTGTTCAAATTCCGTGCTGCGTAAAATGACTCTTCCATCTCCCGGGAGATTTAAGATCGGGTCATCAAACGTAAATGTGAGGTTCCCTTCTGTGAAGCTGGCTTTCTCCCCCTCTAGTAGCTTACGACTCACAGCATTTGACTTGTGTGTAAGTCTTTTGTCGAAATAGCATATGTCCAGGACTAATATATCTGGATTTGTAACTAAAGTTTCTGGGAGAATGGCAACTAATTCAGTTTTTTCATAGGTGAAATCACACTGACAGTCACTCTGATTATTGCATGATCGTAGCTTGCAGAAATCGGGAGTCCCGTAGCAAAGGTCATTGTCACACTCACAGGATTGTGTGTCCGGTCGTGAACAAGTATATGCTGTGGATAAGGCATCTTTAACGTCTTTCGTACTTCGAAGAATGAACGAAGTAGGCTTCACCAGTTCTAAGGATTTGTCCATTACGAACGTCTGATTAACTATCAGACACTCGCTGCAATCGTGGAGAAAGCAAGCGGTGGTAAAGATAATCTTAACCACAATTGCTTACTAATCTTTGAGCAGCTGTACTCGTTCTGAAATTTGCATAAAAGTCCATGCTTATGCCGATGTCTGATTGATTGTGCTACTTCCATCAGCAAGAAAATGAATAGCACTATAAATAGGAAATAAAACAAATCTTCACCACACAATATCTTTGAGCAAAATCATTTTATAAATATTATTATTTATTGTAAAATTTTATTTATATAATTAATTAAATAATTTATTTATTTAATTCTATTTTACATTATTATCGTCTTTATAAGTATTATTATCATTTTGACTAAAATTTAAATAGAACAAATATATCTTCTAACTAATTTCAAAGCAATTGCATTTAGATAGGTTAATTTTCAGAAGAGAAAAAAAAATTGAAAACTCGTAAAAAATTTTTAATAAGAGATTTTTAATAAATTATCTACACTTTTAAATTTTCCTTAGATTCCAATATTTATAATATTTAAATTATTTCAATAATACCCGAAAATTGTGTTTTTATTATCCTAATTATTATTAATATTATTATACATATTTTCTAGAATTTCTTTATATAATTACCACTGTATTAAAATACTCTTTATCCCTTACCTTCTGAGAAAAGGAGTGGGGAAATTTTAATTTTTATTTTTATTTTATTATTTAATTTAATTTTATTTTATTTTATTTATTTATTCTTAGAAAATGTTAATTGAATGCCAGTGAAGTACTTTACTTATTCATTTAATTTACCTGATATTGACTATAAACAAAAGAAGTTACCATACTGGCTTATTGAAACACATTATATAGATAATCGACCATGAAACCGTAAATTCAGTCATCTTCCATCCCCGTAACTGGCCATCTCACAAGGATAAAACATTAAGAACCACACGAAATCAACTGTCGACACATATATTTTTATTTTATATTTTATATTAATCATGAATCAAATAATTGTGATTATCCTTACTGTCAAATAGCATACAGTATATTTCATTAATAATGTTAATTTTCAATAAACTTGACACTAACGATATATATAAATTTTGAATCACCTTATTAGAATTAAAAAAAATATATGAGAATTGAGAAGAGAATATTAAAGTATAAGTAAAAAAAAATTGAATTTATTTAATCATTGATTTCTTTATCTGTTTGTTTATTTATTGTTTCAAAATTAACTTCTTCAATTAGTGATACTTATGGAAATAAATATAAAACAATGCTCAAAGTTAAATTCTCTCTCTCTTTTTTTTTTTTTTTTTTTTTTTTTAGAGTCCATACTTCCACTTCCTCCGCTTAATCCTAACCTAAACTATAGTTAAACATCATTGTGAAAAGAATTAGACATTTAATATCCTAAAGATGAGCAAATATATATATATATATATTTTTTTTTTTTTTTTTTTTTTCAAGTTCCAATAGAAAGTACTATACAGCTCTGCAAAGAGTTTGCTTTCCCTTTAACCCAGTAAGAATAAATAATAATTCTCCCTTCTCTTAAGGTAAATATTTTATACTAAAGTTTGCAATAAAACTATTCTGCACCTAAACTATACTTTTCGTAAATTATCCTATTCTTTAACTATAGATATACCATGAGTTGTTAGTCCACCAAAATTATAGACCTTTAAAATCTCCTCTTACTAATATTAGAACTAAAACCAATACATAAATAATATCTATATAATGAGGAATAAACAAAATGTAGATTAAATAAGATTCCATTTTGCAAATTGGAATATAATATCAGTCTCTGATACTTTCTTAAATTTATATAAATACCATATTAATTATAAATAAAAGAAATTATGAATATTTTAAAATATTATGAAAATTCAGAAAATCCGTGATAATTTAAATAATATAAAACTCCGATCTTCTTTTAATACATACAAATAAATAATGAACTCGCATCGAACATACTTAGGAATCCAATGAAAGTAACAAATTTTAATTATACCTGAGAATATATATGAATACCTAGTATAATGATACAATATGAAAATAAAATAATTTTATAATAGTATAAATATTAATTATAATACTAAATCGCAAAGCCTTTATATACATATATTTACAAATAGTTAACTTTTCCCCTTCCCCTCTTTTTTTTTTTTTTTTTTTTTTTTTTTTTTCAAGAAAGAAAATATATGTACCGTCTTGGGAAAAAAAAAAACAACAACAGGGAAAATCTATCGAACTGCACTCCTAAATCTGACCTCACCTAGACCCTAAAAAATCCATTCCTCTCTCACTCTCTTTTTTTTTTTTTTTTTTTTTTTTTTTTTTTTTGCTTTATCTCATTCTGTTAGCTTAAACGCCCACTGCAGGAATCTTTGGGGATCATAACGGGGGCTGAGTGTTCTAAGATTATAATCGTGTAAATTTGTCACTAGATTATGAGGTGGGGTATATATAATTGTATTATTTGAGTTGTCAGTGTCCGGTAATTCTATTTCCTCCACCATAGGCGTGTTTATTACTTCTTCATTATTGACGGTCAATTCCCTTTCTTCTGGTATAGGGGTGTCACCTACCACCTCGTTATTTTGAATAAGCGACTCTGTGTCATTTATAACAGCAGGGTTTGAACTCACTATCTCATTCTGCTTTTCTATGTGCGGTTTTGCGGTGTTGTAAAGAGGAGCGGCCCATAAAAAGTCTATGTTTTGGTTGTCCTCAAACTGTGGATGCGGTGTTTTGCTATAAAGAATATTCGATGCATCTGCGTTTGAGTGTCTCGGATTTTTATTTTCTGAATAGAAGTAATCCAATTCTGGTTTTCGGCTAGTATAAGGTAACAGTCTTTGAGCATGCACTTTAATAGTTTTTGCATCGTGTTTAAAGGGATCGCGAATGGAAAAATCGACCTTATTATGTATTTTAGTTATCTCAAACGGGCCTTCATTTTGCCGTTTTTTTGTCGTTAATTTATGCCTGTCCAGATCTTTGTTATGTAAAAATACCTTATCTCCTATAGAAAAATTTCGATATTTTGCAAACTGGTGCTGGTAATTTTGTTGTTTTTTAGCTGCTGCAATTAAATTTTCTTTAACCTTTTTATAGACAAATTTGAGCTGTAATGCTTTCTTTTCTGCAAAGTCTTTATATGAATTATATGTTATTGGAGTTTGTTCATTCAGTAAATCCGTTGGCAGTTTCGGATCATATCCTAATTGAAGGAAAGAGGGTTTTTCATTAACAGTACTATGTATACTATTGTTGTAAATTAATGCATAGTAATCTAAGTAATCGTCCCAATTACCAGTTTCTTCTGCAAATATCGCTAGAGCCTTTTTTATATTAGAATTCAATTTCTCAGAAGCGCCATTTCCGCTTGGGTGTTGAGCCGTTGGGAACAATTTAGTAACACTGAATCTTTTACACAATTGTTCCACTATTTCAGACCTAAAACACCGCGCGTTATCCGTCAAAAAATAACTCGGAATTCCAAATGTTCCCATGTAATCCATTAGACTATCTATTACACATTTTACGTTCGCGTTTGGAAGGGCATAAAGTTTCACGAATTTGGAGAAATGATCTATTATAGTGAAAATATATTGATTACCGCGATCTGTCGTATGAAAAGGTCCGATAAAATCAGATGAAATGAACTCATTTACTCGTGATGGTATATAGTTATCTTGCACCGGAAGTGGTGGTAATTTATTCGGTGAACGATGGGCTGCACATTGTTTGCAAGATTTAACAAAATGTTTTGTATCTGCATACAAATTTTCCCAATAATATTTCTCTCTAATCAAATTATATGTCTTAACCAAACCAAAATGGCAGAAATGTTTAACGGTTAATATATGTGCACGAAAAATCTTAGGTACTACTATTCTTTCCACCGCTTTTGTTTTTCTAATTCTCGGTAAATAAGTCCTGTGTAATAGTAGGTCATCCTTTATAAAATAATCCGCATACTTTTGTGAAATTTCAGTAATATTGTTGTTTAAGGCTGAAATAATTAAAGAGAGTTCTTCGTCTTTTTTTTGTGCTATCTTAATTTCCTCTATTGTAGGTAAATCAACTTGGACCGTGTTCACTATATTTGTGCCATTCACTAAAATATCTGTAGGTTCTTCACAATGTACATAAATTAATATATATGCTTGCTGATTTAAAACTTCCTTTAAAGAAGCTTCTGTGATCACTTCATCATTCATTGAATACCAATTTCCGTTTGTATTTCTATTATAGCAAAAATAATGTCCCTGAGTTGTAATATTACCAGAATGAATAATTACTGAATTCAGAGTGTACCATATCGGTTTATTACTATTCCAATTTGTCATGTAAGGACGGAAATTTAATTTCTCAGGATATGAAATATAAGTGGCTATCTTGTGTGTTTCTGATTTTAAATATTCAAATCTCTTAAAACTAATAGTTAATATTTTAGGTGCTTTTGATACTGTCATAATCTTATTAGTGTCAGTATTTATTTTACAATGAACACAACGATGTTTATCTACTAAACGTTCTGATTGTGTAAATCGTTCTAAAGAATCCTCCAGTGAGTCATTCTGTTGTTCAATGTTTAGTGAAATATCCTTAAATGGATCGAAATTAATACTTCTCTTGTTACATTTTAGACATTCAACTGTGTTTTGAAAATTATCTTCAAACAACGATTTTATTGGATTAATGTTCCTATTACCTATTTCTTGATAATTCGGAAATGAATGAGTTGGTATATCATTTTCAAAACGATTAATAACCTGATGAAGAAAATCATGGGCGTCTGCTTGATGTAACTCTCGAAACAGGGTTCCTATATGTTTTAAATTTTCACAAAATTCCAAAGGACAAATTTTTTTTTCTTTATTCGTACTCACTAAATCTAAATGTCTTTGAAAGGCGCATACAATACAAAATGTTTTATTAGTACAATTGTGCTTGTCATTTGATAAAATTTGTAATAGCGGTTTTAAATATGTAAGACCTTGTAAAACTACGTTAATAAAACAAGAGTTTCCAATGTTTACTAAACCTGTTGCTAGCAAATTTGATTCTGACTCTTTAAGATAATGATTAGAGTTTGAATTTTCCTCGTCATTTGAATGAATAACTATGTCGTTTTGTTGTTTTTCAACCACATTTATCTTTTTTAATGACTCATTATTTGTAGTGTTCTGAGAGTGAATGGTAGCACCCTTCTTATCCGCAGCATTATCGTGAAAGTCTCTTGACAAAATATCTGCTATATTATTTTCGGATGAAGGTACATGTTTAAATGTGTAGTTATAATCTGACAGAAAAGTAAACCATCTTGTCACTCTGTTAGATGGAGATTCCAATTTTGACATTTCAGTGAGTGATTTATTGTCACATCTTATGAGAAATTTTCTCCCATATAAATAATGTTTAAAACATTTAACGCACTCAACTATTGCCATTAATTCTTTTTCGAGAATTGTATATTTAATTTGCGTTGGATTGAGTTTTTTTGAAAAATACGCTATTGGTCTAAAAATTTCATTTTCATCATTATGACCTAAAACACCGCCCAAAATATAATTCGAAGCATCTGCAGACAAAATGAATTCTTGTTCATAATTTGGGTGTATTAAAATTGGTGGTTTTGACAGCCGGTCTTTTAGTAACTCAAAAGAATTTTGTGCTATTGAGTTCCACTTATATCTCGCGTTTTTTTTTGTCAGTTCTGTTAATGGGAGTGTCAATTCCGAAAAATGCTCTATAAATTTTCTATAGTAAGAAACTAGTCCTACAAAACGGCGAATTTTTTTTACCGTGTTTGGCACAGGAAAATTCTGTATTTTAATGATATTATCTTCGAGTGGTTGAATTCCCGTCGAATTTAGTTTATGCCCTAAAAATTTAATTTCTGGAAGCATAAATGAGCATTTCTCAGGATTAACCGTAATTCCGAAAGTTCTGAATCTATCCAGTAACAGTCTTAATTTGTACAACATTTCATCTAAAGAATCCGCTCCAAATGCATAGTCATCTATAAAATTAGCTATCATTAAATCTGACAGTGGTGCAAGGATTATATCAGCTAAATGCGCCATGTATTCAGGTACCGCTGACAATCCTTGAGGCGCCAAAATGAACCTAAAATTCCCATATGGTGAAGAAAAGCTTGTAATATCCCAATCTTTTTCCTTTAGCACTAATTGCCAGAATGATGCACTAAGATCTAAAGTTGTGTAGAATTTTTTTTCTCTTAATTTGTCTAATAAGTGTTGAACAACCGGAAGACGGTATCGGGTATATTTTAAATGCTTATTTAATCTTCGGTAATCAACTACTAACCTATATTTTTGATTCAATGGATTTCCCGAAGGATTTTTTTTCTTTACGAGCAAAAGTGGGAAACTAACATGAGAATTCGATCTCTCAATAATGTTCACATTTTGCAGCTCAGTCAATTGTTTTCTTACTTCGCCATGCAAAGCTTCGGGAATTGGATACGGTCTTACCGAGGGTAAATTATTTGTATCAACTTGCAAATTAGGTTGTATTGCCTCGGTTCGACCAATCGTATATAGCCTTTTACTGAAAACATCTGCATATTCCATTAATAACTTTGTTAGCTTTTTTTTTGAGATCTCATCTAAATGATCTAAATTGAAATCTGTTTTTTTAATTCCTCCCTCCTAAGTTGTTTTATATGTTCTATATCCCTTTTATCAAAATTATTATTTATCACCCCCACTTTCATATTTTTATTCATTGGAATAGCCTGTTCTGATGTATTCTTAACATTTACTTCAAGACTTTTACCATTTGACACTGGATATATAGAATTAACAAACTTGATATCGAGATTCTTTGTTACCGGAAAAATTTAACCATTTGTTTATCCTTGACCCAATTTTTTAATGATAATTCAACACTCCTGCTTTCTCCAGGTTGTAATATCATATTTTGTGACATATACGCATAATGAGTCTGAATCTCTGTTTTATTTGATAACGCATCACGAAAATGTACAACTGAATTACCTGATTTCAATGTGTTTGTCTTAAAACAAATGCCAAATTTTCCCACTCTTAAATAATCATAACCCAAAATTGCTTTATAAAATCTAGAAAAAAGATTTTTAACTATATAAAATTTTTGACGAAATTGTTTACTTCCCATTGTTATCGGTAAAGAAACACAGTCTACAATTTCTAAAGTCTCTCCACTAATAGACATTATTTTAACGTCTGGTTTATAAAATTTTACACATTCGTTTATTTTCATATGTCGGAAAATATCAAAGTCTAGTAAGCTACAGGTTGCTCCGCTATCAATCAAACAAGTAATTAATTCTCCGGATATTACCAAATCTATCACTGGTAATGTACAATTATTTTCATTTCCCAATACCTGAGTATTCACCGATTCTACTCTCTTCACTAAGGGCCTTTTTTTTTTTCCGTGAGAAGGGGAATTCAACTGACACGGCCTGAGGTCAGTGTACCCCCCTAAAAGTTTCCCTGTCTGGGCTGTGATCTTTTATCATTCCGTGATTGATATCTATCGGGGTTCCAATGACCAGTCTGTGTTGAATAATTGGATCTCCCGTTATTTTGTATAGTATTGTATCTACCTCTTGCATTTCTATTATTCGAGGTATTGTAAAAGCATTGAGGCGAAGTGTGGTTAGTTCTGTAACATATCGAACATCTAGGGGTATTTCTTTGTTGTGAGTGCCTATTATAGTTACCGGAGTTTGAAATTTGTCTAGCGGAGTTTCGAAAAGAAGTGGAATTATTTGCTTGCTGATTAGAAAGCTGCGAATTTATTTTAAGACTTTCTACCTCTTTTGTAATAGCATTTATCATTTCCCGAGTCGAATTAGCATGAGCATCTATCACATCTTTGAGTTCATGGGCAATGGACACCATATTTACGTTGTTCACTGGTTGTATTAAAGGGGAGTCATTTAAATTTATCTCATTCGCTTGTAATCGTAATACGAAATCCACCGCTTCTTGAAACGAGTTTGGTTCCTTTAAGATAATTGAAGATTTATATGGAGAAAGTAATCCCTCAATAAATTTTGCTAGCTTTGTCTGCTCAAATAACGTTTTTACTGCTGGATTATTTAAATCCGGGTCGTTAAAAAAATTCCTTGTCGCTAAACTTACTCTCGCCGCATAATTTTTCACCTGTTCATTTGGTAACATCTTACAATTAGAAAAATGCCTCTGTTTGGCCCCGAGGCTATATTCCGTGTCAAAATGTGCCAAAAATTTACTTTTGAATTCATCATAATTTTTTTCACAATTTAAGTCCGGTGAATTTATCATACTAGTCAACGCTTCATTTCTTATTCTAGAACGCATAATTAATAATTTTTCATCTTTACTACAATGTGCCAACTCAGTAATAAGTTCGAGATTCTCAACAAAAAATTTAGGAGTTATCGAAGATATTGAATCGTATTGAGGAATGACATTTTGAAAACCCGCCAATTTTCTGATAAACGCATCTGATTCCTGATTATTAGTTTGTGTGTCTTGATCCATTTTGATTAAATTCAATAAGATCAAGGATAATAAAAAAAAAAAAAATTTCTTAAATAATAAAATTTTGTAAGATAATTTTCAATTTCTAATTTTAAAATTTAAATAGAATATGCCGTGGTATAAATAAGATACAGGATAAGATATAATAAAAGAAATATTCAAAACATATTTCAGAGAACGAAAAGAAAGAGAAAACAAAAATTTAATAATACTATACTGGTATTTTATTATGTATATATAATATTTAAATTCTAACCACCCAATAATTCAGTATCAATAAAATTAATTCAAGTTAAGACATGGGTGAGATATCATAATATATATATATATATATGTGATCATAAAATTCAAATATGTGGAAGCTAGGACTCAACTACATTTCCAAAACAATCTATAAAATTCATTGTGAATTCGTTCAAAATTCTCATTAATTAGCTTCAGTATATAAACGATACTTATATTAAAATTTTACCTTGTAAGGTGGCTGTTACACAAAAAAAAATTGTTTGTAGTAATATTAATACCATACCAACAATAATTCCTCTTTAATTTCATTTATAAAAGTAAATAATTTGAATATGCTATAAAAGGCAGTGTTTCCTTCCTGAAATTGAGTTGTGTAATCATACCTTTAAACTAAAGTTTATTATTAAGGTTCTGTAAAGATATAAAATTTAATACTAATAAGCAAAAAAATTTTTTTTTTATTTATCACAAAGGGCACCATTGCTGGACTACTAGGTTGCATACCTTTAAATTACTTGAAGTTCTCTTCTATACTATTTTTGTAATCCAAACTAATCTCTATTTTGGATAAATTATATTTAACGATAATAAATTCCGTTCACAAACCCCTTTGATTTATTTTCCATTTCCCGTGTCGTTAGTGAATATAACCCAGTCAATTCCCTGTAGTCCAAACTTTAGAAGTAAACAACAAGATTTACTCAATTAAAACTCTTAAATAAGTTTAAATATATTTAATAAAGTAATAGATGAAATTACAAATATCATTTTACTTAAATACAATTTATTATATTTTAGAATTACACAACTCAGTTTGAATTTAAATGTGTATCAATTTTAAACACTTCGTTACAAAGATGCCTTTAATTATTAGCTCAAAGATTATGGTAAAGATTTGCTTACCCCATATTACTGTACTAGGACGCTCCATACTGAAAGGGTCAAATCCTTTGGCAAGCACTCGCACAATTTGATGTCTTGGCTTTCCGCACTCACTCAATATATAATTTTCTTGCCTCTCCAAAATTGTTGTTACACCACCATGGCTAAAATTATCTATCCATATCTCTCGAACTTTTTTCGCACCGTATTTTTTTTGCCTTACTACTTAATATTCGTAACCCCCATTTTCATTCAAAATTCTTTCTTAGCCAACGCGAGGACACCGATTCTCCTTCCCTTCATATCATAAACTTTTCTGACTGGATACCCAGTTTCCTATTATCTTCCTACCAATTTCGTTGGATGTCCAACCCTTCTATACAAATTACGTTTATTTCTCTCCCCTCTCAAGGGGGTCTTATTTTTCTCCCTTCTCAAGGAGTCTTACTTTTCCCCTTCTAACATATTATGATCCAACCCTTCTATAGAAATTACCTCGACTTCACCTTCAAAGGATCTTACCGCTTGATCCCACCTGTACCTTGTTGCTGTACACATTCTTACACCACCTTTGTAAACCTTACATTCATATTTGTGAATAAAGCCGCTTTTATGAAACCCTGGACTCTCTATGCCTTTCTAAACCTATTTCTTACCCTTGTCCAGTAACTATACGTTTTATTCCCTTCAGGTGCGAACCATCTCTGAATGTATTCATATCTTAAAGTTTACGACTTTGTTTTCGTATTTTCTGTTGTAAATCTCACCCCAAAATTCCTATATTTTGAATAACAAAATTCTTGCCTCTCCCGTATCCTAACTTTGCATACAGAATCTTTTTAAAAGAAAATTCATTCTTTGATCTTTTCCCTTACCGCTTTAGTTTAGAAGAAAATTCCCTTGATATATTTTTTCTCTTTCCACCTAAGTTAAATTGCATCTCCAGTTACCTGACAAACTGATTAAAAAAGTGTATCATGTGTACATTGTTTAGTGGTGTTCCATTACCTGTGATACATTCTGTTGAGCTGTCTACAAGACAGATCATATCTTACTGCCCAAAAAAACATTGTCTGAATGAATTGTGTACATCAGTTGTCGGTCCTGATAGAGCATTGACAATTTAAGCCAGAGGTTTTGGGTTTGACTCCCAGCCTTGACACTTTTTTTACTTACCTGGGAAAATGTCAGTTTGTATACAGTTACAGATTTTTAAATGTATTTAATATCACTATCATGCAGTCGAGAAAAAATAGGATATATCCTTACTAACTCTGCTACAAATCACTGTATAAAATGTGACTATATAGATATATCCATATATATATATATATATATATATATATTTGACCTATGTCATGCGATAACGCTCGTATTTATAAATCAATTTTGATAAAACTAATTGTGTGTATTAAGCTAACCAATGTCTCGACCGAGTTCGTTGGCCAGCTTGGTCCGCCATTTTGTTTCAAGGATGGCGCCCATTTAAAAATTTAAAACTAAAATAAATATACAAAAAAATTAAAAATTAAAATTTATTTTTTAATTACGTGTTAGGCCTTGCTTGATACAAGGATTCCAGAGCATTTTTTGGTTTACCTCTATCTTAAAAAATGGCTGAGATAGAGCAGTTTGAAATTCTAGTGTGGCTGACATTTTGAAACAAGACAGCACATTACAAAAATTTTTAATGTTGTAATAATTTTCCCAATCATACGCATAAAACTATATATTCATATCCGTTAGCACCAAATTCTCGCCAAACTTGGTGACATTTGGCAAAATATCGCCAAATTTGGCGACCAAAATAAGTCTTCATAAATGAAGCCAATTTGGCTATTGCTCAATAATTTGGCGAATTTCTTATTCAAATTCAGTATTAACGAATCTTTTGTAAATGTTTCTTTTCATTTTAACTTGCTGTTTTCGTGTAACATTAGCTAAAATTTTAAAACGAAGATATAGGAAAGCTACCTTTTCCTCCCGGTACAGGCCGGAAGGACTTTTTTAAGCATAACTCAAAAAGTACTTGGTCAGATGGGCTGTAATTTTAGATTCACTTATTTAAAGCTTCTAGAAATCTGCTTTTGTTAATAAATTCATAGGTTACAATTCAATTTTTTTTACTAATCAGTTGGTATCTGTTACATTTTTATACTATAATTTGCAACAAGAGTTTGTAGGGGGTTGTATCTTTTCTTTTTTTTTTTTTACAATGTGTTAATAATTGCATAAAGTAAAAATTTTACAACTTACATTAACTCTGCTTGCATAATGTTTACATTGAGATTGTCTTGGTTGAGTAATTGGTTTAGCAAAACTTTGTCTTACCATGCAGACGGTTTTTTATTGGTCAATTTGTATGGTACAATTAGTCGCTGATGATATTGTATTTTGAAGTGGGTGTTTTCTACAATGATTAAAACAAAAAGGTTGTTTTTATCTTGTTCTCAACATCAAGTCATATTAATCTCCTGTGGTTTTGTTAGTGTATTTTGTAATAGGTATTAGTACTTTGATAAGCCAGTAGGTGTTGAGCTAATACAGTGGAACTCCAGTTATACGTCTTGTCCGGGACCGAACAACAAAATTTATAACTCAATAAAACATACAACTCGATGGTGTACCGGAACCATTTTTTAAATATATTGTAAAAACTTTGTTCCACTGAGGAGTTTGTTTCCTTTTATATTGAAAACGGAAGTTTCCAAAGCATTACTGCACCCATGACATACATTTTTGGAAAATGGAACAGTAGAAGATAGGTACATAAGAAAAGTATACATGAAATTATTTTATCATAAAAGCTTTATTAAAAATATTTTTAATACACGTAGAGTACTTAAAAGAAATCATTGAAATCACCTTGGCATATAAATCATTTATCAAAAGACATTTCAATAGTTTGCTGAATCTTGTTGAAATAATCACTAACCTTCGGTTGTTTCTTTTCAGCAGAGCTGACACTGAACAGCAAACTTTGCATTTCTGTTAATAATGCAGCCTCTTTATCGTTACTGCTTTTACTACTGACGAACCACTTTACTACGTGAAAAGCCCTCGGAGCAGCTCCGAAGTTGAAGTGGGATCTTTCAAATCAGACTCATCCGATGCGTCGTCAGTGTTTCTGGTTAAAAAATGTATAAATGAGACAAAATTTCATCTGGGGACTCAAAAATGTAATGTATAACTGAGGGAAATGTATAACTCAAAACGTATAACTCAGCTAATTTTTAATGGCAAGCGGTCGGGGCCACTGAGTTGAAATGTATAACTGAGGGAAACGTACAACTCAGGTAACGTGTATCTGGAGTTCCACTGTATAATCATCTTATGTAATGAGATAATGAGTGGCTTTGTTGTGGTAAAGGTGTTGTTGTTTTTGTTAGCAATTGATTATAAGATGAATTTAGTGATCAAGTAAGTAACTGATTGTGTGATAAGTGTTTTAGTTAAAATATTCCTAACAAATGTTTTATGTATTTATGAAGCTTTACTAAATATATGTGGGATTATGATGAGTAATAGTTACAACACGATAGAAGGTTCTTCAAATATAATATAAACAAAACAGGTTTAATAAAATAACAATATATACAACTGAGGATTGGATGCCAAAACAACTATATAACTGGGTTAATATTTCTGAAAGATACTAACTCTTATATCTCAATAGAAACATAATTTGCAAGCTTCCTCGAGCATTGCATAAACATTCAACCAACAACCTTAACTAAAATCTATAGAACAACCACTCATGCTTGCATGCTTTTCTTTTGGCATTGCGTGAACTCCTTACCTTTATAGCTGTGTGTGGATATTAGTACTGTAAAATCCCGAAAGTCAGCTCCCTCCCACTTTTAAGCAATTTTGATTTTCTTTTTCATTCCCAAATATAAGCCCTCCCCCCCCCCCATTGATTTTAAAAATCCAAGGAAGGTAATTTTAAATCTTTTGAAAATTTTGGCAGTTTTCCCCTTTTTCTTTTATATTTTGTTAATGAAATACCCCCCCCCCCCCAACATGAAATGTCTGATTCCCTTCTTTGTCCTCCCCACAAAAAGTTCAAAATCTTGAGAATCTTAAATTCTTCTGGCCTCCTTACTGCTCCCTAGCAATATAACAAAAATAAGTAAAAACTCAGTCCTCCAAACTACAATCTCCCTCTCCATCCAAAATTTATGTTTACCTTCCCCCCTCAGCGTACAAAGTTTAAAACTCTTTATTAAAAAATACTTGCTCTATTTGTTGCTGTCTAGTGGCAATAAATAAATAATCAACCGTTTTAATTACCTCTCTACCCCCAAAATTTCTACTTCCCCCCATCTTTGTCACCCCCTATAATTGTTTTTCTTAACTATTTATTTTTAAAAAAATCTTCTGTCCTATTTGTTGCTCTCTATTAACAATAAATAAATAACAAATCATCTAATTACAAACACCTTCCTTTGAAATTCATAATACCCCCTCATCCCCGAGAATACAAAGTTTAAAATTTGTAAAACTCTTATTTGAAGAAATATTTTGTCCTATTTGTTGCTCTCTAGTAAAAATATTATATTTATCAAAATAATAATATCCCCACACACAAAAAAAAAAAAAAAAAAAAAAAAACAATGGCACTCCGGTAGTGCCGACAGAAGTGAAAACTTGAACAATTACGTGTGTATTTTTTTAATCGTCAGGAAACGTTTTATTGTGCAGGAAATACTTTTAAACGAAGTGTTTTTTTTATTCATTATTATAAACTACTATTACAAAAATTATATTACAATTTTCATTTAATGCACTATTGTACATGAAAAACAAATAATATAAAAACTTTTTTTTAAGTCAATTCCTACTTAGGTCAAATAGAAATTTTGGTACTTTTCGGTTAGCCGGGCGCCAGTGATATATATACATATATATATATATATACATATATGTATGAATACATATATATATATATATGTATATACATGTATATATATTTATAATGTACATGTATCACTGGCGCCCGGCTAACCGAAAAGTACCGAAATTTTTTTCCAGCGATCTACATGCTTCGCCACTAACGGTATTTATTCCTAAATTTATATCCTGCTAAATATCTTACATAAGAGAAATTTTTGAAATGTATTAAAAATTAAATAAAAAATAAATAGCTAAAATACCAAAAATTAATAGCTCGAAAAGTATTTCTCACAAAATTGTTAGACAAACTGCGTTAGAAAGTTTAAAAAAATTGTATTTTTCTTGATATAAATTTAAAATCTAATGATTATGCCGTTTTTCAAATGTTGAATTTCAAAAATTACCAAACTTCACAATAAAGTTCCATAGCGATGTTACAGTTAACGATAATACAGTTTTTTTCAAATATTAATTAAATTCTATTATTTAATTTTAGTTTTATACTTCATTTCTGTTCAAAAGTATTGACTCACTCCACATTTATAGTCTCCTTCGCCCGCGAGCCACCTGATCTTCGTCCGTGAACAGCCCCATTATCTTTTTACGTGTGAAGGTGAGACTATAAATATGGAGTGAGTCTATACGTTTGAACAGAAATGAAATATAAAATTTAAATTAATTAATTTAATTTAATTAATGAATTAATATTTGAAAAAACTGTATTAACATCAATTGTCATCCAGTACAAGTTTAAAAAAAATTATTTGAACTTGATAGGATGAATAGAAAATATTTTATTAACGATTGAAAAGTTGAACAAGATATATAAATATATAGAGAGTGTGAGCTATAATAGTAGGAATTGAATAATGCATGTTATTTTACATACAAAAATTGCAATCTATTGCTTAAAACGTAAATTTACAAATATATGAAATATGAAATTTAATTAATTGGTATTCTTTGAAATGAATACCAATGAAACTTATGAATTTTCATCCACAATTTAAACAACTCTCAATATCTGCAAAATAGGGTTCCCGCTTCCTATTACTCCAAAAATGATCACTTCTTTGCTACCTGTCTTGTTTATGGTATTCGTGAACATTAGCTTTTTTTCTATCTTCATACTGCGCGTATTGTTTGCGGTATCTATAATTTCTATCAACAAACTTTTCTTTTCTATAAAATGACTGGCAGGTCCCTCTCCGTGGTCCTGACCCGACTCCTTCAGTGGAGGAGGTGACCTGGAGCGGAGCATTGCACGGACACACCGTCAGGTGACTCCGAATCTTCCCTTTGAGTAGGGAAGATGACCGGGCGCCTAACATACGGAGTGTTCGTCGACACGACGGGGACAGAAGGTGTCTGGTCTGGGTTCCTCATCGTTGGTCCGCCAGTGGGAAAGGAGTCTCTGTTGTGCCGGTGTCGCCCTTATGGGTTGCGGGTTCGTGGGTCTCCTCCTCGTAAGCGCAGGTTCTCTGCGACGCGAGCATAGCCTGTGATCGGAATTTTCCGTAGGTGGCAGGCAGACGACTCCGTAGGCCAATCCTAAGGTTCACGTGGATCTTGGGCAAAGGCTAGCAAATGCCAGCCAGATCCCTCCAAAACTTGACTAAGGAATTGACGGAAGCACGATCGATCTCTGTAGAGCACGAACTCGTGATGACTCTGTTGTGCACCGATCGTCGGGAGATACGGCGTGCAGCAACTATCTACGACGAGACGGAGGCAGAGGTGAAATAGTCCCAACACGAGTCCCACAAACTCGTGGAAGAGGACCTCACGAAATCCACTGCAGCTGGAGAGTTGTGAGCCGACCTCAATGGTCACCGCAGGAAGTGCCCGAATCGAGGAGACGGTCACCATCTGAAGGCGGTCAAGGCACGACCGCCAGGGACTCGAACGCTCTCTTCGAGGAAGGGACTAGCCCGCTTTCTGCCATGTGATTACGAGGAACCGGGCTGGAGGCTGCCGACTAACGCGGCATCGATCAGCCAAAACTCGAGACCTTGGTCCGAAACCCAGTCCGAGCACGTCTTTCGTACAGCCAGGAGTTTCCACACCTGGCAGGCGGACTAGTGGCACGCCTACTAAGTTTCTTTTTACTAACCTCGATCGGGCCCGTCTCTTTGCACGCTTAGAGGGAGTTTCCACGTCCTCTAGAGTCCGATAGTGGTTCTTTAGGATTCTTCCGTTTTTTTTTGAGTGATATGCTATGTGGATGATCTTGTAGTTCTGGAGTTGTCGCTGGGTTACTGTCTAGTTCCGCATAGATGGTTTCAACCTCGCACCAGACTGCGTATGGACGACCTATCCGAATCCCGTCTATGGGAAAGAACCGAATTTCCTCGTGGTTCTGGGTCGGAGAGAGGCGCCTTTCGCTCTTTTTTAGTGCATAACCATGTGAACCTCAAGGCCGATGAAACCAGTAGCTTGTCCTTCCATACATGTCTACGATCGGAAGTCGTGAGAAAGCAAGAGCCGTCGGAGTAACTCGACATATGACCGAGGGACCGTCTCCCCCTATGGGGTTTCGCGAACGAAGTCGTCGGGGGTTCTTCGGCGGTTCGTCAGGTGTCTGCTCCACGCAGAAGTTTCCCATGAATGGGATTACTGGCGCAACGACCTAGAGGTCGACACCTGGTAGAATGACCTGGGGGTCCGCAGTGGGGAGCGGCCTCAGGCCGATCGCAGCGCCGGCGAGACAGCCCTGGTGCGTTATAAGCGCTTCAGAGGCTTGGGCGCGATGGTCGTTTACGCGCGTCGGCGACCCCCGTGGGCTCCTGACGGCGCAGGATAGTTTTTTCTATAAAATGATTTCACTTCATTTCTGCATCAGTAACCACGTTTCTTAAAACTTTCGTGAAATATTTCATTATTTTCATTTTTTCTTTTTATATTACTTCCGTCTATTTCTTTTCTCGTGCTCGTTAAATTATAATATTTTCCGTGTTTTGTTATTTCATTTTCAGCTTTTGATTTGGTCTTGCGAGTTGAGTCACTTTTATCTGTTTTCACCGCGCGTGCTAAATTTATCTTGAAATTATTTTCTGAATTATTTTTATTCATACTACCAATCATTTCGTTTTCTGCACGTGAGCTATTTCCTTTTGATACTTTCGCTTCATTGTATGAATTGGCAACATAATTTAATTTTTTTATCGGAATTATTTACAACTTTAAGGCAACCTACTTGAAAAGTATTGCGCTTGCCAACAATTTTAATTCTCTCTTCATCTATCGCCAACTTTAGTTTGCTGATCACGTCTTTCCCTATTACAATATCGTATGCGAGAGATTTTGAAACATAAAATTTCGTTGATATAAGAAACCCATCAATACGTATTTCATACACAAAATATCCAATTACATTTACAGTTTCTCCGCCAATGTCAGTTAATAAGATATCAACAGAAGACAAATTTGGCGACCCAATATTGACATAACATTCGTAACTAAATAAAGAAATATAGCTGCATATATCAAACAATAGATTTGCTTCTTTGCCTTTGATATTAATTATTTTACCCATTCCATTAGGTTTGGACTTATTTCTGATTTGAATTGTAACAATGTTAGCTTTTTCCTGTCTATCGGCATTAGAATTGTGATTTTGGCGATTATAATTTCGATAGCTTTCGGTAGAGTCTTGACTGAACTCATTAGTTTGACCGTTATTGCTATTATTACACTGAGACGCTATGTGGCCTTGAGAGTTACATCTAAAACACCTAATTTGAGATTTATTTCTTTTGTTTTGGTATTGGGTATGAAAGAAAGATTGTGAATTTAAATTTTTACTTACTTCGGGTTTTCTATCTTCAAAGTGGTATGAAATTCTATTCATGGTTTTAACATTACGTCTCGCCGCATCATAATCATCTAGTTTACTTACTAATACGTCTACATTTTTAATTTTTGGAAGATCATCAATAAAATGTTCTTTCATTTCTATAGGTAACCTTTTCTTAATTTGATCTACTACTATTAATTCTTTTAAGGATTCAAAATCAGATACTTTAAGACCGCTAATCCATTCTTCCAAATAATTTCTTAATTCAAATGCTGCAAGTGGCTGAAGATTCTTTTTTATGTGACATTAATTTCTGCCTAAATTCTTCTGGCATCATTTTGAAGCGTTTAAGAAGTAAATCTTTTACGTAATCGTAATTGTCCACCAATGTTTCTGGCTCTCTAGCTATAATATTGGCGATTTCTAACGGAATTAAACTTAACAAATGTGTGACCCAATTTTCTTTTATTATATTCATTCGAGAAATTTGTCTTTCAAATAATGCTAAATAGAGACTAATATCACTTTTGCTGTCAAAGTGAGATATTAATTTAAGCAAATCTGGTTGCTTACCTGAACCAGCTATTGCAGAATCGTCGCCAAATATACAGAGGTGTCGGTAACAGTGTCGCGAGTTCAATGGTTTTTTCCCATCTCAAAAAAGGCCCCAGCTATTGCAGAATCGTCGCCAAATATACAGAGGTGTCGGTAACAGTAACGGTAACAGTATCGCGAATTCAATGGTTTTTTCCCATCTCAAAAAATGCCCAACGCGCCTAAAGAAGTTTTCACTTCAATAATATAACTCTGATTTAATGGCTTATGTAACCAATTATTAAAATCTTTTTGTTTGTTTCATCCAGAAAAATAATATCAGTAATTGATTTTATATTTACATCCAGTCTTTCAGAACACACACGCAAAAAAAAGATTAAAAGCTTTTCTCTGTTGTTCAACAGCAGTTTTTGTCTTTGGTGAAGGATAAAAGCCCATTATCAATAGCTGACACTTGCTAAAGTGTCGCTTGCCATACAACGCTCATCATACTGAACACACTTGACATAAAAGGATACTGCTTTTTTCCACCTTCCCCACAATACAAGCTCAAGCAGGATTATGATAGTTAAAATTAGCTTTAGGACATGGTGAAAACTGTATTAGACTAGTTCTTTAAATCAGGGGTTCCCAAACTTTTAGACCGACGTACCACTAAATCGAAGTTCATACTTCTGTGTACCAGCCAGTAACAAAGTTAAAGCTAATATATATTCGGTCTTTTGTGTTTCCGTCTTAGCAGGTTTTATTATATTTAAAACTGGATGACTACATTCCTAAATTACTGCTTAGGCTGACTGCTTTATAAAAACATTCAAGTAAAAAGTAGTATCATCATTAATTTTTAGCAATGCATACAATATCAAAATACAGTGTTTTGGTATAGGAATAAAGCTACAATACTTAATGACATATTTGCACACACTGATTCATATACTGTTATAGTAGGCTGACTGCACTAATTTGCTTCTATCGCTAATTAAAATTGTCGGCATGTTTTATCAAGCACAGCTTCCTCATGCTTGCCTTAATATTAGGTAGTTTTAGTCAAAAGTCAGATTTAATGTTTAGTTTACTCCTGTATTTATTTATTTTTTTCGATATAAAGGGGGTGGGGGCACATTCACATAGATATGTTGTTCTAAACACAAGTAGACTTATGACGATATTAGACGGTACTCTGATATTCTCGCCAATAAAAATTCTGTTACATTCATGATTCATCCTTTGAAATGTGAACTCCAGTAATCCATCAAAGGAGAGTTTCTTTCCTGTCTCATGAGAGACAATGGCAGAGTGTCTCAAATAAGAAACAAATTTCTTATCCAAAGCTTAGTTAGTGCATTTAACATAGCTCAATACAACTGTATTAATAATCTGTATACCTTTAAATATGACAATAATGTCATGCAGAAGGCAAACACTTGCAAGTTTCTTTATACATTTATGTATATACCACCTCAATACATATGTACAATGCTTCACCTCAGATCTGCTCTGCATATGACCACAGTTTTTGTTTGATTTCAGATCACCATTTTAAATACACTTGCTCTTTTAAAAACTGATTTCCATGAAATAGAAAGAAACAATACAAATTTTGTACAAGAGAAGAAAAATATCTCTATCAACAGAATGAATTAATTTTGAATTATGTTTGAAATAAAACTTTTATTTCAACACCACCTAAAACCTTTCTAGTACAAAGAGAACAATGGTTTATAAATTACACTTGGAATTTTATTTTGTTTTAACTCTGCCTACTCACACAAGGTCCTCCTACTTCCAAGCATCCAGACTTTATCTTCAGATAATTCAATTTATAAAGCATGCTTAAAAACAGTTCTTCTGTTAATTAAAAATACTTCATTCATTAATTTTTAAATTGGGTCTTTATTAAAAAAATTCAATTTTTATACGTATAAATCTAATAATTATGTTTTTAATTCTGGAAAACTGATTGTATCCTTAGCGGTGTGTGCGAATTTCAGCAAGTCTGCTATAACAAACATTTCAACAAAAAAATAGAAAAAAGTACTTACAAATCCTAAATCGCATCCGATTTTTTTTTTTTTTTTTTTTTTTTTTTTTCCAAGTTAATAAAGACAAGCCATTTTTGATTCTATAATAATATGCTTCATTCTATACTACATTCCATGAACCAGTATCGGACTTCTGCAGGTACAGCTTCACGTATCATAGTTTGGGAACCCCTACTCTAAAAGAAGGAAGGGAAGAGTTTAAGAAACAATCAACTATTATCTTTTGATTTATCATTATCTTTCCTTACACGACACAAGATAATGGTGTGGTGAATGTTAGATTTCGGTTTATAAGATTTGAGCTCAAAAAGTTTGAGAATCGTGATTGAATTGTTGAAAACAAAAATGTTGAGTGAAAAGCTTAAAATGTTATGCAAATTTGAAGAGAACTTTGCTCTACAAAATGCTTTATTGAATGTTTGAGTATTTCTACATCAACTGTAGCTTTAACTGTGAAACAACGAGTAGAAATTGAAAAATTATTTCCAGAATGGATGAAAAGTCTTCAAAGAACAAAAGACTGTTGTCAGGCCCGTACAGAAGGGGGTAGAGCCGGTACAAATAACCGGGGTCCGGCTCTTCTTGGAGGCCCAGTTTCGGGCTTATTTTTAAAATAAAATAACAGAAAAAGTTGACTGATACTTTTTAAGTAAAACATTTTTATTAAAATAACTAAAATATATTAAAATTCAAAAGTCCGAATTTGCTAGAACATTCTTACGGGTTGACACCAGAGGGAGGGGGTGCAGGGCCCGTATGTATCAAATACTTGACGTTTGACAATCAGTCTAGCTTTTATTAAAAAGCAGCAGAGCGCAAACAGTAACGACGCAGGCAATTGGAGACGGTGAAATTTAAACAACCAATTCTCAACTAATTCATATTTTAATAAATATCCCTGTATTATCAAGTTTTTTAGTTCTTCATTATTGCTACAGTTTTTATATAGTTTTAAATACCAATAGTTTTAAAACCCATATAAATAAACAGTCTTAAATCAATTTGAAGTCATAAATCTTTCAGTACTCGCAGGATACCCACGTAACTTAAAGAGGGCCAGAAAAGTTTAAATGAAGAAAATTGCAGTTTGATCGTGGATTAGGAACCCTGTAACTAATTTAGACTATTTACTTCTTTTTGAATTTATTTTTAGATGTTTTATAGAACTAAAAAACATTTGTTAAAAAAAATAACAATAGTTTTAATAGCGTACGGCAAATTTACCTTGCGAAACTAATTTTGCCACGATTTTGAAGTCCAGATTGCATAGTTTTGAGGAATTTTTTTTTAAATACTACTTATTACGTTATCTCTCTATTATACTTTAAAAATAAACAAAAAATTGTGAAAATTTTAAAAAATAATAAAAAAAATTCAAAATCCAAATGGATCCTATTATATGTTCTAACTTGAGAAAAGAATTGCTTTTTTTCTTTTTCAGATATAATTTGTCGAGAATTTAATTTGCTTTATTTAAAAAGGGCTAAATGAGTTTAAAGTTTTGCCTTTGCAGCAATCTGCACGGTTCGACGTTTACGACCATAATTTTAAGAATTTTCCCATCAGACCAATGAAAATACCCTCTCAAAGAATTTCAAATTTTGAAGTGTATCAGTATTTTAAAAACTCTGAAATTGCACGAAAGCTAAAATAGTTTGTCATATTTGATTAAACAGAAATATTAGTATTAAATAAACACTTTAAGCACAGAAATTAATAAATATCAATAATGATTGCTAAAGCCTTACTATGGCAACTTTCTCAAAGTGAAGCACATTTAACAATAATGAGTACTTTAGCTAATCTATACTACTAAAAGGAAGTTTTTCTCTGTATGTGTCTGTCTGCAATACCTAGGAAAATCTACCGCACATAGAAGTGTGGTGCGTACATACAAGTCTGAAATTTTGGGTGAGGCAGGTCCTAATGCACCTGAGGCACAGATTTTATTTTTTTTATAATTAGCCGCCGAGATATTAATTAAAAACTCATATCTTTCCTTGGGAGCTGGCAAAAGTTCTCGCGCATGCCCAGAACCCTATTTAAGCCTTGGGAGGAAATGAAGAACGAACGCGTGTTGTTTTGTGATTTCGTAGTTTTAAATCGGCCAAACCGTTCGGTACAGTTAAAAGTGGGTTACATATTCAGAAAGATTATACTCTTACGTCTCAAATGCCGCAGTCAATTAAAAAAAATATCGTTGTTAACACTTTGAAAAAAAAAATTCAAAGAGAGTTGTTTTCCCGAAAGGTATTTTTTCCTCTTATGGCAACGCCTCTTCAGGGCGCAATTTTAGAGGTACCAACTAAACAAAAATATGCTCTTAAAGCTGAAACCTCTTCTAATCGACAATGCAATTGGTTTAAAAAATACGAATTTTAACCCTTTCAGAAAACCGTCAAACTCAGGTCACTTCGTGCCTTACGGAGACGATTTTTTTTTACGCTAAAAGTAACTAAGCATCCGTATTTCGACACAATCTTTTTAGAGCATCTCGGTAGACTAGATTTACATCACATATAAAAATTTCGAAACATTCGGACATGTGTTTAAAGAAAAAATCTGAGAAATTTTCGAAAAAAAAAAACGAGAAAAAGCGGGGTTTGGCGTGGTTTCGCTCTGCTTCGCCTCATATTTTCAATACTAAATATGCATATTTTTTCACGAAATTCTAAAGAAAACTTGGATACAGTCATATTTATAGCCGATTAAGTTTTCAGAAAGTTTGGAAGATGAAAACTAGTTTTGTATTATTATGTTAAAGGAGCCGACACAAAAACAAACAACAACGAAAAAAAAAAAGCGCGGAGAAAACATATTTCTTTTACACTTACACAACAACATTTTTTCGCGAAATTTTAACACGAGATGTAAAACTTTTATATTTATAACCGATAAAAATTTTAAAGAGTTCGGACAACAAGATTTTTTTTTAACTATGAAACGACCGTACGTGAAAAAACAAGAAAATGTCTTTTAACGAGCGCTTTTATCACTAAATATCAATAATTTTTTGTGAATTTTTCATTTAAAAATATAATTTCATACAAAATCGGGTTAAAGATATAAAACCATACGAACTTGAGGTTTGTTTAAATTTATTATCACCCGCCCAGGCAACGCCGGATGGGTTAGCTAGTTTTATAAATAATGTGACAATAAAACTGTGTCAATTGTTTCTCAACTGTGCGCAACAAAATCAAAAATATTTTTTGACTGCCCTCCTTCCACCTCAAGAAAAGTTTTGAAATGGCGCCCCTATATTAATGACGTGGATGATTTCAGACGTGCGACAGAATAAGTTGGGAAGATGGTTAAAAGTAACATGTTAAATGTTTCCCATTTTATTTCTTTCATACTTTTAACTTTTTCATTCAAAATTAATTGATGAATACAATTAAAATTTTCAATTTCTATTTAAAAACTTTATGTGAAAAAGTGTTTGTTACAAATGCATCATAAACTGTAATACAGTAAAAGAATAATAATAAAATTGTAAGCAAATACTATATACATTTTCTAGAAAAAAACTATCCAGCAAATTTATTTTCTAATACAGTAAAACCTGTTTATAACGGAATCTTCATATAAACGGGAAAAAATCATGGTCCAGCCAAAAAATATATGTAATTATACTTTCTAAGACGAAAATAAACTGTCTAAAACGGTATTTTTCACTGGTTGTTTGCGTTTGCTTCTAAACACGTTTTATTGTATCATGCTTATGGTGAAGGGGCCCGTATTGGAATTAATACCAGGGCCCGCAGCCTCTGTGTACGGCCCTGACTGTTGGTACTCACCCCCTCATTATGTAATTGAATCTCATTTGATGGAATGGTTTAACACCGTTTGTGGCAAGAACATTGTCATTAGTGGACCAATATCAAAGAATATTCTCATGAACTTATGGAAAAGAAATGTGCAGTGAAAAGTTTGATAATAGCATCGTTTAGAAACTACACTGGATTCCTGTTTCAATCCGCGTCGATTCCATCATTGTATTTCCGAACCCATTTACAATGAACAAGCCGGTTTGAAGATGAAACTAGCCTAGGTCATTTTCACCCCTGCTAGCTCCTAGGGCATTAGTCCAGCATTTACCCATGATTCCTGTCGGTTAAACAAACAGCGCCCGTTCACCCGTCAGTGTGCTGTTGTGTCCATCGTTTAAAAGTTTTGTAAGTGCTTTTATTTTTGCGCTATTTATTGTTTTTTTACAACTTTATTTTAAATTCTTTTTTGTTTTCAAAAATGGAAAATTACGTCAATTCTTCGCGATGGACGGTCGAAAATTTTGCTTTCTACGATTTTTGAATTTTTAGCTTTTTTAGCGTACTGCCGCGATTTTTCTGATCTTCATGAAAATAATTTGTTTTTAAACTTTTCGACTAATATAGTAAAGTTTGCCCCCAAGTTTTTTTGATTTTTTACCGATTTTTAATATGATTTTCAATACGATTCTTGGCGGGTTTTTTCCGTTCTGCTGCGGTTTTTTACAATCGTTAAGAAAAAAAAATCAGTTTTAAACTTTTAGCCTAATATAGTAAATTTTGTCCGCCACGATTTTGGAAGTTTTTGCATTTTTCAATGCAATTTTTAGCACCCCCCCCCCCCGTTTCTTTTTCTTTCCGCGATCATTTTTTGATAACCACAAAAAGAATTCTGTTTTAAACATTTAGCATAATAAATTAAATTTTGTTGATTTTCAATACGATTTTTTGCGTTGTTGCGCTTTTGCGCCAATTTTTTTTTTATATTAAAAAACGAATTCCTGTTGGAATGTTTTAGCTCTCACTGTTACTGTAGTAAATTTCAAAGTAACTGTAGTAAATTTAACTAAAGTAAAATTAAAGGGTTTTTTCTTTCTTTCTTTCTTTTCGTTTTCTCGGCGATTTTTTAACATTAATAATAAGGAATCCGGTTTTAATCTTTAAGTTTAATTAAAAAAAAAAAAATGTTCTCTTTTCAATAAAGTTTATTCGCAATTACGCATAGGGATTTTTGGAATTTTATTAGCATGGCAGAGATCTGCAAGGGCCGAACTCGGGCCAGGCCCGGCCATACTTTTTCTGAAAGCTCGGGCCGGAGCTTACTGTTTTCCTGAAGGATTGGGTCGGGCCGGTCTAACTTATTTTTTCCGTACTGAGACGGCACTGGTTTCATTCTTCTTACTCTTCACGGGCCGAAATTTTAAGTCCCGGTTTTGACCCGGCCCGTATGAAAATCATTGTCTCGGCGTCCGTTCAAAAAAAAAAAATAAATAAACAAAGCATACATTTCTAAATCGCCATTATTCTGTAATTAAACATTAAAATTTATTCTTTTTAAAGAATAGTGGATTTTTAGGCTTATTAAAATGTAACTAAATTAAAATATAGTAAAACGTGTGAAAAAAGAACCTGCCTATGACGAAATCCTGTCTTAAACTGAAAACTGTGTTGATCCATGCAAAATGAATATACTAATACGTAAGAAAAGAATCTCTATAATAAAACCGTAAGTCATGTGACTGTCATCAACAGTTCCGGAATGTCCGTTTCACTTTTTCATATACCAGGCGGCCATTTTTATTAAAAATTATTTTTTCGAATAAAACTTCATAAATGTGACATTTTTAGAAAGATCGTTCAAAATAAATTAATATTTGAGAGATGACTTACGTTCAATTATGTATATATTCTCCAATAACTTCAGTTGATATTAGCTTCGCAGTTCAAATTCTCTATCCATGAAAGTAAACAAAAAAAAAAAAAGATTCATTCGTCGCGAAGGTTTAAAATATTAAACCATTAAACCATGGAGATAATCGTTCGTAAAGTTAGTTTTCCATGAAAGATTTTTTGGAGCGCTGCCTGGTGTCAAAAAAATAATTCGTACCAGTGACACAATCAAAGTTTACCATAATTATGTGCTATACAACTCAACTTCATTCTTTATCTTTTCTTGATGTAAGCTGAATGTAAACAAATACAACTCATGTAATGATATTTAATGAATCAAATTTCGAAACAAATTGTCAGTTAATTTGGTATTTATGTATTATACGTGAAAGGAAGAGAGACCACCGAAAATGATTGTTATTCACCAATCATATTTACCATTATTAATGACCAATCGCTTTCAAAACAGTAATTTAATATACATTTACAAAATACATAACATCATTAAATACTTTTGTGTTATTTGGGCGCAAATCTCGCCAATAGAATTTTTAAAATCGCCAATACCAGCTTTTATTTTTCACGTGTGCAAATTAGAAACGATACTTTTATTTTGAAATCAAATGTTCTGATGGAACAGCTGTCGTAGACGCACCGGGGCACTATATTAACTATAGAGTTGCAATATAGAGAGAAAAAACGGGTAGCTGTAATTAGAATTATAGGCGGTAATGTTGGTGTGACATATTTACGTGATTATCAAAACTGGCTTCCAAAAGTTCAATGTTTCACCAAACCATACTCGAAAATTACGTGTTATAATATGCACTCCGATTATGTCACATTATTCAAGACGTTTTAAATGAGAATAATGATAAATTTTCTTCTTGATTCTCCCGTAATCAAGTCTACAGCCAAAGTTAGCGAGAAACAAACAAACAAACAAACAAATATTGGCAACAATATGGTTCAGTGTAAATGGTGGATATCATTAAAGACTTTCACAAAATAGACTTCATTGCACCAAATCGTATTAACTAAAATACGCCATTTGGCAATGGATCCAATTACGGAAAACTACTTAATATGCTTAAGAATCTCCCCATTAGCAAGCATATTGCAACTGATAAGCAAACGGATATGAAGCATAAATGCTTAAGTTGGTTAAGCGGTTTTTGTCAAGAAAGATGAAATACATAACAACAAAAAATATGCGAAATGCTACCATGATCGAAAAAGTTTTTGATTTGTCTATTAGAATCTTCCGGTTTGGCGAAGGATTACGGAAAAAAAAATTATGAATAAAAGTAACGTGTTACAGTGCTTAACATACATTTAAGGGAGACCAAACTGGTCGCCAGTGGCGGCTAGTATATAATATATTTACACCTGCGAAGAAGGGAACTTGTCTATAACGCATTTTTTTTCTTTCCTGTGCAATTCCGTCTTAGAAGATTTTACTGTATAGCATTTTTCAGATTTTTAAATCTCCAATACATGGAATATGGATTAACAATATTAATGATAACTGGGACATTTACATACAACAAATAGAAATTCATTAAAAAAATAAATATCGCAGGTTACAACATTTCTATAAAAATGAAGATTATAAACATGAAAAAAAAAAAAGCTAGATAAGTGCTTTTGGTCAGAACTCCCCGTACGAGACAAATTTTTAACCAAGTCGACGTAAAAATTAACATTTAGTAGAAATTAGCTCGGGCCGGGCCGATGAAATTTTAACTTTTTTCTAGTCCGGCCGGTCTCGGGACGAACTTTTAGCTATTACACCGGGCCGAACAAATAATTTTTTCTACGGACCAGGCCGGGCACGAACCAAACTTAACTTTTATACTGGGCCGAACCGGGCTTCGGCCGAACTTTTAATTTTTATACCGTTTATATATATATATATATTCTTTCTATGGGTCTGTTTGGCCCGTGCAGACCTTTATAACATATTATATAAATTAACATATAATGGGATTTTGTTTTGTGTATACGATTTCAAAAAGATATTTAACTTGTTACTGATATCATTATTTTGCTATTTGAAATTCATACACAAATTTTAATTGATTTGATTGATTAAATATTTGACATATTTTGGCTCAATACTGTTTATTAAATTTAGCCACAGCCCTCGCTAAGAGGGAGGGGTAGCCCCCCCCCCCCCGCAAACTTTCGCGAATGCTGTTACACTTGACAAATTTACAAACTTGATTGGCAAATTTGTTTAAAACTTTAATAAAAACTATAATACACTTTCTATTTCTCATAGACTTGGCAAAAATTAGAAATATAATTGTGAACATTATTAAGCTTTTTACAAATAAAAACTGTTTATATTTTCTAATTGTGGTAACTTGGCAAAATTATAAAACTAATTGGCAAACGTCAAGAACTATCTATCTTTGTTTGCCAATGGGTTGGCAGATACTAAAATTTCACTTGCTAATTTAAGGTCCCCTCACCCTCCATTAAAATCTCGTAGCGATGGCCCTGAAAGGGCCGTAGCGACCCCATGGGGGGGGGGGGAGTCGGGCAGAGTCAGGTCCGAAACTAGAGAGAGTCAGTTGGGGCTTGTGCCCCAGGCGCCAGAATTTCATTTTCACAGATAGTGAAAATGAAATTAGTCAAAAATGCTCCCACAGTTTTAACATTAGCTTGCCATTAACTGTCTTCGCTTAACATTATGTGTCCTCATTTAGATAGATAATGTTAAGCATGTAGATAATGTTTTATAATTAAGATGAAAATGTTTTATTTGTAATAATTAAAATTCTAGTTTCGGTTTAAGAAATAAAATGGAATTTTAGTCTTTTCTGGGACCCCCTAGAAAAGGGATTTTGAAGTGTAAGTTTTACTCTTTGTAATGAGGCTTTCTTGTAAATACTAGTAGAATATGATTTATTCATTTAATGCCAAGTTAGCAGTATTAGTAGTATTTTTTTTAATGCAAAATATCTTACGTAGTTTGATTTTTTTAAATTTCTTAAATGTAAACAAATTTTATACATATTTGTTTTCTATTAAAAAATATATAGTTATCATATTATTTACTTATTTTTAAAAAAAAGTTTGAGTAATGGTGAAAAAACGATTGCGTCATAAGGGCGGAAAAATAATGTTCGCCTCAAGCAGAAAATTGTCTAGCGGTGGTCTTGGCTCTGGTGTTACAAAGATGTCAATCAAAGTTCGCATTAACAAAAAGCGGCCAGACATTTTTATTCTCAATAAAGCAAAAGAACGAGGATTATCACACGCGAAAAAGACTGTAGGCGGTTTCTGTTTATGTTTACACCGGAAGTTTGTACCGCAGTTCCCTAATCAGCCAATCATAATTCAGAAGGAAAAATTACGCAGTTTCCGGTTTTTTGCAGGGGAGGGGTTTTATGCTTACGTTTGTAAATGGGTGCAAAATGAAAGCAGGAACGATAGCGGCATATTAACACGTCCTTTGAATCCGGTTTGATACCAAGTGATATTGTAAACGCTGCTATAAACGAAAAAATGTTAAACGAAAGTAATTGTGATCGAGAAATATTCGCCATTAAATATTTAATAGGTGAATAAAAAATATTGTTTTATAGGTTACTAGCGGCCCGTCCCGGCTTTGCACGGGTAGACAATGTAATTTTTTTATTACATTCGTTTTCTTGAATTTCACGCTTCAACCTAAAACTGTTGCTGAGATATGGCGAAATGACCTAAAACATTCGAATCCTCCTTTAACCACCTTCGAGGGGGGGGGGGGGATTTCTAAATTCACTGAAATACGTGTTTAATCATTTGTTTAGTAGATTTGTTTTCCTGAATTTCGCGCATCTACATAAAACAGCTGCTGAGATATGGCGAAATGTCCTAAAATTTTCGAAACCACCCCCTTTAAAATCCTTCGGGGAAATTCCTAAAATCACTGAAATGCGTGTTTATCAAATTTTTTAGTAGATGTGTTTTCCTGAATTTCACACTCCTACCTAAATCCGCTGCTGAGATATGGCGAAATGACCCGAAACTTTAGAATACCCCTTTAGCCACCTTCTAGGGGGAGTTTCCAAAATCTCCGAAATACGTGTTTAACCAATTTTTTAGTAGATTTGTTTTAATTAATTTCGCCCTCCTACATAAAAGCTGAGATATGGCGAAATGACCTAAAAAATTCGACCCCCCCCCCCCATTTAACCGCCTTCTGGGGGGAATTTCCAAAATTGCTGAAATTTGTGTTTTATTCATTTTTTAGTAGATTTGTTTTCCTGATTTTCGCGCTCCTATCTAAAACTGCTGCAGAGATATGACGAAATGATCTAAAACATTCGACCGCCCTTTTAACCCCCTTTGGGAGGAAATTTCTAAATTCGCTGAAATACGTGTTTAACCAATTTTTTAGTAGATTTGTTTTCCTTAATTTCGTGCTCCTACATAAAACTACTGCTGAGATATGGCGAAATGACCTAAAACATTTGACCATCCCCTTTAACCTCCTTCAGGGGGGAATTTCTAAAATCGTTGAAATACGTGTTTAATCATTTTTTTAGTAGATTTAATTTCCTGATTTTCGCGCTCCTACCTATAAATGCTGCAGAGATATGGCGAAATGACGTAAAACATTAGACCACCACCTTTTAACCCCCTTCGGGGGAATTTTTGAAAATCCCCGAAATACATGTTTAATCATGGTTTTAGTATATTTGTTTTCCTGATTTTTGTGCTCTTAACTAAAATTGCTGCTGAGATACGGCAAAATGACCTAAAACATTCGACCCCCCCCTTTAACCCCCTCCGGGAGGGGAATTTCTAAAATTGCTGAAATACATGTTTAATCATTTTTTTAGTAGATTTGTTTTCCTGATTTTCGCGCTTCTACCTATAACTGCTGCTGAGATATGGCGAAATGACCTAAAACATTCGACCACCCCCCTCTTTAACCCCTCGGGGGGCGAATTTCTAAAATCGTTGAAATAAATGTTTAATCATTTTTTTAGTAGATTTATTTTCCTGATTTTCGCGCTCCTACCTATAACTACAGCTGAGATATGGCGAAATGACCTAAAACATTCGACCACCCCCCTTTAACCACCTTCTGGGGGGAATTTCTAAAATCGCTGAAATAGGTGTTTAATCATTTTTTTAGGAGATTTCTTTTCCTGATTTTCGCGTTCCTACCTATAACTGCTGCGGAGATATGGCAAAATGACCTAAAACATTCGACCACCCTCTTTTAACCCCCTTCTGGGGGAATTTCTGAAATCGCTGAAATAGATGTTTAATCATTTTTTAGTAGATTTGTTTTCCTTGTTTTCGTGCTCCTAATTATAACTTCTGCTGAGATATGGCGAAATGACCTAAAACATTCGACCCCCCCCCCCTTTAACCCCCTTCTAGGGGGAATTTCTAAAATCGCTGAAATAGGTGTTTAATCATTTTTTTAGTAGATTTGTTTTCTGGAATTTCAAGCTCCTACCTATAACTGCTGCTGAGATATGGCAAAATGACCTAAAACATTCGAACCCCCCTTTAACCCCCTTCGCGGGGGAATTTTCAAAAATCCCTTCTTATTGCTTGCCTAGGCCATAACAGCAATCTACAGTCCAAATTGCGTGACCCTGACTTTAGTAGTTTCGACTGGGCGTTGATGAGTCAGTCAGTCAGTCACCGTTTCCTCTTTATATAATAGTATAGATAATCCAAGAAGAGGTCTTTGCTTTAGAAATGAAAAATACTATGGCAGAAAGAAAAGTAAAATGGGAATCACAGTATTGCTTGCAGTTAAAAGGGACCTGCGCCAAGCTGCTTCAAAACAGTGATTTTATTCGATTTTGACCGAAGTCGCCATTTCTTGCAACTCTGCTTGATGCCATCATTTCCTGAAATTCCAGAGTTTCTCAGGATAAAATACAGAAATCTATGACTACAAAAAAAAAAAAAGAATGAAAATAAATTCCCTTTCGAATTTCGATTTCAGTTTCCCCGCGAGTCGCGAAGTTCCTCAATCCGCGAATTAGCTGAATTCTGCAAATATATTTTTATATTTTGTCCAAATCGCAATATTCGTCAATCGGTTATGGAAAGTATGTGCAAATTTCATCAATCGGGTGCGGAAAAAATATCCGAATTTTTTCAATCGTTCACGTGAAAAGATCATTAATTTCGTCAATCGGTCGCTGAAAAAAATCGCGAATTTCGTCACTATATCATAGAAAAATTTGTAAATTTGATCAATCGGTCGTTGAAAAAATTTGGCAGAATTCGTCAAAAGCACACAAAACAATTTGCATATTTTGTCAATCAGTCACGGAAAAATATCGCGTAGTTCGTTAATCAGTCACAGAAAAATATCGCGATGTTCGTCAATCAGTCACGGAAAATAGCGCGAAGTTCGTCAATCAATCGCGAAAATCGTCAATCAGTCTCGGATAAGCATCGCGAAATTCATCAGTTTATCTTTGAAAAAACTGCAAATTTTGTCAGTCGCCGAAAAATATCGCGAAATTCATCAATCACACGCGGCAAAAATTTGTGAATTTCGTCAATTCCTTGCTGTAAAAATATGCGGATTTAGCCAATCACTCGTTGAAAAAAAATTGTAAATTTTGTGAGTCAATCGCGCAAAAATATCGTTTTTGTTAGCCAGTGATTGATAAGATGAATTTAGTGATCAAGTAAGTAACTGATAGTGTGATAACTGCATAGTGTGACAGTGCACATAGAGGCCAGGAAAATCGGATAAGGATAGACGAAGACGGGTTCAAATGCATCTAAAGCTCAGATTTTTTTATTGTTTGATCATTAGCCGAGATATTAATTAAAACTAATTAAAATTGCTAATTGACGAACTTCCATCGTGCTGCCGATTGTGTGTATGCCCGTCCAGGCTTTCCCCGGTTCTTCGAGCAGACGAAGAGAAAAGGATTTCTATACATTTTGAAATCGCAATCGCCAGGTCCCCCGTGGAGTTACAAGAAGAAAAGTGAAACACGAAAATTTTCGCTCTACCTATCCGGTTTTAACGCTATCTTTTGTTTTAAAACATATTAATATTTACTATTTCAAAAATCATGTTTTCTTGAGCTCGATTACGTGCTATTTTTCACCTTTTCCATTTTTCCTGCTGTTTTAAATTGTCATCCACGAGTCTAGGGTCAAAATACTACAAAAGAAAAAAAAACCCTACTTTTTTGAGGTACTTTTCCGTTTCCAAAGGAGGCCTTTAAAATATATATAATATATATATATTAATTATACTATTTAAAAAATATTTTTTCTGAAGGCCAATTTTATGTTGGTTTTCACGTTTTCCTTTTGTGTTTTGTGCATTTTGAAATTGACATTCTAGTTTCTCGGATGGAAAAAAAAAAAAAAAAAAACTAATTCAAAGTACCTATCTGGTTCTAACGTTATCTCTCGTTTAATATACATATATATATAAATAAATTTACTATTTCAAAAAATATTTCTTGGGGGTTAATTTCATTTACCTTTTCATCTTTTCCTTTTTTTTCTGCAGTTTTAAAATGCCATCTCTCAGATAGAAATGAAAAAGAATACAAAAAAATTGTTTCATGGTACATTTCCTGTTCAAACGGTACCTTTGGTTTAAAAAAATAGTATTTATTATTTTGAAAAATATATTTTTTCTGGAAGACGTTTCACGAATTCGACAGGTACTTTTATTTTCTCAGTGCCTTCACAGATATCATTTCGCGTTTTAAGAGAATTGTGCTTTCGAGCAGGTTGTCAATACTGAAAGATATATTTTCACGTTTTAAAAGAGTAAGGGGCAGGGAGCGTTTTTTTTTATTATTTAGGTTTCCTCGGGAATTTAAATGTCAGAAATTAAATCGGTAATCACTATAATGGGAGCCCTTAGTTCGTTTGAAAATATTTGCTTTTAATAAATATAAAATCACTTTCTCAACTTTTTTACACTTGATTTCGCAACTATTCTCGACTCCTTAATATGAATTTATGCTACAGAAATTAATTTATACTAGCTGGCGTAGTAATGCTAAATAGGGATAGTTTCTAGTTTGCTGTCTTGTATCGAATACTGCAACCAGACACAAAAGAATGTGTATCACGTGTTTTGGCCATGATCAATATCATTCATATTTTCAAAGCTTATGAAAATCACTATCTAAGGGAAATTGGGTATAATTTAATTATTTAAAATATTTACCACCAGCTGAATCGTTTTTTCGGTTCGATTCTTATACAATGTTTGCGTTGTAAAGAGCTAGCAGCGAGGCTAACGAAAAAGAAAGGCTACCGCGGTGCTTTACGCATATCTTTTTTTACAGACCGCCGGAGTCACGTGATGCTTGAATGCACCAATGAAGGTGTACGAAAAGAGCATCACGTCACGCTAGCGGTCTGTAAAAAAAGACAAGTGGAATGAACCGCGGTAGCCTGTCTTTTTCGTTAGCCTCGAGCTAGCAGACAGTGACGTAACCAGAGAGAGGGGGGGGGGGGTCCAAATGCTCTGGAAACCAGTAATATTATAAAGTTTTCTTCGGTTTCAATATCGCAGAAAATTTTCCGATGATATATATCAAAAATATTTTTATAAAATTAGTGGTAAACAAACCATCTGGACCTCCACCCTGTCTACGCCACTGCTAGAATATGTCGCTGCGATCGAATCGTTATCTCTTTAGCATTGTTCTACACGAGGCTAACGAAAAAGAAAGGCTACCGCGGTACTTTACGCGTATCTTTTTTTACAGACCGGCGGAATCACGTGATGCTCGAATCCACCAATGCAGGTGTACGAAAAGAGCTTCACGTCACTCTCGCGGTCTGTAAAAAAAGATATGCAGAATGCACCGCGGTAGCCTGTCTTTATCGTTAGCCTCGGTTCTACACTTATCGGACCTTATGCACGCGACCTGAGGTCGGACTAAAATTCGTCTGCTGGCGGTATTTACTTTTGAACATTAGCATAGCAGTCTATGGACTGTGAGTTATTAATGCTTGTTTGTTAAAAATACCGCAAAAAATTCTTTGTTGTAGCTGTATATATTTAATATATTGTAATATGAATTCAAGATGTTATTCTGTATGCGAGAAAATTCCATAAATTTGCAAAATTTCTGTTAAAATTTATGCATTCAACATGGGTCGAGGCTAAAGTCGTCTGCTAGTGGTATTTTCGCCTGCGCATACTGACATTTCTGTTGGTACAGTGGCGAGAATAACAGATCGACATACCGCCAGCTCTGGCGTCTGACGTCACGATGCATAAGGCGAGGCTAACGAAAAAGAAAGGCTACCGCGGTACTTTACGCGTATCTTTTTTTACAGACCGGCGGAATCACGTGATGCTCGAATCCACCAATGCAGGTGTACGAAAAGAGCTTCACGTCACTCTCGCGGTCTGTAAAAAAAAGATATGCAGAATGCACCGCGGTAGCCTGTCTTTATCGTTAGCCTCGGCATAAGGTCCATTTTTGAAGTGAAAACTTCTTTACGAGGCACCGCAATCCCAGCCCTAATGACATCGTATTAAGCTGCTTTTATAAGCTAGCAGATGACGCTGCGATCCCATCGTTATCTTTTCAGCAACGTTGTACATTTATTGGTTTCAATTTTTTAGTACTATTTTGTAGCAAATCCACATGTTAAACCAATCAGAACTGCCTATTTGTAGTGTGTGACCTCCAACATGAACCTTTTACAAAGAAACATTTAATTGGCTGAAATAATATTCTGCTTAACCAATGAAAACTAAGATCAATGGCAGATATAGGAACCTATTGACTTCTAAAATTTTGTTTTGCTTACATTTAGTGATTTTCTTGGTAGTTGGCGTGATTCGAAGAATAGAAAAAAGCAAAAAATAGTAAAAATAGTCTTTTTTAAATAAATAATATTGATTTTGTGTGACTTTTAGCGCAGATGACAATATTTCTCCAGCATATTGTTGATATAGTTTAGAGTTAAAACTTTTCTCCTTATTTGAAATCTTAAAAATATGTTTTTTAATATTTTAGAAATTGTGTGTGTCAATTAATTTCTCAAATCATCGTATTCTATTTGACTTTTTGAAGCTTCCATTTCAATCGTAATATTATAAAAAAAAAAATGCCTTTGTCAGATTTTATTGGATCATTGCAAGATAATCCATATTTCGGAGCTGGATTTGGACTGGTAGGAGTAGGTGCTGGATTAGCTGCTTTAAGAAAAGCATCTATGATTGCTATGATCTTTTTCCGGCGTCATTATATGATGACTTTAGAAGTGCCATGTAGAGATAAAAGTTACCAGTGGTTGCTCCAGTGGATAACTGTGAATGCCAAACACACACAGCACATCAGTGTTGAAACTACATTTAAACAACATGAGACAGGAAAAATATCAACATCATTTGACTTTGTACCAAGTGTTGGAACACACTTCTTTTAGTAAGACCTTTTCCCTTTTATTTTGTTTCTGAAATTGTTTTGTTAAAATTTTATGGAAGTTTTCTAGCATATTGTCTTATTTATGAACCTTATATATTAACATTATTTCTATCAAATCTAGAGGTACACACAAGAACGGATCTAGTCCTTTATTTAGAGAGGGTCATATCCCTTTTTAAAAGTGATGGAGTCAAGAATCTTAATGGGACGCATCAGCAATCCTTGTCGTCAACTGTGAAGCATCATCATAACCTATTGGGAAATTTAAACACATGATTAGTCATTATCTAATATAATTGTCTATTTGGTTTTCACCATCAGAAAGTAGATTTCCCATGGCAACATAATTGTGTTTTTAAAAAATGTCTCCCAAAAATTTAAGAGTTTATGAAAAGACATAAATGATGTACAGTAAAATGCAGTTTTAAAATTACTTAAACTGTAGGAAAATAAATTTCGACAATTCATTGCATCAATTTTCTGATGGGGAAAAAAAAAAAAAAAAAAAAAAAAAAAAACCACAATTTGATAATTATATAGTTAATAAATAATCCTGCCAGGGGTCGATGCAGGTTTTTTTTCTTGGGGCCCATTTTGTGAAAAGTAAAGGTTATTTTTGTGAAATTTATTATATTTTTGTGAAAAATAACATTTTGTAACGAAAGTTGAAATCCAGTTAATCATTTATAAACAAAAACTTCTTTAAATCCTTTTGCTGAAGTTTTCCTCTCTGGTGAACTTGTTTGTTTACTAATTACACGTTTTAAAACATCACAAAATAATAAATAGTAAGTTTTTATAGAATAGAATTTTGTGAAAGGGCCTATTTTAGTAAAAGTAATTTTGTGAAGAGGCCCATTTTATCAAATTGGTTTGTGTGAAGGGGCCCATTTTATTAAATTGATTTTTGTGAAGGGGCCCATTTTATTAAATTGATTTTTGTGAAGGGGCCCTAAATAGGCCCCAAATTTTGCCTGGATCGACCCCTGCCTGCACTTAAAATTCTCCATTGGTTAACACTAATATAGGGGAGACCTGTACACAGTGGACCACCCCTAATATTTTATTTATTAAAAATTTTTTTAAGCTTCTCTTCTATCCTAATAGACAACAGCACTGCACTGATTATTTATAGCCTTCGGAAAATATGTTTAGCTCAGATTGAACTATTTTATCCTGATTGGTTGTTTTGAGCTTCTAAAAGTAACATTTTTCATCATCATATTTTTATTTTTTAGTAATTAAAGGTTGTAGATAAATAAGATAAAACAGCTTTTTTGCAAAGATAAGATACTTGTTTTTATTTAACTTTAAAGTTAATATGTTTAAAAGAAAGCTAGAAACAATATTAATAATATGATTATTTATTGAACTTACATGGGGCACGGTGGACCACCCACTCCTGGAGCACAGTGGTTCACAATTCACTCTGCTCCTGTAATGCAGAATGTTCAAAATATTTAATAATTGCTTATTTTCTATAAAGAAATATTGTTTAAAAGTAGTTATTTAACTGCAAAATATAGTAAACAATGAAAAATAACAATTTATTTAAATAAATAGTAAGAAATATTTTGTTTTATATTTACTGCCTTTGATATATAACTGTAGTCTAATTAGTGATGATTCTATTCAAGTAAGATTCGTGAATTGAATTGAAATCCGTTTATTTTTCTTGAAACTGTAGATGAATCTGTTGTTGATGTCAATGATTTCATAATGTCGCTCCCAGACCCAAAAGTATTTCAGGAAAATTCCAGGCTCAATCTTACTTATAAGTATTTTGGAATTTCATTTGCAAATTTTAATGTGCGCTGATTTTTTTGTACTCAAGTAATAACTTCAACTAAATTGCAATTGTTCCTGTATTAATTTGTTATTATTTTCAAAATATAATTAATTTTTGTTTTTGTTTCAAATTGTTACTTGTAAATTTATATTACTATGTTATTTTGTGGGTAAAGGGGAATAAAAAAGAATTAGATTAATGAAATACAGATTTATATTGTATTTCAGGTAATACCTAATAGTGGTCCACTGTGCCGCACTTCTGGGGCACACTGGTCCACTTTACGGGTGCATATAAATTTTTTTTTTGAAAAATGTATTGAAAACTATGTTTTGAGAAAATTATGATGAATGTATAAAGGTTTGAGAAATATTCAAAAATATTTTCATGCAGATCGGTTTGTCTGTTAAAGAGAAAAAAAATATTTAACTGAAAAAGTGGTCCACTGTGTACCAGTCTCCCCGATTCATTAAGTCGTGAAAGGAAAATCTGTTTTGCGAGAGTGCCTCTTAATGAATTTTTTCAATATTGTATATTCTAAATGAAAAAGATATTATTGTGTAGAAATTTTATTGATCCAGGTGGTGGGGGTCATGACCCCTGTGACCTTCCCCTTGGATAATACACACTTTTACCTAGATTTGAGCAAAAAGAGATGATAAACTGAGGCAAGAAGGGTGTAGTTCTGAAATTTATTTTTGGATAAAAATGTAATACTACCTTAAATGTTATGTCTTGAATAATTGATTTTCATTCAGCTTTTCTAGTTCTGTTTTAATATTGATCACTGCATTGCTTCTCTCATTTATCATTGTTCCAAAAAAGCAAATTCTCTAAAAATTGGTAACATTTCTTGGCTGGTAGTTAGTGTTCCCATTTGATGTTTTTCAAAGGGCACTGCGTCCTGCTCTTTACGTTTAAACTGCCGATGCACCCGGTCCTTTTTGACATGGTGAAAGCGCCCTGCTCCTTTTTCCAGTAGCTTCTTTGTGTCCTCTATTTTTTTTTTCAAAATATTTCGCTTTTTCCTCTCTTACCCCTCCCCTTCTAGAAATCACATGGACATTTGAAAACAAAAGTTCTGTTGCTCTGATTGACTCATGTATTGCAAGTTCTAAATCAATGTAAAAAAACAGTTGCAGCAACTGCATATTGTATTGTGTTTTCAATTTGTAATGCATTTTCCATTTCAAAATCGTTCCAGAATGGCACATGTTTCCATAAGTGGAATATTCAAAAAATGAAATTATTTTAATCTGATTATTTTATGAGTTTCTTAAAAATACAGCACGATTTCAGCTTACCTTGGTAATGTGTGCCAGTGAATCCAGAGGGTGGCCTCTCCCCCTCCCTCAAAATGCCCTCCAGGAAATTTGGGACCTTAATAGTACTTATTAATGGTTTAGAGTTGAAATCCCCACTCCTCAGAACTGACAAACCATAATCCAATGAGAAGTGTTCTTTCACTCAACAAAAAGAGCCCCTTTACTCAATATAAGTACCCTTTTACCGGACAAAAATGCCCTTTTCAGCAAATCTGCCCTGCCTTTTTTAAAAGAAATGTGAACACTACTGGTAGTATCACACCTGTAGGCACATATTCCTTTATGCATGATTCCAAATTTTCACCCTGAATTTTAAGTTTTAAATAATGTAAATAATTCTAAAGATTCTGAATTTTCTAAAAATGATTTACATAACTTCATGGTTTATGCTAATACCCTGTTCGCATCGGACATTTAAGATATCTTGAACTGCCATTTTTGAAGTGGTACCCTCTCGGAATTGAATACCTGTCCACACCGCAAAACTCATCTAAGATAACTCACTGAACATCACTATGTTCGAGATCTGAACAAACATAGAATGTGCGCATGTGCATATGTTAAAGGCAACTTCAACAACCAATCAACCTCCAGAGCCAATCAGAGTGAGCTGGCTGTATCTAGCAATAGAAAGTTCGAACTCACTAAGTGAGTTTCTGGAACTCCCTCAGTGAGTTCGGCGGTCTAAGATATCTTAAATATCTGATCTGAACCGGGTATAAGAAACAAAAAATGTGGTTAGTACTGTTATTTAAAGTTTGGTTTTTAAATATGTTGCGTGAATTGTAAAATGCCATGCTGTGGCACAAATCCTGGATGAATTTCATTTTCAAATTCTGTAAAATCCATTAGAGAGGTATTCTTTAAATTTGATCATGTTTATTATATATAAATTTTTTTTCTTATAGTTACAACAGGACCTGGATTAGAGTTGAAAGGAATCGAGAACAGCACACCTTAGATTTACATATGGGAGTTCCCTGGGAAACAGTTACATTGACTGCTCTTGGACGAAATAAAACTTTGTATTTTAAGATGCTAGAAGAAGGTATTTGTAGTCATCTTTTTAAATGTCTTTGAAAACTTTAATGCTATATTTAATATGACAAATGTTTGCATATTTTGTTATTTATTTACAAACAGAACACATTGATTATAGCTAGGAAGCTAGCCTTAAAGAAAGAAGAAGGCAAAACCATAATGTATACAGCTATGGGATCTGAATGGCGACAGTTTGGTCATCCTCGGAAGCGCCGACCTATTTCATCTGTCATTTTAGATGAAGGAATGGCTGAACGTATTCTTGCAGATGTTCGAGAATTTATCAGTACACCTCAGTGGTATACAGAGAGAGGTAAGTTTTACGTACTTAACTACAGGATTCTGCCTTTTACAAGCTACGCTTACCAACCCCCGTATATACCTAGGCTCTAAAAACATGCTAATTTGCTTTGTTTAAAAATTTTTTTTACCAAATTACGGAAGATTTAATGGTATTATCATGACCAGTGACAATCTTCTGTAATCATTTGCTATTAATTTATGTTTGGGAATTATTTGGTTCCCAAAGGTTGCTTCCACCGCTGTCATGACAGCTGCTTTTGTGATTGATTGAGAAAGATCAGTTAAGCATTTCAAAATCAACTAGCTTAAAATGGTTAAGTAAAAAATGTCACTGCCTCCCAGACTTTTATAACTTTTAGAAGAAAAGTTTTCTTTTACTGGCTATCAGAAAATCATTTTAAATATGACTTAATTTTCACTATCATTAACTGCTTTTCGTACGTAATAATTTAATTATTTTGAAGTTTCCCTTTTTCAATATTCACATGTAAATAAATTTATTTTTCAAACGAAAAATGTTTGTATATATTATTATTTGGGCTTTTAAAAATCTTGCGACAGTAGATAAAAACAGTTATTTCAAACCATGGATTAAATCTCTAATCTCTATACAAATAATTAAATTTTGAATAAAAAATTGAAAAAAAACAAACTTTAAATATAAGACAAATTAAAAAAGTAATTGGACATCACACACCACAGTCTACTCCAGTATGTGCCTGCAAAAAATGGTTAAATTGCTATGCATAGTTTTTGATCCTATAAAACTGTTAACTGAAGTATTTTGACCAGCTTTAACATTAAATAGCCCTTAAAATAGTTCTTCGTTTTAAAAAACTGACAACATGTTTATTATACATTTCTCTATAAAACTACCAGTTCTCATTTTTTTTTTTTTTTCCAAGATAAGCAGGGATGTAGTGAAGGGTATATGGTGGTATATGTGCCATATACCTTCTGAATTACTCTGTATACCTTCTGGAACTATATTGTGCTAATCTGCAGCAAACCAAAATTTATCTGCGACCCAAGAATGCTAGACAAAGCTTACTATCATAAGAAATACAGTAGCTCATAAACTAAGGAAAATTTGTATATACAAAGAAAATACAATAGATTACTAGAATACTAGAGACAAAAAAGAAACTTTAGCAATTTTTCATAGCCCAGAATTTTATTTTAAGCTGTTAGATTGATCTGCAAAGTCTAAAATAATCTGCAGTGTTGCACAGTTTCTACTACTGTACTGGGTATACCATTTTCCTACAGGGTATACCTTTTTTTTTTTTTTTTTTTTTTTACAACTACACTATTGAAGATAAGCTGAGAAAATGAAAAACACACACAAATTCACACTTAATTCTATTATGGCAGCAGCAACATTATTTATTCTTTTTTAGAATAGTGATACAACTCAGTTCAAAAGTTTTAATTTATAAGAACATTACTTCTCATTAGTTATTGGTAGCAAAGCCAATATTACTTAAATATACAAAAAGAATATTACTTTTGTTTGTTGACAAGCACTGCAACTAAAAATTATAGGACACTCTTGATTATACAAGATTGAACAGTTTAAATATGTATTATAAAGTTTTTGTTGAATCAGAATTTTTTAAATGCAGACTAATTCATGAGCAATTAGTTAAAATTTTGAATAAAACGTTTTATTTAAAATATACCATTCTTTTCTTCTATTTATGTTATTATGATGTAAAATTTTTATTTTGAAAGATGTATTTTCCATGTCACTTCATATGATAGAAAATAACTCCAAACTTTAGAAATTGACAGGCACTCTGATAATGGAAAGGCAATCAGGTGAAATCAACTGGACCCCCCCCCCCCTCCTCCCCATGTGCAGATTTTATTGAAACACCCGTGGTCAAAATATATCTTTCTATATTAAAAAAAAAGAGTAACAGTTGCTGTCAATGAAGTTTTTGTGCCTTGAGGTCTTTCTGAACTAAAATACAAAAAACAATTGCATATAAAAATATGAAATTCAGCAGTTTTATAGAGAAATGTTCGATAAACATGCTGAAGCAGACAGTTTTTAAATCAAAGAATTATTTTGAGATGTTTAATATTAAATTCGGTCAAAATAGTTCTCTTAAAAAAGTTTTATAGGAACAAAAACTATGCATAGGAATTTAATAATATTTTAAAAGGATATACTTGATAAGCTTGTAGTGTGCAGAGTGCAATTATTTTTTTTTATTTGACTAATTTTTTGTGCGTTATATCAATTTTTTATTCAAATTTTCATAATTTTAATTGAGATTCATTTCATATTTAGAAAAAGTCCATTATTTAAATTGTTGTCATTTTGTAAAATAGCACACATAATAATATTCCCTTTCAATTAAAAAATGTATTTATATGTAACTATTAAAAACAGAAATAAAACATTAAAATAATAATTAAATGATCACGTGTTAAAAGCAGAAAATGGAGAAAATTACATCATAAAAAATATAGTTGCACGTGAATATTAAAAAGAGAAATAAAACTTGAAAATAATAATTAAATTATTACACGTTCAAAGCATTAAATGGGAAACTTACGCCATATTTAAAATGTTCAAATAACAATATTTCGAAACAGTTTCAATTAAAAAATATATTTACATGAGGAATTAATTTATTTTGACAATTTTTTTTTACCTATTGTTGCAAATTTTAAAACAGCGTAAATAATAATATTTCCCTTCAATTTAAAACTATATTTTTATGTTTAATAATAGGAAGAAAGTTTTGGTGAAAATTATGTCATATTGGAAATAATACATTTAAAACGTCTTACTCAAAACAATTTTCGGTACTTCTCCATTGTACCGTTGACAACTTTCCCTTAAAAAAAAAAAACTATCTTCAAACTACATGCCCAAAAAAAACAAATGGAAGAATGTTGCCATTGGAATCTAAAAAATAAAATACAAGAAATTAGAAAAAGCCCCACCCACTAAAGTGTGAACTATCAGTAATTGTAAACCATAAAATTTTTAATACATTAATGAAAAGAGAAAAAAATGTAATCTTAAATATTTATTTATTTACAATATTTTTCTTAATTACCCTCCTTGCCTGGTAGATAAGTGTTTATGACATCAGTTGAAACGGATGTGTTGTGCATAACTATGCATAACAACATTTTTTCAATGTTTTTCCTTTTTTAATATCACGGTCATTTTAAGACCTTTCCAGGGCTGTAATATTGTGAAATTCTGTTCAAAATGTCAACCTTGACAACATTTTTTGAAATATTGTTTGTTTTTTTGAAAAGAAAAAAACATTATTCAATTTCAATGGTACAACATAAGTTTGTCCTGCTAGAAAACTGTTAAATTCTGCTACAGAACTGCAATTTATTCTGCTACAAAAACTGATTTCTGATCTTCCACCCCCCCCTGTTGCATGTAGCTTACTTTTGAATTTTCAGAGTGAAAATTTGATATTTTCTCATGGTTTATTTTGCTAAACAACTTATTTTTATTTTATAGGTATTCCTTACCGACGAGGGTACTTGTTATATGGTCCACCAGGCTGTGGAAAAAGTAGCTTCATGTATGCATTATTGGAAGATTATTTTATAATAAATTATTATTATTAATTTATTTTTAACTGTGAAATGATTCAAAATTTAAGTTTAATTTATTATATTCAGTTGAACTTCTATTTAACAAATTTCTGTTTTACAAAGTTTTTTCTGGAATGTTGATTTTGAAAAAAAAAGTAATAATAACACAGAAAAATAATTTCTAAATACTGAAAAGGAACTTCATTTTAATGCATTTTTTCCAGACTAGCATTTTAAAAAGTACTTGTTGACTACTTTCTATAAAAATAATTGTCACCAAACAATGTGTTAATGAAAAAAAAAATGCATAAGCTTGACATCACATTCATTATGTGTTCATGATTTTCGGCGAATAACTGTAACTGAATGCCTCGTCTGTGTATTCCAACTACAGAAGGTACCCAGCTGAAAATTAAAAAAATACTAGGCCTGCATTGGACTATCCTGTCCTGAAAGTCACAGGATAAACTTGTTCACATCCAAATTCCTTGTTTATGGTTTTGTATATACTAGTGTTATAGCTAAGTTTTCTGAAGGGATGTAATAAACCCCAATATTAACTGAAATTTGGAAGGAACAAATTGCTCTTCATTTATTCAGAAAATGTAAACAGATATAACATATACAATAATAAATTAGTCAGATGTGCCAATCCCAAAACTTTCTTCTATCTCACACAGGTTTCACATACACTAAAAAGAATCAGCAACCAATTTATATCAAGATCTAACTGAATCTAAAGTTTTATTAAATTCCGTGCATTAGTTCTTGACATATGACCATTGCTAAAATCGTCTAAATCCTGCAAAATGCAGGATAGCAGCGCCACCTGTTGAGAGATTTAGACCAAAACCTAATCGACATTAACTTATGACAACGTCTAAAAGAATCTGAAGTTTGATGAAAATCCGTGCATTAGTTCTTGAGATATAGTTATCATGATAATAATGAAAAAAGTAGCATAGCAGCGCCACCTGTTGGGCTACTTACACCAAAACGTAATCAGCCTTTATTTATGTCAAGGTCTAACAGAATCTGAAGTTTGATGAAATTCCGTACATTAGTTCTTGAGGTAAAGCTATCGTAAAAATAATGAAAAAACTGGTATGGTAACGCCACCTGTTGGGATATCTACACCAAAATGTAATCAGCGTCTGTTTTTGTCAAGGTATAACTGAATCTGAAATTTGATGAAAATAACTGTATTAGTTCTTGAGATAGAGCTATTGTGGAAATCCCGAAAAATGCATCCTAGAAGCACCACCTATTGGGTGATTTACACCAAAAACTAATCAGCACCAATTTATATTAGGGACTAACTGAATATAAAGTTTTATTAAATTTCGCGCATTAGTTCTTGAGATAGAGCGCCCACAAAATTTTTGTCACATACAGACAAACATTTTCTAAAAATGGTCAAATCGTGTTCAATACCTTCTAAAACGTATAAATCCGTCGAAAACCAGAAGTAAAAAATTTTCATGAATCCAATTCTTTCTTCTTTTAAGATAGAAGAAAGTAAAAATATCAGATATAAAATGTACATAAAAATGAGATAGAGCCTTGAAATTATGAGCCAAAAACATTTATCGAAATTTGCAGCACTCATTCTGGCAGCCAAAAAGCTCTAATGTCATTGAAAGTAGCAATAAAATACTCATTATTTTTATGATTTCAACACTACATAAATTCATTTAAATATGAATCGCAGATCTTTATCATTTTTTTTTTTTTTTCAAAATACAAGATAAATGGGAGAAATAGCAGCTAACTTATATACTTTATTAGAATAACTAAACTGGCTTATCCACAAAATAAATAAAAATGGAATGCATACATCACATGCTAACACTGCATTTGAAATCAAACTTGATATTGTCCTTTTGTACTATTGGTGTTAAATTACGTTTTTTACCATTTGCCAAGAGTTTTTATTTTGTTTTCTTTTTAATTCATCATAATACATTATTTGTACTTTTTACTTATATTTTTGGATTTGCTATACAAAAGAAGATCTATGCTTAACTGAATAAAATTGGAAAGAGTTGGAAAACGAAAGACAAGCCGAAGAAGGCCAATCATTTGTTGAATTTCTTGAAATTAATTTCTGTATTGTCACTTGTGTTTAGATAATGAAAGCCTACAAAGTGTGTTACAGATCAACACTGAAGACACATTAAATGATGAAGAAGATGAGGAAATAGCTCATGAAAAATCCATCTCAAAAAGACATAATTAATGTTTTAGGGACAACAATATTCAATGTCAATGCAATTTTTTACAAGATGATTCACGAGAATATGTTTCAAGCACTTCAAAACTGTGAGACATTTTATGAATGAAAAGCTAACATTAAAAATATAGAAAAAAATCACAAATATTAATTTAAAATGTAGTGGTTAAAATGGAAAATGATGCATATATATATTTTTTAATATAGAAAAGATATCACATCTACTTTCCACTTAATGAAATTTCTATATTAAAATTTCCTTAGGAGGAACCATGACATTCATTAAATAGAAGTTCAACTGCATTAGTTTTTCATTTCCTGATGTTTTTGTTATATATCCTGTTTTATCTATATTCTTTGCAAAATAATCATAATTAGAGCTCTACAAATTGGCAAAAATGTGGTAAAAATTCTACTAGCCAGTATAAAATATTTCTCCCCATATACACACGTCATGTCAGGTTTTTCCTTCATTTTTTATTTTTAATCATGGACTTTCAAAAAGCACAAAAGTTTTTTCTGAATTGATTGAGAAAGAATTATCAGGAGCATAGAAATGATATATCTTGAAATACCTTAACTCTTCTACTCAGTTATTATATTTAGTTTAGAAAGATAATATAAACTAAGTAATATCATTAAAACTGATAAAAATGATGTTATTAAAAAAAAATGCATTACAACGTTTGAATGAATAAAGAATGCCATACCTTAAAAAAGTCAATTGTTTGTTACTGAAATAATTTTTTATAAGTAAATTATTTTGAAAAACATGATTTAGCTAAAACACTGATCAGTATGTTTAAAGTGTCAGCTTTAAGGCACTTTACCTGAGATAAGAACTTTCCAAACACTTTTTTGGAATGGTTCTTCAAAATCTGAATTTCCTATTTCTTGCTTTTTAGTTACTAGCATATGTCTTTGTGTAATGTGGATTTGTAAGTAAATCTAGAGAGTCAGAGAAAAAAAAAAATCTATTAGTGTTCATTTCTTCTACTGATATTTTCATCAAGATATTAAAGTAAAAATAAAAAAGTTAAAGTAGTAGGGCATATTAAAAACATAATCACTAATTAAAATTTTTTGGTTATCATGGGTGAACTGGCAGCTGCATTTGTCAAGCTCTGATATTGATTATTCATAGACCAGTGGGCCCGTGCGAGGATTTCGCACTGCAATCTAATATTTGTTATCAATATGTAATATTTATTAGATGCAGGTTTAAACTTCTAAAGAAAAAGTGAGGATAAAAATATCTGCAAACAACATTTAATTTTTATTCAAGCCAGAATATCATCTAATTTATTCCATCAAAGTTAGAGTAAAAACTGATCCAAGATTGCAAAAGGCACGCACGAGAAAAAAGAATAAAAATAATCGTATTTTAACTGAATTAGAGGATGACGTCATCCTTTTCGGGAAAAACATGGGACATAGAAATATAAATCTAAACATTTTAATTTCAATTTCGCTTTTTAATCATAAATCTAAAATAAACCCATGCAGTGTTTTTTATAATCATTGCTGAGCATCATATAATGTGGTATTTTATTTCTGTGGCAACAGTAATTTGAGGGAAACCTTTCATTTCTTTTATGAAAACAATGCCGATTTAATTTTTAATTATCAGGAAATTTTAATCAAAGAACATGTTTTAGGAAAATTTAAGTGTACTATGTCAGAAGCCTGTTCAAAATCCTTTCATATGGTATCTCATTCATCGTTCTACGTTTCTTATTTTCTTAGAAAAAGGGATGTTGACAGGAGAAATAATATATACGATATTATTTGTTTTGAATGAATTTTTTAAAATTAAATTGAAAAATATCTACAAATCGACTTTTGATTTGAGGTGATTGCATTTAAGATATTAGATTAGAAAAGAGGTGTGATGGAAGTTTTTTTTTCACATATATATCAACAATATATATGGATTGCAATTCTTTTTGTCAAAATTATTTATAACTTATGATACTTAGTTAGATGCAATGAATGTCGTTTAGCTTTCTAAATTTTTATTTTCCAATTATTTCATTACCACATGTTTTAGCCATTCCATTCTCAATTCCCTGGTCCAGTAAATGCCACAAATATAAAAATAAAAAATAGTAATTTTCCTCTGTCTAAGTGAAGCTCAAAAGTCATTGCATATAACAGTTATCTGTGGTTTTCTTGTATGTATTTTTTTGGATAACTCACATTCATGCTAGGGTGATGTTATAATTCATATGCCTCACAAAGGAATTTCACTTAATGTGCATTTTCTCATACTTTCGCTTTTGGTGAAAAACATCTTTTCAATGATTACATTTTTGCTCTCTTTGCCTAATGCACAAAAATAGTATTCTAGCTAATAACGCCCAACTGTCTAACTAAATGCTCCTCCCAAATACTATGATTTATGGTTTCGTCATGTAATTCTCAGTCACTTACTGCTCTGATTTCCAGCTAGTAATTTCTCGCTTGTCTTAAGACCCCACTCTGGTGCATACTGAAATTGCTTTTCAACTTTGTCTTTCAAAATGAATACAATAAAGGAAATTATGTTGCCTATTGGATTTCTAAAGTTTATTGAACCTGGCCATTATACTTTTTTTCAATTTATTAGATATGAAGATTATTTAAAACATATCAGACTTTGTATTGGACTTCATTATAAGGGTGTCACCAACATTTTTCCTATCTTGGACATATTTGAATTTAATAATTATTTTCATAAGTGCAACTTCTCTCTTCTCCTTGTGCATACAAGCACACACACATACAATTATTCATATGTGCATGTGTGGGAAGCACATTACATCTCAGACGTATGCCCAGTGGCAGAACTATCTTCAAGTGTCTGCAACGCTAATAATGGTTTCAAAAATAGTCTGCAATACGCAATATATCATATAAACCTATTCTTGCTGCTGTTGTAGTTGTAGTGCTAATCAGTACAAAAACCCTTAACGGGTTAAAAGTTGTGACACAGCACTTTCTTTTGGCTCTATAAATTTTAAATATGGGTCTTAAAAGCAATGATATCAAATTTTAGTGACGCTATGTTAATAATTTTTTTTTTAAATCATAATTTTCTTTTAGTTTTATTTATATTCACAGGTGCAATTATTATCTTAATATGAAAAAATATATAAAATTTATTCGCTGATGCTCTTTCATTCACATCTCTCATGAATTCAAAATATGGGTTTTAAAAGAAATGATATCAAAATTTGAGTGACACCTTGACGTGAATTTAATAGGACTCTTTTAAAATTCAATTTAAATTATTTTTGGTTTGTCCTCTAAAGTATATTTACACATACAAACAATACTTTTAATTTTTCAATACACTTTTAAATATATTACTTTCTCTGAGCCTATATTATGTATTGAAATGTATTTATTTCAATAAATTGATTTATCTTCTGGGCCACGCTATCCAAAATCATAAGTAAAATTTATGTAAATGATTATTTTGCGTCATATTATCCACTTGCATACATTTCCCTTTGTTTGGATACTACAAAATATGCTGAAATAAACAAAATAATCTTTATACATCTTGCTTAAATCAAAAATAATTATTTCAATGTAATTTTTTCTTTGCTTTGATTGTTAAAAACAATGAAAGTTATAGATTAATATTATGTGGTTAATATGCTGAGCTTTAGTGAGGATTTTTGCTATTGGTGTTAGAGATGAGATGGGCACATCCCAACACGGGCTCGAGATAGATTTTTATACCAGTCTACAGGCTCGGACTCATTCTTTCTGAAACTGAAAATTTTATTTACTGAAACATAGAAAAAATATAAAGAAATTTTATTTTATTTCCTTAAAATTACATATTCTATTTCATGTCATTTAAATGCTATTGTCGCAAATACATACATAGCGACTTTCGATAGCTTAAAACTACCCGTTTTAATACTTTCGTCATTTTTAAAACAATAGAAAATAATACTTTAATACGTGAAAAACATTCCTTTTAAAAAACATAACGAATATCTTTTTATTATCTCACTTCCGTGCCGACAAAACATTCTACAAAACCATTTCTACAACAACAACATTTTTTCACACAGCTTGGAAAAATACAGTTACAAAAACAAAAAACATCTTGCTCACACAGCTTAGAAATTTACATCTACAGAAACAAAAACATATTTCTCACACAGCTTAGAAAGATACATTTATGCAAACATCGCCTGTTAGTAGGAGCCAAGAATACGTTTAATTCAATTGGATTCGCGACAATCTCCCACCTTGAGTTTTCAACAGGAAAACTCAACAATATGCACAACAAAATTCAAAATAAAACAAAATATGTGTAACATTATACTTACATTACATGGCCAAAGTATAGATATTCTTAATCCTAATTTTCAAAGACAAATTATACAAATTTTTGCAAAAATTCAAACAAAAATTAAACATATTATTACAAATTCAAATTAACACTAGGAAATGAGATCTACTAAAAAATAAGGAAAAAAATTTGAAAAGTTCAGTGTTAAAAAAAATAGTCTTATGACTGAAAACGTTTTGGAACAGTCACTGTTCTACCACTTCTTGTTCGTAATATTGGTTCTAAAGAGTTTTCTTTTGGAATCTCTAGATTATACAGTTTTTGTATTGGTCTTAAAAGTTCACCATTTTCAGTTTTTACCCGAGCAACTCTCGGGTGACCATCTTTTCCAGAAATTAGTTCTTGCACACGAGCTAAAGTCCAATACGTACGTTTCTTATCAGACTCTACGAGAAGGACATCACCAACGGTCAGTTGCTTGGCATTCTTTTGCAGGGAATTTTGTTGGCGTAACTGCCCTAAATACTCAATACGGAATCGTCTTCTAAGATGTTCTCGAACTTGTTGTCTATACTTTGCTCTTCTGTTTAATTCTTGTGCGTCAATTGCATCAAAATCTATCACATCTGAAAATCTTATTTCTTGAAGAAACATTGATGGTGTTAAAGGTGCTAGATCATCCACATCTTCTGAGACATACGTGAGTGGTCTAGCATTTACAACTTGTTCGCAGTCACAAAGAATTGTGATAAGCTCTTCATAGGATAATGAGGCTCTACCTAGTACTTTCCTCAAGATGCGTTTCACCATTTGTATCAACCTCTCCCACCAACCACCCCACCAGGCAGCAGTAGGCGGATTGAATTTCCAACGAATCTTTTGTACAGCTGCTGCAGCTGAGATCTGTTCCCAATCGATGTCTGAAAAAGCTCTATCTGCACCGACAAAATTTTTACCATTATCAGAATAAACGGTCGTCGGTCTTCCTCTTCTCGCTATAAAGCGCCTAAAAGATTGGAGGAAGGTATCTGTTGCTAATGACGTCACTAATTCTAAATGTATGGCCCTGTACACTGCACAAGTGTACAACACAATCCATACCTTTTTTCCATTTTTCAAATATAAGGGCCCAGCTAAATCTACTCCAGTTATTTGGAATACTGCCGCATCTTGAACTCTTTCTGCTGGCAATGCAATAGGTTCTGACTCTGTCTTCTGTGCACTAAATATTTTACAACGCACGCATTTCTGAACTACTGCTCGAATGGTTTTCCTGGCTTTCAGGATCCAGTAGTCTTCTCGTATAGATGTCATCAAAAGAGCCACTCCTGCATGTAATAGCTCTTGGTGTTTCCAGGAGATCAATCGATGGACTACAGGATGGTCAGACGGCAAAAGAATTGGGTACTTAAAATTGACAGTATCTTCTCGATAGATGACTTGTGTTTTTACTCTGATGATACCATCTTCATCACGGCTTGGTCTTAGGCTACGAATTTTCTCATTATTCTTTTCATCAAAGCTGTCTTTCTGGATCAAAATCATTAATTTTCTTTCAGCTTGTTCTATTTCTAAACATGTAAGATCAGATACTTCTTTTAAATTCGGTTTTCTTGAATTACTTATGAATCTTAGAATCCATGCAATCAATCTTATTATTTTCTTGTATGATGAAAATCGTCGATAATACCAATCATTAGGTTTCGTGTTCTTGTTTAATGCTGAAATGACACTTTTCCGTTTCTCAGTATTAATAACTTCTTCATCTGGTGATTCGACACTTTGAGGCCAAGTAAATTCTGGCTCAGCCAGCCAGGCTGGTCCCTCCCACCATTTTAGCTGCAAGAACTGTTCAATGGAACAACCTCTGGAAGGAAGATCAGCCGGATTAAATTTTCCTGAAATATGTCGCCACTGATCTTTCTGTGACAAAGATCTGATTTCTTCTACACGATTCCAGACAAATGTTCCCCATCTATCATCTCGCTTTATCCAGCTTAAAGCTGTGGTTGAATCACACCAATAACATATCTTCAAATTTGGAATTCTTAAATCAGCAATGACACGACTACCCAACCTGGCTCCAATGCAGCATGATAAAAGCTCTAACCGCGGTATAGTTAGGTTCTTAAGAGGAGCTACTCTTGCGTGTGCTTGTATAAAACTCACCAAAATTTCATTTTTCTTCTTTACTCTCAGAAAAATACAAGTAGCATATGCGTGTTTACTTCCGTCACAAAATATGTGAAGACTTACATCATTTTCAAAATTATGTAGATTCATCCAGCGCTCAAGTTTGATGTCAGAAATTAATTTTATTCCTTGCACCCACTTCAAAAATTGTTTAGCTAAATTCTCTGGAATTAATTCATCCCACTTTAATTTCAACTTCCAGCATTCTTGTAGAATAAGTTTAGGGAGCAAAGTCACGGGTGAGGCAAATCCCAAAGGATCAAAAACCTTCTGAGCCAATGAAAGTAGAGCTCGTTTTGTAGGAATAATTTGCTCTTCCTCAATAGGGCCGATTTTGCAAGATAGGGTATCGTTTTCTAGATCCCAGTTTAAGCCTAGTTCTGGTATTATGTTAACTGTTGAAGTTTCAGACATAATTTGAATTGGATAATTTGACAGCCATCCCCTTAAATTGAATTTCGCGGAGGACAGTAACATTCTCAATTCAATTATGAACTTGTTTAACTCTTCAGTTGTGTTGAAACTACAAACACAATTATCTACATACAAAGATTCATTCAAAGTTTCTGCTGTAGAAACAAAATTGTCAGGTGTATTTTCCAGATGGTGTTTCAGAGTAGCCGCTAGTAAAAAAGGGCTGCAATTGATTCCGAAAACCACACGTTTATGTCTGTAAATTATATTATCCTTCCATAAAAACCGTAGATAGTCTCTATCACTTTCTGTAATACCTATCTGTAAGAATGCCTTTTCTATATCAGATACTGCACCAACAGGAAATTTCCGAAAACGATGCAATATTGTCGGAATCATTTCAATCATATTTAATCCTTTATCTAGACAATCATTTAATGAAGGAAAACCTTTCACATGAGCCGAAGCATCAAAAACCGGCCTTACTTTAGTAGTTTCACTCGATTCTTTAAATACAGGCCTGTGTGGCAAATAATGTATTTTGGATTTTTTATTATCGACCACCCTTTCAATTATTCCTGCATTTAACCATGTATCAAATACTTCATTATAAACTTCAGTTTTATTCAAATTTGATAACCTTTTCTTCGTTGCAGCAAGCCGTTTTTCGGCCAATTCTCTATTACTAGGTAAGCGGGCATTATCTAGTACCCAAGGCAATGCTACTTCATACCTCCCATCTGAATCTATTCTTATGTTTCTTTTAAAATGTTGCATAGTTTCTTCATGAATTTCATTTTTAGTTTTAGATTCAACCGGATCAGTTATACCAAGAATATCTAGCTTCCATAAGTCAGCAACGGAACTTTCGTTCCAAAGAGACGAAATAACCATAAGAGAATCATTTGTTTCAGATTTAATGCCTGGAATTTTCCCCATGAGAGTCCACCCCAAATGGGTCTTTACAGCAACCGGACCACTTTTTAAAACTTTAATATTTACGGTGAGTAATTTTCCCGCCACATCGGAACCAATTAACAATTTAATTTCGTTTTCGGTTTTACATACATTGTTTTCAACATCCGAAATCTTAATACCATATTTATTTAATTCTTTTAACCAAGGTCCATTTGGCACCTTTTTTATATTAGAACAAATAACAGGAACATCTAAAACATGCATATCACATTTATAACTATTATCAATACTACTTAAATGAATTCTATATTTGTTGTGGTTTGTCTCACTTGTTTCAACACCACCAAATAATTTATGAATTAATTTAACTTCATCAATACTTTTATAATTCAAATACTTAATTACATCTTCTGATAAATATGAACGCTCTGAGCCCGTATCTATGACTCCCCGTACAATTTTTTCTTTGCCATCGTGCTTTACACGTACATGCAAAGTTTGTAATAACACTGATGGGTCGGAACCTTGAGTAGTCAAAACAGTATCACTACTCCCTGACTCATGTTTACGACTTTCTAATGCCGTATTACTCTCTTCATTACAAACATTTTGACACATTACAGCAAAATGCCTTTTACCACAATTTAAACATTTAATCTTCGATTTACAGTGACGTGAAATATGATTTTTCTTAAGACAGACAAAACAAGCCCCCTTTTTCAAAATTATACTTCGTTTATCTTCAAAAGAAAGCGAATTAGCTTTAAAACATTTTTCTGATAAGTGACACTTGTCACAAAATATACATGTTTCCTCATATTTCTTAATTAAATGTTTATCCTTAGATTTATCACTTACAAATAAATCAGTAGCAGTTGGCACAGAATTATATTCAACATTTTTAAATCTAGTAAAATTCTTAGATTTATCAAAACCAAAACTAGTACGCGCCAATAAAATACGTTCTTCAGACAACACTTCATTTTTTAAGAAATTAAGTATAGAATTTAATTCACTCTTACCTTGATCAGACTTCTCACGATCCCGTTCCCAAATTCGGAGAACATCATGAGGTAAACACGATTCCACCAACGGGAATAAAATGCTAGCGTATTTATCCTCTGTGACCCCAAGAGATTCCAACGATCTAAGTTTGGTTTCTAGGTTGTCATATAACGACGACAAATTACACTTTCTTTTCGATGTATTATTATTACACAATACCAGCTGCAGCAGATCGCGAACATAAATTTGTATCAGAGTGTCTTCTCTTCCGAATCTTTCTTTAAGATGTTGAATTACTTTAGCATGATTTTCAGCCGATATAGGATAACTTTTCACAATTTGAGACGCTTTCGATTTCGGAGTAATTGCTTGCATCAGATATACGAACTTCGAGTGATCGTCTAACACAGTGTCTTCGTGAATTTTCTTGAAGGTATTCCAAAATGTTAGCCACGATCTTGAGTCCCCATCAAACGGCTGCAAACTAATTTCAGGTAATCTAAGGGTGCGGGATCCCATTCTTTCGTTTTCTATCGAATTAGATAAAAGAGGCTGATGTTCGACGGTAGGCTTAACAAAAAAATGTCTTACACTTTGCTTCACTGTTATTAATTTTTCATGGTATTCCTCGCATGCCTCGAACTCTTTTACATAATCTTTTTCTGGAGACCCATTCGCCAACATAAAATTTAATATTTCGTCATCTGTGGAACGTAATCTTGATGCTTTGTCTACTAATTGATCTAAAAGCTCTTCTATTAGATTAACATCTGGGCTTGACTGGTTAATAGCTTCGTTTAAAGCATTTAAAGTCTTCGTAAATGCGCTTCTAAGGGGTGTTCTTTTTATTTTTAACGCATCCATACTTGAACAGTTTTCCACTTAAAAAATATTACTTCCTATGTCCTTCTGTTCGGGCACCAAATTGTCGCAAATACATACATAGCGACTTTCGATAGCTTAAAACTACCCGTTTTAATACTTTCGTCATTTTTAAAACAATAGAAAATAATACTTTAATACGTGAAAAACATTCCTTTTAAAAAACATAACGAATATCTTTTTATTATCTCACTTCCGTGCCGACAAAACATTCTACAAAACCATTTCTACAACAACAACATTTTTTCACACAGCTTGGAAAAATACAGTTACAAAAACAAAAAACATCTTGCTCACACAGCTTAGAAATTTACATCTACAGAAACAAAAACATATTTCTCACACAGCTTAGAAAGATACATTTATGCAAACATCGCCTGTTAGTAGGAGCCAAGAATACGTTTAATTCAATTGGATTCGCGACAGCTATTTTGATCAGAACGAAGGGGAAACAGAAATCGGGTTTTTTATTTTTGTGATATTTGCAGATTTATGTCTGGCATTGATGGTGATGACCTGTTGATATTGTGCCAATCAGAAGAGGTGCAAACAATGAATTTATTTTCAGTTCGATTTTTGTTTGTGACAGTAGGATATTTTTTAATTGGATTGTTTATTTTATTTTTTTTACTTAGAGATCTAAAGCGAAAAGAGTATTTTCTTCTGTTTTCAGTCAACAAGCATTAGCTTGAGGATGTTTGCGAATTTTGTAGTCATGTATTGTGTTTGAGTCATAATCACTCTTCATATGAAAACAACATTACTGATTCTTATATCTGTTTTTCAACATGAATTCTGTTCATGCTAAAGCTCTGCTTTTCACATTTACAAAGTCACTTTCATTCATAAGTTGATGTAATTATCATGTATTGTTATTACGACAGAAAGCAATCAAGCAGTGTTTCTTCTTTTCCTATAAAAGCATAGGATCTTTCACATAACATTGTCAAATTTTTAATTTAAGCTGATTTTCAAGGACAGGACAATTGCGAAAGATTTTTTATGAGGAATGAATTGATTATAATTTAAGATGGGCATCTTTTATATTAAATTGATAAACGTTGTTCGATTCTTTATCATATAAATAGTAATTTCTGCAAAGGATCAGGGTCCATAAGCCCATGAAATAAGCCTAAACTCGATTTTGTTATACTGACTTAATTATTTCACTTTTTAATATTAGAAGGTTTATCCTGTACGATTTCAACAATAGTTTTTGTATTTTGTTCGGATTTATATGACTTAAACAAGCTCAAAGTTCGTATTATTCGTAGTTTTTGACGAAAAATATGCAATTTCTTCTAATTTTACCTCAATTATTTATATGAGCGCAATCATGCAACACTTTCTTTACATATATTATAAAATACATCAAAATGTACAATATATGTAAAAATGAAAGTGTTCCAAAGCTGCACTCATAGTAAAATATTAAAAAATATATTAAAAATTAAGGTATAATTAGGCGAAATTGAGTATTTTTTTTTAATGAAAAACTATGAATTATACGAACTTTGAGCTTGTGTAAGTATATAAATCTGAAGAAAATGCAAAAAATATTGTTGAAATTGTACTGGATAAACCTTCTAATATTAAAAAGTGAAATAATTAAGTCAATATAACAAAATCGAATTTTAGTCTTATTTCATGGGCCAAAAACACGGCTTATGGACCCTGATCCTTTCATGCATTTAGCACTTTTTTAATGTGTCCATCAGATTTGCTTGTTGAGGAATAAAAAAATTTCAGAATCCTTTTAAGTATAAAGTATATTTTTATTTGATACCAAACTTCTTTTTTGATAAAATAGATTGTAAATTTTCATAAAATTGTGTGCTAGAGATTAAAAGTTATTCCTATGCAAGAAGTTGTTTAAAAATGAAATATTACTTTGAAACAATTTTTAAATATGCAATTTTTATTCTATTGTATATTTTCAGTATCAGGCTCAGGCTTTGCTGACACAAAAATTTTCTGGCTCATGCTCTGAAAAGAGAGCCCAAACTCATCTCTAATTGGTTATATTTATAAAGAGATTGGTATCTTATAATTTTTGATAAAAACTGTGTCATTGCTCTAGCTATAAATATAATGATAGCATTAGTTGAGTATTTTTTTTATGAAAAACTATGAATTATACGAACTTTGAGCTTGTGTAAGTATATAAATCCGAAGAAAATGCAAAAAATATTGTTGAAATTGTACTGGATAAACCTTCTAATATTAAAAAGTGAAATAATTAAGTCAATATAACAAAATCGAATTTTAGTCTTATTTCATGGGCCAAAAACACGGCTTATGGACCCTGATCCTTTCATGCATTTAGCACTTTTTTAATGTGTCCATCAGATTTGCTTGTTGAGGAATAAAAAAATTTCAGAATCCTTTTAAGTATAAAGTATATTTTTATTTGATACCAAACTTCTTTTTTGATAAAATAGATTGTAAATTTTCATAAAATTGTGTGCTAGAGATTAAAAGTTATTCCTATGCAAGAAGTTGTTTAAAAATGAAATATTACTTTGAAACAATTTTTAAATATGCAATTTTTATTCTATTGTATATTTTCAGTATCAGGCTCAGGCTTTGCTGACACAAAAATTTTCTGGCTCATGCTCTGAAAAGAGAGCCCAAACTCATCTCTAATTGGTTATATTTATACAGAGATTGGTATCTTATAATTTTTGATAAAAACTGTGTCATTGCTCTAGCTATAAATATAATGATAGCATTAGTTGAGTATTTTTTTTATGAAAAACTATGAATTATACGAACTTTGAGCTTGTGTAAGTATATAAATCCGAAGAAAATGCAAAAAATATTGTTGAAATTGTACTGGATAAACCTTCTAATATTAAAAAGTGAAATAATTAAGTCAATATAACAAAATCGAATTTTAGTCTTATTTCATGGGCCAAAAACACGGCTTATGGACCCTGATCCTTTCATGCATTTAGCACTTTTTTAATGTGTCCATCAGATTTGCTTGTTGAGGAATAAAAAAATTTCAGAATCCTTTTAAGTATAAAGTATATTTTTATTTGATACCAAACTTCTTTTTTGATAAAATAGATTGTAAATTTTCATAAAATTGTGTGCTAGAGATTAAAAGTTATTCTTATGCAAGAAGTTGTTTAAAAATGAGATATTACTTTGAAACAATTTTTAAATATGCAATTTTTATTCTATTGTATATTTTCAGTATCAGGCTCAGGCTCTGCTGACACAAAAATTTTCTGGCTCATGCTCCGAAAAAAGAGCCCAAACTCATCTCTAATTGGTTATATTTATAAAGAGATTGGTATCTTATAATTTTTGATAAAAACTGTGTCATTGCTCTAGCTATAAATATAATGATAGCATTAGTTTTAAAACTTGACACTAAATTATTTGCATGTAATATGTAGTTATTTTGTAAGAGAGCCATTATTAAACATATTTAGCCTCTGTTATATTTCTGTAGAACTGCCTTAGCTGGCGAGCTTGAATACAGCATATGTATCCTAAATTTAAGTGAAAGAGGACTCTCGGATGATCGTTTGCAGCATCTTATGAGCGTAGCTCCACAGCAAAGTATTATACTTCTTGAAGATATAGATGCAGCATTTGTGAATAGAGAAGAATCTTCTGCAAGTAAGTATAGAACTCAACATTTCCATATTGTGATTTTCTGTCATTTTATTGCAGTTTCAGGGGTTGGACCAGGAAAAATTCTTTTTTTGGGAGCCCTTCACAAAATTCCATTAAATAAATCTTTTTACAAAAATTCTGTTTAATAAATGGATAGTAATGACTTCACAAAATTCCATTTATTAAGTGAAGCCTTGATACAAGGATTCTAGAGAATTTTTTTCCGTCTCTTGTAAAACATTCCTGGAATATAGCAGTTTGAAATTCTAGGGTGGCTGACATTTTTAAACAATACAGGGGATTAAAAAAAGAAAGGGATTTTTCCACAATTGTGTTCACTGTTAATTTATATTTTAGAGAACAATGTTTCTCACAAATTTAATTTCATTGTTTTAACTATTGTTGCAACTCTCATATGCTTAAAACTACATAATCATATCATAGAATGACATCATATTTAAAAGGAAAAATATATTGGTATTCATAAAGTATTCGTACACATGCATGTGTAGGCATACATATGTATGTAATGGTGTTATAAATTAAGATCTTATATCTTTCCATATGGAGATTGATTGTTTAATTTAAGATGGGATTTTAATTTAATAAGCCGGTATAATAGATGGAATATTATTAAAAGGAAATTTTATATAGAATAATGTTAATCTTGGCAGAATAAATTTTTAATATTGTAATATATATATATATATATATATATATAGTCGATTATTTGCGATTTGATGTTTTTTATTAACAAAAGTTTTATTATATATAGATTATATATGCATTGTTATATCAAGGTGTGGTTTTAACCATAAGACTTGTCAAATGGTCAGAATTTCTGTGGAAAAAAATAGTTCAAAGAAACTATTTTTTGCTTTTGACAAGTCTTATGGTGCAAACATACTCCAATATGACTATTTGTTAATTTTTTATGAATTCTTGAAAGGTGAATGGACGTATGGGACACCTTGCATATAAAGAATGTATAAATTAAAAATAAGATAATCTTCAGAAGTCTCTATTCCACATCTTTAGACTCAATCGATTTGAATTTAATGGTCTTCTACTATATTTGTTTTGTATAAACACTGTTTATAGACTTTTCTTCATTTTTAGAGGGGAGGGGGTGAGGGGTTATGCTGCTGATAAAAGTTATAAACTGTCCTCTTTTAGATTTCCTTTGAAGATCATTCTCATTTAAAAAAAACTAATTTGTGTATAAAAATTCATCTATTTATTTTTTTCTTTTCTGATAGCATTTAATGATAATAGCTAAATATTGTTTTACAAAGTATGTTTTTATCATTTATAGCTAAAGTAGCTTATGAAGGATTAAACCGAGTTACATTTAGTGGCCTCTTAAATATGCTAGATGGAGTTGTTTCAGCAGAAGCTAGAATTTTATTCATGACTACAAATTATTTAGAGAGGTAAATAGCTTTCTTAATCTCTAATTTTATCTTGAGTTATTGCATGTTTCTATATAGCCATGATCAAAAGTATTTAGAATTGTATTTTTAAATAAATCTTAAAAAAAAAAAAAAAAAAAGTATTCTACAAATTTTTATCTGCACATTATTACAAATTTCTTCATTTAATTATTATAGTTTGTAAAAAAGACAGCAAAGGAACAACTCAACCTTTTATTAACCCTTTTAATTAAGTACTTTGATTTAAAAATATTAAACTACATTGTTTTTCTGGAATTTTTATTGTTGTATTATGCAAGTTAATTAACAATCATGAAAATTAGAATAATTTTGACAGAAAATATCCAAATATGAAAAATCTGGACTGCAGCAAAGAAAATAAAGATTTTGTTTTTGTGTTAAAAAAATTCAATAAAGAAAATAATTAAAAAAATTGTATGTAATGTAAAAGTTACATTTGAAAATTAAAATTAAAAAACATATATAATTTAAAAAAATATTTAATTTTTTAACATACATTTTTTTTCTTTATTATTTTTATTGCTGAAGACTAAGTTCTTTATATTTTGGCATTTTGGGCAAGAATTATTCTAATTTTCATGTTTAACTATTAACTTGTATAACACAACAACAAAACTTCTAGAAAAACAAAGTAGTTTAGTATAATTTTTTGAAACTCATTTTTTAAAATAAATAGTTTAATTATAAGAATTAAGAGTTCAGTTGTTTCGTTGCTATATATTTTTTACAAACTAAAAATTTAAAAAATAAATTCATTATTGCATGCTATTCAATATTTGTATCCGACTATTACTTTAAAAATATATTTAAAATATGGGGGTGCCCTGTTCAATACTTGATTAAGGTTGCAATTTCATTTAATTACTTTGCAGACTACTTTAAAAACAATGCTTTTATGATTTTTATATATACCAGGGGGTACAACCCGGATTTCCTGGATTACAGAGCATAATACTGCCTGGTGTACTGAACATAGGACATTAATTGAACATTTTAATAGGTTTTTTGCATTAAATGGGAAAAATATATATGATATATATTTGGATTGCCCACTAATAGCACCAAAACACATTTTTGTATGAATAATATCAATTATGTATACAAATAAGGTTTCGAAATTTACTAAAAACAGTACTTTCGTATTAACCAAGTGTCATGAGTTAATAATCAAAGCATTTACTAATTGTTACCGTAGTCTTTTTTTATTCTAATTATTTTGATTGTAAAGTGCATTGTTCAATTATCTATCTGTAAAACTTGTGTTTTATTTATTTACTTTTGTGCAATTTTATTTTCATTATGGATTATTAGGCAGAAACAAATGCTAATTGTTTTAAGAACAAATAGATTATCTTCTGTAACTGTGCTACTATAACTCCATAGATATATTTTGAAAAAATTCATGATGGAAAATTATTGAAAAACCATGAAAAAATCAATAAATTGAGATACATTTTTCAAACAAATTGAATTTAAAAGTACATTTTTTTCTTTATTCAATGATGAAAAAAAATTGAAAGTGTGTGATGTTTAGAAGTTATGAAATTTGCAAAAAACAAGATTGATTGTTTTGGCTGTTGCCACTGTTGATTTGATGCCAGTGTTACTTAATGACTTGTTTTGCTTTATAATATGGATATCTATATATTTGAGAGATGGCCCTTTGACCTATGCTTTTATATGATTTAAAGATCAATATTAGAAATTTCTTAAGCTAAATCATGATATTAAAAGCATTATGCAAAACTAATTTGGTGCTAATGATGTTTGGTGGATGATGGTGCTTGATTAATGTTTGCTGTGAAGAATTTATTTGTACTACATATTTAAACATTTGGTAGTTTACTTCCTTAAGATTTAAAATCATCATGAGTCAACATCTGGAGAAAGAGACTGTTTATTAATTGATGTTACATTCATTAAATTTTTTTTCTTTTTAATTTGTGGATAAGAAGATAGATGGAATTACAATGATTGTTAACCATTTTGAAACGAGCATCTGTATAAGTATTGGGTATAGGGTGCATACAGTCCTTATTCTTTATTACCACTGTTTTTTAATAGTAATCTCCACCTTATATAATCACAAACTATTGACTTTATTTAATTGCAGAATTTCTGCGATTACATAAGGCAAAGATTTGGAAATAGTGGTACACAAAAATAAAAAGTTTTATATGGATACTCATCTTGAACAGGTCTATAATAAAATAATGATAATAAAAATATTAAAGGCTGCCATTATGTCTGAAAAATTTTAATTATAGTTTTAATTATAGTTTTATAAAAATTCATATTTTTAAGTTTTTCTGAAAATTATGTATTATTTTCTTATTATGTTTTTTTTTTAAATCATTCATGTTAAGAAGAAAGAATATTAACAGAATATTTTTAAAAACTGTAACACAATACTGCAGTATTATACATTAAACTCTCATTTATCTGACACTCAGTTACTTAACACACTTGGTTAATCAAATCCCCTATTGTATAAACTTAAATATTAATTTAATGACCCCTTATGAGCATAAATTGACCTCAATGCAATGTATCACAAACTCACCAGAAATATTTTAAACAGTTGTCAACCAGTGTTCTATGAGAAAATTGTGGTGGTCTACAGAAAAATCTGAATATTATTTATATTTTTTATGTTTCATTATTAATAAAACAAAAATGAGATTCCAAGAAATTCTGATATTTAAGAAAATTTATTGCTGAGTGAAAAAAAATATTAAAAACTTTTGTTCCAGTTTTCATCAACACATTTGTGTGAAAAAATATTTTCATCTATCACAGCAATTGAAACTTGCTACTGGTCTTGGTTTGAAATGAAAACGCCTCTCCGTCTTGCAGTAATGTCATCAGTGCCAAAAATCCACAAACTTAATTCAAAGAAGCAGGAATAAATATCACATTAAAAGTGTATGGTATTTAAATAAGATTAGACCAGTGGACCCAAGCAAGGATTTCACACTGAAATCTTATATATTTTTTAGATACACGTTTAAACTTCTAAAGAAAAATTAACAATAAAAATATTTGCAAACAACATTAGTCAAAAGACAGAATATTGTCTCATTGATTCCGTCAAAGTTACAGTAAAAACTGATCCAAGATAACAAAAGGCATAGGCAAAAAAAAAAATAAAATAAAAAAATAATAATAATAGCAATCATATTTTAACTGCATTAGAAGATGACGTCCATCATCCACTTCTTGGAAAACCTGAAACAAAGAAAAATAATTGAATGCATTTAAAATACAATTTTATCTAATATAACAAAGTGTACGTTTTATTCTACACGCGAAATCCCATTCCTTCTATCGATCGATGGTGTATTTTTCTTCTAAACATTTTAATTTTGCTTTTTAACCATAAATATAAAATAAACCCATGCGAAGGAATCATACTTTATCTTTTTTGTACTATTAATTTTTTTTAATAATCATTCTTGAGAGTATATGATAATGAGGTATTTTATTTTTGTGGCAGCACTAATTTGAGGAAAACCTTTCATTTCATTTAGGAAAACAATGTCAATTTAATTTTTAATTAACAGCAATTTTTAATCAAAAACCATGTTTTAATGAAATGTGATTGTATTATGTCAGAAGCCGCTTCAAAAACCTTTCGAATGATACCTCATTCACTGTTGTGCATTTTGTAAATTCATAGAAAAAGGGATGTTGACAACACAAAATGATTTTTTGTAATAATTCAGCTAACTTCAATAATTTGTTACAATTAAACAGCATTTAAAGGTTTTTGCTGTGATCAAATAAACATTTAGGATTTTTTTATGATTAAATAAGTATTTATAAATTTGTTATTATTATATAGATACATTTTATATGAATAAAACTGGAGTTCAGTGATCGTTATTCTACAAATGTAGTTTTGTTTTAAAAATATTCATATTAATGGTCCACAGTATTTCAAATTTTGAATTTAATAGTCTGAGATGTTCGAAAGGTCGAAGACTGCAGTTTTAAGCCATACTTTTTATCCATTCCTTCATGTTATCCCTTTTAATTTTAAATCCAGCATCATCTGTATCTGAAGATTAATAAAATGAGGAACCAGAGTGGAAGTCATGTAAATGCAGAACATATACTTTTTCAATGCACTTGAAAAATAATAAAAAATAAATTACAAAAATATTTTTATTACCTAGAATCCAAAATCTTCTTGTAAATAAAAAAAGAAGGAAAGAAAAAGTATCACTGTTGTTTTCCCTAAATTTGGCTTATTTTTATTATAATGTTGAAAAAATATAAAAGTAATTATAATTTTATTTCTTAAATTTGTTTGTTTTTATTCTTTTTATTTTTACCTGAAAGATTTATCTTATTTGTAATTAATAATTTTTACTTATATTGTAAAATCTATGAAAACATAATTTGTATATAGCAAAATGCTGCTGTAAATTGAAAAAATTCATGGTCCTAGTGAAAAATGTAATGCAGTTATAGGAATTTATAGGAACAGTTATAGTATCTGCTATGATAGAGACCTTTCTAATATGGAATTTATTTTTCAGTATTCCTCAAATTCACTTTAGTTTAATCTTTGTCTATGTTGAAAGTGCTTCTGGTGGCATCCAATTATCTAATGTTTTCGATTATGTGATATATTTAGAGACCCATGAGGAATAGATAATAAGAAGTTTAATATTCTTGCTTTTAATATTTTAATAGTTATTTTTCTTAGTATCATCCTGCTGTTAAAGTCAAAATGTGATTAAAATAGTAAACCATGGAAATGCTTGTTTATTGTTTATGTAATTTTTTTGTTAAATTGTTTTGCTGGGAGAAATTTGCATTTTTTTTTTTTTTTTTTTTTTTTTTTTTTTTTGTGCTATGGTATATGAATATAGACCGTACTGATATAGAAAAAACTTTCTCTCAGATATTTAGTAGCTGTTCTTGTGCAGAGACATTGGCAAAACTTTTGCAGTATGAAATGTACATTGCTAACTATAATTTTTATACTTTTAGTTTCTCAGCTTGTACCTATTGGGATACTTAAACTTACACCTGTCCTTAGTTACAAGACTATCTTTTTATCATATTTCATGATTATTTTTTCTTAATTTCAGAATTGGTTTAAAGTAATAAGCTTTTGTCTATTAACCTAGTAAAGTTTAGTAATTTTTGTTTGCCATTTCAAATAGGAAATCTTTATCAAAATAGGAAAATTAATCAGATGAAATTTATAAAAAATATTATAGATTCTTCGACATAGCTTAATGAATAAAAAATTTTCAAACTTATGTTATTTTGACAGTTTTTTTTTTCAGATACCTCTCGGAAAGGGGTAGGGGCAAGGGTCAGTGCCTCCCTGGATTAAGTCTAATGCCCCAGGGAAAATTTTGAGCCACATTACAATTAATGAACTACATTCTTTAAATTTATGTACTCCGGAATAAAATGGTTTAAAAGGAACACTGCATATGATTAAAGTCTTTGTTTTCTTATGAGTCTTTCTTTCTTTTGAGAATATATTTTTCATTCAAAGACATTTTAGAAACAATGTTGTTCATTATACAAAAAAAACAACAACTTTAAAACCCCTTTAAAATATATAAAATATTTTCGCTCACATTGTAGGAGCATCCTTATTATATCATCTTAAACTGAATTGGCTTTTCTTTGTTAACTATTGTTTTTATACCTGTCTGTTTCTTTATGCAACTCCATATCTTGCATACTCTCATAAATGACATGCATCTTTTTAAAAAGAAATTCTGATTGCTTAAAAAAAATATGACAAAAAGACATAGTTATTGCTGACATAATTTATGAGTTTCTTCACATGAATAAAATCTGTTTCTATGCTTTCACGATTGTTCTGCTTTTCTGTAACTATTGTATTTTTCTGTATTTTATGTCTCTTCTGTCTTCCTCCATTCTTTTCTTAAACATTCTTTTTGTCATTCTTAGTAAACTCTCTGAACCTTCTTATTATAACTGATTTGATAAATTCCAGCTGTTTCAAATCTATCCTGTTTGTCTTTATCCGATCTCAATCCTTGAAAAATATTTTGGTTTTATATCATCAGGGTATTAATATTGTACTCAACTATTTCTTTTCTCAATTTTACTTATATTCCTTTGTCAGAAGGTACAGCATTAGTATTGGAATTTTCTCTGTTTTTGTGCTGTTCCTACACTGCATCTCAAAAGTTTAAGAATAACGATGTTTTTACCACAAAATTTTAAATACTAACTTTATTTTAATATCTTATTTATATGTGTTAATAATTGAAGTCTTAACGCCATATTCTACAAAATTATGTTTTAATTTTTATTCTAAATAATGGAGTTACGAAAAAATGAAAAAAATAAGTGTCAAAAGTTTAAGCTCAAAATGTTGATATGCAAATATTACAGAATGACATAAGTGGTTGTGCATGCGAATGATTCCTGGTTGCATAAGAAGCAGCGAGTTGTTGCTTTTGCGTTAGTTCAAATGCCAAAGTCAAAAGAATTCTCACACTTACAGGTGTTTAAAGTCTGGAGTTTGAGAGCAAAACATAAGTCCATTTCTGAAATTACAAGTGCATTAAAAAGATCAAAATGGGGAATTCACCAAGTTTTGGCTCATGGTGATGATTTTAAATAAAAATCTTGTTTAAGAAATCCATGAGGGATCACTTTCTGCAGAGACTGCTGCATCAGAAACATAGTTTCAACTGGTAATTATTCTCTTTCTTAAATAAAACATACAGTTGGAGGATAAATATATAAAAAAAAACTGTTCATAGAAGAGTTTTGGAATCGGGATACATCAAAAACCATAAAATGGCTCGGTTACCACATTTGAAACCACACCATAAAGAAGCTAGATGACAGTGGACCAAACAGCATATGTCATTTGGTGATAAGTGGCTGAATGTCATATTCAATGATGGAAAAAAAAATGGAACCTTGACAACTGTGATGGGTTTAAGTACTATTGGCATGATCACCATAAAGAACCCATGAGTATATTTAGCAGACAACATGGTGGTGGTTGTGTAATGGTATGGGGGCTATTTCTTTCAATGGTCAGATGTCCCTAGCATCCATTAGTGATTGTGAAAACTCTGACAACTATCAAGAGGTACTAATCATTTGCTTCCTGTTTGTGAAATTGTAGGCAGAAAAAATGGATTTTTCAACATAATGATGTTTTGATCCATGCCTCAAACACAATGTCAATGTGGCTTAAGTCGAACAAGGTATTGGTATTGAAATGGCTGGCAATTAGATCTGATTAAAACCTTATAGAAAATATGTGGGGTATTCTCACACATGCAGTTTACCCAAATGATAAGCAATATTCTTCAGTTAAAGACTTGAAAGATGCCATTGAGAAAGCTTGGTTTAAAATTGACCCAGAAACAATACAGAACCTTAGTTTATTGACGAAAGCCCGTATATTTAAACTTATTCAACAGAATGGAGCAATAATTAAGTATTAATTTTTTTAATTCTTGTTCTGCTAAAGACTAAAGAACTATTGTGCTTAAACTTTTGACAAGCTCATTTTTGTTCTTTTGGTAAATTCTATTATTTGAGATAAATTTTAAAGCAGAATTCTGTTAAATATATTTTTAAAACTAAAATTTGTAGCTCCTATGAAAAGGAATGTAACTTGCAGTCAATAATTAAATTTTATTTTGAAATTTGCTATTGTCCTTAAACTTTTGACACACACTGTAGTGTGTCAATTCTTTTCAATTTTTCTTATTTATTGTTTTTGTAGAATACCCTGTTATGTTTTCCACGTCTTTTTTTTTTTTTTTTTTTAACTGGCTTTAAACACCAAATTTAACAATATTTTCTGTTTTACTTTCATAGAAAAATGAGAAACATTGTTTGAGTCTGGGGAACTCAGTGGGGAAAATATTGTTAAATTTGGTGTTTTAAGCCAGTTTTTTTTTTAAAAAAAAGACATAAATATCTGAAATTTTTAGCATGCACAGATGAAAATGTTTGGAAAGAAGTGAATTATTATTTGACACCATCTTTATAAGAAGTGATGAACAGAAACTTTCTAGAAAATATTTTACAGTAGAAGATCTTTATAACGCAATTCTATATAATGCAATTCTCTATATAACACACAACTTCTCAGATGTAAACAATGATGTAAACAAGATGTAAACAATGAATTTTTCAAGAAGCATCAGCATTTCCACATTGAAAAAATTGCTACTCTTTTGAGGACTAAATTTGATACATACGTTCAACTTTAACTTCTTAATTCAGAGCTTTGAAATGAAATAATTTCTAACTATACAATCTTTTTTAATTGAGTAATATAATGATTGATTTGGTCCAGGCATATATGAATCAAGTTTGTAAACTAAATTTAAGTATGAAATTTATAATCTACACAACTTCTGTCCCAAGGAATGCAATATAAAGGTACTCTATTGTATTTTTATATGTTTCAGACAACTTTGGCCATGTTTACAAGGTATGTCTGATGATCTGTGAAATTAATCTGTATAATGCAAAATTCTATATAATGCACTACCTCACGTTTTTAGGTTTGCATTATAAAGATCTTCTACTGTATTTGAATTCCTGCTTTTCTATCTTGATAGGAAAATCAATTTTTGTAAAAAGTTTTTATTTATTTATTATCTTTCTTTTGCCAATTTGATTACATTAATTATGAAATTCTAATTAAGTCTGTTTTCTATTGCATTAATCATTATTTAAGTAATCATATACTATTTATATTTGTCTGTATTGCTATATTTATTTATTCATGTATTTTTTTTACGTTATTTAATACACAGACTAGATCCAGCCTTGATTAGACCTGGTCGAGTAGATGTCAAAGAATATATAGGTCATGCTACACCCTTTCAACTGAAACAGATGTTTCGGAGATTTTATCCTGAAATACATTCTATTGAAGCTGAAGAATTTGCCAAATCAGTTCAGAATCTGATCAGATCTGTTAGCATGGCTGAAGTTCAAGGACTTTTTATGTTTTATAAGAATGATCCTAAAGGTTTGATGAATAATGTTGATAAAATTGGAAAATTATGATGTTCGTTTATGTAAATAAATAGTTTGTTACATAAAATTAGTTTTACAATTTAACAAAAATGTCTTTTGATTTATGAGAATGCTTTTATTGTCATGAAAAACTTTACTTTTTAGTGATGTAAAAGAAAAAAAAAGTGACATTTTTGACAGTTTACATAAAATAAGAAAAAAAATCAATTTGAAGGAAGTTAAAATATAAATACATTATGTACATATAAAGAATGTGTGTATATCAATCAATATATACCACTTAATAATGTGCATGTATTATTAAGATGTGGGGGGGGGGGGGGAACCAGATCTTTACTTAAATCTAATGTAGCAGAATCCCCCTCCCCCGCACACCACCACCACCGAATAATTGATATTTCTTATTTGTAAATCATACAATTAATTTTCTACTCTTTTTTTTTTTTATGGCTAATTTTATGTATTGCATGTAAAATTGACATTTCAAATTGAATGCTCAAATCGCTTCATTGTATTTGTAAGGAGAGCTGCATATGTGCATACACATGCTGCATAAATACCAAATTCTTTAAACAGAGTTCTTTGTGTCTGGAATTGAATGCCAAGTTGTATTGAATTTTACCATTGGCATTTTTTCTTACAATACCTTATAATGTTTCCTTTATGAGTTATCCTTTATAGTAGTAGGAGAGTAGATCCTTTATAATCCTTCCTTAACCAGAGTGTAGTTGTGTCTTTTTTCCAAACGCTATTAGTCACATTCGTTTTTTTTGCCACCAGCCCCTGCATACAGAAAATGGAAAATAAGAAACAATTTTCATGTAATATTTAAATATTACATTTCAATGAAGTTATAAATTTGCAGTTTACTTACATTTTTCTCACAAGCTTTTGAATATTGGGAAAAGGTAAAAATGAATTGATACTAGTGATCATTTGGCAGACTTTTCCATGAATTTCAACTTTGCTTGTAAAAATGTACCTAAAAAAAAAAAAAAAAAAAAAAAAAAAACAGAGATATCTTGTTACTTGACTATGGTAGTTGAGAAACATTTAAGGTCATCTACATAGAATTGGAAATTTTTCCATTGAAAAATACGCCTTTTAAGCAATTAAAATTTGAATATTATGAATGCAAGGCATGAGAAATTTTCTATAGAAAAATTTCCAAGTATTAAATATAGATTTATTCAATTAGCGATGCTGGATTTTCTTTGATTTCGTGTTTGCCCCAGGGTTGGTGGCTCATGGAAAACATTCCATCTTGTGCTGCGTTTGTAGCCTTGCCAACATGTTATGGTGAGAAAGTGCCAAGCTGAGTATCGCTCCCAAGTGGTTCAGTTGGTAGAATGTCAGTGCACTATACTGATGACCCGGGTCAAGTCCCTGCTTGGGTACTTTTTCACTATGTTGGCTATTATATGCCTTTTAAGCAATTAAAATTTGAATATTATAAATGCAAGGCATGAGAAATTTTCTATGGAAAAATTTCCAAGTATTAAATATAGATTTATTCAATTATGGATGCTGGATTTTCTTTGATTTTGTGTTTGCCCCTGGGTTAGTGACTCACGGAAAATATTCCATCTTGTGCTGCGTTTGTAGCCTTGCCAACATGTTATGGTGAGAAAGTGCCAAGCTGAGTATCGTTCCCAAGTGGTTCAGTTGGTAGAACATCAGTGCGCTCTACTGATGAACCGGGTCGAGTCCCGGCTTGGGTACTTTTTCACTATGGTGGCTATACGCCTTTTAAACAATTAAAATTTGAATATTACATAGAATTGCTTCATTGTATTTGTATAATAAGTTGTATATGTGCATATACACCGGCATGTATGTATACACACACATGCTGCATCAGGGGTAGATGCAGGTTTTTTTCTTGGGGCCCATTTTGTTGAAAGTAAAGGTTATTTTTGTGAAAAATAAAATTTTGTAATGAAAGTTGAAATCCTGTTACTCAAATTCGAACCAAGCGTTTATTAACAAAAACTTTTTAAAATCCTTTTGCTGAAGTTTTCCTCATTGATGAACTTGTTTGTTTACAAATTACACATTTTAAAATTGTCACAAAATAATAAATAAGTAATAAATAGTAAGTTTTTATGGAATAGGACTTTGTGAAAGTGCCAGGAAACTTGTGAAGGGGTTTGTTTTGTTAAAAATAATTTTGTGAAGGGACCCATTTTATCAAATTGATTTTTGTGAAGGGGCCCATTTTAATAAATATATTTTTGTGAAGGGGCCCTAAATAAGCCCCAAATTTTGCCTGGATCGACCCTTGTGCATAAACATAATATTCTTTAAACAGAGTTCTTTGTGTCTGGAATTGAATGCCAAGTTGAATTAAATTTTACCATTGGCATTTTTTCTTACAATACCTTATAATGTTTCCTTTATGATAATCTCCTAATACTTCCTTAACCTGAGAGTTGTCGTGTCATTTTTCCAAACGCTATCAGTCTTTTTGCCACCCGCCCCTGCATACAGAAAATGGAAAACAAGAAACAATTTTCATGTAATATTTTAATGAAGTTATAAATTTGCAGTTTACTTAAATTATAACAATTTTCTCACAAGCTTTTGAATGTTAGGAAAAGATAAAAATGAACACCAGTGATCATTTAGCAGACTTTTCCATGAATTTCAACTTAGCTTGTAAAAATGTACCTTGGAAAAAAAAAAGAAAAAGACATCTTGTTACTTGACTATGGTGTTGAAGAAACATTTAAGGTCAGCTACATGGAATTACCTCATTGTATTTGTAAGGAGAGCTGGGTTAGAAGAAGATAATTGATATGTGTGGCAAAAAGACCGACACACGACTACTGCCGGGTTAAACTGAAAATTTTTGAGCCAATATTGAGCTATATTGGGATTCATTAAGTTGCATTTCAGTTTCTTCAACTTGTATGAGAACAGCGACCAATCTAATCAATTTAATTCAAGCAAACTCATCTAGTCTAAATTCATGACTATTGTGCAATTTTATTATATTTTTATCTAGAACTTGAATCTGTGCTGTGCCGAAAATAATCTGTCGTGTGCCACGTATGGCCTGTAGGTTCACTGTCCTTGCTGTAGAGCATACTTGCAATATTCTACTCTAGGATTAGAGTTATTAATAGGAAAAAGTATATAGAAGCTTTGTATTTATTTTTATTGTATTGATTTTTTAAATTAGTCGCGAGGTCTTTATAAAATATATTTTACAATATAGACGGTGGTTCACAAACTCCCGACTGAGGAAATAAATCTTGTAACCTATATAACTGATAGCTGTCATCTTCTTCGATTTTTGTCACAAATAATTTTAATAATAATCCTTGCCTTATTTAATCATAGATTTCTGCAATTAAATAAAGTAAAGATTACTATTAGAAACTACTGTTCATAATGGCATATTATTCCATTGGAATATCCAGTGGACCCGTGCGAGGATTTCGCGCTGCAATATATAGATTTAAACTTCTAAAGAAACATGAAGAATAAAAATACCTATAAAATACATTGTACAAAGTACAATACATTGGTCGCAAACGCACCAGGGTTTCTTTTTGGCGCCAAAATAGCAGTTTTTTGCCTGGCGGGGTAACCTGGTGACTTTTGCTTTGTATGGTCGACTTGGTATTTTATAATAAAATGAAATGTGTGTGTAAATAGATAAAAAATAAAGTAATATAAAAATAATTAATAAATAAAATTAAATATATGTGTAATAAAAAAATTGTGTGTGTTAAATAAAACTGTGTGTAATAAAAAATTAAATGTGTGTGTTTTAAAATAAAATTATAATACACTTTTATTATAAAATAAAACATGTTTTCGCAAGCTAGGCCTAACAGGTATTAAAAAATGGGGTTTTCTCGCCAAAATAGACCACAAAAAAATTGTGCCAACCCCGGTGCGTCTGAGATATCTCTTCCCTAACATTAGTCAAGCCAGAATAACAGCTCATTTATTTCATCAAACTTACAAAAAGGCACGCGTGAAAAAAAACAATCGTATTTTAACTGCATTAGAGGATGACATCATCCGCATGGAAAAAAAAACATGGGACAATCCATGGTGTCTTTTTCTCTTAAACATTGCAATTTCCATTTTGCTTTTTAATCAAAGATATAAAATAAACACGTGCGGAGATGTCACACTTTATCTTTTTTGTGATATTTATTTTTTCATAATTATTGTTGAGCATGATATAATCCGGAATTTTATTTCTGTGGCAACATTAATTTGAGGAAAACCTTTCATTTCATTTATGAAAACTGTTATGCATCTATTCAGAATGCATCTTTAATAAATCCTTAATTTAAACCTTTCTTTAAATAAGTTTTAAAAAGGCATTTAGTTTTGCATCGATGCATTTCTGTTTTTCAACATCTCTTGAATAAGCATACTTACGTGTCTGAAACAGCCAGCGCTAACATTTCATTCACAATCTTCAATTGAAAATACGTTACTTGGTAACAGTAAGTAACTGTGATTTCAGGATCTGGTTATTCACTGTAGTCGGCTAATCGCGACTTCCTGTGTGAGTAGCCAATGGCGTTTCAGATACGAATTTGTGTATCTTTAAATGGCAACATGTTTATGCAAAACATTCGCTGATGGTTTGTTTAAAAGGCTGGACTTTCTAGGATATATTTGCTTTTCTCCCTTCTGCTTGCAATGCTGGTTATTTTTAGAATGTAGCTGCATATCATTTTTCTTTAGTTTGTTCATTTAACAGCAAAGCCATGCTGTTTTATTGTCTGTCATCTTATTTAGAATAAACTAGTATGCTTTTAAAGGAACTGTTATTTTTAAAGTCTTCCACATGAAACACTGTTTTTTTATTGGAACGGCCAACAAAAACAAAGCCGATTTAATTTTTAATTATCAGCAAATGTTAATAAAAACACATGTTTTAGGAAAATGTAAGTGTACTATGTCAGAAGCCTGTTCAAAATCCTTTCATATGGTATCTCATTCGTCGTTTTGCATTTCATATTTTCTTAGAAAAAGGGATGTTGACAGGAGAAATAATATATACGATATATACATATATATATAGATAGAGAGTTATATATCTTTTAGGTAGATTTCGTAAGAAATACTACCTATTACATTCTCACCTAAGTTGGAAATTTTGAAAAATTTTTGCAGATCTACGTCGATCATGACTCCCAGAACCCAAAACCACCCCCAGTTCAAAACTTTATCTATCTATCTATCTATCTATGTCACTTTTTTCTGACCACGATAACTGGAAAAATTCTGCATTAATCTTTTACAAACTGATACATAAAATCAGGAGGCATAAAATCTCGGTCAAGTTCGTTAATGGACAAAATTGAACCAAGGGGGGGGGGAAATGGGGGGTCTTTTTGTGAAAACAGAAAATCCTCATAATTTCTTAATCATTATACGTATCGAATCTGTTTTAAGTTATTATTACTTCTAGGAAAAGGGCCGAAAATTTATGTATGACAGATTTTTGATATAATTAAAAATGGCCCCAAGGGGGGGGGGGGGGGAAAGGGGGTTTTTAGAAGAAAAAAAATCATAGCTTCATCAATTCACAAGATATCAAATCCGCGTAAATTTATTATTAATCCTCTTAATATTATCTAAAACTTTTATATTGACAAGTTTTTTATAGGACCAACCGTTATAGCAAAAAAAAAAAAAAAAAAAAAAAAAAATCCCTGCCAGCTCCGCCTGCAAACAAGTTATTTTTCGAAGTAGGCGGTTCCAACTTCCGCATCTTTTCGAAACTGATACATAAAATCAAGGGGCATAAAATCTCGGTCAAGTTCGTTAATGGACAAAATCGAACCAGGGGGGGGAGGGATGGGGGGGCTTTTTGTGAAAACAGAAAAAAACCCATAATTTCTTAATTATGATACGTATCGAATCCGTTTTAAGTTATTATTACTTCTAGGAGAAGGGCCGAAAATTTATGTATGACAGATTTTTGATATAGTTAAAAATTGCCTTAAGGGGGGGGGGGGGGGGAAGGGGGTTTTAGAAGAAAAAAATTCATAACTTCGTCAATTCCCAAGATTTCAAATCCACTTAAACTTATTATAAAGCCTCTTAATATTATCTAAAACTTTTATATTGACAAGTTTTTTATAGGACCAACCGTTATAGCAAAAAAAAATTAAAAACAAAAAATTCCCTGCCGGCTCCACCTGCAAACAAGTTAGGTTTCGAAGTAGGCGGTTCCAACAGCCGCATCATAGTAAAAATGTCATTTCTTCCACAATTGCCGATAAACAGGCGCCCCACGGTCTGTGTCTTCGAAATCTACCTGTGTCTGTAGGCCGAGCCGTCAGGGATTTTTTTAATAATGTGCCTATCTTGCAGAGCCACATAGTGAATACCACTGCTATAGATAGTCAAAAAGTAAAATGTCTCTATATCTCAGTAGTTTATGATAGAAGAACTGTAAAAGTGCATAGTTAGTTGATATAATTTTTAATATGTAGACAACCTCTAAACTTTAATCCATGCATAACATTTAATTAGTAGATTTGATTACCAATCAGGTGATGCCAGTATAATTTTTATATGGATTTGTGGAGGAATAGTGGGTTGTATTATGTATCCTTTTTTTTTTTCTTTTTTCATGGCTGTAAATAATTTGTTATTCAAAAATGAAATTTTACAGTCAGGTTTTTTTTTATAAAATTTATAACAGTAAAATATTTAAAAATATAACTTTTAATCAAGAATCATACTAGATAAGAAGATTTCCATACTTTTCTATAGCAATTCTTGTAAACTTTAACAATATTTTCAGGAGCGGTTCATAACTTGTAAAATAATCTATTTCTATAAGGGACGTTCAAAAAGAAACGAACCGGAGTCTGGAATGTGCAAACCGGTAACATAATGGTAATATCGTTGCATCAGTAACAAAGAGGGTTTCCGACAAGAGTGTGGAAGTCCACGTGCCCGCCGCTAGAGGGTCACGAGTGCAAGTCACGTGACTACAAAGCTAGCAGAAGCATGCATCAGTCTTCCAACTCTCATTTGTGTTGTAAGCATTGGAAGTGTTGAAAGAAGAGAAAAGAGGTGTTTGTTTTCTGACAGCGGAAGAAGTAAGGGGAACGGACATTCATCGAAGAATGTCACAAATGTATGGTGAACACCGTATGTCCCTCGCAAGGGTCAAAGCGTGGCACAAGCACTTCAGGGAAGGACGGTTTCCTTAGCCGATGATGCACGGCCTGGAACACCAAAACGCATTACCGATGACATCGTCCAGCGGGTTGATGAACTCGTTATGCCATTTTTGGTCCCCTAAAAAAGGTTCTGAGGAGCAAACGATTCACCTCGGATGACAACGTCCAGCAGTACATGTGGAACTGGTTCACATCGCAGACCCAGGAATTTTACAAGACAGCCATTCACCGCCTTGTGTCTCAGTGGGACAAGTGCCTCAACAGCCAGGGCCAATACTTCTGAAATACATGTACTATTTTCTGTTCCTAGGTCTCCGGCTTGTTACTTTTTTAACGTTCCTAATAACAAGTACAGTAACATAAATAAATGTGTGAAATTTTAATTAAATATATGGGTGGTATCCAAAGCTTTACAAATTTGATAAAATTTGGTAGCCAGAAAAAAATATTAACCCCCACCCCCTTCCCGCTATTGATTTAAAAAACACACAAGAGTTTTTTATGAATTAATTGAGAAAAATAATAACAAGCATAGTTTAGAATTATTAGGAAACTTACAAAAAAACTTGAGCATATTTTACCATTGTATACAATTTTAGATGCCACAGAGGCTGGATTGACACTATTCTTTGCTATTTTATTGAAATATCCCCTCTCCCCCCACATTCTAATCACGTGACATATACAAGCTGGCTATAGCTGAAAAGAATGGTTTTCTGTGCATGACTTGGAAAATGCCTTTTAAATTTAGTTCTTCCATTAAAAGTACTAGAGAAGAGGAAGATCACTGCTTGCCACACATGAGTGGGGGGTGGGAGAGAAAAAAAATGCCATTTGTGCTCATTTCTTATGTCAACTTGTTTACAAAAATCCCCCCGAAAGATTAAATAACTTGATCGTCAGATCAAAAAACTTGGTAGTCAGTGGCGACCTGGTGACCACATTTGTCAAGCCCTGGTGGTATCACAGTGGAGCTAGAGTATAAACTTATTGATAGGTATGCTCAGTAACTTTCAAATTGTGAAAGAAAATTTTGTCAAAATGAGAAAATTCACCAAATTTTTTAATCACAATGAGAAAAATCTAGATGTAGAAAAATTCAAATGGTTAGAATACAGAAATAATTCTCATTTTGTTATCCCCAACTTTAAGGTTATTTGTTAATAAATAATTGCTAGATTCAATAGATAATGTGTTTATAATTCAAGGGTCGATGCAGGGTTTTTTTCTTGAGGCTCATTTTGTAAAATGTAAAAGTTATTTTTGTGAAATTTATTATATTTTTGGGAACATAACATTTTGTAACTAAAGATGAAATCCAGTTATTAAAATTTGAACCAAGCATTTTAATAATAATTCTTTAAGTCCTTCTGCTAAAGTTACCCTCTCTTGTGAATTTGTTATGTTTTCAAATTACACATTTGAAAACGTAACAAAATAAAAATAATTAATGAAGGGTATGTTTTTATGTAATGAAATTTTGTGAAGGGCCCTGTTTTATTAAAAGAAATTTTGTGAAGAGCCCCAAGCATTTTAATAATAACTTCTTTAAGTTCTTTTGCTAAAGTTTCCCGTTCTCGTGAATGTCTTATGTTCCCAAATTACACATTTGAAAACTTAACAAAATAAAAATAATTTATGAAGGGTATGTTTTTATGTAATGAAATTTTGTGAAGGGACCTGTTTTATTAAAAGAGATTTTGTGAAGGAGAGTCCTGTTAAAAGGATTTTTGTGAAGTGGCCCTAAATAGGCTTCAAATTTTGCCTGGATTAACCTTGAGATTTTGTTTGGAGTAATTATCAGTTATAATTTGATGTCATTTAACAAATTTTTACATTTTAACCATTGATATTTGGGTTTAATCAGGTCTTTGAACACTTTTTCTTTCTTTCTTTTTCTTTTTTTTTCTTTTTGTAAATATTGCAAAATTTTAGAATTTCAGATTTTCTGTATTTTTGTTTGAAGTGTCCATAATGTATAACTAGAAAAATTCGTAACAAATTCAGAAAATCCATGACAAGCAACATCTCTGCTTTTTATTCCCTAACCCAGGCCTGTCCAACCTTCCAATGACGAGGGGCACACCTCAGCTGGTGGCAAAAAAAAAAGAGGGCATCATTATTCACAGGATTGGAAATCTGCAACATTATATGAAATTAATACTGCTAAGGATAAACATAAACACACATCTCATCTAAGTAATACACATACATCTCACAGTTTTAGATACAAGGTGACCAGGATGTAGAAGCCCAATATAAAAATTGAAGAAATATATTAATCATAATAAATTTAGTATTATATTTTTCTAAAGGCAGTAGGGGAAGGTGATGAACTACTTCAAAATATATGCTGGAGAAGAAGCCGGAAACCTTATGTTATGTGTAAATAAGTGTAAATATTAATGAATTTAAAGTATAGCGTTTCTTAAAATGGATTTATATATTTTTTTAAATGTTAGCAACATAAAACATTTGACAAAACCTACAAATAACGCAGCGTTAAGCCCTGCTCTAGTCGACAAACTACATCAGAGGAGCCAATTTAACCCCAAGATTCAACAACTGTACTATAAAGTCTTCACGTTTTATTTATTTTTCCTGATGTAATCATTCGCAATTTAAAAAAAAAAAATCGATAAATAACAATTAATTTATAAGGATTATTAATTAAGAAATATTTTCATATAAATTATTATTTTTCTTCATATAAATTAAATTATTCACTGGTTTTAGTTGAAAAATGAGATTCTGCTAGTAATTGAGCATTTGTTAGTTCTTTAGGAAAAAATGTATTTAATAACATAAAACAAATGCAGTGTCTACATTCGTCAGTTCATGAAATAGTGAAATGGAATTGAACATCTGAATTTTTTGCTAAAACTGATGAAATCATTAAGAAATAATACTGACAGCTCCTATCTGGAAGTTTCTTGCTCCATAATACGTTAACATTATATAAAATTTTTAGTCATAACTATAACTTATAGGAATGCATTGTATTCATTTTTAAATGCATTTTTGACAGTCAAAATTAGAATACCCACATTCATGAGGATATTTACTTCAATAAATGAGGATATTCAAGTTAAAAAAAAAAAAAAAAAAGTGAAAGAATAACATTTCTAAAGAAAAAATTAAGTCATACTTCTTTTTAAAAGTATGATTTCAGCAAAACATAGCCTGATTTTGATTTTTGATTTTAAATATCCTGATTTTGGTTACATTAAGTGTTAAGAAATGAAAGAAATAGTATTTTGTTGACATTATCGTTACAATTGTAATAATTGTATTTTTCTGTTGTGATTTTTTTTTCAAAAAATTTTAATTACTTCATCTCAGTCCATGGATGTTCACACATTTAAATTTGTGTCTGATCCCTTGACCTCACGAATTATTAAAACAGACATACATATCTCGCTTGAGTTTTGCAGATATCAAGATGGAATTTTTTTTTGTTTAATTCCGGAATGGACAAGGAAAAATTTCCTAACTGAAAATTTTATCTTACAGGGGCCGTATAAAAATTTAATTTTTGTATTTTCTCAAATAGACTCCCCCCCCCCCCCCCCCCATGGAGTTGCAACTTATCAAATTTTGCACCTTTCTTTTTATGAAACTTTCCAATTGGAAGTATGTGCCTAGGGACAATATTTAAGGAGATAGCTTATTGTTTCGATATTTATGAATCACACTGTATAAGCTTGGTGATGACCTTGGCGAAATCATAAATATGGGGGCCACTATAACAAAGAAGTACCATTTATTTTATTAAAATAATTAGCCTTTAAAAGAGTTTGGTCCTTACAGCTATAGAAAATGAAAAAAAAGTATGAAAAAAAAAATTACAAAATCAATGTTCAAGATTGTTGAAGTGTGGTTTTAGAATTTCCTTAATAATAATAATAAAAAAATGTATATATTTCTAATTTTATCACAGAAATTGCACTTTTTCTTCATTAAATCGTATGTTTGCTATGAAACCATTTAATAATATCTGAAAAGGGTACCATAAAATACTCAATAATAATAATTAAACAGTTCGAACGTTCGAAGGGATTCTTAAACAAAGGAAAATAAAACAAAATGACAAAACTTGCTAAATTGTAAATTCCAAAATGTAGCATATCAAATATCACTCATACATTTCATAGAAAAAAAAAACACTTTTATAATAAATAGTGGGTAAAAACAGATTATTAAACAGATTATTAAAAAACTGATAGATTTAAAGAACTTAGAATTTGTCCTCTAAAATTTCCATCTATTTTCAGCTGTTATGTAAATTATAACCATATGTAATGCTGCTGCTGTTATTTTTTCTATAATTTACATTATTTATACTGATATTATAAAGAAGTAACGATTGTTTGTAAGGGGGTGGAACTACCGAACCGATTTCAAAAATAATGGGGGCAAATTGATGGTGACTGTCCCTGCTCCAGCATAGGCTATATTTTATGCCGGTGCCACCACCCCAAAGGGATGCAAAAGCGAAAAACGTTCGACAATTGCGATTTTTGTGGTTCTAAGGATCTAGAAACTTGTAATTTGGCATGGTAGTTACTTATAAGATGTAAATGCTCTCTAAAAAAAAAAAAAAAAAAACCCGGAATTTAAAAGGCGGTAATGCGCGAAAAGCGTTCTAAAAACTTTCTAAATTACTATTTATATGGAAATGTTCAGGATAGAAACTTGAAATTTGACATGAGTGCTCTTTTAAGACGCAAATGCACGCACAGAAGAGCTTTTTAACACATTCGAAATTTTAAAGGTGCAGGAGAAAAAAAGTTCTAAATTATTATTTTTGTGTTACTGAGGGAACTAGAAGCTAGAAATTTGGCGTGGCGATTACTTTTAAGATACAAATGCTCGCTACGAATGGTTTCTAAAAAATTCGAAATTTAAAAGGGTGAAGTGAGAAGAAATCGTTCTAAATTACGATTTCTATAGAATTGTTAAGGATAGAAACTGCAAATTTGACATGGCTGTTACTTTTAAGTCCTAAATACTCGCACAAAACAATTTAGAAAATTCGAAATTTAATAGGGTGAAATGCGCGAATAGCATTCTAAAAACGTTCTAAATTACGATTTCTATGGAATTGGTAAGGATAGAAACTTGAAATTTGACATTTCTGCTATCTTTAAGATGCAAAACAGTTTTTTAAATTTTGGAAAAAAAAAAAAAAATAAATGTAGGGAAAAAAACATTCTAAACGTGCTATTTTTGTGATACTAAAGGGACTAGAAACGTGAAATTTAGCATGGCAGTTACTTTTAAGATACAAATGGTCATTAAGAATGATTTCTAATAAAATATGAAATTTAAAATTGAAATGAGCTGGAAACGTTCTAAATTACGATTTCTGTGGAGTTTTACATAATATTTGTTATTTAATAAATTCTACTTCCATTTCAAAGGCACACAAATACACCTTGACATATTTCAAAAACTACGCGTGCAAAGCTGCGGGTTTTGCTAATAATTTAGAAAATGTATTCTGTAACAAAGTTCTTGTGAAACGATATATAAAATTGAAACAATCAATATTTTTTTCTCTCATCTTCTATATGTATAAAAGAAAGTCCTTTCTGGCTAGATGATCAACGCACAGCCAAAACTACTGAACCTACAAAGACGAAACTTGCAGGAAAAATACTTCTTAGCATGTAGAGGCGCACTAAGACGGGATTTTCAAAAACTCCACCCCTAAGGGGGGTAAAAATGGGAACAAACTTAAAAAAAATTCCTTTAAAATCCGGTATTATAGTTACGTGACAAATGATAACATATTTTAATGTGTTTTTGTATGCTGAATCGAATGGTATCAATTAAATACTCATAAGTCAATTAGTTCGTGACATATTGAACATTTTTCTAATTTTGCGAAGTCTTTGACGTCAAAATCTAACAATTCTAACAATACAAGTGATAATTTCTAAAAATACGTCCGTTACTATAGCAATGGAAGAAATTCAAATTAAATCGTTTTGTTTATTTTTGCAGATAGAAACATTAACTGCTCAATTGGGAATTGAATATTATTCTTACGGATATTTATGTAATTGTGTATTATTATTGTCTGAGTTCAACGAAGACTCATACACAGCGCAGTATTACTTTGCCCCATATATAGCTACAATGGATATTAAAACCTTTCGTCAAGCATAACTAAAAAAATATTTAACGGATTTCGTTCAAATTTTTACAGCAGGTACCTATAAAGGTGACAACGACGTCTATTTATTACCTAGAATAAATGCTAAACCGTTTGGAAATTATATTAAAAAAATAGATAAAAAAGCACAATTAAAGTACATACGTCACGAAATTTTGTGGTACGTCATTTTCATCGGCGCGAGATTTTCGTAGACAATCGGAATTGAAAAGTTCATGGAGTACAAGGAGCAAAAAAAATATGCACGCACTAATATTCAGCACAATAAAATATATTTCAATTGAGTAGAAATCGAAAATTAATCTGGATTTTTTTCTCTTTGAAAGAAAAACCCTGCAATAACTTAGTAGACTTGGTATTAGAGATTTGGCGCAAATCTCAGCAATAGCAGCTTTTTTTATTTCTCATGTGTAAATAAAAAAAAAAAAATTCTTTGGTGTTTAAATAAAAGGTTTCGATTTATGGCATTATTTCTTTTTTTTTTCTCTTTTTAGCATTTTAAATGGGATTAATGAAAGGCATGTATTTTAAATTAAATGAGTGAAAGGTTTATATTTAAATTAAATGAATTCAATATGAAAATGTTATAGGAACAATATTTGGCGATTTATCAACTGCGCCAGGATAACATAAAAGTACCAATATATCAAACGGTATGTAGTATGTGAAATGAAACAGTTATAATCACCCATCATACAAGAAAAAAACTAATATTCTGCATTCAGAGGGAAAAATCCATCTCCTGTGCCGTAAGATTTGGCGAGTTCTTTTTTGGTGATAAGTATTTCGATGTGATTGTTGGGATCTGAAGGATTTGGCTTACTTTTTCTAAATCTTATTTTTTTGCAGATGTAGTATTATGTAAATATATTTTTTAGCAGATATTTTTCTATTTTGTATATTTTCTATTTGGCATTTGGAAAAGAGATTTTTACCTTTTTATCTGTGCATTCGGAAATATTAAAAAATAAAAAAAGATTTACATATATCAAGCGCTTAATTTTTATACGGACCACTTCTCCATTTTTAGATTTGGTACTTTTCGGTTAGCCGGGCGCCAGTGAAATTTATATATCTATGTATACATATATATACATATATCTATACATACACACATTTATATATGCATGTATATATACATATATATATACACATACATATATGTGTGTATGTATACATATATATATATGTATATATAGATATATACATATGTATACATATATATATATGTATATATAGATATATACATTTCACTGGCGCTCGGCTAACCGAAAAGTACCTTAGATTTTAAATGCTATTTATTATTTACTAGCCGTTTATTAATTGTTTACAATTTAACCCCCTGACAATAACAATTATTTATCACAAAAATGCCTCTTAGGTTTGTTATATAAGTTTGTTTATGTGTTTTCATTACTTATTAAAATATCGAATATGGCGATAAAATTTCATTTTAGCATTGTGATTAAATTTTTAAGATGGCGCAAAAACATGCTTTAATAAACGTATGTTTGTAAATATTTGAAAAACATGTTTTACCGCTCTCTTGAAAAATTTTGTAAGTTGCTAAAACTACCTTTTGGCACCATTTAAATTTTTTTTCGCCAACCGACATAGGATACGAAACTTTTTCCCATTCAGATACACATGCAAGGTTGGTCTCAAACAAGAGTAAAGCTAGCAACAATATTGTTTTAACTCTATAAGAGTTACAATAATGATATTAAATACTCAATTTGGCTTTGGGCCCAATTACGAAAGTTTCTCCTACAAAAAAACTGTAGAAGAAGTCTTTTACATTTGTTTCAAATGAAGCTCGGTCTACAAGGTATTAGTTAATAATACAAACAACACTAATGGCATGGAGGCAAAAGTTTTAATTTAAATGTATATATTTAAAACCCTTCCCCCCTACCCCCCCCCCCCCAAAAAAAAAAAAAAGAAAAGAAAAGAAAAGAAAGTTACAGTAATGTATTTAAAATGGCGTTAAGCCACGCTTTCTGACATAAGCAATTGACTGCAAACGCGATAACGAAACTTAATAACATGTAGCTAATATAGCCCTCAGGGTACTTTGCAGTTATACAGACCTTGTGGTTTTTTTAAAAAGCTTGAGACAATTCAGGTTTAAGAAGTTGAGATTTACTGTCAAATGATATAAACAACTATGAACAGAAAACTGATGAATTATTATTCAGGTTTATGTATGTATTTTAAAAAAATGCATCTGATTACACTTATTAGATAAATTACTTCTGTTTGCATTTAATAACTGATAAACGGCTTCTGTATAATAAATGAACTGTTTAAATATTGGGAAGAGGTGGCGTGAGGTAGAAAGACGAGTAAACAAACGGGTAGACAGATGGGTAGTGAGATGGGTAGAGAGACGAGTAGCGACATAGGTAGACTGACGGGTAGCGAAACGAATAGACAGACGGCTGGAGAGAAAGGTAAAAAGAGAGTTGACAGAGGGGTAGCGAGATGGGTCTCGAGACGGGTAGCGACACCGGTAGACTGGAATGTAGCGAGAAAGATAAAGAGACGAGTAGAGAGATGAGTACAGAGACGAATTGACTGACGGGTAATGAGATTGATAACGAGATGGGTGAAGAGTCGGGTACAAAAACAGACGGATAGTGAGACGGGTATACAGACGAGTAGAGAGACAGTAGATGGGTACGGAGATGGGTAAGAAGGTGGGTAGAGAGGCGCATAGCCAGACGGGTAGAGAGACAGATAGACAAATGGGTAGCGAAGTGGATAGAGACACGGCTAGACATACAAGTAGTTAGACGGATAGACAGACGGTTAGAGAAATAGATTGGCGGGTAGCGAGACTGGTAGAGGAATATAGAGACGGGTAGCGAGACCGGTAGAGAAATATAGAGACAGGTAGCGAGACGTGTAGAGGAGCGACAATCAGTTAGAGAGACGGGCAGAAAAACGGATAGGGAAACAGACGGATTGTGGAGAGACAGACAGACAGGCAAAAGAAAAGTCTGCGGATTGGCACTGTAAAGGCACATTAAAGGCGCAGGGGGCAGAGCCTCCTATAGAATAATCAAGAAGTATCTGTTAAGCTTAACTTTGTAATATATATAATTTTCAATTTTGCCGATATGGAGATTTAATGTAAAAGTTATTTTACAGAAGTCATCGAAAGAAAGTGGCAAAAGATGCTATCAATGTGGTTTGAAGTGTAAGAGTTTTTATAAACAGTTATACAAATAATAGATATATAATCAAGGAAGAAAAATTTTAAATTCACACACAAAAAAGGTGTAACAATGAAATTAAATTTGCGTTAAGCCATGCTTGATAGAATAATCTATTGGCTGCAAATCCAATTACGTAACTTTAAAAAGCTTGGCGTTTTAAAAGATCCGGCGTTTTTTTTTTTTTTTTTTTTTTTTTTTTTTTTTTTTTCCAAGTTTTGCGCGATACGCGCTTAAGAAAATGAGATCCTTTGCCACATGTTTAAAAAAAATTATGACAACACATCTGATGAACGGTACTTCTTTTCTGTTTTTTTAACAGTGTATATGAATTTATATATGATATTTTGTAATTCTATCATTTAATTTGCTCTTTTTCTTTATATTGTAATTGTTAATCCTATGTTCTCAGCAATATCACTCAGACTAATCCCTTTGAGGGAAGTCCTAGTTATTTCTACAAACGCCACGATTTAAAATAAAATGTGATTGCTAAAATAAAGGGTACATCTCAATTATACCGTCGACCACTTTTCATAAAAAAAAAAAAAAAAAAAAAAAAAAAAAAATTATCGCCAAACATGAACTCCAAATAATTTTCTTAATTATCCTTCTCGGCTGGTGAATAAATGTTTGTGACGTCAGTTGAAATTGATCTATTGCACTTAACTATGAAACGCAACATTTTTACAATGCATTTTCTCTTTTAATGTCATGGCACAACCGTTTAAGGACGAAATTTTTATTCTAATTAACGAAATAACTAAAATATCAGAAAAACAAAATGAAAAAAAGTCCTTCCGGCCTGTACCGGGAGGAAAAGGTAGCTTTCCTATATCTGCGTTTTAAAATTTGAGCTAATGTTACTCGAAAACAACAAGCTAAAATGCAAAGAAAACGTTTACAAAAGATTCGTTAATACTGAATTTGAATAAGAAATTCGCCAAATTATTGAGCTATAGCCAAATTGGCTTCATTTATGAAGACTTATTTTGGTCGCCAAATTGGGCGATATTTCGCCAAGTGTCGCCAAGTTTGGCGAGAATTTGGCGCTAACGGATAGGAATATATAGTTTTATGCGTATGATTGGGAAAATTATTACAACAATGAAAGAAAATAATTTGCGAGTAATCGCGTTAATGTGCTGTTTTGTTTCAAAATGTCAGCCACCCTAGAATTTCAAACTGCTCTATCTCAGCCATTTTTTAAGATAGAGGTAAACCAAAAAATGCTCTGGAATCCTTGTATCAACGCCTAACACGTAATTAAAAAATAAATTTGAATTTTTATTTTTTTTGTATATTTATTTTAGTTTTAAATTTTTAAATGATCGCCATCTTGAAACAAAATGGCGGACCAAGCTGGCCAACGAACTCGGTCGAGACATTAGTGACCTTAATACACACAATTAGTTTCATCAAAATCGATTCATAAATACGGACGTTATCGTATGACATAGGTCAGATATATATATATATATATGGATATATATATATATATATATATATATTTATATATATAAATCAACATTTGAACGGAGGGTGGTTTTGGGGTCTGGGGGTCATGATCGGTGAAAATATATCGAAATTTTCCGGAACTGCTTTCCTCCGAACGGCTGCAATAGGTAGCTTTATACTTTTTTGTATTGAAAGCTACCTAATACAGGTAAATGTCGAATTAAAAACCGCTTCATGACATAACAAACACGTTTAATAATTCTGACGTCAAGTGAATGGGAGTGCATTTTTGGCGTTAAATCTTATAGTTTGGCAATAGTTTTTTTTTATGAAAAGTGGTCGGCGGGATAATTGAGAAGTACCAAATAAAGTGTCGAATGTCTGATTAGTATTATGTATTACTTCTTTATTTGTTTTCAGTCTTCAGCCATGTTTCTCTTTTTCTTTGGGTAGTTATTCATACAATTTCGGGCTAATTTTCCGCAATCGGATACCTCGCCAATTGGCGTATTAGCCACAATGTTGAAAGCATCGTTATGTTTGAAGCGAAATCTTCATGATGAATCTGTTACAGAAAATCATATCATCATCTACTATGAGTATAAACCGCATATTCACATTTTAATCACGTAATGTTTTTTGAAAGGTTTTAGCCTATAGCTATTCTACTTTGTTTTGTTATAGAGCTAAAGAATTATTAAAGAATCCTTAAAAAAATTCTACTGAACAAATTTTAATGGAAGTGATTTTTCAGGTATGGTTAATGACCCTATAACATATCATTCTATGTTGCTTATAGTGATAGAGCTAATGGGAAAGGTGAATGCAATTATGAAAGATATATCTACTATGTATTTAAAATGCAAATTCGTATTTCATTCCGACCTTTTATAATTTGATTTCTGCTGTGCAGACTTTGGTGGGATTTACACTGTTAGTTAGGCAATTTTGTAGGGATGGTTGGTACTTCTCTGGAGCAAAGTTTTCGTCTGCGTTGTGTTTTCTGAAGCGAAAGCTTGACAACGAACCCGATTACAAAAATCATATAACCATCTATAATATTTATAAAACGCAAATTCTTATTCCATTCCGATCGGTTAAAACTCAGGTTCTACCAAACAGCTTTTTTATATGATTTCACTGTTAGTTAGGTAATTTGTTTTAGAAAGGTTTTAAAATAAAGTACATTGTTCTACATTGCTTATTTATAGAGCCACTGGAGGAAGTTATAGATAAAATTAGGTGAACCCGATTATGAAATATTATCTTTTTTAAAGTTCTACTTAACGGATTTTGATGGGAGTTTCGCAGTGTGATAATATTTCAGGAATTGATTTTCTACATTGTTTAGTTATGGAGCTATGGGAGAAAGTTGTCAGTGATGCAGTCATAAAAAAAAAACAGTGCATATACTCTATAGACAGAGGATATATACTAGAGAGTACATATTAGAGCTACGGACGGTGTGCAGAATTTCGTCTTAAAAATTCCAGAAGGTTGACGGCGTATACCAGCATATACTTTCTACAAAATCCCTGAGAGTTCTATCAACAGGTGAAGATGATTATGAAAGATACATTTATCTATCTACTGTATATGTATAATGCAAAGGGAATTTCGATCCTGCCGCTTATATCTTGAATTCTGCTGAATGGATTCTGCTGGAACTTGCCCTGTTAGTTAGGGTGGGGGGCATTTCTATAATCAGTTGAACCCAATTATGAAACATTAGACTTTTTTAAAGATTCTGCTGAATGGATTTCTATGGAACTTGCATTGTTAATTTTCCAGGGATAGTTTTAGTATATTGCATATCCTTATATCGTTCTTTAGAAAATCATACTGTAAATGATTAAATAAACGAGTTGGTCTTTAACAACCTAAATTTCGCGTAACACATTAGAAAATATAACAGCGTAATGGCTTTCGTATCGTTTTACACCAATGCGGAAGGACATGAAGGTAAAAGTTCATGTTTCTTTAAAACACACAATCAAATTCACCGATAAATTTCGTTTAATTCAAGTTTTTTTTTTTTTTTTTTTTTTTTTTTTGAGAAACCGACCAGCGTAGAGAGCAAAGCATGCTAGGTAATAATAATGGTTAATTTTATCTGTATATAAAATTCTATATTATGTAAAAGAAAGTCCTGACTTGGAAGATCATCAGCGCACAGTCCAAACTACTGAAGCTACAAACACGAAAATTGCGGAGAAAATACTTCTTAGGATGTAGTGGCGCAATAAGAAAGTTTTCCAAAAACTCCATCCCTAAAGGGGTTAAAATGAGAACAAACAATAACAAAATTTCTTAAAAATCGGGTTTTATAATTATTTGTCAAATGATAACATATTTCAATGTATTTTTGCATGCTGAATCGAATGGTACCAAATAAAAATATTCTAACTCCAACAATTCGTGAGATATTGCACATTTTCCAATTTGGCGTTGCCTTTGGCGACAAAATCTTAAAATTTATTGCATTGATCGCCAAGTGATATTTTCTAAAATACATTCGTCATTGTTAAAGATCAAACAATACTTGTCGATTTATAAGGTACTGGATAAGAAAAAAATCACCTGATATTTTGATTAGATGAAATCTCAATAATGCCAGTTTTTGGGCTCTTTGTTTTAACTTTTTTGTTTGCTTCGGGAATTTGGAATTGAATATTATTCGGTATTTTTATGTTAGCTGGGTGCCAGTGATCGCCAAATTTTTTTAAATCTCGCCAATCCTTTTTTTTTCTAATCTTTTAACGTTAGCTAATAACAACTAGCCATTATTTTAACATTGCGATATAATATCTTAAAAAACTTATTTAAAATAACTAAAATATAATCATAATAAAATACAGGTGCGATCCAAGAATCCACCACTGCTTGGCGCGTTTTCAAAAAATTGCCAAATTTGTGCGTTTCTGCCTGTTGTCTCCCGGAGTGGCAACCTCCAGAAGACAACAGGCAAAAGCGTGCAAATTGAAATGGCGATAATCAAAATAAAGCAAAAATACATATTTTAAAACATTTAAAAGCAAAATAATGTCAAAATAACGTTTTTAAAAACACAGATTTTTTGTTTTAAAAAAAATCCACTTTTTGGAATGGCTAGGTAAGAATTAAACTCACCTGCTTTTGTGCGGAGTGTTCCGAAAACCACGCAAATTGAAATCGCGAGAATCAAAATAAAAGCAAAAATAATTAATTTAAACCTTTAAACAGCAAAATAACATCAAAATACATTTATGAAAAATAAAAGAGAACCAATGATCTCGACCTAATCCTTACTCAACAAGCCACCATTTAGCGCTTTTAAAAAATGATGCCACATTGGCGATTTCTAAATTGTTTACTTACATTTATCGTATTGTAACCCACAATAAGCAAGTGGTAAAATGTTGCCATTCTAAATTTTTAAATAGTTACACATAGGAAAAGTAATGGATTTAGCAATAAAAAGGTCCCTGAAAAATAGATTGCATTTATACGAGAGTAAAATTTTATTCGTTCAAAACAATTTGGACAAAAGACATAATTTAAATACAGAATTATTAAATTAAACCCTACAGAGTTGATTTTTTTAGATACTGCATTTATGAGTGAAATAAAATATTTTATTTGACAAATTTAATAAGATACATATAAAAAAGATAATACGAGCAGTAAAAAACAACGTTTTCATCGATATTACATAAAAGTTAACGATTAATGTGAAGTTGAAAAAACGAAAATACACGAAATTCCTTAATGCCGCAATCACTGTACCGCACGTATGATCGCTTCGCGAACATGAAACCGAAAAAAAACATCACTGGATACAGCAACCTCGTCGTATCGGAATCCCAAGAAAAACACGAAATTCGTTAATGCCGCGATCACTGTACCGCACGTATGATCGCTTCGCGAACATGAAACCGAAAAAAAAAACATCACTGGATACAGCAACCTCGTCGTATCGGAATCCCAAGAAAAACACGAAATTCGTTAATGCCGCGATCACTGTACCGCACGTATGATCGCTTCGCGAACATGAAACCGAAAAAAAACATCACTGGATACAGCAACCTCGTCGTATCGGAATCCCAAGAAAAACACGAAATTCCTTAATGCCGCGATCACTGTACCGCACGTATGATCGCTTCGCGAACATGAAACCGAAAAAAAACATCACTGGATACAGCAACCTCGTCGTATCGGAATCCCACAAAATACACGAAATTCGTTAATGCCGCGATCACTGTACCGCACGTATGATCGCTTCGCGAACATGAAACCGAAAAAAAACATCACTGGATACAGCAACCTCGTCGTATCGGAATCCCAAGAAAAACACGAAATTCGTTAATGCCGCGATCACTGTACCGCACGTATGATCGCTTCGCGAACATGAAACCGAAAAAAAACATCACTGGATACAGCAACCTCGTCGTATCGGAATCTCAAGAAAAACACGAAATTCGTTAATGCCGCGATCACTGTACCGCACGTATGATCGCTTCGCGAACATGAAACCGAAAAAAAACATCACTGGATACAGCAACCTCGTCGTATCGGAATACCAAGAAAAACACGAAATTCGTTAATGCCGCGATCACTGTACCGCACGTATGATCGCTTCGCGAACATGAAACCGAAAAATAACATCACTGGATACAGCAACCTCGTCGTATCGGAATCTCAAGAAAATCACGAAATTCGTTAATGCCGCGATCACTGTACCGCACGTATGATCGCTTCGCGAACATGAAACCGAAAAAAAACATCACTGGATACAGCAACCTCGTCGAATCGGAATCCCACGAAATACACGAAATTCGTTAATGCCGCGATCACTGTACCGCACGTATGTTCACTTCGCGAACACGAAACCAAAAAAAAAACATCACTGGATACAGCAACCTCGTTGTATAGAGATCACAAAAATACACGAAATTTGTAAATGTGGCGATCACTATACCGCATGTATGATCGCTTCGCGAACATGAGACTTCCATGAAAACTGCAATCAATTAATTCACACTGTTCTAAAGTAACAAGAGTAGCCACTCACATACATAAATTAAAAAAAAAATAAATCAAGATTTAAATAAAGAAGCAGATGATGAATATCATGAAATAACCATTTAATGACATAAGTGTTATTTAATTGTATTAAAAAAAACATGTTTTAAATAACTAATAAATCATTAAATATCATTAAAATACAAATAAAAGTCGAATAATCATCGAGGCTAACGAAAAAGAAAGGCTACCGTGGTGCTTTACGCGTATCTTTTTTTACAGACCGCGGGAGTCACGTGATGCTCAAATCCACCAATGCAAGTGTACGAAAAGAGCAACACGTCACTCTAGCAGTCTGTAAAAAAAGATAAGTGGAATGCACCGCGGTAGCCTGTCTTTTCCGTTAGCCTCGATAATCATTTGATGACGTAACAAATACGTCATACGTAACAAACGCGTCATCACAAAAAATATTGCTCAGCCTTTCCAACAATAAAAGAGCTACATCTGGCTAACTATCGCCGATTTGGCACGATTGAGAAATGATGAGGGTTGCAAGAGTCAGTCCGCTATCGCGCGCGCGCTAGCACGCCAATACAAACGGACGCCAAGCAGGGGTCGATTCTTGGATTCACCCAAAATACATAAACACAAACATATCAATACAAATAAAATGTCACACAAAATGTTCCAATTCAAATTATGCCAATTGAAACAAAATTTGGTGAGTTTTTACTGGCGCCCAGCAATATAAAAGTACCTATTATTCTTTCGGATATTTATGTAATTGTGATTTTTAAATAAAATATGCTTGCTGAAGTAAAGTTTCGAGGGTCTGTACGGTTTCGATATTGTACATTTTCTATAATTTGGTGATGTCTTTAGCACCAACTCATCAATATTTCAAACATTACAAGTTATAACTTCTAAAAATGCATCCATTACTATATCTTCTTTTCTACTGTAACATATCCAGGGAGTCTCATCCTGCCACTTCAATTCACGGCACGAGGTGCAGGGTAATTGAGAACCGAGATCAACAGCCTTATTCCTGAAATAATCAGTATGAAGATCATAATTAAAGCCAGACAAATACTTAGTAGTCCAAGGCAAAAATTTGATATGCGAGCTCTTTTCATATTTTCCTGTAGCTGTCTGACCAAAAGCGTACATTGCTGCATGAATGCAAGCCACCGGTATATTTAGTTTGATTCAAAATTCGTTTGGAAAAACCGACCAGCGTAGCGGGCGAAGCTTGCTAGTTTTATTATATTTTTTAAAAACCATTCTCCCATTATATAGCTGTTACAAAAAAAAAAAAAAAAAAAAAAATCTCATTGCTTTAAAATCAAAGAGAGCAAGCTGTTTCAGAAGATGTTGTATTGACTTTCTTGAACTATTGATTATTTCCGAAATATTAACACAACACTCCTCGGCATTTAAGAAAAAAAAGTTTGGAAATGACTTCTTCCAGCGTGCGAAAAAAAGATTTCAACTTCACTTGGGGCTACAGAACAGAAAGCTGTTGAAATGATTCATCAGTGAAGTTGAGGCTTTCCTGAATTTTAAATAAAAAGTAATAAAGGATAGTTGAAGATTTTGAAAGCTTCCTTTTTCTTCTTTCATTTCCCCTTTTTATAGCTTCTAGTTATTTTATTTTATTTTATTATTATTTTTTTTTTTGTGTTGTTTCTTTCATAGTATTATTTTTTTGTCGTATAGATAGAAGAATAATTTCCTGCATGTTAAATAAAAAATATAATACATGTTGTCCCAGAAAATGTATACACAATTTAAAGGGAGGTTCTACTTCTTGGACCTAAAATTCACGTGATTATTTTTTTTCCCGGTGTTACAAAGAAAAGAGACATCATCTTATGGCTTTTTGCATTATATTTATTGACATTTCACTTATATATTTAATTTTTTATTTTATTTTATTTTATTATTATTTTTGTTTGTGTTAAAAAAATAATAATACGCCTTGTACGATGAGGAGTGCCTGCAGATACGCGTCGTGACCTTCCAATCGGGCGATAGCTTTACTCCGATCATACGCAACAAATTTGGTCCCCAAATTATGAAAGGGCATTAAATTATGTAGAGCTTATGCCAACGTTTAGTTTAAAAAGTTGATTTTTGACAAAATCCTGGTCATTTGGACAAAAAGGGTATTTTTTCTCCTTTTCTATTTTCTTTTACGAGCTCGAAAAAATAATTAATCTACGAAAGTTACACTTTTTGACGGTATAAGATCCAGCAAAAAATATTTCCTTTCTTTAAAAAAAATGAAGCAAATAGGTCGAATAGTTCTCGAGAAAAATTGTCACCCAGTTTGAAATGCATGGTTTCGAGACGCATTTTTGATATCGTTTCGAGAGGATTTTTGTCGACATGGTTTCAAGGCGCATTTCCGACATGGTTTCGAGACGCAATAAACTTCCTGCGTAGAGCTGGTTTTCTGGCTTCTGCAGCGCGGCGTTACGTTCAACGAGAAAAAAAAATATAGTAAGGAATTGGAATATCACAAAATCTCTTTATAGGGCAACAATCTACACACTTGAGAGATGCAAAAAATGAAAAAGAAAAACTGAAATTTTGGGCCCAAAGAAGTAGAATTTTCCCTTAAATGATTATAACGTAACTGTATTTAAAAGTGACGGACTTTCTCGTAAAGGCACTGCTGATAACATGAAGCAATTGAATCGCAAACATGATTTAATTACCTTCATTAACTACCTGCCTCTCTTGATTTGCGGGGTTTGTTGATGATTGCGGTCTTCCCAAACGTTTCTTTTGAATATTTTGGACAGTTCCATCTGCCGCAAACTTATCCCTGACGATTACAAGTTGTGTAGAGGAATCTGTTAGAACCTCTCTTCTAAACTGTCATTGCACTTCAACTACGTTTTCGAACTTCCAATAACACTTTAAGTTAAATTTTCTTTGCAGAAAGCTTAATCTGGTTTTAGAGCCATTATTTCAAGTTAGTTAAACCTGAAAGGAAAAGAAGAACATGACAGTTATTAGTGAATAAATTGTGTATGCACGCTTTTTGACATGTTGTATATTAAGTTTCTTTGATAAAACAGAAATTTAAACAAATTTAATCTACATAAGATCATTGTCTGAGTGCAACGAAGACTCATACACAGCGCAGTATTACTTTGCCCCATATATAGCTACGATGGATATTAAAACCTTTCGTCAAGCATAACTCAAAAAATATTTAACGGATTTCGTTCAAATTTTTACAGCAGGTACCTATAAAGGTGACAACGACGTCTATTTATTACCAAGAATAAATGTCAAACCATTTGGAAATTATATTAAAAAAATAGATAAAAAAGCACAATTAAAGTACATACGTCACGAAAATTTTGTGCGTACGTCATTTTCACCGGCGGGAGATTTTCGTAGACAATCGGAATTGAAAAGTTCATGGAGTACATGGAGCAAAAAATATGCACGCACTAATATTCAGCACAATAAAATATATTTCATTTTAGTAGAAATCGAAAATTAATCTGGATTTTTTTCTGTTTGAAAGAAAACCCCCGCAATAACTTGGTAGACTTGGTATTAGAGATTTGGCGCAAATCTCAGCAATAGCAGCTTTTTTTATTTCGCGTGTGTAAATAATAATAATAAAAAAAAAAATCTTTGGTGTTTAAATAAAAGGTTTCGATTTATGGCATTATTTCTTTTTTTTTTTAAATCTTTTTAGCATTTTAAATGGGATTAATGAAAGGCATGCATTTTAAATTAAATGAGTGAAAGGTTTATTTTTAAATGAAATGAATTCAATATGAAAATGTTATAGGAACAATATTTGGCGATTTATCAACTGCGCCAGGATAACATAAAAGTACCATTATATCAAACGGTATTTAGTATGTGAAATGAAACAATTATATTATAATCACCCATCGTACAAGAAAAAAAAACTAATATTCTGAATTCAGAGGGAAAAATCCATCTCCTGTGCCGTAAGATTTGGCGAGTTCTTTTTTGGTGATAAGTTTTTCGATGTGATTGTTGGGATCTGCAGGATTTGGCTTACTTTTTCTAAATCTTATTTTTTTGCAGATGTAGTATTATGTAAATATATTTTTTTGCAGATATTTTTCTATTTTGTATATTTGGCATTCTATTTTGTATATTTGGCATTCTATTTTGTATATTTTCTATTTGGCATTTGGAAAAGAGATTTTTACCTTTTTATCTATGCCTTCGGAAATATTAAAAAATAAAAAAAGATTTACATATATCAAGCGTATAATGTTATGTTTTGCACTTTTATACGGACCACTTCTCCATTTTTAGATTTTAAATGCTATTTATTATTTACTAGCCGTTTATTAATTGTTTACAATTTACCCCCTGACAATAACAATTATTTATCAAAATGCCTCTTAGGTTTGTTAAATAAGTTTGTTTATGTATTTTCATTACTTATTAAAATATCGAATATGGCGATAAAATTTTATTTTAGCATTGTGCTTAAATTTTTAAGATGGTGCAAAAACATGCTTTAATAAACGTATGTTTGTAAATATTTGAAAAACACATTTTACCGCTCTCTTGAAAAATTTTGTAAGATGCTAAAACTACCTTTTGGCACCATTTTAAATATTTTTCGTCAACCGACATAGGATACGAAACTTTTCCCCATTCAGATACACAGGCAAGGCTGGTCTCAAACAAGAGTAAAGCTAGCAACAATATTGTTTTAACTCTATAAGAGTTACAATAATGATATTAAATGCTCCGATTGGCTTTGGGCCCAATTACGAAAGTTTCTCCTAAAAAAAACTGTAGAAGAAGTCTTTTACATTTGTTTCAAATGAAGCTCGCTCTACAAGGTATTAGTTAATAATACAAACAACACTAATGGCATGGAGGCAAAAGTTTTAATTTAAATGTATATATTTGAAACCCTTTCCCCCACCCCCCCCAAACAAAAAAGTTATAGTAATGAATTTAAAATGGCGTTAAGCCACGCTTTCTGACATAAGCAATTGGCTGGAAACGCGATAACGAAACTTTCACTTAACTTAATAACATGTAGCTAATATAGCCCTCAGGGTACTTTGCAGTTATACAGACCTTGTGTTTTTTTTTAAAAAGCTTGAGACAATTCAGGTTTAAGAAGTTGAGATTTACTGTCAAATGATATAAACAACTATGAACACAAAACTGATGAATTATTATTCAGGTTTATGTATGTATTTGAAAAAAATTGCATCTGATTACACATTAGATAAATTACTTCTGTTTGCATTTAATAACTGATAAACGGCTTCTGTATATTAAATGAATTGTTTAAATATTGGGAAGAGGTGGCGAGAGGTAGAAAGACGAGTAAACAAACGGGTAGCCAGACGGGTAGAGAGACGAGTAGCGCAAAGGTAGGCTGACGGGTAGCGAAACGAATAGACAGACGGCTAGAGAGAAAGGTAAAAAGAGGGTTGACAGAGGGGTAGCGAGATGGGTCACCAGACGGGTAGAGACACCGGTAGACAGGAATGTAGCGAGAAAGGTTGCGAGACGCGTAGCGTGGTAGATAAAGAGGCGAGTAGAGAGATGAGTACAGAGACGAGTACAGAGACGAGTTGACTGACGGGTAATGAGATTGGTAGCGAGTCGGGTACAAAAACAGACGGATAGTGAGACGGATATACAGACGAGTAGAGAGACAGTAGATGGGTAGAGAGGCGTATAGCCAGACGGGTAGAGAGACAGATAGACAAGTTGTGAGACAGATAGACAAATGGGTAGCGAAGTGGATAGAGACACGGCTAGACGTACAAGTAGTTAGACGGATAGACAGACGGTTAGAGAAATAGATTGGCGGGTAGCGAGACCGGTAGAGAAATATAGAGACAGGTAACGAGACGTGTAGAGAGATAGACAATCGGTTAGAGAGACGGGCAGAAGAACGGATAGGGAAACAGACAGATTGTGGAGAGACAGACAGACAGGCAAAAGAAAAGTCTGCGGATTGGCGCAGTAAAGGCGCAGGGGGCAGAGCCTCCTACAGAATAATCAAGAAGTATCTGTTAAGCTTAACTTTGAAATATATATAATTTTTCAATTTTGCCGATATGGAGATTTAATGTAAAAGTTATTTTACAGAAGTTATCGAAAGATTTTTTGTATACTTTAATAGTGATTTAGACTATAGTTTTGCAATCTGGTTTGTAGCAAAGCATGCTATCAATGTGGTTTGAAGTGTAAGAGTTTCTATAAACAGTTATACAAATAATAGATATATAATCAAGGAAGAAAAATTTTAAATTCACACACAAAAAAAGGTGCAACAATGAAATTAAATTTGCGTTAAGCCACGCTTGATAGAATAATCTATTGGCTGCAAAAAAAAAAAAATAAATATGACAACACATCTCATAAACGGTACTTCTTTTCTATTTTTTTAACAGTGTATATGAATTTATATATGATATTTTGTAATTCTATCATTTAATTTGCTCTTTTTCTTTATATTGTAATTGTTAACCCTATGTTCTCAGTAATATCACTCAGACTAATCCCTTTGAGGGAAGTCCTAGTTAAAAATATGCATTGACAATCGGAACTGTTAGAATTCCAGCATTTTCTCCACTAAAGTATCTATAAGGGATTTACAAACAATACAGAATAAAGTTACTCATTTTGGCAATATTCAGAGTGATTCAGAAAGAAATACACAGTTTAAACTGTGATGAAACTAATTATTGATGATTGTGCTGTTATTAATTTTATTTTCGTATAGTGGAATAGTGGTAAAAGGTACATTGCTGTTGGTAGGGAACAATAACCCCAATCTTTAAGAGATACTTCTTTTTTGGTCAACGTTAAAGATAAACGATAAAATTTAATAAAATAATTCATCTTACTTTAAAAAGAAGACCCACAGTCGTTGTAAAGAAAACGAAGTCATTCTTGCTTTTTTTTTAATCCAAATTCTTTATTAAAGGCCTTTAGTAGCACAATAGTAGGAAGGCTTTATCCAAATAAATCCAGTTGGCCACTGTACCATGAGAACCGAAAGTCTTTAACTTTAGAATGGCAAAATATTAATTTAGTTGACGGCATTTAACAAGATGTACCCCAAACTTCTTGAGAATATGAAGATGATATTTCTTGGCGAGCTCGTTTTAATAAATTACCAGAGGGCCCGTGTGAAGATTTCGCACTGAAATCTAATATTTTTTAGGTACTTCTCTATTATCCCGTCGACCACTTTTCATAACAAAAAACTACCGCCAAACTGTAAGATTAAACGCCAAAAATGCAGTCCCATTGACTTGATGTCAGAATCATTATGCGTGTTTGTTACGTCATCTAGTGGTTTTACATTCGACATTTGCGTGTATTTTTCATTATGTTTTACTGATTTAGTAGTTATTTTATTAATTAAAATAACAATTGTGTACTTAAATTCTTATATTTTATTTATTTATTTATTTATTGATATTCCAATGGCAGCGTTATCCCGTTTATTTGGCGATAGTTTTTTGTCGAAAAGTGGTTGACGGGATAATAGAGAAGTATAATTTTTTATCAATATGCAATATTTATTAGATGCAGGTTTAAACTTCTAAAGAAAAAGCAAGCATAAAAATATCTGCAAACAACATTTAGTTGTTAGTCAAGCCAGAATATCATCTAATTTATTCCATCAAAGTTAGACTAAAATCTAATCCAAGATTGCAAAATGCACGCGCGAGAAAAAAAATTAACAATCGTATTTTAACTGCATTAGAGGATGACGTCATCCGCTTCGGGAAAAACATGGAACATAGAAATATAAATCTAAACATTTCAATTTCAATTTCGCTTTTTAATCATAAGTATAAAATAAACCCGTGCGGTGTTTTTTATAATAATTGCTATGAGCATCATATAATGTGATATTTTATTTTTTTTGGCAACAATAATTTCAGGAAAACCTTTCATTTCTTTCATGAAAACAATGAGGATTAAATTTTTAATTTTCAGCAAATTTTAATCAAGAACATGTTTTAACGAATTGTTAAGTGGGCTATGTCAGAAGCCGGTTCTAAAACCTTTTATATGGTATCTCATTCGTTGTTCTGCGTTTCATATTTTCTTAGAAAAAGGGATGTTGACAGGAGAAATAATATATATGATGATTAACAATTTAAATTATTTAATTTAAAAAAATCACTGCATCAATTTTAAAAGGCTTAAATTTAACTATTAAAAACTTTAATGAACTTAAAGAACAAACTCGGCATGAAAAATGCGAATCTCCGTTACTGGAGATCGCGCCGATAAAAAATAAAATTTCCGCGATCTTACATGATCGAATTTTCGAATACTTTTGACGAAAATTGCCGTTGCACCGATATAAATATGACCACCACGGGGATCACACAGGTAAAATAAAGAAAGAATTAAATTGATTTGATAATTAATTATTGCCAAATAAAAATAAGAAAACTTTAGATTCCGTAGAAACGGCACTTGAACGCCGCGCCGCACATTCTATCGGCGGAAAACAGAACCAAACAGATATCGTAAACATACGGTGCAGTAGGCTGCGCGCATGCGCAAAAGAGATTGTCGGGCGGCGATTTTACAAACCATCAGGCACAGAGCGATTGTAAGCGGTGTCGAATGATGGGCTGAAAGATGGTTACGTAGGTGGTGAGGGGAGGAGTTAAAGCCTATTAAATGAATAAGTGTATTAAAAGCCAAAAGATATTGTGTCAGATCTTGTATAGTGGTTAAAGCACCAAGCTCGTAATTTTGATGTATCGAGTTGTGTCCTTTCCAATTTTTTTGCATTTTTAGAGTTTTGCTTTGATCTTTATTGAATTAGTTAATAAAGAATATTTATTAACAGTGCTTCTTAAGCATTGATATAAAGATCAGTTGATCTTTATCAATTGCTCTGCAATATTTTATTGTCAATTAGATAATTAAATTTTAATTAGAATTAAGTTAAACAATGTTAAATTATAATTATAATTAAGGTAAATTAAAATTAAAATTTTTATTACATACAATAAAATTTAATATCAGATAATTTCAAGAATTAAATTAAATTTTAATTCATATAAGCTATTTTTAATAACTATACGAACATTTATTAAAATGCAATAACTCCTAAACTTTCATTAAATTTTTTTTTATTAGAACTTTAGTAACAGAGGATTATCAAATTAGCAGAATTAATTAATTAAAGTTTTCAACTTTTAAACTTAAGCATTATTCTTAAAAATCTCTATTAATTTACTAAAATTCTTTTTACCAATTACTGGTTGATCTGTAGTGATAAAGTTCTGGAAGATTACCATATTTAAAGTTTTTTTTCTAATTTTTTATTATTTAAATTTTTTAATTTAAATAAGTGTAATTAATATTAATTAATATTTTTATTGAAATATATTCAATTAATATTAATAAGTATTATTATTTAAACGTATAATTAATATAAATAAATGTTATTATTTAAATATATAATTAATATAAATAAATATTATTATTAAAATATATAATTAATATTATTATTAAAATATATAATTAATATTATTATTAAATAATTAATATTTTTGCGTAAAGGTTTGTTATACATTCTCTTGTGATTAATTAGCAAGATATAAACTATGAGAAAAATAAACCAATCTATGTTAAAGAGAAGCTTGGGTTTTGTAGAAATAGCTTGAAATATGATCTTATGTTTCGGTTGATACACTTTGTACAAGTCCAAACATTACATGTATGTTAATGTTATTTGTTATTAATAATGTGTAATAGAAACAAAACGTTTTTGGTCACTATTAAAATCCGGAAGCTAGGACTTTTTGTTTTTATTTCTGTTTCTGCTTCTTCTTCTTTTTATTTATTTATTTATTTTTATTTTTTTTTGTATATGTCGTCTACATCAGTAATCTATTTATTTAATTTTTTTTTGTATATGTCGTCTACATCAGTAATATATATTTTAATGTCATCGTGATCTCAAGAATTTTGTGAAAATTGGAATAGCAGAAAATCATATACAGGGATTGTGTTGATTTCATGATTTTACATGTTAATTTTGGTACATTTAGGCTAAAAACATTAACAAACAAACTAAATTATTATAAGTAGATTAAATAAAGCATACAATGGCATCATTTCATAACTGTATTACAAATAATAATAGTGAAAGTAAAGGAGATAAATCTATCTAACACTTAGTAACAATAAATATAGTTATCATTATTTTTATTTTGCGAAAAAAAAATGTTGAATGATTAATTGCTTATTTTACGAACAGATGGCGCCGCTACACATTTTGTGAGCATTATTATTACATATTGGAGGGTTTATGTGTGTTTCGTAATAAACCATTTAAATTATTTAAATAAAAAAATAAATTTACATGTGTATGTGTATTTTTAACGGCTTAGAAGTTGCATGGATTTTAGACGTTTAAGTGTAATTTGTATAGCTTTTTAAATTATTTAAATACTGAGTGAAATTTTTTTTTCAGTTAAATTTTTCAGTGGATACATGCAATGTTTGCAAGTTTTTAATTGTAAAAAGAAAAAAATAATTCAAAATTAAATGAATTTGTATGAAAATTTTGTATTTTACGCTGTCTTGACTTAAAAATATGAAGGAAATAGTTTGTTTAATAAACCTTTAAGTTCAGTAAAAAATTTAAAACTAGTATATATAAATTTGAAATCTTCATTTCTTAAGTATATATTGATTTTATGAAATAAATAACTATATAAAAATCCGAAAACTGCATTGCTTAAATATATGTTGATTTTATGAAATAGCACAGTTCAAAAAGTTTTTAACAACCTAGTAATTTTATTTTCGTTTATTAATTCAATTATGATTATTAAAAAAATAATAATAAACATTCAGAAAGCTAACATTTATTTGCTGTGCTTTCAGTTTATTCTTGTGAAATAATGTTTAATATGTTTTTCTTTGTTTAATTCTAGCTAATTGTAGTTAGTATTTACTATAAATAAAATTTAAAATAAAAATTACAAAAAAAATGTAAACATGTAATCTTTATTTGAAAATTGGAAGTTATAGATTATAGATATTAAAGAATATAATAATTGATAAATTAAATATGTTTAACTTTATGTAAGGTTTGATATGTATCAATAAATTATGCTGGACGTAAAGTTTTTTCCCTTAAAAAATGCACACAAACTACCACAAATTTAAATTAGTTTTCATCAACCTTTACAATTAAAATATGTTTTATTTTTCTTTAAAAAAAAAAAAAAAAAAAAAAACAACAACAAAAAATAACAACAAGAGTTGAATTAGATAATGACCTCTGAAAATATAAGAGCTAGAAGTATTTGATTTGCTGTTTCAAATTATACTTGTACATATGGATTGTTTTCTTTTAATTGGATTAAGTTAACAATTTTTTGTTAGACACGTTTAATATGTCCTAAGCATCATTAAAAATAAAGCAAACATGAATATGCAAGATCAGACTTTCTTATGAATCTTCAACGAAATGAAAAATATCCTCTTCAAGCGCATTAAGCTCCTCCTACCTCGTCTCGGGCAGTCGACTAATCACCATTCGACATCGTCTCCAATCGTTCAACGCGTGATGGTTTGTAAAATCGCTGTCGGGCGCTCGGCAAAGCGTGGGAGAGAGGGGGAAACGCTACCAAGAGAGACAGCGCTAGGCGCAATGCAAAAAGCGTGCCGGCGAGGGAGAAGAATGACAACAGCATACTTAGTAACATAAAAATTACAGAACGGCGAATAAAAATTATGAAATTGTGATATTTTATATCACATAAACCAGGGCTGCGGAGTTGGTGGTAAAAATGATAGACTCCGACTCTGACTCCTGCAATTTTAAAGGAATCGACTCCGACTCCGACTCCGGGACAGCTAAAGTACTAGCATTGCCTGTTGATTCCTATTATTCAGATTACTTCATTGCTGTCATTTGTTTTGAAACAGTAATAGTCGCTTTATTAAATTTGCCATTAAATAAAGGAAATATTACTATTTAAAAAAAAGTGGAAGCAATCAAGCAATCAGAATTAAAAAGCAAACAAACAAACAAACAAAAAAAAACAACTGGCAACACTGCAACCTACTGTTACATTCCTGTTTAACCTTGAAGCATATTATTACTGCAGCGGCAAACTTCCAAGAGTATTGGTAAATTACTATAAAAAGTTTCACCTTTTTTAAATTCAGTTTTTGTTAAATAAGGCAAAAACACTCTTATAAAATGCGTGTGGAACTTTCCCCCTGCACTAATCGGCTCTGATCAAGATTGAAAATATTTTGAGCATGTGAACCCCTCCTCCTCCCAGATACTCTATGTACAATCACACAAAAACACAATGTGCATTAAATTTCATATATGGTAAAATTTAATTACGTCAAAACTGTGCAAAAACTGTATGTAAAATATTTATATGCATGTATATTGCAATTGAAAAGTTAAATTTGAAGCTATTTAGATAGAAAAAACAGTTGAAATCTAATAAATCTCCAAAATTTACTTTGAACAACACACACAAAGATCTATCAATTGAATCCAAACAGCATTTATTATGTTGGTATGTCATTTTAAGACAGTAATAAACATATTTTATGCCAAATATGGGGCAATATCAAATATATATTATACGAAAATATGGGCGAAAGGATGTTTAATTTTGGATTTATATCCTTTCCTGCAGACCCAAAAAATAGCAGGCGAAAATGTTAAAATTTACGCATCATTTGGGGTCTCAAGAACTCGAATAAAAGGGAAGAGAAAATGAGTTCCGCAAACTAAAAAAAAAAAAAAAAAAAAAAAAAAAAAACGAGATAAAGGACTATATACAAAATATAAAATACCAACTAGAGGTTTCAATTAAAAACAGTTTTCATATATGCTGAACTGTACAAACTATTGTTTAAACTGTACACTGGTCTGTTTAAACTGTGTTGCCTGGTATATCTAGTCCAAAATTAAAAATAATAATTCAGTTTATAAATTTAAAATTACATAGAATTGGTTTAATTTCTCTTCAAACTGTCTAAAAACAAGCTTGAGTCGGAGTCGGTCTGTATTTTAGTGACTCCGACTCCGACTCTTTTGCCCCAAAATGGGCCTGACTCCGACTCCACGACTCCGACTCCACGACTCCGACTCCGACTCCGCAGACCTGGTTTAAACACACTGTGAAACAAGAACAATGTAAGCTATTTTATGTTACTTCTAATAGAATCAGTGTTGAATTCAGGGGCTGGCCCGGGGGGAAATGTTTTCCCCCCACCGGAAGATTTGAGATCTTATGCTTTTAATGGTTAAAAAGTGCAATCCCCCCCCCCCCGGATATCTATAATCGCGTTCTATAACACATTTTGTGGGCGTCGAATCATATCCCAGTTCTTGTCACCAAAGTCTAGTAAATCAGACTGGCACCTTGGTTAATAACTCCACACTTCACTTAAATATTAATTTATACAATACAACTTATACAATTTATTTAATATAAAGAAGACATTTATCTATGCTCATATACAAACCGGAGTAAATTGTATATAAAAACAATAATAATATATATAAATAAAATTTATATATATATATATATATATATATATATGTAGTAACTGGCAACGGACACTGTGGACTCTGTACTGCAAAGCCAGCAAATTCTGTAATGAGGCTCTCGATGATAGCGAAAACTGCCGAACAATACCTTTTGATGAGTGCAGTGATTTTTTTTACTGCGTGAGAACGAAAGAGAATGAATGAGTCGAGATGCAGACTGAGTAAGACGGACTCGGGAGATGCTCTTAAATCTCCGCGGCCAGCTTTTACGAGCTGAGCTGACCAATGTTTGATCGGCAAACGGCCTTTACGAGCTTACGAGCTGTCATGATTGTTTTAGTTATTATTAAAATTGTAAATAGTTGTAATTATTTAATATCTACCCAAGAAAATTAAACTGTGTAAGATTTCTTTAAAAATCTGACCCGGACTTTATTTATTCATACCCATCTAGACACCAGCATAATAAGATCTCTCTCTCTCTCTCTCTCTCTCTCTCTCTATATATATATATATATATATATATATATATATATATATATATATATATAACCATAAATGAAACATTATCATAGCACCAACTTAAACAATGAAATAATAATTAAGTATGAAATAATTAGTTGACAATGAAAGATTCCCCAACACACTTACTATGGAAACAAAAACATATTAAAAGAATAAGAAATTAAATAAAAACTAGATGGAACCCGTCAAAACTTGACGGAAAAAATTACAATAACAATATTAGTTAAATAAGCTTCTTTATTACATAAGAAGGGGGTGCATATGAAACAGTCTTTCAAATATTTTATTTTAAGAGTTTTTTCCCCCCAGTGAATTACAGTACTATTTCCGAAGCAAACTCCAAACAAACAATCCGTAAACAACTGTGTAATGCAAAACAATTTGACATTACCGCCATAGTCCCCACGGCAACAAAGAAAATTTCCTGGACCTATGAAGTATCATACAAATAGTATATTCCCACGTTCATCTCATATTCAGTCAATAAAAGAACATAGTAAATAAAGCACACATCCCCCCGCTCCCCCCCCCTGTGATAATGCAACCGAATGAGCTCCTATGCGCATGTGCATTGTATCTCACCAAAGGCACCGTGAAAATTCGACGTTAAAAAAGTTTTAAAATGTTTAAATTAAAAGTTTTAAAATATCTTCTTTAATCATTATTCGTTTCAAATCCATATCTTCTGAAACGCATCCATTGTTTTAAGCTAAATTTCTATGTAAAGATGAAGAATTTTTTTTTTTACAATAATAAATCAATCTGCAGATAAGGGAGATTTTTAATGTTTTCAAGTGTAATTTATTTGTATGGTTTCTTCGGTTCCTTTACATAATCAGGATGATTATTCCTTTTCCATCATAGTCGGGGATCTTTTCCTTCTTATGCAGTTAAATATCCAATGGATCTTTAAAAAAATAATAAAATACAGTTCCTAGAATATTCTGATGTAACATATACATCAACGAATTCAGCATATCAATTTTATGTTAATCATAAACTATAAATATTTTTTTTTTCTTGACAGATTTTAGTTTAGCGCCAAAATGCTCTTTCTTTTGGATAATCTGATCTTATGATTTATCAGGGGAAATATCAATTTTATGTTAATCATAAACTATAAATAGTTTTTTTTCTTGACAGATTTTAGTTTAGCGCTTAAATGCTCTTTCTTTTGGATAATCTGATCTTATGATTTATCAGGGGAAATATCAATTTTATGTTAATCATAAACTATAAATAATTTTTTTTCTTGACAGATTTCAGTTTAGCGCCAAAATGCTCTTTCTTTTGGATAATCTGATCTTATGATTTATCGGGGGGTTTTATTATTTTTCTTTTTCAGTTTTTATGATGGTTAGGAAAATCTATTTTCAATTGGGGCAACTTTCCCAGGGACTATGTTACATTATTAAAGCAAACTGATGATCATTCTTGAGATGGAATTGAAAAATATTTCATGCTTGAAAATTATTTAAAAAATCGTTAAATTAAGCGGCAGTTGTCAAATAAATTTCAATCAAAAGCTAATTTTTTTTTCTAATTGATGATGTAAGAACTAAAATTATAAAATGTAGTAAAATGTAGTAAAAAATTGAAATTTGTAGTATTTAGAAGTGATGTAAGCGCGATGAAAGCTAAAGCGATAGGGCCGTTTGTTGTCACAACCATTATACATTTCTAAAAATTGCCACTGTGTTTTGGCTGGCGTCCAAAAGTAGACTATCATTTTTTGACATCGAAAGAGAAATTCACAGTGGAAGAAAAAGGACTTTTCCACTAAAAAGGAACTGTTAAATGAACTTATAACAAACCTACCAAAATAATCCCTATAAAATATTAGCCTTACATTATTTATTCTAGCTAAAAATACAATCATTATTTCAAGTTTTTTCCCATAACACTATTTTTAATAATTTTAATTTTCCTGAAATTATTTACTTTTGTGAATTTTTTATAAAAAAAATGAAATCTTCTAACCTATAATTAAAAAAAAAAAAAAGTAATTGGTAACATGTAATCAAGGTATGCAATCAAGATGAAGCAACCAATAAAGGCTTAAATTCTGACCTTTAAAATTAAAAATTGAAAAATCAGTTAAAATTACGTCATGTTGACACAATTAATTTTTCTTTTTAGTTTTATCAATGTTAAAATGCATTTCAATCTAAGAATAACGTCATTTTCCCTGGCGCAAACTTTTCACACGTACCTTGTATCAGTTACTTTTATGCTTAAACACCATGTTACAAATAAAAATATATTTTGTGTTTAATTGTAATGAAAAAATGGCATCAACAAAGTTATAATGCATAATGATAAAAGAAACCTAATGGACAATATTCCGGTGACTTCACAATAAATATGAATTATTATTCCCTTATAAAACACGCGGATAAATATTTTCACCGAAATTTAACTTACAAATTAAAAAATTCGGCCTAAAAGTTCTCATCAAGTGATTTTTAATTCGGCGTTAAATGTATTTATAATGATGTTTTACTAATTTATTAGTTATTACATTAATTAAAATAAAAATTACATCTTCGAAACCATGATATTAAAATAGAAAAAGCATTGAGAAAATGTTGTGATTCGTAGTTTCGTACAATCGATAAAATTCAACTGACGTCACAAACATTTATCCAACAGTCAAAAGGGATAATTAAGAGAAATAATATAAATAAATAAATATCCAAGATTATTTTTTATTCAGTTTTCATTAATATATTGTAAATTTTATTGTTTAAAGTTACTGATAAATGATACTTTAGTAAATGGGGCTTTTCCTAATTATTATTTTATTATTTTTTTTATTTTTGAGATTTAATGGCAACATTCTTCTGTATGAATATTGGGCGCTACAGTTTGGCGAATAATTTGGGGTACTTTTCGGTTAGCTGGGCGCGAGTGAAGTATATATATATATATATATATATATATATACACATGTATGTCATTCTATAAACATAATGTATTCTAGGTGGTGTAACTGGGGTTAATTTTTGGCGCCTAAATGACGATTTTTGCTTTGTATGGCAACCTGGTGATTTATAATAAAATTGAATATGTGTGTAAATAAATAAAATAAAATTGGTACTTTTATGTTAGATGGGCGTCAGGGATAACTCTCCAAATCTTCTTTCAATTGGAATAATTTAAATTGCAATATTTTACGTGAGATTTGTTATTCATATTGATATGTTTATGTTTAGATATTTTATTATGATTATATTTTAGCTAATTTTAAGTAAGTTTTTTAAGATTTAATATTACAATGTTAAAATATTACGTAGTTGATATTAGCTAATGTCAAAAGATTGGGAAACCACAGAGTTCAGAAAATAACTCTATCCCTCGCAACAGTGGGAGTTTCCGACTTAATGACGTCATAAGCAGCAGTAAAAGTTTAATTGAAAATTACGGCTAATTAATTAAATTTTCGAACAAACGAATGCACGATAACAAATCTGTGTCCAAATATCTTTCATTTAAAAAAAGAATGGTGTGATTTGATGCAGTAGTTTGTTCTCACGGATTGTCGAAAGAAATCGCTTAGCGTTTTAAATATATAGATGGAATTAAATGAATGAAATGAAATTTGTGGAATTTAGACCGAATTATCAAGTCCCAAATGCCTAAATACCACAAATAAAATGAAATGAGATGTTTCATCCTCATATTAGCCATACATTGCTAAAAAATATGATATATATATATATATATATATATATATATATATATATATATATATATATATATATATATATATATATATATATATATATATATATATATATATATACATATATATAGACAAGCATAAAAGTTCACCAGGTTTGTTTTCATAGCTGTTTATATCGTTTGGCAACAAATCTCACTTTCTGAAGGCTGAATTGCGCCAAACTTTTAAAATAAAACGCCAAGGCGCCTATAGCAAACTAGTACCAATTAATGTATTAGAACAAGCGATATTCTTCAGAAATTTATTCGGAAATTTATTATAATTTTATTGCATTGAAATCTAAATTGGAATTAAATACTCTATGCTTCATTTAATTGGAATTTTTATGATCTTTAACACTATTTTATCTTTTAGATTTTCATATTTATAAAAGAAAACAAAGTATTTTTTTAACTGAAAGTATTTCCACATATCGTTTCATTTTCACGAATTGTTTGCTTTCTTATCGAATACTGACATTTCCCTGACAGTTCCAACAGATAAAATAAAAAAATTACGTTTTCCTCCCACTTATTTAAGAGTCAGATGCTAGGAGTTAGAAAAATTCTACAAGTCATATACCTTGAACGTGTCGTCAAAAAATATTTTTAAATTCTTAACGCTTAAATAAATACAACTTATTGTAATAGATATACCGCTGGAAGCATACTATAACCTAATGTTTACTTTTCTAATGTGTAAAAGAGAAAAAAAATTGTATAATATTCTTTGCACATTGCATAAAAAGCGAGACTCATAAAAATGAGAAGGTAATGGCACTTACTGTGAAATCTTCGGCTCTTTCGATAGATTATTTCTTTGATGTTACCTTTATTTCTGTCTAAAAAAGTTTTCCCATATCATTGATGCGTTTTTATGTTGATGTTACTTCCGTGAAATATGCTTTGTGCACTTTTCAAGATTTTTTTTTTTTTTGTATGTACATATAAATAAGAAAATGAATAAATTAGATTCAATTAAAAGAAACTACCTTATTGGCAGATTTTATGAGTAGAAGAGTGAGTAACGTGAATAAATACTTTCAAAAATGTATTTTGATAAATGAGATGTTAATAAGCTGACTATACCTCAATCCAGTTACAGATGAAGTGCGAGCTAGTGAAAGTGTCTGGTGAGAATTGGAAAATGGATTTTTATTTATTAAGAAGTAATTTTCAAACAAAAAATGAAAGCGAGTTCAAGTGATTGTTTTTGCATTCTTTTATGTTTTATCACATATTTTTATTTAACTGAACTTGGTTTTTAACACTTTCCATCATAGCTGAAAACATAGAATAACAAGTGGGTAGTGTGATCGAAGATCGCACAAAGGGTTTCGTTTAATATTCATTTCAAAACACTTTATCCTTTAATTAATAAATCCAAATAAACTTAATTTTCCAAAAAAAAGTTATGATCTTACAAAATTTACATCGTAAAGTAAAAAAAAAAAAAAATACCGGTCTATTTTTTCGTTTTTTCGAATATCTGAACAGGCCCGATAGCGGGAGAAGACCGCTTTTCTGCTCTGTCATAATAATATCTGTCATGTGTACTAAATGCGATATTAAAAAAAAAAAAAAGAACGAAAAATCATGCGTCAAGTATGGATTATGTAACACTTTTCAACGCTTCCAAAATAATTTTACAAATCATACCTTTTAATAAGCTGACAGATAACATCTAAGTAAACAAATTGGAAAACGCATAACATATTTAAAAACATAATTTCAGGAATTTCCAACATATACAATACTCGGAAAAATATCCGAATACTTTTATTCAGCCTTGTATATGATCTATAAATTTGTATATATACTACACAGGATGCTAAATTTTAGTTCAGTTAGGAAACGCGTAGCACAGTTTAAAATTCTCCTTCTGGAGTTTGTCAAAAAACGGAAATGTGTTCGCGAACTTTTGTGCTTCCATGTATATGATCTACAGGATTTATACACACCACGTAATAGACAAAAAGTGAGTTAAATTTAAAATCGCGTTCAGTAACTTAAAACGCACTTCCAGGAATTATTGTTAACAGACAGTAGAGAATTCTTTTGTGTGTCCCTGTAAATGAACGATGACTGCTTAACACGATATTCTGTAGTAAGCCTCTTGTAATGCACCTTAGTGATATATATAAATTTCAATGCGTTTAAAATAGTGAAACATTATTTAAATAAACCGCAAATGATTTGTCCTCATAGATCGTAATGTAACGGAATTCTTTTGAGTGTCCCTGTAAAAAAACTATAAGTGCTACACACTTCCGTTGAAATAGGGAACATGCTAGTAACTATAAGTGCAGTAGTAACTATAAGTGCAACACACTTCCGTTGAAATAGGGAACATGCCATAGATAACGACAATAACATATAAAAATTGCAGAGATATCCGAGCATATTTACGGGAGTTAGAGCACGGACAGACGGCCAGACGGCCATACGGCAGACAAACCGAAGTCAACTAGGTTGGAAAGTGTTAAAAAGTAGTTTCCCCCTTCTCCCTCATATCAATTCCGTGGACTCATCCCGCTATCTACTGGCAAAAATCACAAAATAATCTAGACAATCTTTCAATAACCATACAATTACATATCAAATAACATTTACAAAATATCCAGAAATTATAATGAAAACAAAAATAACACAGATATTAATAATAATATAGATTAACAACATAAAAATATAAAATTACTCAAAATCAGACAAATAATTAAGTCTCAATCAAAAAATAAAACAAATAATCACAACAATTTCCGGGGAAAAAAAGCATTTAAGCATTTTGGTGCTGCCATCTTTTGTCGATCTCTAGAATCAAATAGACTTTTGCAGCATAAATTGAAAATAGCTACAATAATGTAACATTTAAATAATTTTTCTTTTTTATTCAAGAAATTAACATGTAAATAATTTTTAGTCTTTTCTATTTAAGAAAATTAACATGTAAATAAGTTTTAGTCTTTTGTACTCAAGAAAATTTAACTCCTGAAATCTATGAAAGCTGAGCGCAAATTACTCTCATGTAATTAATCAATCGGACAATTAAATGAAAAAAATTGAAAAATTCAGTTTCCGCCGAAGCGAATCGAACCTGGGATCTCCTGGCAGAAAGAAGATACTTTACAATTGGGCCATCGAGGCTACAATGAAAAGGTTGAAATTAAGATTCTGTTTTAAAATCGCATAAATAGTGGGATGTCATTAAATTAATTCATTTAATTAAAATAATGAGATTTTTTCAAATTTTATTATTTTGAGCTCCATAGTAGGTATTTAGCTATAAGTACACAAAATTTCATGACTGTAAGTTGCATAGTTTCTGAGAACCGGCTCTGTGACGGACAGACAACGAAGCGGGAGTAATAGGGTTTCGTGAGATGAACGAAACCCTAAAAAAAAAGAAACCAGAAGAAGGATGATAAGCCCGTTTAGCCCCGAAGCGCACTGGAGCTGATGGGAATGTTATACATGTGATTTGCTAGCGCTATTCGTCTGCACTGCTCACAACCCTATTGCTATTGGCCTGCTTGGAATTAATTTCGGTAGCAAGTACAAATAAAAAAAAAATCCTGTGGCAAACAGGTAGCAGGGAAGCAGTGCCGAAACTAGCCTTTTTGGCGCCCAGGGCAAACATGGATTTTGGCGCCCCCCTCCCCCCGCCTTCGAAAAGAAAATTTTCAAAGCGAATTTTTTCTAAGTTTCTAAAATTTAAAGTATATAATCAGATAATCTGTAATACTGAACTAAGTAATCAGCTTTGTCAAATACTGATTCATTAAAAACCTTGAAAATGGAATCGAAAGAAAACGAAAAATATTCCGCTTTATACAGGTTTTCATCTTAGGAAGTATAATTATTGATATTCTCAGGGGCGGATTTAAGGGGTCGCGATGGTCTCAATCGTGAGGTGCCCCGCATCCAAAGTGCCCCCAAAATCCTCTTTTGGGTTCAACGAGGAAAATTATTTTTTGATCAAAGGATTTTCTTAGCACTTTTTTTAAAATTAGTATTACTACATAATTTTCATGTAATTTAAATAGAATATTTTTTATACCATTTACTATTCCCAGAAATGTTTTAGTTATGTTTAAATGTTTTTCCTTGTCTTCTTTTCTATTAGCAATTGTCAGAACTGTGAACGGTTGTGGAGGGTTGGGGTGAGACTTAAACTTGGATCTGAGCTGAAAGGAACCCTGTTACTGTTAGAGACTTTTATGACGATTTAATTACACAGATTCAGAGTCTAATTAAATCAGATCTGATAAATCTAAATCTGGATCGTGACACTGGGGCCCCTGATTTAGGGGTCCCCCACACTTGGTATGCTGTTTACATAAAGCTGATATTTAGAATGCATTTGACTTTATTACTGATTATAATCGATATTTTGCATTTTTAGAGTAGGATAAGATTAAAAACAAAAAGAAATTGAGCTTGACTATTACAGGGGCACACGATGTATTTGCCCAGGAAATTTACATCTGGATCTAAAAAAATAATTACAGCAAAAGAATGGGGCGGCAAAACACGTAAGAATGGAAGAAAGACGATTTTTTTTTTTGCAAAGATAAAGGCAGATACGACTTTATTAGCCATGGTACCCTGTGCGAGGTTCTTTTCTGCGTCTCTTCAAATGATATATTCTTTAAAAAAAAAGCGGGAGGAGAGGTTACTATTTTATCTTGCATATGTTTCATATCCCCTTAGTTTTTAGTGTCGTTAGCAATAGCCAACCTCGCGCCCTTTAAAGCCGGATCTGTATGTAAAAAAGTAAATTGTAACAAATGGTATGGCGGCATTTTTCATTTATCTGGAAATGGCCAAAGGTCGAGAAAATAATTTGGGAGGATAAAGGCAAGGGCGGCTGCGGTTTTATTAGTCATAGCAACTTGGGTATGGTTTTCTCCCTGCACCCCTACAAATGGCTTTTTTTTTTCAAAAAAAGTTTTATTTTGCGTATTTTTCAAATTATCCTTTCAAATATTATTTTTTTTAGTATCCCAGGCAGTCGCCCAACCTCGCCCCCTCTAATAATACTAGATTGGATCTGGATAAAAAAGTAACAGGCCGGGATATTCCAGTTGCCGCCAAGGGCAGCAAAACGCTTAGAAAAATTTTGCAAAAAGACGAGTAAAAATATTTTTGGAAGATAAAGCCAGGGCGGCCCTTGTTTTACTAGCCATGGCGGCCTGTACGAGATTTTTTACTGTACCTCTACAAATGCTATACTTAAAAGAAAAAGATTTTACTGAGAATTTTACTTTGGGCATTCATCCCCCAATTTGCGTTTATTGTCCAGGGCAGTCAGCCCTCGCCCATGACAAAATGGAAAAAGAAGAAGGCTCCACGCTGTGAGAAAAGGGAAAAAATAGAACAGCCTTCGTGGAATATTTTTATCTAATAGAAAAGTCAAAGTGAGGGAATCGTTTGCCAATTATCCATGCTGAACAGTGCAGTACTGTATCCAGACAACGTTGAACAGTGTCATATACAGACATGAGTAGGGACTGACCTTGAAAAATGTTAGTGATTCTCCTAAACCACAGGAAGAGATTTACATGATAGACGGCATAGACATGATACATTTAGAATGGCAGAAAGAAAATAGCCTAAGAGAACAGTTCGTTTTTTATTCATTTTCTATCTTGTATTGTAGACGAATCTTTTTACCTATTTGTTTATTTTAATGCATTTGGTTCTTCTTTTGGATTTTCCGGCTGCGAGACTTTTTATACATATTTCATATATACATTTCTATATCAAACAACAAACAAAACCTGCATTTGGCGCCCCCTTCGCCTTCTGTTCTGCTGGCGCCCGGGGCACGTGCCCCCTCTGCCCCCCCTTAGTTTCGGCCATGCAGGGAAGATCCTGTGTTAAAACACCCTTATCCTACTTCTAGTTCTTTTGTTATTCTATGGCTGAAAAGTGTCTATAAATTCGGTTTGTCTGTCTCTCTGTCTGCCGTCTGTCCGTGCTCTAACTCCTGTAAATATACTCGGATTGCCTTGAAATTGATATATGTTACTGAGGTTCACTTTGGCATGTTTGGTAATGAAAATGAAATGTGTAGTATGGTATAAGAACCATATATTTTTATTCAGTTCAGTGCCGAAACTAGCCATTTTGGCGCCCCCTCCCCCCCCCCTCCGCAAAGAAAATTTCCAAAGCGAATTTTTTCTAATTTTCTAAAAATTAAAGTATATAATCAGATAATCTGTAATAAGTAAACAGCTTTGTCAAATACCGATTCATTAAAACCTTGAAAATGGAATCGAAAGGAACCGAAAAATATTCCGCTTTATACAGGTTTTCATCTTAGGAAGTATAATTATTGATATTCTCAGGGGCAGATTTAAGGGGTCGGGATGGTCTCAATCGCGAGGGGCCCCGCATCCAAAGGGCCCCCAAAATCCTCTTTTGAGTTCAACGAGAAAAAAAAAATTTTTATCAAAGGATTTTCTTAGCACTTTTTTTTAAAAATTAGTATTACTACATAATTTCCATGTAATTTAAATAGAATACTTTTTTTATACCATTTGCTATTCCCAGAAATGTTTTAGTTATGTTTAAATGTTTTTCCTTGTCTTCTTTTCTATTTGCAATTATCGGAACTGTGAACGGTTGTGGAGGGTTGGGAGTGAGACTCAAACTTGGATCTGAGCTGAAAGGAACCCTGTTACTGTTAGAGACTTTTATGGCGATTTAATTACACAGATTCAGAGTCTAATTAAATCAGATCTGATAAATCTAAATCAGGATCGTGACACTGGGGCCCCTGATTTAGGGGTCCCCCACACTTGGTATGCTGTTTAGATAAAGCTGATATTTAGAATGCATTTGACTTTGTTACTCATTATAATCGATAATTTTGCATTTTTAGAGTAGGATAAGATTAAAAACAAAAAGAAATGGGGCTTGATTATTACAGGGGCACACGATGTATTTGCCCCGGAAATTTACATCTGGATCTAAAAAACTGATTACAGCAAAAAGATGGGGCGGCAAAACACGTAAGAATGGCAAAAAGACGAAAACATTTTTTTTTTCGCAAAGACGACTTTATTAGCAATGGCACCGTGTGCGAGGTTCTTTTCTGCGTCTCTACAAATACTATATTCTTAAAAAAGGGGGGGGGGAGGGGAAGTTACTATTTTATCTTGCATATGTTTCATGCCCTTAGTTTTTAGTGTCGTTAGTAATAGCCAACCTCGCGTCATTTAAAGCCGGATTGGTATGTAAAAAAGTAATTGTAACAAATGGTATAGCGGCAATTTTCATTTATCTGGAAATGGCCAAATGACGAGAAAATCATTTGTGTGGATAAAGGCAAAGGCGGCTGCGGTTTTATTAGTCATAGCAACTTGCGTATGGTTTTCTCCCTGCACCCCTACAAATGACACTCTTTTTCAAAAAAAGTTTTAACAAAGAGTTTTATTTTGCGTCTTTTTCATATTATCCTTTCAAATATTATTTGTTTTTAGTATCCCAGGCAATCGCCCAACCTCGCCCCCTCTAATAATACTAGATTGGATCTGGATGAATAAGTAATTTCAGCAAAAGTAACAGGCCGGCATATTCCAGTTGCCGCCAAGGGCGGCAAAACGCTTAGAAAACTTTCGCAAAAAGACGAGTAAAAAACTTTTTGGAAGATAAAGCCAGGGTGGCGCCCTGTACGAGATTTGATTTTTTTTACTGTACCTCTACAAATGCTATACTTAAAAGAAAAAGATTTTACTGAGAATTTTACTTTGGGCATTCATCCTTCAATTTGTGTTTATTGTCCAGGGCAGTCACCCCTCGCCCATGACAAAATGGAAAAAGAAGAAAGCTCCACGCTGTGAGAAAAGGGAAAAAATAGAACAGCCTTCGTGGAATATTTTTATCTAATAGGGCAGTTGCAATCAGCTGATCAATCATTGTATTCACGTGGAGGTAAGGGTAATTCGACCAATCAGAACTGCCTATTTGTACTGTTTACCTCCAAGGTGACGTCAATTGGAACTGCCCTATAGAAAAGTCAAAGTGAGGGAATCGTTTGCCAATTATCCATGCTGGACAGTGCAATACCGTGTCCAGACGACGTTGAACAGTGTCATATACAGACATGAGTAGGGACTTACCTTAAAAAATGTTAGTGATTCTCCTAAACTACAGGAAGAGATTTAAATGATAGACGGCATATACATGATACATTTGGAATGGGAGAAAGAAAATAGCCTAAGATAACAGTTCGCTTTTTTTTCATTTGCTATCTTGCATTGTAAACGAATCTTTTTATCTATTTGTCTATTTTAATGCCTTTGGTTCAGTTTTTCTTTTGGATTTTCCGGCTGCGAGACTTTTTATACAAATTTCATATATATATACATTTCCATATCAAACAACAAACAAAACGTGCATTTGGCGGCCCCCTTCGCCTTCTGTTCTGCTGGCGCCCGGGGCACGTGCCCCCTCTGCCCCCCCTAGTTTCAGCCCTGATTCAGTTGTTAGGTAACCTACGTTTAATTTAAATTTTATCATATATTTTCCCCTTTCTTTTATTCCAAATTCTCACTCGGTATCGCTATGTTAAAAAAGTGTTATCCCAGTTTCTTTTCTACATCTTCTGTATGTCAAGACTTGCTCTTTCTCATGTTAAAATGTATACAAGTGCAGCTGCACTGAAAAGAATGATAAAATAAAAATGTTCTACCTGCAATTATCGCAGTTAAAAGTTGTACCGAAGTCATAATACACGAATCTATTTCACCGAATGTTATCTTTTTATTCGGGCTCCCTCACGCATTTTACGTTCCAGATGTCTCTTTTAACACACTCAAGAAAATGAAATGATTAGTTCTCGCATTCAAATGTAAATTTCAGTTTGCGCCATCTGCTATCCCAGGCCTCAATATAAACTATTTTTATCAAACGTTCTCTCTAAAATCTAAACAAGTCAGCTGTTCTTTCCCTTGTTCCCACAAAAATTCAGGGCGTTAATGCGCCGTCGTTAGTCACCTCTCCTTTCGCCAAATATTCAAACGCCCCATTTGAAATACATAAACGACTTTCTTACAACCTTTTGAGTCTTGCCAAATGGTACTGAAATGTAATTTTTGGTGGTGAATGAATGACCGAAATGTCGGTCACTTCTCTTCTGTTTTTCAAATTGCGAAGATGTATCTCATGGGGCCACCCATACCTTTCTCTACTTTATCCAAGAATCTGATGCTAATAAAGTTTTTCTATGTTACTCTCAAGCGAAGTCTTCAATGGATATTTAGGTTGTCTCAGGAGATAGAATTTTTCGTTATCTTTGACTACGAATTTTGTTGATGTTGTACAGCGCACATGTTCTTTTTTTCCCCTCGTCACTTTCATGCATGCATTCGCAATCAACTTGGCACACCTTTTTGACATGTAGTATGTATGGTTCTTTTACAGGGACACTCAAAAGAATCCCATTATATTACTGTCTATGGGGAAAGATCGTTTGCGGCGTATTTTAATAATATTACACTATTTTAAACATGTTCAAATTGATATCACTGAGTTGCACTACAAGGCGCGGACTGTAGAATATGGTATGCATAGAAAGTATCATTCATTTACAAGGACACTCAAAATAATTTAGTTACAGCAGTGTCTATGAACAATAATTGCTGTTAGCTCGTTTTTATTTGTGGTACGCGTTTTTAAATGTAACCAAATTTTTCTTATTAAATGGTGCATATAAATTCTGTAGATCATATACAGTGCTGCTCAAAAGATATCACGTTCATTTTCGATTATTCATGGAAATTGCTGAATTGCTTTCAATTATTTTCAATTGTGCTATGTATTTCCTAACTGAAGTAAATTTTAGCATACTATGTAGTACACATACAAATCTATATCTACACTATTATATAAAGAGGAAACGGTGACTGTCTGACAAACTGACTGACTCATCAACGCCCAGCCGAAACTACTAAAGTCAGGGTCACAAAATTTGGACGGTAGATTGCTGTTATGGCCTAGGCAAGCAATAAGAAGAGATTTTTGAAAATTCCCTTCCGAAGGGGGTTAAAGGGGGGTTCGAATGTTTTAGGTCATTTCGCCATATCTCAGCAGCAGTTATAGGTAGGAGCGCGAAAATCAGTAAAACAAATCTACTAAAAAATGATTAAACACCTATTTCAGCGATTTTAGAAATTCCCCCCAAAAGGGAGTTAAAGGGGCGTGGTCGAATTTATTATGTCATTTCGCCATATCTCAGCAACAGTTATAGGTAGGAGCGCGAAAATCAGGAAAACAAATCTAATAAAAAATTATTAAACACGTATTTCAACGATTTTAGAAATTCCCCTCTGAAGGTGGTTAAAGGAGGTGGTCGAATGTTTTAGGTCATTTCGCTATATCTCAGCAGCAGTTTTATGTAGGAGCGCGAAATTAAGGAAAACAAATCTACTAAAAAATTGGCTAACACGTATTTCAGCGATTTTAGAAAATTCCCCCCAAAGGGGTCGGATGTTTTAGATCATTTCGTCATATCTCAGCAGCAGTTTTAGTTAGGAGCGCGAAAATCAGGAAAACAAATCTACTAAAAAATGAATAAAACACGTATTTGAGCAATTTTGGAAATTCCCCCCCGAAGGTGGTTAAAGGGGGGGGGGGAGTGTCGAATTTTTTAGGTCATTTCTCCATATCTCAGCTTTTATGTAGGAGGGCGAAATTAATTAAAACAAATCTACTAAAAAGTTGGTTAAACACGTATTTCGGCGATTTTGGAAATCACCCCCCCCCAGAAGGTGGTTAAAGGGGTATTCAAAAGTTTTGGGTCGTTTCGCCATATCTCAGCAGCAGATTTAGGTAGGAGCGTGAAATTCAGGAAAACACATCCTACATGAACGCATATAGTTGCTATGTCCTTCCATGGGCCGTGTATTATTTATGACTTTTAACATGTACATAAACAGAAAAATTTATTTATCACATTTTTACAAGCTTTTATTTTTCAAAATTTCTAAGTTCTGCATTTTGTCTCTGCTGGTAAGTTCTGGGCCTCCTAATTGGAGATGGTTACTAATGCCCAATTACATAAACTCCCTAAATTAGTTAAAGGAAGCACGGGTTAATGCTTCTTCCGGAAACGCTGGGTGTTGGATTATCAGGTTAAAGGTGTGATCGTGGTTTCTGGACGTCGGTGAAAATTTATAATGATCCCATAAAAGTTACCCATATTATTGAATTAAATTAACTACTCTAGTAAAAAAAAAAGATCAGATTATTACGTTGTGATTATTTACGCCGCCCTACGTCTTATGAAGCCGGACTAGATAAAGTATATAAATCCCTAACCTCTCATAAATTATAAACTAGTCCTCCTGATAAACCAACTAAAATTAATAAACAATTAAATTAAAGAAAAAGAAGAAAAACACTACTCGATGACATATGAGTGTTAACCCATATAAATTAAATACAAAGAGTTAAAAGTAAACGAAAAAAAATTTATTTACATATCTATTTACACAGACATAAAAAATAAAAAAAACAAACATCCCTAACAGAATGTTAAATTTTAAGTATAAAAAATAAGATGAAACAATTGAATACTCATTAAAAGAGTTAGTGAGTCTTTTTCCGACTCGCACTACCGCACTTACGTGCATTAATTATATTTCAGAGAAGGAACAATTTCTCTACATTTACTAAAGTACCTCTACCAGTATTTATTTATCATTATACACATTCAATATGAGGGAATAGTAAATTACAGGTAAATTTGCTATGCACTTCCAAACAGCTATAAATTTTTCAGCTCGTAAATTTTTTTCTCCGTAAAAGATGTCCTTGTTAGATCGCAGACCAGTGTCTCCGAAGGTAATAAAACTACTCTGGGTGGTCGTTTCTATTTTCCCATACGAAAAAGAAACTATATACACTAATAAAATAAATACTCCACAGAAATTCCTGGTTATACAATATATATACATAAAAAATACATATTAAAAAAATAAAAGTATATAAAATAAATAGTCCACAGAAATTCCTGGTTATACAATATATATACATGAAAAATACCTATTAAAATAATAAAAGTAAACTAATTTAGTCAGAAATTGGGAGGTGGCTCATATCTGACCACCATCCTCCCCCCCAAACAGAGAGCTGAACGGCTCACGTCAGCTGTCAGGAACACACTATGAAATTCAGTCCATTGTGTAGATCCGTAGGACAATCTCCATCCTCCGAAAGACCGGAAGAGATCCTAAAAAGTTTGTAAGAAATGTCTCTGTAACACTGGGCAGAGACGAGCACACAGAAAAGTTTTTTTTTTCCAGAATTGTCTCTATAAAACTGAGCAAAGACGAGAACACAGAAAAGTTTTTTTTGAGTTGTCTCTTATAAACCTGGGCAGAGACGAGCACACAGGAAAGTTTTTCAAGAGTTGTCTCTATAAACTGGGCAGAGACGAGCATACAGAAAAGTTTTTTTTTTTTTTTTTTTTTTTTTTGAATCTGTAGGTGGGACCACAGAACGGTTTGTCTGTCGACCAGATTTACAGTCGCTTGTGGAGTCGAAGACAGGTGAACACATTCACGTACCCTATTCCCTTCTGTGTATAACCAATTTTGAAATAATCACTTTTAAAAATTAGCCAAAATCCATACAAAGCAAACGCAATTTTGAACTAAACTTTTAAAGTCTAAAAGCCTCAACACATAGAACAATATACGGCTGGCACATACTTTTACATTGGAATCATATCAGTCATGACTTAATATACACCAAATACACTAAAAATTATATATATATACAAGGACGTGATACCCAGAAAGAGTTTGTACTGCATAACCTTCTATACATTGTAACATTTAAAAGAAAAGTGAAAATCCACCTAATGCATTAACGCTAAGTATATGAACACGTACAATACATTACAACAAAATTTCGTTCATATATTAGAGAAAAAAAAATGTATTGTATGATAGAAATTACATTTATGAAATATATACATGTCCTACCGAGAGAATGTTCCCTTCTCTCCCACTTTAATATTACTTAAAAATTTTCTTTTTAAATTATCACCTAAGTGAAAAACACAAGAGAAATACATGTGAACTCTAGTTCACTTAATTATATGACCGCAATCAAGAGTAACGACTTCAAAATCCAGCGGTAATAGTCTACACATGACAACGAAATCGACCACCTGAAGTCATGCTCTCCATCCTCTCCCCAAGTGGAGGAAGGATCCGTGGAGAAAAAAGAGAGAAAAAATCTCGCTCTATCTTCGCTAACGAGGAAAAAGAAGAAACACATCGAGACTCTGCGCCTCCCTTCTTGCCTAGCAACCGCTTGACCGGGGGTCGTGTGAAATCGCTAATCGACTCAACACCCCCTCTATCCCATCGATAATGAGTTGCTCCAACCCTTGCTAGAAGAGGAAATGACCACTTGGCGCCAGCTTCCGTCTGAAAATTTTGTCATCTCCTCCTGTGAAAGACGTCGGATCGCCGCAAAATAAAAGGTACGTTACCATTTTGCCTTTATAAATTATCCTTTAGTCGTAAAACCTTTGAATAAATTTTCCCAAACTCTTGTCTAGAAAGAGCCCTAAACTTAACTCTAACCGTACCTAAATTTTGAGACAATTACTGCAAAAATAACCGACTTTACGAATAGAATTTATGTGAAATGCTATCCAAATTTCTTTCTTTCGTTACAGGGGACTCACCGGCTACCGTGAAATCTCCTTGACTCGTTACAGAAGAAGAAGAAATCACATTTTGGCGTGGTCGGACTGTTGGTAACTATAGCTATTGGTACAATTTTATTTACAGCTGTAAAATTTAATACTTCTGTCTGAATGTACGGAACGCATTTTGCTGCCATTCCCAAAATACTCCTTCCCGAAATTTAAAGCGTATGCTTCCCCTGCTTAGAGAAGAATTACTGCGAACAAGGAAAAAAAAAAGTATTGGAAACGGAAAGGTCCCATAAATATGGCCAAGAAGAAAGAGAAAGGAAAAAAAAATATATTATTATCTCTCGACACTGACCCGCAAGAAAATGGATGAAAAAGGCTGTAGAAACCTGCTGTAACCGTAGGAAACAAAAAGGAAAAGAAAAAAAAGAAAAGAACAAATCGACCTAAGAAAAACAATTATTATTATTATTATTATTATTATTATTATTATTATTTTTAATGGTTTAATTTCGATAAGCTAAAACTTGTGTACATCAATTTTACTTAAGTGTCTTCATATGTTTTATGTCAATTTATATAAATCATTTATTGTGAATTCCCTCTATTATTTTGTTTGTTTTATCATTTTAAGGACAGATGAAACAAGAAAAATGCTTATCTCCCCTCAAGAACACTGAGCTGTGCAGAGCCTCACCCGAGTCGCCTGTGGCCACAAGCTTAAAAAAAAAGGCCCCGGTTGACCAGCAACCAGGAGTCAGAAGGATAAAAAAAATAAAACCCAGGGAGCCCCACCAACGCTGCTACAAAAGAGGGGTAAGACATCTTCTACTCCAAAATTTAATTGTTACTATTGTATATATTTATAAAAATGTGCACTAAAAGGAAATATATATATATATATTTTTTTTTTTACTTAAATGTGCATTTAAATTACTACTACAGAAAGTTAATAAGTAAAAACCAGTGAATAAATCAAACTCTTAAGCAAAAAACAAAAAAAACTGAAATATATGTATTTATTTATTTATTTAAATTTTTTTTGTTTTCAAAAATCTCCGAATACTATACCTTTCGGAAAATTAAAGAAGTGTGCAGAGCGTATACTAGCCTAGTATTACCACTAAATCAATGTCAATTTCAATACTTTCTTATAAAATATCAGTATTATATTTGTACAACACTATGCAATTTACAAGTAGAATGTAATTTTTTTTTTGAAAATACTTATAATAAATATATTTTATACCGTAAAAAAAGTATGTTTTTATGATATAAGTTGTTCTATAATTAGAAAAAGAATTAATTATACCTACACCCGCGGTGTTGTGCTATGATATTTAAATACCATATTTACCTATCTTTCTAATGTATATAATATCTCTTTATAAAAGAGAAAAGAAAATTATATGTTTATCCTGATCGCTACAATCTTGCATCCAAACCACTATTATATGTTTACTTTTGTTACCTAGATTCAGTGACATTACAAACCCCCCAAAAAAATTGTACTCTTTCATAAATACCCTTCTTAATACCAATAATCATTACCTTCTATCCCGTCGTAGTACTTTTGAAGGAATTTTGAAAATAAAAATATGTAACCGTAGTTTTAAGACTCTCCGCTAATAAACTCTTCTTCGTGTTGATCGATAAACTATCATGTTTGTTTACCTACTCCGTACCTAATCATGTACCGTATTGATTTATTTAATTTCGATTTTCAAAAGAAATCTACTTTTTATTTATTTATTTATTTATTATTATTATTTTTTTTTCATATGTTTTAGTCCCTAATTACTATCCAAAACTCTCCTCCTGTCAACAATACTATGTATCAATATCTTCACACATCGTACCCAATTTTGCAAATCCAAGAAAAAAAAACATTGCTTTCTTATTACGTAAATATTCTATACACGAAAGAAGTACCTGACACTTATTCATTATGCCATAAAAGAAGTAAAAACTATTTTACATATGTACATATGCTTACTATTGTTTATATACTAACCGAAGTACCCGCGTAAGCAATATCCAACTACCTATTATTATTATTATTAAGTACAATCGTTGTACACTGGAGAAAACATTATGTAAAGTATATGTCCACATAAATAATAAGTTATAGTTGTTCTATAAGTCACGGAAACCAGAAAGAGGATTCGCTCTTGGCTTCCCTCTTCAATCTCTGTCCCCCCCTCCGCTGGCTGCAAACCCTTGCTAACACATTTGCAAAAAAAAAAGAGGGTTCTCCCCGAACAATGGAGGTCGGAGAAGAACGGCGCACGAAAACCAGTCTGTGCATTTGCATAAAAAAACAAACTACTTTTCTCTCCTTTTACTGCTCTGCGAACCTGGAGGGAAGAAAGAGGATGATGGCCCCAAATTCGCCTGCCTCTCCGGTGCGATTTTTTTTTTTTCTCAAAGCCCAGAGAAACGAAAACAAAACTGCATCGCAATTTTGAATACTGAGCTCGCTCTATCCGAAATACAGTTCTGTAAACGCCAACCCTACTCATTCCTCGCCGTAATAATAAATGATAATTGTTTTTAATCTAATAAAATGTAGTTTTTTTCTCACAGCACTCAGAAGCAGATGTCTGTCTATACGTCTAAGAATGTACAAGAAATTTTTCTTTATTATTATTTTATATGCTGTATATATATATATATATATATATATATATGTCATCTAAACATATTTTACCTGTATATTATTAATAGTGCATTCATTATTACATTTTTTTTTTTTTGAAAGGCCCCCAACTATTTGTAAAATTTTGTCTATATATACACTTATTATTATTATTATATACATATATATTTTTTTATTTTCTTACAATACTGTTAAAATAGGTGAGGAGGAAAAAACCAATAGTCTACAAAAACTCCGAATTTCTAGAATATAAATTTATAAATACCTACTTAATAGAGAATAAAAAAGAAAAACAACGACTGAATGTTAATTCTTTGTATAAATTATTCTTCTTGAGTATTCTCTGTGCTAGTTTGAGGCAAATTAATTTTAACTTTTGGTTGCCAGAAATGGCTTATGTGGCGCTTAATTTTCTTAGCATGGGGTTCAATCATATGTTGAACCAAATAATTATTGTTTCTAAAAATACTTACAACTTCATAAGGCCCTTCCCATGTTGATTCCAAAGCCCCCGGTTTTATAACTTTTTTTAGATAAACCTGATCGCTATGCTGTAATGTTTTGACTTTTTCAAAATCTTTGTTGACGTATTCACTCATAACGCGTTCCTGGTTGGCCAAGGACAGTTTTTGTATCTCTTTCATGTGTTTGATACGCTGTTTCACATAAGCTTGGGTGCATTTTTCATCGGAAGTATTCAGCGCTGTAAAATGATTCGATACCTCCCGTGCAAAAAAAAGCATTGCAGGCGTGTACCCTGTGGCTCGATTTATTGAGGTGTTGTAAGCCAATTTATAAAACGGTAAACGAATATCCCACTCTGCCGTTTTGTCACACATACTTTTTAAAGATGACTTTAACAATTTGTGACTCGTCTCCACAATTCCATTTGAATTCGGTTTGTAACAGCTTGTAAAATGTCTCTCTATGTTCAGTGCTTTTAAATACTGGCAATAAACGTCACTCCTAAAATAGGGCCCGTTATCCGTCGTAATTGATTTAGGTATCCCGAAAGAGCTAAAATAGTTATTTAGAGCATTCAAAATTGTCTGCGCTTCTACTCCACGTAGAGGTATGGCCTCTAGGTACCTCGACGTCGAATCAATTATAGTTAGAATGAAGGAGTTTTTTTTAAATGTCGTATGCAATTTGCCTACTATATCACAATGTAGGGCTGTCCCTATTGGGGCATCCTTAATAACCTTTTGAATAGGTACTTTAATAGCTTGGTGTTGCTTATTTTTGTTGCATGGGATACAACTTGTACAATAGCTCCTTATATCTTTGTACATCCTATACCAAAAGAAACGAGACTTTGCAGTTTCGTATGTTTTCGGGAACCCGAAATGACTTTTATGCGCCTCTTGTATAATTTCAAAAACCAAACTATTAGGAGCGATGAGGAGTTGTTTGTCCTTATATTTCTGTTTTAAAATTAGTGCATTATTCTCATTTAATTCAAATTTTCGAGTAATTTTGTTTTGTTTATTATTTTCTATCTTCTTAATGATTATGCTAAGTTTTGCGTCTTTACGTTGCTCGACTTTCACATTCTCTTCCGAGAGATTAACATTTACTTTGAACAAATTATTATGAATTTTGGTTTGAGCCGAAATATTATTTATGTTGCGAGAGATGTAATCTGCCGGATTTTTCACACCCTCAATAAATTCAATTGAGTAATCAAAATCACTAAGCCTCATCAGCCATCTAGCGACAATGTCACTTTGATGTTCCAATTTTAAAGGGTGAGTGAGAGCTTTTGAATCAGTGAGTACTGTAAACTTCCTTCCTAGCAGGATATTTTTAAAATATTGAACAGCATCGTGGATTGCCAAAAGTTCATATTTAATGCTAGGGTATCTCTTCTCAGACTCTTTTAGCTTTCTCCCATAAAACTCTATTGGAATATGTTCCTCGCCTTCCTTCTGTGTTAAGACCGCAGACAAGGCGACTTTTGAAGCGTCCGTGATAAGAAAAAATTCCTTTTCGAAATTTGGGGGTTTTAATGTAGGATTGTCAATAATTGCTTTCTGAATGGCACAGAATGCTGCTTCTGTTTTGTCCGTCCATCTAAACTTAACTTTGTCTTTCGTAAGCTCGATCAAGGGGTCAACAATGTCAGAGTAGTGATGAATTAACGTTCTGAAATAATTAGAAAGACCCAAAAGCGACTTAACTCCTTTTTTGTTCTTCGGTCTAGCTAATTTCTGTATTTTCTCCACATTTTTGGTTGATGGGGAGTACCCATTCTGATTAACCTTAAACCCCAAGAATTCAATTTCTTCTTTACAAACCTGCATTTTGCTGGGTTCTATCGTTAAATTATTCTCTATGAGTGCCTGTAAAACTTCTTTTAATAGCTGAGTCATACGTTCAACGGAATTCGCGGAAACAATGACATCGTCAATAAAATATCCGACTTCCTCCTTGTTAAAATGTCCCAATACTTTATCCATTAATTCGGCGAAAATTGTGGGACTTAATTTTAAACCGAAATTTAGCCTTACTGGGGCGTATTTTCCGTCTTCTGTAATGAAAGCCAATTTATCTCTATCTTCCGGGCGTAAATTTATTTGAAAAAAAGCACTATGCAAGTCCAACACAGTGTAAAATTTTTTTCCGCTTATTTTTTGTAAAAGTTCTTTGATATCCGGTATAGCATATGGGTATGCCTCTAAGATTTCGTTTAGCAAACGATAATCCACCGCCATCCTATATTTAGGTTTCTGTTTATCTAAAGACTTCTTTTTTACAAACAATACCGGGAAAGCATAATGAGAATTACTTTTTTCGATAATATTCGCTTCCAGTAATTTTTTTATTTCCTCTTGTGCATATTCTCGCACCGTATGAGGAGTCTTATAGGGCTTACACTGTATAGGGTAGTCGTGATGTAAATTTATCTTTGGGACGACCAGAGAAGAACTACCCAAAGTTTTATACGATTTTGAGAAAGCCTGGGCGTGTTCTATTAGTACGGTTTCCATCTGTAATTTTATCTCCTCGGATAAATGAGCTAAATCAAAATCCTCTTTACTAAGTTCTGCCTCTCTAAGACTGCGTACTTCCTCGATGGTCAGGTTGTTTACCTGGTATAACGAACCCTGTTCCACATCGTCTAACTCCTTTCCCGACTTTGCATCGAATTGTGTAGTAATTCTACCCAAATTTGCATTTGCCTGTATGACTACTTTTTTATCTGATACATTCTTTAAAATTATATTTATTGTTTTACTCTTCGTTACCTGGTGTATTGAGTCTTCGCATGTAAATCCCCTTTTTATTCTATCTGGCTCGAATAAGATATCATTTTCTGGTTCTAACTCTTCCGAAAAAGTTAAGGTGACAATTTTTTCGCCCCCCGGTGGTAAAAATACTCTTCTCGTTGCTCTAGCGACAATCAACTTATTTTCCTTAGTTTTTTTTCTACCATTGTCCATATTATTTTTTTGCTGTTTATTGTTTTTCTGCGTGCTCGAGGCGTTTATCTGGCACCCCTTTTCCTCGTCTTCTTCCTCATCTATTGTAATTGTAGTGTTTTTTATTCTTAAACAATTTTGTTTTAAATCAAGCACCATCCTATTATTTTTTAAAAAATCGTAACCGAGTAGCATGTTGTAATTTCCGCTAAAATTGTTACTCGTGACATAAAATGTACCCGAAGTAAATACATTATTTAGTTTGAATGATATTTTAATACACTGTTTAAATGGAATATTTACTCCATTAAAAGATCTTATACGAATTCTATTTCCTAAAAATTTCATTTTAACCTGTTTTTCTTTTAAAATATCAAATAAATCACATGAAATTAGAGACACCGCTCCGCCGCTGTCCAAAAGACCCTCTACATTAACCCCTTCGATTTTAAATTTAATAATAGGAAGGTTATTACTATCTGCGCCCTTTACGCTAGCAATCACTCGCGTATCCGGGGATCTGTTACGGGGCTTTTCGACCTCTCTCTCGCTATCTACAGACCCCCTTTTCCATTTCCCGGGTGAAAACCTTTCTTTTGATATTTTCCATTTTTCCGATAATTATTTCCTGCATTACTGCTCCCCTCATTTCTTCTGTTTTGTTGACTTTCGTAATTTTGGGTGTTAGGGAAATTTGTATTCTGAACTTGAAAATTCCCCCCAAAATTCGGGTAATTAGCGCCCGTACGTTGAACAAAATTATTCTGAGGTGAGAAACCATTATAAGGATAAGGATTTGTAGTAAATTGAGGCCCTGGAGCCGGTGGCAGCGAATGAAATGTGGAATTAGGATTATAATTTGGCATGAAGCCATACCCTTGAAAATTATCCGTAAAATTTGAAGGGTGAGCCCCCGGAAAATCTACCTGTTTGAACTTAGGAAAATTCGTTCGAAAATTCTGTTTATACTCAGATTGCTTAGAAAATTTATATCGACAATTTTGTGTCGTGTGGTTGCTGCGTTTGCAGATCTCACAGTACTTGTCTTTAACAAAAGTACTTTTTTCGACTTTATTTCGTTGCGCTAACTTTAAACTTTCCAATTCTAACTGCAACTTAGCCATACTCTCGGCTTGCAATTGATTTTGCTTAATTAGGCTTTGACACAACTCCGCGGTCCCATCCTTACTTACGTTGTTTACCTCTGCAAAATTTGTAGAGTTAATTGCGGCTTCCATAATTAACGCTGCTTCCGTTGCCTCAGAGAAAGATTTTACCGCACGCTTTCGAATTTCAAAAGAAATATCGGTTTTGACTGCATCCATAAACTTATGCAATTTCATAAGTTCGAAAAGTTTTTTCGCGTCATTCTTATTTGATAATCCAGAAATTTCAAAAAACTTCGCTGCTTCTATATTAAAACGAAGAATAAAATCACTTATCGACTCCGTTGGACCCTGTTTTAATTTTGAAAAATTCTCGTGGGCTTCACCAAAGGAAAGTTTTGAGCCGAAAGCATTCAGAAGTTTTTCTTTAAATTTTTCATAATTAGTTTCGGTATGTAGCTCCGCATCTGATATTAGTTTCTCGCGAGCTAAGCCGGTTAGTTTAGATTTTAGGATAATTAATTTGGCTTCCACAGGAATTGCTGCTTGTACAGCCGCTTCATCAAATTGAGTAACGTAGAAATTTATATCATTTTCCCGTTTTGCATCAAAAGCGGGGATACAATTTAGTAAATTGTCCATTTTAGGGGTATTATTATCCGTATTTAGAACTTGAGAATTTTGAAGTCGTGTTCTTGCTTTATACAAAAAACTGTTAAACTCCGTAGAAGAACGCTTATTTCTCTTAAATTTGCTACCCATAAAATTTGTACACAAAATTTATATTGATCAAATTTCAAGGTTTTACGCATATAAATAGCTTCTACAAATTTCAAGAAATACAAATACACAAAATACTTATGATACCGAAAAAATCTTTCATAGTAGTAATTTCACTTTTGCACCTAGCAATCTGTACTACAGAAATATTATTTAGAATAATATATAAATACAGAAATATTACCTAAATTATTTGTTTTGTGTGCCAAGCACTACATTACACTACCTGTTTTATTATTTGTCATTTCCTTTACTATTTGTAAAAACACTTGTAAACAGAAATTATTATTATTATTATTTTTTTTCAAAATAGCATAATTATCCCCAATTTGTAGTACTGCGATCACAAACTTATCTATTTACTTAACATATTTTATTTATGAAAAATATATATATGTATATAAGTATCATTTGTACTACTCAGTAATTTTCAATAAATATTGTCATGACTGTGGAACTATGTGCCAGCTATACTTGACATAGAAAATGAGAGAAATTGTCCTTAAAAAAAAATTATTTAATTTATTTATTTATATTAAAAAAAACTAAAATCAAGAATTTTAGACATCGAGTAGATAAAATAATAGTTAAATTTTGAAACATATAAAAAAAAAATTACTTTAAATACAGTATTAAAATTATAATCTCAGAATATTCATAATAATAATAATAATCATAATACTAGTAATAATAATAATAGAAAAAAACCCGTATTGTAACCATAAAATTAATGAAAATAATAACCTAGGCTTTAAAGTTGGCAAAGGTCACGGCACCATACAATTCCCGGGGCTAATGCTGGTAAGTTCTGGGCCTCCTAATTGGAGATGGTTACTAATGCCCAATTGCATAAACTCCCTACATTAGTTAAAGGAAGCACGGGTTAATGCTTCTTCCGGAAACGCTGGGTGTTGGATTATCAGGTTAAAGGTGTGATCGTGGTTTCTGGACGTCGGTGAAAATTTATAATGATCCCATAAAAGTTACCCATATTATTGAATTAAATTAACTACTCTAGTAAAAAAAAAGATCAGATTATTACGTTGTGATTATTTACGCCGCCCTACGTCTTATGAAGCCGGACTAGATAAAGTATATAAATCCCTAACCTCTCATAAATTATAAACTAGTCCTCCTGATAAACCAACTAAAATTAATAAACAATTAAATTAAAGAAAAAGAAGAAAAACACTACTCGATGACATATGAGTGTTAACCCATATAAATTAAATACAAAGAGTTAAAAGTAAACGAAAAAAAATTTATTTACATATCTATTTACACAGACATAAAAAATAAAAAAAACAAACATCCCTAACAGAATGTTAAATTTTAAGTATAAAAAATAAGATGAAACAATTGAATACTCATTAAAAGAGTTAGTGAGTCTTTTTCCGACTCGCACTACCGCACTTACGTGCATTAATTATATTTCAGAGAAGGAACAATTTCTCTACATTTACTAAAGTACCTCTACCAGTATTTATTTATCATTATACACATTCAATATGAGGGAATAGTAAATTACAGGTAAATTTGCTATGCACTTCCAAACAGCTATAAATTTTTCAGCTCGTAAATTTTTTTCTCCGTAAAAGATGTCCTTGTTAGATCGCAGACCAGTGTCTCCGAAGGTAATAAAACTACTCTGGGTGGTCGTTTCTATTTTCCCATACGAAAAAGAAACTATGTACACTAATAAAATAAATACTCCACAGAAATTCCTGGTTATACAATATATATACATAAAAAATACATATTAAAAAAATAAAAGTATATAAAATAAATAGTCCACAGAAATTCCTGGTTATACAATATATATACATGAAAAATACCTATTAAAATAATAAAAGTAAACTAATTTAGTCAGAAATTGGGAGGTGGCTCATATCTGACCACCAGTCTCCTTCCCACTTTTATCCAATTTAGAACAACTTTCTTAAAGTACCTACACTTCTCTACCCTACATTGTAGTCAACACATTGTCTACCCGTGCAAAGCCGGGGCGGGCCGCTAGTATCATATACAGGGCTGCACAAAATAATTTGGATATTTTATTTGACTATTGGTAGTATTTGCTCAAACTGGGCTTCTAATGTGTTATGTTATGCGTTTTCTAAATTGTTACTTATCAAATTGTGAAGTTTTATTACACTATTCTGAATGTGTTGGAAAGTTTTTGATAATCTATGCTTGACGCATGATTTGTCCTTCTTGTTGTAAGTAAAGATGGAATTTTGTAACTGATTTTTCACTAACTTTCTCATATGCTAGAATTATACTTAATATATGTGTTTCCGATGACAATACAACATTTAAAAATTTTTAGAATTTAATTATAAATTAATACATTAATTTTTAGAAATTTTTCCCTTTACCTGCCACAGGTAAAAATCGCCAAATATTTCTGAGTGTTACAATTGTATACGTGTTACAACAACAATGAATTTAATGATGCGCCAAAATAGGCCAAATTGCTGTGAAACTGTAACGACTTAATTTTAAACACTAAAAAAGAGAAAATAAGTAAAATATAAATAAAATATTAGCGTGTAATAATTAAAAAAATGCGCTTTTATCAATTAATAGTTTCATATTGATTAAATTATGATTATTCGTTGAGAAATCAATTTTGGGAAAGATAGTTTATATAATGATAAAAGATAGTTTATATAATGTTTGATCTTCTTTCGTGTTAGCCATATCATAAATAATTATACAAGTAAAAATAGTTTTTTAGCATCCTTTTATAAGCATTCAATATTTATCTTTAAAATCACTCTTATTTCCATGACTGCAATTCATGCAAAAAAAAAAAAAAAAAAAAGAAATCCTTACAATACATTAATATGGCGTGCGCACCAAACTCAATAATGCACTGCTTTTTTTTTTTTTTTTTTTTTTTTTTTTTTTTTTTTTTTTTTTTTTTAATAGTAGAAAGCGCAAGCAAGTGAATTTATTAAACAAGAAAGAAAAATCATGCGTCAAGCATATATTATGAAACACTTTCCATCACTTCCAGAACACTTTAAAAAACTTCACCATTTAATAAGGTAAATATACCCAAGTAAACAATTTAGTAAAAGCATAACACATTTGAAAACTAATTATCAGCATCTACCGCTCATAACCGAAAAAATACTTGAATTCTTTTGTGCAGCCCTGTGTATATATATTCTACATAGTTATATTAAAATTTATGTAGTGTTTGTATTTCAATTAACAGTCTGTAGATGGCAGCACCAAAATTTACAAATAAGTATTTTCCTATGCCATCTACTTAAAAGAGCTATTTTTCATTATGATGTAATAAGTTCTCAGAATGTCTTGTTTGTGCTTATGTCTCGTGTTGATGTTCTGTAAATAAACATTATATTAATGTGCCTTTCCAGTGCTACATCATTAAATTATGTGCTTATTTTATATAACTAATATCGTTAATATATTACAATGGCGACTATAGTAAACATATTTGTTCTCATCAGAATAAATAAAAAAGAAAAAGAAAACTGCCGAGTTAACTGCCGAGGCAATTCACACTAATTGTATATTATACTCTTATTTCAAAGAATTTGAAATAAGCTCTCGAAAAATAAAGAAATCGACAATATATTACGGGGGGATCACCCCACCGTCCCCCCCTTATAATTAATCAATGAACCCCCAAAACTAATCAAGGAAGCGCCTTATTACAATGAACATATATACAAAATTTGAAGCAAATCGGATAATTCTGCATGAAAAACCCATTTATCTAAATTAAGGGGGGAGGATTAGCCCCCCCTTTCCCCCTTTATACTTCACCAATGAACCCCCAAAACTAATCAGGAAAGAGCCTTATCACAATGAAAATATATACAAAATTTGAAGAAAATCGGATAAATCTGCTTGAAAAACCGATTTATCAAAATGAAGAGGGGTTAGCACCCTTTCCCCTCTTTATACTTAACCAATAAACCCCCAAAACTAATCAGGGATGCGCCTTATCACAATGAACCTATACACAAAATTTGAAGAAAAACGGTTATTTCTATCAAGAGTTATCGCGTTACGAACATACATACATACGTACATACAGAACCGGCGGGCACATTAGCTCTCAGACTTTGATAGTCTGTGAGCTAAATAAAAACAAAACTGCCCAGTTAAACTGAGGGCATTGAGCTCACAGGCTATTCACACTAATTGTATATTATACTCTTATTTCAAAGAATTTGAAATAAGCCCCTCGAAAAATAAAGAAATCAACAATATATTAAGGGGGGGTCATCCCCCCGTTACCCCCTCATAGTTAACTAATGAACCCCTTAAACTAATCAGGGAAGTCTCTAATTACAATGAATATATATACAAAATTTGAAGAAAATTGGATAATTCTGCATGAAAAACCCATTTATCTAAATTAAGGGGGGATTAGCCCCCCCGTTCCCCCCCTTTATACTTAACCAATCAATCCCGAAAACTAATCAGGGAAGCGTCTTAACCCAATGAACCTATAAACAAATTTTGAAGCAAATGGGATAATTCTGCATGAAAAACCCATTTATATAAATTAAGGGGGGATTAGCCCCCCCCCCCGTTCCCCCCCTTTATACTTAACCAATCAATCCCGAAAACTAATCAGGGAAGTGCCTTAACACAGTGAACCTATAAACAAAATTTGAAGGAAAACGGAATAATTCTGCATGAAAAACCCATTTATATAAAATAAGGGGGGGGGGGATCAGCCCCCCGTTCCCCCCCCCCTTTATATTTAACCAATAAATCCCGAAAGCTAATCAGGGAAGCGCCTTAACCCAATGAACCTATAAACAAATTTTGAAGCAAATGGGATAATTCTGCATGTAAAATCCATTTATATAAATTAAGGGGGGGATTAGCCCCCCCCCCCCTTTATACTTAACCAATCAATCCCAAAAACTAATCAGGGAAGCGCCTTAACACAGTGAACCTATAAACAAAATTTGAAGGAAAACGGAATAATTCTGCATGAAAAACCCATTTATATAAATTAAGGGGGGGATTAGCCCCCCGTTCCTCCTTTTATACTTAACCAATCAATCCCGAAAACTAGTCAGGGATGTGCCTTAACACAGTGAACCTATAAACAAAATTTGAAGGAAAACGGATTTTTCTATGAAGAGTTATCGCGTTACGTACGTACATACATACATACAGAACCGGCGGGCACATAAGCTCTCAGGCTTTGATAGCCTTTGAGCTAAAAAGTGATTCGCAAAACAAAATGGCTCTACGATGGTCTATTTTCGATTAGAGTAAGTTCTGATCTATTCTACTAAAGTGATGGACTAAAATATTTTGATTTTCTGCAAAAAATTCGTCATTTGTCCACCCCATAAATTCTGTAATTTACGAACTTGTTACAGAAAAACATAACGTATTAGTTATTAAATTAGTAAAATAGATCCGAAATCAGACCGTAATCAAACCGATAGCAGAACATCCTAGAGCCATTCCCTTCGTCGCATCAATTTTTTAAAATAATTCTGGTTGAGAACACATCCATTTTTCCTCGTCGCCATTATACTATATTAAATATTAGTTATTAAAATAACAATTCAGTAAAGGTAGCACTAATCTAAGGCGCGATAATATATTTTTACTTACACAACATAAACACAAGATAACAAACTCACAATACTCTGAAAAACTAATAACATCTGTAGGAAAAACCGATCTTTTAAATGGCTGGCATATGAATACTTATTTGTTGGTGCTGCCATCTACAAACTGTTAGCTTAAACACAAACACTACAATATCCCTTGTCGATCCTTGTTTTCTGTCTGGTGTCCTTTTCTAGAATCATTGAAAAATAAAGCTCGTGTCTTTCTGACATAGATGTACAAGCAAATTTTAAAAGAATGTGAATTGTGATTTTTGCAGATTTCTGACAGCGGTTGGGTAGAAATAAAATAAAAAAGAAAACTGTCCAGTTAAACTGAGAGCATTGAGCTCACAGGCTATTCACACTAATTGTATATTAAACACTTATTTCAAAGAATTTGAAATAAGCCCCTCGAAAAATAAAGAAATCGACAATATATTAAGGGGGGATCATCCCCCCGTTCCCCCACCCCCTTATAGTTAACAATTGAACCCCCAAACCTAATCAGGGAAGCCCTTTATTACAATGAACATATATACTAACTTCGAAGCAAATCGGATTAATTCTGCATGAAAAACCCATTTATCTAAATTAAGGGGGATTACCCCCCGTATCCCCCTTTATACTTAACCAATGAACCCCAAGACAAACCAGGGAAGCTCCTTACCACAATGAGCCTATATACAAAATTTGAAGAAAATCGGATAATTCTCCATGAAAAACACATTCATCTAAATTAAGGGGGAGGATAAGCCCCCCCCCCCTTTACCCTCTTTATACTTAACAAAAGAACCCCCTAAACTAATCAGGAAAGCGCCTTATCACAATGAACCTATACATAAAATTTGAAGAAAAACGGTTATTTCTATCAAGAGTTATCGCGTTACGAACATACATACATACGTACATACAGAACCGGCGGGCACATTAGCTCTCAGACTTTGATAGTCTGTGAGCTAAATAAAAACAAAACTGCCCAGTTAAACTGAGGGCATTGAGCTCACAGGCTATTCACACTAATTGTATATTATACTCTTATTTCAAAGAATTTGAAATAAGCCCCTCGAAAAATAAAGAAATCAACAATATATTAAGGGGGGGTCATCCCCCCGTTACCCCCTCATAGTTAACTAATGAACCCCCAAACCTAATCAGGGAAGCCCTTTATTACAATGAACATATATACTAAATTCGAAGCAAATCGGATTAATTCTGCATGAAAAACCCATTTATCAAAATTAAGGGGGATTACCCCCTGTATCTCCCTTTATACTTAACCAATGAACCCCAAGACAAACCAGGGAAGCTCCTTACCACAATGAGCCTATATACAAAATTTGAAGAAAATCGGATAATTCTCCATGAAAAACACATTCATCTAAATTAAGGGGAGGATAAGCCCCCCCCCCTTTACCCTGTTTATGCTTAACAAAAGAACCCCCTAAACTAATCAGGAAAGCGCCTTATCACAATGAACCTATACACAAAATTTGAAGAAAAACGGTTATTTCTATCAAGAGTTATCGCGTTACGAACATACATACATACGTACATACAGAACCGGCGGGCACATTAGCTCTCAGACTTTGATAGTCTGTGAGCTAAATAAAAACAAAACTGCCCAGTTAAACTGAGGGCATTGAGCTCACAGGCTATTCACACTAATTGTATATTATACTCTTATTTCAAAGAATTTGAAATAAGCCCCTCGAAAAATAAAGAAATCAACAATATATTAAGGGGGGGTCATCCCCCCGTTACCTCCTCATAGTTAACTAATGAACCCCTTAAACTAATCAGGGAAGTCTCTAATTACAATGAATATATATACAAAATTTGAAGAAAATCGGATAATTCTGCATGAAAAACCCATTTATCTAAATTAAGGGGGGATTAGCCCCCCCATTCCCCCCCTTTATACTTAACCAATCAATCCCGAAAACTAATCAGGGAAGCGCCTTAACACAGTGAACCTATAATCAAAATTTGAAGGAAAACGGAATAATTCTGCATGAAAAACCCATTTATATAAAATAAGGGGGGGATTAGCCCCCCGTTCCCCCCCTTTATACTTAACCAATAAATCCCGAAAACTAATCAGGGAAGCGTCTTAACCCAATGAACCTATAAACAAATTTTGAAGCAAATGGGATAATTCTGCATGTAAAACCCATTTATATAAATTAAGGGGGGGATTAGCCCCCCCTTTACACTTAACCAATCAATCCCAAAAACTAATCAGGGAAGCGTCTTAACCCAATGAACCTATATACAAAATTTGAAGAAAATCGGATAATTCTCCATGAAAAACACATTCATCTAAATTAAGGGGGAGGATAAGCCCCCCCTTTACCCTCTTTATACTTAACCAAAGAACACCCTAAACTAATCAGGAAAGCACCTTATCACAATGAACCTATATACAAAATTTTAAGAAAATCGCATAATTCTGCATGAAAATCGCAGTTATCTAAATTAAGGGGGGGGGGGGGGCAGCCCTCCGTTACTTTTATACTTAAACAATGAATCCCCAAAACCAATCAGGAAAACGCTTTATCACCATTAACCTGTATACAAAATTTGAAGAAAATCGGATAATTCTGCATGAAAAACCCATTTATCTAAATTAAGGGGAGATTAGCCCCCCCTTTCCCCCTTTATACTTAAGCAATGAACCCCCAACACTCTTCAGAGAAGCGCATTATCACAATGAACCTATATACAAAATTTGAAGAAAATCGAATAATTCTGCATAAAAACTCATTTATCTAAATTAGGGGGGCTTATCCCCCCTTTCCCCCTTTATACTTTACCAATGAACCCCCAAAACTATTGACAGAAGCGCATTATCAAAATGAACCTATGTACAAAATTTGAAGAAAATGGGATAATTCTGCATGAAAAACCTATTTATCTAAATTATGGGGGGTTAGCCCCCCATTTCCCCCCTTTTTGCTTAACCAATGAACCTCAAAAACTAATCAGGGAAGCGCCTTATCCCAAGGAACCTATAAACAAAATTTAAAGTAAAACGGTTAGTTCTATCAAGAGTTATCGCGTTACGTACGTACATACATACATACATACATACGTACGTACGTACGCACAGAACCGGCGGGCACATAAGCTCTCAGGCTTTGATAGCCTGTGAGCTAAAAATTGCTATTTTAAACAGATTTTTCAGGGGCATGAAAATCACGATACGTTGTCATGAGGGAATATTTAGGATTAATACTTATTTCTATGTAAGTCGAGATTTTTAAATGAGAAAATTAATCTTGAAACAATTTTAAAATGTTATTAACAGTTTTCTACCGCATACTTTCGATATCGGTCTCGGACTCTGATGGCACAAAAATTTTCGGTCTCGGGCGGGCTCGGATTTCAAATCGTCGGGCTCGGGCTCCGAAAATAAAATAACCCGAACTCATCTCTACTTTCTATGAATTCAATATTTTTAATTTGAATTTTTTTAACGTAGCTGCTTCTGATGCCGGTGCAAGAGGGGATTCGCTACACACCCTTTCACATGCCCATTGACAGCTACTCTACATTTGAGGAAAACAGACACCATCTCTCTGTCGAATTGGTTTAAATCTATCTCGGCCAATTCCTCATTGCTTCAAAATATAATTAGCTGCATGTCCTTAATAAAAAAAAACCAATTGTTATTCCAAATGCCACCAGTACACATCATTGGTGGTGGTGATGATGATGATGCTTTTCCTGATGATGAAGAAGTTTATTGAAAAAAATCCACTGTCTCTACTTTTAAAATATTTTACGCTAAAAATCTGACAATTTCAAATAATTTTTAAACTCTTATTAATTGTGACTTTTCTGCTGAGTATGACTTTTGAGTATGACTTTTTGAGTATGACTTTTCTGCAAATTAAGCTGGGCTGCTTTGTCAAATATGTAAAAATATGTAATTTTTTTTAAAAATAAACTTGCCAAGCAGGGCTTGCAGAGGCTAAAGCCATATGGTAGGCCTCCCTGCTTGGTTGAATCTGATGCCTTTCATTACAAAATTTAATTGGATGTTTACTGATTATTTCGAAATTTTTATCACTGAAAGATAAAATGTTTTGTGAGCATGTCGAAATAGAATTGCGAGGTAAAAATATGAAAAAATATAAAAATATGCATTTAATTTTTATAAATTGATTCTAGATCTCTTAAAGAAAAACAATTTAAATCTTTAAGAAATTCTCAAACCGTCTTTCTATCCAAATTGGAAAGTATAAAGCCAGGAAATAAAAAGGCTTACCGAGCAATAATGTTATATTTAATTTATTGTGATTTTATCGTTTCGAAATATTTGTTCTCGTAAAAGTACTTGCATCTTTTATTGCTTTTCAAAAGATTCTAAAGAAGAGAAGGCTTTTTAATTCCCCTTCAAAGCGTGTTTCTTCACTTTTACAATTCTAATATTTTCTATTTTAGATAGATTCTGAACCGATGAATTCTTTGTGCGAAAGTAATATAAGTACTTAGTTTCTTGTTTAGATAAGTGGTTAAAAAATGTTGAGTGTTGTGTTTTCATTAACCGACTTCCAAAAAGAAGGAGGTTATACAATTCGTTTGTATCTTTTTTTTAACATTTTCCAATATAATTGAAAAGTGTTTATGAATTCGATTTTTTCTGCCCATCTGTCTGACCGAGCTCTAACGCTCCTAAATATAGTCAAATTGCTTTATGATTCGATTATGTTATTGCGATTTACTATGGCTTGTTCGGTATTCAAAATGAAGTGTGTATCATTCATGGTTCGTTTATAGGGACACTCAAAAGTCTTCCGTTACATTATGATCGATGGGGAAAAACCGTCTGCAAGATATTTTAATAATGTTATACTTTTTCAAAAATATTGAAATTGATATACAGGGTGATTATAAAAAAACATCCCGATATATGAGCCCATAACTGTCATACCGTTCACAGAAACTGAATGAAATTCTGGCCTAAAGTATTTTGAGGTATGCGCTCAAGAATCACGTGAAAAACAACAGTTAAATTCTATCAATTACGGTTACAGTGACAAAATTTCGAAAATTTCAAATGGCAACACCTACTTTTATTTTATTGGAATGTGATCTTCGTAGTGAAAAACCATAAAAAGCGTTGGAACGCTACCTGTAGCACGAAAATCGCCGGCGCTAGACAGACTAAGAAGAAAAGTGAAAACAACCAATAAAGGACAGAGAAGCAACAGAAAGTACAACATTTTATTGTTTAGTGCTATCCACCATCTGCCGCATGTAAAGTGTCGTCGTGTGTAAAATGGAAAATGTATGAAACACAATAAAATGTTTTGTTTTCTGTTGCTTCTCTGTCCTTATTGGTTGTTTTCACTATTCTTCTTAGTCTGTCTAGCGCCGGCGATTTTCGTGCTACAGGTACCGTTCCAACGCTTTTTATGGATTTTCCCTATGAAGATCACATTGCAATAAAAAAAAGTAGGTGTTGCCATTTGAAATTTTCGAAATTTTTTCACTGTAACCGTAATTATTACCGTAGAATTTAACTGTTGTCTTTCATATGATTCTTGAGCGCATACCTCAAAATACTTTAAACCAGTGGTTCCCAAACTTTTGGGCTCGCGGAGCCCCTTTTGGGAAGAATTTCTAAGGCAGAGCCCCTTAACCCCACGGTACTCTATGGTTTACAATTAATGTTTTTTATGCCTATGGAGCAGAGAAAGATCTGCTGTATAAGAGTCCGAACCAGTAGTTTCCAACATGGGGCCAAGGTTCTCAATTTGGCTCTTTTCTTGATACAGAAATTTTTAATTCATACTAGAAATTTTTAAAATCAAATTCTCTATTTTTTAACCCTTTAACAGCTTTATTTACTATTACTATTATTGGACAAAATAAATTTAAAATAAGGACAAATAACCACTTTTTTGTATTAAAATATCTGCCTTGTATAATCGAGATATGTCCGCTAAATACAGCAAAAATTATAGTTAAAAATATGTGGTTTCTGAAAGTTTTTAGCAACGAAGAAAACAAACTCTTACCCGAGCGATATTCCAGCAATACTGTTAAGGGGTTAATGTCATCCATTTTTTAAATAAAAAATAGTCTTTAGGGATTTCCAGTATGAACTCGGAATTAAAGATCAAAATGGTAACCCTGTATGGGCCATGCATTGCATTAGGTATTACGTGAAACTATTATTATTTATGGCGAAAACCACACACACACATGCAGAAAAAAAGTAAGTTGTACAGTTTTCATTTACAAAGAGAAACTTCTGTATAATCCCAATAGGCTACTCGCGAAAATAAAAAAAATTGCGTAGGCCCAGTCGCCCATGAGTAATTATGTAAGACGTTTTCGCTAGTCCCGCGCACCTGTAATAGAATTATGCGATTGCGGATTCTTGTTTCGGTCTATTTTACGTTTATAGTACTTCTAAACATTCAACAAAAACGAATCACTCTGAACATCTTCTTTTGAAAAATTTTTAGAGTTTCGTTCATCTTACGAAACCCTATTGCTCCGGCTACGTTGTCTGTCTGTCACAGAGCCAGTTCTTAGAAACTATATAACTTACAAGAATGAAATTTCGTGTACTTACAGCTGAATATCTACTATAAAGCTCAAAATCATAAAATTAAAAAAAAATCGTATTATTTTAATATAGAGAGATAAAAAACCAAAAATCTAACAGCCTTTTCCTATTAAATTTAAACATTTTTCGTTATAGCAGTTGCCAACACTTAAAAATCCACAATAAAATTTTTTCTACAATAATTAATTTCTATTGAAAGATTTCCACGTGAAAAATGAAAATGAAATAAAAAGTTTCTCCAATTGAAAAAAAAGTTTATGACGTCATATTGGTAATAAAACGGAAATTTTCAAACATTTCTCAATAATACAAGGAGTATGAGTATGTGTAAATACAGAAAGCAGCTTAATATGACTTCATTAGAGAGTTAAAAGGAAAATTAATCTGACGTCATATTGGAAGTTTAACAGACTTTTCAAATGTTTGAGAATAATACAAAGTGAGTATCAATATGAGTAATAGAGAATAGTAAATATATGAGTTTGAGGAACGTATTGAATCATGATAAAAACCCGATTATGGAAATATGGGCATATTTTAACATTTTGAAGGTCTCTATACAACATGTTTAATTTTTTTTTTTTTTTAATATGGCATTTAGTCCACATGAGAGATGTTATTATGACAGAGTGTAATAGCGGGTAGCCCCGCTATCGGGCCGGTTCAGCTTTTCGAAAAAATGAAAAAAATAGACCGGTAAATTTTTCCTTTATAAAATACATGACTTTTTTTTAAAAATGAAGTTTATTTGGATTTATTAAAGAAAGGATAAAGTGTTTTGAAAGTAATATTAAACGAAACCCTTTGTGCGATCTTCGATCACACTTACCCACTTGTTTAAAAATACATTTCGAAGCAGAACTTATTTTTAGTGTTTAAGTAGGCGGGGCAAAATCGATAACCAGTATTGTTAGATGTAGCATAGTTCACTTTTTTGAAATATTTAGCTATTAATTATAATTTTGAAAGAAACTTTCTTTCAGCATTGATTTTGCCTCAAAATAGATGTACGGTTAAAATCTACACATGTTAAAAGAACTGCAACTAGTAGAAAAACTTTACTAACCAAACGGGATATATTGGTTGGGTTAAATTTATATCAGGGCGGATACTCATTGAGGGAAAGTCTAAGCAAGGGGTGGAGCTGAGCAAAAGTTTAGATTGTTAGTGTGATGACAAATGTAAAGAACCAATATATTTTTTTAGGGTTTCGTTCATCTCACGAAACCCTATTACTCCCGCTGCGTTGTCTGTCCGTCACAGAGCCATTCTCAGAAACTATGTAACTTACAGATTTGAAACTTTGTGTATATATCGATGAATACCAGCTATGAAGCTCAAAATATTAAAATTTGAAAAAATCGTATTATTTTAATAAATAGAGATAAAAAACCAAAATTCTAACAGGCTTTTCCTATTAAATTTAAACATTTTTTGTTAAAGCAGTTGCCAAAAATTAAAAATCCACAATGAAATTCTTTCTACAATAATTAATTTTCTATTGAACGATTTCCACGTGAAAAATGAAAATGAAATAAAAAGTTTCACCAATTGGAAAAAATATTAATATGAAATAAAAATGATTGACGTCATAGTGGTAATAAAACGGAAATTTTCAAAGATTTCTCAATAATACAACGAGTATGAGTATGTGTATGTACACAAAGCAGATTAATATTACGTCATTAGAGAATTAAAAAGAAAATCTGACGTTATATTCAAAGTTTAACGAATTTTTCAAATGTTTGAGAATAATACAAAGCGAGTATCAATATGAGTAATAGAGAATAGTAAATATATAAGTTTGAGAAACATATTGAATCATGATAAAAATCCGATTATAGAAATATTCGCATATTTTAAAATTTTGAAAGTGTTTAATTTTGAACATGTTTAATTTTGAAATTATTATTTTTTTAAATCGCATAAAACATTACTTTTTTTTTTTTTTTTTTTTTTTGCTAAATGAAATTTATTTGGATTTATTAAAGACAGGATAAAGTGTTTTGAAAAGAATATTTAAAGAAACCCTTTGAGCGATCTTCCATCACACTTACCCACTTGTTTAAATTGCTACAGCCTTATTTCTGATAGGAAAATGTGGCATCATAACATAAGAATCTTAGCCAATGCCGAGACCAATTAAAACAAAATTTTAAAGAGGGGTTGTTAAATGATACAAGATGTTAAAAAATGCGTTTTCAATAACATACATTGCTTTAAAAATGGAGTACAATTATGTAAAACAGCATAGAAAATTTAAATAACTAAGAATTAATAAAAATAAAATAAACAGATTAAAGGAATTAAAGAACAAGAAAAAAAAAACTATATACACAACGTATACAAATATTAAATGAATCTAATGAGGGGTTCATTAAATAAACAAGATGTTACAAAAAAAAAAGCGTTTTAATCGACAAACATTGTTTTACTATGAAAAACAGCACAGAAAATTTAAATATACAAATAACATAAACAGATTAAAGAAATTAAAGTTATAAAAAAAAGAATTATATATACACAATATACACAAATGTAAAATGAATCTAATGAGGGGCTTTAAATGATACAAGATGTTCTAAAAAAGATGTTTTAATGGTCAAACATTGTTTTACTATGAAAAACAGCATAGAAAATTTAAATAACTAAAAATTAATACAAATAACATAAACAGCGCCTTTGCTCTTTCGATTAACGTTGTGCATTCAATTCAGAATACTATTTTTCGTAGCTTATTTTGAATCGAATTTTTAAAACACATTAAATGAAAAAAAATAAAATAAAGTAGTTCAAACCAAAAATATTATATAGAAAATTGATACATGAAAAATACAAAATTTTATATGATTTAAAAAAATATATTATAGTATATTTCAACCCAGTGATAGATGTATAGTTATTTTTGAAACATACACACAAATTCCTACATACTTTCGAAAAATTTTCCCTTGCAATATGCTAATTTCTTTCATGTTTTGTTTATTTTCCTGGAACGTCGCGGAGCCCCTGAAAAGTATAGGTGGAGCCCCAAGGGCTCCACGGAGCACACTTTGGGAACCTCTGCTTTAAACCAAAGTTTCATTCAGTTTCTGTGAACGGTATGATAGTTAGGGGCTCATATATCGGGATAGTTTTTTTATAATCACCCTGTATATCACTGGAGTTCACAATAAGATGCTTACGCATATGGTGCGCACAACATTTATTATTCATAAACAGCGACATACAAAAATGTTTGGTTACAGTATGGTGTATGAGCCGTAATTGTTGGAAGCAAGTTTTCAGTTGTTGTATATGTTTTTAAATATAACAATTATTTTGTATAGTACCTAGTGTGTATAAATTACATAGATCACATACAGAGCTATACAAAAGAAATCGTAAACATTTCCGTTTTTTGATGGAAATTGCTGAAGGGAATTTTCAACTGCGTTAAGCGTTTCCTAACTGAACTAATTTTTAACATGCTATGTTATATATATACAAATCTATAGACCATATTACAGAGGTTCACAACAGAATTTGTAAACGTTTCCGACTACAGTTGGTAACTGCCGATGTTGAGTTTTCTAATGTTTTATTCGTTTTCCAAATTGTTTACTTAGATAGCATCTTTCACCTTAACAGTGAAGTTATGTTACAGTACTCTGGTTGTGTTGGAAAGTGTTTCATAATGTATGCTTGACGCGCGATTTTTCTATTTTGTTTTTCTATATGTATGTCCATGGATTCTCTGATTTTCAAACTTTTTTCTTGCTAGTAAGGTCTTAGTCTGCAGATTGTCTCTTAACAATATGTCCGAAATCTAACAATAATATATTTGACTGTCTGTTTTCTACTTTTTTTTTTTTTTTTTTTTTTTTTACTTTATGAGCTTTAATTTTCGTAAAGTTTGACCAATTGTGACGAAATTTTAATATGGTGTTAAGGTACTCACACACAGTACTACTTTATGTTTTTAAAATAGCCAATGCATCGTGTATAGTTTTTTTTTTGTTTACAGTGACACGTCAAAAATTTTAACACTGCGCGTTAAAATGAGCGAAATTTGAAACAAAGGGAACTAAAACGAATGTGAATTATAGATCTGAAACGGGGCGGTAACCGAACACGACCCAATCCGTAGGTAAAATTATTTGCTTGAGAGATGAGTTACATTAAAAAAATGTATAGATTCTGGGATAACTTCAGTGAAAATTAGGTTAACAGCCGAATATCTCAATCCATTAAAGTAAATAAACAAAAGATTCATTCATCGTGAGTCATAGAAATATTAACCATGGAGGTAATCATTCGCAAAGCAAGATCTCCATGGTGAATTGACAGCTCTGTCTGGTGTCGAAAAAAAATTCGCATCTGTAAACATGGCATACGTAAGGCATCCTCATTTTGTTCATAGCAGACGATATAATTAATTTCACTGAAATAATAACGATGATTTTTTACATTGTAAAGCTAGTTATAGCACGAAACGAATGCACCTCACTTGTCACGTTTAACGTACAATTTCCAAGTTGTTTAAACTTAATTATGCATTACAGCGATAAAAGCTGGCTTATATGAAGATAGAATTAAATTCGTCTTAAAATTAATTTTATATTCTAATTGGGAATTAAACGATTAATGCAATGCCAGATAAAAATGGTCGCATAATTTTTCCTCTATGTAATGAATAATTTTAAGTAACTAGTTGTCTAATAAATATGTTTTTGTTTTTGCTTTTATTTGTATAATATAAGTCTATAACACAAAACGTGTTATTTTATCTTATAGAAATGTAATTAGAAGAGGGATATACTTTCTAAGTCTTTTCAATAGTTTTCTGTGAGATATCGAACAATCTTTTTCAGCCTTGTAATATTTTGCGCTAGAGCACAAAATAATAGCTTTGAAAATTTCGCAGTGATTTGATATTTTAAAATCAACCAGAACAAAATATTCTTTTTGAAAGATGAAAAGTTTCTTCAATTCTTCGTGATGAATAGAATTTTATTCGGAAAATAAGTTGAAAAGGGAAGATAATTTTATCGTAGGAGTTTTGGTTTTTGTTATTTTGTCTTTTCATCTGTTTTTGATTTTTATTCTTACAAACTTACAGTAACGGTTTGTTTCTCCCAATATCTTGCGAGATTTATAAAATATTTTTAAAGAATTTTCCGAAGCATTTTTCTTTTAAGAAAGGATATTTGTAATTAATGGTAATTATTTTTAATGTTCATTACAAATTTAGAGAATACAAGCGAAAAGTATTCACATCATTAATAAACTTGAAAGAATTTAAGGCTGTTCCCAAATCCAAAGGAGCTACTTTCTGACACATTTCTGAATTCATTTGGAAATGCATGAAATTGGCAGGTGTTTTTATTCAGAAACTATGTCACCGAATAAAATTTTCCATTTTTTTGGTAAAGGCAGATGATATTTCAGTAAATACTGGTCGTCACGTGACAAAAATGCCTTATAACTCGATAAGTAATTTATTTATCAAGAAATGGAAAATGCCATTCGATCACAAATCGCTTCAGTCAGTCTTTACATTTAAAAATTAATCAGAAAATGTGCCAGAAAGTTTCGCGTTGTTGAGCAGAGAATTTGAGAACCGCCTTAAATATTAACGTATTTCACTTCAATTTGGCTCTCATTTTTTAAAAATAAAACACAAATGAGTTTTTTTTAATATAAAAAGTTTCTGAGACAGTTTTAGAAAGTTAGTATAAGCTAGAGAATACCTATTGGATGTTCACTTTCACCGGAATATATTAAAATTTAAAAGCTTAACCCGTGGGCTTGCGTGTTTGTTGAAATATGCCAACTGTTATTTGTGTGCCTATTTATAAAAACAGATATTATACTACTACACGTAATTTAAATGCTACTAATAAAATCATACTTCGAGAAAACTTCGTTATTGTACTGTATTAGGCGAAAATGCGGACTTCAATTAATATGGAAATCTTTATTTCCACCCATTTGCAGGCACTCCCTTTCATAAAACAGATGCAATGCATAGTCTACATTGCAAAAAAAAAAGTTGATTTTACAGTATAATACTGGCATCTCAGTTGCCAGTATTATACAGTAAAATTAACAGTAATAAACAATAAAATAAGCAGTAATACGCTGCCGCGCAATCAACACTTTTAGGTAGATTTCGTAAGAAATACTACCTATTACATTCTCACCTAAGTTGGAAATTTTGAAAAATTTTTGCAGATCTACGCTGATCATGACTCCCAGAACCCAAAACCACCCCCAGTTCAAAACTTTATCTATCTATCTATCTATGTCACTTTTTTCTGACCACGATAACTGGAAAAATTCCGCATTAATCTTTTACAAACTGATACATAAAATCAAGGGGCATAAAATCTCGGTCAAGTTCGTTAATGGGCAAAATTGAACCAAGGGGGGGGAGGGTGGGGGGGCTTTTTGTGAAAACAGAAAACCCCCCATAATTTCTTAATTATGATACGTATCGAATCCGTTTAAAGTTATTATTACTTCTAGGAGAAGGGTCGAAAATGTATGTATGGCAGATTTTTGATATAATTAAAAATGGCCCCAAGGGGGGGAAAAAAGGGATGTGTTAAGAAAAAAAAATCATACCTTCGTCAATTCACAAGATATCAAATTCGCGTAAATTTATTATTAATCCTCTTAATATTATCTAAAACTTTTATATTGACAAGTTTTTTATAGGACCAACCGTTATAGCAAAAAAAAAAATTAAAAACAAAAGAAATACCTGCCGGCTCCGCCTGCAAACAAGTTATTTTTCGAAGTAGGCGGTTCCAACTCCCGCATCTTTTCGAAACTGATACATAAAATCAAGGGGCATAAAATCTCGGTCAAGTTCGTTAATGGACAAAATCGAACCAAGGGGGGGGGGGGGGGCTTTTTGTGAAAACAGAAAAAACCCCATAATTTCTTACTTATGATAAGTATCGAATCCGTTTGAAGTTATTATTACTTCTAGGAGAAAGGCCGAAAATTTATGTATGACAGATTTTTGATATAATTAAAAATTGCCTTAAGGGGGGAAGGGGGGGTTAGAAGAAAAAAATTCATAACTTCGCCAATTCTCAAGATTTCAAATCCGCTTAAATTTATTATTAATCCTCTTAATATTATTTAAAACTTTTATATTTACAAGTTTTTTATAGGACCAACCGTTATAGCAAAAAAAAAAAAAAAAAAAAAAATAAATAAAAACAAAAAAATCCCTGCCGATTCTGCCTGCAAACAAGTTAGTTTCGAAGTAGGCGGTTCCAACTGCCGCATCATCGTAAAAAGGCCATTTCTTCCGCAATTCACGACAAACAGGCGCCCCACGGTCTGCGTCTTCGAAATCTACCTGTGCCTGTAGGCCGAGCCGTCAGGGATTTTTTTTTTTTGCAGTGCACTTCGGAACTCTGTTTATCAGCTATCGGACCAATGAAATGATTTTTAAAATCAGTTCAGTAGTAACAGAGTCTATTTCCTACTAACAAAAGCTTGTTTATTTTTATACACCATTGTAGTATAACTTGAAAAATTTAAAAACCATAATATTATTCTTTTTTTTTTAATTGCTAAAAAGCGTAAAATAAAAACATTGTAAACAGTAAAATAAGTTTTATTAGACTGTTCACGTTTCTGCTCCATCGGAGCCATTATCAAAAGAAATAAAAATATTCTACAATTGCACGGTCTATGAAGTTATTATTTGAAACACTATCATTTATTTTTTCACGTACTTTTAAAAATTACGCACGTTATTTTAAACTTTTACTTTGATGTTTATTTCCATATTTGTAACCATGGATTTTTTGTTCTGATTTTGTTTTGATAATGGCTCAGATGGAGCCGAAATATGTCAACAGTCTAATAAAACTTATTTTACTGTTTTTTTTTTTTTTTTTTTTTTTTTTTTTTTTTTTTTTTTACGCCTTTTAGCAATTTAAAAAAAAGTATATTGTTACAAGATGTTATAATTTGTTATATTTTTATAATATTATTATTAAAATAAAAATAATCATTTTCATAAAAAATAAAATGTTGTTAACCCCTTGGGGACGAACGACATGTATACGTGACGCAAAAGATGCCCAGAATCCTCGATTATTCCCAACAGTAACTTTTTATTGTAAGCTTTGCCTTATCTAATGACAGCATTTCTCCGATTCAATTAGGCGAAAATTTCTGTTTTGAGAAACCGGTGGTAAAAGATTAAAAAGGACGTTCGTCGCGAAGGGGTTAAGTAATAATTTGGAAAACATAAATTTAGCATATTTAAATGTCATTTTTGTGCGGCGGAAGGCTAAATATGAAGTACTTCCTTACCTAGTTGGCAATCCTATATCTTTTTCCATTTTAATAATTTATAGCAATTACTGGTACAGGGCTGCCACTGGAGACGATTTTTATATTCTATTTGCGCCACTATTTTAATAAATAAATTTTGTAGTACATTTCTCTGCAAAGTGTAATGTGAAAAAAATTTGTATTGAGAAAGTGGTGTGAGATAAAAATAAAAAATAGTCGCCAGTGGCAGCCCTGTGGTTCTTGTGTTTATCTTATTGTTCAGATGAGTTGTATCTAACACTGGCATATAAAACAATTAATTGTTTTACCCTTTTAAATTTTAAAAGTTTAAATTAAAAATCATATTGTTCGTGCGTATATCAGTGTCTTCGAAGTTATTCCTGTGCAAAATTTAAAGTTTCTAGGAAAGCAGTTTCAGAGAAATCAGTTTTAGCGAAAAATATAACTGTAGAAAGTCCCCCTGACCATCCCACCCATTTGAAATTCGATTTTATTTAAAACTTTTCTTTGGGAAAATCACAATGTGATAGAAACCAGCCAGTCACATTTATATTTTCTCGCCCCAATAGTTTTCAAGTAATTATGATTATAGAGCATTTTGTAATCATTTCATTTTTTTAAATCTCGAATATCTTAACAAACCTTCTTAGCGAGCATTTGTGTCTTAAAATCAACAACAATATAAAATTTCAGCCTCAACAGAATAAAATAAATCCGAATTTTAGAACGTTTTTTGCTCTTGCACCCGCTTGAGAGTATAATTTGTAAAAAGATAAACTATAGCCTATTTTTAAGAAGAGACTGTCATCGTTATTATACTGAGAGAAAATTTGAAATCAATTTAATAGTTCCAACTTAATCGTTTTTTAGAAGTGAAAAATCACTTTTTAAAAATTGAAGCACATTTAGACCCATGCTTTTAAGGATATTTTCAGGGATTTGTTCAAGGATATTTTATTCATAAAATTTTCGAAGAGTTTGTAATAAATTTCCACAGAAACATGCAGAGTTTTTGCATACCATGTTACCCCACTCCAAACCATTAGAGATGAGACGGGCTGAGCCCGAGCCTGAGAAACAGGCTCGAGCTCGAATTTTATACCAGTCTTCAAGCTCGGGCAGGCTCGGGGCAAAGTGAAAATTTTACTTATTCGCATTTTGAAAAAAAGAAAAAAAAACTTGCTATTGATAAACAAGAATGTAGTCTTTTAAGGCGGTATTAAAAAAAAAAATATTTTTCCACGCTCAACAACTCAAAATTTTGAGACACATTCCCAGACTCATTTTTAAAAGTAACAACAGGAAACTTGGCGGCGTGATTTATAGACATTTATAAGAGCCCCATGTTTTTATTTTCCGTTCAATTAATTAGAAATTGATTTACAGACAATTATTTTCACAGTACGATCATTTTTAGGGTTTCGTTCATCTCACGAAACCCTATTGCTCCCGCTCCGTTGTCTGTCTGTCACAGAGCCATTCTCGAAATCTGTGTGTAACTTACAGAGTTGAAATTTCGTGTATAAATCAGAATATCAGCTGTAAAGAGCTGAAAATATTAAAATTTGAAAAATTCGTATTATTTTAATAAATAGAGATAAAAAACCAAAATTCTAATAGCCTTTTTCTATTAAATTTTTCGTTATAGCAGATGCCAAAAATTTAAAATCTACAATGAAATTCTTTCTACAATAATTAATTTTCTATCAGACGATTTTCACGTGAAAAATGAAAATGAAATAAAAAGTTTCACCCATTGAAAAAAAGATAAATATGAAATAAAATTGATTGACGTCATAGTGGTAAATAAAACGGAAAATGTCTAAGATTTCTCAATAATAAAAGGAGTATGAGTATGTGGATGTACACAAAGCAGATTAATATCACGTCATTAGAGAATTAAAAAGAAAATCTGACGTCCTATTGGAAGTTTAACTAATTTTTCAGATGTTTGAGAATAATACAAAGCGAGTAACAATATGAATAATAGAGAATAGTAAATATATGAGTTTGAGGAATGTATTGAATCATGATAAAAACCCGATTATGGAAATATTAGCATATTTTAACATTTTGAAGGCGTCCAACATGTTTAATTTTGAAATTATATATTTTTTAAATATAGCATTGTCCGTATGACGGATATTATTATGACAGAATATAATAGCGGGTTTCGCCCGCTATCCGACTGGTTTAGATTTTCGAAAAAACGGAAAAATAGACCGGTAAATTTTTACTTTATAAAAAACATGACTTTTTTTTTGTTGTTGCTGCTAAATTATATTTATTTGAATTTATTAAAGAAAGGATAAAGTGTTTTGAAAGGAATATTAAACGAAACCCTTTGTGCGATCTCCGATCACACTTACCCACTTGTTTTTGTTTCAAGCGCTATCGCGTTGGGAAATTCGGTTCAAAATGTCCACTTTGACAGCATTTTTTGAAATATATTCTGCCTTTATGAAAAAATCGAGACAGTGGGGACATTATAAAGTTTCTGAATAAGAGAACCTGCCAATTGGATGCATTTTAGAGCAAAAATGAATTTACAAATGTGTCTCAAAATAAGCAGTTTGGATTTGAATACACCCTTAAACAGTTTGAAACACGACTGAATTGTTATTGACAGGAAATATGGAAAAATATTCTATCTGATTCTGAAGCTTTCTAATAGTTAGCGTTAGTAACACGAAGAAGCCGCTAATATTCCCAGCTTTCTGTTTGAAGTCCTTTTCCAGAATGAATGGAAAACAGAACTCATGTCTTTCTGCCTGATATTTAAAAAAATAATTATTGTGACTTCTGCAGATTTTTGACTATGGTTGGATTTAAATAAGAAATTGGCCATTTTAAGCAGATTTTCAGAGACATGAAAATCACGATACGTTGTCATGAGGGAGTATTTAGGATTATTACTTATTTCTATGTAAGAAGATATTTTTAAATGAGAAAATTAATCTTGATTAATTTTAAAAGTTATTAACAATTTTCTATTGTGTATTGTCGGTATCAGGCTGGGATTCTAATGACACACAATCGGGGGGGCTAAGGCCCCGAAAAATGAGCCCGAAACCATCATAGAAGACCTGTGCCATCACCTAGGGTATGCAGCTCAATCGATAGAGCTAATATCCGATCATTTTATTTACTAAAAAACTTTTGAACTGGAAAGATTTTTCATATGTTCACAAAACCTTTATGTGTATACAACTACACAATTATGTCCTTTGGATTTTTTGATGCATGTTTTACCTAATAAAAGAAAATGATAAGTAAAAGAAAAAAAATAAAGAAAAGGTTTAGTTATAATGTACTACATCATAATTAAAGCTTTTCTTTATTTTTTTCTAAAATGGAAAAAAATGTTGAGGGACAATATTGATTGAGGTAAATATATTTTGTACATGAAATAAATTAAATTGCCAGTGATTTTTTTATGAGTTTCTTTTAAAAAATAAAATGGATATACAATTTTATTTCTAGCTTCCTGGCAAGAAAAAAATCGATCAGCATTTTCCCGGGGATCGAACTCGCACCGATTAAGTTTCTATGTGGTATAGAAAGACGGTGAATTTACAAACCATGCTACGGTTCAATCGAAAAGCGTCAGCTTATTTCTGAAGCAATCAATGACATTTACGTGATCACATACGTCATGATATTTATGTATCCTTATTGGACAAATGTTTTTGTCCTCTAAGGGGTGGCGAAAGCAAATTTTAATTTTTTATAATTTTTACGAAATATTGTATTAGCACCGTTTATAAGTACACTCTAATCCCGTTTTGAATCCGCCTCGGCACGATTATTTTATTCCCGATACCGTTTACAACTTACGAGCCGGTTTGGAGGGGAATCCAACCTAGGTCACTTTTTTGCGAAATTGGACCTGCAAGCTCCTAGGTTAGTAATTCGGCTTTTACCCATAATTACTTTCGAGGAATGACAAGCTACGGCTGCCGAAGGCAGTTGTATTTCACCGGCGATTCCAGGCTCTCGTGAACGTATACGAGGTCACTACCAAAAAGGGCCGGTTTACCCGGATATCTCTAAGGGGGTGCTCTTCAGCCGGAGGAGAAACGGGGGCGTAAGCCTCCTGCGCTTCACCACCCTTTCCCAAATGTCCAAACTCAGAGGACACCACCACAACACACTTGGGTGGAACGCGGAAGTGAACAACTGCTCCGTAGCCGGGATCCCATAATGGAAACCGGGTCCTTGGCCAATTCTGAACACTTCCACGACCCATTACTGTAACCACATATTCCGATTATCGAGTCCTAGGGCAGAAGGAAACGACTAGTTCATCGGACGTGGCGAGCAGGACCAACCCGGGAACTCGAAGAAACTTGGTCCCTGGCGCATAGGCACGCCTTGGCTAAGGTCGTCCCCATCAAATGGATCTCTCCATTTAATGGCTCATCCACATATCATATAACTACAAGAGCAGAAGGTGCTTCTCGCCAACCCGGGAACTCTTAGAAACTAGGTCCCTGGCGCATAGACACGCCTTGGCTAAGGTCGTCCCCTTCCAAAGTGGCTTTGCTTCCGACAGAACCCCTACGGCGAAACGCAGACGTAGTTGGTCGACTCCACTTTGTAGGTTCATCCACATATATATGCACTTTATCGGAAGAACGAAGGACCACTACCGGACTCTAAGGGTCGTGGAAAACTCCTGCAAATGCGCTAAAGAAGCGGACCTGGTCGAGGTTAATAATCAGAAGTTATTGATAGAAGAAGTCTGCTAGCCCCAACCTTGTCAGGCACAGAAAGCTCTGACTACGCAAAGACGCGCTGGGCTGGTTTCGGCCCAAGGTCCGACGAAGGTCTGGACGCCGTCTTCAGACGAGCCTCCGGTCCGGTTAATCGCAGTCGAACAGTTCCGAGAAAGAATCCACACCCTGCCAGAGAAGGCGACCCAAGCCACGGACCTAGGATCGGACCTGAGGGCCCTCCGTGACTCGAACCGCTCTTGGTACAAACGGGCAATCTTTTTCCTGAACGACCCTGAGGGCGACTCACAACTACTTCAGCTACAGAGGGACTCGCAAGGGACAATCGGGAAGGGCCTTCGCCTCCATCCGTCACATCTATGTTCTACCGCCTGCACGGTGCAGCGGATTGCTGCATGCCGCCACTCCCACCGACAGACGTCACAATAGAACCCGAGCGGTCCTTGTCATACAAAGTCGGACCTCGCCTTAGACAAATGTAGTCACTGTCCTATCCCCGTTCGGTAGCCATTGCCCTCACGTCACACAGTCGACCACCTAGGCACGAGGTTCAGCCGACGCGGTTCCTTTTACCACCCGGCTGCCCCAAGACCCCGCGGAGACGACTCTAGAACCCACATCGGCTGCCGCTACCGGCAAGGGACTAGTGAAGCCCTGCACATGAGGTCTCAAAGGACAACCTGAGGCCACAAACCCCCTGCAGCCGAGAAACGGCCCAAAGGGGGGGGGGACAACCCAAGGAGTGTGGGCAGGTCATCCACCCAGCCCCCAGTGGAGTCGGCTAATCAGACACCGCTTTACTACCCACTCACCACGCTGAGGTGAGGATTCATCAGTCACCGGCCCCCGTCGTGTCGACGCTACTGCGCGCAATGCCGGACTCCCGGTCATCTTCCCAACTCAATGGGCCGATTCGAGACCACCCGGAGGGGCGGAGCGGGATTCCTTTCGGGTAAAGAAACTCTTAGAACTACGCCTCCTTACGTATTTCAATGCCATGTTAGAGTTTTAGTGATTAATTTTAAGTGTTATTATTTTTTTGTTATTTTTATTTCATAAGTTTTGTTAAGGCTACAACAAAAATAAAAGAGTTGGTTGCTCATCTGATGAAATTAAAATATTATTAAACTTGTGTAGAGATGAGAACATCCGGAATCAATTTGACGGCACAATTCAGTTACCTTTCAAATTCCAGAATAATTGAACAGCTTTTATTTTATTTTATCGTTATTATTATACAGCAAAACGTCGGTCAGAAAAGAAATTCGTACGTGTGTGATTAGTTGAAGTGTGAAGTACACGAGAAAAATGAAAAGTTGGCGGTGTGTTAGTAATGGCCAAATTTCTTAGCTTTTAAGAACATATGAGTTAATATTTTCGACATACAACACTCACAGCAATATAAAGTATCAATTTGTATTTCTTTCACATTCCTTTCTTTTCTCTTTGTAACTTTCTATCAGAGTTTGCAAAAGTGATTTCTTTTTAAAAAATGATTTGATATTGTAAAGTGCATTATTAAAGCTCTTTATTTTTTTTAGCTTTAGTTTAATAAAGCAATATTTTTCTTTCAGTCTAATTGGACATAAAACTAAAAAGTAAGCTATGAACTTAATTTGAGAAATAAACATTACTAAAAAACTCAACATTCCTCAGATTTATAATAAAATTACGCAGCATTGTAGTTAGAGTAAATTTAGAAACTGTAAATCTTGTGTTTTGTGAGTCCAGTCAGTTCTATTGCATAGCATTTTACAAACAATAATAATCAATTGCATACCACATTCATAGGCAAAAGGCGTTGCATGATTGTTTGTAAATCAGAATTAGATTATCTGAAATTTTTGCGCATGAAAGGTATGATTTTGTAATTGCACAAAACCATTTATGATTGTCAAATAGCAGAGATAACATGCATCAACTGCAAAAAATAGGTGATAAAAATTAAAAAAAACAAAGTAATTTGGTTTTTTACATAATTTTATTCTACAAGATGATGGAAACAAGTGGATTTCTCATATTTTTAATAACAAACAATTAGCTTGCTGAAGAAAATAAAAAATGTAAAGACTGTTCTAAAATTACAAAATACCACTTTCTGATAATTTTTTGAAGTAATTTTTATTTTTAGACATATGAAATTTGCAAGAGCTGTATTAAGAAACTACGAAATAGGATAGCGTTTTCCATTTTTTGATAAAGGTAAAAAATCTTTAAGATAATGCTGTCAAATTGAACGCTTTGAGCAGATTTTTGGGGTGTAATAGCTTGTGAAAGGTTGTTATGAGACAAAAGCCGCTTATAACTCAAGATGTAATAATACAGTTATCGAAAAAGAAAAAAAAAACACTATTAGATTTCAAATTCTTTCAATAGTCTTGCCAAGATTTCATGCTTTCACTTTTAAAAATGACTCCGTGAATGATTAAGAAAGTTTTGTGCTTATGAGAGGAAGATATATATGTATATTATTTTGTTGTTTGTTTATTTATATTTGTACTTTTATTTATTTATTATTTGTTTGAGAACCGCTCTAAAGCCAACTACCTAATATTTATATGTATATATATCAGAAAATCATCTTGCCTTGTTTGCCAAAGGTACATATAATCACAATCTATCGATGATGACATTTTTTCTAAATATAACTTTTAGGACCAATGGACCGTATGAAAATTTAAAAAGTGTAGCTTTTTAAAAATTAGTGACTGGACTACTTCATCAATATAATCTTACACTGAAAAAAATGAAGTACTCAAAAATGAGTAAGTCCATGTACTCATTTCGAAATGAGTATTTTTGGATCAAAAATGAACATGTGCATTCTCAAAAATGAGTAAGTCCATGTACTCATATCGAAATGAGTATTTTTGGATCAAAAATGAACATGTGCATTCTCAAAAATGAGTAAGTTCATGTACTCATATCGAAATGAGTATTTTTGGATCAAAAATGAACATATGTATTCTCAAAAATGAGATTTCGAAATGAGTATTTTTGGATCAAAAACGAACATATGATCAAACCCAACATACTTGTGTATTTCAGAATGTGTAATGACGAAATTTCGGAGCCTAAAAAGCTATTATTTGAAGGAAAAACGAAGAATAAGAGAAATGAAAAGTGGATCTGGTTGTTCGGGATTTTCATCAAAGTGGATCCAGTACAACACATTTACTCTTTTTTTCCCCTCACATTTTACACATCTACTTTTGTTTTTCTTGATAGTACTTCAAAATTATGATTTTTTTTCCCACTAATTTTTTAAAAAAAATATTTTAACTTTTTTAACGTGAGGCAATATTGTGTTATTTAAAAGTTTCATAACATAATATCTTTGCAAATTATAGCTAAGCAATTTGGTATTAAACTAAGATGATTTGGCTTACAAATTTATGAATTACGCTAAAATTTATTACTTTATAAATTATAATTTTACAAAGTTTATAATTTTTCCCTTAAATTTATAAAATTAGTTAATATTTTTTCTTTACTTTTATAAAAATAAAGTTTTTAACTTTATAACGTTTTTAATTTATTTCTTTAGCTTATATTTTTATAAATTAAACTAATTTAATTTAAATAAAATCAATAAGTCCAGATTTAAACCTACCTATCCCAAGGTCATTAATTTCAAATTTGTCTCTAAAAATCATTTTTTTTCAAACTATTTACTTTAACCGAACCGTACGCAAAAGCTCTCAGCATAGCTGAAATATAATAATTTAATTAATTATAAAAAAATTTATTTACATAATATTTTTTTAAATAAGACATTAGAAAAATATTTTAATAGCATGCAATAAACACGTCTGATTAAGATAATTGTTGTTTTTATTAGAATTGATAAATAGATAATCAGGCAAATAATTTAAAAAAAGTATGTGTTCGAATAAAGAAATTGTTGGTACTGTTGCAAAAAGAAGCAATCAGTATTCTTAATGCAATGTTATACGCATATAATACATAATAAATTGAAATTTATCTGTTATAAGGCACCAAATCATACAGCAAAATATTGAAAATTATGAAAAGAAAATATTACAAACATTGGAACTGAAAAAATCCATCTACAGATGAAACCTCAAGTTTTTGCAAGTTTTGCAAAATAACTAACAACATTTGAGAAAGAGGCGTGACCACTTATGGCGCGTCTATCGTCAGGTCTGAGTCAGGTTAATACACAGGACATCAAGGGTTCGATTCCTCTCATGAGCAAGGGTTGGTTAATTACTATTAACTCACGCAGGAATGAAAAAAAAATGAGCAGAAATGTATGTATCTCTTATAAGGTTGTCCTCGCGAAGTAACTTATATATATATATTTTATCTTATAAATTTTATTTTAACGACATAAATTTTTTTAAATTTGAATACATCCATGGGATCAAAAAGGAGTACATAGCAGTTCATATTTGAATATATCCATGGGATCAAAAATGAGTACATGTGTTTCTCAATTTTGAGTACATTTGGATCGGAGCTATTTTGAGTATGTGACGTATTCAAAATTGAGTACTTTTTACTCAATTTTGAGTACCCATTTTTTTCAGTGTAATTTATACCTTATTTTGAACATTTTTGAAATTTACATTGCTCACGTACCTCATGAACTAAAAAATTAAAGCACGTTTCAATGTTTTTGGACATCCTGTATTTTTTGATGCACCCAAAACTGTTTCTGCACCCTGTAAAAAAGTCGAAAAACATTGATCTAAAATAAAGGTGAATACACTTGACCCGTTGTATGGCGCACTAGAAATATTACACTTTCCTATAATACAGAGATTTAGTTCAGTGAGTAAAGGCTCGTTTTTGGCATCTGCTGTAAAATCCTTTGTTCGATCAATCTTGCGCGATCCATTTTACATAAATAGAATCTGATGGATGTAGTTTAATATATTCCAGGTAGAATTCGTATTCCATGTTCCTTTCGGTGTAGAAAAAAAAATAGAGATGCACTTTATTTTTTCCATTCGAATCTGTGAGTGAAATCGATTTCATATCATGATAGGACACATTTTAAGATATTGGTAGACATGTCCTTGTATTTGTTTATTTATTTAAATTTGAAACAATCTTTTCTCCTTTTCTTGGAAGTATAATACTGAATTTTAGAAAAATGAGTAAAGTATAAAGTATGAAGAACGTTCGGAAAGATTTGGACATGTTTTTTCCCTCGATAAAAATAGCGAAGAACAGCAGATCCGTGCGAGGCATTAAAATCTTTGAGATTAATTGCTGATACGTTTTTTCCTTAATTTTTAATTAACTGCAATTTTTAATCAAACAACGTATTTTAACGAAATGTATACGTAGGGGAAAGTAGAGTAAATCCTGGTACCTAACGGTCCCTTTTCGACAAAAGTCTAAAAGGGCGGAAAAGCGGAACTCCACAAAAGTGTTTGGGGACATCTGGGATAGTGAAAAACCACACCTGTTGCCAAAGGAAAATTCCTCTCTACTTGAGAAAAGGAGTTTTCTAGGAAAATCTGAAACAGTTCCGAATCTTGGTGGTAGAGTAAATCGGGTACTAATCAGAAGTTACGTTTTTACACTTCCAGAAACAAAAAGCTTTATTGTAATACATTTTGAATCAAACTTTAAAACATATATAAATTTTTTAAGGTCACTAACTTTTTTCAAGCAATTTTTAACATTGTCATGTAATGGCTTTCTCAGCTTTTACTTCTCGTATCCGCTGCACTCTTCATGTTCCCACTCTTTGCAGACTGAACATTGTATCCATCCTTCACCACCTGTTGAGTAAGAAACAATTCATTGAATAATTCAATGCAAAACCATGGTGTGATATTACTATCACATTGTTTTAATTTTTGTGCATTTTTTATTTTCTTTTACATACTTTGAATTTTTTATAGCGCGCCGATGTTGTTAAGCCTAACTACACCCTCGGCGATTTTCCGTTCGTCGTTCTCTTTAAGCCTAGTACGGCTATCCGCAGAGCTGATTTTATTGGAGCTCTTCTCTCGCTGAAGTAAGTATGCTTTGTGCGTAATACTCATGCGCATTACCCACAGTCTTGGATCGAGACGCAGGAACGCAGTCACACAGAATATCGGAACGCAGTCTTGGTTCGGGTTTTCTCCGTTTCGGCGTTCGTAAAGAAGTTTTGTTTTGTTCTGCGCGAAGTAAAAGTTTTCTTTTCGTTTTGGATTGTAAATTTGCTCTTTCATCGTCAATTTTAATCAGCTAATGAATTTAAAGTAATCGTGCAAGCAGTTTTGTGCCTTCCTTTTTATTCGTTTTTATATGAATGTCACTCAAATTTTCGTGAGAATTTCAATTATATGATGCTGTAAAAATATTGTGATAAAAGTGTGGTTCCAATCCAATTTCGGCCCTTGCGTCGGCTCCGGGGATGTTGGCTGCAAATGCCACTTAAAACATTTTCTAATATTTCAAATTTTAATTGCTTAAAAGGCATATAGCCAACATAGTGAAAAAGTACCCAAGCCGGGACTCGAACCCGGGTCATCAGTATAGCGTTCTACCAACTGAACCACTTGGGAACGATACTCAGCCTGGCACTTTCTCACTATAACATGTTGGCAAGGCTACAAACGCAGCACAAGATGGAATATTTTCCGTGAGCCACCCCACTCTGGGGCAAACACGAAACCAAAGAAAACCCAGCATCGATAATTGAATAAATCTATATATTTAATACTTGAAAAATTTTCCATAGAAAATTTCTCACGCCTTGCATTCATAATATGAATGTGATTCTCTGGTGTCTATAATCTGCAAAAATACCGTATAAAATCTGTCTGTTAAATTTTATTTAAAGAGCAAAAATGAAAAAAATTGAATATATTTAGCCTTTTGGAAAACTCTAACATAAAATAAAGGTAGCGCATTTGAATATATAGAAAGATACTTTTGGCATTTTCTGTAAAACCTTTTCTGTTCAATCTTGTTTTCCTATTAACATAAATAGATTCCGATAGAGGTACTTTAATGTATTTTGAAACTTTCTGATGTAGAAAAAAAAATAGGGATGCATATTATCTTTTCCCATTTGAAGACGCAAGAGAAACAGACTCTATGTCATTTTGAAAGAAAATGTTGACTGATATTTTCTGTTATTTTTTGTTTGAATGTCAATGTTTGAATGCCATCAATTTATTCTTTTCTTGACTGGTGAATGCCACCTTATAAAAAACAAGAAGGAAAAATCATGCGTCAATGATAGATTAGGAAACACTTTTCAACAATCTCAGAATACAAATAATATAATAAAATCACTTGTTAACTTCAAATTAAAGTGTAATTATTGCTTAAAGTGATAAAAACATAACACGAAATGTTTAAAAATACCCTTTAATATAGATTACATATGTTTCCTTCGCTCTAACGGTGACATCTTCAGATCTAGATGATAAATAAAATAGTGATACTTTTTGGTTAGCCGGGTGCCAGTGATATATGTACATATATAAATACATATGTATATATATATACATACATATATGTATATATATGTGTATGTATATATATCACTGGCGCCCGGCTAACCGAAAAGTACCAAAATGTTCTCGCAAAGTTTTGAAAATGGTAAACATAAACCACGAAATCACATGTCCAATGCAAGCAGGTGCTTCAATTGGTCAAACTGGAAAACGTGAAAATTATTATTTATTTATATTTTTATTGCTTTTTCAATCTGTAAAGCATCGCGTGCCAAATTTTAGGTAATTCAAAAGAAGCCGAATCGTTGCAAATGTTATCTTTTCGCAAATATATTTCTATTGATTCACGGATAATGGATGGGAAATAAGCTCTTGATTGAAAAATTATTTTACTATTCTTGAAATCAATCTGCAACGGCTCTATTCTATATTGTCTAGAAGAACTACTGCCTTAGCTAAATAAAAGTAAAATAAATAATAATTTTCACATTTTCCAGTTTGACCAATATAAGCACCTGCTTGCATTGGACATGTGATCTCGTGGTTTATGTTTACCATTTTCAAAACTTTGCGAGAATATCTTATTTATCATTTTGATCCGAAGATGTCGCCGTTAGAGCGAAGGAAACATATGTAATCTATATTAAAAGGTATTTTTAAACATTTCGTGTTAAGTTTTTATCACTTTAAGCAATAATTACACGTTCACTCTCAGAATAGTTGAACAAAATTTCACCGTTTAATAAAGTGAAAGATGATGTCCAAGTAAACAATTTGTAAAACGCATAACATATTTGAAAACCCAATTACAGGAATTACCAACAATAGTCGGAAAAATATCCGAATTCTTTTGTGCAGTTCTTATGATCAATAGATTTGCTACATAGTATGCTAAACTTTACAGCAGATAGGAAACGCATTGCAGAGTTGTAAAATCTCCTTCAGCAATTTCCGTCAGTAAACGGAAATGTATATTTGAGATCTTTTGTGAAGCCCTGTATATGATTTATAGAATTTATACACCCCAAGTAATATGCAAAAAATTAGTTACATTTAAAAACGCACTTACAGCAATGATTGTTCACGCACAGTACTGTAACCGAATACTTTTGTTTGTCCCTTAAGTGAACGAAGTATAACATTATGTTAAAATTTAGTTAGGAAACGCATAGCACAGCTGTAAATTCCCCCTTCAGCAATTTCCGTTAATAAACGGAAATGTACTCGAGATCTTTTGTGCTGCCTTGTATATCATCTATGGAATTTATTAATACCAAATAATAGACAAAAAAATATTTTAATTTAAAAACGCGTACCACGACTTCAAATGCACTTTTAACAATTTTTATTCTTAGACTGTACTGTAACCAAATACTTTTGTGTGTCCCTGTACAGAAACGATGAATGTTATGCACACCTTGCACACCATATTATATAGTAAGCTTTTTGTAGTGCACCTCAGTGATATATATCAATTTCAATATGTTTGAGATTGTATAACATCATTAAAATGCACTGCAACGGCTAAGATCGTAATATAACGGAATTCTTTGGAGCGTCCCTGTAAACAAAGTATAAACGCTTCATATTTCATTTTCAATATCGAACATGCCAAAGTAAACCTCTTTAACATACATCAATTGCTTGGCAATCCGAGTATATTTACGCAAGTTAGAGCACTGACCGACAGACACAGACAAACCGAATTCATAAACACTTTTAACCATGTTGAAAAGTGCTAAAATTGAGTTAAGTATAAATAATGATATACACATTTTTGGAAAGATTTAGGCATGTTTCATTGGTCCTTTTGTAAAAAATAACCCCTCTAATAAAAATACATACAATTAATTATGGAATGATAAACGAACCACCTACATTCTTGTATCATCATTAGTAATTATTCAATCATTATTGTCTATGGTTGATGAACGATATGCTTATTTTAAATGCTTTTGTTTGCATTATGAATTTTTTTAAAACAACGTTGAACATTCTCAAAGTGACAGACAAAAAAGAATTTGATATTTGGAATGGAGTCTGATGTTATTTCGTACCAATTAGGACTGTGGCGCAATGTCGCGCAGCCCCCTGGCAATGAAGTTATTGGGGGCCCAATGTATACTGCAATGCTAGACAAAAAAAATATTTCTATATTGTATATATCATAGAACAATATATAATATCTATATATATATATATTTACGCTATCGTACGTGGCACAGAAATCGCAGTTATTTGTTAATTGTTTAATGGCAACGCCCGAATGAAACGCATCTCATCGGTTATTTTGTAAAAGTCATTTGGCAGGATTTAGGCCGAGGTAAATTCTTCTTTTGGGATACAAAATTTGCCACGGATTTAGTTTAAATAAATTAAATTTTCAACATATTTATAGATAGATATAAAAATAATGACTTCTATCACTTTCATTCAGAATAAACGAATTTGTTGAGGAGATTCAAGCCACAGGTTCGTTTGAAAATCTCTGTTCGGGCATGTGGCGCCATCTCCCCGACATTTTTTAAATACATGTTGTTAAAAATAAGGAATCCGGTTACAATAGCAAACTTTTAACAGTGGCCTAATATAGCAAATTTATCCCTCCACGATTTTTGAATTTTTATTGAGTGAAACGTGCAATTTCTGCCCAGACTTTTCTTAGAGAAATCGCGATTATTTGTTAATTGTTTAATGGCAATAATGAAGTTTTATAAAATGCATCACATTAGCATTTCACAAATCTTAATTTGCAATATATATTAAACCTCGATCTTATACCGATATGCCCTTTAGGGTCAACCGTAGGAACTTCCCTGTCCTTTTCATTCTTTAAAAGTAAGTGTAATAATTTCCCCTGACCGTTTCATTTTTTTAAACGTAACTGTTATACTTTTGAAATTTTAGCCTTATTTAATTTTTTGTTATATTTTTCAATGACAGTCTGCCCGGGCAACGCCGGGCGGTTCAGCTAGTAGATAATAAAATGTTTAGAAAATACCACTACTTTAACGCGTAATGTGCATAATCATTATTTAATTTCGTAAAATCTTTTATTATTTACAATTATTTTAAATACAGTGGAACTCGTTTAATACGAGCACGGCTAAAACGAAGAGACGTTTAAAACGAGCAAGTTGCAAGTTAAGAATGGTTCATCACTTAACTATAATAGTCAAACCTCGATAGTACGTCAATCTCGGGTCCACTTAAAAATGACTTACTAAGCAGACTTCTTCAGCTGAGTTTATATTAAATGTAAAATGAAATTCCAAATATTTATATAATAAGTATACTATAATTAAATTACGATATAAATTATAAAAATTAGTAGAATCAGAATTAGAATTTATAAAATGGATGATCAATTAAGGAAAAAATAGTGAGCCAAAATAGCCAAGATAGCCCACGCAAGGGGAAATTCGAAGAATTTCTTGATATGGCAGGCAACCTTTGTAGAGAAAAATGCTGTCATCCGGAATGTTGTTATACTTACTATGATGCACAGCAAAAACCAAATGTTTTTGGCGACAATCTTGACAAAAATAAAAATAAATAAATAAATAGGGCCAAGTTTGCCTATTGCACTCTTAAATCTGACGGCTAAGCGGGGCGGTTGAAAAAATACCGATGCAATAAGCGGAGTACAGTATATGAAAAGGCTTATAAGAATGGTCGGGACTACTGAAACATGACGTGATATGCGGAGTGACATTTTATACAGGTGACTTACTAACGAGGATTGACTGTATATTAAGATTATTATGCTTTTTACGAGCTACAAAAGCAGAATCACGGTTAATACGAGCAAAACATCTCTCCATTTCAATGGGATTTTCGGTGGAAAGTAGTGTAGAATTAGGAAAGAAATCCCTTTCTTATCGAACACTGTTCTCTCTCAGCGATTTCTACATTACAAATATCTGTCAAAATATAGTAATTTATGACTTTTATCGGAAGGAGATTCCCCCTCCCCCCTCCACAAGAAAATGCAAGGGAATGTTTTTAGGAATTTAAAGAATGAAAAAGAAAGAAGTATATACATAAGGACGTTTAAAGTACAGCTACTTTATAAGATTTACAACTGAGCCATTGAAAAAAAGGAGCATAGAAGAAAATCTCTATTTCGTTCTTTCCTTAAATCCAGATTCTGTGCTATAGTAGCCAGCCCTTTCCTGTCTCTTATTGCACTGTTAAAAGGAAAATAATATGTTTAATCAATAGTTCGAAAATTCTAGTGATCATTGCAATCTTAGCCGAGTTATTCCCGAAAACTTTATGACATTATGTTAATTTTAGCATTGAGATAATTAGAATAAACTATAGTAGTAATTAAATATGTGTGGGTTTTTAAGATTTTTATTATCTTTATGGATATTACAAGTAACGGTTAATACGAGCACTTTTATAATTCCCTTCCTTCTCGCATTAACCGAATTCTACTGTATTTATTTTTTGCGTTCACGGTTACTTCCAGGATCATCAAATCTAGTATACATTCCCCGATAATTATTTCAACTTTGCCTGTAACAAATAAAGTTAACAATCATCTTTTTTTCTCACGAAGAATCATTTAGAATAAAATCTAGAGCAAAAATATTATTTTATACAGCGGAAAAGTTATTTCGAATTGTATAGTATAGAGCAGCGGTTCCCAACCTGGGTTACGTGAAAATCACATCGGTAATGGCGGAAATCACAAAAATGATTTTGCTGAAAACACATGAAAGTTGATAATTTTGGATTACAAATTTAGTCTCATGTGTTACTCGAATATGCTACACTCAAAATGAGGGTAAAAGTCCACTAGACTTAATAATTCATTGATAATTCTATGTCACTAGCTCTGCCTACTGCTGATCATATTGCATGAGTACTTGTATATTTTCCCACTCTTTGCTAAAATACGACGGGCAATCGGAAAATAAGTTTCCCCTGGCGACTGTGGTCAGATGTGTGTATGAAAGACAAAAAATGTAATGAGACATTAAAGATAAAACATAACTTTATTTTTCCTCATAAGTACCAAGTACATTGAGACATTATTCATACTGCTTTATAAGCTTCAAAAAGCCCTCCAGGAAAAAATCAGGGCTTTGCATACGGACGAAACGTTGAACGGCTATGAGCAAAAGACGACACAGCAGGTGAATGCGAACGTGCAAGACACCGATACACCATTGCGTAGAGGTCGACCGCGATCAAGCAGATGGCGCTGTTGCAGTGCCTGCGCAGATCTTCAACAACGCCTTCTACAGTCGCAGTTCATCGCAGTGCCTTCAACAGCGCCATCTGCACAGGTACTGCAACAGCGCCATCTGCTTGATCGCGGTCGACCTCTACCCAATGGTGTATCGGTGTTTTGCACGTTTATAGCGTCTAGTCCCTGCACTTTGGCTACGATTTCAAAAAACGGATCACTCTGCGCGCATGCGTGCTTGTCTGATACTTTAAAATTTTGTTCTAAGCCATTTCAAAATGAGTGCGTATAGCTCTGTGGTATGTCATTTCTCTTCCGTTCTGTGGTCTTGAGTTCGAATCCCAGCGGCGGAAAGTTTTATTTTTCAGTATTTATTTGAGTTATAAAAAATAAAATTTTATTCTAAGCCATTTCAAAATGAGTGCGTATAGCTCTGTGGTATGTCATTTCTCTTCCGTTCTGTGGTCTTGAGTTCGAATCCCAGCGGCGGAAAGTTTTATTTTTCAGTATTTATTTGAGTTATAAAAAATAATTTGAATAAAAAAAATGTAAAGTTTCCATTTTTCAACATATAAGCGATGGAAAGTTTGAAACAAAATGGAAATAAATATGAAATTTGGTTATAAATGAATTTCGTACATTCTAGAGAATGCTGTACAGCGAGTTTCATGCGTCCAGTGATGTTTTTTTTCGGTTAATGTACGCGAAGCGTACATACACAAGTTATTGGCCGCGGCTTGAATGAATTTCGTGCATTCTAGAGATTGCTGCAAAGCGAGTTTCGTGTGTCCCGTGATTTTTTTTAATGTTAAAAATTGTTTTTTGGATGTTAAAAATTCGCTTTAAAACGCAATAAAAACGTTAAAAATCCTTAAAAATTGCAAAATCCGGAGGAAAAAAAAATGTATTTTAGTAAAAGTCTGAAATTGAATTTCTTTAAGAATGTTAAAAAAAAAAAATAATAATAATAATTGAAAATTGTGAAAGAAAATATTTAGTTATATTACGCTAAATGTTTTAAATCAAACGAATTTTACGAATTTAAAAAAACTGCCGCGGAATGGAATAAAATTAATATGGTTCTCGTTGAAACTGTCTAGACTCTAGAGCAATGCGCATGCACGCAGCACGATCCATTTTTTGAAATCGTAGCCAAAGTGCAGGGACTAGACGCTTGTTTGCACGTTCGCATTCACCTGCTGTGTCGTCTTTTGCCCATAGCCGTTCAACGCTTCGTCCGTATCCAAAGCCCTGATTTTTTCCTGGAGGGCTTTTTGAAGCTTATAAAGCGGTATGACAAATGTCTCAATGTACTTCTTACTTATGTGGAAAAATAAAGTTATGTTTTATGTCTCATTACATTTTTTGTATTTCATACACACCTCTGCCCATAATCGCCAGGGGTAACTTATTTTCCGACTGCCCCTCGTACCATTGATTATTTTATAAAGTTATTTTCCCACGCCTTATTTATTCACGTTTCTAATAATTACAAAACGCCTAAATTACGCCAGAGCTTTTGGTTTTAATGTTTTATTTTAAAACGTGTTGAAAAGCAGGCCCTTATTTTATAGTCTAAGAGCTAGCAACGTTTTCGTCACATGATTTTAGCATGGCTCATTTTTCTATATATTCTCCGTCTTTATTGTGTAGTACGAATGCGGCCGGTCTGGCTTGTGGAAGTGGTTGCGTTTACCTGTGGGGGGAGGGGCAATGCAGGTAAAAAAGTGACAAAATTACGTCATTTTAGCATGGATTTTGATTATAAAACTTGAATCTGCTAACTATTTGTGATATTAAGTTATTAGTCTGGCACCGTTTTAACGTTGCCAACACCGTGAGAGACCCTCATTTATAGGCAAAATGAGGTGTCAAATTCACGTCATTTTAGCATAGCTGAAATTTTAGTATATTATACTTTGGCTATCAGATAAGCCATAATTAATTTGCCAGACCGAAATTCGGTTGCTAAATTACTGCCAGACGCCGATTTAAATCTGGCAGAGAAAGCACCTATTATGAGAGTTTGCAGCTTTTGTAGTGCTTTGGCTACTTTCAATACACAATAAAGCCGTAATTGTTGCCAAAGCAACGATCTTTGCTTTAGATAAAAGTATCTATCTCTCTCTCTCTATATATATATACAGAGTTTCCAAGTCTCCGGCTTTTTGTACACCAGTAATTTTTTAGAGAAAAATGTTATTCTTTCAAATCACAGAATGCTATAATTAAATAAAACAACATTTTTTCTGTACTAAAATACTGGTATCCAAAAGGCCGGAGACTTGGCAAGTCTGTATATATATATATATGAATAGCCGCCCGTCCCGACTTCGCGTGGGTGCACAATGTGTCGACTACAATGCAGGGTAGGTGGTAGGTAATTAAACATTATTCTAAATAATATTCTAAAATAATTCTAAATAGGATAGAAGTGGAGGTGAGAAAAAACTGTAGTACTTACAAATTTTAAACTTTAAATAAAAGCTTGTAAAAATGTGATAAGTAATGTTTTTCTATTTATGTACATAATGACAATAATAAATTAATTTTAATATAGCAGAACCACCAGGCTTCACCCGAGTTAACCTTGGCCTACCAGGTAACATAAGTAAAAATTCAATATTCTAAAAATACGCCGATCACAATAACGCATCCGCGTCCATAAACCGTCAAAATGACATTCAGAAAAAACATATGTTATTTTGACGCAATCATGCTAAATCCCTCAGCTTTATAATTGATTAAATGAATTTCTTTTAAAAAATGTCTTAAGCAAAATATCTAATAAAAAATCAGCAGTAGTTGTCTTATTCGTCTAATCTTCCATAATCGAGTTCATATCCTTTGTTTAACCCCCTTAGTGGGTGAATTTCTAAAATTGCTTTAAACACGTGTTTAACTATTATTCTTTAGTAGAATTTTTATCCTAAATTTCATGCTCCTACCTGAAACTGCTGCTGAGATACGGTGAAATGACCTAAAACGTTTGACAATCCATTTAACCCCCTTAGTAGTTGAATTTCTAAAATCGCTGAAATACGTGTTTAACTATTTTTTTTTAGTAGATTTGTTATCCTGAATTTTGTGCTCCTATTTAAAACTGCTGCTGAGATATGGTGAAATGACCTAAAACGTTCGACCTAAAACATTTAACCCCCTTAGTGAATTAACTTTTTTTAATATTCTCTCTTAACTTTTAAATAATTTAGTAAATATTTTCTCTTAATTATCTGAATAAACTTATATAACCTTATTTGACGGTCTGGCTGGCAGAAGATGTGTTTACTTGTGAGAGTAAGGACAATGCAGGTGAAAAAAATTACAACATTAAATTTTGATAACATGAGTTTTGTTTATAACATTTCTTTCTGCAAACTATTTGTGATATTAAGCCATTAATGCCAGACGGTTTCAACGTTTTTAAGACCGTGCCAGACTCTGATTTATAGGTAAAAAATAAATCATCTACACGTCAAACACGTCATCTACACACAGTTCAAATTTAAATATGTTATTCTTTGGGTATCATAGACAAACCATAATTAATTAGCCAGACACCAATTCCGTTGCTAAATTAATGGAAAGAAGTAAGCAAGCAATAAAATTAAGTATGAAAATACGTCGTAGTTGATAATAATAAATAATTAAAAGTAATATAATAATAGGCATAAATTAGCAATAACAGGTCAGCGAACTGTAGCGAACAGGTAAACGAAAGAAAAAGTGAATACATTCCATTTTGAGTTTTCAAAAAATATATTATAATGAAAAGTAAGTGCTATACATAAGTGCTATATAATAGTAATGAAAAATAAGTGCTATATATAATAATAAAAATAAGTGCTGAATATAATGAAAAATAAGTGCTAAAAAGTACATTAAGAGCCTACGCTAGTCAAGCGAAGAAACGCTCCAGCTAATGTTAAGTCTATGGGAAGGTTATCGCGCGATTTCTCGCTCGCATTTTAATATTTTTAAATGATTCTTTTTGCATAGGATAGCTGAGGTCGATCTCTAACGTTGTTAGTTTTTACTTTTTCGATTTTGGTTCCAGTTTTTTTATATAAGGGTAATTTCATTTTCAGAATCGGTTCCAACCGGTTCCAAAATTGAAAATGTCCGCTTACAAAAAAACCGTAACCAAAATCAAAAAAGTAAAAACTAACAACGTTAGAGATCGACTTTAGCTATCCTATGCAAAAAGAATCATTTAAAAATATTAAAATGCAAGCGAGAAATCACACGATAACCTTCCCATAGACTTAACATTAGCTGGAGCGTTTCTTCGCGTGACTAGCGTAGGCTCTTAACTTAAAATATTATTTCAAAATTATTTCGCCTTGTGCATTTTCAAGGTCTTCATCTTCGTCACTGCTGTCATCATTATAAGAATTATTATCATCTTTATCATCATTAACATTGCCTATTTCTTTCTAACCACTATAAGTTTATTTAGAAAATTAAGAGAAAAAAATATATGTTGTATAGTTTAAAATTAACAGCGAATATTAATAAAGATTAATTATAATATTACTTAAAAATTAAGACCGAATTTAAATAAATGGTTGACAATTTACGGTGGAGTTTCAGTTTTGCTCTTTTTTCGCTCCTTTGGCGATTTTATACATGTCTATACTTATAAAAGAGCATGTTCTCATGACTCAGAATCAACGCCGAGTCTCAACCGCTGCTCCTAGGACTACGAAATTTGGAAGATATGTACCCACTAAGAAAGTATTTTTGAAAATTCAGCCCTACGGGGGTTAAGTGGGAGGTTCGAAGGATTTAGGTCATTTCTCCATATCTCTGCAGCAGTTTTACGTAGGAGTATGACATTCAGGATCAACAAATCTACTAAAAAAATAGTTAAACATTTATTTCATGGATTTTAGAAATTCAATCACTAAGGGAGTTAAATGGGGGTGGTTGAGAGTTTAGGTCATTTCCCGCTATATCTGAAAAGCAGTTTTAGATTGGAGTGTGAAATTCAGCATACCAATTCTACTAAAAAAGGAGTTAAACAATCACAGAAAGTTTCGAAATAAAAACGAAATTGAAGTGGAATGAAAATATTCACCTTGTATTTAAAGTTTATAAAATATACATTAAAATATGCTTAAAAGGTGACAAAATACCCTAACAATCCCTAACAATCCCCAATTGGCGCCGATGATCAAGGCTGGGCACACGGGCCAGAGTCAGTTTGAGTCTTGTTAGGGTCCCCGAACCTCTCTATACAATACGAAATAACGTTTCCTCTGTATAAAATAACTAGGGAATCGAACCCGGGCTTCCCGGGTTACAGAACATCGCTGAAAACTATTTACTTTATTTAAAATTCTAACAGATTTCTTACATTTAATATATATGTACTAAAATGAAATGGCGCATCTACACTCTAAATAAGAAAGAGTGACTATTCACTCCGGAGGAGTGGATATTCACTCTATCCATCGAAAGCATTATGCAGAATTAGAATCAAGAAACAAGATTATCATACAGATTATTTCAGAAAGCAATATTCATATTTTAAACGTTAAAAACAACAACGCCGAAATCGTCTAAAAAATGTGCGAACACCCGTCTGTACATTTCCGCTATGACAAAAATTCCGTTGCAACAAAGCAGTTATTTATTTATTCATTCATTTTTTTCTTGCTAATAATGTTTCCATAATTAGAGCCCGATTAAGATTGTCCGAGGCCCAGGGCCTGTTTACCAAAAACGATTTTTTTTCTTATAGCTGTTAAATTTTTCCTAAGATTATTTCCGACACATTTATATTCTTTTTTTTCTATAATAAATGTTATAAAATCAGTGATTAAATGCAACGTTTTTCATTTCTCTTATGTTAATTTCAAACGTGCTGAAAATAACAGAAAATTTAATCTGTATAGTTATATTTTGTTTATATTCATAAAGAGGTTAGAAATGATATAAAATATGTAGAATAGGTTATTTAAATAAAGAGGAAAATAATTAGCATTCAGAGATATTTAATTTCTGTTTATAAAATAGAAGCAAAATTGTGTTGCAGCTAAGCATAAATTTACTTCAAATATTTGTTTTCCCTGCACTTTTCTTAGCATTGGCAAATCCTGCAATTTGTAAAGCATAAAATATATTTCCTATCCATAATTCTATCGATTCATTTATTATTTCAATGCCCTTTTCAGTTTTTTTTTAAATCGTGCTACTATATATAAAAGATTTCATTTTTGGCGTTTCGTTTCGATAACGGAGATTACTCGGATTCTCATCCGTGAGCTGGCGCCATCTTGTGATTTTATTGGAAAAAACTGTTTTTCCTCACTCTTCAACGGAGTGAAATATCTCACTCTTGTCAACGTAGTGAACAGTCACTCTCGACAACGGAGTGAGATATTTCACTCTTTTCTAGAGAGTGGAAAGTTCCACTCTTTAAAGAGTGCATATTTATAAAATTCACTCCTAAAAGAGTGAAAATGCCTCTCACTCTTCCAAAGAGTCAACTTCTCACTCCTTCCAATTTTAGAGTGTAGTATTTGTCGAGAATTAAATAAAAATCATGCACTCGTGACATCATAATTCACTTTTATATCTTAACAGAATAATAAGACTACTATTATTTGTGACTCGTGCTATAGCGAGTAATACACGTCAAGACACATTGCTGTAATCATTATCCTTTTACGCGTGAAGGTTTCGCTATGGTACTCCATTGTAAAATTTGGTAATTTTTGAAATTCTATATTTGAAAAACGGCATAATCATTAGATTGGAAATTCATATAAAGAAAAGTACAATTTTTTACCTTTCTAACGCAGTTCGTCTAACAATTTTCTGACAAATACTTTTCGAGCTACTATTTTTTTTGAGTAACTTCAAATGTTTCATTTTCCGAGATTAATCTGTGGCAACAATTAGCGAAAAACCCAGTCGTCAGAAACGCATAGCTTTTTATTAAAGAGGATGATGTTATTTCTCTAGATTTGTCTTTAAATGTTTTTCCGCAAAAAAAATTAGTAGTATCAACTTCATTTCTTACAGGCAAAGTTGATATAATTGTCGGGGAATGTATAGATGTGAGTATCCGTGAACGCAAAAAATAAATATTTAAGATATTCTAAAGGATAGAAGATTTTTAGAAATTAAAAATAATTATACACATTATATATGAAAGAATTTGCATATTATTTTTCATACATTATATATGAAAGAATTTGCATATTATTTTTCATATATTTTATACTGTATATTATAAATTATTCTATGATATAGGCAATTTTTAAAAATGATTTTTTCGTAGAATACTGCATGTTTGTCCCTGCTAAGTGATTTGCCTGGGCCTCTCGCGACACTGAGCCGGCCCTGCCGATGATTGCGCCTCCTCTGGTTCCAATTAAAATCCACCTAAAAAAATTGCTACTTTTTAAACTTTTCTATTTTTTTTATCGCTTTTTAAAATGTCATATGCAACAATATTGAAATTCTAAAAAATAAATAAATAAATAAATAAATAAATAAATAAACGAACAAAAACATTGGCACAGGTTAAAATAAACAGAACCACTGTCACGGCATACATAGTTGCTAAAAAAAAATAGTATTTCTGAATGAATGTTAATGTCCGTGAAAATATCACTTTAAAATCTGACTATTCAAATTTATTTTAAAAATAAAATTAACAAAATCTGCATACATTACATTTAGCCTTCTGAAATATTCAAATATAAAAAAAGAGAAATGCATTTGAATTTTGGCATCTTTTGTAAAACTTGCTTTCGATGAAGCCTGCTATCCGTTTTACATAAATACATTTCGAAAAATACAGTTTAATGGGCATAAGAAAAGGAAGATAGCGATGCATTTTATTTTTTCCCATTTGAATTTGTAAGGGAAATGGATTCTATATTATGCTGGGGGAGGAGAGTACTTGAAGATTTTGACTGATATCTCCTGTTACTTTTTGTTTGAACAGTATCAACGGATTTACATCGTATCTTTTTTGACCACTGAACGTTGCATTGTATAGAAAAATGATTAAAGAGCGGCATAAGGATGTTTGTTAGGAAAGTGTTGGTCACGTTTTATTGCACATTATATACTTTAAAATCAAAATTGAAAATTAATTACAGCCAGGCGAGTATTTTTGCAATGAATTGCATACGTGATATAAAATAAATGCTGATTTTGCATGGACTGTGGCAAATTTGAGTGGACTGCGGCAAATTCATACAAACAGCACGTCCGACATCTTATGAATTAAGTATCTTAAGTAGCCCTTTTTAAGGTATCTGTAATTAGTTTCTATATTTTGCCTGAAGAAAACCACTCAAAATTTCGAAGAAGCAGACCGACTCGCACGTATTCGAAGGACATGGATAAATAACAAGGCTCTGATGTCGTTTGTCCGTGTTATTGTAAATAGGAGAAAGAAAGAAAAATAAATGAAGAAAAAAGAAAAAGAATGAGAAGTTTCAACTTAACCGTAAACAGTACCAACGACGGTGACGAAGCAATTAAAAAAATATGGTAGTGGTTCAAGTGGTGACTTTGAAATAAATCGAACACTTGGGATTATCAATTATTTAAAAAACATTTATGAGGATAATTAATCGTTTTAGCTAATTGAATCAGTCATTTCAAAAACTACATAAAGTCACAGATTCAAAATTCTTCTTTTTCTGTTGCTGGACATTGGAATATGTCTTGGCGCACTTTATTATTTTAACCCAATCACAGTGATTGGTAAAGAAATCATACGAGTTCTAATTTTTTAAACTGAATGAAAACTGTCCAGGCCGGGATTTGAACAATCCAATGTCCTGGGTTCAGTCCCGGCCTGGACCCTTTTTCACGCAGTTGGAAAAATTACAACTCATATGATTTCTTTACATACAACTAGGATTGTGTTAAAATAATAAAGTGTAATTACGCATTCAAGGATTTTGTCGAGCTCTTTCAGATAACTGACCAAACGGATGTCTTTGCCAAAAAAGGTTGTCTGAATGAAATATGACCGCCAGATTTGTTCAGAATAGCTTACTTGGTACAGCGTTGACAACTTAAGCCAAGGTACTGGGTTCAAATCTTGGCCTGGACACTTTTTCAGTCAGTTGGAAAAATTAGATCTCGTATGAGTTCTTTACATACAACTAGGATTGTGTTAAAATATTAAAGTGTAATTACGCATTCAAGGTTTATTTTCAATGTCTTTATCTGCGGTTCATATTGTCGAGCTCTTTTAGATAACAGACCAGACAGATATCTTTGCCAAAAAAAGTTGTCTGAATGAAATATGTCCGCCGGATTTGTTCAGGATAGCTTAATTGGTACAGCGTTGACAACTTAAGCCAAGGCACAGCGTTCAAATACCAGCGTGGACACTTTTTCACTCAGTTGGATGAATTACAACTCGTACGATTTTTAAAAAATATATAAGGTGTATTTAAGCACTCAAGATTTATTGGAGTTCCTTTCCCCGCGGTCCATTTTCTCGAGCTGTTTCAGATAACAGACCAGATATCTTTGCTAAAAAAGGTTGTCTGAGGGAATTGTGTCCGTTGGATTTGTCCAGGATAGCTTAATTGATGGAGCGTTGAAGATTTAAGCCAAGGTACTGGGTTCAAATCCCGGGCTGGACGTCTTTACAATTAGTTGTAAAAATTACAACTGGCATGATTTCTTTACCAATCACTATGATTGTGTTAAAATAATAAAGAGTAATTACGCATTCAAGGTTTATTGGGGTTCCTTTACCCGTGGTTCATGTTGTCGAGCTGTTTCAGATAACAGACCAGATGTCTTTGCCAAAAAATTTTGTCTGAGGGAATTGTGTCCGCCGAATATGCCCAATATAGCTTAATTGGTAGAGAGTTGACAGCTTAAGCCAAGGTACTAGGTTCAAATCCCGGCCTGGACACTTTTTCACTCAAATGAAAGAAAAAAAAATATCATTCATATATTTTGGTAATTGATAAATGTCGTTTTTGCAATGAGCGACTATTTTTGAAGGGCAATTTTTTTATGCCTTTTGACTGGAAAGGAATAAATAAACATATGTAATTTTTACTCACACATATGATCCTTCAAATACATTAGTTTAATATAATTAGTATATTTTTACCTAACTAGTTAACTGATTAAATTGAAACTACTTCCAGAAATTTTATAATTTGAAAGTTTACAATAAAAAGAAAATACCTCTCCTTCTAATTTCTAATTAAATGATAAATCTTTGTACGGCTTAATGAAAAAATAGTAAAAATTTCAATAGATTGAAAAGAATATAAATACATAAAAGGAATTCAAATTAAGAGAAATAAGCTTTAATTCAATATTTAATATTTTATGCTAATAATGTCTTTCAAAATATCCCAAATCTATAATAGTATAAAAAAAATTATTCCGGTATTTATTCTTAACAAGAATGTATTTTTTATTACTTTTAACGCATAACATATAAATTATTAAAGATGATTGTTTTTCTTGCTTTTTAACTATTAAATATTTCTGATTACTTGTCATTTGTTAAGCCTAATGTAATTAACGCTAACTAGAAGGAAGTATAATAAAAAAGGATATAATTTAATTTACATAGAGACATATCCTTTTAATATTTAATCATTGTACTTTTAATCTTCTGGAAAAAAGAAATGATTTTTGTACAAATGTTAAACTTGGGATAAATAAATTTAGGACTTCCTTTAGCAAATATTTGAGTAAATTTAATAACGCACAAATTATAAAATTAAAAATATTATTTCGAAACCAATGACAAAGGATTTTTTGAAGAAATAAAACAGTCATTTACAAAGTAAGGCTTTTAAATACAACAGTTATATATATATATATACACAGGGTGTCTCGAAAAGATTGAAACGCACTTTCACAATTTACCTGATGGATATACGTAGAAAACGTAAATTGAAAATGTGTTTAAAAAAAGGTAGGGATTTAAGATTATGTTGATGAAATAGTAGTCTTGCCCTCAATTTCCAACAGCTTACAGTGTTTATATTTTTATATGGTCCCTGCGACCTATCCTATATATTATTTCTGTTATCAACATCCCTTTTTCTATACATTTACGAAACACACAACAACGAATGAGGTATCATTCGAAAGGTTTTTGAATCTACTTCTGACATAGTATACTTACATTTTCCTAAAACACGTTCTTTGATTAAAAATTGCTGTTAATTTAAAATTAAATCGACGTTGTTTTCATAAATGAAATGAAAGGTTTTTCTCAAATTAGTGTTGCCACAAAAATAAAATATTGCATTATATGATGCTCAACAATGATTATAAAAAAAAAAGAAAAAAAAAAAGGTAAAGTATGATTTTTCCGCACAAGTTTGTTTTATATTTATGGTTAAAAAGGAAAACTGAAATTGAAATGTTTAGAATAAAAATATACCATCGATCGATAGCATAAGTGTTTTCACGTGTAGAATAAAAGGTATGCTTTCTCATATTAAATTAAATGATATTTTATATGTAGTCAATTTATTTTTCTTTGTTTCGTGTTTTTCCCGAAGCGGACGACGTCATTTTCTACTGGAGTTAAAATAGAATTGTTATTATTTTTTTTCCCTCGAGCGTACCTTTTGTTTTTTTTACTGTAACGTTGATGGAATAAATGAGATGATATTCTGGCTTGACTAATGTTGTTTGTACATATTTTTAGTCCTTAAATTTTCTTTAGAAATTTAAGCCAGCATCTAAAAAATATTAGACTGCAGTGCGAAATCCTCGCACGGGTCCACTGGTAAGTTATATTTAGAAAACTTTTCTACATGCTCTGACACGTAAAACGGTGAAAACTGTATTATTCTAAGACCAAAACTTACCGAGTCACAATATTTTGTATTTTACGAAATGTCGGAGCTTTCTGGCACTAAAAATGGACCGAAAATGTTTGAAGTGGAATTTTTACTATTTTACTTGTCAGAGCATGGAGAAACATTTTCTAAATATAACTCAAAGAACCCAGGAACCGTATAAAACTTTAAAAAGTGTAACTTTTTTAAAATTAAAAGCAGGACTGTTTAATCAATATAATCTTAATCCCGACCTTATTTTAAACACATTTGCAATTTGCATTGCCTAAGCGTCTTCAACAGATAAAAAGTTAAAGCGCGTTTCAATCTTTTTGGCACTCCCTGTATATGTAAAATTTTTGAAAATTAAAAGCAAGACTGTTTAATCAATATAATCTTAATCCCGACCTTATTTTAAACACATTTGCAATTTGCATTGCCTAAGCGTCTTCAACAGATAAAAAGTTAAAGCGCGTTTCAATCTTTTTGACACTCCCTGTATATGTAAAATTTTTGAAGTCAAAATTTATCTGAAAATGATATAATTTGTGAAGGATCATTCTGATTTTTGATTTAGATGGGTATTATTGCATATAATGGGAAGAAAAATATGTGTTACTCTCCGTTAATTATCGTATATTCCAGCGCATAAAGCGCACCTTACGATTTGAGACTGTACTTTTCTATATTTTAGGAATATTTGCCTTATTACGCGCACTCCCATTTTTGCGTAGAAAACTTCATGAAATATGTAGCATGAAAATACTAAAGAACATTAAAATTTTAATAGCTAGTACAAACCTGAAAAAGAAAATAAGAAACATGCAGTGCTACGCTACTGCCAGACCTATCTGCCTGAATTCCCGCAAAGCGTTTGGAATCGTACTTTCGTTCTTACAAATCATCACGTCTGCTTTTCTTCTTCATTTATATAGAAATCTAAATTCTTACGCTTAACTTTTAACCTTTCATTTTTATACCTGTCGTATAACGCGCCCCTGTAAATTTTGATCCATTTTTTTGTTTCAAAAATGCGGAATACACTGTAATTACATGCTATTGTACAGACTTTTCACTTATCTACACCTCAGTTATAAGCGATCCCAAAGTAATAGTACACTGCAAAAAAAAAAAAAAAAAAAAAAAAAAAAAAGGTGTTGATTTTACAGTATAGTACTGGCACCCCAGCTGCCAGTATTATACCGTAAAATTAACAGTAATAAACAGTAATACGCTGCCGCGCCACACTTTTTTTTTTTTTTTTTCAGTGTAGCTCCGTAAGGAATGATGCTTTAAATATCTTAGCTGTATTCTGGCAGGATGGAGTGATGAACACACTCCATCCATCCTGCCCATAGCTCCCATATGAGCTATTAACTTCACGCAGGACCGAAGATGGTACTCTTGTTTTTTGAAGAAGAGGTTCTTTTTCGAGACATACATGGAACTATTTTATGATACTTTTTAGGAATTACAATTCAAAACATTAGTAGTGGTTATAAAATCAAAATGTTCAGGGATTACTACGCAAAATAAAATGAGTTTGGGATCAGTAAAAAGGAAAATCAGAGTAGATTTTTAAAAGTATTGGGTGCTTGAATGGCTCTAGATGTTGCATAATAACTGCTACATGAACTAATTAGTATAATGTAATAATAAAAACTTTCAAATAACAAGAGATTTAAATCCCTATAACTATACAAGCTGATCGACATTAAATATGAATAACAAAGAGAAGAAGTGCAGTCACTGATGAATTCAGGGGGTGTGCCTATGGACATTCTCCGGAGCATCAAAATGTCCTCCCTCTCGGGAGATTTGAAATTTTGTGTATCGTAATAGACGAAAAGTGCAAATTCCTAACCCCCTCCGAACTCCATACGGCCCCCCCACCCGGAGCTGCAAAATTCCCTATCGGATAAAGATGTGTGAATTATTCAACACCCAATGCAGTAGCATATCAGTATTTATGGCTATATCAAATAACAAAGACTCATATGGATAAGGTAAGAAAATGCTTTATTTGATGGCTGTAATCTCGAAAATTCAATATTAGCTACCGATTCTGTAATAATAAATGCAAATCAAACGTATAGCCGCAATACCATTTATAGTTTTACAAAAACAATTTATAATATAAAAAATCCAACATTCCTAATTAAAAGAAAAGAAAACTCTCGTAATAAGAAAAATAAATAAGGGATTTCTTTTCTAGTGTTTTTATATTACAAAGGCATTACTTTTTTTATAAAGACCTAGGCGCTTTTTAAAATGGTTTTAGCACAAATTTCTTAAGAAAGTGAGGTTTCTTGCCAAATTATATTAAGAAGTACAAAAAACTGATGAACTATTATGTTTGCTTATATTTATTGGATAAATTGCTTTTGGTTATATGTATCAGAAAAATTGTTGCTGTCAGTGTTCCCAATTTAGCGGATTATTTTTTATTAAGATATCTACCAGAAGTTCCGAATAGAAATATTCATCTTTTTTAATGACAGATTAAATAAGGCGAACATTACTATTGGGGAATTCGGGTAGAAATCTGAATAAAAAATTCGTTAAATTGGCAACACTGGTTTCTGTTTTTTTATATATTAAGTGAATTATATAACTATTAAACACTGACTTAGATGCATCTAGAACTACGAGTTCTTTGAAAGTACTTGTATATTTTTTTGTTTATCTAGCCAAGACATGGATTTGCTAACGATTTACTAAATTGTATTTTACTTCAAATAACTGGTTATTTTTATGTTTAAAAATCTGTATTTTACTATAGGGAAAAGTCGGCGTTGGCGAGCATTAAACCCGGGTCTTCTGAACAGTAGGCGGACGCTGTAGCATCGAACAGGACAGGCTTTGTATTGGGAGGCTTTTCGTACGTGGGGGTGATTTCGTTAATCCTGCCATCTGTTATTTTTGAGAGAAGATTATTGGTTGAAAACTCCATGTTTGTTTAGTATAGAGGTCACCAATGTAGGGAGATATCAGCGTTGCCAAGGATCGAACCGTGTTCCCCCGACCAATAGGCGAGCGCTGTAGCACCGAGCTAAAGGCTAGCTCAATTACTCCGTGTTAAAAACTCATTATATACTGTTTGTGCGAGATGGCGTGATTACAATTCCCTTCCTACTTATCTTTACTAATGGATTATTCGTTATAGGAGGGTATGAAGTAGTTCGGATTCCAAGCATAAAAGTGATGTTTTTTTTTCTAATTCTAACCTATATCAAAAGAAAAGCTCTTCCTTACGGAAAGATTAATAAATTACTTAAGATGAATGATTATTGATTAATTTATACAAAAGTGTAAGCAAGACAGGAATATCTCGGGAAAGAGGAAGTGCCATGAAATCTTAGGTAATTTGAGATTCTGAGAATTTCATAAGTCTTTTCAGCGTACGAATATGAAATACAATTCAGGATTTCGGCTAGCTGGAATCTTAATCTTTCAACATAGTTGAAAAGCGTTCACAACTTTGGTTTGTCTGGCCGTCTGCCCGCACTCTAACTCGCGTAAATAAACTTAGGTTTCCATCATTTTGATATATTTTATCAAGGTTTACTTTAGTATGTTCCCTTTTGAAGATGAAGCTGTTATAATTTGTTAACAGGGATGCACAAAAAATTACGTTACATTGTGATCTATGGAGTAAAATTGTTTGCAAAGTATTTCAATGATGTTAGACTAGCTTTAAAAATAATGAAATTGATATGCATTACTGAGGTGGACTACAAGATCCTTTCTAATAGATTATGGAGTGTGTAACATTTATAGTTCGCATACAGGCATGCACAAAATAATTCGGTTATATTATGATATATTCATGACCTATAGTGAAGTATATAAAATGTGGTATTTTTAAAAATCTATAGATCATATACAGAACTATACAAAAGAATTTGCATACATTACCGTCTATGCACATAGTAAGTGCTGAAAGTATTTTTATTTGTTTATTTTGATATCTCATTTCACTGTATGAAACGAAATGAAATATGTTATCAATATTCTGATAGTATTGGAAAGTGTTTCATGATCTATGCCTTATGCATGATTTTTCGTTTTTTTTTTCATTTTATCGATTTTTTATACTCAAATTTAGTCTCGGACGGTTATTTTATAGACAGTCTCTTCAGATTAAAAAAAAAAAGAAGCATTTTTCTTTTTAGCTTCTTATTCTTTCTATACAGGCATTGTTCATAAATGTAAAAACCTACAAAATTATACGTTTTGAATGCTGAATCCTATTAAACTTATAGTCCTCTTTCTTAACACTTCCATTAAAGTCGACTCTTGCAGTTTCTGACAGACATTGCTCGAAGCGTTATAATTTGATACTTTATATTCTGTTTTCTAAAAAAAAGCAGAATCTGTTACATTTACTTTGGAGGGGAGGGGTATAAAAGAGAAAAATGAACAACTTTTTGGAATTTCCTAAGTGAATGTAAAAGTCTAGTTCTATGTACACGGATTATTTATTTTTTTTTAGGTTCCTATTCTTTGTATACAGGCATTGTTCATAAATGTAAAAACCTACAAAGTTATACGTTTTGAATGCTGAATGCTATTAAATTTATAGTCCTCTTTCTTAACACTTCCATTAAAGTCGACTCTTGCACTTTCTGACAGACATTGCTCGAAGCGTTATAATTTGATACTTTATATTCTGTTATCTAAAAAAAAGCAGAATCTGTTACATTTATTTTGGAGGGGAGGAGTATAAAAGAGAAAAATGAACAACTTTTCGGAATTTCCTAAGTGAATGTAAAAGTCTAGTTCTATGTACACGGATTATTTATTTTTTTTAGGTTCATATTCTTTCTTTACAGGCATTGGTCATAAATGTAAAAACCTACAAAGTTATACGTTTTGAATGCTGAATGCTATTAAACTTATAGTCCTCTTTCTTAACACTTCCATTAAAGTCGACTCTTGCAGTTTCTGATAGACATTGCTCGAAGCGTTATAATTTGATACTTTATATGCTGTTTTCTAAAAAAAAAAAAAGCAGAATCTGTTACATTTATTTTGGAGGGGAGGGGTATAAAAGAGTAAAATGAACAACTTTTTGGAATTTTCTAAGTGAATGTAAAAGTCTAGTTCTATGTACACGGATTATTTATTTTTTTTAGGTTCATATTCTTTCTTTACAGGCATTGGTCATAAATGTAAAAACCTACAAAGTTATACGTTTTGAATGCTGAATGCTATTAAATTTATAGTCCTCTTTCTTAACACTTCCATTAAAGTCGACTCTTGCACTTTCTGACAGACATTGCTCGAAGCGTTATAATTTGATACTTTATATGCTGTTTTCTAAAAAAAAAAAAGCAGAATCTGTTACATTTATTTTGGAGGGGAGGGGTATAAAAGAGTAAAATGAACAACTTTTTGGAATTTTCTAAGTGAATGTAAAAGTCTAGTTCTATGTACACGGATTATTTATTTTTTTTAGGTTCATATTCTTTCTTTACAGGCATTGGTCATAAATGTAAAAACCTACAAAGTTATACGTTTTGAATGCTGAATGCTATTAAATTTATAGTCCTCTTTCTTAACACTTCCATTAAAGTCGACTCTTGCACTTTCTGACAGACATTGCTCGAAGCGTTATAATTTGATACTTTATATTCTGTTATCTAAAAAAAAGCAGAATCTGTTACATTTATTTTGGAGGGGAGGAGTATAAAAGAGAAAAATGAACAACTTTTCGGAATTTCCTAAGTGAATGTAAAAGTCTAGTTCTATGTACACGGATTATTTATTTTTTTTAGGTTCATATTCTTTCTTTACAGGCATTGGTCATAAATGTAAAAACCTACAAAGTTATACGTTTTGAATGCTGAATGCTATTAAACTTATAGTCCTCTTTCTTAACACTTCCATTAAAGTCGACTCTTGCAGTTTCTGATAGACATTGCTCGAAGCGTTATAATTTGATACTTTATATGCTGTTTTCTAAAAAAAAAAAAAGCAGAATCTGTTACTACATTTATTTTGGAGGGGAGGGGTATAAAAGAGTAAAATGAACAACTTTTTGGAATTTTCTAAGTGAATGTAAAAGTCTAGTTCTATGTACACGGATTTTTGTTTTCATGTAGGTTCCTATTCTTTCTATACAGGCATTGTTCATAAAGGTAAAAACCTACAAAGTTATACGTTTTGAATGCTGAATGCTATTAAACTTATAGTCCTCTTTCTCAACACTTCCATTAAAGTCGACTCTTCCAGTTTCTGACAGACATTGCTCGAAGCGTTATAATTTGAAACTTTATATTCTGTTTTCTAAAATAAAAAGCAGAATCTGTTACATTTATTTTGGAGAGGAGGGGTATAAAAGAGAAAAATGAACAACTTTTTGGAATTTTCTAAGTGAATGTAAAAGTCTAGTTCTATGTACACGGATTATTTATTTTTTTTAGGTTCCTATTCTTTCTATACAGGCATTGTTCATAAATCTAAAAACCTACAAAGTTATACGTTTTGAATGCTGAATGCTATTAAACTTATAGTCCTCTTTCTTAACACTTCCATTAAAGTCGACTCTTCCAGTTTCTGATAGACATTGCTCGAAGCGTTATAATTTGATACTTTATATTCTGTTATCTAAAAAAAAGCAAAATCTGTTACATTTATTTTGGAGGGGAGGGGTATAAAAGAGAAAAATGAACAATTTTTCGGAATTTCCTAAGTGAATGTAAAAGTCTAGTTCTATGTACACGGATTGTTTCTTTTGATGGTTACTTGTATTTGCTCCATTATTATTATTATTTTCAATTTGTATGATAAGTTTTATCTTTCATACGACGCAAGTGGAATTTATTTTATTTGTATGGTTTAGCAAAATGTTTGCATCAATGGAAATTTGCAATTTTAAATTTATAATGTTATTAAGGAATTATGTATATCTATCTATCTAATTTTGTTCTCATAATTCATTAATAACTTTTTACTTACCCATCATACGTAGTATAGGGTAAGTCTTGTAATTGTTTTGAAAACTGAAAAAAAAAATTGACGGATTTACATGTTTCAGACACTGGAGATTCCGAAAAACATATTTATAGAAAAAAATTTTGACGTCCGTCTGGTTGTGTGTGCGTCTCTGTGTGTTTCTGTAAACGCTCTATCTCCCGAAAAAAATTGAGACAGAGACTTGAAATTTGGTATGTACTTAGTATGTAATAATGGAAAGAAGCTTATGCAATTTCAGTAACCTCGATTATCCGGAACTATTCTTTACGGACTCATGAAATATTTGATCTGATAAAAGGTATATAAAATTTTTCGAAATTGTTTTTTTAAGGAGTGAATAGAAAAGTCAATAAAAAGTCAATAAATTTTGCATTAAGAATGAAGTCGATCGGATAATGAGTTGCCGAGATATTTGTAATCCTATTTTCCACACTCTTCGATTTTTCATGACCCTGTATTTCATTCAAATTTCAATTCAAAGATATATTTTAATTAGTAAAGATACGCTTAATCCGACGCAATTAACTGTAAGTTAATAGGATTATCATTTTTTGAATTATAAGGATGTTTCTTTTACGCAATTCAGTAATAGAGCATTTAAAGTTTATGACATCATCAAGCCACGATTTTATTCGAATTGCAATGCATTTTATAAATAGTTTATGCATGTTTTATTTTCATATTTTATATTATGCATATCCATGATGGGTAAGTATTACGGTGGCACCCAACGACTAGTTAATAAATGTAATAAAATGTTAATATTGATTGTTATTTTATTACAATCGTTGTTTCATTAATAACAGTTTGAGTTGCAACTTTGCGCATATGTAACTTTGTTTGTGTTATTAAAAAAACTTTTTGAGTTGTATTTTACGAATATGTAATAATATTTTTCGTCATGTTCTTGTATCAAAAGTTATGAGGTAAAGAATTCCCGACAACAATGTATGGACACCCTGTACATTGAGAACTATCAAGGCCACTCATGGAGAATTATTGATATTTTAGAAGGCAAAATTGCATGCATAGAAATATTTACTACATGTTTTGACAATATACATGTTAATTTTTCGAGTACTTTTCGAATACAGAAAACGGATGGTGCATAATTTTTACTTACCCATCATACGTAGTATAGGGTAAGTCTTGTAATCGTTTTGAAAATCGAAAATTTTTTTTTGACGGATTTACACGTTTCTGACACTGGAGATTCCGAAAACATATTTTTAGAAAAAAAAATTGGCCGTCCATTTGTCTGCGTGTATGTCTGTAAACGCTCTGTCTCCCGAAAAAAATGAGATAGAAACTTGAAATTTGGTATGTACTTAGTATGTAATAATGGGAAGAAGCTTATTGAATTTTTAGCAACCTCGATTATCCGGAAATATTTTTTTCGGACTCTTGAAATATTCGTTCTGATAAAATCTTTTGAAATTGTTAAATTTATAATAAAATAGTTAAATTTATTTTAAATATTTTAAGGAATGAACATAAAAGACAATAAAAACACATAAATTTTGCATAAATAATGAAGTCGATCAGATAATGAGTTGCCGAGATATTTGTAATCCTATTTTCCACACTCAAATTTCAATTCAAAGATATATTTTAATTGGAAATGAGACGCTTAATCCGACGCAGTAAACCGTTAGTTAATATGATTATCAATTTGTAGTTTAGGATGTTTATTTTACGCAATTCAGTAACAAAGCATTTAAAGTTTATGACGCCATCAAGCCACGATTTTATTCGAATTGCAATGAATTTAATATATAGTTTACACATGATTTATTTTCATGTTTTATACTATGCATATCCATGATGGGTAAGTATTACGGTGTCCCCCAACGACTAGTTTATGAATACCTTTTATAATTTTCTTCAGAAACGAATTATATATTTTCTTATTTTTCAATCTTTTTTAGTGCAATTCAAATTTTGATTTGAAGTCTTTCATGGCCATAAATTTCTTAAAATATAAGCTAATGCTTCAGAATTCAAGCATTTTTTTCTATCGTAGAAAACATCAAACATCCTTTGGATTAGAAAAACTAATTTTTTCTTCACGTTCGAAAGAAATTCGAAGAGTAATTTCTGATAAGGACTTGAAAGGGGATATGCGTGATGCCTGGAAAACATTAACTTATCAAAGGCTTTTCTCTCCTGTCATTTTTTTTTCATACTTTGAAATTTATTTAGAACATTTTTTGTGAAGTCATCATAATATTATCTTATTCCATAGAAGATTAGAAAACGAAAATTCTAAAGATATGGAAAAAGCAGGACAGTTTTTCTTTCTTAGTAAGTTTTCAGTATTATATTTGCACAAAATATTTTTGAAATGATTTAATACATTTGTTAAAGCGAAAATGTTTTGAGCATGTGTTAAACTTTTTATCATCTTATGAAATTTGAACTTTTCAAAAGATTGTTATGTATCTTTCACAGTTTAAATTAAAGTTTAAAAAGAATTACATTATAATTTAAACTTACTGCATCTGTGAATTTCAGAGTGTCATTGAATATATAGGGTATGTGGATAATAATAATAAAAAAAAACAAAGATTTATTTATTTATTTTTAGTTTTATGTATTGGTATATTTCTTTACTTTTTTTTTCGTTAAAGCATCCGACTATATAGGGGGGGGGATGTAAATTGCTAGGAGCGGTCTCTTTTCTGGCCATCATTAATTTTTTTAATATATTTTTGAGGCATATAACAATTGTGCAAGAAAAAGCTCATGATGAAGCGGGTTCTACGGCATTTGCAAGATAAATCTAAACCGAAAATTTTCGCAAGGAAATCATGGTGGTCAAAAATTTTGATTTGGTCTCTTTTAAAAGAGACCATTCCGACGCCTTTGTGGAGAAGTTTGATGAGTTTGGAGGTTCAAGATAAATTGTTTTTGTAACTATTGACAGGAGAAGTTTCCGTGAAATGCGGGATACGTGAAGGTATCACTAGCGGGACTCTGCATTGTGTACAGCAACAACCAATCAGCTACGTAATCCTGAAAACATAGATGAACTGGATATCACACACGAGAAAAAGGATCAAACCCATGTAGCAACGTCAAGAGTTTCTTTAATATGAAGAAAGAGTCACATAAAGTCTATAATTCTCAAGGAAAAAATCTACATCTCAGCTAAGCATGAGGTATTCCAAACAAGTATGAAATCGAATTCTGTGGGATGACATTAAAAAAACCTAAGAGAGGACGTAGACAAACACAGCAATATTTTGTAGACGATAAAATGTAAAGTGTCCTTCGGATGGTACCAGGGCCAGAGCATATTGGGAGTTTTTAGTTAGCTGTGAATAGGCCGAAAGCCAGAAGCGATGTGACGAGAAATTGCAATTCAGCCAAAGATTTTCTTTTTCGAATGTGTGGCGTTAATTTTAGAGCAGGTTAACATAACCCTTAGTATATATTCATTTTAAGTTCAAAATTGGCGACAAGAAGGGCGTGCATATTTGACAATTAAGCACACATTTGACAAAAATGAAGAAATTCTCATATTGGCAGTTAAGATTGTTACGAGAAAGTGGGTAAAAGGGACATGTGGTACTTATGATTTTTGGACAGAAGGCATGTGAGCAATGATGAATTGCATTCATATGCGAAACAGTGTCGCCAATCTTTATAAGAAACCATCTGCATGTTGCAAAAATGATGTACTTTTAACGATATAAGCTATATTAAGTTCACTGAAAAAATAATATTTGACCATGAGTGAATCCTTTTATAATTTTGTGTTCCTTTTCAGATACAACTGCCGAGAGAGAGAAATATACGTTAGGGAGAAGTTCATAAAAGGATAGATGTAATTTTGAATACATATTTTCGTTGCAAAGAACAGAAGGACGCGCCTTTAAATCACGGGGAATATATATTAAATGCATTAATGAAGAAAGGGAAAATATATTTAATAAAATAATTTAAATATAGATTTACTTTAAATTGTAAAAATATATATATTGTAGCGTAATTGTAAATCATTAGACAGTTTTAGGCAAACACTGATTTTAATTACGTCACAATCACAGTACACATGACAAAATACATAAAGTAGCATATGTGGGCGTTATAATTTTGGGATTTTCGTCAAGACGTCCGAATAGTTCTACCCGGCACAGGGAGCCGAAATTCACAGTCTCACAAGAAGGAGGTTTTCCAGAGCAAGGCGCTCTCTTACACTCAAGTACGCAGAGTACTTTTAATTAAACGGCAAGGTTCTTGCCTTCACCATCGGCACATGGACCGTATACATAGGCCTTCTCACCAGAGAAGCCTAGGGAGCTGGTTGCTTCGCTGCAACTGTAAATCAGACTACTTACTCAGGCCTTCGCCTGTCGTGTATATAGGTTGGGGTAGACTTGAAGTGTTTACATGTGTTCAGTCTCTCAGAGAAGAACAGTTCTTTGATATCTGTAGTGCCTGAAGGACAAGTCGAGTGGCTAGAATATATGAGAACATAAATGTCCATATAACGTCACTTGAAAAGGAGCGGCACAAAGTTATATCTGCAATAATTTCTAAGTTTATTAGAAAGCACAGATACTCGGTATCTTGAAGTAAACTGGCGGTATGCACAGACGAAATTTTATGTTGAACATATGGATGCGGCTTTTTCTGAAGTTAGGGGCCCACATCTGGTCTACACTTCAGATCTCCATGTGTGGGTAGATTAAAGAAAATGAGTGAGAAGATTTAATTAGACTTATTAAAGCCTGGCTAACGAGGAGTCGGTACAATATATATATATGGAAGAAAAGGTATTTTTGCACTGAAGAGAGCAGATGGAACAATCACCAAAATCAATAATGAAATTGTAGACATTGTCGAAAAATTCTATAACGATCTATATAAATGTGAAGATCAAAGGGAAATCAACCTACATGATCCACTAGTAAACATAACAGAAACTGAAGAGATAATCCCAGTGATGACAGATGAAGTTGTACAAGCCATTAGAGGCATGAAAAAAGGTAAATGCCCTGGCGAAGATGAAATTACAATTGACCTTATCAAAGAAGCAGGAGAAGAATTTGCAAAAATGCTAGCCTTACTGTTTTCCAAATGTCTCGAGAAATCAGATGTACCAGAAGATTGGAATAATGGTGTGATGGTGCTACTTTATAAGAAAGGAGAAAAGGAAAACATTAAAAACTACCGTCCAATCAGCTTACTGTCAGTGATTTATAAAATTTTCACCAAAGTTTTAACGACAAGATTTGAATCAGCTCTGGACTCAGCTCAACCTAGAGAACAAGCAGGATTTCGAAGTGGATTTAGCACAATGGATCATATTCAAACAGTAAGGGAAGTTATAGGAAAACATAAAGAATATAATCTACCTCTCTGCCTTGCCTTTATTGATTATGAAAAAGCATTTGATTCGGTCTACACATCTGCAGTAATTACTTCTCTGGAGGATATTGGTATAGACAAACCTTATATCAATATCATAAAGAAGATCTACAAGAAAACAACAGCCACCATCCGTTTGGACAAAGGAAAAGCGAAGATAACGCTTGGAAGAGGAGTAAGACAAGGAGACACCATTTCGCCTAAGCTTTTTACTGCTGTCTTAGAAAGTATTTTCAAGAAGCTGGATTGGGAAAACCAAGGGATTAGAATAAATGGGGAATATTTAAGCCATCTCCGGTTTGCTGATGACATTTTAATTTTCAGTAATAGCCCTGAAGAATTGCAAAATATGCTAAAAGATTTGGCAGAAGCTAGCATTAATGTGGGATTAAAAATAAATTTGGAAAAGACTAAGGTGATGTTCAATTCATTTGCATCAAAAAAGAAAATCGTCTACAACAACACTGAGATTAAAGATGTTGAAAGTTATGTGTACCTTGGACAAGAAATATCATCAGACAACAGTATCATGAATGAAATCAATAGAAGAATAAGAAATGGATGGAGTGCTTTTGGGAAAAACAATATTATTCTGAAGAGTAACATGCCTCTTTGTTTGAAAAGAAAGGTGTTTAACCAATGTGTTTTGCCTGCACTAACTTATGGAGCAGAAACTTGGACACTAACAAAACGGATGGTACAAAGATTACAAACAACACAGCGAAGTATGGAAAGATGTATGCTAGGCACAACCAAAAGAGACCGAAAGAGAATAACGTGGATAAGAAGTCAGACGAAAGTTTTTGACATCATCGAGAGAATTAAACGGCTAAAATGGAAATGGGCTGGGCACATTGCAAGAAGACAAGACAATAGATGGAGCACAAACACCCTACAGTGGTATCCCAGAGATGTAAAACGACCAAGAAGACGACCTCAAGTAAGATGGAGTGACGAAATCAGAAAAGTGGCTGGTGTTAATTGGATGACTAAAGCACTAGACAGGCAACAATGGAAAAATCTGGGGGAGACCTACATCTAGCAGTGGATTGAAAACGGTTGATGATGATGATTATATATATATATATATATATATATATATATATATATATATATATACAGGGTGTATCTGAAATGCTTCAACAAACTTAGAGGGTTGATAGTACTCATGAAGACGAACAAAAAATGCAATGGAACATGGGGTTGCAAATGACGTTTAACTCTTTCAGGGGCAGTGGTATGTTTATGAAACCACTTGATTTTAATTCCAAAACGCCACAATAGCACCAGAATTTTGCTAAAATCTTTTCCATTTAATATGTATGTAAAATATAGCCTTTTTCTTATTTATAAATAAATTTTTTTGTAAATTCCGGTGCCAGTCATTTATTTCAACATTTTCGTACTAAAAGTACTTTGCCCTTGAAAGGCTTAAAGGGTGAAAATCGAGAAAATGCGTCTGGAAATGGACAAAGTGAGACAAGAAAGAAACACTCCAGAAAATTATTTATTGCACAGAATAGGTACAACACAGCTCGTGATGTCCAGAGAAAACAAATATTGTACAACAATTGTTCAAAGTGTCGACCACGGACATTATTACACAGAAAACATCTACGCGCAACGACTGGCGGACACGCTATGTGTAATAATGTCCGCGAACACTTTGAACATTTGTTGTAAAATATTTGTTTTCTCTGGACATCTGGACATCACGAGCTATGTTGTACCTATTCTGTGCAATAAATAATTTTCTGGAGTATTTATTTCTTGTCTCAGTTTGTCCATTTGCAGACGAATTTCTTGGATTTTAATCCTTTAAGACTTTCAGGGGCAAAGTAATTTTAGTACTAAAATGTTGAAATAAATGACTGGCACCAGAATTTACGAAAAAAATTGTTTATAAATAAGAAAAAGGCTACATTTCACATACATATTAAATGGAAAAGATTTTAGCAAAATTCTGGTGCCGTTGTGGCGTTTTGGAATTAAAATTAAGTGGTTTCATAAACATACCACTGCCCCTGAAAGGGTTAAACGTCATTTGCGACCCCATGTTCCATTGCATTTTTTGTTCGTCTTCATGAGTATTATCATCCCTCTAAGTTTGTTGAAGCATTTCAGATACACCCTGTATATATATATATATATATATATATATATATATGGTTTCTTTACTATAGCCTGAGTGCATCAAATTTGTAATCATGCTTTCGGCCGTTCCACAATATGCAGAGCAATCAAGCTGGAGAAAGTAAGAAGGTGAAGTTCATTGGATATGTCACAGATTGACCCTGGAGAGTGTGGAGAAGGTGTTGACATTTGCATATTTCTTAGCAATATAACCCAGCGTTTGTTTGATTTTAATTGAAATATTAGTTTCTTTATTAGTTATAACTTTCATACATTTGTGACTACTTTGTTGTCAGCATCGTTATGATTTCAGCGTTACTGACGCACACAATTATGTTTTGTAATGTAGACAGATCTTTTGCATGTCATGTTTCATGTCATGTATGATGGCCACGTGCTTTTTTTATTTGGTTGAAAGCCCGAAGTGGTAGATATTACTCAAATTAGACGATACATTTTTTTATAACGTCCAAAGTAATTTGTTTTGAACTAAAAAAATTCTTTCCTATTTGCATCTACAGTATTTATGAGAAATTCTTATTTTTTAGTTTCATAATTTCATTTGATTTTTGTAGTTATTTAAGTACAAATCCAACCGTCTATCATATAAAACTCCGTATTAATATGCAAAGTTTTCTGTAGCTTTACTTTTATCATTTTTATGCCGGAGCTTATAAAACAATTCTACATGCATTGCTGCGGGTAGCTCACGCAATCAATGCAAATGACTCATTGAATTAAACCAGCTAGCAATTGTTAGCACTTCAAATGGGGCATCATCGAGAACTCCAGATTACAGTGTTGCACAGCAAAGGTATACGACAGAATTGGGTAATGAAATGAAATTTGTGACGATAATAAATTGCGCGAATGACTTCCGATCGTTTCTTCATATTAATCTCAATGCTCTTGGCATATGAATTATATATAAGAGTTTTTAGAACTTTCTCAAGTTTTCCGCTGAGACTTTAATATGTTTTAAAGCAATGGAAAGAGAATACAGGGTGTTTCAATACCAGGTTTACGAACTTTAAGCGGTGAATCAATTACACTACAACAAACAATTTTTGTATAGTAAATCTGGGATGAAATATACTTATTTAGTCAAAAATATAGAACGCTTCATTTCAATCTGAGCCCGGTTTTTGGTCATAACTTTCATATATGAAGAGAGTCTCAGTCATGCGAAAAAACGCGCAAGCTAATGTTAAGTCTATGGGAAGGTTCTTGGCAGACTTCTAGCTTGCATTTTAAAAATTTTAAATGATGTTGTTTTTTGCATAGGATTGCTGAGGTCGATCTCAAACGTTGTTAGTTTTTATTTTTTCTATTTTGGTTCCAGTTTTTTTTATATAAGGGTACTTTCACTTTCAGAACCTGTTCCTAACAGTTCCAAAATTGAAAATGTTCGCTTATAAAAAAAAACTGTAATCAAAAACGTAAACACTAACAACGTTAGAGATCGACGTCAGCTGTCCTATGCAAAAAACATCATTTAAAAATATTAAAATGCGAGAGAGAGAAATCTACCAAGAACCTTCCCATAGACTTAACATTAGCTTGCGCGTTTTTGCGTTTTGCGCTTCCTACTTTTTGCACTACAACATGTTTTCTATTGATTATTGAGAACGTAGAAATCATCGTTTATTTACAGAGACACTCAAAAGAATTCGGCTACATGACTGACTATGAGCCATAACTGCTGGACGTAAACTATTTATAAAATGCATTGAAATTCGAATAAAATCCTGGCTTGATGACGTCATAAACTTTAAATAGTCTAGTGCTTAATTGCGTAATCCTTATAACTCAAAAAAAGATAATCATATTAACTAACAGTTTACTGCGTCGGATTAAGCGTCTCATTTCCAATTAAAATATATCTTTGAATTGCAATTTGAATGAAATACAGGGTCACGAAAACTTAAAAAGTGTGGAAAATAGGATTCCAAATATCTCGGCAGCTAATTATTTGCAAAATTTATGTTTTTATTGTCTTTTATATTCACTCCTTAAAATAAACAATTTCAAAATTTTTTATATACCTTTTATCAGAACGAATATTTCAAGAGTAGGAAAAAATAGTTCCGGATAATCCAGGTTACTTAAATTCAATAAGCTTCTTTCCATTATTACATACTAAGTACATACCAAATTTCAAGTCTCTATCTCAATTTGTTTGGGAGATAGAGCGTTTACAGACACACAGACAGACGGATGGCAAATTTTCTTCTCTAAAAATATGTTTTTAGGAATCTCTAGTGTCTGAAACGTGTAAATCCGTCAATTTTTTTTTTCAATTTTCAAAACGATTGCAAGACCCTATACTACGTATGATGGGTAAGTAATAATAACTTTTTTTTAGAAATTGAATATACAGCAAAAAATAAAAGCACGATGAAAAGAAAATAAGCTTGATAAAGTTTTCTGTCTTCTCATATAAATTTTGTAAACAAAAATTCTAAATTTAAGCTTTATAAAATTGGTATTAAATGGATATGCCTAGAATTTTAAACATCACCGTGTAACTCTTAATTCATTTCGTCATTGAAAATTTAATGAGCATTTGTTGTTTTAAAAATTAATTTCCTGTCATCATTTCTCCTTTACTTGCTTTTCTTGTTTATACCAACTACTGTTTCTACTTACTTAGACAAGTGCATCAAATTAGGATGAATGTCTAGAAGTTGTCAGCATGTGTTTCAGGCAATATCTTTCAGACAAGCTGTCAAGCCCTATCATGTTATCCATATTATTGCGTGTTCGTTACATACATTATTCAGTGGATCTGTCAAGGGAAAGACACATTGAAAAATGAGCGGCTTCTTGAACTAAAATAAGTTTTAGTTAATTAATCTTTTGAAGATTAACGTAATTTAGTGATTCGTAGATATGTTGGAGATGCTTTTATACTATGTATTGTCGGTTTACAAACAAAAACAATTTTTCTTTTAGTGATTAATGGGTAAAACGGCTATATTAAAAAAAAAAAAAAAAAAAAAAAAAAAAAAACCTTTATTTTTCTATGGGCTAAGTTTTATATTTCGTTTTGTGTTCTGAATAAAACATTACGCTATTGAAAAATTACTGGTAAATGTTTTAATATGGAACGTTTACGAAAAATTTCATAGTTTCATAGTTAAATTTCAGTAAACATTTCTCTTATCTTCATAAAGCTTTAGGCGATGAACTGTTCAGAAACTTATAAAAGGAATAGCTTTCTAAAATTAACAGAAACACTTTTTCCGAAAATTGCAAGCAGCAACGGGGTTGCTCCCTTTTATTTCATAAATGTCTTTTAAAATTACGAAGCTAATACTTTCTGAGATTTATGATTGGTCTTACACTAAATGGTTTTTGAGGATAACGGAAACGTTTTCGAATTCCTGTGAAACGTTCAATAGAATAAAATTACATGGAAGGTTACATTGAATTTTATGTAACTGAATTTCATTCAGTTTCGAAATTACGTGTTTGCTATATTAGGATAGATTTAGTACAATTTTATACAACATAAAATTTTTGATTAATAAAAATGCATATATATTTATTGTATTTCAATAATTAAAAAAGAAATGTATGTTTTTTACATTACGGTACATTCAGGGTTTATAATAATAGAACCTGAAACACCGAAATAATTTTTGAATGCAGGAAGCTAAAATTGTGGAACTAGCGTCTACATATATTAGAGAGTTTTGTGTTTTGGTCATATAGGGCCAGTTTTGGCGTCACTGGAAGTAAGCGTTTTGATGTGAGAAATCGTATTGTGAAAATTGAAATAGTGTTGGACAACCCTCCAGCACTCTTTCTCTTGTATACAGCTAATATAATAAAGAAAGGTGCTATTAAAAGAAGGGATGATCACAGGAAAATAATAGGTGTAGGGCAGGTTGTAGATAGCAGAAAGTAATAAGGTATAAAACTCGAAAGAGCTTCCTTTTAACACAAGACTTCGCCATACGAACTTTAAGCAATAAAACTTGCATACAAACGCAAGATAACAAACAAGTAATATAAAAATAATTTTTTTAAAGTCAATTCTTACTTAGGTCAACAAAGGAAAATTTTATTTTAGTTACTTTTTATTAAATAATTACAATTAATATAAATATGTATATACCAGACTTGCCAAGTCTCCGGCTTTTTGAATACCAGTATTATTTTAGAGAAAATGTTGTTCTTTTAAATCGCAGAACGTTCCGATTACATAAAACAACATTTTCTGTACTAAAATACTGGTGTCCAAAAATCCGGAGACTTGGCAACTCTGTATATGCATATGACAGAATCACAATATTAAGTGGCAAAATAGAAAGCGAATTTCCTTTTGAGTATTTGAATTTGAATTTTGCTTTTTAATCATAAATATATATATATATATATAAACCGTGCAGCATTAATGTCCCACGTTATTTTTATTGAACATTTTTTATAACCATCGTTGCGGTATTTCATTTTTGTGGCATCACTAATTTGAGGAAAATGTTTCATTTCATTTATGAAAACAATGGGAGATTTTTTTTCTCCCATATAAAACTAAAAGTAATTAATTTAATTAATGAATTAATATTTGAAAAAAAAACTGTATTAACATCCAGTGTCATCCACTACAAGTTTTAAAAAAAATGTATTTGAACTTGAGTGGATGAATACAAAGTATTTTATTAACGATTGAAAATTTGAACAAGATATATAAATATATAGAGATTGTGAGCTAATAGTAGGAATTGAAAAAAACGGAGAGAAAAATACCATTTTGAAATGAATCTATAAATGTTTAGTTTACACCCAGTTTAGCTAACATATTGAGGACATCTCGTTAAAATACTCAGGTGTGTATCAGATAATACTCTAAAAATCCCAGCTGTTTTTCTTATCATTTGGGTGGTCGCAGAATAAAAAGATAAAAATTCCTAGGACGTGATTTCTCAGCGAAAAGGGATGATAGGAGCAGAGATCTTTGTAGAAAGACAGGAAAGCATTTTCAAGTAAAGTAACAAGGGAAATTATTATCGCCCATCCTAGAAGAGTGCGAAAGGAATGAAGGAATAAAATAATAAAAAAAGATCGTGAGTCCAGGTGAATGTTGTTGCATATGATAGAAAAGAAAATAACAAGAAACACTGTACAACCAATCATGGAATAGTTTTCGTATAGAAAAAATTCAATGGGTATCAACAGAAATGGGGGATGATAAAATTTGTTTTAAGATTGGTTTAAGAGAATTTGGGGGAAAGATTGAATTGAAGTCAGAAAATAGAAAAAAAGAGGATGCAGCGAGAAAAAAGAAGGTAATCAGAGAATCAAAATAAGACAGTGTTTTGTAAAAGTAAAAAAAAAAAAAGAGTTTAGTGCCGTTTTGGACTTACGATGCCACACATGCATTTTTTCCTGCCGCTATGGATACTGGGTATGCAAGCTTTATGCATCCTTTTTGCTTCAGCATGTATTGATTTATTTAAAACTGCATTATTAAGGTTATTGAATTAAAGTAATCGAAAGGGGTTTGTTTTTGAAAAATCCTAGGGAAAGTGACATGCGCAAAATTCAAATTGTGTTTGGTGGAAAATTGTTGATAATACTAATGCGCGTGATGGCCATACGTTTAAATCATGAATCAAGATTAATGAGCAATTAATATAGGGTATTCGGATAATGTATTGTTTTTCATGTATTTTTCTGTTCATTTAATCTAATATGTTTCTGATAACAAACTCATGAAATACCGTAAAATCCCGATTGTAAGCCCCCCTTTTTTTCAAATCAAAAAAGGTTAAATTTGGGAGGGGGGCTTATAATCGGAATTTTTTCTAAAAATCATTTAAAAACCTGTTTTTATCATTAATTTAGAAGTAAAAAAGGGGCGAGAATCTTCCGTATTTCGGTAGATTAAATAATAATAATAATAATAATAATAATAATAAAATAAAATAAAAATAAATTCCCAAACCTAAAATTCTGCCACGCCCCCCCCCCAAAAAAAAAATAATTAAAAATCATTTTTTAAATATTTTTCTTTATTTCTTATTTTATTGTAACAGTAAATACTATCTATCTAAAATCAATCTAAAGCTGCTCTCAAAATTACTGTTTCCCCCCTTTGCCCCCTCCTCTCTGGTACCAAAAATGCATAGTTTAACCTTTATACTTTATAATTTTAAACTTTTTTTTTAGACATTAAATACTCTATATTAAAATAAATAAATCCAATTTACCATCTAAATTAACCCCACCTCCTAAAATCTGTGCTTCTCTCCCCCTGCCCCCCCCCAACCTTATCTCATGAAGATCCTCCCCCTCCAAATGCATCGCGTGAAATTTAAAATCTGTAAAATTGTAAAATAAAAAAAAAAAGAGCGAGAGTCTTCCGTATTTCGGCAGATTAAAAAAAAAATAAATAAAATAAAAATAAATTCAACTCTAAAATCCTGCCCCCCCCCCCCCTCAAAAAAAGAGAAAAATTTAAAGAAATCATTTTTTAAATATTTTTCTTTATTTCTTATTTTATTGTAACAATAAATAATCAATCATGTAAATCTGCTCTCAAAATTACTGTTTCCTCCTTTTCCTCCCTCTGGTACCAAAAATGCATAGTTTTTTTCTTAATTTTTTCTGCTCTATTTGTGATTTTTTCCCAGCAATATTTAAACAACGATCTTCATTATACCCTCCTCCCTTCCAAAAAGTCCTCTTTATTTCCTTTGCCCCCCCCCCCCTCAAGTACATACTTTAAAGTCTTTAAAAGTTTTTTTTTATCTATTTAGAACTTTCTTGCAACTATAATTAAATAATTATCTAAATTGCTTATCCCCCCACACCTCTAAAAATTTGCTTCTCCCCCCCCCCTCCCTCAGCACATAAACTTAAAAATCTTTAAAACTATTTTTTAAAGATTTTATGTAGTATTGTCACTTTGTAGCAACAATAAATAAATGATCATCTAACTCTCCCTTTAAAGTTCCATTCCCCATCGCCAGAAAAAGGGATGAATTTCTAGACATAGAGGAGGGGAAGGGCAAAGAGAAGATTTTAGTCTTTTTGTAGTTTGGCTGTTCTCACAGCTGATATTTTGTTAATGGATGGGGAGTTATTTTAGAGAACATATTTATTTCAAAACATAAAACATGTGTGTGATTCAGGGAAGAGCAGCCAGACTGCAAAAAAGATGAACATTTTTGCTTTCCTCTCACATATTTAGAAATCCACTCCTCTTCTTTGGGAGAATAGGACAGATAAAAAATTTCAAATGGAATGATGATTTTAGATGAGTGATACTTATATGAGATGATATAAATGAGATGAGTTACCTTACTACAAAATAAGAAATACAGTGGAACTTCCCTTTAACGAAGTCCCTATTTAACGAAGTTTTCTACTTAACGAAATTTTCTGCAGAACTTTGACTTTGAACACCATTAGCATGCAAATTAATCTCCACATTACGAAAAATATATTCTATATAACAAAGTTTATTCCACTTTTGTACGTGTACAGAACTCAAATTAAGCGATTGCTGTTCGAAGGATCTGCGAATTTATTTCAGCGGATTCGATTGTATGAAAATGAACACATTTAAATAATTCCCATTCTGCTTGGTGCTAAATAAAACAATTTTTTTTCACACTAAGAAAAACACTTGTTATCACTATTCTCCAACTCCGAGACTCCAGCGCTGACAGTTGAGGGAAGTCAAAATCCCCCTTTTACCTTCAATGATATAGAAGATGAGGTGTCGCAATGGAGTCAGATGCATTGAAACAAAAAATATCTATTACAGTCAGACAGATACCATTCTGAACTTCCATTGCTGATAGACAATTTTGCTTTGTACATCCAAAAGAACGTGCTTCAAAATACAAATCGAAGAACCTCAAAGTTATTTGTGTTCCTGCCAATACAGCTAAACTTCAATCATTAGTCTAAGGAATAATAAAAAAAATCTTGAAGTACATTATCGAAAAAGACAGAAAAAAGCTGATGTAGTGAAAACATTAGTTTGAGATTCTGTGTATCAGAGCTGATGAAAGCTTCGGCCAAAGCTTGGGAATGTGACGTGATTTCATCAACCGTACGCAACTGTTTTGTAAAAGACGGCTTCATAATTAAAACTGAATCAAATGCTTCTGAATCCAATGCCTGTTTCTCATATCTCAAGAAAAAATTTCATGAATTTAAGTTAATTTCTATTTAACGAATTTTCTTCATAACGAAGTTTCTAAGTGTAACGACGAGACTTCGTTAAATGGAAGTTCCACTGTAGATCAATATTTAAAAAAAAAAATAATATTAAAGATTTTAAACTATTTGCTGGGTGAGAAGACAGAGGGGGAAGTGGAATTTTTGGGAGAAAGGGGGGTAATTTAGATGATTGATTATTCATTAATATTGTTACTAAAGAGAAATAAATACAGCAGTTTAAAAAAAATAGATTTTTAAAGATTTTAAAATTTGTGTGTGTGTGTGTGTGGGGGGGGGGGGGGCGAGGAGGCAGACGCTTTTGGAGTAGACAGAAAACGTAGGTGACAAATTAGAAGGCAACAAGTAGGACATAAAATTTCTTCACATAAGAGTTTTATAAATTTTAAATTTTGTACTCTGGATGAGAGGGAAATATGAATTTCGATGGAAGGAGTTTGTAATTTAGATGATTCGTTATTTATTTATTGTTAATAGAGAGCAACAAAGAGGGCAGAGGATTTTTTTTATAAATAGTTTATTTTATTTTATTTATTTATTTATTTTTTGATAAGGGTTAGCTAAGTGAAAGAAGCAGACATTTTGGTGGTAAAGCGATAATTGAAATGGTTGATTAGTTATTTATTGTTACTAGACAGCAAATTTTTTAATAAAGATTTTTTTTGTATGAAATACTACTTCATTGCACTTAATAATGTGCGTTATGTAAAAGTTAAAATACTTTTGTATTTCTACTAGTAATATGTGAAATAAATTTAATTTAACTAATAATTTCTGACGGTGCTAGAACTTTTGCAGTCATGAGTGAGTATACTGAATATTTACTGAAAGCAACTGAAAGTAACCCCAGCTTAAAATTTCGAAATTAGAAATCAATTCTAGAAAACTCTAGAAGAAATCATCAGAATATCAATGAAAAAGTCTTAGAACATCTTCGATTTTCATTGACGATACTTTACAACTTTGTCATTCATCTTTTAGTCGTATCTTCTATAGTTTTCGTGATATGGTCTTTATATCTGGAATTTACCACTAGGAATCGCAGCTAGATATATTATTGTGTAGCACATACCCATTTTGCTATACCTATTCATGGCTGTCAAGAAAACTCGGATACCCAGTTATTTGAGAAGAAACGGATTTCACAAAAACCACCCTGAATACAGTAAAACCTTCTGAAACGGAATCGGAAATATTCACGTTTAGACAGGTTTTTGTATTAGAAGGTGCATCATCTCTTATAACACTATCGTGGTCTTTTCAAAGAGACTATGAAATTTTTCGTTTAAGGCAGAATTCCATTATATGCCCCGTTTCTATTTTTATAGATTTTATTGTATTTTTTTACGTATTAAAATTATTATATATTTTTTTTACTTATTTACGAATGTATCAAATTATGATGATCGTCAAGTAATTAGTTATCAAGATATGTTTTAAAGAATATTTTCCAGATAAATTGTCAAGTGCTGTCATGATAGTTACATGACAGCGGGTTTGTTGCATGCATTATTTAGAGGCTTCATGAAAAGAGAGACGTGCTGACAAAGTGATCTTGGATTAAATGAAATGAATTGGATTTTAGTCAATTATTAATCTTCAGATATGTCAAAAATATTGCAATGATTGCCAGACTTATTGAAAAGTATTTTATATTAGAAATATTAATTCACTTTAGAACGCAAATTTTTTCTTCATGTTAATATTTATTATTTTATTATTTCATTTCATTTTAACTAATATATTTTTTATTCAATATTTGCATTTCTTTTAGTATTTTCGAGCTAACGTAAGTAAAATAATTTCTGAAATTATTCATCCATAAAAGTAAAAGAGTCACTGCAATTTGTGAGCCATGGACAGACGATACGAGCTAAAAAATTGTTAGTCAGATACAAAGCCATTAAATATAATAGATTTCTTTATGTACTATTATCACAACAATAATTGGGATGTATTCAGTAGTAATTAACGGACTTGTTTTATAATCTGGTTTTACTAATATGCAAGAATTTTTTTAAAAGATTTCAAGTCACCTTCGGAGACAAGTATGCGATATTCTAGATAGCATTTTCATGCCACATTTCACATTTAAGAACATTTATTGAAATAAAATAAACAAATGCCTTAAAGGGAAGTGAAAATAAGCAATTAAGTTTAATTAAAAATCTTGAAGTTAATTCATATTTTCATATCGTGTTTTAAGAATTTAAAATTGACATTGAATATATTTTTTAATTTAATAATTGTTTTAAAAATATGAAAACATTTAAAATGAATCATAATCTTAAATTCAATCAACTGTAAAATTAGATAATATATATCTATTGCTTATACACAAAGAATGATTTATTATTTGAGTCAATACTAATATCATAAAAAGTTCTTTTACAGAAATCTAATCACAAAGGATTTACGTGATCTAATTACGTATATCGGGAACGTGCCCTAATGGATATTATAATCTATCGTGGATATAAATATGTTGATCGTCGAAAGAAAAGGTAGGACAGTTCCATTTTCATTTCTCAATTGTTGAATATATAAATAGTCATTTACTTTCTGAGAAACCAATCTTTTGAGATAACGCGTGACCGAACTTACACCTCTATGAAAATGTATTGGGTTTCACTATATAAATGTGTATACTTTTTGTTTAACAATATCTACAATTCTATTTATAGGAAAAGTCAATAGAATTCCAGATCTCAAGTAACTATTTGTTTTTGCAGCATTTATGGGCATTGCAGTGAAGAAAATTGTTTTTTTTTTTCGAGTTTGCAATTCGCAGTACTCTCATAAAAGTAAGACAAGCACTATTTCTGTGAAAACATTTGAAATGTTATTGCTTTAAAATAAAAATAAAGAAATGTCGTTTCTACAATTTAAAGAATTAATGCCCAAGCAAATTCTTTTTTAGAAAAATGTAATCGATTTCTTTATGTACAATTATCACAACAATAATTGGGATGGATTCAGTAGTAATTAACGGACTTGTTTTATAATCAGGTTTTACTAATATACAATAATTTTTTTTTTAAAGATTTCAAGTCACCTTCGGAGTCAAGTATGCGATATTCTAGATAGCATTTTCATGCCATATTTCACATTTAGGAACAATTATTGAAATAAAATAAACAAATGCCTTAAAGGAAAGTGAAAATAAGCAATTAAGTTTAATTAAAAATCTTGAAGTTAATTCATATTTTCATATCGTGTTTTAAGAATTTAAAATTGATATTGAATATTTTTTTTAATTTAATAATTGTTTTAAAAATATGAAAACATTTAAAATGAATCATAATTTATGAATTACTAAATTAGGTGTAAAATTAAAAATTGGTGAGAAACATTAAAACCATTCTAAGATGTTAAAACTTTTGTCTGAGTCCCGAGCGCTTTTGACCAGAACCTGGCCATCATCCAAGGGCGAAAATGAGAAAAAAAAAAAAAAAAGCTCAGACGGTTTTAATGTTTTAGAACAATTTTTAAATCTTACACCTATTTTAGTAATACATAAATTATGATTCATTTTAAATGTTTTCATATTTTTTAAATGGTACACAAAGGTGAATTTAAGTTCCAATATTATAAATTTTTGCCTGTATCCGCTAGTATCGTTGGCCATTTAAATAAAAATAAATATCTTATAGATGGGTTAACATAGTCTGGCATGAAAATGCTGCAACTTATATCCAATGGTTGGACTATCATAGTTGAGATTTTTTCTACAGAGAGAAAATATGCCGGGACCAGGACTCGAACCTGGGTACTTTGGTTTGCCGTACCAACGCTCTCCCTACTGAGCTATCCCGACCATATGCTGGCCGGCATATTTCACTCTTATCTGTTGGACAACGCCGCAACCAAAATACCCAGGTTCGAGTCCTGGTCCCAGCATATTTTCTCTCTGTTGAAAAAAATCTCAACTATGATACTCCAACCATTGGGTATAATTTGCCTAGTTGAATATGCTTTCCTCTATTCATTATGTACTGCAACTTAATTTATTCATGTGCACCGTATTCATATGCTATTGTGAAAATCAATTGAAATTTCCATTTCCAAAACATGCTATATGTACTAGAACAGTTTCCTGAAGTAGGGTGCGCGTACCCCTTGAGGGTATTCAAAAAAGTTGTACACCCAGAAAAAGGAATTGATTAAAACTACAAAACATGTTTTGTTGAGTACATTTTGGTTGTTTTAGTAAAATTCAAGTAAAATTGAACCATTTTACTCCAATTAACAAAACATTTTTTGTTGACGATACAAAATTTTTTTTTGGAATGGCAAAAAAAAAAAAAAAAAATTTGTTGATTCAAACAAAATTTTTGTTTAAATATAGGTCAATGAAAATTTTGTTTGAATCAACAAAAAAAATTTTTTTTTTTGCAATTCCAAAAAATTTTTTTGTATCGTCAGCACAAACTGTTTTGTTAATTGGAGTAAAATGGTTCAATTTTACTTGAATTTTACTAAAACAACCAAAATGTACTCAACAAAACATGTTTTGGAGTTTTAATCAATTCCTTTTTCTGAGTCCTTTTTCGTAAGGAGTACGCAGCGATCTGTGTCAATAATCACCGTACGAAACAGTGCAACTAAACGAGTCAGTAAAAAAACTTTCCCATCTCATTGATTGTTTTAAAAACAAAACATAACAACACATTAGATTATGAAGATGATTTATGACTGTACCTCAGCAAAATTAACACCAAAAATGCAGCTAAATATGTAAGAGTAACGCGGCCGTCACTTAAAAAAAAAAAAAAAAGAAAAAAAAAAGGAAAGTATAAAATGTACATTAGAAGTAAAAAGAGACAAAAAAATGTGGTTTTGTGTCCATTTGTTGTTTTTATTGGTCATATTTTTTTTTTTATTCACAATTCTCATAAGTAAAAAAAAAAAAAAAAAAAAAAAAAAAAATAGGGATACGTGAATTACACGTAATTTTTCAAGGTGTTACGTGAGTCATAAAAGTTTGGGTATAGTTGCACTAGAACATAACACTTACTTTATAACTGGAGCAATTTATACAGCTTTCAAATGAAAAATCTTAATCTTACTATCGCCTTAAGAAAATCTAGAACATGAAAAATATGCAAAAACTTGCAACTTCAGTAAATATTTTTGTTTTGCATGTTTATTACTAGAAGCAAATAATACAACAATATAATAACATTTATCTGTAAAAGTGACCTTGAAAATGCATTCTATTTTTATATGGAAAAGCTTAATTAACATAAAAATAACATCCTTCATGACATTCTCTCCCCTTTATCTTTGTTTTGAAAGGATGTTTGACAGAAGCCAGAAGCCTACAAAACATTATCTCTTTTTTTTTTCTCCCAGCTAAAATACTCAAGTTTTAATGGATGAACGAACCAGACATATCGACGACAAAAGAAAAAAAAATAAGTATTTGACGTTTTTTGAAAATGCTACTAAAACAATCTAAATAAATTATTTTTAAGCATTTAGCTTCAATGATTTAGTTGAAACAATACATTACACAGGAAAATGTCGAAGCCTATTATTATTTTCTTCTGGTTCATTATAAAATATCATAAATTTAATATCTGGCACTAAAATTATTTGACGGAAACATCGACAAAAAACAGTATCTTTAAATGAAAAAAATAAAAATGTTTTACATAAAAAATATTAAAAAAATACAAATAGGCTTAAGGAAAAGTAAAATTAATTTTCCTATAATTATATAATATGATTGTAATAATATCCTACTACAATCGACCATCGAGTATAACGAGAACAAAGCGACCAAGGCCTTTGCTCGTTAAAACAACACTGTAAAAAACGAGAAATGTTCCTTAATTTTCGAAAATATATTATAACCAAGAAAATATACAATAACTCCTTCCGAGTTACCCGTGATTCCGAAAAGTGTTTTTTATCTTTAGAAACCTCAGAAGCCAATATAGATTCGAGATTTAAAGGCGCATTTATAAAAACAAAAGGTTCTTTTGCTGCCGCTTATTTTTGAAAACGTTTCTGAGTAAGTTTTTACAGGGCATTAATCAGTTTTCTCAAACTGGAGTATCGGTTTTTTGGATGCTATATGTCCATATCAGTTAAACAATTTCAGTTGTGTAATTGAATTTATACATCTCAGAATAACAAAATGTCGTTTTTTAAAGTGAGAGGCAGTGGCGGCGCTAGACATAACGTGGACGTCGGCGACATCAGCTTTGCGAGGCCAGGCCTCTTTCATTTTCCAGTCAGAAAGAAAATATTAAGTGAGCTGAATTATATACTAATAATAATTGTACACTAATTTTATTAGTATACAGGGCTGCACAAAAAATTTGGGATATTTTTCGATTATTGATGGTAATTACAGAAATCAGAATTTCAAATGTGGTATGAGTTTTCCAAATTGTTTACTTGTTTTACATTTCTCAGTTTATTAAACGGTGAAGTTTTCAAAAATCATTCTGGAAGTGTTAGAATACGTTTCATAATCTATGCTTGACGCACGATTTTTCGTTTTTGTTTATTAATAAGGGTTAGAACGAAAATGTTAAATAATTATTTGGCATTTCTGTTGTGGTGGCATGGAATTTGAAGGAATAAAACGAAGTGAGAATGTCTTTGATGTTGAAAACACCATTATATTCTTTTTAAAGCGACGTTAAACAAGTTACCGATGCTAAAATATGATGGCTTTTTTTTTTTTTTTTTTTTTTTTTTTACTTTCCTTTACATGATACTATATTTAAATTAAGAATGGCGGAATATAGCTTGAGATCAATTCCTCATAAAATATATTGAATTACATTCCCAAACACCCAAAATATACGAAATTTTCATGAAAAGCGCTCATTTGTTGCATAACATAAATTATTTGTATTATTAAACAGTAAAGCAATTTCAGTTGATAAATGTTCGATGATCTTCACTGCTTACTTCCAAATACTACATTTCCCTGAGATTTGCAGAAGAAAGAACACGGAAATAAATGTCAGGTGTTCATGGGATTCTGTTCTCTTAAGTGGGTGTCCTTCGGCATCCTGTCACTCGTCATATTTTAGTGATTTATTACAGCAAAGGTGATTTATCAAAATGAGGCATTCGACAGGCCACAGTGTATTTCTTATGACATGTAATCTATGTGAAAAGCAAATTTCTCGAGAAAATATTGCTACTTTTTCAACAAATAAAGGTGAAAGGAGAAAAATCCAAATATAGTTATTTGATGTTTCTACATTGATGGTACTACTATGTAAATTTCCTGTGTTCTTTTCGCTGTCGTTTAGTTAATCTTATATTTGAATTGAGACTATGGAATATTTATTTTAGCTTCATTCCTTGTATTACAGACCCGAGAATAAATCTACCTTATATATATAAAATCCTAATCAAATGAATTTATGAAACGAATTTATGAAATAACTAATTTGGATATATGAAATAATAATTATCCAACTGAATGCAAAGAGGTTAAATTTCCTCCTTGGTTTACAATTTTAATGAGAAAATGACATCATTTGCATATTTCTCTCTCTCATCCACAGCAATGAAAAAATTCTGTTGCCCGTATTATAGAAAGGCCATTAAAATTTAAAACAAATTAATATTTCATTAATATTGCATTTTTAATATTTTAACTATAACATTTTAAGAGTTATTAATTAGATCTTTGGATCCATGCGAATACGCCATCGTAGATGTCACAGTAGACGTAGACACAGACGTGACGACAGATGAAACTGTTTTATTTCACAGTAAAATTGAAAAAAGTTTGAAGTGATACATGGATAAGAAAAAGTTTACAAAGTGTATAAGAAAAAAATTTAAATCTATTTTATACTTACCTTTGTTTTTGAAAGGATAGTAGAGACATATTAAAAAAATATTTATGGCAAAATTAAAAAAAAAATTATACGTTTTATTATTAAAACTTAATTTTATTCATAAATATGGTCAAAAACTCCAGTAACTGACACCATCCCTATTTTGAAACACCAATAACTGATACAAAGTGAACCAGTGACTCACACTTTATTTTAAAAGACTAAAATACTTTAAAAAAAACTTTATTCTTTATTATAAAATGAAAATACATTAATATTTATTATAAAAAGAGGGATTTAGTAATCTGTACTGCATTATTAGTAATCCAGAGTATATAGTAAGAGTATATAGCAGTAATATTTAGTACTGCATTATTAGTAATGCACATATCCAATAACTGACATTTATGAACCAGTAACTGACATTGGTGTTAGACACTGGTAAAACAACTTAAATTTTAATGGTGTTTACTACAAGATAAATTTAATTTATTTTTATGCAATTTTAAGCAGTTCAAATAAAATATTTAAACTTTCTTTAATATAACCAATAACTAACACCTCTGTCAGAGACTGGTGAAATGAAATTCTAGAAACCAATAACTGGCACCTCCCATTAAGCTAAATTTAATAACTATCAACCCTAAATCATGGCCCTAATATATCATATGCATCTATAAACTAATTGCTACAGGTATAACTTTAAGAAAAAAAGTTTAGGATGGTTGCATTACAAATAGATCATAAAAACACTTCCTTAATTTTAGAAATAAGATGGTTGCTTCAAAATGGCACTTTTTGTATTCTCAAAACTTTCTTCCTCCTTGAATATGTTCTTGCCCCTCTAGTTGTGAATAATTGACTTCGAAATAAAAATAAGTATCTAATTTACCACTAGATGACATTACTTTGCAGAATTTTACAACAAAATGTATGTTTGAGTTATATTTTTGCTCAAGTGTCAGTTACTGGTTAGGTGTCAATAACTGGGGGTTTCACTCTAGGTTTTTTTTTTCTTTTTCGTTAAAACTTTTTATGGAAAAACCGACCAGCGTAGCGGACGTAGCCAGCTAGTAAAAAATATGAAATTCAGAAATGAACTAATTTGTATTTCTTTTTTACTTAGAAGTGGTTCTACCTACTAGAAATCCGCTGATGATTTCCACAGTTCAATTTAAATTCTGTGATTCCATTGATATGGAACCAATCGGAATTTTAGGAAAAAAAACATAAGAATAAATGTCAGATATTCACAGGATTCTATTGTTTTAAGAGGGATATTATTCGACATCCTGTCACTCGCCATATTCTATGGTGGTATATTACAGTGGTGACGATTTATCAAAGTAAGACATTTTGAAGACAGAAATGTACGTCATCATGACGCATATTCTAGGTCATCGGTCGCCAAACAGTGGTCTGCAGAAAAGTCTGTACATTATTTAAATTTTTAAATTTTTATTAATCAACATTTAACCAATCATATGTTAATAATTTATAATCTACATATTTAAAACTCTAAGCGATTTCTTTCGACAATCCGTGAGAACAAACTACTGTATCAAATTACACCATTCTTTTTTTTTTAATGAAAGATATTTGGACACAGATTTGTTATCGTGCATTCGTTTGTTCGAAAAATTAATTAATTAGCCGTAATTTTCAATTAAACTTTTACTTCTCCTAATGACGTCATAATGTTGGCAACTCCCACTGTTGCGAGGTATAGAGTTTATTCTCTGAACTCTGTGGTTCGCCATTCTTTTGACATTAGCTAATTTCAACTAGGTAAAATTTAACATTGTAATATAAAATCTTAAAAAACTTACTTAAAATTAGCTAAAATATAATCATAATAAAATATATAAACATAAACATATCAATATGAATAACAAATCTCACGTAAAATGTTCCAATTTAAATAATTCCAATTGAAACAAGATTTGGAGAGTTATCCCTGACGTCCACCTAACATAAAAGTACCTATTTTATTTTATTTATTTACACACATATTCAATTTTATTATAAAACATCAGGTTGCCATACAAAGCAAAAATTGTCATTTTGGCGCCAAAAATTAACCAAGGTGCGTCTGCGATATCTGTACCGATTTAATCAAAATTGTTTTGGTTTCACCGCATATTGCAAAATTAATTAAAACCATGATTATTGTTTCTTTCTCAGATTAAAAGTAAGAAAATATAATGCTTAACGAAATTTAATTATTTGACCGATCGCAAATTTTGGTACTTTTCCGTTATAGGGACACCATGCCATACATGTAAATGTATGTAAATGTATGCTTGGCTACAAAGGTGTCCGTATAACGGAAAATTACCCAAATTTTTCTTAGTTCGGGCTATACCAAAAACAAACATTTTACAGGTAACAGAAAAATTGCCAAAAATGACTGCTTCATCAGCAGTTATGGCAGCAAAGTTGGATAAAACCTAATAACCTGAATTTTACAACGTTTATGCGAAACACCACAGAGAACACACGCAATTTTTATATAAATAGGGGATATTTCAAAGTATCAGAAAACTAACAACCTTCAATAATATAATGCATGAAAAAGTAAACAAATAAGTGATTCAGCAAATCTTAAAAACATGTATTTCTTAATATAAGTATAAAATGCAGAAAAATATTCTGGTACTTCTTCAATATCGTGTCGAAATTCGTCCCATTAAGAAAAAAAAAACTCTAATGTTTTTTCATAACATTGAAATGGACACTGAAATGTCTGAATATATGTATTTTGGTTACTTTTATGTTAGCCAAGCGCCAGTGATCGCCAATTTTTTTTTTTATCTCGCCAACCTTTTTTTTTCTCGACAATCTTTTAACATTAGCTAATACCAAATAACCAATATTTTAACATTGCAGTATAATGTCTTTAAAAACTTACTTAAAAATAACTAAAATATAATCATGATGAAATACTTCACAAAGGCACAGATGTCATATATGCATCCCATTGGCGCGATTTCTTCCCCCGCCAATTTGGGGAAAACTTTGTTTTTGAATATTAGTAACAAATAGCATGCAATAATAGCACGTGATTTTTTTAAAATTTCAATATAAAAATAAAATAACGTTATAACGTTAATATTCAAAAACAAAGTTTTCGCCAGACTGGCGGGGGGGAAAAATCGCTACAGTCTGGTGCGTATATGATATCTGTGCCACCACAAACACATCAATACAAATAACAAAATCTCAAGAATTGAATTGAAATCAAAATTGAAATCATTGAATTGAAAAGGTTGCAATTCAAATGATACCAATTGAAACAAGATTTGGAAGTTATCACTGGCGCCCAGCTAACATAAAAGCACCGTATTGGATATATATTTTTTTTTCGCTTTTTTGTTGATCTTGGAAATATGCCTCATGTCTGAATGGCGTTTAATTAAGCAGGAAAAACTTATTTGAAAATTCTGATAGTCAGACTAAATTTTTAACAGTAAAAATTATATATTTTTTGGGGTACTTTTCTATTATCCCGTCGTCCTCTTTTCATAACAAAAAACTATCGCCAAACTGTAAGATTAAAATCCAAAAATGCAGTCCCATTTACTTGATGTCAGAAGCATTATACGTGTTTGTTATAAAATCAAGTGGTTTTTAATTCGACATCTGCGTGTATTTTTCATTATGTTTTACTGATTTATTAGTTATTTTATTAATTAAAATAAAAATTGTGTCCTTAAATTCTTATAATTTATTTATTTTTTTATTTTTATATTCCAATGGCAACATTCTCCCGTTTATTTGGCGTTACATTTTGGCGATAGTTTTTTGTTATGAAAAGTGGTCGATGAGATAATAGGGAAGTGCTATTTTTTGTAACACATTTATGTACAGTGAAAATAATTCATATAGCATAAGCCTAAAAACTGTTTATTTTATATTTTCTAAGAAAAATAATTGCAAGAAAATCTTTTAGGGAGGATTTCCATATCCTGTGCTGATTTTTTTTTGGCGAGTTGATTTTGTCGATAAGTGTTTGATGTGATTGTTGCGATTTTCAGACTTTGGGGTTACATTTTTAACTACTGAAATAAACCTAATCTACGTGACGTCACATCCCTTTTGGCGCAATTTTGGATTTTTTGGCCAATCGCGCCAACTAGCACAGAACATAAAACTCTTCCCATACTACGTCAGTTAAAAATATGCACTTTTATATATATCAATAGTAAAAATTGATTTTCAATACTGTTTGTAAGAGAAAATTTGGTACTTTTCCGTTATACGGACACCATTGTCGCTAAGCATACTTTTACATACATTTAATACCTACATTTACATACATTTAATACATACATTTACATACATTATGCATTAGCATACATTTTGGCATGGTGTCCGTATAACGGAAAAGTACCGAAAAGTTTTTGAAAAACAAGTTTTGTCAAAAATTTTCAACGCATGTAGCCGCTGAAAGGTTAATAAAGTGGTAGAGTTCACTACACCTCTTGGGTGTATCGCAAGTGATGATAATTTTTATTTTCACACTTTATGAATTAGATTTTTTACATATAGCAGCAGAAATCCTGCACTGAGAAAATTTTCAGAAATCAACACTGATTTTAAACATATCTAAAGTTTTTGTCCCATGCCCGAGCAATACTCATATAAAATTTGTAATTCATATCAAATTGTTTGCCGTCAAGTTTTGACAGGTCCCATCTAGTATCTTAATAATTTATTAATCATTTATACCACCTTAATCTTTTATTAATCATATCTCATTCAATTATATAGAAACAATTAAACTAACTTTAATAATTTTATTACTGCTAAACAAACTTAAAATATTTTAGTTATGATTAAATAAGCATAATTTACGATTTTCTTGCAATTAAAAAAAGAACTAAAGTCATAAAATTTCGTTACATTAAAGAGGCGCATTTCATATTATTAAAATGGAAGTTCTCTGACCATTATAGTTTAAAGGTGACAATGTTGTCTTTTAAAAAATCTTATCAATGGTCCACAGGATTTAAATTTGTGAAATTAATGGTCCGCGAGGTCTAAAGTTTGGCGACTATTGGTATATATAAAAAACAAATTTCGTAAAAATGTATAGCTGCTTTCTCATTAATAACGGTAAAATAAGAAAATTTTAAATAGTTATTTTCAACGTAATTATATAATAAGATCATTAATAATAATAATTAAAATATAGATAAAAATGCTTAAGTGATACAAACAGAACACAAAAACGGTTAGAAAAACCTTTTAATACATATCGACCTACGTTTCAACGCTCAAACGGCGCCATTATCAAGAACTACAATGATATACAGCAAATTTTTGAAAATAAACTTGAAAACTTAAATCACGAGATCATATATATATCACGAGATCATATATGTAAAAAAAAAAAAAAAAGCAGGTGCTTAAAATAGTCAACTGTAAAACATGAAAATTAATATTTATTTATTGCTTTTTTAAAAATGAAAAATACCGCGTGCCAAATTTTAGGTAAATCAAATGAAGCTGATTCGTTGCAAATGTTCTCGTTACGCATATAGATTTCTATTGATTCACGGATAATAGATGAGAAATAAGCTCTTGATGTATTTAAAATTTCATCAAGAGGAAATTTCAATGTTTATAGGAATTTTTTTAAGTCTGATAATTTAAAATTTTAAGTATTTTTTAAAAGCTTATAAACTTTCATCAAGTAAAAATTTCAAAGTTTCTAGGAATGTCTTAAAAACTTAAAATTTAAGGAGACATTTTTTAAAAACGCACAACGTCGGCATTTGACGCCTACTTTCCGATGGTAAAAACTGAATTTTAATAATTATATTAGGTAATGAGGCATCGCGCTTTTAATTTTCCCTATAAGTTAACACGAGATTTCGCGAATCCTATGAACTTCTAGCATTTAATGTTGTATATTTTCTTCCGCAAATCTCCGGGAAATATAGTATTTGGAACTAAGCAGAAGAAGTCATGAAATGTTTATCGACTGGAACTCTTCCTCTATGGCAATAAAAGTAACTTATGTCACGAAACAAATGAGCTCTTTTCCGGTAAATTTTGTACGTGCTCGTGTCGGGAATATAATATGAATGCATTGAATCGCCATGACTTGCTTTCTTTGAATTTCGTGTTTCTAGGATTTTAAAGTAAACTAGCTATTTAACCCGTTCTATGCACGAGAGTTCATAAATTTAATCCTAAAACCAAAATAAAAAATAAAAATCAGTACAACCAAATGTATCTATGTAATATGTAGAAAAATATTTTTCTATTACTGTGCATTTTTTAATGAAATTAAATTTATCATGTTGCTGGCAGCAGACGATAAAACGATATCTTTGGAATAAGGGAATAAATAGAATAAAAAGTTTTGTTGATGTTTGTGATAATTTTTTTTTCTTTATTTTTTGAAAAAAGGAATAATTAAGCGCAATCAAATAATCCCTAATTATTTGCATGCGAGGTAAAAGAATTATCGTAATACCCGCTACAGCTTCTTAGTATTGCAGCGTGGCGTACGTAATATGTATATCTCACATTGCAGTAAACATTTAGAACTGGTTAGAGTTTGCGAGATTACGGGTTGAACATAAAAAGGGGAAAAAATCGTCAAAAACATAAAATAAAAAGAATATATTTAAAAATTTCAGATTTTTCGCCCCAATCGTTCATGGGACCTCTAACAGCAACCCGTGTGCCAAATTTCGTAGCCCTGTTCCCTGTTGTTTGCGAATTTTTGATGTTATATACATAGATACGCGCACGGATTTTAATAGGGTAGATTTGTCTCTTTACAGTACATCTGCTTTTGTAATACTTTCTGATACATGCAATTTTAATGCATTTTTTTTACACTTGTTAACATTTTTCAAATCTAACGGTATCTTCGATTTGTATATGGCCTCTGTTTTCACTGATAAAATACCGTTTTAAATAGCATACAAAAATGGTATAAGTCAGCTTTTCTCTTCATATACTTCAATTAATTTTTAAAATACAGATTTGCAGTTTTTTTGGTAATGATCTTATCGTGGAAAAAGGAAAATTTGTTAGGAAATTCTTATGTCATATAAGCTAATTATCATAATGAACTGCAGTTTGACCTGTTAAATTGTGATGTATCATATCATTGCTATAATAAATCACTAAAATACATCGAGTGACAAAATTTCAAAGGATACTCAATTAACCCTTTAAGTACGGGTTCTGACTCGTAACCAATGGATTAACTGGGTATCTTTTGACATTCTGCCACTCTTTATATGCTAGAGATTTACAACTCTTAAACTGGATTACTTTATTATTTTACCGCATAGTGTGCTGCTGGTTCAAAAATACATATTTCCTGAAATTAATTTTTGAAAAAAAAAATATATAAATTGTGACCTATGAATCTATTTAACAAAAATCGATTTCTAAAAGCTTCAAATATGCTAATCCAAAATTACAGCGCATTCTGCCAAGTAGTTCTTGAGTTATGTTTAAAACATTACCTGCATTGTAATCTATTTTGCAACGATTACAAAGGAATTTTATATTACACCTTCATAATTCCGAAGCTACTTGACCGAATGATTTACCGTTTGGTATCTTAAAGTATAATTTACCGAAAAAGCCAAATATGATGTCAAAATTAGATATTCTTATTGAAAATGTCTGAGTTTGGTATAATTTCAGTATATGAAGACGACCTCCTAAGCTTATGTTTTTTTTTAAACATAAATTGAAAGAATACATAATTCCCAATCGAATGGCTATTTCCATTTTTTTCTGGGACAACTTGGAGGTTAAAATACATGGGGTGTGCTCTACTTTTTAGGCCGACTATACACTTTTTAATAAATATAAAAACTTTTAAAGCTAGAAAATGGAAACTTCATTTTCTTCTATAATTAATCTATTTCTATAAAACTATTTAAAATTATCAATGCTAATGTTATATTACAGAATATATACTGGAATACATTAGCTTATTTTTCTTTATCTAACTAAATAGAAAAATCGCTTGGTATCGAGATGTTCTTTGCGTCCTTAAAAATAATTTTATTTTAGACTGCCCGGCTTTTCTACCTCTAAATTTGTATGAAGCGTTTTATATGCAAGGTATAACAATTTTTATTTGTTTTACTCTATCAAAAACAGGATGCCCATTGTACATGTGTAAATACAGTAATTAGGAAATATAAAGAAGTAAATACAGTAATTAGGAAATAAAAGAATATTTTATTTTTCAACATTTGAAGTATGAAGATTTTTAATGAAACTTTGAAACATTCACTTGCGAATTGAATATGTTATTATTCAAAAAGAAAATTTTTCATCAGTGATTATAATAACATGTCATTAATAGCATATATAAATATGAAGCACGAATTAAGAGTAAAATCTAAATATGGATATAAAATTGTAATAAATTAAATAATCGTATAAATGCATGACTTGACCTCAACCATTTATGAAATGTTACCATAAAATAAATTAACTTATAATGTATCATGTAAATACCGAAATGAAACATAAAACCTGGAAAATGTTGTGCTAAACTATTCTCTTAAATACAAACTTTCTTCTTATCGGCTAAAGTGGAAACACTTAAGATACAGACAAACATTTTTCTTGCTACCTTATCATTACCTGTGAGGGAAATGAATCTCTAGTTATAGAAGATAGCACCTAATTTATCATCTATAATAATAAGAAAATAAATTTGTGTGTGCAGCGTTCTGAAGAGACCGTGCACGTAGAGCTACAAAATTTGGGAGGAAAATACCTCTATATCTGAAGTAATGAGCCCTATTTTGGATGTTTTGATTAGATTTTTTATGCGAATTTTAGCGTTTTTTTTCACGTTTTGAGGCGATTTTTCTACATTAGTAAAAAAAAAAAATCCGGTTTCAATCTTTTAGACCAAAATAGTAAATTTTGTCCTCTTTTCAATAAAGTTAATTCGGAATTCGTACAGCGATTTTTGAATTTTTCGGAATTTTTAACTCATTAAAATTAGCATCGAAAATGCGATTTTTTTTTTATCAGAATGGCTAAAGAAGAGAACACCTGTTTTTGAATTCAAAGAGAAAAGGAATGAATTTGGTAATTTTCTCTAATTAACGAAAATTAAGAAAACTATTTGAGGTATCGATTTGAAACTTCGCATACATACAGTGTTCCACAAAAGTCATGGTACAGAGAGTAGTTCTTTAAAAATATGCACTCTTATCTCAGGTTCTATGGGCCAGCTTACAAAGAGGTTTGGCTGATTCAACTTGGTTTCCGATTGTTTCCGCCACGTGCTGAGTACGCCCGGTATACCCTGTCGTAGGCAGCGGGGACCAAGGTCACAGGTTCGTTCGGAAAGAGGTTTGCTTGGAACACATTAGACGCTGCCGAAGGCAGTGGGGCCCCGGAAACTACACTGTAAAAAATTTTGGTCAAAAATTACGGTACATATACTGGCAACTTTGTGACCAGTATATATACCGTAATTTAACTGGACGGTATATGTACCGTAAAATATTTAAAGTATGTGTACCGGCTGCATTCGCCCCTCTGCTGAGGCCTTACACTCTTTACGTAACAAGAGATCGAGCATCACTTCAGGGATTACCGTACACCGAGGCGGGGCTACCAGCTTTTTCCTTACTTAAAAATTAATATTTTACGGTATAAAAGGCAATTTTTTACTGAAAAACAATCATTTTTCGGTATAAATACCATTTATAATCGAAATGGCACATATACGGTTTTTTTTTTACGCTTAATATAACTTAGAAGTACGGTACTCCTACCCTAAAGAGTGAAAACGGTACAAGTACCGTTAATTTACGGTACATCTACTAAAATTTTACGAATATTTTTTACAGTGTAGGTACATTTGAAACACTGTGCGTCGCTGAATACATTGAGGCCCCCGAAAGTAGGTTCATTTAAAAGGTTTTCCGAAGATATAAAATCATACAAACTTGAGGTTTGTTTAAGGTTATTATCATGGGTCCGGGCAACGCTGGATGGGTTAGTTAGTTAATAATAAAAACTATCTTTTTAAGTTACCAATAAATGTCTGTTAAAGATGAGACTTCGATTGCATTGTCTGTTATGTGATAATTGAAGGGTATACTGTATCCGGTATTGTAAATAATTTTCGATGTGCAAACCATAATTAAAGTATAGACTTTTAGAGAATTATAAAGAATGTACTGGTGGAAACACAACACCATTTCGGATACATACTATTTAGACCATTGGAGAAACGATTTATAAAGAATAAAATTTTTTTTCATATTTTCGGAACCAGGGGCAAAAGTAGCGCTCTAAGCTGATTTTGGGCAGTAAAATAGGTATAAAATCTAAAACAAAGGAAACGCTTTACGTGATTGAGTAACATTTTATGGAGTAAGCACATCGGAAAATGCGTACTTAAACATTGTTATAATATTTGAAACAGAACTAAATTGATATATGTTACTGGGGATCACTTTAGCACATATGTTTCAAAAGATCTCACATAAAATATTTTTGGTTATTTTATAATGACACACAAAAGATTTCAGATTCATTATTGTCTATCAGCGATAATTTTTGAAATTGAGTTTTAAAGCTTATCTAAATTGTAATAAATTTTGTGGTATATCTAAATTCTGCAGTTTATATACAGGGTTGAGTTGCACAAAATAATCCAAATACATTACCGTCTATGGCGGAAATTGCTGAAAGGTCATTTTCAACTGTGTTATACGTTTTCCAGCTAAATTAAACTTTAAATTTTAGTAGGAGAAAGTAGGTAAAGCCGCATACCTGTTTAATAGTTGCTTCTGGAAGACAGAAATTCCAACACAATTTAATGTAACTTTGTGCATACTGTGCACTTATCCCTGTGCTATAATATTATTTTAAATATATGATTAGTTCCTCACATTTTTAATTAATAAATGACCGAGTAGTTCGGTTGAAAACGTTTTGAATTTTTAAAAGCACTTTAATGTGCTTTTAAATGGTTTTATGTATGTTTTTACGCACCATCAAGCAATATATTTACATTTAGTTGTATCTTTATGAATTTTAGTTATTAAAGGCGAATTTGCACTGAAATGTTAACTTTTTATTGTTAACAGGTTCTTCAATTATTGTTTCCTAATATAATTTTTTATCCAACATAGGATATTCGGTTATCCGGTTTAACATTCAAGATAATATGGATCGTAAACCAAGCTGTTAAAAGGCCCTTGTAAATGCTAATGACAGTTTCATTGTAGAAAATAAATTATTAAATTTGCTACATGTAATAATATAAAAAGTTTCAGTCACATCAAGTGTGTTAATATTTAATTCTCCTCATTATTCACACCATAAATTCCCCTCTCTAACTTTAAACCAGGGATGAGACGTCTCCGCTTTTTTGCATACCAGTATAATCTTACAGAAAATGTGATTTCATTTAATCGGAACATTCTGCGGTTTAAGAAGACAACGTTTTCTCTAAGATTATACTGGTATGCAAAAAAAGCGGATAAATCTCATCCCTATGCATTAAACCTACGGTCTTACAATGTCTCTGTATTTTTAAAATTAAAGATGAAAATTAAAATGTTTACCTTCTTTTTTCTGTAGGATCTTCTTGAAGGATGTTTCTTTTCTTTTTATTTGACAAAATGTTTCTAATTATTTATAAAAAACAAAGTTTATTTTGCTGCCACTGATTTTCAGAAATGTTTCCGAGTCGTTTTTATAATGTATTAATCAGTTTTCTCAAACTAGAATACACATTTTTAGGATGCTATTAATTTTATATATACTTAATTTTACATTTTAAATGTCAAAATCTAAGTGAAGCAGATGAAAGAAATAAGATTTTAACAGTTGAAATAAAACTTACTACGTATTTTAGAAATATTTTGTCAAATGAAAAAAAAAGAAACATCCTGCAAGAAGAGCATACAGAAAAAGAAGATAAAAATTTTAATTTTCAAGGAGAAATTTGAAAAATACGGATGTATTTTAAGCCCATAGGTTTAACATTAGAGATTATTTTCTACATCAACGCCCAGGCTAAGGCATAATTAAAATAAATTTCCGAGTCTCAAGAAAGTTAAAAAAAAGAAAAAGAAAAAAGACTTTCATTCACTTCGAAAGACTCTCTCGCCTCAAGAAACTTTCTGCTCTAACTCTTCTCGTCCTGTGATAGAGAATGCACTTTGAGAGCCGGCCGACACCACGGACAGCGATGTCCCATCCCGCTTAGCGGTCCCTGCTCCTAGCCTCATCGAACCCGAAGCTGATCAAGCGGCCCCTGCTCCTATCCTCGTCGAACCCGAAGTTGATCAAGCGGCCCCTGCTCCTATCCTCGACGAACCGGAAGCTGATCAAGAGGCCTCCGTAGTTCTAGCAGCCCTTAGCAGCTGTCGAATGTGAAGACCGACCGAGTGGTCTCAGCAGTCCTAGCAGCGCACAGTGGGGCATTTGGCAGATTTAGCCGGCCAAAAGTCAATTTTTCAAAATACAGTTGAGGAGCAAAATATGCAGCTAACTGTAAAGGTAAATAGTTGGGGGATCTCAGTACAGTTATAAAATTTTTGCACGTGCAAGCAAATTAGTGCTAGGCAAGTTCAAACTTGCTTGTAGCAGTAGGTTGGTTATCTGAGCTCTCAACTACAATTTTGTGACTGCTCATTTCAGTGTGATTTTTTTTTTGTTCGAAACTTTGACTTATATGAAATAGTTACGGATTATGAAAGACCAGGTAGGTATGTTTATATTTTACATGAATATGTTTATATTTACTTAATTAAAATATATGATAAAGCGACATGAAATGTACCGTATCGTTTGAAAAAAAATATTGTTAATTTAAATATTCCATAAGGAGTTAGTTAACCTTACGGATGAGATCGGATGATATTTTTCACATGAATTGAGAGTCCAAGATATGTAGTTAATAACTTTGAAAACAATAGCCGCTAATAACCGCTAATTTAGAAGAGTTTCCTTCAAACGCAAATGTGTATGTTTCTGTAAATGATGATGTTTTCATTTACCTCCTTTTATAAAATGTATTCTACCATAGCTAAATTGCAAATTTAACCAAAAAGTGTCATCTGCAGAAGTAAAAGAGTTTAAATTTGTATATTTGATTAATAAATTTATACCTGGGATTAAAATTATATTAAAATAAATCCTCTTCAACCTTATGAATAACCAGCATTTGGAAAATTTAGATAAGAAATTTTAATTTCTCGAGGATTCCCTTCTCAACAAAGATAATTATTAAGAAAAGCAAAAGCATGAGATAACGGATGATTTAAACATTTTTTCTGGGAAAAAAGTTCATCTTGATCGCAGGGATTATTCCAATTGCCATAAATACATTCAGGTTGGCCTCAGAAATTTTTCTGTGATTTGTAGTCAAAGAAACAAAGAAGAAAAATGTAAGAAGTACACAGAAAGCAAATCTTGAAATCTTTTCTCATGCTACCCAATCACAATAGTATGTTACTGGACACAGGAATGCTTTTACAGAAGTTCAAGAAATAACATGTACTCTATATCTTGCAGCTAAAATAAACAGGTGTTATATAATTATCATGAAAAAATTATTGGAATCTCTCGTCTGTTCAGGTTTTATCAATGTTTGTTGAAGCAAATATCTTTAAAATGCATTATAAAATAGTCAGACATTCACATAAGAAAACATATCCGTCCTATAATTCGCTACAAATGGAAATATCTATTCCCAAAATAAGGACTCATACTCCTACAAAGTTACCGAGACTACCTGGCGAAGTTCAATTGCAACGTTTATTAGACCACACCATTACACGCTTCTTGCACTATTTGAAAGAAGTTGCTGAGACAATGAAGGATGGCGAACTCTGTGTAAATTGAAAGTGAGGATGTGAGGGCTTTGAACAAAGAGAATATAAAGAAAAGATAAAAAATGATGTCAATTTTGATGGAAACATTTTTTGGAATTCATTTGTACTTTTTCAAATTGTTGTTCGCTTAAAGAAAGAAAAAACCGTTTGGCAAAATCTAACGTCTCCCACGCGTAGATACTGCTGGCCCGTAAGAATTACGATTGTAAAGGATATCTAGAGAGTCGAAGTTTAAGAGAATTCGTGTAACGCGGATATTCTAAACTGGTGACTGCTCAATTAAGATCCACTTTTATCTTATATGAAAATCTGGTAATTTTTAAAGGCTTCAGCACTAATTACTCCTGTTGAACATTTGAGTACTACACCCCATCAAAGTCAAATAGAATTGGATAGTGATGACAACTATTACGACGACAATTTTGCATCATTTGGTGAATAACCTTCGATTTCATTATCAAATATGTAAATATATATATATTCATTTATGTAAATATAATATGATATTTGTAATATTTTGCTGAAATTAAATAAATAATATATGTGTTTATTAAATACTTGATTTCAATACATTATTGATTTACTCTGCAAAAGCGTGAATGGAGAATTTCCATTTTAGAAAAGATTAAGGTGTAAAAATACTTAAAAAGAGATCTTTTAAAGTTGGTACAGTTTTCTTTTCCAATCAAATATAATGTAATTTAAAATCGATTTCAGAACTTTCAAAGACGCATGAAGAAAAGACGTAAAAATCTAATAATTTATATATATATATATATATATATATATATATATATAAATATATATGTATCCAAATTTTTAAAATAAATTAGAATATGACTTCAAAAATTTATAAAAAGGTTAGGTTTATATTGATGGATAAAATACAATCGAAACCAGAAAATTAATCACTAATACTTTATTATAATTAAAGTTAGTATTACATGTTACAATGATTTTCACGTACCCTGTATATACAAAAAACATTTTTTCTAAAGACAAATTTACTATAAAAGTGTAAAAATATGATAAACTAATAAAATATAAACGTTCCATCATTTTTTCAGGAAGAAATGTTTTTGGCTGGCTAAATCCGCCAAATGCCCCACTGTGCAGCGATCCAACTGCGGTCCTTACATCTTAGCCTCGCCGAAAGCGATATCATCGTCCAAGTGCGGTCCTTACATCTTAGCCTCGCTGAAAGTGATATCATCGTTCAAATGCGGTCCTTACATCTTATCCTCACCGAAAGCGATATCATCGTCCAAGTGCGGTCCTTATATCTTAGCCTCGCCGGAAGCGATATCATCGTCCAAGAGCGGTCCTTACATCTTATCCTCGCCGAAAGCGATATCATCGTCCAAGTGCGGTCCTTATATCTTAGCCTCGCCGAAAGCGATATCATCGTCCAAGAGCGGTCCTTACATCTTAGCATCGCCGAAAGCGATATCATCGGTTCTCGCCCCAACTTATCTCCGAGTCTGATCCTGATTGAGCTAATTCCTTACGCATGACTCCTCAAGAGGTTCACACTGTGAATGACAAGCCTGAATAGACATTCAAAAATGAGCCAGTTCCTACGCCACTGATAAACATGCGCTTTAATTTTTATGATCTCACTATATAAATAAATAAACTGATTTTCTTATTAATCTTATCTTTCTATTCCTTTATTAAAGACTGTACTGTATTCCTAATTTTTAATTTAAAGAATTATATAATTCACAAAAGTTCAATCGGTAAAACAATTCGAACCCCCTTTACCTTTGTTTTCAGTGTTTCACAACGCCGCTGAAAGGTAAAGTTCTTTTGTACTATCCCTCCAGCCACTATACCTTCCCTTCGTAAATGCTGGATCTCCCCCCCCCCCCCCTGTGATAAAGATATATCACAGTTTTATCTTTTTTAATTATTTTTATATTTCAGCTCAACGTATTTCTATTTTATAGCCCTTCCAGTTTAATTGCTGTTCTTTTAAAATGCCTTTTTACCAGCGATCGCGCGCCTTGTACGTTGTTTCTATGGCAAACCATCCCTCCTGAGTTCACTTCAATCAGCGCTGAGCTGTGACGTCATCGTCATTCGGAGGCTCTTCCCCGCTCGTGTGTTGTGCGCATGCGTCACCGCCACTCTGGTTTGCTGTGTTTTCCGGAGCTGTTTTGTTTTGGCGCTGCATGCGAAAGGGGCGTGTCTTTCAAATACAAATTAGAAAGGTTATTTTAATTATTAAATGTTAATGATTTTCTGATTTGTTATTTTAATTTTTACGTAATTCCTAATCAACAAATTAGTTTAAATTAATCTTGCTGTCACATTTGTGCACCCCTTTTCTGGGTATATATACTAATGTTGCGCATTTTTTCAACAGAATTTTAACAAAAATGATGCTGTAAATTTTATGCAAAACGTCGTCTGATCTGAGGCCTGGCATGTGCCGGCGCTCATATCCTAGAATCGCCATGCGCGGATTCTTTGGAGATCAATTTCGCGTTTTCAGTTTTTAATTATTCTATAAAAATGCTGTTGTAAATTTTAAGTTTAATATTTTAAAAGTTTTAAATCAACTGGTAATTTAATTAATTCGTCATTAATTCTACATCCCTTGTTGGATTCGGCCAGAAGGAATATTTCAAAGATTCTTCGAATTTTACGAAATTTGAGCCAGTCCTTTTTAAAGACTTGATGTGCAGCTTTCATCTCATCCTTCCTCCTTCTTCAAGAAAATGTAATAAACATTATTGGATCCTAACCTAAACGAATTTTTATTTCAAGTAGTATGAGTCTCTTATTTTTCAACAAAGAACAAGTAAGAATGTTTTATTTATTTTATTATTTTACTATGATTGTTTCTCTTCTTAAGAACTTTCGACCTAAAGAACGTCATGCAATTTTTTGCATTGGGTTATTGCTCACACATTAATATTACCATCAATTGCTCTCTTATATTTTCACGTCACATTTGGCGCCGTTTATTCTTTTATGAAGAGAAAAGTTGAAAATTTTATTTTGTTCTTAAAAATTATTATGAAATTTTGAAACTCATTTTTATGATGCAAACAATAATTATTGAAGATGTGATGCTCTTAATTAATTTATATTAAAAATGGAATATAATTTGAAGATTTGCTGATTTTTATTAAATTTTTAGAATTTTAAAAATTATTCTTGTGCTCCACAGAAGATCGATGTTTGCAATACATCGTTAATTTCGGAACTTTTGTTATCAACTGGCTTGCATATATTTAATAATTTATTTATAATTGAAAAATTATATTTTAACAGAAATTAATTTTTATTCTGGTATTTTTCCATGAGATTTATTGAATATTTTATGCAAATTTTCATAAAGAATGAAATTAAAAAAAAAAAAAAAAAGATGAATTTTTTCTTTTTTTAACAAATGAAAAATTATGGTGCTTTTTATATATATAAAGTCAAAAAAAATATATAATTCATGATGAATTCAAATGTTTTTGAAAAATGTGAAAATTGTTCTTGTTCTAAGTTTTGAGAACAAAATTTAAAGAGGCTATGGTTATTGTTTTTATTTTTATTTTGGGTTAATTTTTGGTAATTTATTGGCACTTTTAAATGAAATTGATATATTTTATGAATATTAAAAAAAAATAATAAAAAATTTATTGAAGCAAATTTTATTGGAATTAAATTTATTGAAGCTATATTCTCATCATATTACTAATTTTGCTGCACTTATTCTCAATATGAATGAATTGCCTTCATAGAAGCTCAAGTTTTCATGTGATTTTGTAGTTGTTTTATTATACATAAATTTTTTGAGTTCTTGGTTGCTTCTACAAAAGTTAAATTACTTATTGCAATATCACTCCAAGTTCATTGACTCTCGCCATTTTCCTACAAATGTTTGTAATGATTATAGTGTGCAAGCAGTCTGTGTTCTTTCCAGAAATTAAAATTGAAGAACTTTATTTATATTTTGAAAATATTACACAATATTTTGCATTTTCTGTTCTACATTTTGAGAACTCTGTTATTTAAATTTCAAGGAATTGTTGCTTCATCCTAATATATATTTTATATTACACAGCATCTGCATCTTTTTATTGAAATTCTCATACCATAATCACAAAAAGGAGACTGGTATTATTTTTTTTTCTTTTTTGAGAAGTTATAACCATTACCTAACTGCTGCATATTCTTGTTCCTGAAATAGTTACTGTCTACCTATGCTGCATTTTTAATATTCTACAACTATACTAACAACTTCAATAAACTGGTTATTATTATCATCTGACTTTGCTTACCTGGTGGAAAAGTCATCAGAATGTGTTATATCCATTGTTGGCTGATTTTCTCTGCTGTCTGCAAATATGATGGTTCCTGATAGTACAATAATTACTTACCTGCACCTTTTGCGAGTTGAAGTGACTGTTGATGGTCGCCATTCATATAAGGCAAATATATCCGTGTGATTGCTCCTCGTCAGTCCTCTTCATCTTGTGGATCGTGTTTCTCCCTCATCAATGTTATCTAAAGTGTTACAAATTACAGCTGTGCCTATTTGCAATAGTTTTCTATCTTTTTCTACCCTCTGTTCCAAAACCCGATTATGGAAGTGTACTGTCATTTATTTTAAAGTTCAGTTTTATAGCATTTACAGAAATTGCTGTTTCCTCAAATGTAACTTCTCAAATTTGGAAAAATTATTATTATTATTTGAAAATTTTTATTATGCGTAAATTATAGTGCCTTTTCTTTTTATTCTAGTATTATTTCAGAATCCAAATGTTTTCTAAATCATTGTTACCATATGCCTAACTTTAAGAAAATTATTTTATAAATGAAGAAAATTTTTTTGTTGCATTAAATTATATTGCAAATTTACATACAAAGCAATATTATTCTTAGAACTTTCCAGCGCATTATAAAGAAATATTCTACCACTTGTGAAATGATTTTGGTGAATATTATTTTCTTCTAAGAATCTAAAATGCTTTTATAGTCTTAGTGACTTTCTCAAATGTCACCAATCCCAATTTTGTCTCTAAAGTGTGCAAGTAGTTGTATTGCCTCAAATCTGCAATTTCTGCCTGCTTGAATACACCTACACAAAAAATGTATATGGGCAACTTAGACTTACCAGCGCCTCTCAACAAGAGTCTTGTGCTCTTTGTGTTATTTTATTCTAAGTGCCACTTTATCATTTATTCCTCAACATCATGGAACCACAGTTCATGATTTAGTCTCTGCTAATTACCTGATGTGTCTTCAAATGCTCTTACCTGCTGTGTCTTCAAATGCTCTTACCTGATGTGTCTTCAAATGCTCATCATTGTTTAGTGCATCCCTTCATATGCCATTAAGTGCTAAATTTTTTTTGCTAAAATGTCCTTATAAAGTCTTCAATTTTTCTTTTAGTAGTATGTGTTTCAGGCAAAAAGGCCAATTTGCTGCTACACTGCCATTGTGTCAATCAACCAACCAGTGTGCCACTTAACTTGCAAACTTTTCAGCAAGTAGTTACTTTTTTTCTGAATGTGATTATCTTTTTAAAATCAGCCTGATTTTAGAACTTTTAAAGGTATTTCATCTGATTATTTGTTATGTAAAAGCAGAACGTTTATGATCCTTCATCTGTAAACAAACAAATTTTTTTTTCTCCTGCAAACATTTTATTAGAAATATTCATCTGATTCTTTACAATAGTTTTAACAAGAATGTTGTATATTTTTGTCTGGTTTACATACTTGCTAATGGTTTAACGGATTGCTATTAGCATTTTTGTAAGTTTTGATGAATTTATATTATGTTTTATGCTTATTTGATTTGCAGATTCGTCATCGGTTTTGGAGATAGCCTTTGACAATCTTGTAAGTTTTGTGTTTGTTCAATTTACAGATCTGCTAATCGTTTTAAGGGAATTGCTATTGGTGTTTTGTGAATTGTAATGAATACATATTAATAGTTTATATTTATTTGATTTACTGGTTTGATAATGGTCTCAAGCTGGTGAGAGGCTATTACCACTTTGGTAAGTTTTGTAAATACCACCCAAATAATTCATTTATTGTCAATAGCTGATTTTTCTATAGGATATTTATCCTTTTCATTAATATTATATAAATTTATAATAATGACATGCTTTACATAACGGTGCACTGTGTTTGTTTTTAAATTCTCATAAAATGTGTCATTTGATTTTAACTTGTCTTTCTTTATGAAAGTTAATGGTTAAATTATTATTATTTTTTTTTTTTTTGAGGATCCTCACCTTTTCTCAGTTTTTCTCTGATTATTTTTTTGCAAAAAAAACAAAAACAAAAAAAAACATGGTATATTAAAAGAAAATTTATTGTGTATACTAGAGAAAAATGAATTGAGTATATTTGAAAGAATTTTGTTGAATATTTCAGAAAGAATTTTATTGAGTATTTCATAAAAAATTATTTCTACTGAATATTTACAGAAAAATTTTATTGAGTACATTAAGTATGAAGTATTACTAAAGAAATGTGTCATTTGTTGGTTAAAACTTATGCATTATTTTGTTATATTTTGAAAAGTTTTTTTACTAAATCCAACTAATTTGATGATTTTACTTATTTATGACAAATGAATTTAAATTTTGTTGCAACATAATTTTTTGCGAATTTCATATAAATTTTGGGTAATAATTCTTATGCACTTATTATATACTTGTTTATGATATATCAGTATTATGTGCATTATGTTAAATACTTGATTTTATATGATTTGAATTATTACTAATGCAATATGTATGACTTAAAAAAAAAAGTACATACTTAGGCCTTTGAATGAATTTAAAATCCTTACAATGGATTGTTTTTGTGCACATATATGTTATTTAGAGTTAATTTTATATGCTCTATAAGTCCTAGGCATCAGTCAGAATTTAAAGTATTCTTGACTTTTTGTTGCTTTAAAATTGCAACTTATTATAATTTAAATATTTATGTCTAGACAAGTCGGAAGAAGAAAGATATTGCCGACTCTTTTTATGTTGCGTTACTATTGCAACTATTTTGATATGATCTCATTGCTAATTTAAAGAAAATATTAGCTTGTTTTTTTTTATGTACATGATGGTATTTGTTTAGAGATCAAGATTAATGGAAGGTATGCCTGTCTTTGCTAAAAAAAATGCAATGGGGCTTCTGTATACTCTGTTATATACTATAACAACTTGTATAATTTGTGATGAGATTTTTGAATGTACTAAATGATGTATATTCTTTCTCTTTTTCTTGTTGGTCGCTGCACATCACATCAAATTTTATTTAATTTACTTTTCATGGCTCTAAATTTAAGTTATTATGTCATTTTAACTTTGGCATTTAAAAATTTTGTCTTCCCTTTGTCGAAAAAGGCTTTATTTTTTTTTTACCCTTTTTCTCCTTCTGGTCAGTCAAAATTTTTGTCGGTGAATGGGGGTATTGTGATAAAGATATATCACAGTTTTATCTTTTTTAATTATTTTTATATTTCAGCTCAACGTATTTCTATTTTATAGCCCTTCCAGTTTAATTGCTGTTCTTTTAAAATGCCTTTTTACCAGCGATCGTGCGCCTTGTACGTTGTTTCTATGGCAAACCATCCCTCCTGAGTTCGCTTCAATCGGCGCTGAGCTGTGACGTCATCGTCATTCGGCGGCTCTTCCCCGCTCGTGTGTTGTGCGCATGCGTCACCGCCGCTCTGGTTTGCTGTGTTTTCGGGAGCTGTTAGGTAGCTTTCAATACAAAAAAGTATAAAGCTACCTATTGCAGCCGTTCGGAGGAAAGCAGTTCCGGAAAATTTTGATATATTTTCACCGATCATGACCCCCAGACCCCAAAACCACCCTCCGTTCAAATGTTGATTTATATATATATATATATATATATATATATATATATATATATGACCTATGTCATACGATAACGCTCGTATTTATAAATCGATTTTGATGAAACTAATTGTGTGTATTAAGGTCACCCATGTCTCGACCGAGTTCGTTGGCCAGCTTGGTCCGCCATTTTGTTTCAAGATGGCGGCCATTTAAAAATTTAAACCAAAAATAAATATACAAAAAAGTTAAAAATTCAAATTTATTTTTTAATTACGTGTTAGGCCTTGATACAAGGATTCCAGAGCATTTTGTTGTTTACCTCTATCTTAAAAAATGGCTGAGATAGAGCAGTTTGAAATTCTAGGGTGGCTGACATTTTGAAACAAAACAGCACATTACGTGATTACTCGCAAATTATTTTCTTTCATTGTTGTAATAATTTTCCCAATCATACGCATAAAACTATATATTCATATCCGTTAGCGCCAAAATTGACAAAATTGGCAAAATTGGCGACAAAATTGGCAAAATTTGTAACATTTGGCGAAATATCGCCAAATGTGGCGACCAAAATAAGTCTTTATAAATGAAGCCAATTTGGCTATTTCTCAATAATTTGGCGAAATTCTTATTCAAATTCAGTATTAACGAATCTTTTGTAAACGTTTCTTTGCATTTTAACTTGCTGTTTTCGTGTAACATTAGCTAAAATTTTAAAACGAAGATATAGGAAAGCTACCTTTTCCTCCCGGTACAGGCCGGAAGGACTTTTTTGTTTTGGCGCTGCATGCGAAAGGGGCGTGTCTTTCAAATACAAATTAGAATGGTTATTTTAATTATTAAATGTTAATGATTTTCTGATTTGTTATTTTAATTTTTACGTAATTCCTAATCAACAAATTAGTTTAAATTAATCTTGCTGTCACATTTGTGCACCCCTTTTCTGGGTATATATACTAATGTTGCGCATTTTTCCAACAGAATTTTAACAAAAATGATGCTGTAAATTTTATGCAAAACGTCGTCTGATCTGAGGCCTGGCATGTGCCGGCGCTCGTATCCTAGAATCGCCATGCGCGGATTCTTTGGAGATCAATTTCGCGTTTTCAGTTTTTAATTATTCTATAAAAATGCTGTTGTAAATTTTAAGTTTAATATTTTAAAAGTTTTAAATCAACTGGTAATTTAATTAATTCGTCATTAATTCTACATCCCTTGTTGGATTCGGCCAGAAGGAATATTTCAAAGATTCTTCGAATTTTACGAAATTTGAGCCAGTCCTTTTTAAAGACTTGATGTGCAGCTTTCATCTCATCCTTCCTCCTTCTTCAAGAAAATGTAATAAACATTATTGGATCCTAACCTAAACGAATTTTTATTTCAAGTAGTATGAGTCTCTTATTTTTCAACAAAGAACAAGTAAGAATGTTTTATTTATTTTATTATTTTACTATGATTGTTTCTCTTCTTAAGAACTTTCGACCTAAAGAACAGATGCACAAATTGTGCAGGGTTATTTGCTTATTTAAATCACAACTGCAATAATAATTTAAAAGTTCACTATACGATCCTTATTCCTTCATACCATCAATAGAATTTTTATCGTCACCCCCCCCCCCCCCCATTTTCCCGTCCAACATACATCAACAAAAAGTGGTTCATATTTGCCACGTTACCCTAAATATTGCGATATTTTCACTTACACAACACAATTTTAATGCTTTATATTTTTCAAAATTAAATTTTATTTCAAACTTCCTTTTTAACACTTTCCAACCTAGTTGAAAAGTGTTTATGACTTCGGTTTGTCTGGCCGTCTGGCCGTCTGCCGTCTGGCCGTCTGGCCGTCTGGCCGTCTGCCGTTTGCCGTCTGCCGTCTGTCCGTGCTCTAACTCCCGTAAATATGCTCGGATTGCCCTGCAAATTTTATATGTTATAATCGTTAGCTATAGCATGTTCCCTATTTCAACGGAAGTGTGTAGCACTTATAGTTTTTTTACAGGGACACTCAAAAGAATTCCGTTACATTGCGGTCTATGGGGAAAAATCATTTGCGGTTTATTTAAATAATGTTTCAATACTTTAAACGCATTGAAATTTATATATATCACTAAGGTGCATTAGAAGAAGCTTAATATGGAATAGGGTGTGCATAGCACTTATACTTACTTTACAGGGACAGTCAAAAGAATTCCGTTACATTACGTCTATGGAGAAAAATCGTCTGCGGTTTATTTAAATAATGTTTCACTATTTTAAACGCATTGAAATCTATATAAGGTTCATTACAAGAGACTTACTACAGAATATTGTGTGTATAGCAGTCATCGTTCATTTACAGGGACACACAAAAGAATTCTCTACTGTATGTTAACAATAATTCCTGGAAGTGCGTTTTAAGTTACTGAATGCGATTTTAATTTTAAATCGCTTTTTGTATATTACGTGGTGTATATAAATTCTGTAGATCCTATACAGGGAAGTACAAAAGTTCGGGAACACATTTCCGTATTATTTAACTCCAGACGGAGAATTTTAAGCTGTGCTACGTGTTTCCTAACTGAACTAAAATTTAGCATCCTATGTAGTATATATACAAATCTATAGATCCTATACAGGGCTGAATAAAGTATTCGGATTACTTAGATGTTATCTTTTAGCTTATAAAAGAGTATGATTCGTAAAATTATTTTGGAAGCGTTGGAAAGTGTTACATAATCTATGCTTGACGCATGATTTTTCGTTCTTGTTTTTTTTCGTATTGAAAAAGAGATATACATATTTGTTTTTCGGGTATGCCGCGTAATTTTCCCACCAAAATCTAGTTTAAAAATCGAGGATCACGTGACACACAAGTATTTGGTATTTGGCATCATCTTTACTGATCTTATCGGCAAGCTTATATTTAAGTTTATGAAATCATGAAGCCATAAATTTATAAATATTCTGAATTTTAATAATGGCTGTGTTATTTTAATGGAATAAAATCTGTTTGAAATGTTGTTCTCTTTTCTTTATCAGAATTTTCTTTTGTTTTCTGAAATAATCTGTTAAAAATCTGAGTGCTCGAATTAAACATTCACAGAAAAATGCGGTGCGCTGTAAAAAAAAAAAAAAAAAAAAAAAAAAAGGCAAATGTGTAACAAAATAATATTCTTGTTAATGTTAATGCTTTTTTTTTATCATGTTTGTCTGTGAAACATGTTTGATGAACATGAAAATGTTTACTGGACAATGGATAGCATCCGAAAAAAAATCTATATTCCGGTGTGAGAAAACATTTTAAAACAGTATAAAAACGACTCGGAAACGTTTCCGAAAATCAGTGGCAGCAAAAGAAACCTTGTTTTTATACATGTTTCTTTACATCTCTAAAATATATTGGTTTCTCAAATTTCTAAAGATAAAGAACACTTTTCTGAATCGTGGGCAGTTCGGAAGAGGTTATTGCCTACTTTCTTTCGTGGTTATGTTATTTTTTCCTAAATTAAGAAACATCTGTCATTTTTTACAGTGTATATAAACTTTTACAGATTTCCGATCAAGTTAAAGCCAGAATGTGATTTTCCGCTAAATCCTCCTGAATCTACAGCGAAAAGAATCGCTGAAGAATAAAAATTCACTGTTTTGAAGGAACAAATCCGATTAGATGTTTTTCGTTGAATGCTTCCAGTAACGATGAAAAGCATTAAAATACTCATGCTGTAAATTGATTTATATAAAAATTCAGATATTTATTTAAAGCTTTAGCTTCTGTACTCATCTGTGAAGATCTGAAGGTGACAAATTATTAAGTAAATATTTCCTATCATAATTAATTTATGTGCTTTGAATATAGTTGAGAGTACAGGTTATGTTACAGTGTTTTTTTTTTTGTATTTTTAATTACAGTAAACTTGAAAAAATATCATTTCCTTCAGTATAAATAGGATTAATACGTGTTTTTTGTTATTTCTTATAAGCAAGCGCATTTTAATTTATCTTGAGCAAAAGAATTCAAAGAATTCTTATATTTAATGATTAGATTTTTAAGATTATAAGAAATATAAAATACAGGGTCGACCCAAATTAGTTGGTTAATTTCGCAATTGAATATTTTTCGAAATATTAATTATAAAGTACAAGTTTAATGACAGATTACCAGAATTTCAATATAAGTTTGAGGGTTCATCTCTTGGAAAATATAATATAACCACGAACGAAATTATACATTAACTTCTTCCGAGTTACTAAAGCTTCCAAATGTGTTCTTTATCTTTAGAAATCCTAAAAGGCAATATATTTTCCAGATTTAACCCTTTCAAGGGCGGGGGTTCATTTTTGGACCACTTAATTTTAAACCTTAAATGCTACATTGACACCAGAATTTTGGAATGAAATATTCCCTTCTATCAGGTACACGAAAAAAAGATTTTACTTATCTTCGAATGAATTTGTGTCTAAATTCTGGTGTCAATCAATCATTTCAACATTTTACGGATATAAGTATTTTGCCACTGAAAGGGTAAAAGAAGCATTTATAAAGCAAAGTTTCTTTTGCTGTCACTAATTTTCGAACGCGTTTAAGAGTAGTTTGTACAGTGTATTAATTTGTTTTCTTAAACCGAAATATCGGTTTTCGGATGCTACCCATTCTGAAGTAAGCATTTTCATGTTCAACAAACATATTTTACAGGCGAAGATTATAAATTAACAGCATTGAACATTAACTGTAAGATTAACCTTATTTTGTTACTCTTGGATGCATAAATTCAATTCTTAGTTGAAAATGTTTACTTGAGAATGAATAGCATAACCGATATTTCAGTTTGGGAATGCTGAGTACTATGGAGCTACTATAGATATTATTACAAATAAATGAACAACGTAAAATAGCACAAATAAAAATATACAAAATGGCAAACAGCTGTTTCGGAGCTCCTAAAGCTCCATCATCAGTGCCATATTTAAAAGACTAAAAAATCGATTCCAAAGCTCAAGCCATGTAAATATGCTTGCGTCTCTCGTACGCGTTCAAGTTTGAATGGCGGTGAGTCTTTCAAAAACAACAGCGGAGTCAAGAAACACATGTGACGCATATGTGTGAAACACATGTGTAGATACTACTCGGAAACGTTTCCGAAAATCAGTTAACAGAAAAGAAACTTTGCTTTTGTAAATGCTTCTTTAAATTTCGTAAATATATTGGTATCTGAGGTTTCTAAAGAAAAGAACGCTTAGCTGGATTGCTGGTAACCCGGAGGAGTTTTTGTATATTTTCGTCGTGAGGTTACATTATATTTTCCTATATGAAGAAACATTTGTCTTATGTTTACAGTGGTAACAACGTAATAGCCAGTTCTTTCAACTCAAGATTTCAATGTATGGGATTATCAAAGATCAGTTTTAGAGTCCATCTCTGCGAAAATCCATTCCTGAATTGAAATCACGAATCATCACTGAATTTCATTTGATTGAAGTGAACATGAACATGCTGATAAAGAAAAGGGAAGAATCTATTTACAAAAGGGATATTTGCAGAGTAACAAGGGCAGTCATATCGAAATTTGTCAAAAAGGTAAACTTTGTGAGTATCTTCATCTTATAATCATTTGCACTCTTTTAATTTTTCTTAAAATATTTTCACAACTAATTTGTGTCCAACCTGTATATTCGAGATATTTGTACTTAAATTAAAATTTTTTTCATTTTTCATCTTGCTTTATTTTATGATATGTACCATTTGAAGTATTTTAATTTTGAAATAATTTTGTGTTCACCTGAACCTATTGAAAAAAAAGGGCTGAATTTGTATAAATAGTTAGAAGAATATTAAATATGTATCTGAAAAGAAACAGTTTTACAGTAAGCTAAATTTTGTAGTAAAATTGTTAATAAGCTAAATTAACTTTAAAATCAACTTTTATATCGCAATCTGTCATCGGAACGACATAGTTCCTCAGCAAGAATTTAATGTTAAAAATTTAAGGAAAATGTAAAAATTATGAAACAAATATGAATATTATCAACTTAGAGTGTATGTTATGAAAAATTAACATTTGAATGAATGCGTATAATTATATTCATAAGCATAGCTTATTTCAAATATCAATGAAGCAAAACTTTCGCATTGCATTTTGTAACACATTACCATGAAAATGTCATGTATAAATATTCCAAGACAAACAATTAGCATTATATTGTATAATGCACGATAAAAGAAATTCGAAAATTTTATCCCTGGATAGTTTATTTAGAAATTTTTATTCTAAGCACGTAAATTAATTAAATTCGTTGAAAACTATTTTACCTGAAATTTAACTTTACTAAGCTGAACATTTGAATAAAATCTATACTAATATTATAAAGGAGTAAAGATTGTTTGTTTGTTTGTTTGTAGGGGGTAATCTCTGGAACTACCGAACCGATTACAAAAGTGATGGTGGCAAATTGATGGTGACAACCCCTGCTCCAACATAGGCTATATTTTATGTCGGTGCCACTAACCGCAGGGGGTGCAGGAGCAAAAAACGTTCTAAAATTGCGATTTTTTAGCTATCAGACTGGCTATCAAGCCCTGAGAGCTTGCCAGCCGGTTCTGTATGTATGTATGTATGTACATACGTAATGCGATAACTCTTCATAGAAATATCCGTTTTCCTTCAAATTTTGTTTATAGGTTCACTGTGTTAAGGCGCTTCCCTGATTAGTTTTCGGGATTGATTGGTTAAGTATAAAGGGGGGGAACAAGGGGCTAATTCCCCCCCCCCCTTAATTTATATAAATGGGTTTTTCATGCAGAATTATTCCGTTTTCCTTCAAATTTTGTTTATAGGTTCACTGAGTTAAGGCGCTTCCCTGATTAGTTTTCGGGATTGATTAGTTAAGTATAAAGGGGGGGATCGGGGGGCTAATCCCCCCCTTAATTTATATAAATGGGTTTTTCATCCAGAATTATTCCGTTTTCCTTCAAATTTTGTTTATAGGTTCATTGGGTTAAGACGCTTCCCTGATTACTTTTCGGGATTGATTGATTAAGTATAAAGGGGGGAACGGGGGGCTAATCCCTCCTTAATTTATATAAATGGGTTTTTGAAGCAGAATTATTCCATTTTCCTTCAAATTTTGTTTATAGGTTCACTGTGTTAAGGCGCTTCCCTGATTAGTTTTTCGGGATTGATTGGTTAAGTATAAAGGGGGGAACGGGGGGGGCTAATCCCCCCCCCCCCTTAATTTATATAAATGGGTTTTTCATGCAGAATTATCCCATTTCCTTCAAATTTTGGTTAAAGGTTCACTGTGTTAAGGCGCTTCCCTGATTAGTTTTTCGGGATTGATTGGTTAAGTATAAAAGGGGGAACTGGGGGGGGGGGCTAATCCCCCCCCTTAATTTATATAAATGGGTTTTTCATGCAGAATTATCCCATTTCCTTCAAATTTTGGTTAAAGGTTCACTGTGTTAAGACGCTTCCCTAATTAGTTTTCGGTATTGATTGGTTAAGTATAAAGGGAGGAACCGGGGGATAATCCCCCCTTATTTTATATAAATGGGTTTTTCATGCAGAATTATTCCGTTTTCCTTCAAATTTTGTTTATAGGTTCACTGTGTTAAGGTGCTTCCCTGATTAGTTTTCGGGATTGATTGGTTAAGTATAAAGGGGGGGAACGGGGGGATAATCCCCCCCTTAATTTATATAAATGGGTTTTTCATGCAGAATTATTCTATTTGCTTCAAAATTTGTTTATAGGTTCATTGGGTTAAGACGCTTCCCTGATTAGTTTTCGGGATTGATTGATTAAGTATAAAGGGGGGGAACGGGGGGCTAATACCCCCCTTAGTGTATATAAATGGGTTTTTCATGCAGAATTATCCCATTTCCTTCACATTTTATTTATAGGTTCACTGTGTTAAGACGCTTCCCTGATTAGTTTTCGGGATTGATTGATTAAGTATAAAGGGGGGGAACGGGGGGCTAATACCCCCCTTAATTTATATAAATGGGTTTTTCATGCAGAATTATCCCATTTCCTTCAAATTTTTTTCTATAGGTTCACTGTGTTAAGGCGCATCCCTGATTAGTTTTCGGGATTGATTGGTTAAGTATAAAGGGGGAACGGAGGGCTAATCCCCCCTTATTTTATATAAAGGGGTTTTTCATGCAGAATTATTCCGTTTTCCTTCAAATTTTGTTTATAGGTTCACTGTGTTAAGGCACTTCCCTGATTAGTTTTCGGGATTGATTGGTTAAGTATAAAGGGGGGGGGAAGGGGGGCTAATCCCCCCCTTAATTTATATAAATGGGTTTTTCATGCCGAATTATCCCATTTGCTTCAAAATTTGTTTATAGGTTCATTGGGTTAAGACGCTTCCCTCATTAGTTTTCGGGATTGATTGGTTAAGTATAAAGGGGGGAACGGAGGGGGCTAATCCCGCCTAAATTTATATAAATGGGTTTTTCATGCAGAATTATACGATTTTTTTCAAATTTTGTATATATATTCATTGTAATTAGAGATTTGCCTGATTAGTTTAAGGGGTTCATTAGTTAACTATGGGGGGGGGGGGTAACAGGGGATGACCCCCTCCTTAATATATTGTTTATTTCTTTATTTTTCGATGGGCTTATTTCAAATTCTTTGAAATAAGAGTATAATATACAATTAGTGTGAATAGCCTGTGAACTCAATGCCCTCAGTTTAACTGGGCAGTTTTATTTTTATTTTTTATACTGAAGGAGCTAGAAATTTGAAATTTGTCATTGTAGTTACTTATAAGATGTAAATGCTCTCTAAGAACAAAATAAAAAAGAAATTGAAATTTAAAAGGGTGAAATGAGCGAAAAGCGTTCTAAAAACAGTCTAAATTACAATTTCTATGAAATCTCTGGAACTACAGAACCGATTTCAAAAGTAATGGTGGCAAATTGATGGGGACAATCCTTACTCCAACATAGGCTATATTTTATGTCGGTGCCACTAACATCAATGGGGTGCAGGATCGAAAAATGTTCGAAAATTGCGACTTTTCTATACTGAAGGGGCAAGAAATTTGAAATTTAGCATTGTAGTTACTTATAAGATGTAAATGCTCTGTAAGAATAAATAAAAAAAAATCGAAATTTAAATGGGTGAAATGAGCGGAAAGCGTTCTGAAGTCATTCTAAATTACAATTTCTATGGAATCTCTGGAACCACGGAACCGATTTAAAAAGTGATGGTGGCAAATTGGTGGTGACAATCCCTGCTCCAACAGCCTCTTTAATAAAAAACTATGCGTTGCTGACGACTGGGTTTTTCGATAATTGTTGCACCAGATTAATCTCGGAAAATGAAACATTTGAAGTTACTGAAAAAAATGATAGCTCAAAAAGTATTTGTCAGAAAATTGTTAGACAAACTGCGTTTGAAAGGTAAAAAATTGTATTTTTCTTGATATAAATTTCAAATCTAATGATTATGCCGTTTTTCAAATATTGAATTTCAAAAATTACCAAATTTTCCAATGGAGTACCATAGCGAAACCTTCATTCGTAAAAAGATAATGATAAGGGCGACGTGTCCTGACGTGTATATTGGCATAGCCCGAGTCACAAATTATAGTAGCCTTATTATTCTGTTAAAATATAAAAGTTATTTATGAAATGTCAATATTTTGTTTGATTAAAGGTTCGTTAAAAGAAATTGACCAGCGTAGCGGGCGTAGCTTGCTAGTATGTTATAAAAATAGTCTCTTTGAATAAAAATATTCAAATTGATTCTCCTGTAAATAAACTATAGCATACTGGTATGCAGCTACAAGGTATCTTTTTAAATTGAAAAAAAACTTTATTTCTGAAATAGCAGCGTAAATCACTTGAAAGAATGGATTATTATTCTAGTTTTTATTTGTTATTTTATTAATATTTTCTTAAATATTTTATAGGTTCTCCGTATTTTGAAGATACTTAGCATTTAAGATGTTTGCTTATTATGATAATGCTACACTGCAACAATACAGTAATTCATAATGAACAGAGGAAAGTATTTTCAACTAGGTAAATTATATCCAATGACTGGAGTATCATAGTTGAGAATTTTTCCATCAGAGCGAAAATATGCCGGGACCAGGACTCGAACCGGCATATTTTCGCTCTGTTGGAAAAATCTCAACTATGATACTCCAACCATTGGATATAATACAGTAATTGTCCAATAATAACTTTTATGAAAGAAAAATACTTAATAAAGAACGATCTTTGCAAAAATCCATTATCATAAAAATCAAGAGCGATAAATCAGAGAATATATGTCAATCAGATGTGAAGGGTCCAAGGGGAAAAAGTTTCAATTCATGGAAACCAATTTAAAGAAAAACACAAACTAATAGTGGGACTGGGGTGTTACTTCAGCGACAACGCTTTAACTTCTAGCTATTTTTATGTAGACTGACGTTGTTTTCCACAAAAATGATACACACCACAAAGTTTTTTTCCTAACCGACATGGCAATTCCTAATTACCCTCGCTAATGTTAAACCTGTGCAAGTAGGATGCATTCGTATATTTAAAATATCTCCTCAGGAAATTAATATTTTTAACTTCTGTTTTCTGTGTACACCTTTTAAAGGATGTTCCTTTTTTCTTAGCTGTCAAAATATTTCTAAAATATATACTTAATTTTACGTGAAGTGTCAAAATCTTCCTCAGTTTCGCTAAGATTTCAACACATAAAATTATAAAACGATGTACATATTTTAGAAATATTTTGACAACTGAGAAAAAAAAGAGACACCCTTTAAGAAGAGTACACAAGAAAAAAAAGGCTAAAGTACTAATAAAATAAACATAACAAGATTCAAGTTCTTAGTATTTTTTTTTTCGTACTAGGGGGGTGGGGGTCTGGCCCCATACGACCTACGATCACCAACCCTTGTCCAAACACCACAGGCTCTAAAAACTGCCTAATTTGCTCTGTTTAAAAAATATTACCGGTTTAGGGATGATTAAATGATACTATCACAATCAGTGGCGATCTTCTGTAATCGGGTTGCCATTCATTTCCCTTTGACTGGGGAATTTTTCGATTCCCAAGGCCACATCACCGCTGTTGCGACAGCAGACTGCTTTTTTAGTGATTAATTAAGTAAGATCAATTTAAGTTCATTTGAAAATCAGTTTGCATAAAACAGTTAGGTAAAAAATGTCACTGCCTCCCGGCTTTTTATAACGCCAAGAAGAAAAGTTTTCTTTGGGGGTGCTACAAGAAAATCCTTTTTAAATATATCAACAAATTTTTAATTAATTGCTTTTCATAACGTAACAATTTAATTATTTTAAAGTTTTCTTTCTTATTTAATATTCATGTGTAAATATATTTTTTAATTGAAAAGTGTTTGGAAATATTATTATTATTATTTTTAATCTGGCAACAGGTAGATTAAGTCGGCTATTTCAAAGTATGAATTAAATCTTTATTCAAATAATAAAATTTTAAATAAAAAATTGAAAAAAAAACTTAATAGACAAATAAAAAAAATGATTGGACACTGCACTAAATTGTTATAGTAGGGTTTGAAATGTAAATAAATGTGGCTCTAGCTGGATTGACATGCCAAGTTTGATATTATTTTTTTATTCTGTGGATTTTGACATGTAGACTTCAAATATCTTAGGTGCCGTTTTTTTCTTACACATTTTGTGGTGATTTTTAGCATTGCATCCAAGATGGCTGTCATTTATTGACTTCTTTAATATTTGTGGCATGTTATTGACCAGTATGTCAAATTACACGTTTTGGGGGTCAAGGAATACAAATCTACAATCAAAATAGGAGTAAATTGAGTTTTCCAAGTGTTTTAAGTGATATGATGCAAATAAAGCACAAGAAATGTGAAAGATATATATATTAGTGTTTTATTAACCAGTTATACACAAACAAAATATTTAAATTAAATAACATAAATAATTGAAGATATTGAACAGAATTACTAAAAACAGCATTTATATGTATATAAGGTGCTGGGATTTTACATATCCTCTGCTGAATCACTTTTGTATTTGTGGTTATATCGATAGTCCTTTGTATTGTTATAGTCACTGCATTTGCAAAGGGTAATACAAACCAGAGAATTATTTAATCAAGAACATTTCCCAACTGTACACGTTCTCTTACACACACATTTCACAAGTTCAATAACTCCTTTGGGTGCAAAAAGCTCCAGGCATTTAACTGGAAAAATTGCTCCTTTGCCATTTATTTCCCAACCATTATCAATAAGTGGAGGTATTGTTGCTCGAGAGTTTTGTAGCCTTTTCCGTTGATGCAAATTAAGTTGTATCGTAGAATATGTGGCTTCAGCGCTCTCAGGGTTGGTGGTAACTTCTCCCCTCAAAACGTTTAGTTCTGAAAAGGTGCCATCTTAACTCTGGAATGCTTGAAAAATTACCATCTTTCAAATAATGCAAATAGGTGAATTTTTTAAACAAAGATCATTGAATAATGGATCAACATTAGGTTCCCCAAGTTCTTGAAAAGCTTTTATAATATCATTGCACTGAAGATTGGGGGTACAGTTTTATACACTTCTCTTTTGAAATGCCTACAAATTTTCCTGCCCAGTCTCCACCAGTACATTAATGTAATATCTTTCATTAATATTAATTTTTCTGTGTTTGTTGCCTCGACTAGTGACGAAATTAATTTCATTATTTACTAGATGACAATATAATAAATTATAACACCTTGTAATAATATATTAAATTTAAATGGTAAAAGGTGTAAATTAACAACATAATACAAATTAAAATAACTTTTATTATTTTGTTTTACATGTTAAGACTCACTACGAGTCATTTTCAAAAACAAATGAGAATATTCCATAATTGCACGGGCTTAAAGTTATTATTTTCATGCACTTTTTAAAAAATTACGCACGTTATCTTCTATTATTACTTGGTTGTTTATTTTCATATCTGTGACCATGGAGTAACTCGAGTCACAGTTTCGTTAAATTAAAAGATACCGCATCGTTACATATTGTATTTTTGCGTGTTAGTATCTCTATGGTTTCCCTTATTATGGATGGATAGTATAGACTGGAGGGAAATATTATTTTACTTTCATTGAAATTTATTTGGATGGTTTCTTCTTGATATAATCTTGCCAGGGCTGTAGTTTTTCTTATACTGACTATCAGCTATATGCTCCTTTTTTCTGTAATTAAATTTCCTGCTGGTCACGCCTATGTAGTAATTCTTGGATCCGTCTTCTTTGATAAAAGGTATTTCATATACTCTTGAATAATTCTCAAAATTAATTGGGTCAATTTTACTGCAAATGATATTCTTTGAACTTAAAATATTGATAGATGAGTTAAACTCAATTGACAACAACATTAAATTCACTATTGCAATTGAACATAATAAAAGTCTTCCATTCTTTGATGTAATGTTAACCAGAACAAATAAATTTATCGACAGAGCTGTTTTCCGAAAAAGTATGGCTAACCAATCTACCATACCAAATAACGCATGTTCTCCATTTACATACAAAATATCAGCCTACAAATTTTTCATAAGACGGGCCTTTATAGTATGTACTGAAAATAAATTGAATAATGAATTAGATATTATTCGTAAAATGGCTTGTAATAATGATTTTAATGTACACCATATTAATAAATTAATCATGGATATCACCAATAATAAGAAACCAGAAAAGAAAGTTGATTCGCAAAAATACAAACTTTATACTCTTCAATATTATCCAAGATTTTTTGAAAAATTAAAACATAGCCTTAAACGTTTCAATATCTGCTTAATAGCCAACCTCCCTCAGAAATTAAAGAATATCATTTGCAGTAAAATTGACCCAATTAATTTTGAGAATTATTCAGGAGTATATAAAATACCTTTTATTAAAGAAGACGGATCCAAGAATTACTACATAGGCATGACTAGCAGGAAATTTAATTACAGAGAAAAGAGCATATAGCTGATATTAAGTATAATAGAAAAACTACAGCTGTGACAAGATTATATCAAGAAGAAACCATCTAAATAAATTTCAATGAAAGTAAAATAATATTTCCCTCCAGTCTATACTATCCATCCATAATAAGGGAAACCATAGAGATACTAACACGCAAAAATACAATATGTAACGATGCGGTATCTTTTAATTTACCGAAACTGTGGCTCGATTTACTCCATGTTCAGAGAAATGAAATTAAACAACCATGTAAAAATAAAAGATGACGTTCGTAATTTTTTAAAACGTACATGAAAATAATAACTTCAAAGCCCGTGCAATTATGGAATATTCTCATTTGTTTTTGAAAATGTCTCGGAGTGAGTAGAAACATGTAAAACAGCCTAATAAAAGTTATTTTTATTTGTATTATGTTGTTAATTTACACCTTTTAGCATTTAAAAGAAATATATTGCTAGATGACGTGAAACCAAGTCAATCAGCAATAAGAATATGTCAGTATCTTGCGAAAACGCATCAATCACATAATTATTATGATGGTTCACTATATTAAGTACATGAAGAGGTATAATAGTATCTGCTTCTTGATGTGCATGGTCACAGAAATCTGAATCGAAAACATTCATGTGGTTACTGTGTACCTTATTGCCACAACAACAACAATTTTCTTCTTACTAGCAGCAAAAACCTGTAGTTATTTATTTCCGAGATACTCGGTTACTTGTGATTTTGTTTCATTGTGTGAAACAAACGTCTTGAATGATACCAACGTTATATTGGTACTATTTGTAATAGTAAAAGGTTCTGTCGCCCCCAATCATTTATTACGAGTTTGCGAGCATTTGCATTTATTACGAGGATCATTCATCTCTATTTTATCATCATTCTCATCTTGACTAATAACTAACAATAGAGTAACTTCCATGTAGACCTAGAGTTATTTGACCATCAGGAGTATTTTCTTGGAAATCAATAGTGTCTATTGCAAACGTTACATTGTCACCTTCTTTGACAAATGGTGGAATACAAAATCCTCCGTTTTTTTTATACTCGTTCAGAAATTGCTGAAGCTATCCTCTTTTCAAATTGTACTGTTATCATAGCTGGATTCAATTTTCAACTGAGACATAGTATTAAACAACTCTTTGCTTCTTGTTTTTTGTGAACATCCTTTGATAATACAACTGATAGAGGTGTCTCACTTTTATTTTGAAAACATAATTCTGACTTTGACTGATATGTTATTTGTCTGTCAGTCTGGAAGCTAACTGCATTGACAGCACGCTTGACGAACAGCACAGTTTAGAACTATCACCTTCTGTTAACTTTCGGTCTGTTGTTCCTGCTATAACCCATTTTATAAATGAAGAACATTTGAGAGAAAGTTCGTAATCAATCATTGAACTACTAAAGTTCCAATTATCGCTACAACTAATTACCCTTCTCAAAATATCTGCTGCTTTTCAAAGCATTTAATATTTACCTCTTCATTATTTGAAGTTCCGTGGAGATCTGTCAATTTTTATGGCAATAATTGCTTGTTCACTATTTGTTCACTTTCATATACGTGATGAGACAACAAATTTTTCTTCGGGAATACGTTTGCTTATCAGTTGTTTCAAGTGATTCTTGTGTATTCCATTTGTCTTAACTATTTCATACTCAGAAAATAATGTACTGTAATTTCCATTAACTCCATTCATTGTAATAATTGCTTCAGAAGACAACGAACACTTAACAATATTCACTATACCAATATCAGCAATCAAGTAAGCATTACTATTAGAAACTTCTTTCTTTTTGATCTTTCGTTGACAATTCCTACAGTCACAATGATATGTTATGTCAAAAGCCGTGCAATCAAGTGGTTGATTTATCGTTGACAGTGCTGCACAAATGTTGTTATTTTATTGAATGTTATTATTTTACGAATGGTATAATTTTCTTTAATGAATAGGAATGTCTCTCCCATATTTTTGGTAGAAATAAAAAATAATTCACCCTCGTTCGGTGTTGTACATTGAAATATACACCGCTTCTGTCTAATACGTCCAATGTTTCGTGTAGATATAGCACTTTCACTACCATCACCCATCTCCGAAGGGGACGTTAAAGGACGACCTTTTTGTGGCATGTGTGAAGATTCGTGAATTTGTTTTTGAGCTCTCTCGAATTTTTGAACATGTACGATTTCTTTGTAGCAGGAAATATGATATCGGGACAAAAAGCACTCATCTGCTGAGAGTTTACAGAGTGGAGGTAACTTTGACTCACCAAATTTTGCTCGTTTTGTAGCATGTTCTTTCAGTTTTATATATTGCCTATTCCAGATTTTTGACATAATTGTCCACCTTTCAAGCACACTAAACAATTTATTGTGTATTTACGAATTTCAACACAGTCACTAATATGAGTAAGTATTTCGTATGGAACACATAGCTTTCAAATCTGCAGCAAAAGAGAAAACAAGCAATATTAGTCATTTTTTAAAGAAATTTATAAATAAATAATAAATAACCCAATTTACGCCTATTTTTATTGTAGATTTGTATTTCTTGACCCCGAAAACATATAATTTGACATACTGGTCAATAATATGCCACAAATATTAAAGAAGTTAGTAAATGGCAGCCATTTCGGACGCCATGTTGAAAATCACCTTAAAAATGTGCAAGAAAAAAATGGCACCTAAGACATTTGGAATCTACATGTCAAAACCTACAAAATAAAAAAATAATATCAAACTTGGCACGTCAGTCCAGCTGGAAAACATTTCAGACCCTACTATTATGCATAGTTTTTGATCCTATAAAACTTATGTAACTGAACTATCTCGATCAATTTCGACTAGAGTTGCAAAAATTCATTTTTTACCAGGTTTATTTCCAATAGGCTTGGTTTAATCCCAAAACACCTGGTTTATTTCCAAAAAACCAAGTTTATTCCCCAAAAACCCGGTTTATTCCCAGGTTTAAACCAAGTTTTTTCTAGCCTTTGCAACTCTAATTTCGACATTAAATAGAGCTTAAAACAATCCTTCGATTTACAAATTGTTAGCTTCAATGTGTTCATCATACATTTCTCTATCAAACTACCAGTTTTCATGTTGTAATCAATAGTTTTTGCATAATAAGCCGAGAAAATAAACAGGTCACAATAAATTCAATTACAGTAGCAGCAGTGTTAGTTAATATTTTTTAGAATATAGAGATTCAAACTCTTTATTTTGATTTTGTATAAAATAATAATATTCATTTCAGCTTATTAAATTCGCATTTTTAAATCACTTGAAAAGTACTCAAATTTTGTGATATAAAAGTGAATGTAAAAATTATTTTTTAAAGTAATATATTTTAATACTTTTGACCGTGGAAGGAAGATGGATAAACAAAAATTTTAATATCGCCAATCTACAGTACAGGGTGGACATAAATTATTTGGTCAAAAAGAATGGTTTATTCGTGATTCGGGATTTGAATAGCTGAATGAATAGTATTAGAAACGGCGGAGTGTAAGTAAACCTCATCTATACTAATATTATAAAAAAATAACGTTTGTTTGTTTGTAGGGGATAATCGCTGGAACTACAGAACCAGTTTCAAAAGTAATGGTGGCAAAATGATGGTGTTAGTCCCTGCTCCAACAGAACCTATATTTTATGTCGGTGTCACTACCCCCAAGGGGTGCAGAAGCTAAAAACGGCCTAAAATTGTGATTTTAGTGATACTGAAGCATCTAGAAACTTTAAATTTGGCATGGAAGTTACTTATAAGATGTAAACTCTCTCTAAGAACAGATTATGAAAAAATACGAAATTGAAAAGGGTGAAATGAAGAAAAAGCGTTCTAAATTACCATTTATATGGAATTGTTAAGCATAGAAACTTGAAATTTGACGTTTTTGCTACTTTTAAGACGCTAATGCACGCACAGAAGAGTTTAAAAAAAAAAATCGTAATTTTAAAGACACGCGAATAAAAAAAGTTCTAAATTGTGATTTTTGTGATACTGAAGGGACTAGAAACTAGAAATTTGGCATGGCGGTTATTTTTAAGATACAAATGCTCGCTACGAATGATTTCTACAAAAAATCGAAATTAAAAATAGTAACTTACGGAAAACTTACGATTTCTATGGAATTGTTAAGGATAGAAATTTGACATGGTTGCTATCTTTAAAACGCTAACGCACGCACAGAACAATTTAAAAAAAATTCGAAATTTAAAAGGAGAAACAAAGATCTAAACTTACTGATACTAAAGGAAACAGAAACTTGAAATTTGTCATGGTGGTTACTTTTAAGATACAAATGCTCGCTAAGAATGATTTCTAATAAAATTCGAAATTTAAAAGGACGAAATGGGCGGAAAACGTTCTAAAAACGTTCTAAATTACGATTTGCATGTAATTTTGCATAATATTTGTTATTTAATAAATTCCACATCCATTTCAAAGGCACACAAATACCACTTGGCATATTTCAGCAACTACGCGCGCAAAGCCGCGGGTTTTTTTAGTCTTTAATAAAACCATATATTGAAATCTAAGTGTAAAAAGACTAGCGATCATGGTGAAATGAAATATTACATCTGTGACTAGTCCAAACTGAGACTTCAGCACAGAGGTAGGATGTATATGTGAAAACATAGAATACAATATTAGTAATCTGCTATTGAACTGGCACCTAAATTTAAATTTTCACAAATTATTCAGTTATGAAATCACCCAGCTTCGATCCTGTATATTTCACCCGATATTTTTATCCATAAAGTAAAACAACATGGCTTAAAGTTTTTCACATATGACATCGCAAAAGTTAAAATTTAGACATTATATTATAGAAATATTTAAACATAAAATTCATTTATTCATTTACCTTTTATTTTGCATCATTTTAAGGCGCTATAAAAGTGCATTAAGTCCTGCGCGTAAAAATTGATCATACATGAAGAATGTTTATTTAACCCAGTTTAATTTATTCAGAAAATTTTGCTCTAAACATATAAATGCCATCAAAGATTCCATTCGAAATTTTTATTTTCTAAATTGAATATCTGAAGTAAAATATGTCGACAGAAATAGTTTCCTCAACTATAAAAATCTAGACTTATTCTAAAGTAAATGAATTATTCGAATTCCGAATCTGCTAGTAAAATAATTATATACGGCCACTATTTTATTCTTTTCCAGACGCGATAGAAGTGAATTAATTGAAAAATATTTACCATGCGCGATAAAATTACCTTATCAGAAAAATATTTATCTTTGACTAGTTTATTCAGAAAATGTTACGCTAAACACATAAATGCTGACAAACATTTAATTTGGAAATATTTTTTTCTAAATTGTACATTCCAAGAAAAATATATCGTGATAAATAGTTTTCTCAATTATATAAATCTAGACTTATTCTACTGTAAATGAACTATTCAAATTCGGGTACTCAAATTCAATTTACAACCTATTCTGCTAATTAGAATTCTACTTCTAGAACTGCTCTTGTTGATTTAGATGTTCAACGATGTTCTCAGAACTTAAAGTTATATCACTGAATAGAAATGATATTTATCTCATGTACGTATAACAATTTGTTATTCTCTCTTCTCTGCGATAAAATTTGAGTTCAAGAATTCTTTCACTCTTCATTTGAGATAACTGATGTATACAGGGTGTCCCAAAAGCATTGACCTCGGATTTTATTCCTTAAATTTCGATCATAGATATATATTATAAATTATAAAGTTACGTAAATAAAGGTATAGAATTTTATGAAATCGATTAAAATTTTAAGGGTATTAAATTTGAAGAAATATAAAATTAAACTTTTTCCATGGCCCCAGTACAAAAAATTTTCCAGAGAGTAAAATGGGCCCCATACACTAATAAGTTCATGTACTACAAAATTTCAGCATTTTATCATAAAAAGTCACAGAGATATGAACTGTTGGCTGGCTAATATTTTATCGCGCCCGGCTTTGTTCTTAAAGCTTAAAAAAATCTTTAACTTTCTGTGTGACCTTTATTTATTAATTCCTCACTGAGCCAGAGACTCTGTTTCCCCCGTTATTCAGTGCCTCTTGTCGGGTCGGAGCTTAGTATTCTCCGGCAGTGATATTATTTTTTTATTTTTATCTTTTCACAAATATTGTTTTCGTTATATTCATATATTCATATCTATTGTTCACTACCCCGCTCTCTGTCGCTTTTACAGGCGTATTTTGTAATTATTTTTTAGCTTCAATAAAGGGGACCGCGAGGAACATCTATGCTCTACAGACTTGGTTCTTAGTCGGAGCAGTCCTTCTCGGACTGTAAAAGTATGTTTACCTGGGTAGTTTAATGTTAATTTTTAATATTTTAACGTTTATTGTTAATTGTTTCATCTATTTAGATTGTTCGATGTATACACCTGCTTTCGTTTCCTAAGATTTGAAAATTTATGTTTTGAAGAGTTATATGTATATATATGTAATAATAATAAAAAAAAATACCCTTCTCTTCGCCATTTTCTTAGTCCTTATTCCAAATTATCACCATTCTATTAAATTACTAAATGTTAGCTATTTTATTTATTTTAATATTTCTCTGTCTTTTATTTATATATTAAATCCCCTGTTTGGTTTAATTCCATATCTTAGTCAAAATATTCTTTAAATCCCTAATCTAAATATTATTCTAAATTGCAAAAACTTCCTAAAAACCATTTGATTAGATTCCTTTTATTGAGACATTGAAATTTATTCTTTCAGAATATTTTTTCTTTACATTCTTTTTCTTTTATTATTTTCAGATATCGTTCGATTTGTCCCATCATTCCCTGCTTTCGCGCGCTTACTTTTTCCTTCAAAATTAATCCGATTCCTGTAATGAGTTCTTACATGTACGTCAGGTTAACACACCCTTAACCTAATTTCTTAGCCATTGACGCTTGAGTTTTTCGGCGCTCTCTTCTTGGCCACACCCCTTTTTACAAACTATTGGATGGTAATTTTCGCGCGTTCGTGTTCCTACACCAATTTTTTGAGTATAAAACATACTGCACGGGAGCGGACCGCCAGAATTTTGCTCTATTTTGGTTGTTAAAATAAAATGCGGCTCTAGCGACCCCCATTCTCCACTAAACATTGTATTCCATCTTGTACATAATGTGTATGGTAGTGTCTTCAATATCTGTCATCTATTCGAATGTGAACATCGTACTCCTGTGCTGACAAATTATTACTCTGCATCATGTAAACGGATTACGTCTCTACGAATAAATATACTGATTCTCCTACAACCAGTCTTATTATTGAACTATATTCTGGTGTATGTATCGAATTAAACGGTAGAATTCCTTCAGAGCCTGACTTTCGGCGAATCAAATTCCATACTTTTAAGGATGTGACGACTGCGAAAATTCCATGTCATAGTGGTGTCTACACCATAATAAAGAACCGGTAGTCACTAATGACATTCATTATTACCTGCAATAAATCGTAATATATATATACACTATATATATGTATGTATAAGATATATAGAGAGATAAACAAACTTTGCGCGCTTCCAATCGAGCAACATAGCCGCAGCCTGTCAGAAAAGGAGGCAATTTATCCGATTATATACACAAACGCAAATGGCACACATAATTTCCGGTTTGTTTTCCCAAGATCTTCTGGCCATTAAACTTTATGGCTTTCCTATGTTTATTGACTATAACCTATCGAAACACAAAATGTCACCGCATTCTCTATTTCCGACCTCGAAACCTCCCCTTGTAAGGGTGAAATGACTTATAGAGAAAGAATCTTTAATAACTCCGTACACTCAAATCTTGTGGTAAAAGAACTGGTGATCATAGTGGATATGGAACAATACCTTCATGACTAATCCAAACTGAGACTTCAGCACTCACATAAGAGGTGTATCTGCAAACAAATGATTTAATGTTATAGTAATCTGCATTTCATCTGATACATAACAATTAATTATTTCGCAAATTATTCTGTTACGAAATCGACTGACTAATTTGTGTCCACCCTATATATTTCGCTTATTTATTTTATCAATGCAGCTAAATAAACTGGGTAAAAAGCTTTTGAACGTATAGTAGGTTAAAAATTAGAACACGAAATCATATCGTAGAAGTTTTAAATGAAAAATTCAGAAAATTATTCACTTGTTATTTTACATTATTCTAAGAGGCGATAAAAGCGCACTGATTGATAAATATTTACTTTGCGCGATAAAAATATTTATCCCCGACTATTTTATTTAAAAAATGCTACGCTAAACGCATAAATGTTGACAAACATTTAATTTGCGGATCAATATTTCTGAGATAAACATCTCAAATAAAATATGTCGACCGAAATAGTTTCCTTAATTACAAAAATCTAGATTTATTCTACCGTAAATGAACTATCGAAATTCCAGATTTGTTAGAAAAATAATTACACAAAACTGCGATTTATTCTTTGATGGAATAGCTTGTTATATCGATCAGCTGCACGAACCAATTAAGTTATTTTCATTAAGCATTGTTATACTATCATTATTCGTCGGTTAGCATCACATTTATTTGTCACGGTTCTCCCAAATTAGAAGTTTCCTCTTGTTTTTAAGAGGTTGATTATTATAATAATAAAGAAAAGAAATTTGGCATTTAGCTATTTTTATCTTCTACTAACTTTAATGAACAAAGGATTAGCAAAATATTTTTTTTTAAAGAAGATTTTTTTTATAAAATGAGTCGGGAACAATAAAATTGAAAAATAAGGAAATTATATCACTAAGATATCGTTATAACGTATAAATAATTTTTTAGCTCACAGGCTATCAGAGTCTGAGAGTTAATGCGTCCGCAGGTTCTGTATGTACATATGTATGTACATAACACGATAACTCTTGATAGAAATATCCGATTTGCTTCGAATTTTGTATATACGTTCATTCAGATAAGGCGCTTTCCTGATTAATTTTTGGGGTTCATTGGTTAAGTACAAAGGGGGGGGGGGGTGGAACTGGGGTGCTAATCGTTTTTCATTCATGCATAATTATCCGATTTGCTCCAAATTTTATATATAGGTTCATTGTGATAAGATACTTCCCTGATTAGTTTTGAGGGTTCATTTGTTAAGTATGAAGGAGGGAACTGGGGGCTAACCCCCCTCCCCCTTAATTTAGATTAATGGGTTTTAAATGCAGAATTATCCGATTTGCTTCAAAATTTGTATATATGTTCATTGTGATAAGGTGTTTCCCTGATTAGTTTGGGGGTTTATTGGTTAAGTATAAAAGGGGGAAACATGGTCTAATCCCCTTAATTTATTGTCAATTTCTTTTTTTTCGAGGGGCATTATTCTTTGAAATAAGAGTATAAGATTCAATCAGTGTGAATAGCCTGTGAGCTCAATGCCATCAGTTTAACTGGGAACTTTTCTTTTTATTTATAAAATGAGTCGGGAACAATAAAAGTAAAAAAATAGGGAATTATATCATTAAGATATCGTTATAACGTTTAAATAATCTAGCAAAAAATCTGTAAAATGAAGTTTTAGGATTTTACGTTATTTTTAAATATAAATTTAAACATTTGAATATGTATTTGCTCTAAATCCGATAAGATGATAAATTTCTTATGGCTTTATATTCATGATTTATTTTACCAAAGGGGGAAAAAAATCAGTGTTTCTTGATAAAATTTTCAGCTGAAGAAAATGATAGTAATTTTCATATGTAGCAAGAACGAAAAATTATGCATCAAGCATAGATTATCAAACACTTTCTAACACATTAAGAATGCTGTAACAAAACTTCACAGTTTTATTACATACATAATGGGAAAGATGATATGTAAGTAAACAATTTGAAAACGCATAACACATCTGAAAACCCAATTTCAACAATTACCATCAATAGTCGGAAGCATTTTCGATTTGTATATATACTACATAGTATTCTAAAATTTAGTTCGTTAGGAAACGCATGGTACAGTTGAAAATTCCCCTTCAACAATTTTCGCCGATAAATGGAAATGTACTGGAGATATTTTTTGCAACCCTGTATATGATTGACAGAATTTATAAACACCAAGTTCTACAAAAAAATAGTTCAATTTAAAAACGCGTACCACAACAGAAAACGAACTTCTAGTGATTACTGTTTATAGACAGTAGTGTAACCGAATTCTTTTGTGTGTCTCTCTAAATGAACGATAAATGCTATGTACACAATTTTCTATAGTAAGCTTCTTTTAGTGCACCTAAGGGATTTACAATATGTTTGAAATAGTGTAACATATTAAAATAAACCGCACACAATTTCCCCCATAGATCGTAATGTAACGGGATACTTTTGAGTGTCTCTGTAAATGAACTATAAATGCTACACGCTTCATTTTCAACACCGAAGATTCCATAGTAAACCTCAATAACATATATGAATTGCACGGCAATCCAAGTACATTTACGGGAGTTAGTGCACGAACAAACGGACAGACAGACAGACATATGGCAGAAAAACCGAATTCATAAACACTTTTCAACAATGTTGAAAGTGTTAAAAAGGATTTTATTTATAATTTTATTATTTCTTTAAAATTTTCTGACATTTTAAAAAATATAAAGATTTTATGTAGAGTCATTCACAAATTTCAATGACTTTTTTTGTTGTTAATTTTCGACTATTGCTTGTTAGAAAAAAGTATTATATTTATAAATATTACAACATCCGAGATCTTAAGATTCAAAATCTTAAAGCGTACTTTAAGCATTTAGCAAAAAACTTTAATTTTCAAGTTAAATAACAGAATTCATTTCACGCAAGATAAATATTTATTTAATTTAAGTAATTTATACCCGGAAAAGTTCGTTTATGAACTTTCATTCTAATCACGAAAATCGTCTATTTACGCATGTTGAATTTGAAGGAGTAATGTTTTAAAAATACAGCTGTATACCTAGATAAACGTCTAATTCTAGGAATTTTTATTTCCGTAAATGAATTGAACTTTGCCAAACATCCTATTTTTAGAAACTTACTCGAAGATTTGACACACTTTAATTACACTACTCGGCACCAAAATCCTCCCTGTAAAAAAATCATCTCTAAAATCCTATCTGGTGGATCTTTATAGATTTTATTTACCTCACTGAATCAAAATGTGGCAATAGAAATATTGTATCACGTAACCATTATTTTGGTGGGATGGGTTGTTTTTAAAATTAAGGTATTTTATATTCTTACTAAAACATAAGTGGAAATGGCGTAAACAAAAATCCAGTAAAATGAAGTTTTAGGATTTTAAGTTATTTCTAAATACATTTGGATATGTTTTTGCTCCAAAGACGATAAGATGATACATTTTTTTTATGGTTTATTATATTCATGATTTATTTTACCAAGGAAAAAAAAAATCCGTGTTTCTTGATAAAAGTTTCAGCTAAAGAAAATGGCAATCATTGCCGAAACGTCAGTTGAGGCTTACTGTGGAGACCCGAAAAGTTTTTGGTTTCTGTCTGTCTGTCTGTCTGTTTGTCTATCTGTCTGTCTGTCTGTCCGTCTGTCTGTCTGTCTGTCTGTCTGTTCCGCGATAACTGCCGCAAAAATGATCCGATTAGATTGATTTTTGGTAGGTATGTTGGTGAGGTACCCGGAATTAGCTGTATAGTTTTTAGTTATGTTTGGTTCATTCGTTCGGAAAATATAAAACATTTCTTTTTAGGTCATAATGCTTTCCTATCGGAATTCAGACGATTTTGAAAATTTTCATCCATTGAAATAAAATGGCGCATTTGATTAATGTATTTAATGTGTAAGTTATGAAGGCTAAAATTTATCAAGTCAGGTCTTATATTATTCAAATTAATTTGAAATTTTGTTAATACTTTCGTCAGATTTTTTAAATTAGGTGTACAATGTTTGCTGCAATTTTATACATCTGTTCTAATAATATAATACATTTTATTCTATCATTTTTTGCAAATTTTAGAATGTATTTATTTTTATTTTCCTCTTTAATTTAATCGTAACCTAGCAACTACATTTTAAAGAATATCAAAATAATAAAATTCAAATAACTCAAACTATTTTGCTACTAGTAAATCTTTAGATCAGGAGCCTCAACGTCAGCTCTGAAAGTCATTTTTTTAAATCTCACTTTTCATATTATTTAAGATCTTACAATCCGAAATTTAATACTTTTATACTGCATACATATTTATTGAGGTTTCAGAAATTAGAAGCGTTAAATTAAACACGGCTTATGCAGTGATATTCTGAAATTCTTATGAACTTTCTTATTCTTGTAATTTTTTAGGTAAAAAAATACATTTTTTCGAAAATAGTTTATGTTGCTAATAAAATATTGCAGCGAAATAGAGCGTGTTACTTGAATTTTATTATTTTGATACTAGCCGCCACTGGCGACCAGTTTGGTCTCCCTTAAATGTATGTTAAACATTGCAACACGTTACATTTATTCATAATTTAATTTTCCCTTAATCCTTCGCCAAATCGGAAGATTCTAATACACAAATCATGAACTTTTGCGATCATGGTAGCATTTCGCATATTTTTTGGGCACAAATGTCACATACGCACGTTGGCGCGATTCCCCCCCCCCCTCCCCCGCCAATTTGGCGAAAACTTTGTTATGGAAATTGTTGTTTATTTACTTTTATTTTTTATTTTAATTCTATAAATTATTTTTGATATGTATATCAATATTTATTTACAACAAACTATCATTTATTTATTTTTATTTTTTTTTTTTAAATTATGAGTATTTTTGTTAGCCGGGAGCAGATGATAATTCGCCAAATATCGTTCCCATCACCGTCATTCATACTACAATTAATTTAATTTTAAATTATAAACCTGTCACTCATTTCATTTAAAATACTTAACTTTAATCTAAAATGCTTATATTACATAAATTTAAAATATTTCACACTTTTCATTTAAAAGAGAAAATAAATAAATAAATAAGAAATAATATCATAAATCAAAACATTTGATTTCAAAATCAAAGCATCATTTCTAATTTGTACACGCGATAAATAAAAGCTGTATTAGCGATTTTAAAAATGCTAAAAATCTGATTCATTAAATATTATTACATGAGTTCAATTTACGTCAAGAAAAGGTCCGAAAGTTGAGTTGTATAGCACATAATTATGGTAAACTTTGATTGTCTCACTGGTGCGAATTATTTTTTTGACGCGAGGCAGCGGTCCAAAAATTCATTCGCGGAGAACTTGCTTTGCGAATGATTACCTCCATGATTTAATATTTTAAATGTTCACGACGAATCAATCTTTTTTTTGTTTACTTTTATGAATAGAGAATTTGAACTGCGAATCTTTCGACTGAAGTTATTGCAGAATATATACATAATTGAACGCAAGTCATCTCTCAAATATTAATTTATTTTGAACGATCTTTCTTAAAATGTAACTTTTATGCAGTTTATTCGAAAAAATAATTTTGAATAAAAATGGCCGCTTGGCATATGAAAAAGCGATGCGGCATCCCGGAACTGTTGAGGACAGTCACATGACTTACAGTTTTATTATAGAGATTCTTTGAAATAGGTTTGCTAAGCAACTCATAAAATAAAGAGGAAAGAAAAAGAAATGCATTTTAAAAATTTTAAAGATAGGAAAATGAAATGTTTTATATTTCCCGAACAGTTACAAAATTTTTTCCAATAATTTAAACAATTAATTTCTAAATTCTAATAGATATATCGGCAAATTTTCAAAGCTCTTGGATATATTTAAGACCTCCATATCGAAAATTTAGCATACTTTTATGTTTAAATCCATTATTCAAATATGCGATTTTCATTTCAGCTAAAAATGAAATTTGAAAATCGTCTGCATTCTCATAGAAAAGCATTATCACATAAAAAGAAATGTTCTATATTTTTCGAACGAATGAACCAAATTTAACCAAAAACTATACAGCTCATTCCGGGTATCTTGCCAACATACCTACCAAAAATCAACCTAATCGGACGTTTTTTACGGCAGTTATCGCGGAACAGACAGACAGACAGACAGATAGACAGACGGACAGACAGACGGACAGACAGACGGACAGACAGACAGACAAACAGACAGACAGACAGAAACCAAAAACTTTACGCGTCTCCACAGTGAGCCTTCACTGACGTTTCGGCAACAATATTTTATTCGCAAAATAAAATAGTTTTGAGTGATTTTAATATTTTATTGAAATAAATGAGAATTTATTTTGAAACAAGTTACCTTTTAACTACTATAGAATGATAACCGAAACATTTTTACATGAGATATTCATTTTCTGGAAGAGATATGGATTTTTCGTGGTTCAAAATTAGTATTACTTTAAAATAGGATATAATATCTCGAACAACGAGATGGTTAATCTAAAGAAATTAGCTTAGTAAAACGCATCCATACAGCCTGAAATAGCACTATTACTGGAAACTGAGATCATACAAAGTTATCACAAAAAATACTTTATAGCGCCAAACCACGGTTGCTATTTAGTGAATTGGCAGTGGGCACGATTATGAATGATTACCCAATAAGTTTAAAAGTTTCTAAATAAGCCTATTTTGGGGAGATTTTAGTATGCTATTGCCATCGAGTTAGATCAGGATGTACTTAGGTAAAAGAAATATTATAGAATGACCATCAAAACTGTTTTCCGAAACAAAAGTTTCAATAGCACTAGATTTCTGAAATAGATATAAGTGAAAAGATTCAGTTTACATTTCCATAAGTTGCTTTTGTACACGAGATATTATTCAACCTATTTATCAGATGCGAGTGTTTCGTGGTTGGCAGGTAAGTAAATATTGCTATTTAGGCATTAGGATAACATGAAATTATTTTCGAAAATTTTGCTTATTCTAATAAAACCACTGTGTAGAACGAAATCCAAGATATACTAGAATCATTCACACAATCAATAGTAAATCACGAATATAAATTTGTTAAATTAGGGGGGGGGGGGGGGTTCAGGGGAATGTATTTTTTTAATCTAAAACATAGAATAAGAAGTTCATAAGAATGTCAGAATATTATTGCATAAACCGTGTTTAATTAAACGTTTCTAATTTCTGAAACATTCAAATTATTTTAAAAGCGTATAAATATGTATGTAGTAATTTAAAAAAATTAATTTGCGGATTGTAAGATGTTAAATATTATGAAAAGTGAGATAAAAAAAACATTGACTTTCAGAGCTGACGTTGGGGCTCCTGATCTGTAGATTTACTAGTGTAAATAATGTTTAATATGTAAATAATCTATAAATAAATGAATAGAAACATTAGCGAAGATTCAGTGGCAACAGGAATTAAAGTATGTTATTGGGGTACTGCTGGACACAAAAGAGGGAAAGACATCAAAAGAACAATGCACGAGACAAATATCAACAAAATACATTATCATGATATATTTTATTGACAGTGAAATTGCTTTTTTCATGTTTATAATTTTATCTAGCATTGTAAATTAATATGACAATCCATCCGTCATTATACATCTAATTAAATTTCAGCAGAACTGAAATTAAGCTGGAAATAAATGACTACAAAGGATGTGAATTATCACTTACTACACAACGTACAATCAACAGAGTGAAAAAATGTCCAGACCGGGGATCGAACCCGGAACCCTTGGTATTATACACTAATGCAAAACCATTTGGAGTAAGTGATAATTCACATCCTTTGTATTTATTTTTCTGTCTGTTCTGCAATAACTGCCGTAAAAATCGTCCTATTAGGTTGATTTTTGGTAGGTATGTTGGTGAGGTACCCGGAATGAGCTGTATAGTTTTTAGTTAAATTTGGTTCATTCGTTCGGAAATTATAGAACATTTATTTTTAGGTCATAATGCTTTCCTATGGGAATGCAGACGATTTTCAAATTTCATTTTTAACTGAAATGAAAATCGCATATTTGAATAATGGATTTAAACGTAAAATTATTAATGCTAAATTTTGTATATGGAGGTTTTAAATATACCCAATAGCTTTGAAAATTTGCTGATATATTCATTAGAATTTATAAATTAATTGTTTAAATTATTCGAAAAATATTTGCATCTGTTCAGGAAAGATAAAACATTTTATTTTCATATTTTTTACAAATTTTAAAATGCGTTTCTTTTTACTTTGCAATCATATTTCAAAGAATATCAAAATAATAAAATTCAAGTAACTCGCACTATTTTGCTGCAATATTTTATTATCAAAACAAATTATTTTTGTATTCTATTGACATAAATAAAGAATTTTTTTAATACAAGTTTTTTTTTAATCTAAAAAGTTACCTGAATAAGGAGTATATAAGAATTTCAGAATATCATTGCATAAACCGTGTTTAATTTAACGCTTCTAATTTCTGAAACCTCCGAAGTATTTTATGTGCCTATAAATATGTATGTAATATAAAAAAATTAAATTGCGTATTGTAATATGCTAAGTAATAGGAAAAGTGAGATTAAAAAACAATGACTCTTAGAGCTGACGTTGAGGCTCCTGATCTGCAGATTTACTAGTAAGTAGAAACCTATTTAGTTTTTTTTCCGACCAGTGTCATTAAGCATATTAATATTTTCCCTGATTTTATCTATTCTCATCAAAAAAATATTCTTAACTAGTAATTATGAATAAGTTTTAGTTATAATGACTAGATATAATACTGATGATCCAGTAAATAATAATTTAACTTGATAACATAAAAGTTCTGTGGCATTTCTTTTATATAATATATATTTATGAGCAATGGACGTTTTTAATTAATGTAGAGTTGTTGTGAAATTTCATGATGTATTATGCTGTACCAGAACGTAAAGTAGAAAGAAATATACAAATATGACTGTCATTAATATATGCTGTTCTTTCAATTTTATATGAAAAATAAACTATAATTCTGTAGAAAATCTCTTATCAACATTTCATCTTATCAGTGTAGCATCGCTATTTATTTAAACGAAATTTGATAGGAAATTAGTGACAATTTTTCATTAGTTTTCTGATAATTAACAACCTTGTTAAGTAAATTTGTAATAATAAAACTTTTCAGCAGATCAAAAGTTATTACAAAATATTTCGAATATGCTATCCTCTGTGCCGAAGCTATTTATTTTAACTACATTTTTAAAGGTTATGTATACTAAAACTATATAGAAATGTTCCGTATTAAAGATAAGAACGCTAAACGAGGTAATTTAGATTGTGTTTCTGACGAAATCTGAATTAGTGTGTTGTTTACGGGTGTCTACTTTTGGAAGTAGAAGTTTGCGATTTTAGTATGGGAACAATTTATTTGCATATTAAAAGTTTTAATATCCGAATTAATTTTCATAAGCGAAAAACTCAGTTTTATTAAGCTAATATAATTTGGCTATATTGCGCCAAGTATCGCCAAGCTTGGCGAAATTTGACGCTGGCTAATATGACTATGTAGTTTCAAAAGCGTATGAGAGTAGCAACAATGAATGCAACAATTAAAGCAAATTTGCGAGAAAGAACATTTTATAAAACTCATACATGAAACCTGATTATGGCATCCTGGAATTTCAAACTGCTGTACCTCAGCCTCTTTCCAAGATAGAGACAAAACAAAAAATGCCCCGGAATCTTTGTATGAAGTCCGAACACTTAAGGATAAAAACTGTTTAGATTTCTAATTTTTTGGGGGCATCTTTTTGAATTTGAAAATTGCTAGTCGACACCATTTTGAAACAAGATGGCGGATGTAGCTGGCCAACGAACTCGATCGAGACCTTGGAAAGTCCTATGCACATGCTCAGTCACATCCAAATCGTTTGATAAATACGACTGTTATCGCATGACAAAAATCAGGTATATATATATATTACGATGTAGTTCAGGGGTGAATGAATGGCATTAGTGACTACCGGAATCCTACCGGTTTCTTTATTATGATGTAGACACCACTGATGACATGGAATGTACGCAGTCGTCACATCCTTAAAAGCATTGAAATTGATTCGCGGAAAGTCAGGCACGGAAGGAAGGTTATCAGTGGTGACCGGTATGCGACCGGTCCCCTCGTGGTGTGGAAGTTGCACTATAATTTTTTTTAAGTTCGAGTTAGTAAACATTCGTCCCATTGTAATTAATTCCACAGAATAACTCCATAAATACACCATAGCAGTAGTTCAAGAATAAGATACTTGTTGTAGGAAAATCAATGTTTTTATTGTGAGAAGTCATTTTGACTACATGAGTCATATTAAAGAGACTCACTAGAGGCTTGAAGATCACATGGTTGTATAAATTACAAGCAATCCTGTGAGTTACATGATGCAGAGTAACAAGTTGTCATCAAAGAAATAAGATGCTAACCATCGAAGAGATACCAGATATTGAAGAGAATACGATGCACTTAAATAGATACACTATATACAATGAGAAATGCAATGTTGAGTCAGGCTGGGGTCACTGGTGCCGCGTATTTATTTAACAACCAATTTAGAGCAAAATTCTGACGGCCTGTCCCCGTGCAGTATGTTTTATACTCAAAAAATTGGTGTATGGTTACGAACGCGCGAATATGACCATCTAATAGTTTGTAAAAAGGGGTGTGACCATCAAGAGAGCGATAGAAAAAATCAAACGTCAATGGCTAGGAAATTAGGTTAACCCTTTCCGGCACAGTGGTCCCACTCCGGGCACACCTAATCTTAATTCCAAACTTGCTTTCGGCACCAAGAATATTTTAATAAAATTTTGCTTCTATAATGAAAGCTTAAAATAAGAAGTTCTTATTTTCTAAAAAAGTCGTTTGCAAATTCCGGTGTCAGTCAGTAATTTCGCATTTTACGAACAGAATTTTTCTGTGCCGGAAAGGGTTAAGGGAGGGTTAACATGACGTAAAAGTAAGAACTTATTACTGGATTCGGATGAATTTTGAGGATAAAAGTCAGCGCGCGAAAGGGACATCGAACGATATCTAAAAATAATAAAAATAAAAAGAATGTGAAGAAAATGTATTCTGAAAGAATAAATTTCAATGTCTCAATAAAAGGAAATTAATCAAATGCTTTTTAGGAAGTTTTTGCAATTTAGAATAATTTTTAGAATAGGGATTTAAAGAATATTTTGACTAAGATATGGAATTAAACCAAAAAGGTGATTTAAGATATTAACAAAAGACAGAGAAATACTAAAGTAAATAAAATAAATAATATTTAGTAATTTAATAGAATGGTGACAATTTGGAATAAGGACTAAGAAAATGGCGAAAAGAATTTTTTTTTAATTATTACACACACACACACATATATATATATACATATATATATATAAGTAGGTGCCCCTGTTATGGCTGTTCCCGATATGGCCATACCCCTATTACGCGTTAGCTAACGAAAAAATTCGCTAGATGGAATCAGCATACCATGAAGAAGTCTCCCAATTTCCTATTTTATGTTTCTGGTGTAATCTTGTCTTGTTTTTATCTGGTAAGTCTCCTTTTCTTATGCACGTTTTTAAAATAATTTTTTTTAATGAATACCAACATACTCTGTTCTGTTTTTAATGTTATCAATTGGGGCTGTCGTTGATGATGATTTTCGTCAAAGCTGACCTGCTCCTGATATGGACATCCAGGTGGCCATATTAAGTGCACCATGCAAGCCTATGGTAAAGGTATTTTTATTTGTTCCAATTGCGATACGTAATTTGTTTTAACAAATTTGTTAAATTCTAAAAGGATATCACATTTTTTCTAAATAAAAACTTAAATTATAATGTCAATTTTGTTAACAACTTCATTTTTGATGAAAACTCCAATTTGAAATCCACTTCTGAATAACAAAAAGAATTATTGAGTATCAGGTTTCTTTATTTTACGCCAAAATTATTTAATTTAGCAGAACAGCATTTTTAAATTGATAAAAATCACGACTTGTGAAACATGGAACAAGTGCACATGTTCCTGATATGGTTTCTTGGTAGACTTTTGGAATTCCGTTTTTTTTGGACTAGTAAAAGTATTTTCATGGGTAATGCAATATTTTTTATATATTGCAATATATACCGTAAAAAAAAAAAAAAAAAAAAAAAAAAAAAAAAAAAAAACGGTTTTATTTTTTTTTAAATGATGGCAGGGAAAATTCTGAAACTTATGGCCATAACAAGGGTCACCATATCTATCAACATTAGGCGGGGGGTGGTTTTGGGGTCTGGGGGTCATGATTGGTGAAAATATACCAAAATTTTCCGGTATTCCTTCCCTCCAAACGTCTGCAATAGATAATTTTTAGTAATGGAAGCTATACATAATATTACTTTTATACTAAACATTTGTACATAAAGTACACCAGTCCTTCAAAAGTATTAAAAAAAAAGTTATATTCCTTTTTTGCTCTCCTTTTTTGCAAAAGTAACTAAAAAACTACATAAATATATAAAATAAAAATAGAAATATTAAATATTTTGATTCGAAATTATTTCTATCCTTTGTTACATTATTTGTATCATCTTTCGTTTTCCCTTTTCCATCTCACAAGTAAAGGTACTATAAGTCTGTGGTGGCGAATTCCGATTTTTATAGCTCATTCGATTCGTCTCATCGAGTTTAGTAATTTTATATTTTGCATATCGGCTATTGAGTTTTTATCATGACAGGGGGCCGGGTCAAAGTTCAAAATTACGTTCAGTGAAAAACAGATGTCTTCAAAGAAATAAGTGCGATTTAAATTTACAAATTGTTTTCACAATGCCATACATTGTCAATAACTACTATAAGGTTATATTATTGCTGTTATTAAAAGAATTTGTAACTGCAGATAAAATATTCGTATGCTACTTGACAGGCAGGTTTTCGAAAGTTTTGATGTCTTCGTCTACTTTTGTTCATCATGTCAATACTTTTTCGCGAATTACGAGCAAAAATCTTTGTAATCACACATCGTCAGTTTTTCGGAATGAACAATGTATAAAAAATTGACTATCATGTCAGTGTAAGAACCATAAATAAATTTAAATCTTAATTATATCTTTTACGGCTACTGGTTTTCAATGAACGAGCTTTTAAACTTTGACCCAACCCCTTGTCATTATCAAAAACCCAATAGCCTATATGCGAGGTAAGCAAATTATTAAGCTCGATGAAACGAATCGAATGAGCTATTAAAATCGAAATTCGCCGCCACAAACTATAGTACCCTTACTTGTCAGAATTGGCATCACAAGACTACGGTTATAGCTTCAAAGATAACGTACATTGTTTCTAAAGAAAATTCTAATAATTCGTTTTGCGCGACTAGGATTTATAAATTTTTGTGTAGATAGTTAAAAAATATCATCCTTTTATCTAAATATTACTTACTGAAATTTATATTTAATTGAATGGGTGCAAATGACAATTATTTCGATCATTATATGCTTTTATTTAGGCATATCATAATTTTTAAGACCAGTCTAGTTTTTGATATAACAATTTTAATTTTCAAAATAAATAAGAGTATTGCGTTTCAGAAAAGATAAATATTTATCTCATTAGTGTAAGTTATTTGTGTAAAGTTCAATTATGAATAGTATTCTAAGCACGGAGATCTTCTGTTTATACGCATTAATTTCCAGACAGAAAATTTTCAACATCAACATCAGAGGTAAAAATACACCAGATAATTTGATGTAAATAAAAGATATAGCTGTTTTAATTTATTCATTTATTTTTGCAAATAAATTGAATTTTTCTAACTATACTATTTTTTATAAATTCTTTGAATTAAAACCTTTTACTTTTATTGTGCTTAGTAGATAATGTGACACTATTTTTAGAATATTCCTGATAAGAAACTGTTTTATCTCTCATCCTCATAGTACAGAAAATGAGTTATTAGTATAAACTAACAAAATTATAACTTTATTTTATGTTTCCATTGTGTAATTATTGCTAGGTAATTGAAGGTAAATATTTGCGATAGTTAATATTGATTTATTAATACTCGGGAATCCAACCCGGGCTTCACGTGTTACAGAACATAGGTGAAAACGATTTTTTTTAAATTAAAAATTCTAATAGATTTTAACACTTTCCAAACAAAGTTGAAAAGCGTTTATGAATTCGGTTTGTCTGCCTGTCTGTCGGTTCGTGCTCTAACTTGCGTAAATATACACGGATTGCCCTGAAATTGATGTATGTTATTGAGGTTTACCATGGCATGTTCGGTATTGAAAATGAAGTGTGTAGTATTTATAGTTCATTTACAAGGACACTCAAAAGAATTCCGTTACATTACGGCTTATGAGGAAAAATCGTTTGCGATGTATTTTAATGATGTTAATATATTTCAAACATGTTGAAATTGTTATATATCACTGAGGTGCATTACAAGATGCTTGCTATAGATTATGGAGTGCATAGCATTTATCGTTCATTTACAAGGACAAACAAAAGAATTCGGTACAGTACTGTCTGTGATCACTAATTGCTGGAAGCGCGTTTTCAGTTGTAGCACGAGTTTTAGGTAGCTTTCAATACAAAAAAGTATAAAGCTACCTATTGCAGCCGTTCGGAGGAAAGCAGTTCCGGAAAATTTCGATATATTTTCACCGATCATGACCCCCAGACCCCAAAACCACCCTCCGTTCAAATGTTGATTTATATATATATATATATATATATATATATATATATATATATATCTGACCTATGTCATACGATAACGCTCGTATTTATAAATCAATTTTGATGAAACTAATTGTGTGTATTAAGCTCACCAATGTCTCGACCGAGTTCGTTGGCCAGCTTGGTCCGCCATTTTGTATCAAGATGGCAGCCAATTAAAAATTTTAAACTAAAATAAATATACAAAAAAGTTGCTGGAAATTCATATCTGACCTATGTCATACGATAACGCTCGTATTTATAAATCAATTTTGATGAAACTAATTGTGTGTATTAAGCTCACCAATGTCTCGACCGAGTTCGTTGGCCAGCTTGGTCCGCCATTTTGTTTCAAGATGGCAGCCAATTAAAAATTTTAAACTAAAATAAATATACAAAAAAGTTAAAAATTCAAATTTATTTTTTAATTCAGTGTTAGGCCTTGAAACGAGGATTCCAGAGCATTTTTTGTTTTACCTCTATCTTAAAAAACGGCTGAGATAGAGCAGTTTGAAATTCTAGGGTGGTTGACATTTTGAAACAAGACAGCACATTACAAAAATTTTCATTGTTCTAATAATTTTCCCAATCAAACGCATAAAACTATATATTCATATCCGTTAGCGCCAAATTTTCGCCAAACTTGGCGACATTTGGCGAAATATCGCCAAATTTGGCGACCAAAATAAGTCTTCATAAATGAAGCCAATTTGGCTATTGCTCAATAATTGGCGAATTTCTTATTCAAATTCAGTATTAACGAATCTTTTGTAAACGTTTTATTTACATTTTAAGTTGCTGTTTTCATGTAACATTAGCTAAAATTTTAAAACGAAGATATAGGAAAGCTACCTTTTCCTCCCGGCACAGGCCGGAAGGACTTTTTAAATTTACCTAATTTTTGTACATATTGCTTTGTGTGTATAAATTCTATAGATCATATACAGGGCTGGACAAAAGATGTTGAATACATTATCGTTCAATGACCGGAATTGCCGAACGGTAATTTTCAATTGCGGTGTGCGTTTCCAAACAGAACTAAATGTTACCATAGAACGTATCATATATACAAATCTCTTGATCATTGTTTTTCCTTTTATTAATGATAATTTTCTGAAAGGGTGTAAAAACCCCCTTTCTGTGTTGTTTTGATTGGCGAGATTAGGCGTCGCCAATAACAATTACTGTAACCCTTTATTTTGCTGTTTCTCACTTTTTAATTCTGATTTAGATGTGATGTAATTCTTGAACCGAGTGGCTGGCGGTATAACCAGCTTTTATCTGAACCAGGCTTTTGCTTCATAATAAAAATTTGTTAATTTTAATTTATCTGAACTTTTATTGAAGTGTAAAATCAACGAGAATTTATTATTAAAAAATAAGTGACAGTGAAAATTTAGTATGAAGAAGATCCTGATTCGAAGAAGAATAAATAATTTCGATTTGCAATTTTTTATTTTTGGCGTCTCGCGTCTTGATGTCTGATGTCTGGATTGGATTTATGATTTTGTTCTTGATAAATGGTTCTCTGAAGACTTGAGGTAAGCTCAGTCTAATTTATATTTTTGTTGAACTGTAAAATTTTTTTGAAATGACCACTATTGATACGTTAAAAAAGAAACGTGCTGGTTTGCGAAAGCAAACCACTAAGTTGTGTACTAAAATATGTACAATTCTTGAAGATGACTCTATGTCATTAGAAAATAATTTTGACTCATTAAACATTTGTAAAGATCAGTTAAATGAAAAATATGAAACATTAAAAAAAACTAAATTCTGACATACAAGACGAAATCGCTGATGCAGATTTCAAAAAACTAATTGAAAGCTCAGAAAGCTAAAGTGAAAAAATTATCGAATCGCGTTACAAAATAACGAAATTCTTAAATGAACGCAACTCACAAAACCAAAATAACGCTTTTCAAAATTTTATCCGTTTTGAGAACCGGAAATATAGAGAAATCTATGAAATTGCCGAAGCTGACAATAAACAAATTTTTTGGTGATAGACGTTCTTGGCTCGAATTTTGGGGGCAATTTTCTAATGCTATTGAGAAAAATTCTAATTTAACCCCAATTGATAAATTCGTATATTTAAAATCCCTGCTTGGAGGCAGTGCGTATAATGCTGTTGCAGGTTTTTCACTTTCCGAGGAAAATTTTAAAGCTGCTGTTGATTTGTTAAAAGATCGCTATGGTCGTAACGACTTAGTTTTTAATGCTCATATGAGCAAATTGTTAAATTTAAAACAGGTAAAGAATGCTTCGAATGTTAAAGAATTACGAGAATTGTATGATAAATGCTAGATACAAATAAGAAATTTAAATTCTCTTGGTGTTACGTCGGGAAGTTATGGTCATCTTCTCTGCCCGATTTTAATGAAATTAATACCTTCTGAAATAGCACTAGATTTTAATCGTAAAAGAGCCAATACTGATAAAATGGAGATCGAAGAGCTTCTGTCCTTCATTAAAAACGAAGTGCAATCTCGAGAAGCTACGATGACACTGCAGAGCTCCGAAAATAGTTTTAGTGCTAAAAATACAAAGTATAATAACAATTATAAACAGTTGAATAATTATAAACGCGACATTCCTTCAGCCTCTGCATTGGCTACTAATGTAAAAAATGTTTGTATATTTTGTGAAAATGATCACGATTCTAAATCATGTAAAGATTGTTCTATTCATCAAAAACGTGATAAATTGCGCATCCATGGTCGTTGCTTTGTTTGTTTCAGAAAATTTCATGTGTCGGCCAAGTGTAAATTTAATTCTGAACAATGTAAATTTTGCAATAGCAATTTTCACCATTTTTCGGTTTGTTTAAATAGGAATTCTAATCAAACTGTCCCGAAAGAAATCAAATCAGCAGACTCTGTAATCACTTCTATTTCTCATTGTAAAGTCAATTCAAATGCAAATTCCTTTAAAGAGGTTATTTTACAAACAGCTTGCGTAAAAGTGGAATCTGGAATAAATTCGGAACTTTCCTTATGTTTATATGATTTAGGTAGTCAAAAATCTTTTGTGACAAAACGATTAGTTTCAAAATTAAATCCACGAATTATTCGTAGAGAAAAACTTCAGATTTTTTCCTTTGCAGCTACTAATCCACAAATAAAAACTTATGATGTTGTGCAATTAAAATTATCTCATGTTGAAGACAAACCGCGTTTCATTTTTATTGAGGCTTTGGTTACAGACGTAATTTCTAATGCAACGATTCATCCCCCACTTCTCAACAAACAGATAACAGGCAAATTGGCGCCCTACAAGTTGTCGAATTTTGCTGCACCATGCGATTCTCAAATAAATATATTAATTGGAGCGGATTATTTTTATCAAATCTGTCACGAGGGAGAGGTACAGAAAATAACTAAATCTCTATTTTTATGTGAAAGTTTATTCGGACACTCTTTATGTGGGTTCTATGAGGATGAAAAAAGGAATTTGAAATACGCATCTGTGTTAAATCTGTCCGTTGTAAATCTAGAGAGAGAGGATTTGAAATTTTTATGGGAAATTGAATCTTTGGGTATTACGCAATCAAATGAAAATATTTCAGATATGGATAAGGAAATTGTGAATAAATTTGAGAATAATTTAAAATTTGTAAATAATAGGTACGAAACGGGTTTATTGTGGAAGGATGAGAAAACTAGAGTAGATAAATTTTTATAATAGCAAGGAATCGTTTTAACGAATTAAATCGTAAACTCGAAAAGAATAAGGACTTATGTAAAAAATATAAGGCTATTGTATTGGAACAAAAAACTACCGGAATTGTAGAAGACTGCCCTGATAGAATAATTGAGAATGGGTATTTTATGCCTCATAGACCAGTTTTAAGACAGGATAAATTAACTACCAAAGTGAGGATGGTTTTTGATGCTTCTTCTAAAGAAAAGCATTTAAATTCTTTAAATGACTGTTTATACTCAGGTCCTAATCTCAATCCGAATATACTTGATGTTATAATGAATTTTAGAAAATATAATGTTGCATTTTGCGCTGACTTATGAAAAGCTTTTTTGCAAATTGGGATATCAGAAGAGGATCGGGATTATTTAAAACTTTTGTGGTTTGGTGACGAAAATGATAACTTAACTTTTTTGAGATTTACTAGAGCTGCTTTTGGGGTAACTTGCAGTCCCTTTATTTTGGCTGCAACGATTAGATATCATATTTGGAAATATATTGATCATCCTGAAGTTGTTAAGATCTTGAATTCATCTTTATACGTAGATGATTTAATAACGGGGTCAAAATCTGATGAAGACGCTTTTTATCTATCATCAACCGCTTCGGATATTTTTAGGGAAGTTGGTATGAATTTGCGAAAATTCAATACTAATTCTGTTAAACTTAGAAAAATATGGGAGGAAAATAAATTATGTGACTCAGAAGAAAATTCGAATAATTCTTTAAAGATTTTGGGATTATTATGGGATACCAATTGGGATATTTTACGTTTTGATGTACAATCATTTCCTGATGATTGGAAATTTAATCCAACGAAACGCGTTGTTCTTAAAGCCATGTTAAAAATCTTTGATCCAATTGGATTCATCGCACCATTTTCTATTCGTATGAAAAGTTTGCTACAGGAAACATGGAAAAGGGGTTTGGAATGGGATGAAAAATTCCCTGATGATTTAAAAATTGAATGAGAAAATTGGTGTTCAGAAATCGAACATTTAGATAAATTTGAGGTTCCCCGCAAATATTTTCCGCAGGGCCTAGAATTTTCAGACCCAATTGAAATTCATATTTTTTCCGATACCAGCCCTAAGGCTTATGGGACTGTAGCTTATTTTCGATATATCACAAGTAATAATGAAATTATGACCAATCTTATTTGGGCAAAATGTAGAGTTTCCCCGATTAAGTGTTTGACAATCCCTCATCTTGAATTAATGGGGGCATTAATAGCTGCTAGGATGTCTAAATATTTAAAAAATGTATTTAATTTTCAAAATTTGGAAATGCATATCTGGTCAGATTCCACTATTACGTTATACTGGATAAAAGGATAAGCCAATAATTGTAAGCCCTTTGTGGTTAACAGGGTTGTAGAAATACAGTCTTTGACTGATCCGAAATTGTGGAAGTATATCCCGGGTAAGGATAACCCGAGTGATCTTCTTACTAGAGGCGAGAATTTACATAACCTCACTAAAAATAAATTATGGTACTATGGTCCTGAATGGTTATCATTACCAAAGGACAGTTGGCCAAAACCTGAAAAGGTACCATTTAACGTACACATTCTAAATCAAAGCACTTTGAATGAAAGAAAATCATCGAAGTTGAGTTCTGACCAAATATCTTGTACAGTAGGTGTTGTACCTCCAGAATCATTGTTAAAATTAGAAAATTTTAGTAATATTTCCAAATTACTAAACATCACAGCATGGATTTTAAGATTTTTAAATAATATCAAAAAAATAAAACTATAATTTCAGGTGAGCTGACAGCTCCAGAAATTGAAAAAGCAGAAATTTATTGGATAAAACAAACTCAGTTATCTGTCTTTGATCGTGAAATTGATTTTTTGAGAAAGAGAAAGCCCATCGATAAAGATTCAGCATTGTGTAATCTGAATCCAAAATTAGATGAGAATGATTTACTGATTGTATCTAGCAGATTAGAATTTTCAGAATTTTCTCAAAGGGAAAAACATCCTTTTATACTTCCAAATGGCAGTACTTTCACAAAATTGACTCAGAATGCCCATGAAAAGGTTTTCCATTATGGAATGGCAACTACATTAGCTCATCTACGAGAAAAATATTTTATAATCAGAGCACGAAAATTGATAAAATCCGTACTGAAAAAATGCCTTATATGTACAAAATTTAAAGCTTCTCCTGAAAAGTAGGAAATTACACCTTTACCAAAAGATCGTGTAATAGAACCCCCCCCCCTCTTCCAGACCTGTGCTGGGGATTTTGCAGGTCCTATTTATGTCAAAGCAAAAACTGGCCAAGAAAAGGCTTACATCGTTCTTTTCACGCGCGCAGTCACTAGAGCCGTACATCTCGAATTATGTACGAATTTATCTACTGAAACCTTCCTTTTAACATTTAAATGATTTATATCATGAAGAGGAATTTGTAAAACTATGTATAGTGACAATGCGAAAACTTTTATCAAAACAGATAATTTACTTAGAGAAGTTTGGAGCCGAATATCTAAAGCTGAATTTTTACGATATTTTAATAAAAATAATATCGTTTGGAAATTTATTGTTCTAAGAGCCAGTTGGTGGGGGGAGGGGGGGGGGGATTTTGGGAACGAATGGTTCGTTCGGTAAAAACTCCGTTGAAGAAAGTTCTCGGTAGATCTTGTCTCTCATTTGAAGAAACTCAAACCACTTTAACCGAAATCGAGGCTGTGATTAATGGTCGCCCATTGACGTATGTCTATGAAGAAAACAGTGAACCGCTTCCACTTACACCTTCTCATTTTTTGATCGGCAAGCGAATAAATTCTCTACCAGATCTTCATTGTGTTTCAGAAACTAAATCGAATAAAATAACACTGACAAAAATTTTGAGATATCGAGATCAAGTTTTAAATCATTTTTGGAAACGTTGGAGACAGGAATATTTGCTAGAATTTCGTTCTGCCAATTTTACAGCTCCAGTCAAAACTCCAACTGAATTCGAAATTGGAGATGTTGTGTTGATTAATGAGGATAAAACTCCAAAGCACATGTGGAAATGTGGACGAATAACAGAACTATTTTTAGGAAGAGATTCGAAAATTAGATCCTGTGCCATTCAGACTGTTTCCTGTGTGATAAAAAGACCAGTCCAATTGATTTATAAACTGGAACTGGATATTATGAACTAATGAACATTTTTATTACATTTTCTTACTATTAACGTTTTCTAATCCTATTATTTTGTTTATGTTAGTTTCAGTATTAACTCCTGTGAGTATTATTCCTTATTGTAAGTATGTTCTATTTTTATCTTATCAATGTAGTTTAAAATTTTTTAGAAATTTAATTTGAATTATGAACAATAGTAATTGTTCATCCGGGGGCAGTGTGTAAAAACCCCCTTTCTGTTGTTTTGATTGGCGAGATTAGGCGTCGCCAATAATAATTATTGTAACCCTTTATTTTGCTGTTTTACACTTTTTAATTCTGATTTAGATGTGATGTAATTCTTGAACCGAGTGGCTGGCGGTATAACCAGCTTTTATCTGAACAAGGCTTTTGCTTGGTAATAAAAATTTGTTAATTTTAATTTATCTGAACTTTTATTGAAGTGTAAAATCAACGAGAATTTATTATTAAAAAATAAGTGACAGTGAAAATTTAGTATGAAGAAGATCCTGATTCGAAGAAGAATAAATAATTTCGATTTGCAATTTTTTAAAGGGTTTTCAAATGTATGTTCGTTGCTTTCCAAATTGTTTACTTAGATATCACCTTTCACCTTATTATTCTATAAAGTTTTGTTACAGTATTCTGAATGTGTTGGAAAGTGTTTCATAATCTATGCTTAACGCATAATTTATTGTTCTTGTTTATATTAAATTTAGTTTTCATTTCCCACTAACAACACCTAAAAGCATTTATGTACGAAAAATATGAAAAATGTAATTTAAATAAAGTTTTTAAATGTATTAAAAGCGATACTTTCGTGTTGATGGGCGAAGAAATCGCCAAAGATTTCGCTACTTACAGCAGCCTTTTTGATTCTGTTCATTTTAGTGATTTAAGCGCGTAGTTTGATTACATGTCTGTTAAATTCATATTTTATTTATTTATTGGTGACGTTTTAATTTCGTAATGGAATATTAGCCGGAAACAAATGTTGGGTTATTTATATTATTTTAGGTGAAAACGGATTAATCTTTCGTAATCGCGCTGCGAACGATAGAGATAGATTTTTTTTAAATCATGCTTAAAAATCATTGTGACAGGTCCAAGATGTTATAAGTTAAAGGGGTAGCGTAGAATCTTTAAATGAATCACTCCTGTAGATCATCGAAATAAATTTTATTAAATTCAGCACTTCAAATAAATATTAAGGGCTCTTTCAGCTTATGATTCTATTTCAGCTAAGTAAGTGTCCGGCATTAATAATAGTCTATACTTTCGAAGAATAAATGTTTCCCCCCCAAAGGTAAGAGCGGGAGTCGAAGACGGTCTGCTCGTCTGACCCATCACAAAATGTAACGGATTACACAATCTGTCAATATCCTCCGGAATACGAGAAGGGGATCAAAATAGTCGTTATTCGAGCAATGCTACAGAGTGTCCAAGCTCGCTTTACAATTCTGTCACGTAACAACCTCAAAGTTATGTTAGAGAAAGGTTTTCTCAGCTCGGTGATCCAACAATCACCCGAATGTAGTTTTTCCCCGGAGTGATGACTCCGTCTTTCAGGTTGAGAGAAATCTGCAACCTACCCCTCCTTACTCGTAAATCCAGTCTCAACTAACTGTCTTTTCTTTTTCTATGCTCTATAATACCTCTCGAACAACAGGATTCTCTCCCGCCACTAAAAAGTCTTTCATATGAGGTAGTAATAAAATTCCGTTATAATAGGTGGAAAAGGGATTTCCAACGTACATCTTCTAATAACTGAGGTTATCTTGGTTCCCACGATACCTGGAGTGTGCGGCTCGACCAAAGGGATTTCATTCTGCTCTCTCTATTCATCTAGCTGTCACCAAGCCTTTAAGTGGTAAGATCGGTAATAATTGAGCGAAACTTTAGAAGTATCCCGGCCGATTACTGGACGTAGTTTTATTTTGGAAGAAAATCCCAAACTCATGGGAACTGCCTATACCTGGCTTTTGGCTTCGCAAACAATATTTTTAGGTGAGATACAGTGAATTTCTCACGTTATTTTATAAATCATATAAAACCCCAGTAAATTGAGATATAGTTTACAAACAAGTTTCATTTGAAAGAACACTGCTTTTTCATTTTCGATGGTACAAAAATTTAAATTGCGCAATGTTTAGAAATAGAAAAAAAATACCATAAATGCGAAATTTATGGGTCAGATTGTTACCATCGTCAATGTGACGTCAGTGTTATTCACGGGCATGTTTCAGCTTTTTAATATAGATTTTAAACAACCATAATAAAAGGCGAAAAATACACGAGTTTATCATTAAATATTTCATCTTCTACAGTTATGTAAACAAGCATTTCTATTGTAGGCATTTCTTTTGTATCGATTTATTTTTGAAAATATTAAAAGACTGCATCTAAGATACTCATTCTGTTTGTTGTATAAATGTGTGAATCTAGATCTCGATTATTACACTATATGGCCAATGATGACCGGTCACTTGCGATTTTAGACGTTTTGTTAAATATCTAGAAAAATTCACAAGGAATTATCCTGAAACTTCAGGCGTGTAAACAGCATAGTTGAGTCATATATTTCTGTGAAGATTTTTTCCCGAAACCTCATAGGGGGCCGTCAATAAATTGAAGAATAACGAATATCTTTTGGATAACCCTGTAAAAATTAACATCGCAAAAGCGTTGAAACGGTAGCACATGCTTAAAAGGCCTCCTTTAATAAACTTTGTTCATTTTTATGAGGCTGGCACGTATACTCGTGGAGAAATTAAGGTTTTTATAACAACAATACCAAATTTCACAAAGTCTTTTGCTTATAATTTTCAGAGTTCTTAATATAAAAGAATGTTCTTTTCAGGAACGATGACAAACAACATTCTATACAATACCCTGCAAACAGAATTAAAAAATAATAAATATTGGATTAAAAATGAGCAGGTTCATTAAATATTGTTTCATAGCGCATGCGTGAGTGCAAACAAAATATACTGTACATAATATATTAGCTGAATGTATAGAGCAACTTTTGTGAAAGTTTCAAAATCATGGCTTGAAAATTCTCATAGTGGTAGTCGATAGAATAAGCTCGAAATTCGCTATTCTCAAAAGGAAGCCAAAATATGAGGGGCGGTATCGAAATATACAATGAGAGACACTTCATTCTTATTATGTCAACTTTCATTAGCTAGTATATTTGGATACAATCCCCCATCTTTTTGCTTCCTGTTGGGAACAACGAATTTCGAGCTTATTCTATCGACGATTACTATAAGAATTTTCAAGCTATGTTTTTGAGACTTTCACAAAAGTTGTTCTATACATTTAGCTAATATATTATGCACAGTATATTTTGATTGAATTCACGCATGCGCAGTGAAATAATATTTAGAGAACCTGCTCATTTTTCATCCAATAATTATTATTTTTTAAAATCTGATTGCAGGGTATTGTATATAATGTTGTGTGTCATCGTCCCTGAAAAGAACATTCTTTTATATTAAGAACTATGAAAATTAAAAGCAAAGAACTTGGTGAAATTTGGGATTGTTTTTATAAAAACCTTAATTTTTCCACGAGTATACGTGCTATCCTCATAAAAATGAACACAGTTTATTAAAAGAAGCCTCCTAAGCATGTGCTACCGTTTCAACGCTTTTGCGATATTAGTTTTTACAGGGTTAGCCAAAAGATATTAGTTTTTCTTTAATTTGTTGACGGCCCCTTATGGGGTTTCGTGAAAAAATCTTCACAGAAATATATGACGTCTATCATGTTGTTTACACTACTAAAGTTTCAGGATAATTCCTCATGTATCTTTCCAGTTATTTAACAAAACTCTAAAATCGCAAGTGACCGGTCATCATTGGCCATATAGTGTATGTGATGCAGTTTTATTTAGCGACTGAATGTTATTGGCAGCATTTTGTGAAACACTCTAAGGGAATCAATTATAAGTAGACAATAAGATGACTGCAATTTGGTGGGAGAATAAGATGGCTGATTGAAGTTTTCCTGCAAGAAAGAAGACTAATATCAACGCCTTTTCTTATTCTAATGATCCGTTTCTCGATCTGGACATTTCTTTATTGGACACAGAATAAGCAAGAGAATGAGGGTTGGACTACTCGTTAGAAATAAATAGACACAGTTTAGGATGTTTCTTTGAAGCTTTGAACTTAATGATTATTTGTTATTATAAGGTTGCGATGCTAGCATATGGGATAACACAATTAATTAAGAATGAGTATAAAATATATTCTTTTTAACACTTTCCAACATAGTTGAAAAGTGTTTATGAATTCGGTTTGTCTGCCTGTCTGTCCGTGCTCCAACTCGCGTAAATATACTCGGATCATCATGCAATTGATATATGTTATTGAGGCTTACTGTGACATGTTTGCTATTGAAAATGAAGTGTGTAGCACTTATAATTTTTTTACAGGTACACTCAAAAGAATTCCGTTACATCGCGGTCTATGGATAAAAATCATTTGCGGTTTATTTTAATAATGTTACACAATTTCAAACATATTGAAATTGATATATATCACTGAGGTGCACTACAAGAGACTAATTATAGAATGCGGTGTGAATAGTACTTATAGTTCCTTTACAGGGATACTCAAAAGAATTCCGTTACATTACGGTCTATAAAGAAAAGTCGTTTGCAGTTTATTTTAATAATGTTTCATTATTTCAGATATATATCACTAACGTGTATTATAAGAGGCTTACAATAGAAAATTGTGTGTATAGCTTTCATTGTTCATTTACAGGAATGCACAAAGGAATTCTGTTAATGTACTGCTTATTAATAATAATTGTTGGGAATGCTTTTTCAGTTGCTGAACGCGTTTTTAAATTTAACTCATTTTTTGTCTATTACTTGGTGTGTATAACTTGTATAAATTGTATACAGGGCAGCAGAAAAGTTCTTGAGTACATTTTCGTTTATTGTCGGATATTGCAGGAGGGAAATTTTAAACTGTGCTACGCGTTTCCTAACTGAACTAAAATTTTGCATTCTATTTAGTATATATACAAATCTATAGATCATATACAGGGCTGCACAAAAGAGCTTGGATATTTTTCTGAATATTCTTGGTAATTCCTGAAATTGGATTTTTAAATATGTTATGCGTTTTCAAAATTGTTTAGTTAGATATCATCTTAAACCTTACGGTAAAGATTTGCAAAATTATTTTGGAAGTATTGGAAAGTGTTTCATAATCTATGCTTGATGCATGATTTTTCGTTCTAGTTAAAAGTTGACTTTAGAATTAAATCTTTTTAAATAAGAGAAAATAACTTAACACGCTGAATGCCGTTGTGGTGTTTAGTTATTAATATAATTACTAGATGGCAGCACCACAGCGAATTACTTCGTCACCTACCGGTAAAAGTTTGTTTACTGTAAAATGTACATGTTACGTGTGTTGTGTTAGATGTACGTGATTGTTATGTAATGTCAATTAAAAGTGTTTACAGTCCACCTCGAGTAATTAATAATGCTGCTGATTAAATTCATTTAATTTACGTCTTTAATATATTATATAATGGCGACGAGTGTCAAAGTTCTTACCGGAATTAACATAAGAAGAAATTCCAACTGATTAGCAAAATGGCTAAGATTTCGGTTTTGCATCTACAAGCATATCCTGTATTAATGTTCTAAATACGTGCGTCATTTGGAGGGTGGTAAGTGCTGAATTTTTTTTTCTTCTCTGCAATAAATAAAAGTTAATAATGTTTGCAAAATTTAAAGATTTTAACGATTCCATTGAATCGTTTCAATCATATGTTAAGAGATTGGAACAGAGTTTTTTATTACATGATGTGGAAGAAAAAAAAAGTTACCTGCCATTATTTCATGTATGGGTCCTAAATTATACAATTTACTGTCAGATTTAACGTTTCCTAAAAATCCGGAAGCATTAAAATATGAAGAAGTAGTTGAAATTCTGTTAAAGCACTTAAGCCCCGCCCCTAATAAATTTGTTCTATAATTAAATTCCGTAATTCTTATCAAAATGAAAATGAATCCATACAAGATTTTGTTTCAAAATTAAAGAAGTTAACCCGTTTTTGTGCTGTTGCTGGTGAAACATTAAATGAAAATTTGTTGGAACAATTTTTGAGAGGTTTAAAAAATGAAAGTATTCAAAGTAAATTACTTTCACAAATAGAAGATTTAACTTTTGAGAAAGCTATTGAAAAAGCAATTATTTTGCAAAATAATGAACAAGACATTTCTGAATTGAAACACAAAAATTTAAATGTCAATAAATTAGCAAGTTCTGAAAATTTCCAACCGAATAATATTCCAAATAATTTTCCAAAACAGAAAATTAACAATAAAATAAATAAGGGGAATTTTGAAGTAAATAAAAATAAATTACAATGTTATAGATGTGGAAATACATCACATCTCGCCAACAAGTGTAAGCATATAAATACTATTTGCAAAATATGTAAAAAAAGAGGCCATCTTGGTAAAGTATGTAAAAGTAATTCTCAGAAACAAACAAATGTATTGCAGACGGTTGACATTTTATCTGTGAGTCATGCTAAAAGTTCTACTCCTATAAAGGTGTCGATTTTAATTGAAAACAAAGCTAAAGCTGAAATGGAGTTAGACACGGGCTCCGGAATTTCGGCGGTACCTGTAAATCGTTTTCGGAAAATTTTTCCGAATAATAAAATTTTCCCATCAGATGTTCAATTGAGATCTGCAACGGGTGAGGTGTTTACACCTGTGGGGTATGTAACAGTAGATGTTTCTTATGCAAATATTACTAAAAAGCTTAAATTGAATTTGATTAAAGAAGATAATTTCCCACTTTTATTTGGCACAGACTGGGTAGCTGCATTTAATTTGTTTCCCACAAATTTGAAATCTGTATATGTAAATGAAATTGCAAATTCTACTGAAAAATTGAAAGTATTATTAAATGATTTTTCTGATTCATTTTCGGATAAAGTTGGGGAAATAAAGGGTTTGGAAGCAGAACTTTATTTAGAAAAAGGTTCTACGTCCATATTTTGTAAGGCTAGAACAGTTACTTATGCTCTACGTAATGCAGTAAATGATGAAATTCAAAGGTTACAGGATGAGGGTATTATTAAACCTGTCACCAGTAGTAAGTGGGCAACTCCTATAGTTCCAGTGGTAAAACCTAATGGTAAAATACGTTTATGCGGAGACTTTAAAGTTAGAGTAAATAAATTTTTGAAGGTGAAAAATATCCTTTACCAAGGGTAGAGGACATGTTAGCTACTTTAGGTGGTGGTTTACATTTTACAAAAATTGATTTAAATCAAGCTTATCTTCAGTTACCTGTAGACTAAAAAGCACAGGAATTGTTAACTATAAACACACCGAAGGGCTTGTTTCAATTTTTAAAGTTACCAATGGGTCTTACTAGTTCTCCAGCAATTTGGCAAAGATCTATTGAACAAATATTAAGTGGTATTGATGATATCACTGTGTTCATTGATGATATTGGTGTTACGGGGGAAACTGATGAAATTCATTTAAAAAGAATAAAAAAAGTCTTAGAAAGATTACGTGAATATAATATTAGGATTAATAAAGATAAACCAGAGGGCCCGTGCGAAGATTTTGCACTGAAATCTAATATTTTTTAGGTACTTCTCTATTATTCCGTCGACCACTTTTCATAACAAAAATCTACCGCCAAAACTGTAAGATTAAACTCCAAAAATGCAGTCCCATTTACTTGATGTCAGAATCATTATGCATGTTTGTTACGTCATCTAGTGGTTTTACATTCGACATCTGCGTGTATTTTTCGTTATGTTTTACTGATTTAGTAGTTATTTTATTAATTAAAATAACAATTGTGTCCTTAAATTCTTATATTTTATTTATTTTTTGATATTCCAATGGCAACGTTCTCCCGTTTATTTGGCGTAGATTTTTATTATGAAAAGTGGTCGACGGGATAATAGAGAAGTATAATTTTTTATCAATATGCAATATTTATTAGATGCAGGTTTAAACTTCTAAAGAAAAAGCAAGGATAAAAATATCTGCAAACAACATTTAGTTGTTAGTCAAGCCAGAATATCATCTAATTTATTCCATCAAAGTTAGACTAAAAACTGATCCAAGATTGCTAAAGGCACGCGCGAGAAAAAAAATTAACAATCGTATTTTGACTGCATTAGAGGATGACGTCATCCGCTTCGGGAAAACCATGGGACTTAGAAATATAAATCTAAACATTTCAATTTCAATTTCGCTTTTTAATCATAAGTATAAAATAAACCCGTGCGGTGTTTTTTATAATAATTGCTATGAGCATCATATAATGTGGTATTTTATTTTTTTTTTTGGCAACAATAATTTCAGGAAAACCTTTCATTTCTTTCATGAAAACAATGCCGATTTAATTTTTTAATTTCAGCATATTTTAATCAAAAACATGTTTTAACGAATTGTTAAGTGGGCTATGTCAGAAGCCTGTTCTAAAACCTTTCATATGGTATCTCATTCGTTGTTCTACGTTTCATATTTTCTGAGTAAAAGGGATGTTGACAGGAGAAATAATATATAAGGATCAATTTTTCTGGCTGACCATATTGCATATTGTGGTTATAAAATTGATAAGCAAGGTATTCATAAAACGCAAGATAAAATTGAGGCTATCGTAAATGCTCCTAGACCAATTAATGTGTCACAAGTTAAAGCTTTTTTAGGCTTAGTCACATATTATTCTAAATTTGTACCAAATTTATCTACAATTGCTCATCCTTTAAATCAATTGCTCAAAAAGAATGTGAAATTTATATGGTTTCCTTTTTGTGAACAAGCATTTAAAAATATAAAAAATGAAATTATTTGAGAAAGAGTTCTTACACATTTCAACCCTAAATTGCCTTTAGTGTTAGCAACAGATGCTTCTCCATACGGTATCTCTGCAGTTCTTTCGCATGTGATGCCAGATAACGTGGAAAAACCAATTGGTTTTGTGTCCAGAACTCTTACGAATGCAGAAAAGAAGCATAGCCAGGTGGATAAGGAAGCATTAGCTATTATCTTTGGAGTAAAGAAATGTTTTCAATATTTATATGGTAATAGGTTTACTTTATTTACAGATAGTAAACCACTCGTGTCTATATTTTCTCCAAATAAAAGTATTCCTGTTCTTTCAGCTGCTCGGATGTAAAGATATGCATTATACTTACAAGCGTTTAAATATGATAGCTATAAGAAAATTCGCTATAAGAAAACATCCGAACATGGAAATGTCAATGCTCTTTCACGACTTCCATTACGTAGTGAAGATTTACCCCCAGAATTAAATTCAAGTAATGTAATTGATGAATCTGAATTTTTTCAAATTAACCAAATTTCTACGTTGCCTTTAAACGCCAAATCAATTGCTGTAGCTACAAAATCTGATCCTTTATTACGTCAACTTTTTCATCATCTAATTTCTGGTTCTCCAATTCCTAAAAATTTACTTTTTGGGGACAAACAAGAAGAATTTACTCTTCAACATAGTTGTATTTTAAAAGGATGTAGAGTAATTATCCCAGAAGTTCACCGAAAACAAATTTTACATGATTTGCACTTTGGACATTTCGGTATAGTGAAAATGAAGTTCTTAGCTCGCAGTTTTGTTTGGTGGCCAGGAATTGACCAAGATATTGAAGATTTTGCACGGAATTGCACTACTTATGTCAATTTAAAAAATAATCCACCTAAGGTAGATACTCATCACTGGAATGGCCTACAGCTCCATGGCAAAGAATTCACATAGATTATTTTGATCCTGTGATGGGTAAAATGCTTTTACTTGTGGTTGATGCTCATAGCAAATGGCCTGAAGTTTTTATTGTTCCTAATACGACATCAGAACAAACAATTACTTGTCTTTCTTCTCTTTTTGCCATATACGGGTATCCTATATCTCTGGTATTTGATAATGCAAAACAATTTACTTCTGAAGAATTTGAGACATTCTTGAAAAATCATGGGGTTAAACATAGGTTTAGTGCTACCATCCATTTAGTCATACCATCCAGCTACAAATGGTCAGGCAGAGAGATATGTGCAAATTCTTAAAAGAGGGTTTAAAGCCTTATCTTCAGAATCTGGTACTTTACAGATGAAATTAAATAACTTTCTTTTACAGTGTAGAAAGATGCCTCATGTTACTACGGGGGAAAGTCCTGCATCTCTATTTCTAAAGCGAAATATTAGAACGAAAATAGATTTGATAATTCCAAATGTTACAAATTTTGTGCATGATAAACAAAATGCGAGAAAGGCCAATTCTAAAGTAATAGAATTTTAAATTAACCAGAAAGTGGCTGTAAGAAATTATACTCCTGAAGCCAAGTGGAAAATTGGTCGCATTATTGCAAGAGAGGGCAAGTTGCATTATAGAATTGGTTGGTTCGAATATTTGGAAAAGGCATGTTGATCAGATAACTAATGTCGGTTCGAAGATACATTTAACTAATGATTCAAATTCTGAAGCGAGTGATACAGAAAGTCACAAAAGTGATAATGCAGTTGTTAATCAACGTGATGCTCAGCTAATGCCGCCTAATGTCTCAGATCTTCTACCAGCTGACTCTGTTGTCCCATACACTCCAAATCCTCAACCAGATGATTCTGTTGTCCCATCTGCTCCAAATTCTAAGCCAGATGACTTTGTCATCCCAAATACTCCAAGTCCTGCTCCAGTAGACTCTAAAGTGATACCTTCAATTCCAAAACCCATGGTGCCCAATACTTCTTTTGATGATGCTACAGATACTTTAAATAATAAATCTTCTTCTTCCCTACAGGTACCTATAAGATCCACCAGGAAAAGAAAAGCTCCCACTAAGTTTCCCAATTAAGGAGGGGAGAATTGTGGTGTTTAGTTATTAATATAATTACTAGATGGTAGCACCACAGCGAATTACTTCGTCACCTACCGGTAAAATTTTGTGCTGGTGATTTGCAGACAGCTCCTACTAAAGGCCGGTTACAACTGTCAATAAAAGACTATCACTACACATAAAGAAAATAAGGTGTGGGGTGCACCTATACCATTACTCATTAATTATCTATAGGGGCTTCTGATTGCAGAAGACTCCGTGATCGTTGCCTAATTAGATACTAGAGAATTATTATTAAAGAAAATTAATTGTTGCGTTGTGTGTAGAGTATCTAATATATGGCAGTTAGATTTTGGGAATGGAGTGTATAGAGTTCCATAAAATAATTACCCAAAACAACGCTAAAGATAATTTTAAATAAAAACATTCCAAGATTTAAGTTAAGAAAATTCTAGAGAAATATTTAGGTTTTTAAAATTAATCATGCAAACACTAAATTAAAACAACATTTTTTTAAACTAAAAAAACAACTACTTTATTTACATAAAAAAAAAATAAACATATCAAAAAAACATAGTAAGGATATATAAATCAATCCTTTCTAAAATAAACATATCAGAAACATAGTAAGGATATATAAATCAATCCGTTTTAAAATATGCAGCACAGAAAACATAGTAAGGATATATAAATCAATCCTTTTTCTACAATTTAATTTATTCATTAAAAATTATCATTTACTAAATGATTCGTTCTCACAATTGAAATTAAGCATTACACATTTTTAATTACTATATGATCAAGTTCTCCTGCCGAACAAAAATTACAATTAAATTTGAGCGGTACAAACATAATGAGGTTGGTATTATATAGTAAAACATCATACCTGAGTCGTTAACAGACAGACTCAACTCCAGTTATTGGGGAATTCCCGGGTCCCAGGTTGGACCCTGCTGCAGGCTAGGGAGAGTGACTCCTTATGGGCATACACTCATTCACAAGCCCGGTAGTATCTTTTTACAGTAACTATTTGCAGCACTCTCTCATAATTTTTCCAACTAATTCTTTTTCGACTGCACACATTCACCTTTTTTCATCGACTGTCTTTTTCTCCAAGTTCTGGCTTTTTTCTCCGTTGGTGGTGGCACCTCCCCTCTACTTGACTTTTTTACGACCTTGTGCCTAAATGGCCCAGTGTGTCAATAACCACACCTACCTTCGCTGCTCATAGGAGAACTGTCCGGCCAATGACCACAAACTATCTGGCCCCCTAAAATTAACCAGGCACCAATGTGTCTACTCTGAATCCTCTAGCTTCGAACTCACGGTACCACACACGAAGTGTGATTGACAGCCCCCATAAATTTAAAGTCATAAAAACTTCACAACATGGTTCCAGTGCACTTTTTTTCGCCAGACAGCGCTCATAAAACTGTCTGTCACTTTGTTAGCTAAATTTATACCAACCATTGTACCGCTCTGAAGTCTAAATAATTACAGTGTAGCATAAACATGTATATAAAAAAAACACAGTAATTACTAATTATACTTATATATATAAAAATACAAGGAGAAATATTTACTAATTATAGAATTTAAAAAAAGAAGAACACTCAATATTTACATATACATTTCTAAGTGTGTAACCCAAAAAAAACAAGGTGGTGAATACTTTCCACCAGTTTGTTTACTGTAAAATGTATATGTTACGTGTGTTGTGTTAGATGTACGTGATTGTTATGTAATGTCAATTAAAAGTGTTTAAAGTCCACCTCGAGTAATTAATAATGCTGCTGATTAAATTAATTTAATTTACGTTTTTAATATATAATAGCCGTAATCTCTCCATATTAAAAAAAAAAGTAACCCCCGCTGCCACCACCAACATTGAATTTCTTGTGTCCGGAGGTATTTCTAGGCTAACATTTTGAAAACTATTGCATATAAAAATATGAAAATTGGGTAGTTTTATAGAGAAATGTTTGATAAAGATGCTATAGCAGATGATTTTTAAATCGAAGAATTATTTTAAGAGCTATTTAATATTAAAGTCGGTCAAAATAGTTCTCGCAAAAAAGTTTTATAGGAACAAAAACGATGCATAGGAATTTAACCATCTTTTGTAAGGATACAGTTGACAAGCTTTACGGTGTGCAGTGTGCAATTATTTTTCTTTTTAATTTGACTGATGTTTTAAGTGTTTTTTTTTAATTTTTTTATTCAAAAAGATTTATTTCATATTTCAAAAAGTCCTTCCGGCCTGTACCGGGAGGAAAAGGTAGCTTTCCTATATCTTCGTTTTAAAATTTTAGCTAATGTTACACGAAAACAGCAAGCTAAAATGCAAGGAAACGTTTACAAAAGATTCGTTAATACTGAATTTGAATAAGAATTTCGCCAAATTATTGAGCAATAGCCAAATTGGCTTCATTTATAAAGACTTATTTTGGTCGCCAAATTTGGCGATATTTCGCCAAATGTCACAAATTTTGTCAATTTTGGCGCTAACGGATATGAATATATAGTTTTATGCGTATGATTGGGAAAATTATTACAACAATGAAAGAAAATAATTTGCGAGTAATCGCGTTAATGTGCTGTTTTGTTTCAAAATGTCAGCCACCCTAGAATTTCAAACTGCTCTATCTCAGCCATTTTTTAAGATAGAGGTAAACCAAAAATGCTCTGGAATCCTCGTATCAAGGCCTAACACGTAATTAAAAAATAAATTTGAATTTTTAACTTTTTTGTATATTTATTTTAGTTTTAAATTTTTAAATGGCCGCCATCTTGAAACAAAATGGCGGACCAAGCTGGCCAACGAACTCGGTCGAGACATTGGTGACCTTAATACACACAATTAGTTTAATCAAAATCGATTTATAAATACGAGCGTTATCGTATGACACAGGTCAGATATATATATATATGGATATATCTATATATATAAAACAACATTTGGACGGAGGGTGGTTTTGGGGTCTGGGGGTCATGATCGGCGAAAATATATCGAAATTTTCCGGAACTGCTTTCCTCCGAACGGCTGCAATAGGTAGCTTTATACTTTTTTGTATTGAAAGCTACCTAAAAGGCCACTTATTTGTATTGTTGCCAATTTGTAAAGCAACCAAAATAATAATATTCCTTTTCAATTAAGAAATATATTTACGCGTGACTATTAAAAACAGAAATAAAACTTAAACGTAATAATTAAATGATCACATGTTAAGAGCAGTAAATAGAGAAACTTACGTCATAAAAAATATGCTTACACGTGAATATTAAAAAGAGAAACAAAACTTTAAAATAATAATTAAATTATTACGCGTTAAAAGCAATAAATAGTGGAAATTACGCTACATTTTAAATGCTCAAATAATAATATTTCCAACCAGTTTCAATTTAAAAATATATTTACACTACAGATTTATTTCATATTTTTAGATGGTCTTTTAAATTATTAAAAAATGTATTTTCACGTGAATACTGAAAGAGAAAAAAAAACTTTGGTGAAAATTACGTCACATTTAAAATGTGTAATTTAAAACAATCTTCTAATAGAGTCGTTATAAAATTTTAAGAGAATAAAAGAAAAGTATAAAGGTAAAGATAGTAAAGATAGTAAGGTAAAGATAGTAAGAGAATAAAAGGTAAATATATTGTTTACTTATCCATTTTATACAAGCTGATTTTTCAAATGTTTAATTGATCTTATTTAATCAATCACGAAAGCAGTTGTTAGCTGTCTCGACAGCACTTGATTCGGCCTTAAAATCCCTCAATGAAAGGGAAATGAATGGAAACCCGATTACAAGAGATCGCCACTGGTCGTTTAATAATAATTCAATCTTCCGAAATAGTTTTAAATCATTAAAATTATGTCAAATTAAGCGTGATTTTATACTTTCGGTGTCGGAACGGGTGTTGGCGAGCGTAGCTCGTAGGGGGCAAAGTCCCCTAGTGTTACAAAAATTCTTGATACCAGAACCAACATTATTTTTGTTTTGGAATCAGCTGAAAGTGACATCAAATAGTCATAGATACTATTAAAATAGAGAAGTAACGTTTGTTTCTTTGTAGGGGTAATCACTGAAAGTATGGAACCAATTAAAAATACACTGCTCAAAACAATTAAAGGATATTGCAGTTTTAGGTGGATTTTGTATCTGGGAAACTTTTTAGCTGATTGATACATGGTCGACAGACATAGTAGGTTATACGAGAATAAATTACACATGTTTGGCAGAAAAAAATGCATTTTATTGCGCATTTGTGTACAAAAGGAAAAAAACACAATTTGTGCATATGAGAAAAAAAGAATAAGAAAAGGTGTTTTCTTCAAAGAAAATCATTTTCAGTAGGGGGTATGGTTTCCACGGGCGGCCAGCAACGTTGAACACCTTTGAGGCATGGACTCAATGAGGCTATTAATGACGAGTTGGGGTATTCTGCCCCACTCTTCCAGAAGAGCTCTTTCCAGTTCTTGGAGAGTTTGTGGGGGTTGTTGGCGGCCAGAAACTCGTCTTCCTAGAGCGTCCCAAACGTGCACGATTGGATTCATGTCTGGAGAACACGCTGGCCATTCCATTCGAACGATTCCTTCCTCGAAAAGGAAATCCTCCACCAGGTTTGCACGATGTGGCCTGCAGTTATCGTCCATTAAAATGAAGTTATCTCCGATTGCTGCAGCGTAAGGGACTACAATAGGTCTGAGGATCTCATCCCTATATCGGCGACCAGTCAGAGCTCCATCTCGAATGATGTAGAGGTCAGTGCGCCCGTCAATGGAGATGCCACCATACACCAACACTCCTCCACCGCCAAATCTGACACTTTCGTGCACGAACGCAGGATTATTCCTACTGCCACGGTCCCTCCAGATGAAAATACGCCTATTATCAGGGTGCACAGAAAAACGGGACTCGTCAGAAAACAGAATATTGCTCCATTCATTTCTCCTCCAGTTGACATGCTCGGTTGCCCACTCCCTGCGGTCGCGACGATGCCTTGATGTTAATCTAACACATACCATCGGTCGGCGAGCATACAGACCTACAGCATGGAGCCGGTTTCGGACAGTCTGAGTTGAAATCGTGGTGCCTGTAGCCGAGCTGTTAACGCTAAATACCCATCTTCATTGGGCGTTGTTGCCCGTCTACGACCTTGCCCTGGTCTTCGGCCTGCACATCCACTCTCCAAGAAACGGTTACAGATCCTGGAAATGACACTTTGTGACACTCCAATGGCTTGCGCTACTTCGGCTTGAGTTTGGCCCCCTTCTAACCTACCAACAATTCTCCAAGCTTCTGAATCTGTCAAATGACTTCGCTGAGACATCGTACTCATCGAAACAAAGCAATCACTGAATGCCGATCATCCTTGTCTTCATTCTCTTTTATCCAGTTGAAAGTCAAATTTCATTCGCTGCCGCTGAAGCGACGTTTTTGACGTCGAACTCAAAATTTGCATACTCCACAGTTTGAAAACCAGAAAAATTTGCATTTGTGATTCTCTTCTTCTATTTTCGGCAAAAAAAAAATTTCGTTTATATCTTTATTTTATATAAAACTTCAAATATCCTTTAATTGTTTTGAGCAGTGTATAATGGTGGCAAAATGCATAGCTTTGTAACCGTGAAAACGCCTTTTCATGTGAATGACTCTAGTTCGTTTACATTTAAACTGTCTCTTGACTTTAAAACAAACATAATATTTTTGTCAAAATATATTTTCCCTTGGAAATGCTTTTAGAATGATAATAAAGAAATATCAAAGTTCTTTTTGGGTATTTGGAACTCTTGCAAAATATAAAAATCGCATCATAGTTGTTAACATAAAGAAAGTCCGTTTATAATGTTTTCACTTTTTATTTCAAATATATTTTTCTTTATTTAACATTCATGTTCTCTGAAATTTAAATTTAGAGTTTTCATTATTAAAGTTTATTCCCGTTTTCTTGAACAAAGAAAGTGTTTTTATCGCAATAAAAAAAATAAGAAGTCAGGAAATGTCTTTTCTTGTAGTGTTTTGTCCGAAAGAAGCGGATTTCCCATTTAAAAAAAAAACATTTTAAGCAAAGTACTTCTATCTTTTAAAATTCAAATGTATGATTTCTTTTTTAAAGGTGTTTTTTTTTTTAATGTGGAATTAAAATGTATTATAAAATTAGCGTTTCCATTAGAAGTTTTAAACACTTGTAGTACCTTAATCTTAAGGGTATACAAATGGTTCTCTAATATTTGAAAAAAAAAGTACATTCATCGATTATAATAACTGTGTGTGTAATTAAAAAAAATTTTTTTTTTTACGTTTTTGAAACAAATAAAAAACAATAAATATACTAATTACAGATGTTTGAGTTTGAAATGTCTTTGCTTTTCGATTCTTTAGAAAAAATCTGAAGGCAGATATTTAGAAACTAGAATGTTGTGGCCACCACAAAACTTTCTTCTATATAAATCAAATAGTTTGCAACAAAAATTAAATGACAATCTATACATTTTTCAGATATAGCTATCACTAAAACCACAAAAAAGAGCAGAGCAGCGTCAGCTGTTGGGCGATATACACTCAAACCTAATAAGGATTTATTTATGTCAAGGTCTAACAGAATATGAAGTTTGATGAAATTCTGCACATTATTAGTTCTTGAGATATAGCTATGATGGAAATCTTGAAAAATTCAGTATAGCAGCGCCACCTGTTGGGCGATTTACTCTAAAAGCTAATCAGCACCAACTTATATCAAGGTCTAACCGAATCTAAAATTTTATTAAAGTCCATTCGTTAGTTCTTGAGATACAACGCCCACAAAACTTTTGTCAGATACAGACTCACACACTCTAAAAACTACATTTTCAAAATTGATTCAAAAAGTACTCAAATCTGAGTATGTAGAATAGTCAAAATGGTTCTGAATCAAAATTACTCAAGTTTGAAACACGCGTATACTCACTTCTGAGAACATGCACACACTCAAAAGTAAAACATCCTGTGCTCACATTTGAGTATGTCCATGTTTCAAAAATGAGTATGAACAATGAGTATGACAATACATTTTCGAGATTTGAAGAAGCATTTATAAAAACAAAGATTCTTTTGCTGCCACTGATTTTCGGAAACGTTTCCGAGTAGTTTTTAGAGTGTATTGAGCAGTATTTTCAAACCGGAATATTGGTTTTCAGGGTATTATCTATTCTCAATTAAACATTCTCAGGTGCGCAAATGAATTTATACATCTAGAAAAGTAATGTTAAAATTCTTAATTTATCATATTTGATACATCTAGAAAAGTAATGTTAAAATTCTTAATTTATCATGTTTGTCTGTTAAACATGTTTGTTGAACATGAAAATGTTTATTAGAGAATTGTTAGCATCCAAAAAGCATATGTTCCGAGTTCAGAATACTGATTAATATAGTATAAACACTACTCGGAAATATATCCGAAAATCAGAGACAGCAAAAAAAACTTTACTCTTATAAAAGCTTCTTCAAATCTCGAAAATATATCGGTTTCTGAGGTTTGTAAGCATAAAGAATGCTTTTCGGAATCGTGAGTAAATCGAAAGAGGTTATTGTATATTTTCGTTCGAGGTTACGTTATATTTTCCTAGATTAAGAAACAATTGTCTTTTTTTTACTGTGTATGTACCACTCTTTAAATAAATTTTAGGATAAGCGCACGATGACAAAAAAAAAAAAAAAATAATTTAACAAATTACAATAACCAATGGGAAAATCTTCCGAAAGCTTAATTTTTTTAAAATTACCGTACTTTCGTGTTATAGCGGACCCCACAATTATGATTATGCCAAGGTTGCAATTATGATTTCACCAAGATCATCGCAAAGCTTATATATGCATCCTATATACGCATGGGGTTTATCTGTATATTTACAGTCCGCGGACAATAATTCAGGCTTACGGTTCGTGGACTGTGAAATTTACGGTCCACAGACCTTAGTTTTACGAAAACTTTTTACAGTGCATATATATTTTCCAAACACTCCTATATGTGCCATATACGTCATTATACACATATTATTTACGTCTTTTATGTCGTATATACATCACATACACACGTCATATATATACATCATATAGCATTATATATGCATCATATATGACTATAACTTGGTCACATACGTCAAGAAATGTTGTATATATATATCATATATTATTATAATGTCATACATGCTTTATAATTTAACGATAAATCTTGATCGCTTGGCGATTCCTTCTTGGGGGCCGCTATAACACGAAAGTACCAAATTTACAATATATTAATGAAAACAGAAACAAAAATATTTCATCCGGGGGGGGGGGGCGCTATAACGCGAAAGTACTAAATTTCTACTTTATTTTTCATCTCTGATAATTTGAATCTATCCTTTTTGTAACTTTAACATTTTTGTAACGATTTTATGCATTTCTATCGTCTATTCAAAGAAAAATTCTTCTAAATTTACAGAATTTCGTTAAAAACGCTTAAAAAATAAAGTGACGACGTCAAGAGATCCATTCTCGAGAGAAAATAGCAACCATTTTCCAAATGGTTAAAAAAATATATAGTTAGTTCTTTTCAGAGTTATCGACATTTGTTTTCAGTGACGGAAAAAAACTGTTGGATTTATAATAAAAGCACCCCGATCATTTTTTAACCAACTTTCAACAGAGTAAGTTATACAATTCATTTGTATATTTTTAAATGTATATCCACGTAACTAGTCGGATGTGCCAATTCTAAAACTTTATTTTCTATCTCATACATCTTCATACTAAAAATTCGCTAACACAGCGCCTATAAAATCAATATTTTACGTCATTCTGTTGTACGTTACCAGGATGCGAAGTACCCTTCGCTGCATGAGCTGCCGATGTGCAACACAACTACGAAAAATCGAGAAAATCGCACAAAAAGCGCTATCACAGCGTCTCCTTCTGGCGGAATAGTTCCAAATTCAACTGCCACAGCGAAAAACATGTATATATATATATATATATATATATGTATAGATACAATATGGTTCAATTCTATGCATAACTTCATACACTTTTCGATGATACAATAATGAAAATGGAACAAAAATCGGTATCACAGCACCCCCTTCCAGCGGAATATCCCTAAATTCAACTGGGACCTCCTAACCATAGTTAAAAACGTGTGAATGAAATGGGGTGAAATTCTATGCATAACTTCATACACTTTTCGACAATACAAGGAGGATGCACACACGGACGCACAGACAGACAAACATTTTGTAAAATCATGTTCTTTGGGATCTCTGACCGCCGAAACGTTGAAATCCGCTGAAAGAAAAATTTCAATTACAATACTTTCTTCTATTATAGATAGAAGAAAGTAAAAATGTTGAACGGATGCTTCGATTTTCCTAATTATTTTATCATATTAATTTACTGGGATATTACTCTTACCATATCGATTCACCCAGGATCCAAAAATGGTATGTCTGTCTGCCTGACAGTTTTTCTTTGTTTCTTGTCAACTTCGCAACCTCTACGTAAAAATTAAATGTATAGTAACTCGTAATAGTACTTTTAAATGCCGTTGGAGTGTAAATGGTTAAACGGCAATGGCACTATTGAATGATCTATTGGGTCTTCCAGAAAGTTCCATGGTTTTTCAAAAAGCTAAGCGAGGTTTCGTCTAGTTATTTTACTTCTGCTGATAAGGATTGACCTTAAATGACCCAGATATGTATACATTCGCTCTTTTTTGCGTGCGCTGCACAATTCTCAGTTGTATTGTAGTATAATTTTTTTTTTTCAGTGCAGTGTTAAGAATAGAGAACCAAAAAATTTATTTTCTTCACACTATGCTCCTTTATACCAAGAAAGGTAAAAATGCTGGTCTGACTGCTGATAAAGTATGTTCTGTATATGGACAAAGTACTGTTTCAGGTGACACAGTTCGAAGGTGGTTTGAGAAGTTTAAGCAAGAAAATTTCAGCCTCGAACTTGATGCCGCTTTGAACGACCATCATCAGTAAAGGAGGACCACTTAACTCATTCGGGACCATGGGTGCACATATGCACCCTCAAAAAGAGCATACAGAATTTGTTTTAGGCACCAGTAAAAAATAAAAGTAATATTTGCTTTCCCTAATTAGAGCATTTTTGTGATAGTTTAAGTAAAGGTAGCTTTTTTTTAAAAAGTGGTGCTAACCGAATAAAATTTGTGTAAAAGCCACCGGTCCCGAAGGGGTTAAAAGAAGCTATCAAATGATCATGCACTGTACTTTTTGGAACATTAAGACTAATGTCACACGAACGATTGATTCGACGGCGCGGCCAATCGATTTTCTACGGGCAATTAAATGGCCGCGTGAGTCAGCCCGGATTGTAGGAGCCTTACGGAAACCGTGAGCGTCGAAGTAATCGTTCGTGTGACATTAGCCTTAGTCTGTGTGATAACTTCTGAATTATGCAACGTGGATTTTCAGAAATAGTTTCTTCTAAGAGGTTCTACTTTACAGATTATGGTCATCTGCAGCGGGCATCATTTTGCAGACTGAAATTTCTGCGCTTAAACTTCTCAAACCACCTTCGAGCTGTGTCATCTGAAACAGCACTTAGTCCATGCACAGAATAAGTTTTACGAGCAGTCTGACTAGTTTGTTTACCTTTCTCGGAATAAAAGAGCATAATATGACGAAAACGAACTTTTTGGTTCTCCATTCTTAGCACTACACTGAAACAAAAATTATGTCACAACACAAGTGATAATTATGCAGCACAATCATAAAAGACCGATTGTACATATCTGGGTCATTCAAAAACAATCCTTATCATCAGCATCAAAATAACTAGACAAATCGTGCTTCGATTTAAAAAACTGCAGAACTTTCCGGATGACCCATTATTTAACATATAGAATAAGACATTAATTTATATAACCTGGTATAGATACAATATTATTTCTGCCCCTTTTCAAATAAATATCTTTTTTTTAAAATAAATTATAAATAACAAAAGTAATAATATACGTTGCATAAGTTATAATCTGTTTTTAAAAATGTCGCGTATTCCATTCAAAACATGCTCCAGATATGAATTTGAAAATATGTATTCGTAATCCATGCTATTAAACTTTTATTTACCGTTTGCCTAAACAAAACGTAATCATTTTTACTAAACTATAAAAACTTCTATTTCATATCACATAACTGTCTGATTTCCTTTTAAATGTTAAAATCCCCTTTTCTAGTTCACTAGTTTTGTTAAGCTGTTCTATATTCGGATTTTTCTATTTGTATCTACATTTTTTAGACAGTTATCATAAGAAGGAAGTTAAAAGACTAACATAAAAGGGGAATTTCATATTGAACTTACGAGTAATCGATTTTATCACTTTTACTTGAAATGCGACAAATACATCATTCGCATGAAATGCATGATTTTTCTTAACCTTTTTTAGTGTAAGAGCTCGAAGTTAGAAAATAATTTATTTTAGGCAAATTTTCATAAAGATTAAATTTTACTGACTTATATATTATTACGCATTAAATTTACACACCGAAATTTTTTAATAAGGGAAAAAGAAAAGCATCATGAAAAAAAAATTAATAATATACTAAGGGGCTCTGCCCCCTGCTCGCTACGCTCACCAACCCCCCTTCTGATTTCACAGCCTCTTAAAGCCTGGTAAAGTATCCTGTTTTAAAAAGATGATGATGATGATATCAAGAACGGCGAATATCTTCTGTAATCAGGTTATAATGCTTTTTCATTTAACTGGTTATAATGCTTTTTCATTTAACTGGTTATAATGCTTTTTCATTTAACTGGCTATAATGCTTTTTCATTTAATTCATCTTTTTTATTTTTAATATTCATGTGTAAACACAATTTTTATGACGTAATTTTCTTTATTTCCTGCTTTCAACACGTGATCATTTAATTATTATTTTAAACTTTCATTATTCTTTTTAATAGTCTCGCGCAAATACATTTTTTATTTGAGATAAAACATAATCCTTTGCGCTTATTTAGAAATTGGCAACAACATAAAAAAATGACTTTTTCAATTAAAGATTTTTTACTCGATTTTTAAAGATTTTTTGAGTTTTTATTGTCCGATCATGATAATTCTTTGAATTTCTGAAAGCTTCTTATATTTCGCGTCTGGTGGTATGATTTTCGAACCCGTAGCATGAATAGGAAAAAAGTAATCGCTCCTCAAAACAGTCCCTAGTAAAAAAGCGGTGAGAATAACCCGGAATATCTACGCAGATTTTCATTGGTCCGTTTCCAAACCATTACTTTTTTTTTATATATAGAAGGAAATATTCGCGGATAACTCCAAATACCGGAGAAATTTCGCGGTTCAGACGTGTCTTGGATATTTTAACTTTGAAATGTGTTTGGAGTTATTCAATCTTTCCACATACCGACGAGAACGAGGCTTATTGTTTCATTAAGGTTGTTTAATTCTTGTTTTCAAGTTTAATACGTACTATTATATTTTTTAATTTCTTAATGTTTATTGTAATGTTTGGTAATTTATATACACCTGCTTTACAAACACACACACGCACATACACACATATATTTACTATCCTAATCCTAATCCTAATCCTAATCCTAATCCTAATAATATTATAAATCTGATTGTGTGCAAATGTTAGGCTGAAGCCAGCGTCAAAATGGAACATTTAATGATCCTGTACCTTTGCACATAGGTTGATTATAACCCTCATATGAACATAGGCTGGCTTTTGTTTATTTTATACAAATATTTTTCTTAATAATTCAAAATTTCGTTATTTTCATAGAGAATAAATGGACATTTTTTTCGTATAATATTTTAAAATGGTCAAATTTACTTTACCGTTGCTAATACTTTATCGTTGCCAAAACTAAATCAAAGCTCGGAATAATAATTTTTACTCAACAATTAATTTTCAATTGAAAGATTTTCACGTGAAAAATAAAAATTCAAAAGAAAAGGAATTTCCGTGATATTTGAAACAAAAATATGGAGTATTTGTTATTATACATGAAGTATGAATATTGGTTATGTTGAGAAGATATTTTCTGTCAAAAACTGCGTTATAATTAGAAGGAAAACTGAACAATAATCATATTATTAAGAAAAGATTTCGCTTGGACCATGGAACTATGAAAAGGATCCTCCTTTGATTGAACACATATGAAGTCATAAATAAAACATGTATTTTCAAATATTCCTAACATTACAAGGAGCATAAATATCAGTGTATAATAAAAGTATATACATAATGCACGTCAGATTTAAGATGAATAACTGAAATATGTTTTATGATACTGACTATTAATAATCTTGGAAATCAGTTACATACCGATGTGTGTTTTCTGATAAAATTCCCGTCATGATTGCCAGGAAAATAAAATTAACAAGAATTATATCATTGAAAAGAGATTTATCTGGAATCAAAGTGGCGTCATATTTCAAATAAAACGGGATTTTTCAAATATGTTTCAAATGGTGCGTGAATCAATTTCAGATAATAATAATTACAGAGTACAGTGAAAGAATAGAGAGGCAGTGGACCTTCAAATCGGCTTGCAATATGAAGCCGGTTATCGCTGATATCATTAGGCCCAAGGGCTGACTTCATTGGACGGGGAGAGGTTTTCAAAGCAAGCCACCAGTTGTTTAGGCCAACTGTGGGGTTACATTTTCAGCATCACGCCAAACATAAACATATCATATCTATTTATTCTCTGAACTCTGCGAAAAATAATACAAGCATCAGTAAGATTATTAGGAAAAGAAAATTGAACACAAATCTATTATTTTAAAATCTGACTGTCTGTTTGTATTTCGCAACTACTACTCTTATACAATGCGATTTACTTAACACCATCATTGATCTGAGGATGTCATATAAACTCAGAATTTAAAATTTAAAATTAGATTCCGAGATTTTTTTTTTTTTTTTTTTTTTTTTTTTTGTAAATTTTAACGAAATTTCTCTAAAAACGATAATTAAATTACTCCATTTTTGTGGATAAAAAAAAAAGAAGAAATAAAACGGATTAACACATTTTTATGCCATTTTCCCATTAAAACTGAAAAAAGAATTTATTTTCAATTTGAATAGTTGGTGAAAAAAAAATCTTGATTACAGTAGAATTTTCGAAAATTAAAAACATATTTCCACATATTCAAACTTTATGAATTAATTTATTCTGCCGAACAAAAATCGTCTGTCAGCATATTGTCAAGAAATCAAGAATTGTTTCAGCTATAGATTAAACCAAGGAGGCAAATTTGCTGTGACATGCAAACGTAACACTTGCAATTGCAAAGCTTTTCGCAACCCCAAATTACATGCAAACGTAACATTTACATGTAATTTGCACCCAAATTAATTTTAATTTGAAACGTAATAAATGTTAATTTGCACTGAAAATTACATGCAAAAGTAATGTTTACATATAATTTTGGGTTGCAAAAAGCTTTGCAATTACAAGTGTTACGTTTGCATGTAACTGTTACTATTACATGCGAACGTAACACATGTAAATGTTACGTTTGCATGTAATTTTGGGTTGCAAAAAGCTTTGCAATTGAAGCTCCTTGCATTTAGGTGTAGAATTATTCCTCCATATTCACAAGAATTGAATTTAAACAAAAAGCATATACTATTTCCAATGAATTATTTTAAAATGATGGTTGTTAAAACGTTTTTCAAAGTCGTTAAAAGTAAAATGGTTTATCAGGTAAAACTGATATTTGTTTTTTGACAAATTGTACTTTTTTAAAACTGAGCTATCTCAAGGCCCCTATATACCGTATTTTCTCCTATGAAATATGATAAAGAGTTTGTTAATTATTTACGTTTTTAATTATAGGGGGTAAAATATTTTGCTTGATTAATGCATTTATTCTTCTTTTAATGTTACGTGAACGAAGTCACGGGTAACAGCTAGTCCTAATAATATTATAAATCTCATTGTGTGCAAATGTTAGGCTGAAGCCAGCGTCAAAATGGAGCATTTAATGATCCTGTATTTTTGCATGTAGGTTGATTATAACCCTCAGATGAACATAGGCTGGGTTTTTTTCATTTTATTCAAATATTTTTCTTAATAATTCAAAATTTCGTTATTTTCATAGAGAATAAATGGACATTTTCCCATAAAATTTAACCGTTTTACTTTATCGTTGCTAGGGCTTTGATCGTTGCCAACAAATAAAAACACGGGAAAATAATTTTTCCTCAAAAATTAATTTTCAATTGAAAGATTTTCACTTGGAAAATGAAAATGAAAAAGAAGATGAAATTTCCGTGATATTTGAAACAAAAATATGGAGTATTTGTTATTATACATGAAGTATGAATATCGGTTACATTAAAAAGATCTTTTTCTGTCAAAAAACTGCGTTATAATTAGAAGGAAAAGTGAACAATAACCAGGGCCGGATTTAGCCTTTAAACTACTCCGTGCAAAAGTAAAAAATTGCGCCCCTATATAATAAGTATACATAGTGAGCATTAAAAAAAAAGTACATGGTCTTTTTTACATATTTCAGTGAACATCCAAAAAACAACAGGTAAACTCACACTCAGTAATTGGCACAAATACTTATAATATTTTTTCATTTAAAATACTTTACTTCATTAATAAAAGAAAAAACAGTTACAGGAATAACATTCAGACAAACTTTTTTTTTTACGAACTTTTAGTTCAGAGAATTCTTTAATTAATTCAGAAACATCTAAACTGTTACCGAGTTCATACTCAATTCCTAAAATAGCGAGGTCTGACAATCTTGTTTGAGATGTTGTTGTTCGCAAATAGTTCTTGATTATTTTTAGTTTGGAAAAACTACGTTCTCCGGATGCAACAGTTATTGGAAGAGTAAGTAAAATTCTTAGAGCAATGCTCAAGTTTGGAGCAAAATTCATTTTTGTTATGGATTTCAAAACTTCCAAAGGTGGTAAATCTTTTTCCAATAGAGAACACACCACTGATATTTCATCACAAAGTTCCAGGCTGTTTATATCCGATGATTCTCCATCTGTTAAAAGGATTTCCAAATCTTTGCATTTGGCCAAAATTACAGTAGAGCAAACATCTTTTAGTTCATATATATGATATAAAAAACAGAAGTAACTGTTGTGATGTTGCAGCTGAGAAAATCTTTGTTCTAAAGAATTGATTGCGGTGTCAACAAGATGGTAAAAGAATTCAATTTTGTATTTTTCTTTTGCATCGATTATGGGTTCATCCTGATTTTCATAATCAAATTGTCTTTTTCGCCGACGAACTCGATGTCTCGGTATTGATTCAAAATTTTTATCTGCATCTATTTCGGATGCCATTTCGCCAGCATCAACAAGGATGGCATTAAAATGATTGTCCGATCTCAAATTCTTAAAAAAACGGTTGGAATTTTCCAAAAGTTTTATTGCCAATGCAATATCGACATTTTTCCCCTGCATGAGTTTACTAATGGGATTGACATGATTTAAAACCTCATACCATATCACGACAGAACAAAGAAATTTGAATCGTTTTATTTGCGTAAGTAGCCCAGATGCTTCATCTCTTATAGAACTATCTATATCTTTGTTATCGTAAATGCTAAGCAATGCATCATATACTTGACCGATTTGATACCTTAGTGGCTTTATAGCATCAATTCGACTTTCCCACCTGGTGTCGCTGAGAGGTTTTAAGGTTAGTTCTTCAACGTGTTTCAAAAGAATTGCCCATCTGAAAGGCGATGAAGAAAAAAATACATACAATTTTTGGACAATATTAAAGAAGTTGGCTCCCTCTAATGATGATTTGGCCATATCATTTACCACGAGATTAAGGGAGTGGCTACCACATGGTATAAAAAAAGCACGAGGGTTGATGTTTCTAATCATTGCTTGCACCCCTGCATGTTCTCCTTTCATGTTTGCCCCATTATCATATCCTTGGCCTCTCATGTTGGCCAAAGGCAATTCCAGATTTTCTAGCTCTCGAAATAAGACATCACAAAGTTGTTGGCTGGTTGATCTTTCAATTGGAAGAAAGCCCAAAAAATGTTCACGAATGTTGATGTGTTCTTGTTCAATCGACATATACCTTATAACGAAGGTCATTTGTTCTGTTTTACTCAAGTCAGGTGTGCAATCTAATATAATTGAGTAATATTTTGATTTTTTCACTTCATCTAATATGTGCCTTTTGATATTATGTGCAATTAGGTGAATAACCTCATTTTGAATGGTTTTACTCAAGTATGTGGTTATTTTATGTTGTTTGTTTAATGCCCTCCTTACATGCTCCTCCATGACAGGATCAAATTCAGCTAATAGTTGGACTAGCTTTAAAAAGATTCCATTATCATGTTCATACAAATTTTCGTTTGTACCTCTAAATGCCAAGCAGCTTTCTCCTAAAAGTTTGACGATCGAAACTACACGTTGGAAAACGGCGTTCCAATGCTGGGTTTCTGCATTCCAAAATCTTTGAGAAACAGCATCTACTGTTTGCGAAGTTTTTAAACGAAGATTTAATTCAAGCCACGACTTTTGGGCTTCAAAATGTTTTTTAGTAATTTCGTGATTTTCAAGGGTTTGTACTATATGTCGCCAGTCTCTATAGCCATTTTTTGCTAAAGATGAAGTTGTAGCCATTGCAAAAATTTTGCAGTAGAAGCAGAAAACTGAATCTTTGGCTACAGAATACACCAACCAATTTCTGTGAATTTTCTCTCCGTTGCTGAGAACTCTTGTATAATTGTTTGAAGTGAACCTACGTCCGCTGCTATCAGTAGGGAAATCAAAGTTGTACATTGGGGACGATGGACCAGCTTTCGAAAGACAAATTCTTTCTGCATCAGAAATACATTCAGGCCATAGTCCTGGATCAGAACTCAAAACCAAAACGACAGGACGATTTTCATCTATCTCTGTCTCCATCTGCAAGTGCAATGCATTTTCTACTTTTTTCACTTCATTCGCTTTGTCTTCTTGTTGCTCAACACGATCAGGCACTGCATCTACAGAACAGTCTTCAGACAACTGCTGTGTTAGAACAACGTCGTCCTCACTGACCTCTTCAACGTTGTCAAAATCATCTTGAGTTTTGGCACTTGTACTTGGCCTAGCTTTGTCTTTGAAAAACTCTCCAAAAGTCACAGCTTGTTTTTTTAAGGATGTTTTTCTTTTTTGCCTTCGTGCCCTGAACTGGTTACCAGATAATTTCTTTTTACCGTCCGACATTCTGTAAGCAAAAAATTTCATTTATACAATTTTACGTAAATTAACAATTTTTCTGGAAAAAAAATATTTTGGAATTTTATTATCTAACAAAAACATATCTGTGAAAAAAGGGAACCAAGTTCTGTAAGGGGAGGGGGGGAGGCCAAGAAAAGAAGTAATATGTAAGTGGGTGCCAAGTTGAAATAAAATTCTATATTTATTATAAAACGTCGGGAGACAGCGACTTTTTTTATTTAACAGTTTTATACAAGCTGATTTTCAAATTGTGATAGATCCTACTTACTCAATCGATCACGAAAACACCGTCAACCGGCCTTGGGAATCGAGAAATACCCAAGTCAAAGAGAAATGAATAGCAACTTGACTACAGAAGATCACTACTCGTGGTGATATAAATATATGATCAAATATTTCGTAATCAAGTAATATTTTTAAAACAGAGCAAATTAGCGTGTTTTTACAGCCTGCGAAGTCTGGACGGTGGGGGTGGGGGGGGGGGAGGAAGCTCGTAGGACGCAGCCACCTAGTTTGTGAATGCAACTGTGAGATAAACTTTTATTACGAAAAAACAATTTTTCCTGATTTAGAAAAGTTCAATCTACATCTTGAGAATGAATTAAAATTCTAAACATGTATGCTAAAATTTTTCCGTTTGACTGAAATAAGTCAATTTTTCCATAAAATGTGATAAATTTTATTAAGGCTGTTCTCAAATTTATAAAGGAGCTACTTTCTGACTTAATTTTTGTTCGGAAACGTATGAAATTGCAGATGTTCTTATTCGGAAACTCTGTAATCGAATGGCGATTTACATTTTTTTGATAAAGGCAGAAGCTCTTTCAGAAAATACCGTCAAAGATGTCGATTTGAACGAAATTTCCGGACGCTGTAGCGCGAGAAAGGGGTAAAACTTGTCATACCGTGACAAGAATCTCTTATACCTTAGTATATTTATCAAAAAATGGAAAACGCTATTCGATTCCAAATCACTTTAATAATCCGGCCTACCAATTTTATGCTTTTACGTTTAAAAATGAGTCAGAAAAAACGTCATAAAGCTTCGCGTTGTTGAGCAGGGAATTTGAGAACAACCTTAAATAAATTAATGTGAGTATATTAAACAATTTAACTCATACGTATTGATTTTTAGTAAATTGCACAAAAGAAAAAAATATATACATGAATATGGAAAATTTAATAAAATAAGACGTGTGTAAAGCTATCTAAATTATGAAATTCATAATAAACCAACTACCGTATTTACCCGCGTATAGGTCGAGAAATTTTGGACAAAAAGAGACTTTAAAGGTGGGGGGGTCGACTTATGCGAGGGTCCTTAATTTTTTTTTTCAGAGTGGATTTCATCCGGTTGTCCAACATTAACAAAGGGCGGTAATATTAGAAAGTCCGACATTGCATTTATTGCCCAGTGGTTTAAAGATGCGTGGAATCAAATTCCTTCCGAAATGATTATAAAATCGTTCAAGAACTGCTGCATAAGCAACGAACTAGACGGCACAGAAGATGATGTCATTTAAGAAAGTAATAACGACGAGGAAGAATGTTGCGATACAGAGATTGAAAACGTGTATCATGATGAGCCGATGACGACGAAGGACTTATGTGAAGTGTTAGGCGAGTCCGATATTGAATCGGACCTCGAATCAGTTTAACTTTGTATATTATTATCTTCATTATTGTATATTTAGTACTTTTTCTTTCAGATGATTTCGAATAAATGTACAAAAAAATAATAATAATAAAGTTCCTTTATTATTGTATATGTAGTATACTTTCTTTTTTTTCCAGGTGATTTTGAATAATGTATTTTGAAAAAAAAATCAAATTTATTGATCGGAAAAGTGGGGGGGTCGACTTATACGCGGGATTTATAAAAATTCAAATTTCTTGATCGGGAAAGTGGGGGTCGACTTATACGCGGGATCGACGTATACGCTGGTAAATACGGTAACTTTAATTACTAAGATAAAAAGATGACGATAAAAAATATTTCACAATCAAACTAACATAAGAGGTATAATATTGTTTAAACTTTTTTTTTTCTCTTTCTTTTTTTCAAGCCACTTAAAAACATACAGTAATAAGAATGGTTTTCATAAAGTTAAATTTAGTCACACCCAAGGACAAGGATAAAAACTTTTCTCAATTAGATAAGCTCTTTTCAGAACTTATTAAATAAAAACATTAAAGATAAAGAAAAAGTGAAGCTAACACACTTCCTAAAATATTCTTATAATATTATTTTACGACAAAACATACCTTTTGATTCTTTGTCTGTTTTTTCATAGATATTATGCAGGAGAACAAGACCCCAATGCAATCAATGGTCAATGTTTCTCAGAATAACAACTTTTTAGCTCTCCTAAAATATAAATAGCGCCAAATAGAACCCTTTTCGTTGCCGTCCCGTTCTAACCACGTAACACGCATCAGCCAATTACGATATGACAAGCAGAGAAACATAATTTCCTCGGAGCATTCCGATCATGAAACATGCTTAATGCTTAAAACTTTTGGCTTTGGAGGGGGAATAAATAAATAAATAAAAATAAAAAACGAACTTCTCGTTGGATTTGAATAAATTTTCTTTCATGTGAAAGACAGCTATTGAGGGTATTTTTTGGAATTTTTTTTTCTCCTCCTGTTTAGGCAATTTTGCGCCCCTCGATTTTTAATACTCCGTGCCGGGGCACGGATTGACGGAGTGTTCGTCCGGCCCTGACAATAACTATATTCTTAAAAATAGATTTCGCTTGGACCATGGAACTATGAAAAGGATCCTTCTCGGCTTGGACAAATATGACGTCATAAATAAAACATGTATTTTCAAATAGTCGTAATAATACAAGGAGCATGAATATCAATGTATAATGAAAGTAGAAAGATAATGGACATAATATTTAAGATGAAAAACTGAAATATTTTTTATCGATACTGATTAATAATTAGCTTGAGTACCAGTTACATACAAATGTGAGTTTTCCGCTAAAATGTACGTCCTGATTGCCAGAAAAAGAAAATTAACAAGAATTATGGCATTAAAAAGAGATTTCTCTGAGGAAAACGTGACGTCATATTTGAAATAAAACGGGAATTTTCCAATGTGTTTTACAAGGAACGGGAATTAATTCCGTACATTAATAATACAAGGATAGAAGTATAGAAAATAGATTAGTTTCACGACATTTTTTGAAATTTTTTTTATCTACACCGATTATTAAACATGAATATCAGTTACATACAGATGAGAGTTTTTTGCCAAAAACCACACCATGATTATTAGGAAAAGAAAAATAAATACGAATCTATTATATTAAAATCTGACCGCCTGTTTGTATTTCGCAACTACTCTTTTTAGATTGCCGAACGCAACGCGATTTACTTAACACCGGTTATCATTCATTCGAGGATGTCATAAACTCTCAGAATTTAAAAAAAAAGGATTTAAATTCCGAGATATTATTATTATTATTATTATTATTATTATTATTATTATTATTATTGTAAATTTTAACGAAGTTTCTCTAAAAAAGGCAACTAAATTATCCCATTTTTCACAGAGTAAGGAAATTTAAACAGAGTCCCAACTTTGCCTGAAAAGACCGACTGCAGCGGATGGCTTAAAAACTAAATCATCGCTTTGGCGATTTTTATCTTCGTGATTTCCCTTTAATTGTAACCCTATTCTGCTTGGCGCTTTTTGCTGTTGTCATTTGCAAATGTGCAAATTTTCGGCGTTCGCTATTTGATTTTTAAACCTTGATTAATATTCATTATTAAAATTATTTTTATCTGAATTACTCTTATCTTATTCTGAAGATCAAATAGGTCATTATAATTCTTCAAAATGCTACGAAGATATACGTTTATTGTTTGTAAGAACAAGACTGAAAAGTTATTTTTTAGTCCCAAGGATCGGTAAGTTGTGATTTCTTTCCATGTGTTTTTTTTAGGTCATAATGCTTTCCTATGGGGATGCAGACGAATTTCCAAATTTCATTTTTATGCATAATGGATTTAGAGGTAAAATTATGAATGCTAAATTTTCGATATGGATTTCCAATAGTTTTAAAATTTTACTGATAAATTTAATATAATTTAGAAATTAATTGCTTAAAATATTTGAAAATGTTTTTGCATCTGTTCGGTAAATATAAACGTCTTATTTTCATATTTTTTACAATTTTTAAAAGTGTTTATTTTTACTTTCCACTTTAATTTCTTCGCTGCTTAGTAACCGTATTTCAAAGAGTATATAAAATAATAAAATTCAAGGAACTCTCATTATTTTGGTGAAATATCTTTTTATTTATTTATTTTTAAAATCAAAACGAATGTAAATTTAATGAAACTACGGTGGGATGAATACCTGTTTATTTAAAAAAATTAAAAGAATAAGCAATTCATGAGAATTTCAGAATATCATTGTATAACACTGTGTTTAATTTAATGATTCTAATTTCTGGAACATTTTATATGCTTATAAATATGCATGCAGTTGAAAAAATAATAATTGCGGATTGTACTATGTTAAATGATATGAAAATGAGGTTTAAAAAACAAGCAGCAACAAGCAATCGCCGTTTTTTTTTCCTTCCTTCATTTGTCGCCAAGAAAGCGATATATCGCCGTATTAGCAACCATGCTTCAGTTATGGCCGTAGTTTCCGCGTCATCCGCAGATATCGCTACTGCCTATGTGCAATCCCATGTTAAAGAAGTTTCCATCGCAGTGTATGAGAGTTGATTCTCTGTTTAAATCTTCTTACTCTGTGCCATTTTTGTGGATAAAAAAGAAGAAATAAAACGGATTAATATATTTTTTCTCATTAAAACTGAAAAAAAAGAGAATTTATTTTCAATTTGAATAGATGGTGAAAGTTTAAAAAAATCTTGAATACAGTAAAATGTTTGAAAAATAAAAACGTATTTTCACGTATTCAAACTTCATGAATCAATTTATTCTGGAGAACAAAAGTCGTCTGTCAACATATTTTCATTTAGAAATAAAGATTTTTTTTCAGTTATAGATTAAATCAAGGAGGCAAATTTAAGCTCCTTGCATTTAGGTTTACAATAATGGCTCCCTATTCACAAGAATTGAATTTAATGAAAAAGAATATACTATTTCCATTATCTTTGAAGGATTGCTATTAAAACGTTTCACAAAGGCGTTAAAAGTAAAATGGTTTACCAGGTAAACTTGACATATGTTTTTACATAATTCACCGATTTCCACGATTTTATTTGGCCCGCCTTTTTTCATTGGTTGCAGCTTCCTTTTCGTGATTATTTGTCACAAAATCACTTTTTGAAAACTTAGTTATGTCAAGGCCTCTATAACATAGAAATACTGTATTGTCTCCTATGGAATGTGATTAAGAGTTAGTTAATTATTTACGTTTCTAATTATCGGGAATGAAATATTTTGCATAATTCATGCATTTATTCTTCTTTTAATGATACGTGAACGAAGTCACGGGTAACAGCTAGTAATATTATAAATCTGATTGTGTGCAAATGTTAGGCTGAAGCCAGCGTCAAAATGGAGCATTTAATGATCCTGTATCTTTCCATATAGGCTGACTATAACCCTCATATGAACATAGGCTGGTTTTTGTTTATTTTATTCAAATATTTTTCTTAATAATTCAAAATTTAGTTATTTTCATTGAGAATAAATGGACATTTTCGTATAGCATTTTAAAATGGTTAAATTTACTTTACCGTTGCTAATACTTTATCGTTGCCAAAACTAATTCAAAACACGAAAAAATAATTTTTACTCAACAATTTAGTTTCAATTGAAAAATTTTCACGGGAAAAATGAAAATGAAATTAAAAAAAATTAAAGAATTAAAAAGAAGATTAAATAATATTATTGGAAATAAAACGTACTTGTTTTTAGTTTTTAATAATAATACAAGGTTTCAATATGCGTAACCATAGGAAACAGGCTAATATGACGTCATTTATCGAAAATAAAGCGGATATGCTTTGATTGGTGAAATAAAATGATCTTGGGTTTTTTCTTCACTTTTTTCTTTCTTTTTTTCTTTTGTATGGTAACAATACTTGCCTCTTTACTGCGCACGGCTAATATAACTATACCGTATTTTTTATTTAAATTAAAAAAAAGTAAAGAGAAGTTTCAAAAGAAAATGGTTAGCAAATGTCAATAATATGCTCCGCAAAATTATCCACGTCGTAAATGATGTCATGGATAGCGAGAAATAGTGATTTTTCATTCTTAAAACTAAAAGAAATAACTCGATTACCTAAAAAAAATGACGAATGTTAATTTTTGTTGATAAAACCTAAAGATTTAATATTATTTCGTTAAAGTAACACAATTTTCCCTATGCCAGTATTGAAATTTATTGCCTGGAAAAGAAAATTAACAAGAATTATGTCATTAAAAAGGGATTTCTCTGGGGAAAAAGGAGACGTCATATTTGAAATAAAATGGGAATTTTCCAATATGTTTTTAAATGAGTGTGAATCAATTCCTTACATGCTTACATTAATAATACAAGGATCAATAACTATAGAAAGTAGATGAGTTTCACGCCATATTTATAACGAAAAATTTAAATGTTTTGTTATCTATACTGATTGTTAAGCATGAGTATCCGTTATTTCGTTCCGCATGAGTATCCGAGTTTTCTGCTAAAAATCACATCATAATTTAAAAAAAAGGAAAATGAACACGAATCGATTATATTGAAATCTGACCGTGTGTTTGTATTTCGCAACTACTCCTGGACTGTCGAACGCAACGCGATTTACTACCGTCACGTTATGTCAAGGTCCCTATAATAATAAATACCGTATTGTCTCCCATGAAATGTGATAAATAGTTAGTTAATTATTAACGTTTGTAATTATTGGGAGTAAAATATTTTGCTTAATTAATGTATTTATTCTTCTTTTAATGTTGCGTGAACGAAGACACGGGTAACAGGTTATTATAAATATGATTGTGTGCAAATGTTAGGCTGAAGCCAGCGTCAAAATGGAGCATTTAATGATCCTGTATTTTTGCATGTAGATTGATTATAACCCTCCGATGAACATAGGCTGGTTTTTGTTTATTTTATTCAAATATTTTTCTTAATAATTCAAAATTTCGTTATTTTCATAGAGAATAAATGGACATTTTTTCGTATAATATTTTGAAATGGTTAAATTTACTTTACCGTTGCTAATACTTTATCGTTGCCAAAACTAATTCAAAACCCGGAATAATAATTTTTACTCAACATTTTATTTTCAATTGAAAATTTTTCACGTGAAAAATGAAAATGAAATAAAAAAATTAAAGAATTAAAAAGAAGATTAAATAATATTATTAGAAATAAAACGTACTTTTTTTTTAGTTTTTGATAATAATACAGGGTTTTAATATGCGTAACCATGGGAAACAGGCAAATATGACGTCATACATCGCAAACAAAGTGGATAGGCATTGATTGGTGAAATAAAATAATCTTGGGTTTTTTTCTTCACTTTTTTTCTTTTTTTTTTCTTTTGTATCGTAACAATACTTGGCATTTTATCGTCTGCGCACGGCTAATATAACTATACCGTATTTTTTATTTAAATTTAAAAAAAGTAAAAATAAGTTTCAAAAGAAAATGGTTAGCAAATGTCAATAATATGCTTCGCAAAATTATTTATGTCGAAAATGATGTCCTGGATAGCGAGAAATAGCTATTTTCATTCTTAAAACTACAGCGCCTAGAATATTCTAGGCGCTGTACTTAAAACTAAAAGAAATAACTCGTTTAACTAAAAAAAAAAATGACAAATGTTAATTGTTCCAATTTTGTTGTTATAAACATAAGATTTAATATTATTTCGTTAAAGTAACATAATTTCCCGTATGCCAGTATTGAAATTAATTGCCTGGAAAAGAAAATTAACAAGAATTATGTCATTAAAATGGATTTCGCTGGAGAAAAAGAGACGTCATATTTGAAATAAAACGGGAATTTTCCAATATGTTTTAAAATGAGCGTGAATCAATTTCTTACATTAATAAAACAAGGGTCAGTAAGTATAAAAAGTAGGTGAATTTCACGCCATATTTATAACGAAATATTTAAATGTTTTTTTTTTATCTATACTGATGAGTATCCGATATATACAGATGAGAGTTTTCTACTAAAAATCACATCATAATTTTAAGAAAAGGAAAATGAACACGAATCTATTATATTAAAATCTGACTGTTTGTATTTCGCAACTACTCCTAGACTATCAAACTCAACGCGATTTACTTAATACCGGTTATCATTGATCCGAGGATGTCACACAAACTCTCAGAATTTAAAAAATTAAATTAGATGCCAAGATTTTTTTTTCTTTTTTGTAAATTTTAACGAAGTTTATCTAAAAACGGAAAATAAATTACTCCATATTTGTGTATGAAAAAGGAGAAATAAAACAGATCAGTATATTTTTTACACCATTTTCTCATTAAAACTGAAAAACAGAATTTATTTTCACTTTGAATAGATGGTGAAAACAAAATCTTGATTTCAGTAAATTATCCGAAAAATAAAATTATATTTTCACATATTCAAACTTCATGAATCAATTTATTCTGGAGAACAAAAATTGCCTGTCAACATACTGTCATTTAGAAAACAAGATTTGTTTCAGCTATACATTAAACCAAGGTGGCAGAATTGAATTTAAAGAAAAAGCATATACTATTTCCAATTAATGTTTTTTTTTTTTTTTTTTTTTTTTTTTTTTTGAAGGATGGCTGTTAAAACGTTTCACAAAGGCGTTAAAAGTAAAATTGTCTATCAGCTAAAATTGACATTTGTTTTTACTCAATTCGTCTATTTCCACGATTTTATTTGGCCCTCCTTTTTGCATTGGTTGCGATTTCATTTTCGCGATTATTTGGCAAAAAATTTCAATTTTTTAAGACTGAGTTATGTCAATGTCCCTATAACAAAAAATACCGTATTGTCTAATATGAAATGTGATCAATAGTTAGTTAATTATTAACGTTTTTAATTATCGGAAGTGAAATATTTTGCTTAATTAATGTATTTATTCTTCTCTTAATGTTGCGTGAACGAAGTCACGGGTAACAGCTAGTAATATTATAAATCCGATTGTGTGCAAATGTTAGGCTGAAGCCAGCGTCAAAATAGAGCATTTAAGGATCCTTTATTTTTGCATATATGTTGATTATAATCCTCAAATGAACATAGGCTGGTTTTTGTTTATTTTATTCAAATATTTTCTTTAATAATTAAAGTTTTCATTATTTTCATAGAGAATAAAGGGACATTTTTCCTTACAATTTAACCATTTTAATTTATTATTGCTAGGGCTTTGATTGTTGCCAATAAATAAAAACACGGAAAAATAATTTTTCCCCAACAACTAATTTTCAATTGAACGATTTTCTCGTGAAAACTGAAAATTAAAAAAATTCAAAAGAAGGTGAATTTCCGTGATATTTGAAACAAAAATATGGAGTATTTGTTATTATACATGAAGTATGAATATCGGTTAAAATAAAAAGATATTTTTCTGTCAAAAACTGCGTTATAATTAGAAGGGAAAGTGCAACAATAATTATATTATTAAAAAATAGATTTCGCTTGGACCATGGAACTATGAAAAGGATCTTCCTCGGCTTGGACAAATATGACGTCATAAATAAAACATGTATTTTCAAATATTCGTAATAATACAAGGAGCATGAATATCAATGTATAATGAAAGTAAATAGATAATGGACGTAATATTTAAGATGAAAAACTGAAATATTTTTTATCGATACTGATTAATAATTAGCTTGAGTACCAGTTACACACAAATGTGAGTTTTCCGCTAAAATTTAAGTCCTGATTGCCAGAAAAAGAAAATTAACAAGAATTGTGCCATTTAAATGAGATTTCTCTGAGGAAAAAGTGACGTCATATTTGAAATAAAACGGGAATTTTCAAATGTGTTTTAGAAGGAGCGTGAATCAATTCATTACATTAATAATACAAGAATCGGTAAGTTTAGAAAGTAGATGAGTTTCACGCCATATTTAAAACGAAAAATTTAAATATTTTTTTTAGCTATACCGATTATTATGCATGAATATCAGTTACATACAGATGAGAGTTTTTTGCCAAACACCACACCATGATTATTAGGAAAATAAAAATAATTACGAATCTATTATATTAAAATCTGACCGCCTGTTTGTATTTCGCAGAGGATGTCATAAACTCTCAGAATTTAAAAAAATGATTTAAATTCCGAGATATTATTATTATTATTATTATTATTATTATTATTATTATTATTATTATTATTATTATTTGTAAATTTAACGGAGTTTCTCTAAAAATGGCAACTAAATTATTCCAATTTTGTGGATAAAAAGAAGAAATAAACCGGAATAATATATTTTTTCTCATTAAAACTGAAAAAAAGAATTTATTTTCAATTTGAATAGATGGTGAAAGAAAAAAAAATCTTGATTACAGTAAATTTTTTAAAAAATAAAAACGTATTTTCACATATTCAAACTTCATGAGTCAATTTATTCTGGAGAACAAATATCGTCTGTCAACATATTTTCATTTAGAAATATAGATTTTTTTTCAGTTATAGTACAGTGCCTAGAATATAGGCGCTGTAGTTATAGATTAAATCAAGGAGGCAAATTTAAGCTCCTTGTATTTAGGTCTACAATTATTGCTCCCTATTCACAAGAATTGAATTTAATGAAAAAGAATATACTATTTCCATTATCTTTGAAGGATGGCTATTAAAACGTTTCACAAAGGCGTTAAAAGTAAAATGGTTTACCAGGTAAACTTGACATATGTTTTTACATAATTCGCCGATTTCCACGATTTTATTTGGCCCGCTTTTTTTCATTGGTTGCAGCTTCCTTTTCGTGATTATTTGTCACAAAATCACTTTTTGAAAACTTAGTTATGTCAAGGCCTCTATAACATAGAAATACTGTATTGTCTCCTATGGAATGTGATTAAGAGTTAGTTAATTATTTACGTTTCTAATTATCGGGAATGAAATATTTTGCATAATTAATGCATTTATTCTTCTTTTAATGATACGTGAACGAAGTCACGGGTAACAGCTAGTTTATTTATAAGCAGCAATATTTATATATAATATTTATAAAGCATATGTATTTATATTTTTATATTAGCATTATTTCTATCAATAGATATGTGCTGATAGACAGATAGGTAGATATAAACTTAGATATGTATGCTGAGAGATGCTTGTAGAAAATAAATAAATTCACTCACATAGTTACGCAAAGGGCAGGATACATTACCGTCTATGGATGATAATTTTTGAAAACATGTTTTCAATTGGTTTATGCGTTTATTTTTCTTCATTAAATTTTAATTTAATATGAAGTGTGTTTAAAAATCTGCAGGTAATAGACAGGGCTTACAAAAACACTCAAGTGTATTTCACCCTACTGACTGAAATAGCTGAAGGTGAATTTTTGACTGTGCTATGCATTTTTTAACATGCTAAATTTAGCACACTAATAGTGTATAAACAGATCATATGTGCACATTATATAGTGTATATACAGATCTATAGATCATGTATGCATACTATAGTGTACATACTGATCTACAGATCATGCACAGTTGTTATTAATTCATCTAGACGTAAAAATTTAATCTGGATTATTCTAAAGGACTTAAACACTATTTAAAAACAGTTTATTATTTGTAATTGAGTCCACATAGAACCTCTTTTCCCGTGACAATGCGTTGTCTTTCTATAAAAATATGAAATGTTAGTAGCGTATTTGTCAGTAGTTATCTTCAACCTTCCATTAACAATATGACAAATATTTCACAGCTTGGAAAACTGAAAATTTAATACACATGCTAAAGTTTATTAAAAAGTACAATAATCTAATATAATTTTTTTTATGTTCTATTTCTTTTCGCAGCGTAATATTTAATGAACAGGTTTCTCATGCATTGTTTAAATGAATATTCTTAAATTTTTGGGAAATGTTATATTTTTTCTTCTTTTTATGAAAGTAGCTTTAAAATATGCCAGTAAACCCACTACCTACAATCATTACGTTCAATCACCCTTTGTGCATAGAATAATTTATAACTTGTCATATTGCTTGAGATTTCTATTTAATGAACAAAGTTATACCTTTTGTTCCTTTTTGAAGGATCTAAATGTTAAAGGAAATTAAAGTGCATTTAACTGTAAAAACGCTAATGAACTACAAATCAGTAAAATTCACCGTTTGTCAAAGTTTTAATTAAAATTGAATTTGTAGACAATTTTTCTTTAAAGTGCAATCCATAACCAATTTAGCTTACTAACGACTTTCTTGAATCATGTGGATTAATTTCATTGTATGATTGCAAGGTTGAAAGCGGTACTTACTTTGAAAGTTTGAAAATGGATTTTAATGATTTATGAATTATTAAAATCCCTTTTCGAAGTAAAAATAAAATAGAAGAAGTCCTTCCGTTTAAAAGGTTTATTAAAAATCAAGGAAACGTACTGTTATTGTCAAATATGCTTTCTCAAGGGAAAATCTGTAGAATCTTAATAATGGAATGTGAAATTCGTTTTTGGAGATTTTTAATATAAAGAGAAATGCATAAAAATTGCAACACATCGAGGTCAGATATAAAGTAAATATTAAAGTTATAGCTTTAACATTTTCATACAAATAACGGATGACTATAAACTATTGGCAAAGTTTGCGATACTTGTCACAAGTATTGCAAGTGAACCACGAATTAAAATGAAAATATTCATTTGACAGGATACATTTATTAAATGTTGTCTTTCTGACCATATTGATGCTGCATCGGCTGATAAATACAGTTCCACGATTGAATGAAGTACGTTCACTGATTTAAATTTCAATAATAGAATTTGTAGAGTCCATAAGTGTACTTTTATCCATTGAAAATAATAGTCTGAAAAATATGGTTCCCGTCTTCAAGAACCACCTCCCATTGTCAAATATACCGTCCAATATATCCACTGAATTCTTCCGTTAATGAGCACCAATTTATGTCAAGGTGTTGATGGCCTGGGTACGGATGCTTTGGCTTTCGTGACCGATAATAAGTTTTGGATGCGCGGCTGGAAAAGTTTCTCTCCGAAGCACGGCCGTAATAGATACGTAGAGGGACGTGTACACTGTTTAATCGTTGTCCGCAAACCTAGGGATAATTTCCTGTAGAAAAATCAGTAGATACGCAAAGCAAAAATAATGAAGAGTCCTGGGTGCTTGCAAAGTTTTCTTTTATTGGGACTATGACAAAGATGATAAAATTGAGAGGTGGTCCTTTCACACAAAAACTAATACGACTTCTCTATGCAGAGTTTAAGTGAAGTCTCACCAAGTTTTGCGGTGCACATGTGCGTCAACATTCATTATCAAATTTCGCCAGACGAACATGTGTATTAATTTAATCGCCATTCGGAAATTTGAGACGGTTTAGTAGATAGCTATATATATTAATTTTGCGTGGGAGATACAAGGCAAGCATGCAGTACTAGGTGCGTAATCATAATAGCATGATTTGGAAGAGCAACCCTGCGGATTGTTATGATAACAGCGGAAAATGTAATATAGGGTGTGAATAGATTTTAATGAGAAATGCAAGACTGGAAGTTGAAAAGTATGCACTGTTTGCATTCTAGTTACAACGGACAATTGAAGTTTGATATAAAAAAGCACCGCAGATGTAAAACATCTGTAACCTCTAATAGATTTGTGGATCGGATATTGCTGTTAAAAGAATACCACAGAATCAATGTACGTGTTAAAATAACCGTCGTCGCATTTTAATTTAGAAGGAAAATAACCTTTATGTGGTTAACGAAAGATGCGGAATAAATGAAAGATTACGTATACATGATTAAATAGCATATAGCGTGGGATAGTTATGATTTTAATTTCCAATCTATAGAATTTAAATAAAGATATAAATTAACTTTTAGAAAATATTAAGAATTGTAAATTTTGAATACAATCACAAATATATATGATCTCTACATCATAACTGCATCTTAATTTCTGGACATCAGTGTATAATACTGTGCATTCTTCGTAAGCATTGTTAATTGTTCGTCCAAAATTCAGCTTAGTAGTGCCTGTTGAGCGATATTCACTCAACCCTAATCAGCACCAATTTATGTCAAAGTCTAACAGAATAAGAAGTTTGCTGAAATTTCTTAGATAGCACCCCACAAGATTTTGTGATTTATATACAGATAGACATATTAGAAAAATAGTCAAATCATCTTTAGGACATCCCAAAACGTGTAAATCCATAAAAAACAGAAATCGAAAACTTTCTTCTATATAATATATAGAAGAAAGTAAAAAGGCAAGAAAATGAACTTTTACTACTTGAAAAAAATGCTTAAATAGAACTGAACAATGTAAAGTGAATTATTATTTGTAGAATTGCATTACAAATTAAATAGGTATGACATCTATACTAATATTATAAAGAGGTATTGTTTGTTTCTTTAACAAAATCTCTGGAACTATCTAGCCGATTAAAAAAATAATGATGGCAAAATGCTGGTGACCATTTCTGCTCCAACATAAAGTATATTTTATGTTGGTACAACACCCCCGTTGCAAGAGCAAAAAACTTTCTAAAATTGTGATTTCTGTGATCGGTTGGGGTTAGAAACTTGAAAGAAATTTGGTGGGATGGCTGTTGTTAAGATGTAAAATAGACTCGCTATGAACGGTTTCTAAAAGTTCGAAATTTAAAAGGGTGAAATGAGTGGAATACGTTTATAAACATTCTATATTACGATTAATTTGGAAATATTATGACTAAAATCTTGAAGCTTAACATAACTGTTACTTTTAAAAAGTAAATACTCTCAACAGAACAATTTCTAAAACATTCGAAATGTAATTGGGTGCAGGAAGAAACAAGAACGAAAAATCATGCATCAAGCATAGATATTATGTAGCATTTACCAACACTTACAAAATATTTTTACAAATCTTTACAGTTTAATAAGGTGAAAGATGATATATAAGTAAATAATTTGGAAAGTACATAACATATTTAAAAACCCAATTTCAGGAACGATCAACAATATCCGGAAAATATCCGAAGTCTTTTGGCAGCCCTGTAAATGATCTATAGATTTGTATATATCTATTACATTGAATGCTAAATTTTAGTTCAGTTAGGAAACGCGTAGAACAGTTTAAAATTCCCCTTCTGAAATTTCCGTCAATAAACGGAAATGTACTCGAGAACTTTTGTGCTGCCCTGTATATGATCTATAGAATTATACACACTAAATAATAGGCAAAAAATGAGTTAAATTTAAAAACGCGGTCAGTAACTGAAAAAGCACTTCCAACAATTATTGCTAACAGATAGTACGTAATTCTTTTGTGTGTCCCTGTAAATGAACGATGAAAGTTATACACACAATATTCTATAGTAAGCCTTTTGTAATGCACCTTATATCTATTTCAATATGTTTGAAATAGTGAAACATTATAAAAATAAACCGCAAACGATTTTTCTCCGTAGAAAGTAAAGTAACAGAATTCTTTTGAGTGTCCCTGTAAAAAAAAACTATAAGTGCTACACACTCCATTTTCAATACCGAACAGGCCATAGTAAACCTCAATAACATATATCAATTGCATGACAATTCGAATATATTTACGTGATTTAGAGCACGGACAGACAGACAGACGGCAGATAGACAGACGACAGACAGACAGACAAACCGAATTCATAAACATTTTTCAACTATTTTGGAAAGTTTTAAAACGTTCTAAAATTGCGATTTCTGTAACACCACTGATGCTGAAAACGTGAAATGTTAAATGTTAAATGTGGTTACTTTTCATATGTAAATGCGCGGTAAAAACGGTTTCTAAGAAAAAAAAAAAAAGAGTTGAAATTTAAAAAGGTGAAGTGTGTGGAAAATGTTCTAAATTACGTTTTATTTGCAATTATTAGGGCTAGAAACTTGAAATGTGCAATAAAACTAGATTCTCCCCACCCCACCCCCCTTCCTCAACAAACATTCGAAAGACCTCATGTAATTTGAATGCAACACAACGGATTGCCTCGCAGCTAGTTTAAAAATAGAAATTAATTTTCAATTTATACGCAAAAAAAAAAAAAAAAAAAAAAAAAAAAAAAAAATGCGTGGTATAGTTGAATAAGCACGATTCAGAAAAAAATAAAATTATTTAAGAATAAAATTGAAATAATAAACACTGGTGTTATATTTCCATTGAAACCGATATTAAATAATATTATAAAGCTTATAAATGTTTATTTTATTAAAAAACTCTGTTTATTATATTTAAATATCATATAAAATATATCTGAAAAATTCTGATATGTTTCACTATTAGTACTGTTATTATTATATTCATGCGAAACTGAAAAATATATTTCAAAATGTTTAAATAAATACGCTTGAATATACTTTACCATATTTTTTATACTGCTAAATATTTCAAATTCATGCGTTCACTATATGTGAATTTTATTAAAATGTATTTTATTTTAATTTCATATAAAGTATAATTTAATTTTTTTTAAAAATAAAGACAGTTTTTACTATAAATACGTTTATATTCATGTAGAATCTGAAAATGTATTTCAAAATGTTTAAATAAAAGCTTTTAAATTTCAGTTATTATAATTTTTAAAATACTCAAACACTAAATATTTAAAAATAAAAATTAGATATTTCAAGAGATAGAAGACGTCTGTTTTATTAAAATATATTATACTTAAACGTCATTCAATTATATTTTTGAATTTGTAATTAAAATGTATGAAAGACTTCGGTTTTACTACTGATACTCTCATTATCTTCATTTGAAATCGGGACTCGTATTTCAAATTGCTTAGAAAGAAAATTTTGAATTTTCTTTCAGAGAATATTTATAATGATTTCACAAATAATTTTTAAATGCACAGTAATACACATATTTTTAAAAGATTTGCTAAAGAAATTCGATGTAAATAATTTAGTTTTGAAGTGATGAAAAATGACAGATAAAGCGTAAATAAATTTCATAATCCATTTTCAACTGACGAACTATTTCCCGCTATATTAATTTGTATGTAAAATATTCAAAGTTGTTTTTGATAAAAGATGAAATTGATATTGAGGTTTGCTTCGAAAAGGGTAAAAGGACGTTTAATTCAATTTAGTTGTTATATTTCAAAGCTTTCTCTCAATTTTAAACACTTTTATGAAGGAACTTCATTGGTTATTGGGAAATGCGTTACTGTAACAAATTTGAAAGGAAACAATAACATTTAATTATTCTAAATTCCTTCTAATTACTTTCCGAACACACATAGTGTAAGAAAAGTTGTAATCGTGATGTATGTGTGTGATTGAAAGATTGAACACGATAACATCTGAACGGGTTTGCGATTGAGCTGAGGGTTGGTAAGTATTTTAAGTGTTAGTTTTTTGTTACAGACTATAGTTTAAAACCTTTTATTATTATTATTATTGAAAACTCTTATAGATTTTTTTACATTTAATGTGTATTTTTTTTAGATTTTTTTTAGACTAACAATACCAAAAATAATTTTTACATGAAAAGTAGTGATTCTATATTCAAGTTTTGAAATTTATTGAAAGCGATACTTTCGTGGTATATAAGCCGGAAACAAATGCTGAAAAATTTATATTATTTTAAGTGAAATGGATTTATCTTTCGTAATCGTCTGCTTGCGATAGAGATAGATAAAACAAGTTGGAAATTGTACGTCAAACGTGACAAATGAGGTGCGTTCGCACTATAGCTAGTTATATAAATATTAAGATGTTGATGATTTTTAATTCTGTGAAATGAATTATATCGTCTGCAGACTAATTTCTGTCATAAAATAAGTATCTTGGTCGCTTGACGATTAAAACTCGGAAGCTCCTATAACAAGAAAGCACCGATTTTTTAAAAAAAATTCTAATTTCTTAATAAATGTCTCGACAAAATTCTGCAAAGATAATATATCTTAAATTTCAAACCATTAGGTTGGGTAGTTTTTGCGTTGTTATATGCGGACGGACGGACAGACAGACAGACGGACCAAGCGACGACAATAGGTGCTACGTATTTATATAATTACGAACGCATCTAAAAATAATCATGCTTGAAAATTATTTTTAAAACTACATTCTAAAAACGACATTTTCAAAACTGATAAAAAAATACTCATTCTGAGTATTTTTTTATCTATAGTTTTTACTTCTACTGAAAATTGACTGAAGTGATTTGTTGTTGGAGACACCACACGGCCTCCTGATGCGATCGAGATGGGAAACCTGGCACGGAGTTAAAAAATGTTTATCAACAAGCTTCCGATTGCAACTCAGAGCGAATTCAAGCTTGAATTCACGACAAATATCTCTGGGGTGCATAACAAGATGCTTTACTGTTGAATATGGCGTGCATAACATTTATCATTCATATACAGGGACACATAAAAATGTTCTTTTACATTACTGTCTATGAGCGATAATTGATGACAGTGTGTATTCAGTTGTGGTTTGCGTTTTTAAATATATATATTTTTTGCATATTACTTCGTATGTATAAATTGTATTGATCATATATAGGGCTATACATAATAACTGGAAAACATTTCCGTTTTTGATTAGAAACTGCTGAAAGTGAATTGTCAACTGTGTTAAGCATTTCCTAACTGAACTAAATTTTAGCATATAGATCATATACAGAGATACACAAAATAGTTGTAATTCATTTCCGATTATAGATGGTACTTACCGAAATTGAATTTTCAAATGTGTCATGCGTTTTCCAAATTGTTTACTTAGGTATTATTTAATGGAGTGCGTATTCTGAATGTGTTGGAAAGTGTTTCATAATTAATGCTTCACGCATGATTTTTCTTGTTTTTTTTTTATTTAACATTTTCATTTTTTTTACCTTTCTCTTTAACGGACATTCATTTAGTTATTAATTGTACAAATAGAACTTTTGCAAAAATAATTCTAATAAAATTTATTTAAAATGCATACAACACAAAGACAAAAAAGAATTTTGCAAAACTATAGTTTCGGAAACTTTAAGAATTATTAAAAAAAATTATTGAATCAAAAATGACACATGAGTTGCTTTATGAAAACTGAAGTTTTATGAACGATTTAGTGCCACAACCAACAAACAAAATTACTTTTGTTTGGGGAAGCAAAATGAAAACAAATTCATTTTCTTAAAAGAAAAAAAAAAGTTTCCCAAATTTCGAACGAAAGAAACGGGCCATAATTTAATTCAAAAATTACTTTTTCTCTTACGTTGTTGTTTGAAAAAGTTTGTAAAATATAAAGCATGGACAAAAGTGATTAGAATTTTTATTTTTAACTTTTTTTGAACGAAAATAAAAATTGTACTCGTTCAGATATGCTTTAGTTTAAATTTCAATTAAAATTCTCAGTGCAAAGTTGGAAAAGTTAAATTACTATGTTTGTTTTTACATTAGTCATCAATGCGAAAATTGTATTTCCACATGATCTTTTCAATTTGGGTAATATATGGTGGAATTCATTGTCGTTATATTCTATAACAGAATTTTTCTAATGCAATAACGTAAGTTGAAAAGCTAATAGAAGTTATGTGTTATAAAGAACATGGCGGATATTAAAAACAACAAATCTTCATAATGTTTGTGGAACTTTTTTTTTTTTTAACTACTGTTGTTTTTATGAAGTGCTCGAGTTATTCTTTTTTAAGCTTATTATTTTTAAAAGATAAATAAAATATAGTTTTCAGTAGAGTTAGTTTTAGAAATCTATGGTAGCTAGCTAAAACATTTTTTTTGTTAAGTAGTTCCAACTTTTCTTTGATATGTTATTTGAATTCAAAACGAGTTTTCTTTAATGCTAAAATGCCTTTTTAGTTATATTATAAATGTTTGTGTTTAAAATATTTATGGAAGTTAATTATTTCTCTTATTTTTTTTTAAAATATCGGTGTCCATATATAATGATAAATTAGATTAGAAAATTTCATTAAAACATAGTTTTATGAAGTACATGCAAACAATTTGAATCTAAATATTCTTCAAATCAAAGATTTTTATTATCGTGCATAGCAAGAGTGGAAACTTGTTAATACGTTAAAACAAACATAATTGAAAAGTGTTTATGACTTTGATTTGTCTGTATTTCGTCTATTCTGTTTCACTGTGGTCTATAGGGAAAAAAGTATTTGCAGTTTACTTTAATGATGTAACACTCCTTCAAACATTATAATATTGGTACGCGTTACTGAGGTGTACTACATTGTACTTTCTATAGAAACTGCTGTGGGTAGAATTTATCGTTTATATACAAGGACGAACTAAATATATTAGTTACATTGCTTTCTATGAGCGATAAAATGAGTTTTAAGCTGTGGTATGGGTTTTTAAGCTTATCTAAATTTTAGTAAACTACGTGGTGTGTATAAATTCTGTAGATCATATACAGGGCTGCAAAAAATGATTTCTTAAGATTACCATCTATGGGCGTGAATGTTTTGAACTGTGTAATGCATGTTTTAGCAGAAATATATTTTAGCATACTAAGAGATGTTTGTCGAATATAAATAAATTCATACAAAGTGTTAAGAAAAAAAAGTGGAAACATTTCCAACTATGGATTGTAATCGTCGGAAGTGCTCTTTTGGTTATGTTGTGCGTTTTACAGCTGAATTAACTTTCAGCGTATGTCGTGGTATGTATACAAATCTACAGATGATATACAGTACTGCACAAAACAATGCGAATGCATTAGAATCTCGGCGAAAATTTCTGCAAGTGAATTTTCAATTGTATTATATATTTGGTAACTGGATAAAATTTTATCACACTGTGTGGTGTGTATACAAATCACAGACATGACTGTGAGAATAGACAGATATGCAGAAATATCTTACTATGGAGTAATAAATACGTGCAAACTAATTTGCTAACTAAGCGTATAATCAACAGATCAAAACAGAGTGAAAAATGTCCAAGCCGAGAATCGAGCCCGACCCTTGAAATAACGCTCCAATGCTGTACCATTGAGCTACGAGGACGCTAGAGATGAGACGGGCTCAGCCAGAGCCCGACACGGGATCGGGCTCGATTTTTATACCAGCCTTCGGGCTCGGGCTCATTCTTTCTGAAACTCACAATTTTATTTATTCTCATATAGAAAAAATAAAAATAACTTTTTCCCCTAAAAAATTACATATTCTATTTCACGTAATTATAATGTTATTAAATAGGATCAGAATGAATAGAAGGGAAAACAGGAATCGTATTTTTCTTTTCTAGTATTAGAATGTTACTTTAAAAGAAAATTTGCGATATTTGCAAGGCGACTGACGACTGGGTGATATAGCGCCAATGCGAAGAGGCTCCAATAATATTTGTTGCTAGATTTTTGTTTGTGACATTAGGGTATTTTTTTATTGAACCGTTTATTTTATTTTATTTCTTTAGCGATCTAATGCGAAATGAATATTTTTTTTTCATTCTTAGTCAATGAGCATTAGCTTAGGCTTGTAATTTTTTTGTCTTCTATTGTGTGCAAATCATACTCGTTCTTCTTATGAAGACAACGTTAGTGATTATACTTTTAATTGTGAACTCTGCTGATGCTAAAGCTCTGCTCTGGACAGAAGTCACTTTCATTCGTAAGTAGATATAATTGCCATATATTGTTATTCCGATAGAAAGCAATCGAAGAGTGTTTCAACTTTTCCTATAAAAGCACAGGATCTTTCAGATACCGGTGTCAAATTTTTAATTTAAGCTGATTTTCAGGAAAATGAAATATTGTTTTAATTAAGGAATCAATTATAAGTTACGATATACACCTTTTATAGGAAATATAAAACGTTGTTTGATTCTTCTGCATAGAAATAGTAATTTCTGCAAATTTCATTCATTTTTTCATAAAACGCACTTCGTTAATGTGTCCATCAGATTTGCTTGTTGGGAGAGAAAAATATTTACATCCTTTTAAGAAAATATATTTTTATTTGATACCAAACTTCTGTTTTGATAAGATAGAATGTAAATTTCCATAAAATTAATTATGTGCACCGGATGAACAGTTATTTTTACGTACGAAGTTTTTTTAAAATGAGATATTACTTCTAAAACAATTTTTAAATATTATGCAATTTTTTACGGTATCGGGCTCGGGCGGGCCCGGGCTACGAAAAGAGAGCCCGAACTCATCTCTAGAGGACGCTATCCAACCTGGCATCTTTCACTCACATATGTCAGTAAGGCTGCAACCGCAGAACAAGATGGAAATATCATTATGAGAAGATAAACCTTGCGGCAAACATAAGACGACACAAATGCTATCGTAGATAAACATATTCAATGCCCGGCTTGGGCTTTTTTCTCTCTGTTGGTTATATGGTTAGTTAGCAATGTGAATAATTCACGTATTTATTATTCAATAATTTCGGGTGAATTTCACTGTTGAAGATTAATTGAAAAAATTATTAAAATTACATACATATCTTACTATGGACAATATTTGCTCAAATTAGATTTTCAGATATGTCATGCATTTTGACTTCACCGTATAAATAGATGCAGTTGCATTAAAATAATCTGGAAGTGTTGGAAAACGTTTCATAATTCGACACAACAAATTTTTTCTTTATGTTTGTGTACGGATAAAATAGCTTTGCTTAGTGAAAGAGCAGCTTTGGCTACCGGCAATAAAATTTCCAAAGACAATTAGGCGATTCAGAAGTGAATTTCATAAAGATTTGCCAGCGGAATAATAAATTAAAAGATGGCTCTGAAATAGTTCAGAGAAAAGAAAAAACGACAATGTTGAGTTGATAAACAGGGACTGATTACATGACCGTTTTTAATTCATACATTAAAAGAGATTGGCTGAAGTAAACCAAACATATATTTATTTACGTACATGGTGCATATAAATTTTCAGACCGAGAACAAAAACGCTACAGTTAACGAGCATTCATAGAGTTTTGCTTAAATGTTCTCAAGATCGCCGAACTTTAGGTAGACATAAAAATCTGTACCCGTGGGTTTTCGACCACACGTTCTCTTTCGAAACTAGACTAAGTTTACCGGCAATATCTGTTTCCCTACATACAACTCTCTGGTATTTCAGGGTTACGGTAGACCTCTGTTCATCTCAGCAGATTAAACGTAAATCCCTACTCTGGCCTCCTGACCATCATATATATGGACCGTTGGGACTTAAGTGGATTCTGGAGAGGTTAGGAGTGGTTTCAAGTACCTGAAAGTTAGAGTCTAATATCTGTCCGTATAACATCGTACTTTAAGTTTTTATGGGAATTGATTGCTTCTATAATGTCAAATAAAGTTCTTGACTGGAATAAATGCCTACTCAGTAAGTTTTATGAGAACCATATGGCTCTGGGAAAGGAAGTAAAAGTACGGACACTTTTACATACTTTTTTATTCGTCAATTAATAATTAAATCAAGAATTCCTTACATTCGTCACAGTCTTATATCACACCACTGAACTTCTTTCCGGACGGATGTTTGAAGAATAGAATTTATGTTGAAAAAGTTCACAACTTGGTAGAATCATCCCAGAAATAATTACTGGAATCTCTCAAATGCTTGAGAAAATCTGAGTAGAAATAATGAACATACTTGATATTCTCTGGATGGTGCTTATGTTGAAATTTACTGAGCTCTTTTCATGTTGTAGACCATTTGATTAAAAAAAAACTTTTCAGTTGCTGAATAAAAGTAATTAATATTGTTTTTCTATGGCTTACTATACACATTTTTTATAACTCTTTATCCAGCGGTTAATTTATAAACACTGTAAACAATCTACCTCCAAAATAACTTAAAGAAAGTACATGCACTCCTGTTCTTAAAAGATTCCTGAAACACAAAAGCTATTCGTTAATATAAAAAGCTGAACATATGCACAGCAAAATTTTGATAATAGGTTCTCGATTAATGATGCATCTTTACAAATGACGAAAAAAAAGCATTATTGCGAGGGTTTAATTTATCCGGTAATTTATCTGCTCCTATTTTTTCCAGATCAGTCATAATGCACCCTTTAATTAAAAGATGACAATTAATATTGCCTATCGATTTTCTGCTCATTTTTGTATTAATTGTTATTTATTATCTTATCTTTTTAACATTTTTCAACATAGTTGACAAGTTTTTATGGCTTGCACGTTATTGAGAATGAAGTGTGTAGGATTTATATACATTTACAGAGACAATCAAAAGAATCCCGTTACATTACATATATGGGGGAAAAATCATTCGCGGTTTGTTTAATCGATATTACACAATTTAAAACATAATGAAACAGCTGTAGTTTTCTGTAGAATATGGAATGGAAAGCTTTTATCCTTAATTTACAGGGTCACACAAAATAATTTGGTTACAGAATGATTAGAAAAAAAGTTTGCAGAGTATTTTAATAATGTTACACTATTTCAAAACATAATGAAATTTACACAGAAGATGCTTACTGTATAATGTTGCTGGCATAACACTTTTTGTTCATTTACAGGGACACACAAAAGATTGCGGTTACAGTACGTTTTATGAGCTATAGATGCTGGAAGTGCGTTTTTAGCTGTGGTATGCATTTTTAAGTTTAACTAAATTTTTGTATTTTAGAAGTTATGTATAAATGTTTTAGGTCATATAAAGAGCTATAGAAAATGTAAGCATTATTGTACATGAACGTGAATTGCTTAATGGTGTTTTTTAATTGGGTTACCATTTTTCAGCTAAATTATATTTGATACTAAACGATGTTCGAAGAACATAAATAAATTCCTATACAGTGTTACACAAAGAACTGGACCCATTACCATCTATGGATTTTAATTTCTGAAAGTACGCTTTCAGTTGCGTTTTTTTTTTTCTGAGTTAAGGTTAAATTAATACGAGGTGTGTATAAAAATCAGTAGATAATATACAGGGCTGTAAAAAAATATTCAAGTGTAATTTTGTCTATTGACGGAAATTGCTGAAGGTGATTTTCAAACTGCACTATGCATTCTGTCATTAAGCTAAAGTTTAGCACACACTGTAGTTTATATATATATAATTCAAGCACACGGATGCTCCAAAGAATTTGAGTACGTTTCCATCTATTGACAGAAATTGCCGGAATATGGTTTTTGAGTGTGTTTTGCGTTTTCTAAGTTGTTTATTTAGGTAACTTATTTTTTCTTTATAAAAGGTGAAGTTTCGTTACAGTATTCTGGAAGCATTTAAAGAGTATTACATAATCTATTCTTGACGCATGAATTTTCTTTCTTTTTTTTCCTTATTTCGTTTGTCGAATGAAACATTTTACTTTTCTATGAAAAGTGTCTTATTTTGTTATACATACTAAATGCAACACGAATACAATAATCAATTAAGTGGACTTTTTTAGGATATTATTTTTTAGGATGCATTTCGTATGCCTTTATTATTGTAATTCAGTACTGCTGAAGAATACATATATAGATATTGTGATATAAATAATCGAAACAATTATCTCTATAAACACAGTGTCTGCAACAGTCATCTCGTCATTTAACATCTGTGAAGGTATCAACCTGGTTACACCTATTTTATTTTAGGATCCCAGTGTTTTAGGAGGGCGCTTAATAATGATTATTCAAGAATTGTGGGAAGATTTCAATGAAATTTACTTTTCATAAAAAGAATTTCATTTTGCCAAGCTGGACAAAATATTTTTACATTTGTTCAAAAAAACCACGTGAAACTAATTCAGACTTGTATTTTTTATTGACGCAAATAACAAGTTTTGCCACCGAACCAGAAAGTCGAACGGCTTATCCTTTACTGTCAAATCTTTGCGTCCCATAAAAGTGTTCATAGTCAATGATAGGCCGGATGTTATCCATAAAAGTTATTCTAATAAAATATCGTAGCCTCCTTAACAGTCATTTATATCTAAATTCCGAAAACCCATACATAATCCACAGGGCCGTGCTTAGGACTTTGGCGGCCCTGGGCAAAATAAATTTTGTTGGCCTTTTTTTCTGATTTTTTTAAAACTGATATAAAATATTAAATACAGTACAGATTGTACAAAACTTATCACAAGGGTGAATTAGTGAATTAGCACGGACTCTTTAACACAAAAAGCTGTAGAAAATACATCATAAAAAATGTTATACTTAAAATAAAAAAATCAAATTCCCCATGCACATCAGTATTCATAATAATCATAATAGTTTACTTTCATACTTACCCATGAAATATTCAGAATAAATATGAGTTCACCTGAATATCCAGGTTTTAGTATCATAAATAGTAAGTAAAATAATAAAATACATTTATTTTAAAATTCATTTTAAACTATTTCCCATAGCACGATGGTATGAGATATTTTTGCTACACGCATAGCAAGATAATCTATAAACTAAACTTCGTTTCCGCAACAGCACCCACCCGAACAGTCAAAATCGAAATAATTTCAAAGCAGAATTTGTAAAACACCTTTTATTAATGAAACAGGTGAGATGTACTAAATAAGCTATTTATTCGTCATAAAGCATTTTTTCTTGTCCTTTTTGGCAGCAATGTTATCTATTAGTTTTGAAAAAATTATAGAATTGGCCAAATCGTTTAGAATCTGAATAAGAGCGAAAGCAGGTGAGATGTTTATCAAGCATAGTTGATCTTAAATAAGTCTTTTTAAGTTTTAACTTTGAAAAAAAAGCGTTCTTCTGAAGCAACGGTTACAGCAAAAGTGAGTAAAATTCTCAATGCAATTACAATATTCGGCTGAAATTTATGGCTGAACAATTATTATAATGTTTCCAATGGAGAATTTACATCAATTGGAATTGTGCGTCATAAACTTTTCTATTCTGGGAATAATTCTAAAGAATTTAGGTCATCCATCAAAATTTGTAGGTCATTGCACTTATTTACTTTCTTCTACCTATAATAGAAGAAAGTATTGTAATCGAAAAAATTTTCCACTTCCAGTTTTCGACGGATTTACACATTTTAGTGGTCAGTGATCCCAGAAAATATGTTTTTACAAAATGTCTGTGTGTTTGTGTGCCCGTCTGTGTCTCCTCTTTGTATGATCGAAAAGTGTATGAAGTTATGCATAGAAATGAACCAAATTTCATTTATATGATTTTGGGTATGGCCAGCAGATCCCAGATGATTTTCGGGATATTCCGGCGGAAGAGGGTTCTGTGATAGGAATTTTTGTTCCATATCCATTATTGTATATTCTAAAAGTGTATGAAATTATGAATAGAATTGAACCAAATTCCATTTATATGTTTTTGGCTACGGCCAACAGGTTCTAGTTGAATTTGGGAATATTCCGGCAGAAGGGGGGGGGGCTGTGATAGCGATTTTTATGCTATTTTCTCGATTTTTTGTAGTTGTGTTGTTAATTGGCTGCTTGTATAGCGAAGGGTGCTTCGCATCCAAGTAATTGGACGATTCGCAAGCAGCTGGCGTACATCAGAATGACTAAAAAAATTGATTTTATTGGCGCTGTGATAGCGAACTTCGAAGTATTAACATGTATCAGATAGAAGAATGTTTTGGGATTGGCTCATCTGAGTTGTTAATAAATCAGCATCAGGCATATTATGGATCTGCGTTAGGTCGAAAATGATAAGCTGCGGTTGACGAAGGCAGTCGCACTTCACCGCCGAATCCGGGCTCTCGTGAGCCCATACGAGGTCACGACCAAGGGCCAGTTTATCCGAACACCTCTAATGTGGTTCTCTTTAGCCTGGGGAAAGAGGGGGGGGGGGGGGCGAAGCCTACCTGCGCCTCTCACCCTAACCCAAATGAGTGAAGTCTGCGGACGCTGATCAGCGGTGGAGCCCAAGTAAAGGACACCACCACACGACACTTGGGCGGACGCAGAGACGAGCCGAAGGCTTCGTAGTCAGAACCTCATGAGAGGAACCGGGATCTAGGCCATTGCCGAACCGCTCCCACGACCCATTACTGTAACCACGCCTTCCGATTATCGAATCCTAGGGAAGGAGGAAGCGACTAGTTTATCGGACGTGGCGGTGTTAGGTCGAAAAGAAAACCCAATGTTAAATTAAATGTTTTCATCTGATAAAAACACTCCTTTGTCGACAATGTGACTTGATTAAAGAGGACATTAAAATAACTCTGTTTGAAATTTCTTTTCGGGATCATGAATTTGTTCATCTTCAGCTTCATATGAAATTGATTTCTCACTTTTTTCTGAGAATTGATGATACAGGTGAAAAAGTCATTGCTCCAGGATTCATTTCTAACTCTTCAGCTTGTTCTTTCTTTGATATTTGAGCATTAGAAATACCATTTTCTTTATAGTCTTTACAAAATTGAAGCATATTTTCTATTAACTGCAAAGCATGGGTCGTTTTGATGACAGAACGTTGCATTATTTTGCTAACAAGATTGAATTTCTCCAAAATGTTTTCCTAGATACACAGTATCGTAAGGAATTGAAAGCCTTTCATTTATTTTGCCAATGCAGTTGCTTCTGTCCTACTTTTCGTGTAATTTGACGTTTCAGAAACTTCTACTAACGCATCATAAACATCCCCAATTTGGGAGCGAATAGCCTTAATGCTGTCTACTCAACATTCCTACCTCGTATCAGACAGCGGTTTAACCGTTAATGCACCGTCTTTGAGTAGAAGCAGAAAAAAAGAACGTTTATCTGTTGAATATTTCTGAAGAATGATTTTGCAATAATAAATGATCTAGCCATATCTCTTAATACTAAATTCCAGTAGTACACCATCCACATGGAACGAACAATGCTTTTGAATTTATTTATAATATTTTAGCTTGAACGCCCTTTTACCACGCATATTTACTCCACTATTATAGCCCGGTTCAAGACAGACCTAACTTAGATAAGTTTGTTAAAAAAACTTCCGTTAAACTTATATATATGTATAGACCTGTGCTATCATCTACTGCCAAGAAAAAAATTAATCTTTCAACGACTTCAGTATTGTTTTCAGAACTTAACTGATCGAAGAGTCATTGTTATTTTGACTTGGTGACCAATATACGGAGTACATTTCAAACTTAGTGAAAAACATTTTGATCTGTTAACTGAAGAGCAAATAGCTTCCAAAATATTTTCACTTAGCTGAATAAATTCACTATGAATACTGTTTCCAAGGTCTTTCAATCTTTAATTTCATTCTTGGAAATACGACAGGAATGTTCAAGCAGTACTGGGTCGAAATCAATTCAACCAGTCCCAGAAAGTTACCATTTTGCGAATAATAAAGTTATTCATTTGAACCATGGAAAGGCAAATTTCTCTGAGATAGAAACTAAACTATCAATAACAGGCTTTCAGAAACTGTACGCCAATGTTCTTTTTAAATATTCATAGCTTTTTCAGCAGCAAAATCGATGGTTCAAGAAGTTCGCGACTTATTTTCCGATCCAAGAGTGAAAGCTCCCGAAATGCTTTGTTGAAGTTTCATGAGACGTAAACAGATTCCGGCAAGTGTTCCAATTGTTTTATCCCCGTTTGCAAAGCTTAATATCCGATTTGTTGAATAATATTAAACAAAAGCAGAACACGGCGGACAAACCTTTTGAATACTAATGATCGTTAGCCAACAACGATCAATAACTTCTTGATTTGGCATTTTTCGCATATAAAAATATCCGAAAAATAACGCATTACTTTATTTAATAGGAAGTTAAATGATGAGGATTTCACACAAACAGGCGAATATTCTATTATAAATTTTCTCTGTTTAAAATTACGATCTGGCTCCATAATCCTATATATATTACTTGGATCGAATTTTGATTTTTCAACCGAAGCAGAAATTGTTGAATTTTTCTGAAGTGGTGATTTCTTAGCGAAATCGTCAAAATCTGAAAGACCTGACTATGAAACTTGACTGGAAGTTGAAGGATCTCACTGTAAAGCATGACTGAAAGTTTAAGGATCTTATTGTAAAGTCTGTTCCGTTTCTGACTCTCATCCAGGATTATCTGTAACAGAATTCATGGGAAAGTGTTTCAACAAAGTCTCTTGCTGTGATTTGATAAATTCTTCTCCCTGTTGCTTTCTTTTCCGTTTTCAATAATCGTATTAATTTCGTATTAATTTTTACTACCACTTCCTACTTTTGGCATGATTAGAACTTGAAAGAGAAACTGGATAAAAATTTTGTCAATGATAAAATAATGGGCGAACAAATAACCCGTTCAGGTCAACGTAATGATGAGAAAATGTTGTGTACAATCCGTACAATGCGCACGTTAAGAAATCCATGCTCGCACAGATTTAATTTAGCATTCATATCCTCATGCTAACTTGTATATACTTACGTCTACATCAGTGGTTCCCAACTCTTTTTCTCTTGCGTATCTCTTTTTTTCTCGTTCCTACAAATTGAACCCCTTGTTTTTAAAATAAGTTTTTAAATATTAACTCTTGTTCACTGACTATCTTAAAATCAGGCCTTCTTAAAGACTTTGTAATTACGTTGGGAACACTAACAGTTTTTCCAAGAAAAAATTAATAAATATATATTTTTAAATACAAAGAATATTTGCTTTTTTCGAGAAATTACGCTACACGCCACGTGTTTTATGCTGTTTTGTCGGGATATATATGTTAGCTAAAAGATGAGACTAGGGTTAACAGCGTACAAATCATATTTAAACTTTTTTTGTTGTTTTTTTATGTGAAACGTTTGTTTTTCATAGAATTTTATGTTATTTAAGAATAAAAGATTATAAATTCTTCTATACATATCCAGCTTCCCTTGTACATTGCATGCAAACAACAATTCTGTTTTGTTCTTGAAGAATAAGAATTTCAAATTTAATCTTTAAATATATAGACTAGAATTAATGCATATATAAATGATTAATAGAAGATGAGTAAAATAAAATAAAATTACTCAAAACAACATGTTAATTTTAACTACGACACGCGATCGATAGCTTCTAGGCGCTGTCCTGCTTGGAATTCATCCGAGGAATGATCAGGGTTGGTCCTAAGGTGTGTGGGGGGAGGGGAGGTGTCACAACACCCAACTTAAGCTTCAGCCGACAAATTAAAAAAATATATATAGGCAAATTAAACTGGAAAATTGTTGTAAATTGTTGACAAAAAATTTACAGATTATCTTGTTAAAAAATTTTAGATTTGCAAAAGGGATGTATTCGGCATATTCTTTATCGGGAGCATTAAGAAAAAATTATATTCGGTAATTCCAAGTTCTTTAGAATGGTAGTTCATAACTTAATAAAAATTAATTTCGGTAGGTTATGGTTGGTTGATTTTTTTACTCAAATTATTTATGCAAAGGATAGAGGTCTAATGGGAGGTATTCCATGAGTGGAGGTCTTCAAAAAGTAAGGGGGATTGCGGGGGTCTGGCATGGCTCGTATTTACGTTACATTCGAAAAAAACATTCATAATTTCTGATATTCAGCTAGACTGCGTGAAATCGACAGATTACAAATTTAAATACTAAAGCACTCGAGAAACTAATAGTAGAATTATCAGACTCCAATAATTTAGATTTCAGTAATGGGCAGTACCGTAAAGTATCCGATAAGCAAAAGTTAGAGAAATTACAAAATTACTTATTTTTTTTAAATCAGCAAAGAATCGTCTCGAGAAACATGCATGTTTAGAAAATTTACAAATTAGTGACTCGTAAAGCATTTATTAATATATAATTTAAAAAGAACAAGTGAGAATGTAAAAATATAAAGCAAGATCAAATTTTTGGCGGCCCTCAAATTTTGGCGGCTTTGGGCAAATGTCCGGTTTGACCCCCCCGTAAGCACGGCCCTGATAATCCACCAGATAAAGTTAAAATAGATTTATTTCATTGTTCCCGGTGTCACACGGAACGTTTAAAAATATACGTGAATGGCATTAACAGAATTAACATGTAAACAAACGAAATATTGAGTGCTACTGCGTTAACTTTGATAAGTTGGATTCCATGCGTAATCCAACTTCAAAATAGATCTTCATGAAATTGTGAGAAATTCTTAAAATACAGCTTTGCATATTATTGAAATTCATGAAAAAAGAAAAAGGGCTACAAAGTCCCCAGAATTTGCGGATTATAGGAGATTGGAGCCTCACCCCTCCCCTCTCAATATCAGGACCCTCGGAGATACAAAAAATTCCAGATATAAAATTCGGGACTTCGAATATCATTATATTTTTAGCATTATAGTCAAATTATTAATTGGGTTAACATTTTAAGAAATTTACTGAATATTCTGGAGCATTTACCTCAAGAACAGAAAAAAATATGACAGTTATTTATTGTGACTATATCTATTTCCATTTAAAGAAATACTGTAATACTTCTTCAAAGTGAATCACAGTTTCCATCCAAATGTAGTGTATCTTCAAAGGTTTCATGTGCTTTGTTGGTACTAGATTCAACATATCTGTTCCATATTTGATACCATGCTCATTGCCGATTACGCTACTTTATTTGGAATTTTTAATTCTGGCTGATGGTCTTGAGTTTCATCCTCATCTTCCTCTTCTGATGATATATCTGCAGCTCCACTTCTGATAAGTAGTCTTGATCATTCCAATCCCCACATATCGTAGCATTATTGTCAGAGCTATAAGATCTCCAAGTGTTTCAAGATAGCTGGCAAGCAACGGGTTATAAAATCGATCGAAAAAAAATCTTCCAAGAAAAAAAAAAAAAAATAAGATTCCTTGAAAACTAAGAATTGTAATTGTTTGGTCCAGAAAATATTTCGAGATATCGAGTATTACAGAGAAGTAAATTCACTTTTTTACTTACCCATCATACGTAGTATAGGGTAAGTCTTGTAATCGTTTTGAAAATCGAAAAATTTTTTTTGACGGATTTACACGTTTCAGACACTGGAGATTCCGAAAAACATATTTTTAGAAAAAAAAATTTTGCCGTCCGTCTGTGTGTCTGTGTGTCTGTGTGTGTGTGTGTGTCTGTAAACGCTCTATCTCCCGAAAAAATTGAGATAGAGACTTGTAATTTTGGATGTACTTAGTATGTAATAATGGGAAGAAGCCTATTTCATTTCAATAACCTCGATTAACCGGAACAATTTTTTTCGGACTCTCGAAATATTCGTTCTGATGAAAGGTATATAAAAATTTTCGAAATTGTTTATTTTAAGAAATGAATATAAAAGACAATAAAAAAACATAAATTTTGAATAAAGCATGAAGTCGATCGGATAATTAGTTGCCGAGATATTTGGAATCCTATTTTCCACACTCTTCGATTTTTCATGACCCTGTATTTCATCCAAATTTCACTTCAAATATATATTTTAATTGGAAATTTGACGCTAAATCAGATGCAATAAACCGCTAGTTAATAGGATTATTATTTTTGGAGTTATAAGGAAAAACCTCTTTCAAGCAATTCAGTAATCGAGCCTTTAAAGTTTGTGACGTCATCAAGCCACGATTTTATTTGAATTGCAATGCATTTTATAAGTAGTTTACACATTTTTATTTTAATATTTTACATTATGCATATCAATGATGGGTAAGTATTACGGTGGCCCCCAACGACTAGTTTTTATTGGGCTAATAGCAAATGCTTAGGGAGATATTGAGAAATGCATGTTATGATTCGTGATGTATCGAAGTTTGACTTAACGAATGTACGACTGTATTTGATTATTTAAAATAACTTACGCTGTATTAATTTTTGAATTTAAATTACAGTTATGACATATGCAATTTGAAATATTACGATCGAGGCTGACGAAAAATACAGGTTGTCGCACTACGTTTCACGTTCGTCTCCCTTCGGACCACAAGAGTCATGTGATATTCTTTTCATGCGCCTGCATTCATGTTTTATCGGAATCTGCGTCACGAAATGCGCATCACGTTAATCACGTGGTCCGAAAAGTCTACCTGTAATACCGTGCGGCAGAATGTTTTTTTCGTCAACCTCGTATTAAGTTGCTATGACGGTAGTTTAGGAGAAATTTATATTTATAGTTCAAGGAAGAAACATTTTTGTCTGATAATGGGTAACAATAGACCTAATGTTAAGGCACTGGACAGTTCTTCCTTATTAAGGAGAAATATGAGTTTATTTTAGAAAATTGCAATGATGATTTTTACAGATATCGCAAAGAAAATATGTTTCATTTTGGACATCTTATAGTTCAATGTGTCCTATGATAAATCTGAAAATAAATTTTGCAGAATATAAATAAGGATTTTATTCTTTACATAATTTCCAACTTAAATTATTCAAAATTAATTTCAAAAATATGTTTCATATTTATCCATCAAAAGTATCTTTTTTGATATACATGATTTTTAATAAAACTGAAACAAACTCATTTTACAGAAGATACAGAAATAAAGTGGAAAACTTTTCAAAATTTCACCCGAAGTTATTATCATTATTACTTCTTTCATTGATACTACCATCAAAACGATATTTTATTCATTTGGGGCAAATAATATTTCTAACGGTACAGAAATACTATTTTAACATGAATTTTGTGAATATATATATGTATTTTTAAATCTTTATTTTTAAAAACTTTCTAAAATAGTTTTTAAAATTTAGAAAATCATTTAGAAAGCTTCAAAGCTACATGAAAAGTTTTGCTTAAACTCTATAACTTATGCATGTCTGTTGCACATAAATGCAAATAGTGTAAAAAAGAAAGTTTTGAAGTAAAATTATTTTGTTATTTAATGAAATAGTACAGGGAGGTTACAAAATAATTTTTCAATTTTGGAGCTATATGTAGCTAAAACTAATAAACGAAATGAAACAAATTTTTACATTTAAACTTCTGAAGGCATAGAGAGATAAATTCTGTGGAAATACATTTCGTATTTATAACTTTTTTTGTAACTAGAAGTTGTCTATATAGAACATTTTGGCGCTGTCGCAATCGAAAATAGTCAAATATTTAAGTTAATCGATATTAAATGAATTATGCATTTTTTGTGAATATCTGACAGCAACTTTCAATTGAGAAGTTATTGGTAATGTGCAGACGAATAATTCATTTGAATCTCTGAAGAACTATTAGTGATATCACAATGTTGATAGCACGGAATTCCCTCGAAAACAGTTTATGTAAATATCTACAGGAAAAACGTAGTTTTTAGGCGTGATCAGGTACTATTGGGCTGTGATACACAATAATCAATGGTCCGGAATACTGAAAAAGTAGACTCTGCAGAACATAAGGAATAAGGCAAGCACTATGGAGACTTCCACTATTTATTGTGAAGAAATTCTGTATTTATACACAGGTTACAGAAGCGATTCTTCGGCCATATGTATGAGAGTGAATTTTAGCAACCAAATGAGAACACAGTTTTTCCAGGGTGACATTTTTAGAAGGATGAATGTAGAAGCAACTTAGTGCAGGAGATCAGAAAATATACAGTTTCTTTCGGGTGGTCCCTTGGCTGCATTTTTGGAGCTTAGTTAGGTGTTGTCTGGCCGAAAAGAAGATAATAATCAATGGTCCGGAATCCTGAAAAAGTAGACTACACAACATAAGGAATAAGGCAATTACTACGGAGGCTTCCACTATATTCTGATGAAATTCTATATTTATATGTATTTCTGTATAGATAAGAAATGATGCAAAACCCCAGTTACTATTCTCGCCAAAGATTTTCCTTTTCGAATGTGCCGGCGTGAACTTTAGAATAGGTTACTAGAACCGTTAGAATAATTTCATTATTGGTTCATAATTGGCGACAAGAAGGGCGTGCAAATTTGGCAATTAAGCACACTTTAGATAAAAATGAAGAAAATTCTGAAACTGGCGGTTACGATGTTATGAGAAAGTGGGTAAGAAGCATGTAGTATTTTTGATTTTTTTGAACAGAAGGCATGTGAGTAATGATGAATTGCATTCTTATGCGAAACAGTGACGCCAATCTTTATGAGAACCCAGCTGCATGTTGCAAAAATGATGTACTTTTAACGATATAAGCAATACAAAGTTCACTGCAAATAATATTTGATCATGAGATAATCATTTTATAATTTTTGTTTTTCTTTTTAAGATACAACTGCCGAGAGAGAGAAATATACGTTGGAATGAAGGTCATAAAGAATAGATGCAATTTTGACTACATATTTTCGTTGCACAGAACAGATGGGCTCTCTTTTAATTCACGGGGAATATATATTAAATGCGTTAATGAAGAAAGGGAAAATATATTTACTAAAATAATTTAAATATAGATTTAGTTTAAATTAGAAAAGTATATGTATGGTTTCTTTACCATAAGTGTGTCAGAAGTTCAGTGTGTGTCCTACCTTACAAGTAGCAAAACACAACGACTATTTGGTACAGCAAATGCCTCTGTGAGTGGCGACATACGCATAGGGTACATACTCATAGATTGGAGTATTTGTAATTATATCCTAACTGTCTAAGTTCAGACTATTGAAACTTGGTGATACTTGCCTGTACGAGTTACAAATACAACTTCACAAGTGTAAAGTTGTTTAAACAATAGTTTGGCAACAATGTCAGGCACGTTGTGTTCCGTAACGACCAATCAAATGTTAATGCCGGTATGCTGTTGCTTGCTTACAGAGGCATCCTAGTTTTAGCTACAATGCCTCCATATAAGGGAAGTTATTTTATAATTGCGGGCGCGAATTTTTTCTTAACTGATTTTTACACATTCAGTGTACTTACGTGACTCTACACAAAAATTAATTCCGGTATGTGAAAATTTCGATTGGATGCAGATCAGGAGTCGGAAAAACTACTTTTTTTATTGAATCGAACTGCAACTACAACTACTTTATCGAAAATGTAGTTAAATACAACTACAACTATTTGTTTTAAAAAGTAGCGACTGTAAATTACTTTTCTAAAGTAGTCACTACTTCACTACTTTAATATTTTGTCAAAAGGTTCAATTTACACTCAAAATTGAAGAAAAAGACTAAATACAGTGCGTCCCAAAAGTGTATAGACAACGGGGTTTTCTTATTTTATAATTGAAAAATAGGAGTAACAATTTAAAAACAATTTATAATTATAAATAATATAAAGACAGTAATAAGGCTAAACAAAATAAAAATATTGCACAATCACAGACTTTTTGAGAAAAATTAAAACTTAAATTTTACTGTCTCAAAAGTTTATAGACAACTCATTTTTTTCCTTTAATGTCAAATTTTTAAGCAGTTTTTTCTAATCACTGCAAAAAACGTGATCAGGCATATTCAAAACAATAGATTGAACAAATTCCGGCTTTAGAGAAAACAAACTTCGTTCAATTTGCAGCTTGAATTGTAAACCGTTGCAAAATGACGCCATATAGTATATACGTCTCTAGCTAATATTCCCCAGAGGTTCGCTGTTGGGACCTGTATGGTCAGGACTTATCACTGGCCAGTCCATAACAGTTACTTGGTTTTGTCTAAACCACTGCACTGTAGAGTTGGAAACGTGAATGGAGCAATTGTCTTGCTGGTATATCCATTTGTCCCTATCTAGAAACTTTCCAAATGGAAGTAACTGTACTTCAAACTTTTTCTGGTAACTATTCGATACATTGACGACCTTTCAAAAAAGCAATATCGTTTGTTCCATTACAAGAAAATGCTTCGCGTGAACCCCCTCCTTGTTGTCTGCTGACAAAAGTTCCTGGTTCTTTGTGAATATCGTGCCAGTCATATGCCCAACCATCAGTGACAGCTAAATTAAATTTCTTTTCATCACTGAAAAGAACACTGAATCATTCATCTGTCCCATTCATGTGATTTCGGGCCCACTGAACTCGAGTGTCTTTATGCCGTTTTGTAAACTTTGGCGAATTACGAATTTTGCAATAATCTAGAAATGTACTAACCTGCAGCTGTCTATGAACCGTGCATTCTGATAGTGGAACCCTTACTTCTTTAGAAACTGACCATGCAGACAGGTTCTGTGTTGAAACCAATCTCAAAATCTCTCCGTCTTGCCGTTTAGTTGTTTTCTTTGATCGTCCAGAACGGGATTTTGTTTCAGAATTGTCACCTTTTGACAGAATTCGGTAATTACCAACTTGCTGCGTCCAATTTTTCTTGCAATGTCCACAACTTTCCATCCACGAGCTTTTAAACGAAAGATTTACAAAATTTCCTTTTTGGAAAACTGGACATTGCGAGGTATCTTTGCAATTAGTCGGAAACGGAAAGACAGTTTTGCTTTTATCACAGAAACTATTGCGTCACTAGTACATGACCTTGAAATATGCAAATTTTGGATATCAGTACTTAATCTGCTTGTCTATATATTTTTGGAACAGCATTTTTTTTGTTTTAATTTTTTCATATTAAATCTATGGCAGTTAAAAGTTGTTTGAGTATTTTATTGTGTTTATTTTATCATTATATATTTTCTTACTTCATCGAAAATGGTTGCCTATAGACTTTTGGGATGCACTTTAATAAAGTGACCCCTCGTTATATCACGTCTACCGCGATACAATTAAATAAGTGCGATATGATTGAGGGAATTAAAAAATTAGAGATAACATACAAAAAAATTGTTTTGTGTTTGTCTCCAAAATACTAGTTTACACACATATTAGCGAAATTAAGAGAGATATAGATTATACAATCAATATTAAAATACAGTTGTATTAAAAAAAAAAAAAACTGAGTGACTCCATTTGATTTTCCGAACCCTTTACAGAATACTGAGGGTTTGAATAAATAGTAATAAAACATTAAATGAAAACTTAGATCTTAATTTTACAAAGGTGAGCTCTGGGAGCGGTGAGAAAATTTTAATATACACGCAAACATCCAAATATATATATGGAATCATTGTAAAAATAGCTAAAGCGAATTCAGGTCACCTCAAAATGTAAAAATATACCAATATTTCTACAAACGGCGTTTTTTAATCATTATAACGGTACTTTGCTTACGCTCTATATTAACGGAAATTAAAAATGCGATTAAACTACAGCGTTATTTTTTTGAGAGGCACGATAACAGAGTTATATGTATGAACGAGCAATATAACGAAGTGCTACTCTTGTATATAATTCATTTATGCACAATCATACACTGCATACATTTTATTTATTATTATTACAGTAATTATTGCATTGGAATATAAAATTACCATTGACGTGTATTTAACATTAGATTTGTTTACTTAACACCTTAATACCCTCGTAATATATTAATTGTATTGAGTTCTGTTCAGAGTTAATTATAGTTGTCTAGTTTTATAATCTAAAATATTACAGAAGAACAGTTCTAAATGCAAACAACAAATAATTCTGTAAATAACCCCCGGCATTAAAACATGAAGGCCTAGTAACGAGTAAATAGTAAAGTGTTGCTAGCAAAAAATATATGCTATAAAAATATATGCATTTTGTGTCAATGAGAAAAATGTATACCTTCAAGTGATGCGTTGCTATACACCTCAGCTGAGAATTTCCGCTGAGATTCGCAATTTGTTGAGCAGAACAAATTTTGCACAAAAGAAGCAAGTTACAGCAACATGATTTGTAGAAATGGTACATTGTTTTTCTGAAGTAGCATTAAAAGTAGCGCCAGCGCTCGCTACGAATTAATGATTATTTGTATTGCGCTATTCGCTACAGTACAACCTTCTGTAAAAAGTAGCGACTGATGTAATTTCGCTACTTGTAGCGCATTACTTTCGACTCCTGATGCAGATTAAGATTTACGCATTGTACGTGGCTGTATATTGAGATTCTGAGAGAATAATGTTTTACATTTGAAAAAAGGTTTCCAACAGTGATTCAGTTTAATGTTGTCGAAATCAAGCTTTTACAGTTTGCTGAGAGAATTCTGTAATTTGACTTTCATGAGCACTCTTAAAAATTATTATTCAAAGTCAAACCATTCTTTGGTATAAAGTAATTGAAAACAGCGTAATATCGTTCTTCTTAATTTTCAAAAATCTTCCTATTAGTTCAACCTTTAAAATACCTTTCATTTTCACCAAAAGTGAAGAAATTTAACAGTCAATCATAACTAATAGTTCAGTCAATAGCTTATTAGAACGAAAAGTAACGGCGAGTCTAATTTTGATGTTGCGGCAGAATATAGATAACTGAACGATGAATACGTAGATACATTCAATTAATTTAAACTCAATCAAAGTGAGTGCTAGAGATAGCATACTATTGGGAATGTAGCGAGTTTCGATTACGCAGAAAAAAGTAACGGGTATAAATTTTCACAGTAAAATAGGTAAGATAAATTTACTTACTTTCATTTTCAGCATTCGCTCCAGGCCTCGTTTTATTCCAGGCTATGTGAAAAGGGATTGGCAAGCATTTCGTCTTTATTTATGAAGTAATCCAAGTGTATATCCATAAGGTAGATTTGTAATACTTTTTTATTATCATCCTCTTTAATAAAAAGGTACGTGTTGCTGACGACTGGGATTTTCGCTAATCGTTGCCACAGATTAATCTTGGAAATTTAAACATTTGAAGTTACTGAAAAAATTAATAGCTCGAAAAGTATTTGTCAGAAAATTGTTAGACAAACTGCGTTAGAATGGTAAAAAATTGTATTTTTCTTGATATAAATTTCTAATCTAATGATTATGTCGTTTTTCAAATATTGAATTTAAAAAATTACCAAATTTTACAATGGAGTACCATATAGCGAAATCTTCACGCATAAAAAGATAATGATAACGGTATTGTGTCCTGACGTATATATACCGACTATAACACGAGTCACAAATTATAGTAGGCTTACTGTTCTGTTAAAATATAAAAGTGAATTATGATGTCGCGAGTGCATGATTTTATTTAATTCTCGACGAGTACCATATTTTTGTCCACCTCAGTGAGGCATATCAATTTCATTATATTTGAAGTATTGTAAATTGTAACTTCATTCAAATCTAATTTGAATCCAACGGAAATGATTTTTCCCCATAGACACCATAGTTTAAACCCCATAGACACCATAATTTAACACAATTATTCATTTTTTTTATGCTGACCTATTCCATAATAAAGTATACAGAGAATTGGCCTAATTTGTCCTTAACAGCCCAAATTTGTCTGACACATTAAAAATGTAATAACGCAATAGTGTTCGTATCGTTTTCAGACATGCAGAAGGACATTCCAAGTAAAGATCCATAGGGTTTTAAAATACAAGTTCAAATTCAAAGTCAATATTTAACTTGATTAAAGGTGCGTGAAGAGAAATTGACCAGCGTAGCTTGCTAGTTGTATATATCTATATTAGTTTTACTAACAAGGAAGGTCTCCATAAGCGCATACTCAGAAAATTTTGAAAAAATTACAGAATATTCTTCTCATGAGGATATATACGTTTATAAAAAAATTGCTGCGGAATCTCGATATAATGTCCGTAAAAAAAAAAAAAAATTGAAAATTTCGTGTTTTGGCGATTTATCGCTGGGTTGGCGACACAATGTAATTTAAAAAACAACATGCATTTACGAAAAATTCTCTTTTAGGAAAAAGTTTTCCACTCTTTATACTGAACTAGTTAAAGTAAGTTTAACTTAAATAATTTCACTTTTATAACTACGGTTTTGCCATATATATTTATATGTACATCTAAAAGAAAATTAACGATCGCATTCTACGGTTTAGAACAAAATTTGAATTGATTAAAGTTGCTTTAAACTAAAAATTAATTGTGTGATTCTGAGGACTGTCAATTTGTCATCGATATTGTTAGTGCCGGAGACAACTAGAGAACAGACTTGTTGCCGTGGAAACAAGGACTTATTCAAAGTCGAAATGTATAATGAAAGAGTGTTTAATCGGACATTTACTGTTAAAATACACTTAAAACTTAACCAGCCTTCTAAACTGTATAAAATTAAATAACTTCAGCAATAGTTAATTTTGTATATGTATTACATAACTTTATAGAAAAAATAATAAACTATTTAATCGTTGAAGTTTAAATTCATAAAGCACTACGCATTTAAACACTCATTTAAACAGAAATTTTCAAATACATTAAAATCGCTTGCATTTGGCGACGAAAAAGTTTTGCTCGCCAAATCGCGTCTTTTTGCGTCAAATACTCGAAAGTATTTTATTTTTTTTACAGATTTTCTGCTGGGATTCCGCAGCTAAATTTGACCGATCTCTTATTACGTAAATGAGTAGCTTCATTAGCATTTTTTTCAAAATATTCTGAGTATGCGCTTTAAGGAGACCTTCCTTGTAAGTATTGAAAAATATTGTATTAGTAATTTAAATAATAATTACTCAATTTATCCATTTTAAAGGTTTAATTAAGTATATATAACATATTACATTTTACACTTATTAATAATGTGAAGTTACATTTAGAATTAAGTGAAAGTGCAAATACATTTTGCATCTTTAACGCGTGAGTACATAAATCGAAGTGATGAAAATGAAAATAAGAGTTTTTCAGTTCTTTTAGATGACATCATTTTAAAAGCCTCTTATTGGAGAAAAACTTATTGCATCATCTGGAATCATGACGTTCACTTTCACTCTGTGACGTGATAGTAAAAATCTTTTTGATTGCACATGATTTTATTCCCTGGTTGAAATCTGAAGGTCTGTTCATTCATAAAGCTAATTAAGAGAGTTCATGGTTTCTATCTTTCTCGTTTGATGATCAATTGCAGAGATTATGTTGGATTAATTTCCAACACATACGAACTGAATTTTTCTAACTCAGTGAAAAAGTGCTGAGGCCAGAAGTCAATCCCAAGACTTTTGACTTAAATTGCCAACGCTCTACTTATTGAGCTACTTGTGCCTACAACTTCGGACACATTTCATTCAGCTAACTTTATTCGAAAAGCATCTGGTCTGCCATGTATACAGCTCAACAGAATAAATTACGCCCCATTTTGTTTTCCAGTTTCGCTACACACTGGAAAATTCTGTCTGTTACATCACCTTTTGATTGGTAATATAAGTGAACAACCGTTAACCATTTTTGAACCTTTCACATTTCTGGTGTCGGAAGGTTTTCTTTCTGTTCATTTTTGTCATTGATAATTTCCTGATCTCTTGATAACAAAACAATCTCGAAAGTTGCTTTTGAAGAATTAATGCACAAAATCAATATCGATTCTGCACGGTCAATATGTGAAAACAATGTCCGCATTATACCATGAGTAGCATGCATTAAGCGATGTCTTTAATATTAATTGCAAATAGGAAATCGAGGAGAGAATAAAATTTCCTTCATTAACTGGAGATACGTCTTAAGCGGAGACGTATTAACGAGAGTTCACTTACCACTATTTTCAAATAGTACTCTTCGGATTATTTATTTGCAGGTTTCTGTGATTAAATAAGGAAAATGTTATTTTTAAAAATAGTGGTACCAATTATTAAATTATATGTTATCAGAAATCTTGCCAAGCAAATTAAATGATTTAAGACTGTAAAATAAAAGGAGAACACTTATAAAACCAAGCATAATTTAAATTATTTTTAAAGTTTCGTATGATCAGTTCATTTGTTCACCATGCTGCATGAGTTTCGCAAATTCACTTATTAATTCATAACCTCTTTAACTATGCAATTACGCTTTTTCAAATTATTTTTTTTAAGTTGCAATTTATTTGTAATATCCTTTATAATTAACTTTCTTTCTGTTTTAATAACAACTGTATTATTCATTTAAACATAGCAATATTTCCCGATGTATTATTTAAACTTTAAGGAATTTAATTTAAAATTTTCGTTCTCATATTATCTTTACTTGGCATAAAAACACGTTAAAGCTTAATTTTAAGTACTAATGTTTATTTTAGCGAAGAACTTTTTTAACTAACGGAAAATTGTTCTTTAAAAAAGTTGTTTGTTTTGACCTTAAGGGACTTTGTTTAATCATTTTTATGGTATGAAAATATTTTTCCTCATATTTCATTTTTAACGATTTAGGGTTACAACTGTTTCCCAGAAATACATTGAAATCCTTTCGAAAACGTTTCGACCTTATAATTAAACAAAAACATTTTTCTTTATACATCCAAGAAAGAAAGAAAAAAGCACACAAAAGGGGAAGCGTAGACTTCAGCTAAACCTTCCAGCAATCTTACATCCCGATGTGCAATAATGATATACAGGGTGGCTACTAAATACTGTTACACTCCAAAAAATAAGAATTAATTTTAATCGTTTGGTAAAACAATTTATTTCTCTATTTCAGCGTTCGGCAATTTTCTATTAGTGCAGACGATTTTTGTTAAAAGCAAATATTTAAAATTATTTTAAGGATGGAAGCCAAAAGAATGCTAATTAAACAGCTCTTTGATCGCGGATTTTCCGCAGGTAAAATCTTTAAGCAATTAAAATGCTTTGTTTTAATAAAACATTTATATATAGAACTCTAAATCGATTATTGGATACTAATAGTTATAAAGATCGACCTAGGTCTGATAGTCTACGCTCAGTTTACACAAAAACGCGCATCAAAAGAATCTGTCAAAAGATACGAAGAAATCCACAAGGTTCTTCAAATAAAATGGCTGCAGAAGAGAAGGTGAGTCGCTGAACTATACAAGTTATTATAAATGAAGACCTGGGTTTTAACTCTTATCGCAAAAGAAATGTTCAAGGTTTGACTGCTGAACAAAGAATAAAAAGATTACAAAGATGCAAGAAATATCTGAATTGGCATGGTAGGAAAAGGGTTGACAGAATAATATTTTCTGATGAGAAGCTATTTTGGACTGAACAGAGTTATAATGCTAAAAGTGATGTCGTATATTTAGCAACCTCCGAGGATATACCTCAAAACCTCCGAACTGTTAAACGCTTTAAGAACAAGATTTCTGTTATGGTTTGGGCTGCAGTGTCAAACAATGGAAAATTGCCTTTGAAATTCATCGATAAAGGGATAAAAATCAATGCGAAATATTACAAACAGGGCATATGCTGACAGTTGTATCCCAAAAAGAATCCGATATTTCAGTAAGATTCTGCACCTTCGCACCGAGCTAAATCAACAGAAGGCTTAACGAGAGTCTACTTACCACTATTCTTAAATAGTAATCTTCGGATTATTTATTTGAAAGTTTCTATGATTAAATAAAGAAAATGTTACTTTTTAAAATAGTGGTGTTAATTATTAAATTGTATATTGGCAGGAAAAATCTTGAAAAGCGAATTAAATGAGTTAAGCCTGTAAAAAAAAGGAGAACACTTAAAAAACCAAGCATACTTTAAATTACTTTTAAAGTTTCGTACGAGCAGTTCATTTGTTTACCATTCTGCATGAGTTTCACAAATTCACTTATTAATTCATAACCTCTTTAAAAATGCAATTTCGCTTTCTCAAATTATTATTTTTTAAAAAGTTGTAATTTATTTGTAATATCCTTTATAATTAACTTTCTTTCTGTTTTAATAACAACTGTATTATTCATTTAAACATAGCAATATTTCCCGATGTATTATTTAAAATTTAAGGAAATTAATTTAAAATTTTTGCTCTTCTATTATCTTTACTTTGCATAAAAATACGTTAAAGCTTAATTTTAAGTACTAATGTTTATTTTAGTGAAGAACCTTTTTAACCCAAGGAAAACTGTTTTTTAACAAAGTTGTTTGTTTTGACCTTAAGGGAGTTTGTTTAATCATTTTTATGGTATGAAAATATTTCTCCTCATATTTCATTTTTAACGATTTAGGATTACAACTGTTTCCCAAAAATACATTGAAATCCTTTCAAAAACATTTCGTACTTTTAATTAAAGAAATAATTTTCTTTATACATCCAAGAAAGAAAGGATAAAGCACACAAAGGGGGAAGCGTAGACATCAGCTGAGATCTTTCTGCCCGAGGCGCAATAAATATATACGTAGTCAAATTGTACGAAACACAATTCAACAGGACGTATATATATATATATATATATATATATATATATATATATATATATATATATATATATATATATATATATATATATAGATGTTTCTGTGTTGCAGAATAGAATGTATGATAATACAAGGATCACACTGAATTTTTTAAGATTCGGCTAAATGTTACAAGTTAAACTTACCAACTATTAGGAGTGTTCGAAGTAGTTCCCTCCAAGACCGATGCACTTTTGTATGCGAATTTTCTAGAAATTAAATGCCTCAAGCTATCCGTTTCTTGAAATAGATGAAACATATGATTTTATAGCCTCTCATCTTAAGAGTGAAAAAGACGCCCACGTGGTTTTTTTAGATTATAAAATAGCCAAAAGTCACACATAACAAGATTAGGGGAATAGGATGGGTGTTTTATGAATTTTCATGTTTTTTTGCCCAAGAAATTCGACTGTAATGGATTGCCACGGTGAAGTTTGAATCCCCTAACATTCACCTCTTGGCGAATTACTGAAAGACACTTAGTGGTATGTATACCAGTTAGCTGTAACTGTTTTTTGTATTTCCAGCGTTATGGGTTTGACTATCCCTGTGCTTCTGAAGAACATGACATACATAACTTGTTGTCTTTTCAAAATTTTCGATGAATTCGATGAATTAAAAAAAACTCTTTACGTGATATTTTATTTATTACATCAAGACACCAACAGATGGCAGCAGGTGCACACTAGACAGTTGATATTTTTATTCTCTCCGGTTTTCATGTGAATGAAATTCGTAAATAAATTCTAAATATGAGTTGATAATTAATTTGGTTTCATATGGTTTCAATTCACAAGTTTCACTGCTCGTGCCAGCGTGATACAATGGCCGCCATATTGGAGTTGGAAACTAGGATTGTTGCCAAACGATAATCTAGAAATTCAGCCTTATTTTCGCGCCACGTAAGAGAAATATATATATATATAGATTTTTTTCTTCTTTTCAATAAAGTTTATGCGAAATTCGTACAGCAATTTTTTAATTTTTGCCAATTCTTTTCCTTTGACACTAAGAAATTTTGCCAGGATGCTTGATTGGTTCGGTGGTTGCGCTACCATTTAGGCCTCAGGTAAGCTCAGAATCGTCATTTGTTTTCTCTTTTTAGCTTGGAGAAAGTTGATAATTCTTTCCAGATAAAAAATCATGATTTTAAAAATGCGATTTTTAGTGTTTTTTGACGTTCCGCTGCGATTTACCCACATTAGTAACCGGAATCCGGTTCCAATCTTTTAGCCTAATATAGTAAATTTTATCCTCTTTTCAATAAAGTTTATTCAAAATTCGTACAGCGATTTTTGATTTTTTGGCGAATTTTTTCCTTTGATACTAACATAAATATCATACATATGATATCAAGCCAAGCATCAAAGATACTTAGATCAATAGCAAAATACAAGAGATCAAGCCCGGAGGGCTTGATTGGTTCGGTGGTTGCTTCCATTTTAGCCTCAGATACGCTCAGAATCGTCATTTTTTTTTTACTCTTTTTAGTTTGGAGAAAGTTGATAATTCTTAACAGATAAAAAATCATAATTTAAAAAGGGAAGGGCGGATTATTTATTAACCCGATTTTTTTTATTAGATTTTTTTCTTTTAATTTCATTTTTTATACGTTGGAATTTTTTTTTTCATGTTATGCAGCGTTGTTTGTTTCAAATTATCAACTAAAAATGACGTCACAAATCACCCACTATAAGTCAAACACCATTGGAGGGCAGTTGTGATTGGTAGCTGATAGAATTGTAGGCACAGTTGGAAGTCAACCGGGCAGTTGCGATTGGCATGTGAAATGGTCGTCAGCTGATTGCAATTCGAACAGCGAGTTGCGAATTTTTGCGATTTGTTTTATGCAATTTTTAGAGTTTTCTCATGTATACGTCATTTATGTTTTTGATATCAGAAATTAACTTACTGTCTTTGTACGTAAAATAAAAAAGTCATTTTGTTTCTGTTTAGAAAGTTAATGATAATTCCTAATTTTTTAACGTCGTTGGTTAAATTCTCTCTATGTGTGTGTATCTGATCGAAACTCCCTCCCCGACCCCCCCCCCCCGTGCCTCCAAAATCAGAACTATTTAATTATTTTAGTCCGATTCAAACGAAACCATTTCTTAGGTCCCCAGATACTATATAAACTTCGATCATCTTTTTAGCCCTTGGTTAAACACTATTTCTGAACAGTAATGACCAGGGAGGAGTATTTTCTCGGGTTCTATGAGCCCAATTTCAGTGAGAATTAGTTCATTCAACTTGAACTAATTAAGGTATATATAACTAATTAAGATACAGATTTAGCGCCACCTGGCGGTAGAAAATGGAACTAAAAGATTTTGCAGCGCGTGCGCAGCACGTCTGCTATATGGTGCCATAGGCAGCAGGGATACGTGCCGGAGTTTCGATCGGAAAAAGTTTTATTTAGAACTGAGTGCACCCCTAGCGGTGGGAAGTGAAACTAAACAAGTTTGCACTTAAAATTTGTCCGATTCAGACAAAGGGCCCGATTTCAACGACAATTTATTCATTCAACTTAACATGAACTAATTAAGATATAGATAACTAATTAAGACATAGATTTGGCGCCCTCTGGCGTGGAACTAAAAGATTTTCTGCGCGTGCACAGAACGCCTTCTATAAATTGCCATAAGCAGCGGGGACACGTGTCGGAATTTCGTTCGGAAAGAGTTTTGTGTAGAACAGAGTGCACACCCCGGGCGGTGGACATTGCAACTAAAAGATTTTGCATTTACTCTTGGTCCGATACAAACGAAATGTTTTCTGACATTTTTCCGAGGTCTCCCAGGTACTAAATAATCTTCGGTAGCATTTTTTCAGCTCTTGGTTACCACCATTTATGAATATTAATATCGAGGAGGTGATTTATTTTCTCGGGTTCTGTGGGTCCGATTTCAACTCGAATCAGTTCATTCAGCTTAACATGAACTAGTTAAGATATAGCTAATTACTTAAGACATAGATTTGGTACTCCCTGGCGTTGGAAAGTGAAACTAACAGATTTTTCGCGTGTGCACGGCACGCCTTCTACACTATGCCGTAAGCAGCAGGAACGAGTGCCGGAGTTTCGTTCGGAAATAGGTTTATTTAGAACAAAATGCTGCAACTGGTGGTAAAAACTGGAAGTAAAAGATTTTGCAGTGCGTGCCTAACACGTCTGCTATTCACGGTATCGTAGGCAGCGGGGGCAAGTGTGGGATAATTTGTCTAGAACAAAATGCATCCCTTGCGGTTGAACTAAAATATTTTCCTGCGCGTGCGCCAAAAATGACTATTCTTATTGAAACCGCAAAAAAAGTTACCGATTTGATAATCGCAGAAAACGAAACAGTTTCATTTTCACTCATCCTCGAGTATTAAGAAAAGTATTGGATTCTTTGAATCGAAACTCTCAGTTTATGTTTCTGATTCAAAAAATGCAAATTTTGTAAAAACCTGACAATAACTTTTTTTTAAATTTTGACCAAAAACTGACCAGTTTTGAATCAAATGATCCAGACGTTTGAGGGGGTGGTACTGAATTTACTTCCGCTTCGGGTAAATAATCTCTATATTTAATTTCTGAAAGACAAAGATGGAAATAAAACTGGAAATGGAACTAAAAGATTTTGCAGCGCGTGCGCAGCACGCCTGCTGTACGGTGTCATAGGCAGCAGGGACACGTGCCGGAGTTTCGATCGGAAAAAGTTTTATTTAGAATTGAGTTCACCCCTGGTTCTACCAGGTAGTCACCAGAGAAAGGGTTTCGTGCAGCGATTTTTAGAGTGATTTCGCGTTTCGTATTGTTTTTTGACGGGACCGGGCTACGCCGGGCGGAACTGCTAGTCTGTAAATAAAACAAGTTTCTGACATCATGAAAGCAGATTTTGCAATGGGGTTTTAAATATGAAATGTTATTTTTTTTTGTTTTTATTTTATGAATCATCCTACGTTATAAAATATTTTTAAAAATGTTGTTTTTAAATTTACAGGAAAAGAGCATGGGATAAAAAATGTAAAATACAGAATTGTAGCAAAATATGTCAAATTTCAAATTCTCAAACGTAAAGCTACCTAAAAGGCACATGTTTAAAGAAATTGCGGTTGTACATTTCCATAATCAGTGAGAGGAAAGACAGCATTTCTTCCCTTACTGTCTGTCTTAATGTATTTTCTTCTGTATGAAGAGCCAATTAAACACACAAGAAAAACAATGCACAAAGTATATTTTTAATACTTTCCATCATAGCTGAAAGTGTTTATGAATTCGATTTGTCTGTTAGTCTGTCTGTCGTCCGTCCGTGCTCTAACTAGCGTAAATATAATCGAATTGTCATGCAATTGATATAAGTTATTAAGGTTTACTATGGCATTTTCGGTATTGAAAATGAAGTACGTAGCACTTATACTTCGTGTATAGGGGCACTCAAAAGAATACCGTTACATTATGGTCTACGGGGAAAAATTCTTTGCAGTGTAGTTTAATGATGTTACACTATTTTAAATATATAGAAATTGATATACATCGCTTAAGTGCACTGCGAGATGCTTACTATCGAATATAGCACGTGTAGCACTTATAATTAGTTTACAGGATAACTCAAAAGATTTCCGTTATACAGGGTGATTTTTTTAAAAGTTGTGAAAGTAAAACACTATAACAAAAGAACCACTGATCCAAATGACCTAAAATTTCACCAGTGTGCTCCCAAAGCAATGGGAATTTTTAGGCATTGTTAAAAAAACTTAAAATCGCACCGACAGATGGCGCTGTAAGGTAGCAGAAACAAAGAATATCGTCTGTGGGAGGAAAACAATGGACGGTACTTTGAGAAACCATCTTCCGTAGACCCTCTGTAGTCATTGGACCTTTTCTTAAATTCTTAAGCGTCCTAAATCTCCTAAGAGCAGTTGCTGCGCTGTCATTATTCTGATAATACAGTTTCACTAACAACGCACGGTCCGTCAATGGCGCAGTCATTGCAAGGATTTCCGTAGAATAATGAACACGAGATGTGCGTACTTCACGTTTTTATCGCTAATATGTGTGTGCCGGGCGCAAGTTCGTCTCCCGACTTTACTGCATGTACAGCACCATCTGTCGGTGCGATTTTAAGTTTTTTTAACCACGCCTAAAAAATACCCATTGCTTTGGGAGCATAATAGTGAAATTTTAGGCCATTTGGATCAGTGGTTCTTTTGTTATAGTGTTTTACTTTGACAACTTTAAAAAAAATCACCCTGTATTATGTTCTATGGGGAAAAACAGTTTGAGGTACATTTTAATCATGTTACACTATTGTAACAATGTCTGACTCACTAATTGGAAGACTTAAGTTGTATACAAGAAGATTGTTAATTATTACTTCCTTCAACTGAAACTAAAAATCGATTCCAGATGCACACGTATAAGTATTCTCAAGATTTTATTAGACTTGCCAAGTACATATAAATTTTATCTCGCTTCTTCTGATCTGATACTATACAGACTTTTATTGCACGATAAATTCGTAGTACTTAAGACCAGAACTTTCCCATCTCTCAACTACTTGAAAAGACGCTATAACTGCATACCAGGGGTTATTAAGTCATTGAACGACTTGAAATTCATCTACAGTATATACTCAAATTTTGAGACGCAAAAGAGGGTAATTCTGTCGCTAGATCCGAGCACAGGAGTCCGGTAATTGTCTCTCTCTCGACCTTCGGCCCTTGTGCCGTGAAATCTGAGTTTTGTCCAGAAAGGTAAAGCGGGTGTCCTGACATCCAAAAAATTTAAAACCCACCAACTGGAAACTAAATGTGTGTCGCTTCTTGTATTTTGTAAAATTTTTGTGTACTGTGAAGTAGTGTTATTAAAATTAATGTTGCGTCAAGCAAGTCTTTTAATTTAACGACTCTACACTATTATAAACATATTGAAATTGATATAATTTTCTAAGGTGCGCTAAAAATGCTTTCTGTAGAATATGGAATGTAAAGTATTTATTATTAATTTACAGGCTCACACAAAAGTATTCGGTTATATAATAGTTTACGGGGGAAAAATAGTTTGCAGCGTATTGTAATTATGTTACACTATTTGAAATATAAGGAAATTGATATACATTTCTGAGGTTTACTACAATATACTTATTGTATAATATAATGTGTTCGTTCATTTATCGTTCATTTACAAGGACACACAAAAGATTTCGGATACAGTACTGTATCCGAAATACTATCTATAAGTGATAATTGGTGTAAGTGCGGTTTCAGTGAAGTATACGTTTAACTAAATTTTTGCATACTATGTGGTATGTATAAATGCTATTAATCATGTACAGGGCTACACAAAAGAATTCGTAAGCATTACTGTGTATCAGCGTAAATTGCTTAAAGGTTTTTTTAATCGAGTTATGCATGTTTAACGTGAAATATATTTAGTATACTAAGAGATGTTTGTTGAATATAAATAAAATCATATACAGGACCACTCAAAGAACTGGATACATGGCCGCCTCTGTATGATAATTTCTGGTAAGTGTGATTTCAATAGTTTTCAGCGTGTTTTTGCTTGAATTAAACTTTAGCTTAATATGTGGCGTGTATAAATATCTTACGGTAGTATACAGCGCTGTACAAAAGAATTCAAATATGTTTCCGTCTACAGGTAGAAACTGCTGAAGGTGAATTTTCAACTGTGTTATGTGTTTTCTTATATTAAACTAAATTGCAGCATACTATATAGCGTTACATACATATCTATAGATCATATGCAAGGCTGCACAGAAGAATGTGAGTACATTTCTGACTATGGCATGTAATTGCTGAAATCTGGTTTTCAAATGGGTTTTGCGTTTTCTAAAATGTTTACTTAGGTATTTTATTTACCTTATTAAACAGCGAATGTTTGTTAAAGTATTCTGTTAGTGTTGGAAAATGTTTCATAATCTATGCTTGATGCATGACTTTTCTTTCTTGTTATGGGATTGGAAGCGTTATTTTAACAACTGTTTAATGGGTAATGTAATTCTTAAAGTGAAGTAGATAAAAAAAACCGATACACCCAATACAATTTAATTGCCACAATTTAATCGCAGAGAAAAAGAAAATAGCTGTTCGATTGGGAATTTTATTCTCTTTAAATGTATGCTAAAAAAAAAAAGCTTAAAAGGCCGTCTCCATATTGAAATTGCAACAAACTTTGTGATTTTCAATACGAACACCTAATTTCGACATCATATTTGAATTCTGTAAAATATACCTGCGGATATCAAACATGACATCATTTGTTGAAGTAGCTTACAATTATGTAGATGCAAAATTTTGGGTTCTGCGTCAATTCGTCACGCACAATTCATCGCGGAACAATTCATCGCGCACAATTCATCGCGCACAATTCATCACAGCGACAACTCATCGCACCGTCAATTCGTCGCGACGTCAATTCGTCGTGGTGTCAATTCGTCGCGACGTCAAATCGTTGCAAGGAAAATGTGTTTGAAGGCTATGATGATAAAAGTAAAGATAATTTATTAAATCCAGTGATCAGTTCAATCACAATCACAAAATGTTTTTTACGTTTACATCTCTCAAAACGTTTTTTTACTTCCTAATTCTTTCAAATATAAGGAGGGCGGGGAGGGGGGGGGTCTCTTGTACCCTGTGTACGCATGTATCTTTTTAAAAATTTTTTTATTTTGTAAATTTTCGTTTTTTTTTAATGATTTTGGTGATTGTATCCTAAATCTTCCGACATTTTTCCGGTATTTAAAGCACTATTTATTCTATCTCTAATTTAAATAAGAAATGAGTTGCTCTAATTCATTAAACTTTCATGTTCTCAGTAGGGAAATCCACAAAAAATCATTGCCTGTAAATTGTTAGTTAGAATTCTATATATCTAAAAAACAAATTATCATTGAATAATTTTACTAAATTATCTTTAATTTTATCATCATAGCCTTCAAAAACTATTTCCTTGCGACGAATTGACGTCGCGACGAATTTACACCACGACGAATTGACGCCGCGACGAATTGACGCTGCGACGAATTGACGCTGCGATGAATTGTGCGCGATGAATTGTTTCGCGATGATTTGTGCGCGACGAATTGAAGTGACACCAAAATTTTGAATTGATAATGTTATATTCCTTTTAAACAGTTGCAAAGCAAACTGCACTTCTAGTAGTTTCTTAAGCATCACTCAAAATCTACTTGGTGGAACGAGCTGTAATGTTGGATTCGCATATTTCAAGCTTCTAGATAACGATTTCTGTTAAAAGTTTTATGGGACTTTTGGGACTATGGGGGTCTATACATATATTGCTCCTCTCGAGCAATATACGTATAAATTTATAACAGTTCTGAAATTAATATTCAAACAAAAAATGTATAATATATTTTAGCAATACATTGAAAATGTGTAAGAATATTTATTGTAAGTGGCTGGTGGCATACCATTATTTTTTTTTTATGAAACTTATGTAATTTTTAGGGTTGAACTAATAAGAGAGTGTTTGGAAGTTTAAATGAATGATATTTTTGTTCTACTGAAAATTTTTCATTATGGAGTGGTGAAACTTTGAGCTTAATTCTTTAACAGTGGACTGTGAAACGTATCCGCAATTGTCATTGAAAATTGGGTATATAAGTTAAAAATATTTTACAGACATAGTGCGAACAAATTTGATTTTTATATCAGATGATATTACACTAACGAAAATCATTCTAACAAATATTCGGTTAACCGCATTAGAAAAGTGTCGCCGAATTTATTTAAACTGGTTAATTATTTCCACGTTTGCCTAAGATCAATACCCAAATGATTTGCTCTGATATCATTACTTAATAGCATGAATTTTCTTCAGATTTAACGTAAAAACAACCGAACTCCTCTCGAGCAATATTTTTATTAATTTATTTTTTTAATAAATAGAGTAAAGTATTCTTTTTAATAAAAATTTAAAAAAATTAATTAAAAAATATCCTTTTAGAAATAATCAAAAAAGAATTGCTATTAATTAATTCGAAATATTATTGTTAAATTAAAGTGTTTAAAATAAAAAATAAAAAATTATGTTTGTGAAACAAAAAGGTGAAAAAAACCCCATAAAAGCATATAAAACTACTGTGCTATAAAAATGTAAATTTGCAAACACACTGAATATCTCGCATGCAATATGTTATGAAAAATTCATATTTTATACAATAGCAGTTTTTCCATACAAATATTTTTAGAGTATGATAGTGTTTAGCCTGCGATACTTCAAAACGCTAAATGGGACTATTAAAAAATGATTGACAGCATTGTCAGATATAGTATCTAGTAAAATCGTCAATTTTAGGCACTTTTGTTCTCTTTTACACCCGTTTATCACGAAGAAAGGAATCAAGAATATATTTGCTTATTGCAAGGGGATTTCAAACAGTTGTAATCTAAATATTATTAAAAAAAAATTTAGATAGTTTGAAATAACGCGCAGTTGTTTCTTTAAGAAGAAAACATAATGCTAAGCCAATTTAGATGGAAAAATATTTTATAATTATTCTCAGCTATATTTACTGAAGTTGTAGGAGCAGAGTTCTGCACCGGTCGGGTTATACGCTCTAAAAAGGACATTTTCAAAACTGAGCAAAAAATACTCAACTCTGAGTACGTCGCATAGTCAAAATAGTTCTGAATCAAAATGACTCGTTTGAAACATGTATATACTCATTTCTGAAAACATGCACACACTCAAGAATGAAACATCATGTGCTCATATTTGTGTCTGTCCATGTTTCAAATATGAGTTTGAACTGAAGCTAATCATTTTTGAGTATGTCCATGTTTCAAAAATGAGTATTATACTGACCTCTATGTGCTCAGTTTTGAGTATGTCAATGTTTCAAAAATGAGTATGAACTGACTTCTGTGTGCTCATTTTTGAGTATTTCCATGTTTCATATATGAGTTTGAACTGGTTCTAATCCTTTTGGAGTATGTCCATGTTTCAAAAATGAGTATTATACTGACCTCTATGTGCTCAGTTTTGAGTTTGTCCATGTTTCAAAAATGAGTATGAATTGACTTCTGTGTGCTCATTTTTGAGTATTTCCATGTTTCATATATGAGTTTGAACTGATTCTAATCCTTTGGGAGTATGTCCATGTTTCAAAAATGAGTATTATACTGACCTCTATGTGCTCAGTTTTGAGTTTGTCCATGTTTCAATATTCTGAGCATTTCTGGTATTTCAGAATTGAAAGCATTGGTTCGTCCTATTTGAAACAAAAAGTTTCATAACAAAATGAAAACATCGATTTACTCAGATTTGAAAATGTCATTTTTCTCAGTGTACCCTACCCGAAAATTTTATTTGCAGTCAATCCGAACCCGACAGAATAATTTTATTCGACCAGAATCCAAAATATTTCCTTACTGAAACCGACATGACAGCCGAAATTGCAAAATGACAACGACATCAACAGCAACAAGAACGAAAAATCATGCGTCAAGCATAGATTATGAAACATTTTCCAACACAGCCAGAAAACTGGAACGAAACTTCATCGTTAAATAAGGTGGAAGAAGACATGTAAGTAAACAGTTTAGAAAGCATACAGCACATTTAAAAATCCCATTTTAACAATTCCCTTCCATAGTAAAACGAAATTAGTCGAATTATTTTGTGCAGCCTTGTATATGATCTATAGATTTGCATATACTAAATAGCATGTTAAATTTAGATCAGTTAGAAAATTCGCTTTAAGCAATTTTCGCATAGATGGAAATGCACTCGAATTTCTTTGTCCATCCCTGTATATTACCTAAAGACTTTTATACACAATACATATTAAGGTAAAATTTAATCCAGATGAAAAAAGAACTTCCAGCAATTACCAACCATAAGCGGTTAAGTATCTCGTTCTTTGCGTAGTCCTGTATATAAATTTATTTGTGTTCCACAAATTTCTATTAGTATACTAAATATATAGTTGAGCAGGAAAATGCATTACATAATTGAAAGCTACCCTTAAATAATTTGCTACCATAGTCAATAATATTTAATGAATTACTTTCTGTAGCCATGTATATGATCAACAGAATTTGTACACACCACGAACTATGCAAAAATTTAGTAAAACTTAAAACCGGAAGCCAAAGTCGAAAACGCACTTTCAGCAATTATCACTCATAGAAAGTACTGTAACCGAATGCTTTTGTGTGTCTCTGTAAATGAACCATAAAAGCAATGCTCATCATACTTTTCAATAATCAATTTATAGTGCACCTCAGTAATGCATATTAATTTCATTATGTTTGAAATAGTGAAAAATCTTTAAATTGCACTGCAAACGGTTTTCCCCCATGTACCTTATGTAACAGAATTTTTTGTGAGACCCTATAAATGAGTAATAAATGCTTTGCACCCCATATCCTACAAAAAGCGTGTTTTAATGCGCCTAATAAATGCATATCAATTTCATTATGTTTGAAATGGTGTAACATCATAAAAATGTACTTGAGACGATTTTTTTCTTATTGTTCATAATGTAACGGAATATATACTTATACTATTTCTCTAAAAGAACTATAAATGCTACACTTCATTATTAACTAAAACGCGTAAAATCTATAAATTAACCAAAAGTACTAATAACAAGTAATTATTAAAATTTAAATCGCAAAAGTAATCGATAGGTAAAATGTATTTTGCAAGATGGGTACACGTCTTTGAATTTACAAGGAGTATGGCACCATTTTTTTTTTCAGATTAGACATTTTCTATGAAATTTTTAAATGACAGAATTCGTAAATTCCTTATTTAATCTCAGATTGTGTAATAGCGATTAAATAATGGAAAAACCTTTAAAAATTTGTGGTGAGTTTATACGTACACCGATTTCGTGTTTTAAATTAACTTTTTGTCAAATTTTAATTCATTTTATTACAGATTACCATTACCATTTTAGTTAAATATTTTTTTGTTCAGTTAAGTAGTTTGTCTAGTTCAAGAAGCTATTCTAAGAAGCGTTATTTCCATATCTGTACCAAATGCAATTTCTAACTGGTTTTCAGTGGAAATAATGAAATAAAAAATATATTAATATACAGCTACAAAACAACATACATTATGAAAATACAATTATACTGCTAATTATTTAGTTATAAATGAATGGAACTAAAACAATTTCTTTACTGATAAGCAATTGGAGTTACATAACTTTTAATTAAGTACATTTTTTACTTTATTAAGTTTGATGTTATGTATTAGAACAACAAATTGAATATTTTATTTTATACATAATTTTTATTTTACACATATTTTCTTTGTAATCCTAGCAACAAATAATTAGTTTTTTTATTTTATACATAATTTTTATTTTACACATATTTTCTCTATAATCCTAGCAACAAATAATTAGTTTTTTTATTTTGCATTTAAAAATTTGTATTAGCAATAAATAATTAGTTTCTGATAGATTATTTTATTTGAAATATTTTCTTATACAATTTGCGTCTCTTCATTTCGAAAAATGTTTCAACATCGAACTCGTGTAGAGTTTATAATTTCTAGAGCTTTGTTTTATACATGTTAGTATGTAAAGGAGTATTATTTAATTAAAACCCTAAGACTGCCAAAGCTTCGTATTAGTTTCAAATCATCCCACACAATTTCTGAAATAAATTTTTATCTTGTCTGATTGGATAACATCACTTCGTAGTAAGAAAAAAAAATTCTATTTTCCGGAATTTTATTCATTTATTTATTCATTTTTATTTTGAGAGAATGGTAATCACAAATTTATTTTAACAAAATAGCGTGTTATATATACATATTCATGTATCCAAGAAATTATTATAATTAAAAAGCAAAAATAAAAACAAAATGATGCTTTTAAAATTAAACTTAGCAGACATTTATATGAACCGTTTATTTTTAATTTTTACAATCTTTACTTTCTATTCCATGCAAATAATAAAACAAAAAAGAACGAGAACGTGAAATGAAATTTGCCGTTTATTTTTTAATTGTAATCATAAGTAAAAAGAATAATTTATTCATTTTTGTGGTAAGCTTTTTACCCTCTTTCAAAAAAAGGAAAAGGTTTTCGATTCGACGTGTATGTAATTTTTTTTAATGTATGGTCACCGATTATTCTGACACTACGCCGATTCATGTGATTTTTTACTTATTGTACTTATTTACTTATTGTACTTATTTTACTTATTATGATTATACTTCTATCTTTACAAGAAGAAAGTATTGGATTCATGAAAATTTTCGACTTCCGGTTTTCCATGGATTTATACGTTTTAGAATGTCCCGAACACTATTTGACTGTTTTTAGAAAATGTCTGTCTGTGCGTCTGTGACAAAAATTTTGTGGGCGCTCTATCTCAAGAACTAATGCACGGAATTTAATAAAACTTTATATTCAGTTATTTCCTGATATAAATTGGTGCTGATTAGTTGTTGGTGAAAATCGACCCACAGGTGGCGCTGCTATGCTGCATTTTTCGCGAATCCCGCAATAGCTCTATCTAGAACTAATGCACTTATTTTCATTAAACTTCAGATTCAGTTAGACCTTGATATAAATAGACGCTGATTACGTTTTCGTGTAGATATCCCAACAGGTGGCGCTGCTATACTGAATTTTTCAAGATTTTCACGATAGCTATATCTCAAGAACCAATGCACGGAATTTGATCAAACTTCAGATTCTATTAGACCTTGACATAAATAGATGCTACTTACGTTTTGATGTAAACAGCCCAACAGGTGGCGCTGTTATGCTACTTTTTTCATTGTTATCACGATAACTATATCTCAAGAACTAATGCACTGAATTTGATCAAACTTCAGATTAGGTTCGACGTTGACATAAGCTGTTGTTGATTAGGTTTTGGTCTAAATCTCCCAACAGGTTGCGCTGCTATGCTACACTTTGCACGATTTACACGATTTTAGTAATAGTCATATTTCAAGAACTAATGTACGGAATTTAATAAAACTATAGATTCAGTTAGACCTTGATATAAATTGGTGCTGATTCTTTTTAGTGTATGCGAAACCTGTGTGAGATAGAAGAAAGTTTTGGGATTGGCACATCCGACTAGTTTTTTATTGCAAGGGGATACTCTCGAATTGGTCCCATTTAAATTTCACTAAAATTGGTTCAGTATTTTTTTAGAAAATCAACAAAAACAAACAAACAAACAAAAAATAAATAAACATCTTTAATTTTTTCATTTTTAATGATTTTTATCGAATGACGTTAAAAAATTTACATTATTAAAGTTACGTATACTGTTTGTGTTTTTTTTTTATAGTAAAAACGTAATTTTAATTCTGGCCTCTTAATAAAGAAAAATACAGAGAAAACGATAATTTCTTATGAATTTAAATTTTTGTACAATGTGTATAAGTTGCTGCTACAATAAGTATTTTAATGTTTGTCAGCACACAAGACATGTAAGCCAGGGAGCTTTATATGCACACTAAAATAAATCCGTGTTGCCTAAAAATGAAAAGATGAGCATAAATATTATTCTGAATAAGTTTTATTGGAAGTTTAATAGATATTCCTTGGGTTTTTTGTTGTATGTTATTGTGAATATCATGGTAGTGCAAAGCTAACAAAATAACAATATGTTTTCCCATATAAACTTGAAGCATAGATGTATTCATAGACGCTCTCCACTTCTGATAAATACTTTTTTTCATTTTCTTTCGTATGTGTCTATCATATATATATATATATATATATAATTTTTTTTTAATGAAAACTAGACAAACAAGTTTTAAAAACATTCCCAGTTCTTTGAAGCTGTTTTGCTTTTGTACTGGATTTTTCTCTTTATTTTCTCTTTATTGTTTGTTTTATACTATAACACAACTAGATAAGTATACTTTCTTCGGTTTTCCCATTTTTCTTATTATCCGCAAATGTTTTGACGAAACTTCCAACAATCGTAAATATACTTTCTTCTTAACCCCCTCCAATCTTCACTAGAAAACCAAAATGACTAGATTCTGGGGGAAAAAAACTTGGTTTTTATGAAACATGTTTTCGAAGCAAGAAGAGTAAACAAAAAAAAATGTTAGTTATTATGTTTTTTTTTTTTTTTGTGTGTGTGTGGCTTATAAAATAAAAGAGTCATTTGTTTGCCTTTGTAATTTGTTAAATAAAAGCTGAATTTTAAGCTAAAATTGAAATCAATAATTTTATTAAAGTTATAAATACATAACTAAAGGAATTATACAGGGTGTCTCAAAAGTCCTTGACACATTTTAAAATTCAATAAAAGATCAAGCAATTGGCTTACGGGTTTGGACGAAAATGCTTCTTATGATCAGAAATTTTGTTTAAGAAAAAAAATAGTTACAAAAATTTTTCATAGATGGCACTGCTTCTGGAAAGTTATCAAGTAGGTAGAATGCCTTTATACATAACAATGGCGAAAGACGTACAATGCGTATGCGCAGTTTTTGTCCAAACTATAGCAATCCACATTCCAGAACTTAACAATACTCGCCCTCTTGCGTTCGATTAAACGAGTGAGAATGCATAAACGAGTATTGTTAACTTCTGGAATGTGGGTTGCCGTAGTTTGAATAAAAACTGTGCATACGCATTGTGCGTCTTTCGCTATTGTTATGTATAAAGGCATTCTACCTATTCGATAACTTTCCAGAAACAGCGCCATCTATGAGAATTTTTTTGAATTAATTTTTTTTTTATTTGCTTAAGCAAAATTTCAGATCATAAGAAGCATTTTCGTCCAAACCGCACTCTCGTATGCCAATTACTTGATATTTTATTGAATTTTAAAATGTGTCAAAGTCTTTTGGGATACCCTGTATATTACTGGACCTTTTTTTTTAGATTTATAATTTTACCTGTAATTTCTAACTATTACGTTTTTTGAAATTGCCTATTATGAGAAAATGGATTTTTCTTTCGTTACACACTTTAATACATGAAAAAACAAAACAAAAACAAGGTTATTGAAACGTTGATCACAATATTTAAAATATCCGAAGCATTGTTAAATAAAGTTTTACTAAAGCTAATAAACAAGTGAAAACAGTGTACTTTATTGTACTTAACTGTTTTTTTTACCATTAGTCCTTTTTCAATACATCGTATCCAAGAGAAAGAACCTTCTTATTTAATTTTTTAAAAAGAAATCGTGGGAGAGATCAACGCACAATTTATCACCATTTGAGTTAAAAACATTTTACAAAAAATGAAGCAAATAAATATAATTTCTAGAATGTTTGGACATATTTATTGATATCGATATTAAATTGAAAGATCACTTGTGGTATGCCTTATGATCTCATCTATGTTCCTAGATGAAGCAAGTACTCAAACAAAGTAACAAAATAACAAATTTATTGGCATCAACAAGAATGTCGTTATCGAATTGACACGAGCAATTTAATCTAACTCATCACCACTCTTCAGGTATAGGGAAAGCCACTATGCTAAAACTTGAGAAACGAAAAATAAACACTTTCCAATATCTAGTCTATAAATCAATTAAAATTTTTTATTTAAACTGATCTATCAGTCAATAATGACTAGAGCACAAGTATTCAGAAAATCTTCTCTAATCTAACGAAATACATGCACTTCCCTTTGATAACTAAATCTAACAAAGTTCTGTGACCTTCACTCACATAAACTTTATTCGAAGTCTCAAAGATTCAAAGCTCAACAATTGCTCAGCTTAACACTCGATCCACCCATTAAACTGGGATGAACTCGATACTAACTCAAACATAATGGCTCGCAGAAAATTTCGTATAGGGTAAGTCGGGATAATTAGGTGCTATCACATATATCCGAAATCCCGTTAAAAATTTCCAATTTTCTCAGCAACAAATTAATGAATCCTATAAAAATATCAACATGCGTCCGAATCATTCGACCACTTTCATTTAAAATAACTCACTCATGTGATCTGGATGGTGAAGTGGATAAGGCAATGGACTTGCAACTAGTAGGACTCGGGCTCGATGCTGGCTAGAAGCGTAAATTTAGCATATCCTCCCGTAGTCGTAAATAGAATCAGAGATGGCAGCACTAGCGTTTTTTTTCTAGCTGTTGTTTATTGTTGTTTGAAACATGGACATACTCAAATGATGTTTTATTCTTGAGTATGTGCATGTTTTCAGAAATGAGTATATACATGTTTCAAACTTGAGTAATTTAGATTCGGAGCCATTTTGACTATGCGACATACTCAGATTTGAGTATTTTTTGCTAAGTTTTAAAATGTCGTTTTTAGAGTGTATCTACATACATGAAGCCATACAAAAAGCTAGATGATGTACGTATGAATAAAAATTTGCATGTTGAAAGTACACTTTAATAAGTACTGTATTTCTTTCTTCTGCATCTTTGAAAATGACCCAGAAAAAAAATAATATTGGTGCAAGCACCAAATTGCTCCATGTAAAAAATAAAGCGGGGTAATTTGGTGCCACTCTATTTTACTTACAAATTGATTTATTTTTACTGCAGTTTTATTACGTTTGCTGATTGTCACTGAAATTAATCATTTCTCAGAAGTATACAGCCGACTTCTTTATTGTAGGTTTATCCAGATAGGAATTAAGCTACTGAAAAGTGTAACACCTTAGACTCAACTTGTGATTAAAAATGTTTTATTTTTTATTAAGTTATGTTTACTTTTTTAATAATTGTTTTATTAAGGCATAGCTTTTTATTAAGAAATTGTAGGAAAAAGTTATATTTTATATAGGCCTACTACTCAGAAGATTATGTAATGTCTAAAATTTCATTATTTTCAATCTAAAATATTTCAATCTAGCCTATATCATTGAGAGGGGTTCATTTTGCTGCCTTTGTGCAGTATAACAATCTTGATTGATATTTCTGAAGAAATTGTTTGAAGAAGTTCTTATTATTACTATTATTAAGAAGGTATCTTATTTAAAATATAATAGTATTCATTCTAAAATGTTTCCCTTTATATTATTGAGCTGTATTAAAACCTTCTAATTATCATTTATGCTTTCACTGATGTATGAAAAACTCGTGTATTAAAACTTTTACTTCAACCAACCATGTTGTATAAATTTTTTTCATGGTTAATGTAGTTTGAAAGGGCATATTTTAAAGAGCATACAACATTATGAATTTCAACAGAGCCTTTAAAAATCTTCATGTAATTGCTATTTCACACAAACTGTCTCTGTAAAAAGTGTCTCTGCTTTAAAAAAAAATTAACAGTGCTCTCAAATGCTATCTGATTAAGAAAAATATATGAGTGTTCTGAATAGCACCTTGTTAAAGGTACAAAATTGCGTGCACCTTATTACCTCAAAAGATATGCTTGCTGGTCTGGCAGTGGTTGAAAATGTGACACCAAATTACCCCTCTTTCCTGTTTTTTTCTTAAAAAAATAGCTCTAACTTATTAAGTACTGACTTAAATTCTTTTTTCTTTTACCAATTTGTCCCTGAGAAAGGTGTGTTTTGTCTTGTACATTTCAATATTTTTTAAGACCTATAGTTTTTTTAAATTTTAGTTTAAAAAAAATTAAGCACCAAATTGCCCCGAATTACCCCCAAATTAAGCACAGCAATTCATATATCCATCAGACAAGAAAGCTTGGCAAAATAGATATATATAGATGGATGAGGTACATTTCTAACACTAATCTAACTCAGCTGAAAAACTACTAAGAGTACTCCAATTTCGCCGAGAATATTCACAACCTTAGAAAAATAAACATTAGAAAAAATAGATGATAAATAAAACCCCCTCTCACTCAGAAGGTATGATTTTAATATATAAAAAATGATTAAACAAAATATTTAAATTCATTGCTGTAATACACGGGGATTTTGGATTGTTTAATCGTAGAGATTTGACCTATTTGACTTTATTTCACTAAAAATAATTTAATGGTTAAAATAATTAATTTAAAATAATTTAATAACATAATGATTTAAAAGCTAAGAGTTGATTAGAGCTTGATATGGGCGTATTGCAATGTTTTTTTTTCTTTTTTTCATTTTCTCATTGCATTTTTGGGTAGTTTTACCTGCATCAAACCTTCCATTTTTCATCAACTTATATTTTCAAATATATATTATATTTTCATCAACTTGATGAAATTTGAAATAATTTAGTATACAGTGAGACAGTACTGATTTTTTAGGTGCTTCAGTAAATTCATCTACCTGCTGTATGCCGTGATTATGCCTGGATTCCTGAGCACCCATGCATCAACAGCTATACTGTAGAAAGTTTGAAATGGCCTAACTACAGATAAGTGGAAGTGATGGACTTTGTGGCTGCAGTATTATGACAAGTTGAGAACAGTGTCCCCAATGAGTGGGCGCCCGCGTTTAAAAGTATATAACATAACATTAAATAAATATTATAATAAACATAAGCATATTATTCATTATGATATAAATATAAATGTAATCTTACTCAGTGTAACACTGTTTCACTCAGGGTTCTATGTCTGTCTTATGTACTACATCGATTTGTAGGAAAAAAAATAAGTATCTCTTCCTTCGGCTTTGTTTTAGTTAAATCCTTGGTATTAAGAGGAGAAATAGTCGATCATATATATCATATATACATTTTATGCAATATCGTACATTATAAAACATTAAGCCACAATATTGTTCTTCAAACATACCAAAAATATAAGGTATAAAGTAAATTAAAGCACTGTAGTAATATTCAAGCTCTAAAATTTGAAATTGTCTGAAACGTTTGTACTTAAAGAAATGGTTATTGTGCTTTTTCATTACCATTTAGAAAGAAACAGAACCTTTTCAGTTTAATGCCAGTCTTAATGTCTTTTCTTCAATACAAACATTCACTTACGCGCTCAAGAAAACAACAATTCACAGAATGTATTTTAGAAGATAATGTGATAGAAAGTGATTCTTTAAATCAAAGTTTTAAAAAATATGATGCACAATCATGGAAAAAAAAAACAAAAAAAAAAAAACGCACCGCTTTCTACCAAGTCAGATCCAAATGATCGTAAGAAAATTTGACTGTACTAGCAGATTAGTAATAGTAATAGTCTACTAATAAAGTGCTATACTTAAATTTTGCTTAGGATGGAGAGGGGAGGGGGTCTACATATAAAAATTGTACCAAATTGGTAAATTTCCAATACTTACACCTAATTTTGGCATCATATTTAGATTATTCGGAAAGTTTTACCCTCGGATACTCAACGAGAGTCATTCGGTCAAGTGGTTTAGAAATTATGCAGATTTAAAGTTTAGAACTTTTAAGTAAGAACTAGAACTTTTTCAGTTATCTTAAGAAGATAACTGGAAAAACTACTTAGAGGAATGTGCTGTAATTTTAGGTTCGGATATTTACAGTTTTTAGAAATTGATTTCTGTTAAAGATTTTATAGATTACAATTAATATTTTTTTCGAAAATTTATTTAAAATGAATTTATTTAAATGAATTTTCATGCAAAATATGAATTACAACGGATAAAAGTTTAACAGAAATCGATTTCTAGAAGCTTCAAAAATAAATCCGAAACTGCAGCTTATTCCACCAAGTAGTTTTTGAGTTATGCTTTAAAAAAAACTACACGCATTCTGATCTGTTTTGAAGCGTTTAAAAATTAATTTAAAAATGTGAGTTCCAAATTTTAAACCTACATAATTCCTAAACTACTTGATTGAATAGAAATTTGCCCCAAAAATCTAAATATGATGTCAAAATCAGGTGTTAGTATTGAAAAATTTCAATTTTGTTAGAATTTCTATTATGCGGACAAACCACTAAACAAAATTTAATTATAGAATTAATTAATAGACGTTATTATTAATCATATACTTAATTGTTACCAGTCACACTGTTATACAATGATTTGCGTTAGAGCCAGTAGGGGGTGGTACGTTTATTCCCCTATGACTATACATTACTTTCCTGCTTTATAACCCTTCTAATGCATTCATCACAAAACATATATATACACCTACATCTGTATTGCTACTAAAGATTAAACTTTAATAAGTTTAACTTATTTTTTTAAGCACTTACTGTATTTTTACAACATCATTTTAATGTTTTTTTCTTCTAATTAAAATTTTTAAGATTATCCTGTGAAGAAATTTGATTAAAACAAAATAATGCTTCAGATTTATCAGCGAAAAACGTTATCTATTCTGAGCTTAATTTTTAAGTATCTTAATGTAATCTTTCATAATTTGTTTATAAAAAACGAAGAGATTGCGTTTACAGAGGTTTTTAAAAAAAGAAATTAGAATTTAAATTCTTACGGATTGTGCTTTTTAGAATTAAACAAAAATAACTTAAAACTGGTATCGTAAAGTAATATGATTTATTTTTCTACTAGGGGAGATCGCTGGTCGATTTTTTCAAAGAACCTGGGGCTGGCAGCGTATGCCCTGCATTGTCTCGAATCAAACAAATCTTAAATTATTGTGATTTTTTTTTTTTTTTTTTTTTTTTTTTTTTTGGACGGAAATTTTTACAAACGTACTTAGGGTTGGGAGTACCACTGCCTTCGGCAGCGTACACAAACCATTCTTTTTCGTTTTTAAAAGAGTGTAACTTGTATTATCTCAAATGAACGACTGAGATTAAATTTAAATTTTTAACATGGTTGTTCTGGTTGCTATAGGAACCAATTTAACATTCTTCCAATTTGTATTTAATCATGGTAGTAACAAAATTTACGGAACAGTTTCTCTTTCCATTAAAAAAAAAAATCCTCTCCATACTGTCTTTAATAATTAAAAACTCTTTCATATTTTTGAATTTGTTTTTCTTAAAGTCCTTATTTTACTTAAAAAATCGCAAAACATTTAAATATCGCTCTACCGAGTAATTTTTATTGAAGAAAAAACAAAATTTATTTTATTAGGCTGAATTATTGAAACCGGATTTCTTTTACGAATGACAAAAAACCTCGGCAAAACGCAAAACAAATGTTAAAAATTGCATTAAAAAAAGGAAAAAAAAAAACAGAAAAAAAAACAGTGGCACTCGGGGAGTGCCGACAGAAGTGAAAACTTGAGCAATTACGTGTGTATTTTTTGAATCGTCAGGAAATGTTTTATTGTGCAGGAAATACTTTTAAATGAAGTGTTTTTTTTATTCAGTATTATAAACTACTACTACAAAAATTATATTACAATTTTCATTTAATGCGCTATTGTACATGAAAAATAATGCATATTATTTTACATACAAAAATTGCAATCTATTGCTTAAAACGTAAATTTACAAACACATGAAATATGAAATTTAATTAATTGGTATTCTTTGAAATAAATACCAATGAAACTTATGAATTTTCATCTACAATTTCAACAACTCTTCCATCATCATCATTACCATTACCATCATCATTATTATCATTATATTCCAGAACTGATACTATAGATTTATGGCAAGTAAAATAGGAAACAAACAATTGTGATTCGAATCTACTTAAATATCTTATAAAGACTGCATCAATTGTAGTTTTATATCTCGTTGTACTAAGATTGGGATCATTGGTCATCGTTAAATGAAATTCTCTATGTAAAAATTCAATTAATGGTAGATTTTTATCATCCGCAAAGTTGATGTTGAAATCCCTACTCAAAATCATTGGCAAAGCATCAAATCTCTTATCTTGAAGTAATGCAGAAGTCTTAATAATAAATAAATAAATTTTCATACAAAAATTCTCGTATTGCATTTAAAGACTTATCCGGTGAAATATAAACGGCAACCATTACAATTAGCGTCCATTTTCAGAGTGGCAACGACAAACACATATATCACCGATATCAGAAACATTAGTACTAAACATACTGGTGTACCTCGCATGCATATCCATATGATTTGTGCAAAATATGCCCGTTACATCAGAGAACCTTTTATAAATAGCTACTTCTGCTGCTGGACGATCGTGTCTTTTGAAACTTGCAACAACGTTGAAATTAGGAATGTCAATTATTCCTAATTGACATTCGGAATATAATCAGTCCGGAATTGACTGAAAAAATAATCAGTCCGGAATTGACATTCGGACATGCGGCGCGCGACGCGCCCGCCCCGCCCTACCTCATACCGAACTATACACAATACATGTACATACTTATATACAGAGGTGTCGGTTACAGTAACAGTGTCGCGAGTTCAATGGTTTTTTCCCATCTCAAAAAATGCCCCACGCGCCTAAAGAAGTTTTCACTTCAAAAACACAATCAAATATCTAATAAGCTGCCTTCGAGGTGCATAATTTCAGGCATACAGGTACCTTCTTAGCGGCAGATATGTCCGTGGTGGTCTCTTCAGAAATTTCGGGCCAAACATACAAACATCTGTCTTCATTTTTTACTAGTAAAATCTGCGGCTTTGCACGCGTGGTTGTTGAAATATGTCAAGTGGTATTTGTGTGCCTATTAACATTAAAGGAAATAATACTGCTGCAGATAATTTAAATATTATTAATCAAGTGACATATTCATCAAACCCCATTCTTGTGTTGCATTAATGAACTTGAGACTTGAATTAATTTGAAGCCTTCATTCCATTCATTTGCAGTCATCCTTTTCCGGAAAACAGATACAGGCCTACTTGGAAACTCTATTTATCAGTTATACACTAAAAGAATTTTTAAAATCGGTTCAGTAATTTCAGAGTCAGTTTCCTACAAACAGACAAACAAATGTTTATCTTTTACAGTATTAATATAGCTGGATTCACTATAAAAATCAAAATACCCTAAAATAATTAATTGGAGAACATTGGGTAGTATATTTAATTATTATGTTTGAGCGGCGAAATGCTGAATACGAAATTTTTCCTTACCTATTTGGCAAATCATCATACAAATTATTTCTGTTGTCAACATCCTTTTTTCTATGCATTTACAAAACGCACAGCAATGAATGAAGTATCATTCGAAAGATTTTAGAACCGACACACTCACATTTTGTTAAAACAAATTGTTTGACTAAAAGTTTTCTTGTTATTAATGTTTATACCATCAAAAACTCTACATTGAAAAAAATATGCAGTAAACTGTCCAGTCATTCAATCGTTTTTACAAATAACGGTTACTTAACCATAATTTTCATCGATACTGACTAATGAGAACGCTTTATAATATGGTCAAATAACTGTTTGTTACAATAACGGTTGAATGACTGCAGATTTTAAACAGTGGATACTGAATCTTTCGTCTTAAAACTTTGCTACGATATCTTTCAATATCAAATTCTAATTTACGAACATCCTTAACATTGGTAAATTTTTTTTCTTATAAAAGTAGACTGCGGGAAATTGAACAGTAGCTTGCTCTCATTTGTACATGTTTGTCATACATTCTTTTTTCAAGGCAATTTTTATAAACAATCTGGCGGCTTGGAGATGGGCAATCCTGTATCATCAGTCGTATGTTATAGTATATATGCATTATTTCGTTCTTGTATTTTATTTAGAGTCTCTTTTCAAAAGTTATTCTTTACCATTTTGTATTAGTTATGCCGTATATCCTGTACACTATTAGCCGTATACCCTAAACACAGTAAAATACACATAATATTTGAATTTTTTAAAGACATTCTTCATCTAAAGTAAAAATATATATGCTAAAAACTGATTAAATAATCTCTTTATCATATATATTTATAATTTAATGATAATAAGTCAATTTTTCTTGTATAATTACATTCTTCATCTATTTAACTTCTTTTGATAATATTATTTTTCATAATATTCATTTCCTTTTATTTAAGTTCGTAAAATCCTTTTTATGATGAAATTTCATTATTACAAAACGACACTAATTGAAAAAGAAAATCAATCCATTCTGAATTTAATTTTATAAGAATATTAATTTAATCTCTCATAATGTACTTATAAAAATGAATAGACTTGTTTTTCTTCAACAAATTTATTTTAAATAAATTTGTTGAAGAAAAACAACTCTATTCATTTTTATTAGGAATTGGAATTAAAATTCTTAAGAATTTCGCTTTTTTGTTGAATTAGAAAAGGTTTTAATTTTAGGTGGGTATTCGAAATTCTCATTTATATTTTTTATGGAAAGACGCCATAGAAATCAATTTTGCCAGTTTATTTGTTGAAAATAAAGCGTTTGGGAGACTTTTTTTTTAAATTAAAATTTTAAAATGCTATCAGTAATAAATGGAATAAATAACGCACAAGTAATACAGGGTGTTGATAAATTGAAGGGGTCGGGACAAGAGAGTGTCAAACCACATTTTTTAATTTCTGAGATATTTCAATTTGAAAATTTGATCCAATACTCAAATCAAGATATAGAACCTAAACTTTTTTCGCCAATGTCTTAGTAACATTTGAGATACGCTGAGTAACAATAGGGCATTACTTTAATGATATTACTATTACGTTTTTCGTAAATTAGCTATCTTCATTGAGGGCATAAACATTTGGGACAAAAACGAAACCTGTCACATATGCTGCCATCAAGTAACATTAGAAACAAATTATATGTAGGATATTATAATTTACAACATTAAGCAACAGATTACAGTGTTAGATTTATTTGACCAAAAATGTGGCTTGGAACTTTTTTGCCCCGACCCCCTCAATTGTTGTCGGAGTTACCTTACCTCATAACTTTTGATTTAAGAACATGACGAAAAATATTATTACAAATTCGTAAAGTACAACTCAAAAACAATATGTTACATATGTGTAAAGTTGCAACTGAAGACATTATTAATCAAATAATGATTATAATCAAATAATAATAAATATCAATATTTCATTAAAAATACCAAACAGGCATTAATTGAATAACAATGCCTTGTAGTGGGATGGATTTTGTTTCGCAGAACCACAATAGGCACGCATTGCTTTCTCTTGTGCACTGGCGATATAGAATTCTCACGTCTCAGCCTTCCACAAAGCGACGTCGTCTGTCGCTGAGGTTGTCGTATAAATTGGCGGAAAATAATTAACTTTGGTTGTGTTATTAAAAAAACTTTTATAGTTGTATTTTACGAATATGTAATAATATTTTAGTCATGTTCTTAAATAAAAAATTATGAGGTAAGCAAACTCCGACAATAATTTATGGACCACCCGTACTTAAAAAAAAATAATTATTAAAAAAATAAATAAAACAGATTTCAAGTGATGCATTGATATATACTTATTAAACGCCAGTTGACGTAATATAGCAAAAATGTTTTGACACAACAGAGTTTTTTTTTTTTTTTTTTTTTGTAAACTTTCTATTATTGATCACATTCATTTTTAATCATATTGTGGCTAATATCGTTCATTTGGTCGCATAATTGACGGTCATTTATTGCAATATGGACACATTAAAAACGTATAGTATTTCGTGTATAACTTAAACACGTATTTAAATTTCGTGGCTATTGGTCAATTTTTATAAATGTTTGATCATAGAAAGTATAAAAAAGACAATTGCGAGTTAGATTTTCACCCTGAGAGTTCCGTACCGCTAAGTCATATTACCGTAAAGCTTAGTAAGTACCTAGTTTCTTTACAAATATACAATAACAGAAACTGACTACTTATAGCTAGATGTTTCTTGTAATTTTTGTATCGTGAATCTGTAATTTAAAGAATTATCTATTAAATCTTAACCAGATTTGTTTGTGATGATGGAAGAAAGAATGGGTTAGATGAAATTGTATCTCAAAATTAGAAATGATATTGTCTGTAACAGTATTGCTCCTAGTTGTACTTTAGCTTATTAAAGGTTGCATGACTATCAAACAGAAATATACACAAATTTCGTCTGCAATACGTTACTTTGGTGTCGGTACCGATTATGGGAAACTCAAACATTTAAAAATGTTACTTTGAGATAGTGATATCGTGTAATAAATCGACATAAAATTATCCCTCTTTCTTAATGTTGGTGTTTTAACTGTTTTTAATACTCTTACCTAATTTACACATTCTATTCAAAATATTTTATGTCTCGCATTTGTTTTACAAAATATGTGTAGTGATTTTTTTTATGCGCCCCTTTCCCCTATCATTAATTCATTCCGGTAGCAGATACGTTCGAGACGGAGGTAAATAAATATATCGAACCGGGGTGTTACGATTATTTTTGCTACATCACAACGCACGGCTTGATAATAGTGCCCTTAAGTGTATTATCATGACTCATCAAGTTTAAGGGTTTTTGGAGCCCATTTTTAGTCCAACATCCTTTTTTACTTACCCATCATACGTAGTATAGGGTAAGTCTTGTAATCGTTTTGAAAATCGAAAAATGTTTTTTGACGGATTTACACGTTTCAGACACTGGAGATTCCGAAAAACATATTTTTAGAAATTTTTTCTTGCCGTCCGTCTGTGTGTCTGTGTGTGTGTCTGTAAACGCTCTATCTCCCGAACAAATTGAGATAGAGACTTGCAATTTGGTATGTACTTAGTATGTAATAATGGGAAGAAGCCTATTTCATTTCAATAACCTCGATTAACCGGAACATTTTTTTTCGGACTCTCGAAATATTCGTTCTGATGAAAGGTATATAAAAATTTTCGAAATTGTTTATTTTAAGGAGTAAATATAAAAGACAATAAAAAAACAAATTTTGCATAAAACATGAAGTCGATCGGATAATGAGTTGCCGAGATATTTGGAATCCTATTTTCCACACTCTTCGATTTTTTATGACCCTGTATTTCATCCAAATTTCACTTCAAATATATATTTTAATTGGAAATGTGACGCTTAATCAGATGCAATAAACCGCTAGTTAATAGGACTATTATGTTTGGAGTTATAAGGAAAAACCTCTTTCAAGCAATTCAGTAATCGAGCCTTTTTATGACGTCATCAAGCCACGATTTTATTTGAATATCAATGCATTTTATAAGTAGTTTACACATTTTTATTTTAATATTTTACATTATACATATACATGATGGGTAAGTATTACGGTGGCCCCCAACATCCTTTTTTTCGTATTGTGATGTGATATAAGACTCCTATAAGGGGGAGCTCACGCATATATCCATCTTGTTGCCCAAAATAAACGCCATATTGTAGTAACCCAGCTCAGAATTAGGAAACCACCCGAGCAGGTGTTTGCTGTCCCTGTCACTGTCACTCGCCGTTCACTGCTACTGTAAGCTAACAGGTTTTAGCATGGCTTTTGATCCGTTGGGTTATTAAATGGCGGTATGATTCAGCCTGTAATATAGGAGCTCTAATGTGATACGGAACTTTAAAAAAGATAAAAAAAAACAGCTAGGCAGACAAACATGCAATTTTGGAATCCTGGTGAAATTTTTAGGGGATTTGCTGCCCGACGAACTCATTCTGGAAACGCATTCTGGAAACGTTCTTAAGTAGTTTATGATGTTGTCGCTTGGTGGCAGCACTTTATCAAAACTTTGGAATTCCCTATTACCCGACTATTCCATAATACCCGAAGTTCCCCTACATACACAAAAGCCGTCTAAGTTTAAAATAATAAAAAACTGATACATTTTTATGCTTTAAATTTTTTTAGTATATTATTTTATACGAAACTATCAAATGCATTACCAGTGATATTTTGAATTTTGTTAATTCATATTTTAAAAACGGTTAAATAATTTAATTTTCCAAAGCTTGGCCAAATTAAATGCTAAATATAATGTATTTTTTACAATATTTTATTATTAGGAAAAATAGTAATAATATATAATTTAAAAGCATTTTAAATTATTACGACAACTTTATAAATTGTTTAATTCTGTATTCATATTATTCTACAACAAACATAAATACGAAATAAATAAGAGAAAGTTCAAAGAATACATGTTAGTTTATAAAATGATTTTTTTAAAAGCATGTATGAAAGATAATGTATTATTTTCATATCTAAAATCTTACTTATAATAAAATCCAAAGGCCAGAAAATGTCTGTAACCAATCCGGGCTGCACCACTCTGGTCTGCGAGTCGACAGTAGTTAAACGCCATGTTAGGCTTACTGAAAAATATATGCTAACACATAACCACTAGATGATAATTTCTTCTACTTGAAATAATATCTGTTCAGCATATTTTCGTATAAAACATTCATATTATATCCAGTTATAATGTTTTAAGTTTTAAATTAAAAATAACAGATTAAACATAGCATTACCTGATGTAAACAAACAAATACTGTTGCCATTCAGAATCATAAATCCCATATCTAGAAAAAAAAAATGAATGACTCTTTGAACGTTTCATTAAAATATCTGATTATTTCATTAAAATAGCTGATTTACTCTTAAAATATGTGTAAAAGCATTTAAATATATTAAAGGATTTCTTTAATTTATTTCTGTAAACATTTTTTTCCCTGTAAGTACTTTTTCAGATGCGATGATCCATCTGCAATTACATTTCGTTCCGAAGTACTTTTCTGGCGCCATCTATTGGCAGTAAATATAAACGAAGGAGGTTTCTTTTGTTTTTTATTTGATAATTGATAGTTGATAGTTGATATCTTATGTAACATAATAATAAAGTTGTAAAATAATATAAAATGCATGTAAGCATATTTTTAAACTAAGAAAAATTCAGGGTGTATTGATTTATTTTAAGATAAACTTTTAAAAGTTTCAGCTTAATATAATTTATTTCTTAAAAATTTAACTTGGTTAAATCAAATTTTAATCGCCTAGCTTATATCCAATTACATCTGAAATTTTGCTTGCATTGTAAAATGAATATTTCTTATGAAACACAATTAAAATATAAGGAATATGTAGTACCGCATACCACATATGTTAATTATATCAATGCAGATCAAATTTTGATTTTTAACATAGCAACATTTAAACCTAACTGTGTAGTGAAAAAAAATGTAATTTAATAAGAGAATGTGAAAAGATATTTTTCAGTTATATTAATGCATTTAATAATTTCAATTTACTTATGCAATAAAATAAGAAGATTTTTAATTTATTATAGATTTTTCAGGCATATTTTTAAAGTAAGACAAAATCAGGTCTTACTTTGATGAATACTTTTAAAAGTTAAAGTTATGTAATCTACTTTCATCGTTGCATTTATTTTAACTATTTCTTCATTACTGGATAACTTTGTTTTTTCTGTCATTTTAAATGGGATATTTTCCTACTGTGGATTAAGAAGCTAATATCCATAAACATGCAATTTTCTGTCTTTATGCTATGTAGTTGTTTCTTCATGACTGGAAAACTTTGTTCTTCAAGAAATATTAAAATTCAACTCTATTATACTATTAACTTAGACAATTTAAAACGAACAAAATTTTAATGTTTTGGGCAATCGTTAAACCATTTCAGAATTTGCATTTAATTTTTCTTATGTAACCAAACAATGAGCTGTAAGTCAAGTTCTTTAGAAACTCATTAATATATATATATTTTATAAACTTTTCGCATATGGATTATTTTTTAAATATTTTTGAATGTTTTGTCCAGTTGTTGAACTATTTCAGACATTGAATATTGGGGAAAAGAAACAATCCTCATCATTTGTATTTGTAGAAATCATTTGCCATTCTTAAAATGTACTTTTCTACAATACAAACCTTTCAATAACAAAATCTTCATGCTGTTTGTTTGTATGAAGTCTTATGAAAATGAAACGCAGATCAACATTCCGTCATTTTTGACGGGCGTTATATACTAGTAGTAATATATTTTCGTCGTATATTGAAAGGTAGTTTTAAATAATGCTGGCAAATTAATATTTTATGTCATACAGTTAAAATACATGGTGGTCGTTATAAAAAAAAAAAAAAAAAAAAAAAAAAAACAACTCCAAAGTGCTTAAAAAATCGGAAAGGAAATTGAGATAGAGGTATTTCAAAGTAACACACAAGAATATGATGAAGAACAATAATTGAGATATCATGGTTTTGTGTGGTTTACAGTGACAAACTTTTGCAATAAAAAAAATCCCCATTTTCGTACTGATATGTGATCTATGCAATGAAAAAAAATTAAATGGCGTTAAAACGATGTGTGTAACACGATAAATGATGATTTAAAATAACACAAAGAAGAGCAGTGGGCAGAACAAAGGAGGGCAGAAAGTCGAAAGGAAAACGAAATACATGGTATCCAAAAGTCACAGGAAAAATAATAATCCAATAAATCAAAAAGTATAGGCAGTAACACGATCCAGGTTTCACAGAAATACACATAAAGGTATGGGCTTGTTTTTTATAAAGAAAAAACAGAATCATTTCATTTGCCAGTTTTCGTTTTGTTGGTGTTCAGTTGTCTTCAGTTTGTAAAATGATGCAGAACACGATAGGAATGAAGCTAGAAATCCAAATGCTCAATAGTACCTCTTTCAGTTATCAGAATTGCCGTCAGACGTAGACAATATTCTGCACTGCATCGAAGAGGGTTTCAGCTGTAATTTTTGTTACATGATGGTGAATAACTTCCTTCAGCATGGCCTATGAAGTCGATCGACCTCTCCACATCTATGACTTCAAGCAGCTCCAAATTTAAAAGTTGTAAGATCGGGGGACCTTGGTGGATTACACGATCATCGCTAAATGTCGATCTCAGCAGGTGCTGACAGGACCTAAGCTGTGCAGAAATGTCCCATCTGAATAAAAGTTACACGATGGAGCACTTGCGTTTCTTGCAAGCAGATAATCATGTTGTCCCTTAAAAACGTCATATAACGTTCGCCCGCGACAGAAACAGTTCAAAACGTACCGCTTGCTAATATCTTTCTTCTGCAAAGAAGTAGGACCTAAAATGAATGATGCAGTGAACTCGCACCACACTGTAACCTGTAAGTCATGAAAGGGGAATCCACAATCGCGTGTATGCTCTTTCTCGGAAAGATACGGCAACTGTGTGCATTTATACGTCTATTGAACTAAAATTTTGCCTCATCAGTACACAGTACGCTAGCAAGGCAGCTTGACGTCTTACTACGTGAGAATCATGTTGTCATTTAAAAACGCCACATAACGTTCGCCTGTGACAGAACCAGTTTCCAACGCGCTATTAGCTAATGGATTTCTGAAACAAGTAGGACCTAATATGAATGATGGAATGAGCTTGTGCCACGCAGTCACCTTTGGATCATTCAAAGAGGGTTGCGTGTGTTCTCGGTAAGATGCCGCAATTGTGTATACATGTTGTGTATACATATATGTTGTCAGTTACACAGCACGCTTGACATCCAGCTTCACTACAGTGCCATCTGCCGTTAGAAGAATGTAACCATTTTGGCGATAAAGCATTTCGCTGTTAAACAGATCCATGCTTTTTTGCGTAATTCTGTGAAAACCGCAAAGTGCCTATATTGTCTATACTTTTCGATTTACTGAATTTTTATTTGTTGCAAGACATTTGGATCATGCATACACACTATAAAAAATTACAGAAAATTACAAAAAATTGTGCTGGAAATCCAGTTGCCAGTACAATTACCGTATTTTGGCGGATTTTTTTTTTTTTTTTTTTTTTTTTTTTTTTTTTTTTTTTTTTTTTCTTTAGGGAAAATGAGAATTTAGTTATAGTTATGGCAATATTTTTTGTCAAAATTTTTTTCAAGTTCACAGTTGTTACTTTCTGACACATTCTGTTTTAGAGGGTATTGTTCCATTCCCCCCCCCCCCCCCTTAAATAGACTTTCACTCGCAACTAGACTATTAATGCAATTTCCGCATTTTTACTGATTTTTTTATAATGTATACATACAGGGTGTTCTAGAAAGGACTCCCCAACTTTTAAATGACATAACTTCGAAACAGTGAGAGATAGAAATGTGAAACAAGTTGAATGTGAAACAGATAGGTCTGGAATTTGTTAACGAATGTGAAAAAATAGTTCCAATATTGGATAATAGGTGGCAGCACAAGCACATGGAACTTTAAATGGTACTCAGAAGGACAGAAATTTCATTCGTGCGTCTGTTTCATTGCTGACACGTGTAAAAAAGTTGTATAGAATAAGAGAATAATTCGGAATTCAAGAATATCATGCCGTATTCACCATATTCCCCGGATCTGAAACCATGCGACTTCTTTTTGTGGGGTTACTTGAAGAACGCTGTTTATTCTAAGAATCCCCAAACGTTGGAACAGCTCTAACAATTCATCTGTGAGGCATGTGCATCCATTTCAATAGAAGTATTGCAACAAGTGATTTCGAACGTTACCTGTAGTTTGCGTCATGTTGTTGCTGAAAAAGGTAACCATATCGAAACCATTGTAATGTGATTTTTATCTCAGTTCAAACAGCTCACTTTCAGGAACTATTTCAAAGACACAGCTTTGTGATTGCAGCGCCCTCTCGTGTCCAATATTGGAACTATTTTTTAAATTGATGTATAAAAAATTCCAGACCTATCTGTCTAACATTCAACTTGTTTCACATTTCTATCTCTCACTGTTTCGAAGTTATGCCATTTCAAAGTTGGGGAGTCCTTTCTAGAACACCCTGTATATATATATATATATATATATATATATATAACAAAATTTAGAATTTATCGCGATAAGCTAAAGTATTTTTATTCCATTCTACTCTAACTTACTCTATAATATTTATTTCCTCCGTTTAATAATGTATTTTAACTCTATTATTAAAAAAACCTCATATCTAAATTCAATATTTTAATGGCTGCTAATTAGTACAATAAATCGAGTCTTTATCGTTAAATTATAAAAACTCCCTAATATTCATACTTTTAAAAATCCCGCATAATCCCCTTTTAATTTTCTAAATTCCTAAAAAGACTGTATTTATTTTAATAAGTTTCGATATTAAAAATAATTCGCCAGATCATAAAATCTTTTTTTTATATTAAAATGTAAAAACATTTATTTTAATTCCATTCTGGCTGTGTTCCAAGTTCGATAAACCATTTTTCTTATTTTCTTTTTTCCTTTCCCTAAAAGTCAAAATCATTCCATATTCTCGAAACAATAACCAATGGTAATTAGTTAAACTAAAACACCCTGGGTCATAGCTAAATCATCGAACATCATGGAACCTTCTGGTAATTTCCTTCGCGCCAAAAAATTAGCGGAAACCATTTTATTCCAATATTCTGGAGCCGTCGCATAGAATCCCAGTTAGATCCCGGCTCACGATTGGCGCACAGGCCATCACGTGAACCATGTATTCCTACTCTTACTGAAAGGATCTATCGGCGCTTTCTTGCTTCGGAGAGCATTCGAAAGAGGGACGCTGGATCGGCGTTTGGTTTGTTAAATCGAATCTCTGCCTGGTATTGGCGAAGCGACTTACAGTCTTTTCTGATACAATTTCGGAATGAATACTTACAAAAGCTAACCATCAGACTTTTTCTGTAATGAAAATTCTGTCATCAAAACTAAAAAGATGACTCGTGTGAAACCAGATCTGCTCATGATGTCGTTTTAAGCTTCTAAAATAAAAGCCTGTTTGTGTTCTTGGATGAAGTTTCCTTCTTATGCAGATGCACACACGCCATCTACTGTGGATAATAGGACTGCCATAAATCCTAGTGCGGAAACTTCCTTTTCGGTTGATTATGAAAAGAACATCTAATATTGAAAAAACCATTTATTAAAAAATGGTATTGCTCAATCATCTCGGCCCAAGAAATCATCACACACACACACATATATATACACACTATATGTTATATTTGTTTCAATTATCATAAGAAATTTATAATTCCAAAACCATATATTATTTTTAAATTTAAAGAGAGTCTCACAAAAATGTAGCTTTCCATCATTTTGAATTATGTTATTGATGTCAAAACGTGTGCAAAATCAATACAAACGTGTCATGAAAGTAGGGTTATATACAGGGTGGAGACAAATTAGTTTGGCAAAAAGAATGGTTTTTATGCGCAGTTATACAACTAGCATGATAGTACAAATGGCATGTTAGATATATTCACAAAGTTTACATTTTTTACAAATGGTTCGGTGTGACAGCCTTTCGTTACTCTGCAAATGTCCCTTTTGTAAATCCGTTCTTGTCATATATTTGTGAGCATGTTCACGTCGATCAAAGCAAGAGCAGTGTTGATCCGTCATTTCAATTCAGGAGTGGCTTTTCAAAGAGGCGGACTGTAAACCTAATCTTTAATAACCCCATATGCTGAAATCCAGAAGTGAAAGGGCTTAAGATCGTGGTGGTCATAGAAGAACAATTCCTCGGCCAATCTAAACTGACAATAATTACTGAGATAAGAAGTATATGAGAACACTTGTAATTATTATTAATTTGTCATTGAACTATCGCTGAATTGATAAATTACGAAATTGTCCAACAAATTTTTGTCCACCTTGTATTAAATTATCCGTTTATTCACGTAAATGAGCATTTTAAACTTTCATTAATTAAAAATAAATTAACAAACTTATTCGAAACAAAATATTAAGTATAGTAAATCTTTAATAAATAAAAATCTTTAACAGCTATCGAAATTTAAAATGTTAAATTTTTTTTTTCCTTTAACATGCGACTTTTAAACATTGTTTCTAAAAGTCGATAATGTTATATAATTTATCAACGATAGAAAATTTTCCTCAAGATGCGCTCAAAATGCCAAAATACATGAAAGATTAATTTTTATTCAGTAAAGAATGCTATAAATAATCGAGTTGCTGTTAATTAATTTTAAATGAAATAAATCTGTTAATTTTATGAATGATAGGAGTGAAATTACAATTAATCAGTTTAATGTTCCTGTAACATTTTATCTGCTTGAATTATGGGATATGTAATCTTAAATAATTAATTTAAGAATTCGAATACTGATTACATATAGTTACAATAAAATACAGAGAATGATGAAATTTTAAGAGGCATTTTATGTGTTATTAATTATATAAATCTTGTTAGAAACCAAAACACACACACAAGTACGCGAATCGTTTATAATAAAATCAAACTACAAATTATTTTAGATTTGGTGTTATGCTTTTTTTCATCATTCTGTAAGTTAACCACGCACGCACGGACCACTGAGTAGTTAATTGCTTAGATGTCTGAGCAACCAATTTTTTACTTTCTTCTTATCCATAATAGAAGAACAGAAAGATTGAATTTATAAGTATTGATTTAATAAGTGGATTATTGCACTGTTTTCCTATACAAAATTTGCTTGTATTGACATGTACTACCACCCCTTACATTTCTGACCATCAATTCAGTTACACACTGTATGAAAGCTAATTGCATTTCAAACCTGAAAGACAGTTGCCACAATAATACCATACACTTATAAAATTGATTAATAGTATGCTGAGAAATGTTTTTTCTTTCTTCTATCTATAATAGAAGAAAGTATTGTAATCGAAATTTTTTTTTACTTCTGGTTTTCGACGGATTTACACATTTTAGAGGTCTGAGATTTCGAAAAACATGTTGCTTGGCGTACATACAAGCTTGGCGACAGTTGGCAAAATAGAGCCAAATTTGGCGATAAAATACGTTGCCATATATGAAGCCAACTTGACTATGTTTGTCTAATTTGGCGATATTCTCATTCAAATTCAATATTGACGAGAACTGGGGATGTCTCTTTTGTAATTGGATTCCACTCATTATAGCTTGGTGCATTCTTGCAGTAAAATTAGCTAAAATCTTAAAACCAAGCAATAGGGAGGCTATCTTTTCCTGCCGGGAATGCGCTATAGCACATCATTTAAACAAAAAAATTTGAGAAGGAATGCATAAAATTTTTTTATGGGTCCTTCAGAATGCATTAATTTCCCCTTGAAAGATCGCTAAAGATCCATATTTTGTATTAAGTACATTGAATAGGTCTTATTTCTTAAATGAGAACCCACTTTTGTAAAAAAAGGACCAAATTTTTTAGAAGTGTCTGCGTTCTAGGGACTCACTATTTAAAAATTTAGTTACACCATTCTTAAATCTATATTATTAGGAGAAAGAAAATATTCGACCAGATTTCTGTTCAAGAAATATTTGAAAAACATGAAAATATTTAGTGAAAATGTCTATGCGTCATCGAGTATTATCTAGCTGAAATGTAATTTCGGAAAAACACAAGAAAAATGGTGAAACAATCGGTTTTTGAATTTCGAAAACGTACTTTTTGATGTAACCGAGCCACAGATGCTTAAAAAGCTATTCGTCTATAAAAGAAAATTGCATTCCACACTAAAACTTTCCGTTAAATGACTTCATGGTACCATAAAGAAAGCATCCAAACGCAATACTGGACATTTTTCAGACACGTCATCATGTCATCAGAGCTCAGTTTGCAAATAGGGATGCATTACTAAAAGTAATTCGCTTTCAGTCGATAGATTTCGATGTCGATGAAGCTTGGCAGTTCCGCACGGCATACATTAATCAAAATTAAGTGATGTAATTATTAAGGGAAAGATTAGATACCTCTCTATGAGTTGCTCATCGGACTTCCTGTTGATCACTTCACATGCTGGTCACATGGTTTATAAAATTAAAGTTGATACTGTCAGTGTCACTTTGGCAATAGTTCTGTCTTCCGTTTCTACTAACGCTTTCGGTTGACTGCTAATATTTTGACAAAAAGCTATAAAAATCGTTTACAGATTGAGTCAAACGTGAGGTTTATAGACAAAATACCGCGGAGAAAACAAATACCAGCCTTATTGTTTTATGGTGGTTACTTTTTTTCACAGTTTTACAGATTTTTACAAATATGAGTTGATAGAATTTTATAGTTGTATTTTTACATAGTTTTACATTTTGCTCTTTGACTTGGTTTATGCCTTGGAAGATAAAAATATTTAGTGCATGGTTTCTAAATTATAGATATTGCTTTATTACAAAGTTTGATGGCCTCTGGATGATGCAAACCAACTTCTTTCATACTTTATGGCAGGCCTTCTTTAGAATTGGGCTATATGCTAGTAATAAGCATGATCTCAGCCAATACCATACTCGAGAAGTATAGTCGCACGCAATGTGTAATGAAAGATTTGCCATTCAAACTATTTTCACAAACAGTATGCACCATTTGAATGCGTTGAGAATCAGGTTATTCGTTCCTTTTGTAAAATGTTTTGATCATTTGTTTCGATAATTTTTTTTATTATAAACTCTCACAAAATCAAATTAATTTTTATGTATGTTTTAACTTTTTTTCTGTACCGTGCATAAAAATAATTTGCTAACTTTAATTTATTTCTATGCTTAGAGAGATACGGATGCTATAACTAAACTGTAAAAACAAAATTAGTTTTAGCAAAATGTTTTACAAATTTTAGTAAACATGAAAGTATAACATTAAATAAAGTACAATTGTACATTTTATGTTTCAAAGAAATGTATTTTAAATTAATATTTATAAATTTCATTTTAGTACATACGAATGATTTAAAAGAAGAAAACTGTAAAGCAAAAAAATGCCAACTTTATTGTATTGTTATTTTTAAAACAATAGTAGACTATGTCTCTTGAGACATTGTTTTAATAATTTCATCTAATTGAAAAAAAAAATGCGAATTTTGTAGAATAAATTTTAATCCCCCATCCTATATCATTATTTTTAAAGAGTGAAATTATATTCTGAATGTAAAAAACAAAAATTCGTTTTAAAATTTGTAGTTCAGTCAATATTATACTCTACATTTTTTAGATATAAACATTTATAGATTAATATCTTGAGAGATAAAACTTTCATGCTATAACATAACGTTCATTATATTCTAAATATTTGTAATTTTGTCTTTTTTGGCTGGCTTACACTACATATACTTTTGCTTAAAACAAAGGTTCCTTTAGTTCCACAAAATTTCCTGTTTAAACATTTTCAGGAAATGAAAAATGTTTACTTAGTTAAACAAGCAGTGCTTGTCGAAAGTAGAGTGCTTTCAAAAGATGTGCGTAGGAAAATAATGGTAGTTATTACTTTATTTTCTCAGATACTGAAAACATAAAATTGTATAAAGACTGATAAAGCAGCAACTATGTATTTAGAATGGTTGATAACTTCAGATATGGTGGTTTCCTTTCGTGGTTAATATCATAATAGATTAAACGGAATTCTTGACGTAAAGTTTACTATTTTGTGAATCATGATGTTTCTAAATAAAACCACTGGCTTGCGAAACTTGATATGAAATGTTTTAAAAGCATCGATAATAAGTTACGCACTATGAAATTCAAGTTAGAGATTAGTGATTGTAAAGGGTTTAATAAAATGTTTTATCGTTTCTGATTATTTCTTTTGAGTTTTCACAGGCTGAATAGTTTAAAGCACCGGTTTTCAAACTTTTTCAGTCACGGAGCACCTTTGAAGTTAGAAATTCAACGCGGAACATTGAATTTTATCCCGCAGCTATATACTGTACTAGCTGTTATTACCAGTGACTTCGTTCACGTAACATTGAAAGAAGAATAAATGCATTAATTAAGCAAAATATTTCACTCCCGATAATTAAAAACGTAAATAATTAACTAACCCTGTATCACATTTCATAGAAGACAATACAGTATTTATTTGTTATAGGGGCCAGTTTTAAAAAGTGAAATTTTGTGCCAAATAATCTCGAAAATGAAACTGCAACTAATGGAAAACGGAGGCCCAAATAAAATCGTGGAAATCGACGAATTGAGTAAAATCAAATGTCAATTTTACCCGATAAACCATTTGACTTTTAACGACTTTGTGAAACGTTTTAACAGCCATCCTTCAAAAATAATTAATTGAAAATAGTACATACTTTTTCTTTAAATTCAATTCTTGTGAATAGGGAGCAATAATTTGTGCACCAAGATGCAAGGAGCTTAAATTTGCCCACTTGGTTTAATCGATAGCTGAAACAAATCTTGATTTCTAAATAACAATATGTTGACAGACAATTTTTTTCTGAAGAATAATTTGATTCATAAAGTTTGAATATGTTTTTATTTTTCGAAACTTTTACTGTAATCAAGATTTTGTTTTCACCATCTATTCAAATTGAAAATAATTTTTTTTCAGTTTTAATGAGAAAATGGTGTGAAAAATATAATAATCCGTTTTATTTCTCCATTTTACCCACAAAAATGGAGTAATTTAGTAGCCGTTTTTAGAGAAATTTCGTTAATATTAACCAAAAAAAAAAAAAAAAAAAATAATAATAATTGAGAGTTTATATGACATCCTCGGATCAATGAAAACCGGTTGTTAACTAACTTAGTAGCGTTCGATAATCTAAGAGAAGTAGTTGAGAAATACAAACAGGCGATCAGATTTTAAAATAATAGATTCGTGTTCATTTTTCTTTTCCTAATAATCATGATGTGAATTTTGGCAGAAAATTCTCATCTGTATGGGTAACTGATATTTTCATGCTTAATAATCAGTACGGTTAAACAAATATTTCAATTTTTCGTTTTAAATATGGCGTGAAACTCATTTACTTTCTATACTTACTGATCCTTGTATTATTACTTTTTTCTATCTTTACAAGAAGAAAGTATTGGATTCATGAAAATTTTCGATTTCCGGTTTTCGGCAGATTTATACGTTTTAGAAGGTCCTGAACACGAATTGATCATTTTTAGAAAATGTCTGTCTGTGACTCTGTCTGTCTGTATGTGACAAAAATTTTTTGTGCTGTATCTCAAGAACTAATGGACGAAATTTAATAAAACTTTATATTCAGTTAGTCCCTGATATAAATTGGTGCTGATTAGTTTTTGGTGAAAATCGCCCAACAGGTGGGCTGCTATGCTCCATTTTTTGCGATTTCTGCAATAGCTCTATCTCAAGAACTAATGCGCTTATTTTCATCAAACTTCAGGTTCCGTTAAACCTTGACATAAATAGACGCTGATTACGTTTTGGTGTAGATATTCCAACAGGTGGCGCTGCTATACCACATTTTTCTTGATTTTTACGATAGCTATATCTCAAGAACTAATGCACGGAATTTCATCAAACTTCAGATTCTGTTAGACCTTGACATAAACAGATGCTGCTTACGTGTTTGTGTAAATTGCCCAACAGGTGGCGCTGCTATGATACTTTTTTCATTATTATCACGAAAACTATATCTCAGGAACTAATGCACGGATTTTAATCAAACTTCAGATGCAGTTAGACGTTAACATAAGATGTTGTTGATTAGGTTTTGGTCTAAATCTTTCAACAGGAGGCACGGCTATGCTGCAATCTGCAGGATTTACACGATTTTTGCAATAGTCATATCTCAAGAACTAATGCACGGATCTTAATAAAACTTTAAATTCAGTTAGACCTTGGTATAAATTGGTGCTGATTCTTTTTAGTGTATGCGAAACCTGTTTGAGATAGAAGAAAGTTTTGGGACTGGCACATCCGACTAGTTAATGTATAAAGTTGATTCACGCTCCTTTAAAAACATATCTGAAAATTCCCGCTTCATTTCAAATATGGCGTCAATTTGTTACCAGAGAAATCTCTTATTAATAATATAATTCTGGTTAATTTTCTTTTCCTGGAATTATAACGTGGATTTTGGCAGAAAACTCACATCTATATCTAACTGACCTCCAAGCTTATTAATTAGTAGCAATAAAAATATTTCAGTTTTTTATTTTAAATATGACGTCATTATCCATCTACTTTCATTATATACTGATTTTAATGCTCCTTGTATTATTACGAATATTTGAAAATGCATGTTTTATTTTCAATATGACGTCATATTTGTCCAAGCCAAGGAGGATCTTTTTCGTCTGACAAGAAGCAGACAGACAGTAGACAAACAGACAGCCAACAGAGAGTAGACATATATAAGACACACAAAGAGATATAGAGATACAGAGAGAGAGACAGATAGAGTTATACAGACCGAAAAATGCCCGGTGGTTAGCGCATGAAGGGCGCAGGGAGGGACAGAGTTCCCTAGTTTAGTTATAAAATTTTAAATGTACAAAATGTACACAGAAATGACATTTTTCTTCATTTGTCACGAAAAATGTTCTCATTTAAATTTATAAATTTTCACCTCAATTCAAACCATTCCTTAAATTTAAAAATAAATATTTCATTATTTTTTACCACCTTGCTTTTAATTTTATCTTCTCATCACTGTATTAATTTTCAAATCCAGTGTATAAGGTAAATCCAGGAGAGATGACGCGGTCGGAGAGATTGCGCACAGAGAGGTTCGGGGGAAAGGAGTAGAGTGAGAGCGCAGCGACTCCAGGTAGTTGTACAACAACAGTAGTAAAGTGTCTTCTTGAAAGTGCATGCTGATTGCTTTGAGCGTCTAAGATAAAGTATTGCTATTTTGTTTTGTTTTCCCAAATTAAGTGCTTGATTTTTTATAGTTATTCATCAGAATTTCTATACAATGTCAATAGTACAAAATATTTTAAACTTAAACGATTTCTCATAAGCTACTAATCTAGACTAACAATGTGAACATCAACGGTTCGTTTTAGTAGCGGTTTTGTTTAATTAAAAGGCCGCGCAATCTCTCCGACCGAAATTGGAGAGTTTGCGCATCTGCTACTTAAGAGAGATGGCGCACTGTTCCCATTAATTTATATGCTAGGAGAGATTACGCAGCTTATTGGTAAATTTGCAGAAAAAAATAAAAAATGAAAACGGACTAATTTTAAGTTAAATGTGTTATTAAGTTACATAATTTTATTTTCTAATCTTATCTGGACTTGCTTTTTCTGATTCTTTAATTTTTCTTCCTTTAATAATTTTTTTTTAATCGTTTTTAAAATTATGTCCTTTTTCTGATTCTTTACGCATTAGGTTGAAATATTTACTCCCAATACATTAAAATTTGTTCACAAAAAACTTACAGCAATGTCATTTATGTGTAATTATTATTGTTAACAATTTAATTGTAGTTATTATTAGTAACAATCTCTCCTACCCATGTGCACAATCACACCATCCCTGTAAGGACAGATTGCGTAAAATAACTTTCTTGGTTTTATTACAACTGTTCTATTAAATTACCACATAACAACAAAATAGTAATGGAAATGCATAAAAAACAAATGAATTAAAAATTATTCATGGATAGTTTAGCAAAAAAATAATATTTAGATTTTTTATTGCTATTCTTTTGAATTGTGCGCAGACTATCCTAGCTTTAAGAATAGTCAGAAGTGGCCAATGCATAGCTGCCAAACTTTTTCTTTCCCAAGTCAAATAAAATTTTTTCGATTAATATATATTTTTTAAGCGAATAAAAACATATATTTAATGCACAGAAGGAAGGTAATATTTTATTAAACGTTTTCTGGTTTAAAGTATGCACATCTGATTTCTTGTTTAAAAGAAGTAGAAGGTTCCCAAATACACCATAAAATAATTATAATGAAAATAAAATGATATTCCTAATTTAAACAACTAATATCTTTAAAATAAAGTATTTGAAGTTAAAATAAGCAAAATAAAATAAAATAGATTAAAATATACGTGTAGAATAAAGTCTACCTGACGGATGTGAATTTGAATCCGTCCTGAACCCGAAAAGTCTACTTAAAGTCAACCCGATACCGGACCCAAACCAATCAGAAGCTGAAGTGCCAGAAAATTAATTTATATTTTAATACCATTATGAAGAAGTAGTCTACAATTACCTCTCTGATATCAATTTTATTCTTCTTTTAATTATTTTTATCTTTTTAAAATTATTTTTATATATATATTTCTCTTTTTTTTCTATAAAAATGAATATATAAATATATTAATTAATACTGAAACATATAGTTTTTTTTTTTCGTTTGCAAAATATTTAGGACTCTTCAAAAATTGGGTCTACCCGAATCCGACTCGAAATAAACAAAACTGAACTCGACCTGACCTGATCCACGAAACCCGACCCGATGCAGGAATATAATATGAATTCGGCCTGTAAAAGGTTAAATATCAGAGAGGTTAAATAATCTGAAAAATTATCTAGAGTATTTCATATATCAAATTCTTATATTTAGGAATTTTTAAACTTGAAACATAGTAATATCAAAAATGAATTTTTTTGGTTTGTTTAGAAATAGGTGTATTATGATAACATTATTACAATTTGATTTTAAATGATTATGCATTGAAAATTAATGACAAGATGATAAATATTTGAAATTTTAGATTTAACACATAATCTCTGTTACTGGTTGTAAATATTTGTGCAGAACGAGAAATGCTTAATAAATTCAAGTGATTGATTGCAATCTTTCGTTATATTAATTAATTATTGAAAACTGTGATCTCATCAAAAACGTCACCTGTAAAAAATGCAGCCAAGTCTCGTGACTCTTTTTCCGTAAAAAGTTCTGATATCGTATAAAGCCAAGTTTAGCTATCTTATTAACTCTGAAATTTTAATTCACAAATCACTCCTAGTCTCTACATATTTAGTTAAATATTATTTTGTGAATTGGCAATTACGCAGCACAGGGAAGTTATTACACCTTACTATGTTATGTGGGAAGGGATGCGATAATATGATTAAGGCTAATTATATACGCACAGGGAAGTTATTACACCTTAATATGTTATAGGATGGCATGGTATTATTTGATTAAGACTAATTATATACATCACATTCTCGTGCTACGTAATTGCCAAGTCACAAAATAATATTTAACTAAATATGTAGAGACTAGGAGTGATTTGTGAATGAAAATTTCAGAGTTAATAAGATAGCTAAACTTGGCTTTATACGATCTCAGAACTTTTTACGGAAAAAGAGTCACGAGACTTGGTTGCATTTTTTACAGGTGACGTTTTTGATGAGATTTCACTTCTTTTTGTAAGTAATCCTCCTTTTCTTGATTTTGGGTTCTTTTTGAAGATCATCCACTGATTTTCGCTAAGCCCACACTCTGTCCCTATTATTTACAGGTATAAAAAATTTGAAGCTTTAGTTTCGTTTGAAAAGTACTGTAGATAAAAAGAGATTTCAGGTTCCTAGGCCAGCACTAAGTTATGGGAGGGGGAGTGTCAAAAGTACTCGCAATTGCTTCCAAGATAGGTGCTATCCATCTGAGATATGACTCGCAGTCCTAGAAACTTGATATTTAGCATAAAAGAACTTTTTAGTATAAAAAGAAAGCCAACATTAAAATTTCCGGAAATTTTTAATAAATCAAACTATATTCATTTTTTCGATGTTTTTTATTTTTTTTTATTTATTTTTTTGGCTTTTTTTTTACATTTACGGATTTTTTAATTTTTTCTTACTTTGTATACTAAATCCTACCTTTCTGCCAAATGTCAAGCTTCTAGGACTACAAAATCGGATTATTTTCAAATTTTTGACTTTTTATAAATTTATTGATTTTTCGATTTTACTTCTAAGTTACCTGATTGTCATGCCAATATAGTAATTTTTTGATCCGTCTTCTTAGGATCATTTAGGTTCAATTTAGAGGTAAATCAAGTGAATGTTAGAGTCATCATGATTTTATTTAGAAAGAACTATCAAACCATAACCAGCCAATAATGTCGGGAGGGTAGGTGGAGCTGTGAAAAGTTTTGTGGGGCTAACATCATTTAACAATCCATATTTCATATGCGAAGTAAATAGAGTATAACCTGTGAAAGAAAACAAACCCTATAAAACCCTAACAAACTCTATAAAGAAATCACCTATAACGTAGCCAGTCTATAGTGGAACTTTCCTATAACGAAATTCGTGAACGAAAGATAAGAAAACCATAATCCGGGGGAAATAACATAAAACAATTAGGGGCGTTGTACTAGCTAATAGGACAATTATCTTAAAACTCATGTTTGTATCAGTACAAAATCAAATTGTTTTCGAATTTTCGATTTTTTAAAGATATTTCAATTTTTTTTTTCGAATTTAACGAATTTTTTAATTGTTCCTTTTATTGAATAGTAAATACTACCTTTACACTAAGTTTTAAGTTTCTAAGAATACAAGATAAAATTATTTTCAATTTTTGATTTTTTTTCGATTTTTTTAAAAAATAATTTTCTGGATTTTTTAATTTTTTCTTATTTTATATCCTTTATTACAAATTTCAAGTTTCTAGCGCTACAAAATCGAATTATTTTGAATTTTCCGATCTTTTTCGAGTTTTTTTTATTCTATTTTCGAATTTATTGTGTTTTAATTTTTTCCTTTTTCTGTATCCTAAACAATAGGTTTTTTCGAATTTTACAGATTTTTTCTTTTTTTTCTTTTTTTGTATCCTAAATACTACCTTTATTCCAAATTTTAATTTTCTAGCTCTACAAAATTGAATTATTTTCAAATTTACGTTTTTTTTCGATTTTTTGATTTTATTTTCGATGTCTGTTGTGTTTTTTTTTCTTTTTCTGAATCCTAAACACTACCTTTACACCAAATTTTCAGTTTCTAAGACTACGAGATCATATTATTTTCAATTTCTCACTTTTTTTCTTTTTAATTTTTGAAAATTTTGATTTTTTTTTAATTATCCATATTTTTTAATGTTCCCTTATTTAGTATCTCAAATATTACCTTTATTCCAAATTACAAGTTTCTAGCGCTATGAAATCGAATTATTTTCAAATTTTCTTTATTTTTCGATTTTTTTTATTTTATTTTCGAATTTTATTGCGTTTTTATTTTAACTTATTCTGAATTCTAAACACTATCTTTACCGCGAATTTTAGGTTTCTAAGGCTAAAAGATATTATTTTAATTTTTTCATTTTTTTCGAATTTTTGAAATTTTTTTTTCGAATTTTCCGGATTTTTAAATTTTTTCGTATTTTGCATCCTAAATACTACCTTTATTCCGAATTCCAAATTTCTAGCGCAACAAAATCGGATTATTTTAAAATTTTCGGTTTTTTTCGATTTTTCCGATTTTCCGATTTTTCGATTTTATTTTCGATTTTTTTTTGTGTGTGTTTTTGATGTTTTCTTTTACTGAATTCTAAACACTACCTTCACACCAAATTTTAAGTTTTTAAGACTACAAGATCGTGTTATTTTCAATTTTCAATTTTGTTCGAATTTGTTGAATTTTCGAATGCTTTTTTTTTTTGGAATTTTCCGGATTTTATAATTTTTCCTTTCTTTGTATCCGAAACACTAGCTTTATTCCAAATTTTAAGTTTCTATGGCTGCGGGATCTACCCAATCTTTTTGATGACGCGAGAGTGAGTGAGTGTGTGACAAAAAATCGAAACTTTGAGTTCATATACCGTCTGCACTAATTTATGGGTATTTTTTGAATTATCCATATTTTTTAATTTTTCTTTATTTAGTATCTTAAATGTTACCTTTATTCCAAATTTCAAGTTTCTAGCGCTATAAAATCGAACTATCTTCAAATATTCCTTATTTTTCGATTTTTCCAATTTTTTTCGATTTTTCGATTTTATTTTCGAATTTTATTGCGTTTTTTATTTTAACATTTTCTGAATCCTAAACACTATCTTTACCGCGAATTTTAAGTTTCTAAGGGTAAAAGATCAAATTATTTTAATTTTTTCAATTTTTTTCGAATTTTTCGAATTTTTGAATTTTTTTTCGAATTTTCCGGATTTTTTAATTTTTCCTTATTTTGCATCCTAAATACTACCTTTATTCCGAATTCCAAGTTTCTAGCGCAACAAAATCGGATTATTTGAAAATTTTCGGTTTCTTTTTCGATTTTTTTCAATTTTACTTTCGATTTTTTTGGTGTGTTTGATGTTTTCTTTTTCTGGATGCTAAACACTACCTTCACACCAAATCTTAAGTTTCTAAGACTACAAGATCGTCTTATTTTCAATTCTCAATTTTGATGGAATTTGTTGAATTTTCGAATGTGTTTTTTTTCAAATTTTCCGGATTTTTTAATTTTTCCTTATTTTGCATCCTAAATACTACCTTTATTCCGAATTCCAAGTTTCTAGCGCAAAAAAAAATCGGATTATTTGAAAAATTTCGATTTTTTTCGATTTTCTCGATTTTTTCAATTTTGCTTTCGATTTTTTTGGTGTTTTTGATGTTTTCTTTTTCTGGATGCTAAACACTACCTTTACACCAAATCTTAAGTTTCTAAGACTACGAGATCGTCTTATTTTCAATTCTCAATTTTGATGGAATTTGTTGAATTTTCGAATGTTTTTTTTTCGAATTTTCCGGATTTTATAATTTTTCCTCTCTTTGTATCCTAAACACTACCTTTTTTCCAAATGTCAAGTTTCTAGGGCTACTGGATCTACCTAATCTTTTTGATGACGCGGAACGAGTGAGTGAGTGAGTGGCAAAAAATCGAATGTTTGAGTTCATATATCGTCTGAACTAGAAAAGACAGAAAGTTGCAATTTTAAATTTTGGTCCTGTGTGCCAAATACTCTAGAAAAACGAAGTTTTGAATTTTTGGGATACTCCAGCGCGGAGATATGGGGGGGGGGGGAGTCAAAAGTGCCCTGAGTTGCTTCCAGAAAAGTATGCTTACGGCCGTGCTTTCTCGACTTGGCGGAGGCACTGCCGTGCCTCCAGATTTGTGCATGTGTCAGACAATGTATTATTTACCATCAATATTCATCCCATTACATAAATCTTTATTTATCTGACCAGGTGACATTTGCTTTGTCCATTCATTCAGTATTGAAACATTGTAACAAATATCTTCATTAACTTACCTATGAACTGTTTTTATATGTTAGTAATCTATAACAGTCGAGCTCTGTACATTTTGTTGGCCTTGAAGAGTCACAATAAATAGTTTTAAACGCCATCTTTAAAAAATAAATAATTGAAAATAGCATATTCTTTTTCTTTAAATTCAATTCTTGTGAATAGGTGTCAATAATTGTCCACCTAAATGCAAATAATTTAAAACTTTCTCCTTGGTTAAATGTAAAGGTAAAAGAATCTACGATGTAATAATTTCTAAATGTCATTATATCGGTAGACGATTTTAATTTCTCTAGAATAAATTGATTCATGAAGCTTGAATGAGTGAAAATAATGTTTCCGTTTCTTCGAATTTTCTTGGAAAATGTAATTTAATCCAGATTTCTTTTTCCCCACCTATTTGAATAAAATTTATTACTCTCTTCAATTTTAACGAAAAAATTACGTTAAAAATGAAAAATATATACTAATGTCCATCGTTTCTCCTTCTCTCCTTTTTTCACCAAAAATGCAGTAATTTATTTGATACCAGAACATAAATGTCATTAAAAATTACAAATAATAATAATAATATCGCGGAAATTAACTCAAATTTTAAAATTCTGAACTCTTATATGAAATCTTCGGATCCTTGCGGGTAACTGGTGTTATTTTTATCGTCCGACGATTAATATTCTAAAAGGAGTAAGATTGTGAAATATTAGAAACAGGCAGATTTTGTTAGATTAAATTAGATTTAATAGATTAATAATAATTAATCAATATTTTTTGTGATAATTTAAACTTTGAATACATTAAAACAAAGCAGAAAATGTCATCATTGCCATCTGAAATACACCTGTGTGCAAATTGTTTATAGTTCTAGCCTATGCGAAATTGAGTGAAAAATCGATAACAATATCCTATTCATGAACCAAGTTAAGTTACATAAAAGAGTGTAAAAAATTTGCTCATGATCTTGCCTAGATATAATAGCAACTACCAATGTTAAACTCCCAATATGACGTCATATTAATTTTCTTTTTAATTCTCCAATGACGTCTTATTAACCTGCTTTCTGTACTTAAACATACTCATACTCCTTGTATTATTGAGAAAAATTTCAAAATTTCCGTGATACTATCAATATGATGTCGTATTCCTCTTTTTTTTTCAATTGTTGAAACTTTTTATTTCATTTTCATTTTTCACGGGGAAAACTTTCAATAGAAAATTAATTACTGTAGAAAGAATTTTATTGTGGATTTTTAATTGTTGGCAACTGCTATAACGAAAAATGGTTAAATTTGATAGGAAATGGCTGTTAGATTTTTTTACTTTTTTATCTCTCTTTATTTTCTACTTTTTACTATTTAAAATATTTCGTTGTTACACTTTCATAGCCAGTCAGCAAATTTTGGTGAGAGTAGTCTTGCGTGTAATTAACACTATTGTTTTTGTAACCCGTATACAGTTGTAACCATAAAGGTTATTTGGCGATTTATGAATTACGGCCGGTTAAAGGAAAAAAGCCTTAAAATTAAGTTATTTAGTTATAATTAAATTATAAAAATATTAAATGTGGTATTGTCATCGGAAACACCCATTTGTACATAATTTTTTATAATTTTAGCATATCAGGAAGTGACTTAAAAATCGTTTACAAAATTAAATCTTTACAAAAGCCCATTTGCGTTAAATATAAGAGTTAAAAAAAATAATTTAAATGTTTAGAAAAAAAAAAACAATTTTATTTATCTTGTGAATAAAAAAGTTTTTTAAGTAAAACCGACTTAGTATTAAAGTACTGAGCAAACTCGTGTGATACTATAAAAGCATAAACAACTTCTTAATAACTATAACACCGTAAAATAAGGAATGCACAAGGCCTTTCGAAAGAACTTTGCCTTTCTTCGTCAAAGAAGACGTGCAGCCACTTTGAAGGCAGTAGCAAAACAAGGTACTGAGTCTTGCTTCTGCCTTCAAAGTGGTTGCATTCTTCTTTGCGCCTGACGAAGAAAGACTAAGTTCTTTCGAAAGGCCTTGCGCATTCCTTATTTTATGGTGTTATTATCAAGTTTTTTATGATTTTATGAGCAACTTGAGTTATTAATTATATTTGAATTTTATTAACCTACCTAGGTACTTTACATCTCACCTTTCTGGGTTGATTTACTGTGTCATAGTGCATCACTTCCGGCTTAATCTTATTGGTTGCTCGTACGTGATGAGCTTTCGGGGCGTGTTGTCGGTCATTTGGGTTTTTCGACACTGTTTCATGTCTTTGGAAGGTTATAATTTTTTGTTTTTACTGACGCTGATGATGAGAGTCCAAGTTATTCACGAAACGCATGTCTGTTCATTGTGCTTCAGTTCGATACTGTGTGTTAAATGTTGGTTTTAAGTGTATATTTATCCACACAAGATTTTATTCGTAATATAAGAACTATTCATTTTAACTCTGAATGACTGATTCTTTTGCTATTGGTTATGACATTGATGTTTTTATTGATCAGGTGCGATGTTTATAGCACGAAACGTCTATTTTAATTTTAATTATAATGTCTCTTAATGTTGTTTTGGTGTTTTTAAATTAAAGTCTGATTATTTATTTATTTTTAATTATATTCAACAAAAGTTTATTTTTTTAGAGGTTAGTAATTTAGAGGAGAGTTTAGAGGTAATAATTTACAAAAACCTTTCTTCCGATTACACTGCCATTATATGCTTGATCTAGATATTTTTCCTGCGATGCAAAGAAAATTACATGCACACAAGACATATTCTCTTTTTACGTGAAAAAAAAATCAATTTAATATAAAAAAATATTCCCATTTTTAAAAAGAAAGATTATCTGTAGAAATATCTCTGAGAACGTGCTAAAGTATGAACAGTAATTTGCTATAACAAAATAAAGATAAATAAGAAAGATAAATCAGGCGTCACGCATGGATTATGTATCACTTTCCAACAGTTGCAGAATACTGTAACGAAACCTCACTATTTAATAAATAAATAAATAAATAAATAAAAAATATTTAAACAAAAACCTCAATAAATGTATCAATTTCATTATGTTTAAAATGGTATTACCCCATTAAGATATACTGAGAATGATTTTTCCTCATAAGCCATAATGTAACAAAATTCTTTTGTGTGTCCCTGTAAATTAATGACAAATGTACTTCATGTTCTACAAGAAGAATGTTGTATTGCACCTCAATAATGCATACCAATTTCATTATTTTTGAAACGGTGAAACAGCAAAGCAAACGACTTTTCCCCAAAGACCATAATGTAACAGAATTATTTTGTGTATCTCTGTAAAAGAACTATAAATGCTATATACGCTACTTTCAATGGAGAATGTCCTAGATTAACATCAATAAGATATACCAAGCTCATGGCAGTCCAAATATATTTACGAGTGTTAGAGCATGGACAGACAGACAAAGGGCCAGACAAGTCATAAACACTTTTGAACTATGTTGGAAAATATTAAAAAGTGAAAGATTTTCTTTCATTTGTTAACAAAATAAAAGGGTGAACAACATAGCAAATATAATATTCACGAACTAGAAAGCAAATATTAATTTCTCATTGAAAAACTAATATTTAATGTTTTAAAAACGCATAATTTAATTAATTTAATTTTGTAATACTTAAAAACCTTTGAAAGTATAAAGAATATAATATTCAAATTTTTAATTGCTTAATAGGCGTTTAGCCAACATAGTGAAAAAGTACCCAAGCCGGGACGTGAACCCGGGTCATCAGATTAGTGCACTGACGTTCTGCCAAATGAACCACTTGGGAACGATACTCAGACTGGAACTTTTTCACCTAACTTGTTGGCAAGGCTACAAACGCAGCACACGATGGATATTCCATCTTGAGCTGCGTTAGAGCTTCAGTGCGCTAATCTGATGACCCGGGTTCGAGTCCCAGCTTGGGTACTTTTTCACTATGTTGGCTATACGCCTATTAAGCAATTAAAAATTTGAATATTATGAATGCAAGGCGTAAGAAATTATCTCTGGAATAATTTCCAAGTATTAATATGAATTTATAAAGAATATATATAAATATTCTTTATATTCATATATAAAGAATACAAATGCACATAGTATTTTTATTTTAAATTTCGTATTCTTATTTTGATAAGTGGCAACAACTTTTAAAATAACACAATTTTATTTTTAAAGAAATCTTTTCTGTAAAAACTTTATAAACATAGTAGTCAACAATAGTTTAACTGTATTTTTAAAATATTTTCATTAATGTTTTAATGCATTATGCAACAAAATGTGGTTTGCATCAATTACAACTGAAAGATTTTGAATATTGCTGTAGAGACAAAACAAGAAACCTACGAGAAATCTTAGCAGAAGATCAAAACAAGGGATACAGCTTACAAGATTTAAATAAAACGCTTTTTAATCCAACTTATTATGATTTTATATAATAATGTCGTTGGCGTTGTAATATTCAAACAATGTTGTCAATGGCAAGAATATAGTTAAAATTACATTATTGTGAATTTTAGTAAACGTGTTTTGGTGCAAAATGAATTTCATGGCTTTAACGCATATCGGTCAATTGCTCTGGCATTCAGAGAAAAAGGTCAATTGCCCTGACATTCAGAGAAAAAGTTCAATTGCCCAGGAAATTCATAGACAGAAATTGCCGAATTGCCCAGATGAATTTTCCACTGACCAGTATGAATGGTATCTTGGAGTGGGACATAAAAACGCACTTTTTTAATTACTAGTAGTTTAAAAATAGTGAAAGTTAATGTTATAGTAATTACGGTATTACCGAATTTTATGTGCTTTTGAGATTTCTGTACAGCGACGTTGCTGCATCCAGTGATATTGTTTTTTATTTTCACGGGCATAACGCACACATGCATGCGTTATAATGATTGCGGCATTATCGAATTTCATGTACTTTTGATATTCCTAGACAACGAGATTGCGGCATGCAGTGATGTATTTTGTTCTTTTTTCGTGGGTGCGAAGCGCACATATATGCGTTATAGCGATCACGGCATTACCGAATTTCATGTATTTTTGAGGTTCCAGTAGAACGAGGTTACTGCATCCAGTGATGTATTTTATTTATCGTTTTTTACTGTGCGAGAAGCGCTCATACATCCGTTATAGTCAGGGCCTGATTAACGCACAGGCCAACTAGGCCACGGCCTTGGGCCTACTGCTGTTGGGGGCCCCAAAATGGGTAAAATGATTTAGAAAAAGTTTCTTAAAAATGAAGTTTTCTGCATTTATTTTCTCAAAAACAGAACAAAAAGTATTTTTATTCACTGGTCAACTTCATCATAAAATCTAATAATAATCCTCGAAAAAAATTCTAGCCACTATTTTAATTTGAGGGCCCCCCAAAAAGTTGCTGGGCCTTGGTCCCCAGACGACCTTAATCGGGCTCTGGTTATAGTCATAGCGAAATGAACGGGGTTGCCCCATACAGTGATGCTTCTTTTGGTTTAATTTTTGAAATTCTCTTAGAACGAGGTTGTTCCTACATTTTCCTTTCTAGAGGCTTTGGTTTAAATTCATATGCTATTGTGCCAGGGCAGTTGACATATTTCGAAGACTCCAGACTCTCTTTGGAAGAGTATGCAGGTGCTGGAATCTATTCGAAACTCTTCGCATTTTATACATCCCTGGGAAAAACACATCACCGTTTGATGGAGAGGTGCAGGCTATCTGTATTACCGCACAGCAGCTAATTATACGAGAAAAATATTTCAAAAAAGCAGTTATCTTATCGGATTCAATTTCTGCTATTCAAGCAATAACTTCCTTTAAGATCCCCAACTCAAGAAGAATTGAGGACTGCAGAAAAAAATTTAAGTAACTAAAAGAGAGTGGAAAGGAAGTGAAACTACAATGGATCCCGGCCCATTGTGGAATACACGGGAATGAGGCGGCTGACCAACTAGCCAAAAACGGAACTAAAATAATACAAACACGAAACAACGAAATACCTTTCAATTCAATATCAAGAATTATAAAGAAAAAAAATGGATTATCAATATGAAAGAAGAAAACTAAGTGAAATCGAAAATAAAAAATGGAAAAATGCAATAGCTCATGAACAGCGCCAAGAAGAACAAGTGTAATCTTATTTAGACTTGCCATGGGACACGATTGTCTACCTAATTACATTTTCAGATTTGGTATTATTGAAAGTCTAAATTGCCCTATTTGTGGAGAGGATGTAATCTTGAATGCACAGTATTTACCACTGTGCCCCGCACTATCAAGTAACAGTATATCTGGCAGATATTGCGAGTCCAGGGAACTAATGAGAACCTCAGAACATCAGCCTAATTGATTGTATTTCCTGTTTACAGTTGACTTTTTGTTTTCTCTAAAGTCTCTATATGTCACTCTTGTTTCGTTTGTTGTTCTGTTTATTCTTCAATTGATTTGGTGGCATATAATAGTGTATAGATGTTTGTCTAAGTGCTATTGCTTTGAAATAAAAAACAAATATTTTTAAATGAATGTCTTTCTGAACAAAGTAAGCAGCCCACGATATAGTGATTACCGATGGCATTTCTGACACTTACATATATTAAACTTTCAATTCTGACGAATAGTTTCCGAAGCAACCTAAATAATAACCCTTTCCCCTTCTTTTTTAAGGCATGAAATGATATCTTCCATTTATCATACAAAAATTTCTGAAACACAATTCTCTTCAAACCTGAAATGAATTCTCGAAAATCCACTGAGAAAAATGAAAATCTTGAGAATTCGGGGCAGGACTTCCAGAAAATAATTTTTTTTGAAACAGTAAATATTATTATTTTTTTAAAACAAAGACATTGTTAGAAAGGACAATATACCCTATTTCAGTAGGTATTTTTATTTTTTAGTATTTTGTTCAGGAAAACGACTGCAGATTTAAAAAAAATTCAGAAAACCGTAAAACCGAAAACGGCTTTACGAAAATATTCTTTTGAAAGGGTTAATATTGCTATTTTTTTAACAAATAAAAATCATTGTAACTGGGAAAATACTGACCGCGGAATACCATACAAGTGGATATTTTTTGTATTTTTGTATTTCGTTCAGGAGGGCGGATGCGGACTTGTAAACACACGTTAAAGAAAAAAAAATATTAATCCGACGTCCAGAAAATATTTTTTTGAAAGAATAAATATTAAACATTTTTTAACGGGCAGCACCGTTATATATGTAAAAGTACGATAGTTACATAATTATTTTTTGTTTTATCGTATTTCGATTTGTTAAGCCGATGCGAGTTTGTAAACATGCACAAAAAAATGAACGTTTTACGTCTCTTACTTCTTTCTCTGCTTTGGTTCCTCGGACTGTTATGGAAATCATCCCGATCAGAGCAGCGGAGGCTCGCCATTTTACGATGTTCATTTTCGTTTTAAATTAATATCTCGATAAATTAACAAAAAAAATGAAAAATCTGAGCCAAGGTGCATTTGGACCTGTCTTGGACTATCTTCATACAAACTGTTAGACCTCTAAGTACGGTAGATTTCCCAGCAATCACCGACACACAGAAAAACATCTTTCTTTTATTAATATAGATTACTGCTTAAAATTCTTTCATAAATGAATGTACCTTTTTGATCTCATTGGTTCCTGCTAGCTTCCTCTATGATACTACTCCTATTGGTACGTTTCTTCAGGATTTTTTGCATGTTTGCTTGCGCATGCAGAAAGCTGAAAATGGCCATTTAAATTCGTAGCATATGAGTATGCAAAAAACAAAAGTTGATATTTGATTTCTGTACAATGGTCTACATCAAAAATACAAATGTCAACAACTAAAATGAACTAGCTGTCAAACTTTACAGAGTCTATTTCCCTACGAAATTTTTGAATTTCATTTTTATATAGTAAATTCCATTTTGAAGCTAAGGAATGTTTGTCATAAAATCAATAGTAGAGTGAAATCGATTGAGCTGGAAGTTAAAGCATCTGAAATATTGAAGGAATTGAATGCAAATATTTCATCGGAAGAATAGATTTAAAGTTAAATTATTCAGCAGAACAGACTTAAAAATTTGCAATTAAAATATTTAATTACAGCTATAGGCATATATTATCATGCATTAAAATTTAGTGGAATCTGTACAATTTTTATAATTAATATATTTTTCGCAATCATATTTTTTTTGTAATCATAATTAATATTGGTTATTATTAGAAAATCAGATTTTTATAACTAACTTGTTGTGTGGTGTGGTCGTTTATATATATCAGGGTTTTCAACCAGGATTACAGAATATGCTGTTCGGTGCACACAACATACATGAATATAATTTTTAATTGAAAATTCTAATTTATTTTTACGTTTTATAAATTTTTAGATTGTCCACTAACTACATTAAAAAGTATTTTCATATGAAAAATATGAATTATACGTGTTTAAATAATAAAGCAAACACATTTTTATCGTTTGGGTAAAAAAATCAAGTTTTAAAATTATTTTTAAAAAATCATAAAATAATAAATTGAGATAAAGTTTTCAAAAAAATTTTGTTTGATAGAATAAATTTTGCTTTATTCTATAGGGTAAAAGTTGAAATTATGCAATATTTATCTATAATGTGCTATAAAAGAAAATTTTGCCACCACCTTTATGACGTCAGTAGTCACGGACATGTTTTTGCTTTATAATATAAATTTAGTGACGTTAAATAATGAGAACATGGGCCTTAACCCCTTAAGCACCACGAAGTACCTGCGTACGTCATCATATATTCTAATATGAGCAAATCTTGTGTGTGGTTATATATATATGCAAATTTTATCTTAAAAACGGCTCTAACGATTTTGACGAAATTTTGTACCCTACCGTTTTGGGGCACCAGAAAACCACTGGGCTAGGTCACATGTTCGAGGAAATTCGATTTGTGGGTCATTTTGGGTCATGGTCAAACTAAATGTATCTAAAAAATGGTTTAAACGATTTTGACGAAATTTTGTATTCGACCATTTTCGGACACGAGAAAACTATTGGGCTGCGTCACATGTTCGAGAACTTTCGATTAGTGGGTCATTTTTGGGTCAACGCGGGTCAAATTAAAATTATCTAAAAAATGGCTCTAACGATTTTGATTAAATTTTGTGTCCTACGAGTTTCGGGCACGAGAAAATCATTGGGCTAGGTCACATGTCCGGGAAAATTCGATTAGTTGGTCATTATAATTTATCTAAAAAGCGGCTCAATTTACACTAAATTTTGCATCCTATGGTTTTCGGGCACGAAAAGACTATTGGGCTAGGTCACATGTTCGAGAAAATTTAATTAGTGGGTCATTTTGGTCATGAGTCATTATGGGTCAAGGTATTTTAGCTTAAAAACGGCTCAGACAATTTACACTAAATTTTGCATCCTATGGTTTTCGGGCACGAGAAGACTTGAGCTAGGTCACATGTTCGAGAAAATTCAATTAGTGGGCCATTTTGGTCATGGGTCAAACCAAAGACATTTAAGATACACAGACTGGCAATGCCCATTCAAAAGCCATCAGCCATCTGAAGTAAATTGAAACACCTCAACCGCGAGGTCTGTACGTCAGATTTAAGTTGTTTACTATTAATCGCTATGGCTATAAGCTACTTAAAAAAATTAATTTTTATTAATGTATACGAAGTTTATGCCATTTTTTTGCATCAAGCTATTTTTTTATATATCTAAATAAGCATTAAAAATATTTAATTTCGTGAAATAAAATTAAATAAGGTAATTTATTATATAATTTTAATATGCAATGAAGGCGAAATGTACATTGAAACAACTTGGCGGAGATTATAAGTTGAAGCGTCTGAAACCAAGAAAGAAAAAAAAAAGGTGGGGAGGTGGAGAAATCTATCTAAAGTTTAATTAATTGATCCTTCAAAATATCCATGCATGCGTGAATGAATGTTAAAATTCAAAGATGATTCCAAATGAGTTTTGTAATAAAGTTTATTTTTAATAGTTAATAGAGCTTAACAATTTCAAATAAGTAAATAATGTAAGCATAATCAAATAATACATACCAATAAAATAAGCATACACATTTAAATATACATTCATCAATTTTAATTTTGTAAAATATTAATATAATTGTTATTTGTTTCAATACTTTAGATTTATGTTCGAAAATTTTATCTTGTAAGTTAAACAAAAATAAAACTTGTTTAGAAATAAGATTTTTGTTAAAAAGATAATATATACAAAAATTTATTATTATTTTAATTATTGTTTAATCATTGCTTTTCTTTAAATCATAAACTAAACTGAAAAAAAAAATCTGAAATTGATAATTTTAACTGTAGGATGAAACAAACACAACACACACACATACATATTCTAACTTCAAATGCTTCATGATTTTGAGCCAGATTACAACTAAATTTGATAATTTGTAGATTATAAGGCTCTTTGAAACACAGGTGTGTATGATAAATAATAAAGCCATTCTAATTTGAACATTTTAAAGTAAACTAAATATATTTTCAGAAAACTTAAAAAATGTTTTTGCAATTCACTCATAATAAATTTGTTTTTTGAAACGTGAGTGTATGAACAAATACAGAGTATGTAGAATAAATAAAATATCTTGTGTTTGATTCGACATCCACCCAGGAGGTTATGCACATAGATGCCATTGTCCAAAAATGTACAATTAAAATTGTACTGTGTGTGGTGTACAATTGTGAGAAACAACAATCAACAGATAATTTCTTATTCATCGGTAAGTAAATTTTTATTTATGGGTTTACTTAAGAATGTCCTTTTTAATAAATGTTGGTATCATTGTTTCATTTATTTTGTCAGTGTTATTTAAAGTGATGACAAATAAAATTCATCAATTTGATCTGGCCATGAATTTATGGCACAAATGGGATTTATTTAAAAGTAGTTACTTGATTATAAGTTGTTTAATTGGAGATATGTTTTCAATATCATATAAATTTGAACAGCAAAATTATATTTATTCATAATGTAGTACTTTAATCTTTATCTTTTTTCAATATTTATACAATTTATTTAATAAAAAGAAGCTATCTATCTATATTTTTATATACAAACAGAAGTAATTTGTATAAAGATATATATATATATATGTATATACATGGTTCTTCTTCATTATCCTGTCGACCGTCTTCCATTAAAAAAAAAAACTTATGTATAGTTATTAATTTATAACTTTTTTTAATCAATAAAAATATCACTTTCTTATGAATCGTTTCATTTTAATTTAGATGTTAAAAATTAAAGCTGTTAAATTTAGCTGTCTTGGAATTCCTAATGCATTTCTATTATATAATATACCTTGCAGAGTGTGGTATAAAATAAAAATATTTACTGAAACACTAAGAACTTTTTATTACTGTTGTTATCCAAAACTGTTCAATTAGAATAACCTTTACAAGTCCCAAATGAATATCAACATATTAACTGATAACCTCCTAAGCTACAATCAAGTTATCTGTGGTCTGCCTACTGATGGAAGTCGAGGAACTGACTTGCAAAAGCTGACGTTTGGAATTCGAGGAACTAAGTTAACAAAATCTTCTGTTGGAATTTTTATGCCAGCTGGAGACATTCACAGGCAGAAATTTTTATTTAATTTTTCTGTCTGTAAATGTAACTTGCTAGAGCTTGAGATGTCTTCCACGTCTAAGAAAACTCTTCATTCACAGTAATTCAATATGTTGATATTAAGTTTATTTAAGATTTGGAAAAATTATTTTACTTGTACTTTTTTGCATAACGACAGTAATAAAAAGTTCTTTGTTTTTCAGTAAATATTTTTATTTTATACCTGTATCTAAAAGTGTTATATTAGAAATGCTGGTACTTCTCAACTATTGAGGTATTGGCGACGGAGAACTGAAGCATCCTTAAAATTTCTCATGTATATTTTCTGTTAACCTATTCACTGTTTCTTATATAATTTTTTTTTCAATATTTATGCAATTTATTTAATATAAAGAAGCTATCTATTTTTATATACAAACAGAAGTAATTTGTATAAAGATATATATATATATATATATATATATAAATACATGGTTCTTCTTCATTATCCCGTCGACCATTTTCTATATAAAAAAAAATACTATCGCCAAACTATTATGCCAAAGCCAATAAACAAATGGAAGAATGCTGCCATTAGAATCTCACTTTTAAAAAAATTCAGCAAAGCCCATTTGAATGAATCATCGGTTGAATCATCAACTAACAGTAATTAAGCAATAAAATTTACAATATATTAATGAAAACAGAAAAATATTTTTTGGATATTTAATTTTTTTTCTTAATTTTCCCTATCAGCTGGTGGATAAATGTTTGTGATGTCAGTTGAAACTGATATATTTATTATATCGATGCATCACAATTTTTTTTAATGCTTTTACTCTTTTAATATCATGATGTCATTGTTTAATGACATAATTGTTATTTTACTTAACAAAACACTCAATAAATCAGTAAAACATCATTAAAAATACTGATAAACATCAAATTAAAAATCACTGGATAACATACCAAACACCTATTATTAACTCATTTGACATCAAGTGAATGTGGTGTGACAATCATGCATTTTTGGCGTTAAATTCTATAGTTTGGCGATAATGTTTTTTATTGAAAGTGGTTAACAGGATAATGAAAAAGGATCAAATATATATATATAGACAAAATATAGAGATATGCAAATACATATATAGAAAGAATAAAAGTTCATCTGATTTGTTTTCAAAGCTGTTTGAATCATTCGGCAAAAAATTTCACTTTCTAAAGCCTGAATTTCATCAAGCTTTTTAAAACAATGTCAAGGCCTTATGGTGGAGAAGTACCAAAATGCATTAGGAATTCTAAAATTAATAAGGATTATCTGTAACAAGTAAATTAAAATGAATTTATGATTCAGGAATTTAATACTTTCATTAGTAGTACATGGTGTGAATACTACAAGAAAATGTTTTAGTAAATTTTATCTTTTTCTAATTCACTGTATTAATATTAATAAATAATATATATACATAAAGCTAGTCTACTTAAATTAAAACATTTAAAATTTTGGTACTTTTATGTTAGCTGAGCACAGGTAATAAATTGCCAAATGTTGTTACCATCTTCATAATTTTCATTGCATTCATTTCATTTAAAATACACAATTTTCACTTAAAATACATGCATTTAAAATACACATTTTTTTCTCATACATACACATATGTTACTCATGTAATTTAATATACAAAGAAGAAAAAATACTACAAACCAAAACATTTTATTTCAACATCAAAGCATTGTTTATAGTTTACACATGCGTAAAATAAAAGCTGCTATTGGTGAAAAAGAAAATGCTACTGGCGAGATTTGATTAAATTATAATTTTCTGCTATAATTAACGACTAACAGAAAGAGTTTCTCTTGCTGTTCATTTCTTTTCGAACATTTTTAATAAGTAAGATAGTAGTGTTATTTAAATCTATTTTATATTTTAAAGAAATTCTTTTAAATAAGCAATCTACTACTCATATTGAATTAATATCAGTATGTCTGGAAGGTTTAAATCAGTCACAATAATAAAAAGATTTAACAAAAGTCTGTGTCTTTGAAAGTGTACTCTGTTTTTATACAAAAAGAAATAATAAAACTAGAATGTACAATGTAGGAAGTGTTTGTTAGAAATTTAACTGTCTTATTGTGCAATTTAAAATTGTTAAACCCTTTTTGAAACTCGAAATTATCTGAAATATATATATATATATATATATATATATATATATATATAGGTATTAGAAACTGAAAGTAGAAAACAATGTGAAAAATAACATGCTTAGTGTACATAAAGGTAAAAAAATGCTTTAAAAAAAATCTGAAGTCAAACTGAAAATCATAAAAGCATGAGACACTAATAAAAATACTTTAAGCCCACTAGAAAAAGTATGCAAATGGCAGCACACACTGCAGATTAATCTAATAACTTTAAAATAAAGGCTGTGCTTAAAAAAATTGTTAAATTTTATTTTCCTAAATTATTGTATCTTCTAGGGATGCACCAAATATTCAGTATTCAGCCATACTACTGAATGTTTGGTTAAGCTGAATATCAAATTATTTGGTTAGGCTGAATATCAAACTATTTGATATGCTGAATATTATTTTTGGCCAAATATCTTCATATTCAGCCAAACTGAATACTTAAAGAAAGTGTTTTTACATTTTTTTTTTTTTTTTTTAAACTTAGATAACTTTTATTTTTAACTGTCAATAAATAAAGGTATTAAGAAATACAATCATATTTAAATAACAGAGATGGCTTTTGCTTTATTTATTTGCTGTTTGAAAAGTAACAATTAAGAAAAGGAACTGTTAATGATGACATTCATAGGAACTAATGATCTGTAAATACAAGTTTTTGAATATTGTTAGCTTTTTTACAACTGGGTATTTCTAAACATAATGGGGGATAATATGCTTTCAGGGGTTATAATAAGTAACAAGACAAACAGTTTTTGTATGGGAAACCAGAATTGCAATCCACTTATTAAAAAATACAGTGTATCTCACTCCATGTCGAACTTGCATTTTCATTTAAAAATAACAATAATGAAGATATTGTAACAATATATTCAAACATCAGACTTACTCTGCTATCTGTGAAATATGATAAGAAGTGTTAAAATGTGACACTAGTGCAGTGCAAGCACTAAGCTGGACATTCCACTAATTCAGAATGCAGCTGACAGTACATACACTGTATCACTGATTAAAATTCAATCACTTCAATGATTCCAATACACTTTATACAAAACAAAGTTAATATGATAAAAACCTCGCTAAAATATCTTCATTATTGTTAAAGTTGTGAACAAAAATTAGGGTTCTATTTGTAGTGAAACACCTTGTATTTTTGATTGAATAAATGGATTGTGATGCTAGTTTTCTGTACAGAAAATACTTGCCTTGGCTACATTATCTTCCTAGAAAGTTTGTTCTAAAATTTTGCAAACACCATGGAAATTTCCAACCTCTGAAAATAATCGTTCACTTTATTCAGTCTAGTACATTTCAAAAACTTTCTTGCTAAGTTGCCACCATTTGAATTTATTATTATTATTATTATTATTTACTCGCTTAGTGTCAAATAAGTACTATATTACTGTAAAATATTCCTTGAAAATTTCTTTTTGATTTTAAAATATTTGTTTTAGAATATAAGTAAATTCTATTCATATATTTTAGTTCACAGAAGAAGTCATAAGTTATTTTTTTTTATTAATTAAAAGAGTTAAGACTAATCCTTCTTAAATAATTTAAAGCATAGAATTTTTTTTTTAATTTTATTGTAAAGTTTAATTGTGAAGTTTTTTTTCATGAAAATTGTCTTTCTGTTAAATATTATGAAAAATTATTTTGAAATTTAACTTTTTAAAACTTTTAAGCCATGAAATATAGAGGTATTCAGTTAGTCGAATATTCAGTATTCGGCCAAAGTCACTATTCGGTGCATCCCTTACATCTTCTTATTACATTTTCCTTGTAAATGTAAATTTTGGTGGTGGGTTACTATTTTTCCAATTTATTTAACGTGGGTTACTATTTTTTCTTATGGTCACAGATAAATTTTGTTTTGCTGCAGAGTGACACAGAAAAATCTCTTACTGGGACTCAGTAAATTGGACTTTTAATAACATTTATAATATATTTTTATCTATCATGAATTATAGCTTTTCATAATAATAGCTTCTTATTGCATTGGTTTTAATGTGTCACATTTACTGTGGACAAGTCACAAAACAAAATTTTTCATTTTATGAGTAAGGATGATTCCAAACTCCTCCCCAATGAGGATCCTGCCTAGTTGTACCACTGTTATAATTTATAACTATTATTATTACTTATTTATATTACTGCAAATGTTACTTTACATTATTGTAACGAACAAATACCTACTGTTGAATCATGTGGTAATGGATTAAAATACAAAACCATGCCTAAAAATTAATTATTTAAAAAAATAAATGCTTTTTCAATTTATAATCAATATTTCTCCAGCTGTAGAAAAGAGGGTTAAACCTGATAAGATGAATAAAAAATGTATTTAAAAAAAAAAAGAACTGACAGTCAATAAAATTAGCATATAGCATGCCTTTATAATACGGATGCCTTCTTACACGCAAAATAAATTTTTTGTTGATCAGTGTAGAGACCCGATTATAAATCTTTGTAATTTTATTCTTTCAAGATTTTCTTTTTCAGTGAATAAGTGATTTTTTAGTTTGTATTTAAATAAAACATACAATTTTGCATTCGTCAAAATGATGAATGCTATACAGTTAAGTTCTAAAAAGGCAAAATAAAATTCGTATTGTAATATTTGCTCATAAAAATATATGATAAAATAATGTATTTTTTATTTCGAAGCACCAAAATGTCACAATGGATAAATACCTAAAACATGGTCAGTAACATCTCAAATTCCCTTCACTAATGTTAAACCTATAGGCCTATAATGCATTCATATTTTTTAAATATCTCCTCCTCTTTTTTTTTCTGTGTGCTGCTCTTAAAAGATGCCTGTTTTATATAGTTGTCAAAATATTTCTAAAATTTATACTTAATTTATAATTTTATGCGTTAAAATTGTTAATAGCTGTGAGTATGATCTCAACACTTCAAATAATTAAGTCTGGCTAAACATGAGATAAAATGTCTTTATTTTTATGATTTTGAAGTAAATTATCAATATAGCTTTATAAGGCGAGTTTCATTGAATAATTCAAGAAAAAAATATCTCATCATTATTATGCATATTTAGTTATACATGACCAGAAATCCACAATATTCTAAAATCTGCACAACCTCTGGTGCTAAGCTATGCAGATTTGAAGATATATGTAGGAGTGGGAAATTTTCTGAAAATCTTACTATCCAGCAAGAAGCAACATACAGTTGAAAATTGTTATGACAGAATTTACGCAACTGCAAAAGTAAATCCTTACTACAATAATACATTTTCGTACTTTTTTTCAAATAAAATTAAGAAATATATACAATAGAGGAAAGTTTAGTATAAGGTTAGAACTTAGTTACCATAGTGATATTACAGTAATTTGAAGAGTTGCAAAACATAGCTAACAAGTAAAAACAATCCTTCTATAGCCTGTAGTTTTTAAAAGACTTCTTAAAGATTATCTCGCCTCATCAGAAAAGCCACTCACGAGAGGCAAGTAAAATGATATAATTGCCCAACCCTGTGTATATTATTATTATTGTTTTTTATATACAAATTACTTATGTTTGTATATAAAAAAATGGTATTTCTCCATTATCCCGTCGACCACTTTTCATACAAAAAATTATCGCCAAACTGTAATACCAAATAAACAAATAGAAGAATGTTGCCATTGTAATATCAAAATAAATAAAATAAAAAAAATCGGAAAAGCCCCACTCACCAAAGTGTAAACAACAACAAAAAAAAATGACAATATATTAATGAAAACAGAAAACAAAATCTTGGATATTTATTTATTTACATTATTTTTCTTAATTATCCTTCTCGGCTGGTGAATAAATGTTTGTAACATCGGTTGAAATTGATTTATTGCACTTATCTATGCAATGCAACATTTTTTCAATGCATTTTCTCTTTTAATATTATGGCACAGCCGTTTAAAGACGCAATTGTTATTTTAATTAATGAAATAACTAATAAATCGGTAAAACATAATGAAAAATACAGGTAAATGGCGAATTAAAAACCACTTGATGACTTAACAAACACGTGTAATGCTTCCGACGTCAAGTGATTGGGACTGCATTTTTGGCATTAAATCCTATAGTTTAGCGATAACTTTTTTTTTTTATGAAAAGTGGTCGACGGGATAATGGAGAAGTACTAAAAAAATAAATGACTCTTTTATATTAAATAAATTGTATAAATACAGAAAAAAATCTTCTGTAAAAGAAGCAGTAAATAGGTTACCAGACACTATGCATGTGAAATTTCCTTCTCTTGCCAAGATAGTCGAGAAGTACCAGCATTTCTAATATATAACACTTTCAGATAAAAAATATAAAATAAAAATATTTACTGAAAAACAAAGAACTTTTTATCACTGTTGTTATGCAAAAAAGTACAAGTAAAATAATTTTTCCAAATCTTACATGAACTTAATATCAACATATTGAATTACTGTGAATGAAGAGTTTTCTTGGACGTGGAAGACATCTCAAGCTCTAGCAAGTTACATTTACAGACAGAAAAATTAAATAAAAATTTCTGCCTGTGAATGTCTCCAGCTGGCATAAAAATTCCAACAGAAGACTTTGTTAACTCAGTTCCTTGAATTCCAAACGTCAGCTTTTGCAAGTCAGTTCCTCGACTTCCATCAGTAGGCAGACCACAGATAACTTGATTGTAGCTTAGGAGGTTATCAGTTAATATGTTGATATTCATTTGGGACTTGTAAAAGTTATTCTAATTGTACAGTTTTGGATAACAACAGTAATAAAAAGTTCTTAGTGTTTCAGTAAATATTTTTATTTTATACCACACTCTGCAAGGTATATTATATATTAGAAATGCATTAGGAATTTCAAAACAGTTATCTACTTTAACAGCTAAATTAAAATGAAACGATTCATAAGAAAGTTATATTTTTATTGATTAAAATGTTATGAATAAATATAATTTTGCTGTTCAAACTCAAAAAAAAAAAAAAAAAAAAAATACTTTTTTAGTTTTATATAACATTGAGAGCTAATATCTCAGTGTTTATATGATAATGAGACATATCTCAATTAAACAACTTATAATCAAGTAAGTAACTACTTTTAAATAAATCCCATTTGTGCCATAAATTCATGTACAGATCAAATTGATGAATTTTATTTTGTCCTCATTTTAAATAACACTGGCTATATAAATGAAACAATGACACCAACATTTATTAAAAAGGGCATTCTTAAGTATACTCATAAATAAAAATTGACTTACCGATGGAAAGATAAAGTTTTATTTATACCTTGATTGCCGGTGCTTACACACATGCAACACACATATATAACAATTGCGATTTCGTCTTAATAACAAACTAATGCCACAATAAAGTGTTAAAATAAATAAAATACTTTTAAATTTAATAGCGATTTAAAAAAACTTTTAGAAAAATTCTCGAATAAAGAAATTATAGCGCAACACAGCTAACCACATATAATATACTACTATATTGAAATGTCAACAATCTGACGTACGTCAGCTGTGATAAAAAATCTTCAGTTAAATTGACAGTTTTGCCAGTCTATGTATCTTAAATGTCTTTGGGTCAAACTATTTCATTTTAAAAACGGCTCAGACTATTTACACTAAATTTTGCATCGTATGGTTTTTGGAAACGAAAAGACTGTTGGGCTAGGTCACATGTTCGAGAAAATTTAATTAGTGGGCCATTTTGGTAATGGGTCATTATGGGTCAAGCTATTTTATCTTAAAAATGGCTCAGACTATTTACACTAAATTTTGCATCGTATGGTTTTTGGAAACGAAAAGACTGTTGGGCTAGGTCACATGTTCAAGAAAATTTAATTAGTGGGCCATTTTGGTAATGGGTCATTATGGGTCAAGCTATTTTATCTTAAAAATGGCTCAGACTATTTACACTAAATTTTGCATCGTATGGTTTTTGGAAACGAAAAGACTGTTGGGCTAGGTCACATGTTCGAGAAAATTTAATTAGTGGGCCATTTTGGTAATGGGTCATTATGGGTCAAGCTATTTTATCTTAAAAATGGCTCAGACTATTTACACTAAATTTTGCATCGTATGGTTTTTGGAAACGAAAAGACTGTTGGGCTAGGTCACATGTTCGAGAAAATTCAATTAGTGGGTCATTTTGGTCATGGGTCAGGATATTTGAACTCAAATTTAATTTTGACCGAACATAGTTTGGTCCTCCCTGCTCTTGAACATCTCTATCTGTAATACCAGGACGTATGTGCGAACGTCAAGGTTGCCAGTTTGGCCTTTTTTTAAATTCAAAATTTTGAATTGATTCCAGAAAGTTATAGCAGTAATTTGTTTGTTATATGACAGACTTTTCATGATTGCATAAATTAAAATTATTCTTTTAGAGTTTCCGGTATGAATTTTGTATTTTTGAATTATTTTGTATTTTTAACGAAATTTAAGATAGCTCGTATTCAGCATACTATCACTAAATTGAATATGGTGCTTAATGGCGAAACAATTATTAGCTTGTTTAACAAATTGTTTTCTTAAATATCCAGTTCACATATTTTCTATTCCATCATTATTATTTCCTGTAAAAATCACATAGTAAATCTAACAAAGTCGAAATTCTCATCACGCCAGCTATCAAAATACAAATGTTTCTTTGTTGAGCTGTTGAGCGACAAAGATACTTATTACTTTCAATTGCCGAAAAAATGTTCTGACATTAAAAAAAAAAAACACCCTAAATATGAAAAAACCCAAGGAAACATTAGTTTATCGATTATTGTGTTGTGGTTTAGGATTAATGTAGATTTGAAATTGAGGAATAAATATATTACAATAAGTAGCAGAGAATATCCCGCAGGGATATTTTCGAAAATAGATTAAGATGCTTTAAAAATTAAAGGAAATATCAACAAAGTTTACTAAATTAGGTCATGTTCTAGTGAAATATGATTATTGTATCAACATGATAATGTATCAACATAGTATGATGACCGTGAACATTAAAAATATTTAATTGAATAGTTGAGTTAAAAATGAAAATATTTAACGGTATTCTTTGATCACAAAATGTTGAAAAATGGTTTAAAAGTTGTTTAGATACCATACCCGTTGTCCGATTCGTACGAAAATGCTCTTGCGACAGCTCTTGCGACAGTGGCCTATAATATAGTGATGGGCATAACGATTATTTTGATTATTCGAATGAATCATTCGGGCATGCGCAGAAGCATATCTGTCAAATTTCAATTTTTTTTAAAATTCAATTACTACCAGAAGTTTTGAAAAAACAAAAAAACAATTCTGCAGAAACTTTTTTTTTTTTTTTTGCAAAATTTCGGGTAGTAATTGAATAAAAAAAATTTGAAGTTTGACAGATATGCTTCTGCACATGTCCGAATGATTCATTCGAATAATCAAAATAATCGTTATGCCCATCCCTACTATAATAACACATTCACTAACAGGGAGCTCAATCGAACACATACTTTGGGCGATATCGTGTTCGGTCACTCTAAAATGGGTAACATACCGACATAATTGTAATACCAAAAACGGACTCAGCGAACCTGAAAACCTAAACAAAAATACTAATATGTACGCATACATATACACATACATATGGAACCATTGTAAAAATAGCGAAAGCGGATTCAGGAAATTTTACAATGCAAAATATACCAAAATTTCCATAACCGGGTTTTAATCATGATAACAATAGTTATCTTAAACTATACGTGTCCGGAAAGTAAAAACATTTTCTGATGTTTCAATAAAATATATTCTTGATTTAAAAAAAAAATAATTTTGAGACAATTGAAAATTTACTTTTAGAGTTTCGTTCATCTCACGAAACCCTATTCGTCCAGCTCAGTTGTCTGTCCGTCGAGATCCGGTTCTCAGAAACTATATAACTTACAGACATGAAATTTTGTGTACTTATAGCTGAATACCTACTAAGAAGCTGAAAATCATAATATAAAAAAAAATCGTACTATTTTAACATAGAGAGATAAAACCCCAAAAATCTAACAGCCTTTTCCTATTAAATTTAAACATGTTTCGTTATAGCAGTTGCCAACAATTAAAAATCCACAATAAAATTCTTTCTACAATAATTAATTTTCTATTGAAAGATTTCCGCGTGAAAAATGAAAATGAAATAAAAATTCTCACCAATTGAAAAAAAAAAAAGATTAATATGACGTCATATTGGTAATAAAACGGAAATTTTTAAACATTTCTCAATAATACAAGGAGTATGTACATAGAAAGCAGGTTAATATGATGCCATTAGAGAATTAAACAGAAAATTAATCGGACGTCATAGTGGAAGTTTAACGAACTTTTTCAAATGTTTGAGAATAATACAGAGAGGGTATCAATATGAGTAATAGAGCAAGCAAGTAGATATGACGTCAGCAAGTGATTATAATGTCATATGAGTTTTGAATCGTGATAAAAACCCGATTATGGAAATATTGGCATATTTTAACATTTTGAAGGTCTCTATACAATATGTTTAATTTTGAAATTGATTTTTTTAAATATCGCAATTAGTCCACATGACAGATATTATTATGACCTTTGCCTGCTATCGGACCAGTTCAGATTTTCGTAAAAACGAGAAAAATAGACCGGTAAATTTTTACTTTATAAAAAACATGACCCTTTTTCTTTCTTTTTTTAAAATGTAATTTATTTGGATTTATTAAAGAAAGGATAAAATGTTTTGAAAGGAATATTAAACGAAACCCTTTGTGCGATCTTCGATCACACTTGCCCACTTGTTTTATATATGAAATAGCCCTTAGGAAGTAACTTTCGCATGTAACACTTACACTAGCTAAAATAATTGAATTGGTTGAAAATTAATGAACTTGTATCAAAATTTCAGTTTCATCTAAAATTATGGCAACAAGAAAGAACAGCCACTTTATATTCCAGATTTCAATTAACAATGTTAAAAAAAAATGTCTAAATTAACTATGGAAAAAATGATCAAAATATGACTAAAATAAACTTTTGCTTTTAATTATGATGTCATTTTTGAAAGTAAATTATTTTGTGTACATGCTGATTCATGATGAAACTTAATATTTTATAAAAAAATATTTAAATTTTCCGTTTGAAATACGGCGTTATATTGTCCTGCTTTTCGTATGTAATAATTTAACTATCGTAAACTTTTATTTCGTTTTCATTATTCAAGGGTAAATGTTTCAACTGAAAATTAATACATTGTTGTGGAAATATTATTTGGAATTTTGAAGATTTGGCAACTATAAAGGAAAAACAATTTTTTTTCCTAGGGAAAAATATCAGTTAATTCGGTATAAACATAATAAAATTTTCAAAATTTTAACAAATGACTAATTAACTTTAATAAAAAGTAATTTAAATTATTTTCTGGGTTATAGTCCTCCTATATACATAGTTACAAAGGCATTAATTTATCCGTTTTGAAGCTAAGTTCTTTCAAACACTCAAATAGTTCTTTACGTTTAAAATTCTATTATTAGGATTAATTCGTTAGCCAGAAAACGTTTTTATTTTGTAAATTCGAAATTTATAACTCAGCTTTAAATTGATTCTTGTAGATTGGCATTATATTAATTACAATGGTAAATTTAATACAAACTTAATTCATTAAAAGGGATTCTTTTCTAAATAATGAAGTGCTAAAGAATATTACGAAAGTCTAAAAAGACAAGAACTCTGATAGGTTACAAAGCAATGTATATTTTAAAAACAATAACACAACAGAATTTCTGCTCCTATAATGTATTAAATGTTTTACACATATTTACAGCGTTTCGTTGCATGAAATAGATAATGACTTTGCTAGTTTTTTTTTTTAAATTTAATTTAAATTTTTCTTTTATCAAAAATGTTTTGTTCTAATTATAAATTTTGCGATGCAATAAGTTTAATTGGAATTTGCATTGACGAAGACTTAAGTATTAATTAATTTATTGGGAGATTAATTAATTAAGTTATATTGAAGTGTATAAGTAATTTAATTACTTTATCAATATGTTTAATTTTATTTGCACATCCTTATTAGGAATGAAAAAAAAAGAGTCTCAGGTTTCAAAATGAGATGAATCGGCATAAAAATTTTATCAACGTAATTAATTTGATTACGTTGATAAATTTTCAATGGTATTCAATAGATTAATTAGGAATACTTGAAAATTAAAAATAAGATTTCTTAAAGAATTTTCTTGTTTATTAAAATAAGTTCAGTTTTTTTTCTAAGTAAAACAAATAAAAATTGAATACAACACTTCACGACAAAGTAATTTTTGAATTAACCCTCAACGGTCGGGAACTCTTTTTGCAATAATCGTCCATAAAATGACAGAAAATTAGGCTAAGTCATTTAAAACTTTTACAAGAATTTGCATGTGCATTTGTGTCTTTTATTATATTTTTTATTAGCTCATTCGTAAACAACAACTGGAAAAATTGTAATGGTTCTGATCTTAGGAAACGTTATGAAAGCTATTTTAGTTTAGCCAGGATCATTTTCTGTAACATCCTCCCAATCGTCATCATTTTTAGGGTGTTTTTCATTGGAACTGTTGTTGCATTATTCACTGTGCATGCCATTATACTCACGTCTTAAAACGTTTTATATCTGTAAATACAGGGTGTTTATAAAGTCCCGGAACCATTTTGATGTTTAATAACTCATAAAATAATAAAGATAGATTAAAATTAATAACATAAATGGTTAGATAGACTCAAAAAGTGTCATGACCCTTGTCAATGAATTTCCACGTGTGCCCCCTTCGTCGCACGGAGAATATCAAGTCGATAGTCAATTTCACGCCAGGTAGCGGCAAGCATGTCGGCATCCACAGAGGCTATTGCGGTTGTAATTCTGGCTTTTAAGTCATCAATGTTCGACACTCTCCTCCTGTAAACATTGTCCTTTACAAATCCCCAAAGGAAAAAGTCCAGCGGCGTTATATCAGGTGATCTGGGTGGCCAAGGAATTGGACCTCCTCGCCCAATCCATCTTCCTGGAAAATGGTCATTCAAAGAAGAACGAACGATGGTACCCCAATGAGGTGGTGCACCGTCTTGTTAGACATGTTGGAAAACTTCGTATTTCCACAACTAGAAGAGCTTCAGCCACATGTCTTTTTGCAACAAGATGGTGCACCACCTCATTGGGGTACCATCGTTCGTACTTCTTTGAATGACCATTTTCCAGGAAGATGGATTGGGCGAGGATGTCCAATTCCTTGGCCACCCAGATCACCTGATATAACGCCGCTGGACTTTTTCCTTTGGGGATTTGTAAAGGACAATGTTTACAGGAGGAGAGTGTCGAACATTGATGACTTAAAAGCCAGAATTACAACCGCAATAGCCTCTGTGGATGCCGACATGCTTACCGCTACCTGGCGTGAAATTGACTATCGACTTGATATTCTCCGTGTGACGAAGGGGGCACACGTGGAAGTTCATTGACATCATATGAAAGTTTTTTGAGTCTATCTAACCATTTATGTTATTATTTTTAATCTATCTTTATTATTTTATGAGTTATTAAACATCAAAATGGTTCCGGGACTTTATAAACACCCTGTATTTCTTAACAGTATATGATCAACTAACTGTCTTATGTAATAAGTTGCAAAATTTGATAAAAGAAACTAAAGAAATGAAATTTGTTACAGTTAATGTTGTTTGTTACAGTTAATTCTAAGTTACAGTTAATGTTCTTGTACCGTGACGGTTACAGTTAAAGTCCTAATACCACAGTATGCACAAAATAAAATATTTTGGATAATTATATAATTTCCAATTAATTATAATAAATATTTAATGAAACTCGGGAATTTTAAAACAATTTTTTAAATGACGCTTTAATCTCGGCAGGGAGGAATGGTTCTGATGGTGAATATGATGTCAGATTTGAAAGAAAGGGTGCATTCTCATATAGACTTCAAAGTGTGATGGCACACGATAGAATTGTTTCATACAAATAACCGACTTTTGAGTAGGCTTTCCACTGTTTGAAGGAGTTACATGCAAGAAAAGCATAGCAACGGCCAAGACATGCATATCAACGGTTTTTAGGAACTCCCAATGACGTTATGATCTTTAGAGTAAGAGTCGATATAAAACTGGAATATTTTAGTAAACGATTTTGTCAATATGACATCATATTCTCTGGCCTTTAGTTTTAATTCAGCAAGTCCAAATTCTGAGCTTAAATACCGCACGAACTTTCGGCCAATGTATAAGTAAATAGCAATGATCATTAGTTCGTTTTACGGTCACATAATGCATTCAGCAAAACAGCCTTTTGATCAAGAGTTTCTGTTAAACACAGCTGAAGACGGGTTTACGTTTTCTTAATTTGCCAACCGTCCGAGAGATATTCTATTTTTCATGTCGAACGAACTTTAGACGATGATTGTTGATTTATATTAAACTATCTTGCTCTCATGTAGTGTTTTCTAAGATTTTTTCAAAATGAATTTAAGCCGTGCTGTAGCATATTATAGGTTCAATGAATGAAGTTTTAAATTAATTGCGTTTCCAAGGTAATTTTTATTTTAAATTTAGAAATTTGTAAATTTCAAAATGTTAAAATAATTTATGCTCATTGGTAGCACCAACTAAATGCATTTTTAATTGGGTTTTGAACAAAGATTTCAAAGCTTTTTTTTTACAATAAAATAATTTGTAAATTTCATATGTTAAAAGGATTTATGATAGTACCCATTCTAGCTAGAGATGCTGCAGAAAGTGGCGAGCGAGCTGGGACCGCGGTGCGTTCTCAATGTGAATTGCATCGCAATCCACGGGGATTGGCAAGCGTCAGCGAGCAGGGGTGGAATCCCCTAGTTAGATAATATTACTCAAAATTCACGGTAATTACTCAAAATTCACTTTAATCTCATTATGTTATTTGAAACTGTACGAAATTTGTATAAGTTACTAAGGCTTACTGCGGCATAGTCTCTCATGAAAATATGGGATGTAACATTTATATTTCATTTAAATGGCAACACAAAACAAACAGACGCGTTACTGTTTATCGCCAATTATTGTTGGAAAATCTGTTTTCTATGGCATTATTTAACTTATAATGTGTCATGTATCTCAATGTGTATATAAATGTGTCTTCGACTAAGATTTGGAACTCGGTTTAAGTTCACTTACCATGAACGAATTTCGCATAAATCTTCAGAAAAAAATTCCGTCATTGTCAAATATAAATATTAATAAAATTTTCCTCATTAGTATTTTTACGCTGGTAGCACCTCTGGTGGGAAATTGCATAACTAAAATTCTAAAATAGATTTTTTTCATGTTTTCTCATATAACAAACGTACTCCAAATTAAAATTAGATAGGGTAATTTAAAATCAACGTTCTTTTACGCCGATAACGCCCCTAACGAGGAATATATTAACCAAATTTAAATGAAAGTTTTTATTTTTTTGTGTTTTACTCTATGATAGGAGGTATTCAAGATAAAAACTGATCCAACACAGTTCCCTTTTGACTTATAGTGCCACCTGGGAGGAAATACTGTAACAAAATTTTGGAAATAAAATTGCAATATGTTTGTGATTGCTGAAATCTGGTTTTCAAATGTATTATGACTTTCCTAAAATATTTACTTAGGTATCTTATTAACCTTATTAAACGGCAAAGTTTTGTTAAAGTATTCTGGAAGTGTTGGAAAGTGTTTCATAATATACATTTGACGCATGATTTTTCTTTCCTGTTTTATACAACTGAATCAATGTAACATTATAGGATAGGGTTTCACAGCAGAGAAGAAAGAAATACTGCAAAAAATAAAATAAAATGTATATTGGGAAGTGTATTCACAGGTGTTCCTGTAAATAAAACTGTCCGTTATAACCTTCACACTTATTGTGGCATAAATTCCGGACATGAAACAGTTTTATATAATAGAAAAATCAAGATTCTCAAGCATATTTTTGAGGAATAAAATTTTCTATCACTGTAACTTTTAAACTATTTCCATAATTTACAGATTTAAGAATTTATCGTCCGCATTCCTATAATGCCCTTGACTTTTCTGTTTATATAAGAAAAAAAATTAAATTTCTGTTCAACTGAAAATAAAACAAATATTCAAATGATTAAGACCCCACTTTGTAGTAGACACACATATTTATAACATAAATCTTTTAAATATACAAACAGGAATATAAATTTTTGCAGTCAGATTTGGTGTACTTACAAATACTGATAAATATTTATGAACATTATATCACAAAACAAATTTTAGAAATGGCTGAAGACACATTTTACTAAAAATAATCAACAACAATAAATTAATTAATAATTAATCAACAAGTAAACTTAATAATTACTCAATAAATTAACTTAATAATATAACAATAATTTAACAATTTTTAGTAATTATTTACTACATTTCTCAAAATAATCAACACTTGGCTGTACGATTTCGATGATATTATATATGTGTATATTTGAAAATAAAAACACATGTGAAAAACAAAGGATGAGATACTATAAAAAGCAATGGAAAGGATACAGCAAGAATTAAGCTTAATAAAATTAAAAATCAAAAAATAGAAAACTATGAATATCTTATGGTATCTTCAGAGGAGCTTTATAAAAATATTTATAATAAGTATATGTTATTTCATCACATATTGTCAGCGTTATACCTAAAATAGACAATATTAAGCTCCTAATAACATATATAATAAACAAAATAAAAATAAAAACCTACTGGAGTTCAAGTAACATAATAAATAAACTTATTATTCAAATCGAAATTAAATCATAAAGCAATGTACAAAACTCACCAAAAAAGTAATATTGGGGAAGATGTAACTGGATTAAAAGTGCATTACAAATACTGTAACTTTTCATATCACTAGATAACCCAAATGACTGCTAAAAAAACAGAAAGTCATTGCATTGATAAAGATTATGAAAGGAATATAAAATTGTTTGGTGCTGCCATCCATCTCATAAAAATAAAAGGAATAACTGAAATTACAGACTAGTTAAATGATATATCTGGTGCTGCCATCTATTATGAAAGGGGCGAGGATGGAATAAAAATAAATATATTTAAAACAAAGTAGTAATTAATGGAAATAAAATTTAGAATGTGATGAAAACTAATTTAAATAGTATAAAGATGAAATGGGAAGATAATAGTACAATAATTAGCCATGTATGAGGAGACTGTGTGTAAGCAAAATGAAGAGTGTATTATTAATGAAGTAAATAATTTTGTTAAATGCATAAAACCCGATATTTTAAAATATAAATTTTGTATATATATATATATATAAATTAGTTCAGTTGTCACATTATTTACCTTTCAACAGAAAATAAGATAAGTAAAAATAATACAACTTTCAATACAACATCTGTATCACATAATCTTAAAATAATGTAGCCATCAAAGCCAAATTGAACTTTTTTTTAAAATTTGCATCACGTTTCTCTATGTTAAGTGTTCAGTGTTAATTTAAGCTTGACTAAAATATTTATATACGAGGGGCAGTCAAAAAGTTACCGGAATTTAGCTGTAACTCTTTATTACCACAATATATGTACACATTTACTTTATCGCCTTCAAAGTAGGCTCCGTAAGAACACATATACTTGCTCCACAGCTCCTGCCATTGCTGGAAACAACAATTTTTCTACAACGAAGGTGTGGTTCACCATGAATTTGTACCAGCTGGAAAAAATTTAACGGCTCTTTGTACGTGTAAGTTTTGAAAAGACTGAGGGAGGCAATCGTTTCGCCGAATGGCAAGGAGGGTGGTCACTGCATCCCGACAATGTTCCCTCCCGCACATCGACTGTTCTGCAGACATGGCTCGCAAAAAAGAACATTTCACTGCTCTACCAGCCTCCCTGCACACCGGATTTAGCCCCAAGATCAAAATATGCCTCAAACTTAACCGTTTTGACACCAACGACATCATCAAAACCAACGCGACGGCTGAACTTGGGAAGATACAAAAACAGGATTTTCATCGTTGTTTCCAGCATTGACAGGGGCGGTGGAGTAAGTGTGTCTGTTCTGACGGAGCCTACTTTGAAGGCGATTAAGTAGATATGTACCTATATTGTGGTAAAAAAGCGTTACAACGAAATTCCTGGAATTTTTTGACGGCCCCTTATATATATATATATATAAATTAACGCTGCCGCTTTTTCCGCCGGTTTTGAATCTGCCTTGTACTTTTCACGTCTAAGCCTATACAGTAAAAACTCATGCATATAAAAACGTGAAAAGTGTTGTTACAATCTCCATGGTTACTGCTATAATGGATGAATAGTTATAAAAGGAACCATAGAGATTGTAACACATAAAAATACAATATGCAACGATGCAACATCATTCAACTTACCAAAATTGTGGTTCGAGTTACTCTATGGTTACAAATATGGAAATAAAAATGCAAGTAAAAATTAAAAGAAAAAAAAAACAACAACAAAAAAAAAACGTGCTAATTTGAAAAAGTACTTGAAAAATTAAATGATGGCGTATCAAACAATAACTTCATAGACCATGCAATTGTAGAATATTCTTATTTATTTTGATAATGGCTTTGATGGAGCTGAAACATGTCAACAATCTAATAAAACTTATTTTACTGTTTATAAAGTTTTATTTTACGCTTTTTAGAGATTGAAAGTAGTATATTATTACAAGATGTTATAATTTGTTATATTTCTAATTTAACTTTGTTTTTGTACATAAAGATGGAATTTTGCTATCGTTTTTTTCTTATTTCTCATATGCTAAAGTTACATAAATTATGTACACACGTGTGCTTCCGATATCAATACAAGATTTTAGAACCTAATCGTAAATTTAGAAATTAATTGTAAGGCTTTTTTCCGTCAGCTGCGCGCAGGTGATAAATCGCTAAATATTCTTTATGGTTAAAATTGTTTACGAATTACAAAAACAATGGAATTAATAACGCGCCAAACCACTCTCTCCAAAACATGACAACTTGCTATGAAACTACAACAACGAAATTATTTAAATATTAAATGTGTAAAAGATAATAAAAATTAAAGAGTGCAATATATATTTTTTATATTACTCTTTTATTACGTTTCAATAAATAAAATTAATCTTACTCTAGAGCAATTATTTCACGTAACACGTCTAAAAGGCATTTTTTATATCAACTGGACAGAAAATGTAGTTATCATAGATACAAAACATATTCCATACCGGCTGGCTGCATTACCGATATAGAAAAAATAAATACACTTTAGAAAGTAAAGAAAACTTATCTAGAAACTAGATTTAGACAGTCACAAACCTTTTTAAAATGTACAGCATAACCGTATATGTACAGCACTTGAAATTCAAATCAAGAGTGAAATTACTTATTCTAATATTATGAAAAATGACGGTGAACTTAAGAATTCTTTCTGAGAACTGTAATGGAAATTCGTTACTTACAGCACATCAAACAGCTTGTTTCCCCAGAAGTTAAACATGATTTCTCTGAAACAGTTCTAAAGCAAATACTTTTACAAAAACCATAAACATATAAATTAAAATAAAACATTTGAAATTCAGAATTTAAAAAAATTTTGTGGAGGAAATATGGTAAATAACAATGAGATAATCACAAATGCATGCTGTCCGATACAGCGAAATGTGAAATAAAAAACTTACACACAAGTACAAATATTATTCGTTTAAATGAAATATGCAAATTTTTCCTTTAAATAAACGAAAAGAAAAAGATCAGAGATGAATAAAGGTTTGCTTCATAGAAGTTAATCTGTAAATTCAAATAATAAAAATATAAGCATACTTGCTGAGAAAAAGTTTTCCAATGAAGTTTTCATCAAAACTTAAATTAAAATTGGAATAAACTAAGAACTTTCACTTTGAGATGCAAATAATAAGTAGAAACTAATTAAAACTTCACTTTTAGTACTTATTACAATCGCAGATCTATACTTAACAGTATCATATACTTATCAGTATACATCATTACTATACATTATCATTACTATACAGTATACTTATCAGTCACATGCCCTGTGGCTGATAATCAACGCCGAGCCGCAACCGTTTCTTCTAGGACAATGAAATTTGTTAGACATGTTTTTTACATATGTAGGCACCCACAAAAAAAGAATCTTTGGAAATTCTCCCTCTAAGGAAGTTAAATAAGGAGTCAAAAGTTTTAGGTCATGTCGCCATATCTCAGTCGCTGTTTTAGGTAGGAGCGTGAAATTCAGGATAACAAATCTACTAGAAAAAGAGCTAAATGAGTTTTTCAGTGATTTAACAAATTCATCTACCAAGGCGATAAATGGGAAAGACGAAAGTTTTAGGCTATTTCGCCATATCTCAGCCGCAGTTTTAAGTAAGAGTGTGAAATTCAACATAACAAATCTACTAAAAAATAGTTAAACACATATTTCAGCGATTTTAGAGCTAGCGAGTTTGTCGCCAACATCAACAATGAACCCGTTTATCGAGGATTAGATGAATAACACAACTATTACTGATTTTTTATAAAATATACCGCGTGACATTTTTCTAAGGAAAAGTTTTTTTTTAAATTTCATATTTCCTAAATTGTTTTTCGGCTTTTCGTTTTTAGCGATCGTATTTAAATTTTTGTACAAAAAATAGTACATAACCCCCTCTTCTCAAAATATTTGTTGGAAGTAAATGTTTGCGATTTAAATACTGATCGCCATATTTATTGGCTCGGGTATGCACAAGAATTTGTTATAGTGATTGCCTTATAATCAGTTTACAGGCCTAACCCACAGGGCTCTGTAAAATGATTGTTATTTTAACGATTTATGCACGCAAAATTCACAGGACCCCGTTATAGTGATCGCTATATTAATGATATATAGCTGAGAACACACAAGGCCCCGTTGTTTTGATCACCGTATTAACAATTTCTGGGCATGAAACCGCAGTGCCCATTTACAGTGATCGCTATGCATCTTAGGCTATCCCACTTTTGTTTATTTTATCTGAAAGCTCTCCCTTCCCACTAAATAATCACGGAGAGGACCGAGCGGTACTTTGTCAGGGGGATCATGAAAAAATATGTCTCGAAATCTTTATTTACGTGCTTATTAGTAATTTTCGTACAGTTAAAAAAATATATATTTTATTTATATTTCTCTGTTTGCGTGTAAAATGTACTTTCTGGGCCCCCAGCGAAGTCCGGGCTATACACTGCAAAAGGCATCTGGGCCACACACGGAAGTGACTGTCGAGACGTGCGAATACCGGCTAGTAAGTCATAAAAGTATGCTGGAAGAAAGTATTTGACATCACTATATTTATGTTATATAACAAGGTTTATGTAACAAAAATCATAATTATAAAATATGCTTACAGTTTAAAAGTATAAAAAATATTTAAGCAGAAATAAATTGAGGTGCATTAAATTAACCATAATTAAATATTTTCATGTATGAAAGATTTTTACATTAAAAAAAATTAACATATTTCTTTTCTACTTTGTAAAGATATTTCTAGAGAAAATGTAGCATAAGGATAATATAAAGGCAGTGTAATGAGAAAATAGATAAAGTGTTTCTTTATTTCGACATCAACGGAAACGTATTCCTTTGAAGTAGACCCATATATAACTACAACGTATATTATATACCGGGTGATCCAAAAGTCAGGACGAATTTAAAAAATGAATAATTCGAAAACGAATCAAGATACAAAGATACGGTTTGCGCTAAACGGATGGAAAAGAAGCCGGGTTTTGTGTGGCAACGAAAACAAAAGTTCTGTTGGCGACCAACAGATGGCGCTATAGTGTTTTATTTCACCAAAATATGATTTATAAATGAAAAAATGTTGACAACTTACAAGTCAGCTTAATTACAGTTAATTAGTACTACAGTAAATGTTCAATGTGTTGTCCATCATTGAGAAATACAGCTGTGAGACAAGGCACCATACCGTTCACAGCATTTAGTAGCATTTCTTGCGGTATGGCAGACACATTTTGGCGGATGGCATATTTCAGTGCTGCTACTGATACCGGTTGGTCGCGGTACACTTTTGACTTCAAGAATCCCCACAGCCAAAAGTCACAGGGTGTCAGATCGGGAGATCTTGGAGGCTATGCGTGATTAAAGTAGCGACTGATAATGCGATCCTCCCCAAATGTTGAGCGTAACAGGCGTTGCACAGGCAGAGCAATATTAGGTTGTGCTCCATCTTGCATAAAGGTGACTGTTTGGAGTGCCTGTCGCACTTGCAGTTCAGGAATAATGTTGTTCTGTAACAGTGCTACATATCGCTGACCAGTGACAGAAACTGTTTTGAAAAACCCGTCTGTGTGACTTCCTCGAAAAAAAAATGGGCCAATTATGAAATCAGCAGTGAAGCCACACCAGACTGTTACTTTAGGCTGTTGTAAGGGTACCTCAACAAATGCATGTGGATTTTCTGTGGTCAACACTCGACAATTGTGGGTGTTAACAGCGCCAGAGAGTGTGAACTGCGCTTCATCTGTCCAAAGCATAGTGTAAAGCCAGTCGTGCTGCTCTTCCATCTTATTGAATTTCAAATTCGCAAAATCTCGGCGAGAGTCGAAGTCAGGAGGTTTCAGTTAATGGTTATGTTGCATTTTGTAAGGCTACCGTTGCAAAGTTATTCGCAGTGCTCTCCAGACACTTCCGTACGACACTCCTGTCTGCCTCGAAACTTCTGTAGCACTGCACTCCCCATGTGCAGCATCCGCGGACATGGATTGCACCACCTTGCCCACTGTCGTGGCAACAGCAGCGGCTGTTGATGGACGTCCACTTCTTTGACGTGACGCCAAAGAACCTGTAGCTTCATAATTTTGTTCAATGCAGAAGACGTTATTGGTCCTTTGCTATCTCGCATACCCTTCATGTAGCGATATGCTCGCAATGTCGCAATGGCACTTTCCGAATTCTTATAATATAGTTTAACTAAGAGGGCCTTCTCAACTATGGACAGCATTTCGATGCATACAAGCTTCGACTATCATTACCTGCTGCAGTTGCTCCTTTTTATATCGTTTGTTGCTTTGCATAATCCTACATCCGAAATCCGACAGCGCCATCTGTTGGTCGAAAACAGAACTATTTTTTATTTCGTTGCCACACAAAACCCGGTTTCTTTTCCATCCGTTTGGTGCAAACCGTATCTTTCTATCTTGATTCGTTTTCAAATTATTCATTCTTAAAGTTCGTCCTGACTTTTGGATCACCCGGTATATAGCTATAAAAATATATAACCATAACATGTGCTCCCAATAATCCTCAGTGATCAGTGCCGAGAAGTATGCGAAATAGTGTTCCACCAAAAGTATAATATTTCTACACCTCTCCATAAACTGGTTTAGCAGGAGCAGAGTCAGAAAAAAAATCGTTGGAGTCGCCACAGAAGAGCTTCCGCCTCGCTCAGCCCAACAAGTGTAAAAAAACTACATCATAAATTAATATAGAAAATTATTACACAGATAGAGATCACACAAAGAGAAAGACTTAGCATTACATCCTTGAAACATAATTAAACTAGTTGGGGGCCACAGTAATACTTACCCATCATGGATATGCATAAAAACATGTAAAATACAGCATGTAAAATATTAAAATAAAAATGTGTAAACTACTTATAAAATGCATTGCAATTCAAATAAAATCGAGGCTTGATGACGTCATAAACTTTAAAGGCTCGATTACTGAATTGCTTGAAAGAGGTTTTTCCTTATAACTCCAAAAATAATAATCCTACTAACTAGCGGTTTATTGCATCTGATTAGGCGTCAAATATCCAATTAAAATATATCTTTGAAGTGAAATTTGGATGAAATACAGGGTCATGAAAAATCGAAGAATGTGGAAAATAGGATTCCAAATATCTCGGTAACTCATTATCCGATCGACTTCATGCTTTATGCAAAATTTATGTTTTTTTATTGTCTTTTATACTCATTTCTTAAAATAAACAATTTCGAAAATTTTTATATACCTTTTATCCGAACGAATATTTCGAGAGTCCGAAAAAAATAGTTCCGTTTAAACGAGGTTATTGAAATGAAATAGGCTTCTTCCCATTATTACATACTAAGTACATACCAAATTGCAAGTCTCTATCTCAATTTTTTCGAGAGATAGAGCGTTTACAGAGACACAGACACACAGACGGACGGCAAATTTTTTTTTCTAAAAATATGTTTTTCGGAATCTCCAGTGTCTAAAACGTGTAAATTCGTCAAAAAAAATTTTCGATTTTCAAAACGATTACAAGACTTACCCTATACTACGTATGATGGGTAAGAACGCAATTCTAAAAGTGCTTTAATTCAACTCGAGCTTTTGTAAACATACTTCTGTAAATTCTTCGACATTAATATTTTTGCAAGCAGCGATTATCTTTTGTTTTAGGTCAACTGCATATGTATTATTGTTCTTGGGCTCTCTTTCTGTCACTATCTCATTAATATTTATAATTTGATATATTCTGTTCCTCATTCACATTGGTCAATTTTCAATTAAGCATAACTCTTTCAATTTTAAAGATACTATGCAGTTTCAGTAATAAATCTTGTTGCAGTAAAAAAAAAGGGAAAAAATGTAAGTGATAAATTTTTGAGAAATCGTATTTACGCTTTAAAAATGCAACATTTTGAAAAATATTGTGAGGACGATTTTATTGATTTAATCCTATTTCCTATCTTCTTTGGACACTTTTGCAATTTACATTGCCAGTTGTTGGGAGGTTGGATACGTTTTCGCTGTTTCTTCGTAAGAATTAAAGCTTTATTTAAAATAATTAGTAAAAAACATGTCACTGAAAGTATTGTCCATCACTAGACACTACCTTTTCCCATTTGAATTCCACATGGGAAAAATTACCCGTCTTTTGAGGCTGTCAAAGAGTCGATCCATTTTTTGTCATTTTCATAAGATTGGAAGGGCTGCTCAGCCAAGCTATGTACCATCGATCGGAACAAGTGATAATCGGAAAAGGAAAAGTCTGGTGAATACGACATGTGGGGCAAGGCTCTCCATTTAAGCATTTCCAAGTAGATTTTCAAAGGTTTTGGAACATGTGGCCGATCGTTGTCATGTTGGCATCCGTTTTTCCTTCAATACTCGACTCAAACGCTCAGCAATCTGCAGTGATGATTTCATTTGACCAGATCATGATAAACTATACCCAGGTGATCCCGTCAAGTGCAGAGTAGAGGCTTGCAATCATGCATATTTGGCTTTCCCCACAATGTTGATGCATGGCCTGTCCTACTCCACGATTTTCTACGCTTAAGGTTATCGTAGTGTAACCATTTTTCATCGGCATCCACGATGCGATGCAAAAAACATTTCCTTTTTTGCCGTTGAAGCAGCTGTTCACATCTGAAAAGACAACACTTGCGGCAATGCCCCTGCTTTAGAATCATTCCTAATGCTTTCAAACGTTCAGCTAGCGTCTGACATGAGTCTTTCAACGTGACAGGAGTCTTTCTCCTGAGTCTTTTCTGACATGAGTCTGACACGGAATTTCAAGCTTGCTTATGGTACTTCTTTATACACGCGTTACCATCTTAAACTACGCACGTAGTTCTGGTAACGCCATATGTTCGAAAACAACGAGAACTTATTTCAACCTTCCAAAATCTCCGACAGATAAAAAGTTGAAGTGCTTTTCAATATTTTTTGAACAACTTGAATATATCTGCAAAAAGAGTGACTTAAACTCAGAAACTGAAATATACATTAAAAAAATATTATCTGAACAAATACAAGAATATTCAAAGCAAAATACAATTACCTATTCTAAACAATAATCACTAATATATTTAAACAGTAAGACTAAACTTATATGTAAAATTTTTTAACAAATGTATGCATTGAATAAATGTAATACGTAATTGGCATATTTTGATTCATTTTGAAGCGTTTTAATACTACAAAAATCGCTAAGAAGTATGAAAGAATTTAATTTCAAATTTTTGAAGATGCATGACATACTCGTTTAAAATAGCTACAAAATATTAATGTATAACTCAGCTAAAACTGTGTTACGTATAATATAACTGATATTCTGTTTCGTAATTCTCCAAAGCATTCCTAACTATTAACAATGCTAATTGTTCTCTCACAAAGCGCAGGACGCTTGCACTTCATTTATTTGGTTACTTTGGATACTTCGTTAGAATTTCTATTCATGTAGCTGGAGATTTTTGCACGTTTAATAAGTACTAAATTTCTAAAAATTTAATTAGGGTAGCTAGGAAAATAAATGATTTATTGTGCTTGGCGTATTTAGTATTTTCACTTTTTCATATTTTAAAAATAAGTTTTGTTGATATATTCAGATTTACATTTATTTGCTCTTACTCTGAGATAAAGTGAATAAATAACCGAAAGAATACTTTGTAAAAAGTTATGATGTAAAAAGATGTAAAAAGTTATCTAAAACATACAAAAAATTTTTCAATATTATACTTTAAGGTTATTGAAATTTATTCTTTGACGTATTGAATTTGAATGTCCCTGTAGTTTAATCATTGGAAGAAAATCGACAGGGAAATTTGCATTGATATATTTTTTAAAGGAATAGCTAAAAAAATTAAAATTACACGTAATGCATTTTATTACTTAAAAGATGACAGAATTGTAAAAAAATGTTAAATCACATTAATATTAATTACTTCAAGCACTTTCATCTATACACATAGCCATCATCAGGGAATAATATACAAACTGTTATGACCAACGGCTTACTTTCAAAATCTCCTCTTCTTCTGCCGGGAACTAGGAAAAGTGAAATTTTGCAGCCAGATCTGTTGGGGGGATTCAAATTGCTCTTGGTGTATGGATGACAGGAGAAAAAGGGAAATGGGGGTTATAGAATATTATTTGCAACTCATTAAGTAAAAGTAACCATATATTGAGTATATTATATGACAAAACATTATTGCAAATCCCTATTTTTTAGTGATAATTTCAATTGATTCATAGATAATTAGAGGAAGGTCGGGTAGTATCGGATGCTTAAGCTATTTCGAATTTTCCAGAAAAATTACGGTTAAATTTGAATAATTTCTACTTCAATAAAAACTTTAACATGTTATTTCAATACTTTAAAAAGCTCATTTCCCTTAGAATCATATTTATTGGATTTTCTTTGACTTTTTATAAACTTTACATTTTGACCGTTCCAATCTCTGGAGGATTGTATCGAACACGCTGTTGTGCTTGAAAAAACGCCGTTTTCGGATTTAGAAACAACTTATTATTACTACATGTATACATTCTTATACAAAAAAAAAAATACATAGCCATTACTTATCAGATATAGAAAGAGGAAAAGGCATTTTACTATTTGAATTATAACACATGTTTTGTTTTATAAAATCAAGTATCACATTCTTAAAAAAAGACTGTTAAGCTCAAGATTCACACAGTTTTTATGGGCCCAACCTTTGCAAATATCACACTGGATCCAGTCTTCTTGAAAAGTTTCACTGAAAATAATACATTGAATCAATTCATCCTCTTAACGCAATTCTTCATCAAAGTTCAAAGACCTTAGCTTTTGCTTCGAGAGATTTTTCTTCGGTTTTAGAATTAGGCCTAACACTCTTCTTCTGTTGTTTATTTACTGTGGACTTTACGTTGTCCTTTTAACTTTGACTTCTTTGAGTCTATCACCTAAGGTGCTTTTAGGTACACAATATCTTTCACTTGCTTCCCTGTTTGTCATTTCATGAAGTCGGACCATTGTATAGCTTCCTTCATGTAATTTCCATCTCACTTATGACGCATTTTCTCCATCCGACAATAAAACAGAGAAAACCGTAAGAATTTAATTTTTAAACCTGTAAACTTTTGTCCGACACAACCCTGCAATCGTTTGTTCGACGAAACCCGATCACTTTCATACTTACTTACTTTTAAGAGAATGCAAGAGCAATTTGAATCATTTGACAAGAGTTTTCTACTTGAGTTTTTCATATTATTGATTTCCTGAAGTAAATCACTGAAAAAAAGAAAAAAGGCAAGCGCCAGTGTCTTTTTTAACAGTTCTTCGTGTCTGGAATTCAATTCCAAATTGTCATAATTTTATCATTGGCATTTTTGCTTATCATACCATGAAATGTTTCCCTTCTGATTATTTCCAAATCCTCTCTTAATCCTAATAATATTATAAATCTGATTGTGTGCAAATGTTAGGCTGAAGCCAGCATCAAAATGAAGCATTTAATGATCCTGTATCTTTGCACATAAGTTGATTATAACCCTCAAATGAATATAGGCTGGTTTTCGTTTATTTTATTTCAATATTTTTCTTAAAAATTAAAATTTTCATTATTTTCATACAGAATAAATGGACATTTTTTCGTATATTTTACAATGGTTGGTTGGTTTGGTTGTTTGGCCCAAAGGGCCCGGTTTTGCAGCTTTTTTTAAAATGGTTAAATTTATTTTACCGTTGCTAATACTTTATCGTTGCCTATATAAAATAAAACCCCTGAGTAATAATTTTTAATCAACAATTTATTTTCAAGTGAAAATTTTCCACGTGAAAAATGAAATGAATTATTTAAGAATTAAACATAATATGAAATGATGTCATATTAGAAATAAAACGTGCGTTTTCAAATATTTGATAATACTACAAAGTGCATAAATACGAGTAAGTAGGGAAAGCAAGCGAATATGATGTCATATTTAGAAAAATAAAACAGATTTGTTTTGATGTTGAAATAAAATGATCTTTGGTTATCAAATTATTTGTGATTAATTTCTCTTTTTTTTTTCTTTTTCTTTTTCACATGAAAGGAATTTTTTTAAATGTACGTAATATATGCATTTTAAATGTATGTGTTGTAAATTAAAGTTCTGTGTTTTAAATGAAATGAGTGAAAGATTTATATTTTTAATGAATTCAATACGAATGATGGGATAGGTTGGCGATTTATCGTCTACACACGGCTAACATAAATATACCATATTTTTAATTTAAATTTTAAAAAGTGTAAAAAAAAAAAAAAAAAAAATGGATGGCAAATGTCAATGATATGCATCGCAAAATTATCCGTATCGAAAATCTTAATAAAAATAACTATATTTTTTAAAAGAAAGTTGCTTTTCTCATGAAAGCTGAAGATTTAATATGATTGTGTCGAAGTAACAGCATTTTTCATTCTATCATTTTCCCACAATCGAAAACACATTTGTAAATCGTCGTTTCGAACCGGAATTTAATTTTACATTTCTTTTAGTTTTAAAATAGGAAAAACTTTGTCTTTTTTAAATATAGCTTTTTTTAAAGTTGTTTCATAATAGATTTTTCTAAAGTCTTGCAGGATAAGAAAAATTGCATAGATTTTAAAGCAGTAAAATTACAATATTTTTTAAACTTAAAAAATAACAATGTTATCGAAAAGAAAATTGATTTTACCAACAAATTCGCGTAATACAAAAGCAAAGAAGAAATAAAAAAAGTAATGAATCTTTTCTTCCAGCCGAATTGTGTAAACTTGAACAAGCCAATCGTGCCAATTCATAACATTATAAACGTGAAAGCGCGTTCTATACAGTAGATTTTTTTTTACATATAGGTAGAACATTTCTGAGAATAGGAAGGTTAGGGGTCTGTAATAAGGTCCATAGTCAATTTGATTTTTTTTTTTATCAACTACTAAAATTTGGCGCAAAATTAAATACATTGTTGTAACCAGATTTGATTTTTGCGTGGTAAACACTTAATGGTATTTTAGATGATCATTTCCCCGCTCACCTTTGATGCCAACTATGACTGTAAAACATATTAAAAAATATTAACCGATAATTTTCTAATTTTCTTATTGCTTCATGATGTAAATAAACTTCCTGGTTAATACTTTAAACCTGAATCGGTCATGCCATTGTCGTTCAATTTTTATTCCTAATCCTAACCCTAATCGAATCCTATCCTATCCTAATCCTGATAATAACTTTAAAGAATATTCTTTGACACGAATATGTAAATGAAATCAATATCCATAAATGGAATGAATGAAAAATAGAATAAATAGAAATGGCAAAATAAAATAACAAGAAAGTACATTTATTCGACACCTAACCCTAGAGAAAGCGTAAAAAATTTCAAGTGCATGAAGTAAATTAAAATAATCCTATATATACTAACAAAAATATGTAAATTTAGATTATCAGATTTGTGTCGTTGGTATTTATTTGCTTATAGTGTTCTTGACACGATAGAGAAAATATCGAGGTTAAATTGGGCAGAATTTAAAGTACTTTCTAGCGACCTTTATTTACATTTTAGAATCGCATCAGATTGTTATATCTTTGTGAAATATCTATCAATTTATAAAATCCACAAGCAGTTTGTTCACTATTTACACCACTTAGCGTGAAGCACTTAATTTAATACATACATAAACAAGATAATGTAGTAAGAAATATATAACATATGTCTATGCAAATAAACAATATAATAATGCCCATTTAGCAATGCACACATATACAAATTGTACACCAAATACCACCTAAAATGCACTGTTGTATAGAAGAATTCTGGCAGTGTTGTTTTTCGTTTTACGAAGAGGAATTCCTCGATTTTCACGATTTTACTGGGTCCTCCTTTTTTCATTAGTTGCAGTTTCATTTTCGCGATTGTATATATTATTGGGCATGATATTTCACTTTTTTAAGACTGGGTTATGTCAAGGCCCCTATAGCAAAGAAATACCGTATGGTCTCCTATAAAATGTGATAAAGCTTTGGTTAATTATATATGTTGTTAATTATCAAGTGAAATGTTTTACTAAGTTAATGCATTTATTCTTTTTTTAATGTTACGTGAACGAAGTCACGGGTAACAGCTAGTCTGAAAATATTTTAAGCCAATATTTTGAGCTATATCAGGATTTATTAATTTGCATTTCGTTTTTTTCAGTCTGTATAATAATGGCAACCAATCTAATCAATCGAATTCAGACAAACGCAACTAGTTTAAATTCATGAATTTTGTGCAATTTAACTATACTTTGATTTAAACGTGAATCTACACCGTGCCGAAAATAATATACCGCGTGTCAACTTTGGCACGCGTACCGTAGGTTTGCCGTCCCTGCACTGAATTTAAGTGATTTAATGTTGATTATTCTAAACAGCTTTATTATTATTCTGAAATGTTTATGCTGGTTTGTTACTTGATTAGTAAAGTTTAATATTAAATCTAAATCTTTGATACATTCAGTATTTACTCCTTTATAGTTAGTAGTTCAAATGTGCGCGCGATTACACCACTCTACCTTAGTTTTTTTAAATCCATGCTACGTACACTGTTAAAAATTTGCAGCAAACTGTCCAGTCATACGACCGTTTTTATAGAAAACGGTTAGATAACCACAATTTAACTCTATTCTGACCATATTACTGCCCATATTATGGTCAGAATAAAGTTAAATTGCGGTAATCTAATCGTTTTCTATAAAAACGGTCGAACGAATGGACAGTTTGCTGCAAATTTTTAACAGTCTATGATTAGACTATGCCGCCAGGGGAAAAGTTTCTGTTTTTTTCTCTTGTCCAAAGTTTTACGTTTTCATTTTCTATTTCTTATATAAAAAGAAATAGAAACGAGAAGTAAGAAACACATACACAAAAAGGTAATTATCTTTATTGCATTTTCGATAGCTGATTAAATATAAATTAAACAAGAACAAAATCTCCTGTATCAGGCATCGAATATGAAACAGTTTCCAACATTAACAGAATATTATTACAAAAAAAAAATATTTTTTCCATACAATGAAATGAAATATATAAATAATCAATTTAAAAAATACATAACTCAGTAAAAATTCATTTTCAGCATTTGCTGTCCATATCCGGTAATGTGTGTGAATTCTTTTAGGCAGCCCAGTATATGATCTATATAATTTAATTACACACCACGAAATACACTAAAAATTAGATAAGTTTATAGATCACAGCCGGTCCGTGAAAAGAATTATTTTGTGCGTCTCTGTAAATGAACGATAAATGTTACGCACTCCATAATCTATAGAAAACATGTTGTAATATAATTTAGTAATACATTTAAATTTCATCATGCTTACGTCATTAAAATACACCTCAGATGACTTTTCCCTACGTGTAATAATGTAATGGAATTCGTTTGTGCGTCCCTATAAGCAAACGATAAATGCTACTTATTCTATACTCTTGAGAAAGCATGTAGAAGTCTACTTCAGTGATGTATATCAATCTCATTATGTTTGAAATATCGTAACATTAATAAAGTGCACACTGTTAAAACTACAGGTGACACATGGCACCCCCATGGAAATAATGCAAAACGAAATTAATTGTTTGTTCTTCGAATCAGGATCTTAATCATACTAAGAAATTTTCTCATTAATTTACACATCAAATAAAAAGTTCAGATAGATAAAACTAACAAATTATTTATTATAACCAAGCAAAAGCCTGGTTCAGAAACTCGGATATACCGCCGAGAACTCGGTTCTAGTTACATCACATCTCAATCAGAATTAAAAAACTGAAAGACAGCAAAATAAAGGGTTACAATAATATTATTGGCGACGCTTAATCTCGCCAATCAAAACAACAGAAAGGGGGTTTTTACACACTGCCCCCGGATGAACAACCAATTGTTCATCATTCAAATTAAATTTCTAAAAAATTTTAAACTACATTGATAAGATAAAAATAGAACATACTTACAATAAGGAGATAACACAAAAACAGTTTTCACAGTTAACACAAAAACATTGTTCAGGAGCTAATACTGAAACTAAAATATACAAAATAATGGGATTAGAAAACGATAATAATAGGAAAATAAAAATAAAATGTTCATGATAATGTTCATTGAAGTCTTATTAGTCCATAATATCCAGTTCCAATTTATAAATTAATTGGACTGGTCTTTTTATCACACCGGAAACAGTCTGAATGGCACAAGATCTAATTTTCGAATCTCTTCCTAAAAACAGTTCTGTAATTCGTCCACATTTCCACATGTGCTTTGGAGTTTTATCCTCATTAATTAACACAATATCTCCAACTTCGAATTCAGTTGGAGTTTTGACCGGAACTGTAAAATTAGCAGAACGAAGTTCTAGTAAATATTCCTGCCTCCAACGTTTCCAAAAATGGTTTAAAACTTGATCTCGATATCTCAAAATTTTAGTCAGTGTTATTTTATTCGATTTAGTTTCTGAAACACAATGAAGATCTGGTAGAGAATTTATTCGCTTGCCGATCAAAAAATGAGAAGGTGTAAGTGGAAGCGGTTCACTGTTTTCTTCATAGACATACGTCAATGGGCGACCATTAATCACAGCCTCAATTTCGGTCAAAGTGGTTTGAATTTCTTCAAATGAGAGACAAGATCTACCCAGAACTTTCTTCAACGGAGTTTTTACCGAACGAACCATTCGTTCCCAAAATCCCCCCCACCAACTGGCTCTTGGAACAATAAATTTCCAAACGATCTTATTCTTATTAAAATATCGTAAAACTTCAGCTTTTGATATTCGGCTCCAAACTTCTCTAAGTAAATTATCTGTTTTGATAAAAGTTTTCGCATTGTCACTATACATAGTTTTACATATTCCTCTTCGAGCTATAAAGCGTTTAAATGCTAAAAGGAAGGTTTCAGTAGATAAATTCGTACATAATTCGAGATGTACTGCTCTAGTGACTGCGCACGTGAAAAGAACGATGTAAGCCTTTTCTTGGCCAGTTTTTGCTTTAACATAAATAGGACCTGCAAAATCCACAGCACAGGTCTGGAAGGGGGGGGGGGGATTCTATAATACGATCTTTTGGTAAAGGTGCAATTTCCTGCTTTCCAGGAGAAGCTTTAAATTTTGAACAAATGAGGCATTTTTTCAGTACGGATTTTATCAATTTTCGTGCTCTGATTATAAAATATTTTTCTCGTAGATGAGCTAATGTAGTTGCGGTTCCATAATGGAAAACCTTCTCATGGGCATTCTGAATCAATAATTTGGTATAAGTACTCCCATTTGGAAGTATAAAAAGATGCTTTTCCCTTTGAGAAAATTCTGAAAATTGTAATCTGCCCAATACAATCAGTAAATCATTCTCGTCTAATTTTGGATTCAGATTATACAATGCTGAATCTTTATCGATGGGCTTTCCCCTTTTCAAAAAGTCAATTTCGCGATTAAATACAGATAACTGAGTTTGTTTTATCCAATAAATTTCTGCCTTTTCAATTTCTGGAGCTGTCAGTTCACCTGAAATTTTAGTTTTACTTTTGTTGATATTATTTAAAAATCTTAAAATCCATGCTGTGATGTTAAGTAATTTTGAAATATTACTAAAATTTTCTAATTTTAACAATGATTCTGGAGGTACAGCACCTACTGTACAAGATATTTGATCAGAACTCAACTTCGATGATTTTCTTTCATTCAAAGTGCTGTGATTTAATATGTTTACGTTAAATGGTACCTTTTCAGGTTTTGGCCAACTGTCCTTTGGTAATGATAACCATTCAGGACCATAATACCATAATTTATTTTTAGTGAGGTTATGTAAGTTCTCGCCTCTAGTAAGAAGATGACTCGGGTTGTCCTTACCCGGAATATACTTCCATAATTTCGGATCAGTCAAAGATTCTACAACTCTGTTAGCCACAAAAGGCTTCCAATTATTGGCTGATCCTTTTATCCAGTATAACGTAATAGTGGAATCTGACCAGATATGCATTTCCAAATTTTGAAAATTAAATACATTTTTTAAATATTTAGACATCCTAGCAGCTATTAATGCCCCCATTAATTCAAGACGATGGATTGTCAAACACTTAATCGGGGAAACTCTAGATTTTGCCCAAATAAGACTGGTCATAATTTCATTATTACTTGTGATATATCGAAAATAAGCTACAGCCCCATAAGCCTTAGAACTGGCATCGGAAAAAATATGAATTTCAATTGGGTCTGAAAATTCTAAGCCCTGTGGAAAATATTTGCGGGGAACCTCAAATTTATCTAAATGTTCGATTTCTGAGCACCATTTTCCCCATTCAAATTTTAAATCATCAGGGAATTTTTCATCCCATTCCAAACCCCTTTTCCATGTTTCCTGTAGCAAACTTTTCATACGAATAGAAAATGGTGCAATGAATCCAATCGGATCAAAGATTTTTAACATGGTTTTAAGAACAACGCGTTTCGTTGGATTAAATTTCCATTCATCGGGAAAGGATTGTACATCAAAACGTAAAATATCCCAATTGGTATCCCATAATAATCCCAAAATCTTTAAAGAATTATTCGAATTTTCTTCTGAGTCACATAATTTGTTTTCCTCCCATATTTTTCTAAGTTTAACAGAATTAGTATTGAATTTTCGCAAATTCATACCAACTTCCCTAAAAATATCCGAAGCGGTTGATGATAGATAAAAAGCGTCTTCATCAGATTTTGACCCCGTTATTAAATCATCTACGTACAAAGATGAATTCAAGATCTTAACAACTTCAGGATGGTCAATATATTTACGAATATGATATCTAATCGTTGCAGCCAAAATAAAGGGACTGCAAGTTAAACCAAAAGCAGCTCTAGTAAATCTCAAAAAAGTTAAGTTATCATTTTCGTCACCAAACCACAAAAATTTTAAATAATCCCGGTCCTCTTCTGATATCCCAATTTGCAAAAAGGCTTTTTCTAAGTCAGCGCAAAATGCAATATTATATTTTCTAAAATTCATTATAACATCAAGTATGTTAGGATTAAGATTAGGACCTGGGTATAAACAGTCATTTAAAGAATTTAAATGCTTTTCTTTAGAAGAAGCATCGAAAACCATCCTCACTTTGGTAGTTAATTTATCCTCTCTTAAAACTGGTCTATGAGGCATAAAATACCCATTCTCAATTATTCTATCAGGGCAGTCTTCTACAATTCCGGTAGTTTTTTGTTCCAATACAATAGCCTTATATTTTTTACATAAGTCTTTATCCTTTTCGAATTTACGATTTAATTCGTTAAAACGTTTCCTTGCTATTATAAAATTATTATCTACTCTAGTTTTCTCATCCTTCCACAATAAACCCGTTTCGTACCTATTATTTACAAATTTTAAATTATTCTCAAATTTATTCACAATTTCCTTATCCATATCTGAAATATTTTCATTTGATTGCGTAATACCCAAAGATTCAATTTCCCATAAAAATTTCAAATCCTCCCTTTCTAGATTTACAACGGACAGATTTAAAACAGATGCGTATTTAAAATTCTTTTTCTCATCCTCATAAAATCCACATAATGAATGTCCGAATAAACTTTCACATAAAAATAGAGATTTAGTTATTTTATGTACCTCTCCCTCGTGACAGATTTGATAAAAATAATCCGCTCCAATTAATATATTTATTTGAGAATCGCATGGCACAGCAAAATTGGACAACTTATAAGGCGCCAATTTGTCTGTTATCTGTTTGTTGAGAAGTGGGGGATGAATCGTTGCGTTAGAAATTACGTCTGTTACTAAAGCTTCAATAAAAATGAAACGCGATTTGTCTTCAACATGAGATAATTTTAATTGCACAACATCATAAGTTTTTATTTGTGGCTTAATAGCTGCAAAGGAAAAAATCTGAAGTTTTTCTCTACGAATAATTCGTGGATTTAATTTTGAAACTAATTCTTGTGTCACAAAAGACTTTTGACTACCTAAATCATATAAACATAAGGAAAGTTCAGAATTTATTCCAGATTCCACTTTTACGCAAGCTGTTTGTAAAATAACCTCTTTAAAAGAATTTTCATTTGAATTTACTTTACAATGAGAAATAGAAGTTATTACAGAGTCTGCTGATTTGATTTCTTTCGGGACAGTTTGATTAGAATTCCTATTTAAACAATCCGAAAAATGGTGAAAATTGCTATTGCAATATTTACAGTGTTCAGAATTAAATTTACACTTGGCCGACACATGAAATTTTCGGAAACAAACAAAGCAACGACCGTGGATGCGCAATTTATCACGTTTTTGATGAATAGAACAATCTTTACATGATTTAGAATCGTGATCATTTTCACAAAATATACAAACACCTTTTACATTAGTAGCCAATGCAGAGGCTGAAGGAATGTCGCGTTTATAATTATTCAACTGTTTATAATTGTTATTATACTTTGTATTTTTAGCACTAAAACTATTTTCAGAGTTCTGCAGTGTGATCGTAGCTTCTCGCGATTGAACTTCGTTTTTAATGAAGGAAAGAAGCTCTTCGATCTCCATTTTATCAGTATTGGCTCTTTTACGATTAAAATCTAGTGCTATTTCAGAAGGTATTAATTTCATTAAAATCGGGCAGAGAAGATGACCATAAGTTCAGGACGTAACACCAAGAGAATTTAAATTTCTTATTTGTATCTCGCATTTATCATACAATTCTCGTAAGTCTTTAACATTCGAAGCATTCTTTACCTGTTTTAAACTTAACAATTTACTCATATGAGCATTGATAACTAGGTCGCTACGACCATAGCGATCTTTTAACAAATCAACAGCAGCTTTGAAATTTTCCTCGGAAAGTGAAAAACCTGCAACAGCATTATAGGCACTGCCTCCAAGCAGGGATTTTAAATATACGAATTTATCAATTGGGGTTAAATTAGAATTCTTCTCATAGCATTAGAAAATTGCCCCCAAAATTCGAGCCAAGAACTGCTATCACCATAAAATTTGTTTATTGTTAGCTTCGGCAAGTTCATAGATTTCTCTATATTTCCTTTTTGAGAAACGGAATCATTTTTCATAAAATTTTGAAAAGCGTTATTTTGGTTTTGTGAGTTGCGTTCATTTAAGAACTTCGTTATTTTGTAACGCGATTCGATAATTTTTTCACTATAGCTTTCTGAGCTTTCGATTTCTTTTTCGAAATCTGCATCAGCGATTTCGTCTTGTATGTCAGAATTTAATTTTTTTAATGTTTCATACTTCTCATTTAACTGATCTTTACAGATATTTAACATATCAAACTTGTTTTCCAATGATATAGAGTCATCTTCAAGAATTGTACATATTTTAGTACACAGCTTTGTTGTTTGCGTTCGTAAACCAGAACGCTTCTTTTTTAAAGTATCTATAGTAGACATATCAATTTTATTTTACAGTTCAACAAAAATATAAATTAGACTGAGCTTACCTCAAGTCTTCAGAGAACCATTTATCAAGAACAAAATCATAAATCCAGTGCAGACATCAGGTCACGGGACGCCAGAAATGGAGATAATGCAAAACGAAATTAATTGTTTGTTCTTCGAATCAGGATCTTAATCATACTAAGAAATTTTCTCGTTAATTTACACATCAAATAAAAAGTTCAGATAGATAAAACAAACAAATTATTTATTATAACCAAGCAAAAGCCTGGTTCAGAAACTCGGATATACCGCCGAGAATTCGGTTCTAGTTACATCACATCTCAATAAGAATTAAAAAACTGAAAGACAGCAAAATAAAGGGTTACAATAATATTATTGGCGACGCTTAATCTCGCCAATCAAAACAACAGAAAGGGGGTTTTTACACCCCAAGGGGTGAAAGGCTTGTCTCACTGGTGACACTTCTAGAGGAGCCAGAATGGCATCTTTAACTAGTGTGAAAGGATGGCAGCCCTAATACAGGGTGCCCCAAGGGGTGAAAGCATGGCACCCAGTGGAGAATAATGGCACCTCTAAAGTGCCCAGCGGCACTCCTCAAATGAAAGCATCCCCCCCCCTTTTTTTAGCAATTGAAAAGAGATTGTAAATTCTCATACTTAAAAAAGGAAAAAAAAAGCTAATCATATATAATTATAATGCAATGTTTAACTTTAGCTGCAATAAACTGATCTATACTTCATTTTCTCTGTTGAAGTGTATATAAAGTTAAAAGTTGATCATCTCATGTCGAGGGTCGATCCCGGCAAAATGTGGGGCCTATTAAAAGCTCCTTCACAAAAATCTATTTAATAACACAGACTCCTTCACAAAAATCAATTTAGTAAAATAGGCCCCTTCAGAAAAATCAATTTGATAAAATGACCCTTTCAGAAAATTTCTTTTAAAAAAACAAATCCCTTCACAAAATTCCTTTTAATAAAATAGGCCCTTTCACAAAATTCTATTCCATAAAACTTATTATTTTTATTAAATATTAATTATTTTGTTATGTTTTAAAATGTGTAATTTGTAAACAATCAAGTACACCAGAAGGGAAAATTTTAGCAAATAGGACTTTAAAAAGTTTTTGTAATGCTAATGAATGTTTGGTTCGAAAGATTGTTTACAAATTACACATTTTAAAACATAACAAAATAATAAATAATTAATAAAAATAGTAAGTTTTTATGGAATAGAATTTTGTGAAAGGGCCTATTTTATAAAAGGAATTTTGTGAAGGGTCCTGTTTTATAAAAAGGAATTTTGTGAAAGTGACATTTTAACAAATTGATTATTTCTGGGGCCCATTTTATTACATTGATTTTTGTGAAGTGATTTATTGTGTTTTATTAAATACTAGCAAGCTACGCCCGCTACGCTGGTCAATTTCTTTTAACGAACCTTTAATCAAACAAAATATTGACATTTCATAAATAACTTTTATATTTTAAAAGAATTATAAGGCTACTATAATTTGTGACTCGTGCTATAGCCAATATACACGTCAGGACACGTCACACTTATCATTATCTTTTTACGCATGAAGGTTTCGCTATAGTACTCCATTGGAAAATTTGGTAATTTTTGAAATTCAATATTTGAAAAACGGCATAATCATTAGATTTGAAATTTATATCAAGAAAAATATAATTTTTTCTGACAAATACTTTTTGAGCTATCATTTTTTTCAGTAACTTCAAATGTTTCATTTTCCGAGATTAATCTGTTGCAACAATTAGCGAAAAACCCAGTCGTCAGCAACGCATAGTTTTTTATTAAAGAGGCTGTTGGAGCAGGGATTGTCACCACCAATTTGCCACCATCACTTTTGAAATCGGTTCCGTGGTTCCAGAGATTCCATAGAAATTGTAATTTAGAATGACTTCAGAAAGCTTTTCGCTCATTTCACCCATTTAAATTTCGATTTTTTTTAAAATTTATTCTTAGAGAGCATTTACATCTTATAAGTAACTACAATGCTAAATTTCAAATTTCTTGCCCCTTCAGTATAAAAAAGTCACAATTTTTGAATATTTTTCGATCATGCACCCCATTGATGTTAGTGGCACCGACATAAAATATAGCCTATGTTGGAGTAGGGATTTTCCCCATCAATTTGCCACCATTACTTTTGAAATCGGTTCTGTAGTTCCAGAGATTTCATAGAAATTGTAATTTAGACTGTTTTTAGAACGCTTTTCGCTCATTTCACCCTTTTAAATTTCAATTTCTTTTTTATTTTGTTCTTAGAGAGCATTTACATCTTATAAGTAACTACAATGACAAATTTCAAATTTCTAGCTCCTTCAGTATAAAAAATAAAAATAAAACTGCCCAGTTAAACTGAGGGCATTGAGTTTACAGGCTATTCACACTAATTGTATATTATACTCTTATTTCAAAGAATTTGAAATAAGCCGATCGAAAAATAAAGAAATAAACAATATATTAAGGGGGGGTCTTCCCCCCCGTTACCCCCCTCATAGTTAACTAATGAACCTCTTAAACTAATCAGGTAAATCTCTAATTACAATGAATATATATACAAAATTTGAAGAAAATCGGATAATTCTGCATGAAAAACCCATTTATATAAAATAAGGGGGGGATTATCCCCCCTTTCCCCCCTTTACACTTAACCAATCAATCCCGAAAACTAATCAGGGAAGCGCCTAAACACAGTGAACCTATAAACAAAATTTGAAGGAAAACGGAATAATTCTGCATGAAAAACCCATTTATATAAAATAAGGGGGGATATGCCCCTCGTTCCCTCCTTTATACTTAACCAATCAATCCCGAAAACTAATCAGGGAAACGCCTTAACACAGTGAACCTATAAACAAAATTTGAAGGAAAACGGAATAATTCTGCATGAAAAACCCATTTATATAAAATAAGGGGGGATTATCCCCCCTTTCCCCCCCTTTACACTTAACCAATCAATCCCGAAAACTAATCAGGGAAGCGCCTAAACACAGTGAACCTATAAACAAAATTTGAAGGAAAACGGAATAATTCTGCATGAAAAACCAATTTATATAAAATAAGGGGGGATATGCCCCCCGTTCCCTCCTTTATACTTAACCAATCAATCCCGAAAACTAATCAGGGAAACGCCTTAACACAGTGAACTTATAAACAAAATTTGAAGGAAATGGGATAATTCTGCATGAAAAACCCATTTATATAAATTAAGGGGGGGATTATCCCCCCTTTCCCCCCTTTACAATTAACCAATCAATCCCGAAAACTAATCAGGGAAGCGCCTTAACACAGTGAACCTATAAACAAAATTTGAAGGAAATGGGATAATTCTGCATGAACACCTCCCGTTCCCCCCTTTATACTTAACCAATCAATCCCGAAAACTAATTAGGGAAGCGTCTTAACACAGTGAACCTTTAACCAAAATTTGAAGGAAATGGGATAATTCTGCATGAAAATCCCATTTATATAAATTAAGGGGGGGATTAGCACCCCCCGTTCCTCCCTTTATACTTAACCAATCAATCCCGAAAAACAAATCAGGGAAGCGCCTTAACACAGTGAACCTATAAACAAAATTTGAAGGAAAACGGAATAATTCTGTTTGAAAAACCCATTTGTATAAATTAAGGAGGGATTAGCCCCCCGTTCCCCCCTTTATACTTAACCAATCAATCCCGAAAACTAATCAGGGAAGCGCCTAAACACAGTGAACCTATAAACAAAATTTGAAGGAAAACGGAATAATTCTGCATGAAAAACCCATTTATATAAAATAAGGGGGGGATTATCCCCCCTTTCCCCCCTTTACACTTAACCAATCAATCCCGAAAACTAATCAGGGAAGCGCCTAAACACAGTGAACCTATAAACAAAATTTGAAGGAAAACGGAATAATTCTGCATGAAAAACCCATTTATATAAAATAAGGGGGGATATGCCCCTCGTTCCCTCCTTTATACTTAACCAATCAATCCCGAAAACTAATCAGGGAAACGCCTTAACACAGTGAACCTATAAACAAAATTTGAAGGAAAACGGAATAATTCTGCATGAAAAACCCATTTATATAAAATAAGGGGGGGATTATCCCCCCTTTCCCCCCCTTTACACTTAACCAATCAATCCCGAAAACTAATCAGGGAAGCGCCTAAACACAGTGAACCTATAAACAAAATTTGAAGGAAAACGGAATAATTCTGCATGAAAAACCAATTTATATAAAATAAGGGGGGATATGCCCCCCGTTCCCTCCTTTATACTTAACCAATCAATCCCGAAAACTAATCAGGGAAACGCCTTAACACAGTGAACTTATAAACAAAATTTGAAGGAAATGGGATAATTCTGCATGAAAAACCCATTTATATAAATTAAGGGGGGGATTATCCCCCCTTTCCCCCCCTTTACAATTAACCAATCAATCCCGAAAACTAATCAGGGAAGCGCCTTAACACAGTGAACCTATAAACAAAATTTGAAGGAAATGGGATAATTCTGCATGAACACCTCCCGTTCCCCCCTTTATACTTAACCAATCAATCCCGAAAACTAATTAGGGAAGCGTCTTAACACAGTGAACCTTTAACCAAAATTTGAAGGAAATGGGATAATTCTGCATGAAAATCCCATTTATATAAATTAAGGGGGGGATTAGCACCCCCCGTTCCTCCCTTTATACTTAACCAATCAATCCCGAAAAACAAATCAGGGAAGCGCCTTAACACAGTGAACCTATAAACAAAATTTGAAGGAAAACGGAATAATTCTGTTTGAAAAACCCATTTGTATAAATTAAGGAGGGATTAGCCCCCCGTTCCCCCCTTTATACTTAACCAATCAATCCCGAAAACTAATCCGGGAAGCGACTTAACGCAGTGAACCTATAAACAAAATTTGAAGGAAAACGAATATTTCTATGAAGAGTTATCGCATTACGTACGTACATACATACATACATACAGAACCGGCTGGCGAGATCTCAGCTTATCAGCTTGATAGCCAGTTTGATAGCTAAAAAATGGCAATTTTAGAACGTTTTTTGCTCCTGCACCCCCTGGGGTTAGTGGCACCGACATAAAATATAGCCTATGTTGGAGCAGGGGTTGTCACCATCAATTTGCCACCATCACTTTTGAAATCGGTTCGGTAGTTCCAGAGATTACCCCCTACAAACAAACAAACAAACAAACAAACAATCTTTACTCCTTTATAATATTAGTATAGATATCTTTGTGAAGGAGCTCTGAATAGGCACCAAATTTTGCCTGGATCGACCCTTGACATGAGATGATCAACTTTTAACTTTGTATAAATTTCAGCAGGAAAATGAAGTATTATTTATTATAGTATACATTTTATTGCTGCTAAAGTTAAATATTGCATTATAATTATATATGTATAGCCTTTTTTTCCCTTTTTAAGTATAAGAATTTTCAAATTCTTTTCAATACAATTGCTAGACAAGGGGGGAGGGAGGCATTTTGTGAAATATAAGAAATTTCACAAAAGTTCTCCCTCCCTCAAAAAAAAAAAAAAAAAAAAAAAAAACCTGCATCGATTCCTGCATGTGTAGGTTAATATGTATGAGAAATGTATTATACATCATCGGGTGTAAATAGCCAATAGTCACTATAGATAAATGAATGCCGATTAAGAAGTTTGGTTTTGTTTAAGATTTAGAAGTCCTTTTGCTTACAACTAAATTTGTTAATAAATATTTTCAAATTGTAACTCCCAGCCTAAATTGTGAATAGATATTTTCAGCTTAACAATAAAGATTTTTATAATTCAAATACAACATTTGCTAAATGGTACATACATTAAAATCGTGAATTTACAACACAATTAAACATCAACGTTTCATTTCGCTTCTGCGAACGTCATCAGGATGTTACAAAACAAGTCGAAAATGTCAAAATTAGCTTACACGTCAGAATTCTGGAGAAAACACGATCGGAGAGTGCGCAAACATCATCATCACAAACGTCATCAAGTTCCCATGGTAACCAAGTGGATCATACCACCGTAGTGAAAAGAGGGGTTGGAAAACAAAATGAGCAGATTGTATTAATGGATTATAACATATTATGCCAGATTTTATGAATGTTATAGGATAAATTATCGTTACATGTATACTGCCCAAGCTTAATAATCGTAAGGGACTCTAAAATTTTAATAACATAAGAATTCTTGCAAGGGATTATGATTCTAGCCTCTTCAAAGTCAATTTTGCTACCTTCATTCGAAAAATAAAACCTTGCGAGAGCTGTACTCTGTTTTGATTGTGAAATATCTCTTTTGTGCTCTTTTAATCTTTCTGAAAATTTTCGTTTTGTCTCACCAATATAAACTAACAGTTCGTTATTTGGGAGGGTAATCGGTATTTCATAAACTCCGGCTTTTTGATGATTCTGGATTTTATCAATATTGCTACTAATAATTTGTATAAGATATGGAGGGGGGATAGCTACTAATTTTATATTGAATATCTGAAGCACTTGTTTTAATTTTTCATATATTACCGGAACATAATGCATACTTCTCTAATTGATCTTTAAACTATAAACAAACCTTTGACCTGAAGGAGGGGGGGGGGGGTGTATTGTACTGTCTAATAATCTTGTCAATCTGCAAAACTTTAAAACCATGATCTAAGGCAATACCTTTAATAAAATCTATTTCAGCGTTAAGCTGGTCACCTGAACAAATTCTATAAGCTCGTCTAATAAATGACTGAAATGCAGCAATTTTATATTTAAAGGGCATATTTGTACAAAAAGGTATTACTGTATTCTCTTTTAATGGTTTTCTGTATACAGAGAATGTAAAATGAGAACTGTTCCGGTTAATCTGAACATCGAGAAAAGGCAAATTTGCATCCTGTTCTATTTCGAGGGTAAATTTAATGTTATCACTTAATCTATTGACTTCTTGAAGAAAAAACTGTAAATCTGGTAAAGTGTAGGTCAACAAGATGAACACGTCATCCACATACTTTAACCAACACACTGGTTTCAGTTTAAATGAACTGAAAATTTTCTTTTCCAAAGCTCTAAGTGCAAATTCTGCGAATAAACCTGAAACTGGTGAGCCCATTGGTGCTCCATGAAGTTGTCTGTAAATAATGCCATTACATATGAAAATATTGCTGAACACTATAAGATTCAGACCTGCTTTCAATGAAGTTTTAATGTCATTGGTTAAACAAAGATTGCAATCTATCAATGAAAAAATATAACTGATAACTTCATCCATATTTATTGAAGGAAACAAGGAAATAACATCCAAGCTTGCCATAACTGCATTAGCATCAAGTATTCCTTCAAGTAAGCTTGTTTCCTTCAATAAATATGGATGAAGTTATCAGTTATATTTTTTCATTGATAGATTGCAATCTTTGTTTAACCAATGACATTAAAACTTCATTGAAAGCAGGTCTGAATCTTATAGTGTTCAGCAATATTTTCATATGTAATGGCATTATTTACAGACAACCTCATGGAGCACCAATGGGCTCACCAGTTTCAGGTTTATTCGCAGAATTTGCACTTAGACCTTTGGAAAAGAAAATTTTCAGTTCATTTAAACTGAAACCAGTGTGTTGGTTAAGGTATGTGGATGACGTGTTCATCTTGTGGACCTACACTTTACCAGATTTACAGTTTTTTCTTCAAGAAGTCAATAGATTAAGTGATAGCATTAAATTTACCCTCGAAATAGAACAGGATGCAAATTTGCCTTTTCTCGATGTTCAGATTAACCGGAACAGTTCTCATTTTACATTCTCTGTATACAGAAAACCATTAAAAGAGAATACAGTAATACCTTTTTGTACAAATATGCCCTTTAAATATAAAATTGCTGCATTTCAGTCATTTATTAGACGAGCTTATAGAATTTGTTCAGGTGACCAGCTTAACGCTGAAATAGATTTTATTAAAGGTATTGCCTTAGATCAGGGGTTCTCAAACTTTTAGACCGACGTACCACTAAATCGAAGTTCATACATCCGCGTACCACCAGGTACCGAACGTAATGCTAATATAGAAAAACCTGTCTAAAACGAAATATCTCTCCGGTTTTTTGTATTTCCGTCATTGCAGGTTTTATTGCATTTAAAAATGAATGATTACATTACTAAATTGACTGCTTTATAATAACATTCAAGTAAAAAGAAGTATCATCATTAAATTTTAATAATGCATACAATATCAAAATACAGTATTTTGATATAGTAAGAACATTACTTAATGACCTATTGGAGCACACTGATTCATATACTGTTGTAGTAGGCTTCTGTCGCTAATGAAAGGGGTGAGCTTGTTTTATCCAGCACAACTTCCTCACGTCTCGCTCAATATTAGGTAGTTTTAGTCATAGGTCAGATTCGATGTTTAGTTTATTTCTGTATTTGTTTTTCATATAACGAAGGGGGGGGGGGGAGCACATTCACAGAAATATGTTGTGCTAAACACAAACAGACTTTGACGAGATTAGACGGCACTCTAATATTCTCGTCAGCTAAAAAATTTGTCACATTCATCCTTTTGAATGTGGACTCCAGTAATCCATTACAGGAGAGGAGAGCTGAATAAGTCCTTTCCTCTCTCGTGAGATACAGTGTGTCTCAAATGAAAAACGAATTTCCAGACCCCGGTTAAGGTCATGTGGAGCTCAAGGCCCAGTCCTATTTCGGAGCCAGTCTCAAACCAAGATAATAGCTATAAATTTTTGTTGAGTTCTTGGAAACGCAACTAAGAGGGAAATATAAATGGGGAAAATAGGGGAAAATACTTAAGATATGGTTTTCGGCATTGACTTTTCAAATTATTCGGAGGAACAGAGAGTGAATGGGGAAACATTTGCGTGAATTTGGAAAAATTTGGTTAAATTGTTTGGGGCGAATATTCGGTGGTTAGCCTTAGATATTATGATATGGTTAACAAATTAATCAAAATATTTTTGGGTTTTGGGGGACATAATTGCAAAAAATTTAACTTTTAATAAACTTTTTGTAAGCAATTTTATTTATTTTGGGGTCCCCCATTAGTGATGGTCCATGGGCTACGGCCTAATCGGCCTCTGCATTAATCAGACCCTGTGAATTTCTTATCCGAAGCTTAGTTAGTGCATTTAACATAGGCTCAATACAACCGTATTAATAATCTGCATACCTTTAAATGCGACAATAATGTCGCTCAGTAGGCAAACACTTGCTAATTTCTTCATACATTTATGCATATACCACCTCAATATATATATATGTACAATGCTTTACCTCAAATCCACGCTGCATATCACCACAGTTTTTGTTTGATTTAAATAATCTTACTCTGTTGACCATTTTAAATAACCTTATTCTCTTAAAACTGATTTCCATGAAATTGGAGTAAATAACACTTTTTGTACAACAGAAGAAAAACATTTCAATCAACACAATGAATCAATATATGAATTATGTTTGAAATAAGACTTTTATTTCAACACCTCTTAAGCTCTTTTATGTACAAAGAGAACAATGGGCTATAAATTACACTTGGAATGCTATTTTGTTTTAACCCCTCCTACTCACACAAACTCCCACTACTTCCAAGCATTTAGACTTTACCTCCAGATAATTCAATTTATAAAGTATGTTTAAAAACAGTTTTTCCGCTAATTAAATATACTTCATTCATTCATTAATTTTAAAATTAGGTCTTTATTTAAAAATTCAATTTTTATTTATATAAATATAATAATTGTGTTTTTAATTCTGGAAAACTGATTGTATCATGAGCGTTGTGTGCGAATTTCAGAAAGTGTACTATAACAAACATTTCTCGTAACAAGAAACTAGAAAAAGCGTTTACAAACCCTAAATCGCGTTTGAATTTTTTTGTTTAATTTCAAAGTTAATAAAGACAAGCCGTTTTCGATTCCATATTAATATGATGCATTTTGTATTTTATTATTTCCACGTACCAGTATTGGACTTCTGCGTACCAGTAGCCAGAGCTTCACGTACCAGTACTGGTACGCGTACCACAGTTTGAGAACCCCTGCCTTAGATCATGGTTTTAAAGTTTTGCAGATTGACAAGGTTATTCGACAGTATAATACCCCCCCTCCTTCAGGTCAAAGGTTTGTTTATAGTTTAAAGATCAATTACAGAAGTATGCATTATGTTCCGGTAATATATGAAAAATTAAAACAAGTGCTTCAGATATTCAATATAAAATTAGTAGCTATCCCCCATATCTTATACAAATTATTAGTAGCAATATTGATAAAATCCAGAATCATCAAAAAGCCGGAGTTTATGAAATACCGATTACCCTCCCAAATAACGAACGGTTAGTTTATATTGGTGAGACAAAACGAAAATTTTCAGAAAGATTAAAAGAGCACAAGAGAGATATTTCACAATCAAAACAGAGTGCAGCTCTCGCAAGGTTTTATTTTTCGAATGAAGGTAGCAAAATTGACTTTGAACAGGCTAGAATCATAATCCCATGCAAGAATTCTTATGTTAATAAAATTTTAGAGTCCCTTACGATTATTAAGCTTGGGCAGTATACATGTAACGATAATTTATCCTATAACATTAATAAAATCTGGCATAATATGTTATAATCCATTAATACAATCTGCTCATTTTGTTTTTCAACCCCTCTTTTCACTACGGTGGTATGATCCACTTGGTTACCATGGGAACTTGATGACGTTTGTGATGATGATGTTTGCGCACTCTCTGATCATGTTTTCTCCAGAATTCTGACGTGTAAGCTCATTTTGACATTTTCGACTTGTTTTGTAACATCCTGATGACGTTCGCAGAAGCAAAATGAAACGTTGATGTTTAATTGTGTTGTAAATTCACGATTTTAATGTATGTACCATTTAGCAAATGTTGTATTTGAATTATAGAAATTATGGTGCAATTGTCCTGTTTTTAAATAATAAAGATTTTTGTTACCGTCAAAACCGGTTAGTATTTATTACCATTTTAAGTTAGATGTAGTACAGGGATATTTATTTATCATTATTATTTTAAGAGGGAAAAAATTCTTTTAGCTATGCGAGTTAAATATATTTACATAAATCACTCAATCATCTAAGACATTCTTACATCCAGCCACACTGTGAAATGTTCCAAAGATTTATTATTATTAATATGTTATAGTACAAGAGACTCACAAAACATTTTTCAAGAAGACACATGTATAAATGTCAAAATATCAATTCAGGAATTACGATTTATTTATTTTGTTAATAATTCATAATATATAATGAGGTATATGTTTATTTCAGTTCATCATCAAACACAAGCTCTAAAACTTTCGATAGTAAAAAGCATTTGCTTAATAAAAACATCTAAAGAAATTTATATTTTATCAAGTTTACTATTTCTTATGTTACAAAGTTTACTATTTCATATTATCAAATCAACTAATTTAAAATTGTCAAATATTCAAATTAATACGTTTCAAGTTAGTAAAAATCAATTCTCTTTAAAACTTGTAAATTCTTCAATTGTTTACAAATAGTTTGTTTAGATATCAGAAAAATAAGAAATTAAACTATTTTTTTAAACATAACAACTTATGTTTCAATATATATATATATTTATTATAATGCATCATTAAATTTATTTCTAGATAGTAAGCATAACAAAAACTGTGCGAGAAAATTCATTAGATAAAAATATGAATAAAATGAAATTATTATAAGCTCTACATAAATAATAATTTAAAACACAAGCAAATAGGTGAGGCGACATCATTCTACTTTCACGAGATAAAAATTTCAACTTTCCACATCAAGATTATGAATTAAAATGTCTGCTTGAAAATAATGTGTGGAGCCATTTGTAATACAACATAATATAAAATCTTTTTATAATAATAAAACATAATATACAAACAACACTGAAACCTTTCACATACCTGCATATAAAGTGTGATTATTTTTATTGACTCCCCTGGTTTATTTATTCACAATAAATGGCGTTATTTAGTTATTATATTAATAACTATGCGACAGGGATTATGCAGCAACGATACACTGCAATTCTAAGTCAGCCATCTTGTTCGATCTCCCTTGTGACTTGCGAAAAATGAGAGGAAACACTTCAACACGTCATGAAGAGGCACGTCAACACATCAGCGCATGCGCAAGATACCAGTCGAACAGCGGGGTGAAAAAATTCGAGCAATACGTATTGTACGGCACCCTAATTAGCTTCAATCACCCAGTGAGTGGCCAAATGGCATCCGAACCACATTTTCAAGCCTGTATGGCACGCTAGCGTTCCAAACGGCACCATTTTTTCACCCCGGGTTCCCAAACTGCACCGATTTGTCACCTCCAGTTTTAACAGTGCACCTCAAAAAATATCTCCCCACATAGACCATAGTGTAACGGAAATCTTTTGTGTGTCCCTGTAAACGAATCATAAATGCTAAACACTCCATTTTCAATAGCGATTATGCTATAGTGAACATCGTAACATATCTCAATTACATGGTGATCTGTGTATATTTGCGAGAGTTAGAGCGTGGACAGACGGACAGTGAAACCGAACACATTAAACTTTTCTAACTATGTTGGAAAGTGTTAAAAAAGCTTCTTTATACGCAAGAGCAGAAGATCAAGGGGCATTTCTATATCTTAGAAATAGTATTAAGCTTTTAATAATATGTAATATTTTCACGAATTTAATGACTCTTATAGAGGATATTTATGATTAATATACCTGTGATAGGTTTTTAAATAATTTAATGCGGAATGTAATCTTTGACATTTAACTTCTCATTCCAGGTTTGAAAGAGCCGAAGCGAAATAATTGTATTACCGATTCTAGTCTTAACTGCCCTTGTCAAGCGCTCGAGTTCATTACATTATTTTGATCGTTTGACTTTAAAAGTTTGCAGATCGAATTAGTTTCCGCTAAAAGACACTTACTCTGTTTGTCACTCAACTTTAACTCATTTTCATCAAACTTTCTGCTAAATTAAAGATTTCCTTTTCTATTGCAGATTTTAGATCAACTAAATTTTACATGAGAAACAAGAAATGTTTCATCTAGCACTTCATTAGCACTTTGTGATTCACATCTAAAATCGTAATTAATATATTATGAAGTTAATTTTCGAAAAAAACATACCCCCATATTGTAACCTATTAAAATAGATTTCTAGAAGCTCCAAGCATACGAATCGAAATCTGCAGCTTATTGCGCTAAGTGGTTTTTGAGTTAAGTTTAAAAAGCTACCCGCATTGTACTTTATTTTGCAACTTGCATTAAAAATTAATTTAACATTAGGAGTTCCAAACTTTAAATCTGTAAAATTAGCTATTCGTATTAAAAAATTTCAAGATTGTTACAATTTCAATATCGAGACAAAGCTTATTTTGTTAAACACAAATTAAAACAAGTTGGAATTTGTACGTCAAACGTGACAATTTAGGTGCAGTCGTACTGTTATTATTTCAGTGAAATGAATTATATCGTCAGTTATTATGGTATGATTAATTTCCGTAATAAAATATGTACATTTTAACTTGGCAACATTCCATCTTTTGTTGACATTTATTGAAAATTCCAATGGGAAACCTAAGCCTAGCTTTGAAAATTTCAGAATTTAAAATCCATATTTACACTCATTTTCAATTTAATATCTATTTCTCCGGAAGCACCTATCCAAAAAAACTGTCGGTAGATTACAGGATTGCTATAATTAAACAATTTTAGTATACAAATTCTGTTTTTAAATTCACTAATACGGAAATAATAGGACTCTTTCTTAAATAGGACGTAATCACCATGGAAAGCTAGAATCATTACTTGTCATGGGATATCACTGAATTAATTACGTATGATAGGATTTAATAGAATGAAGAAAATTTTAATTAATATCTTTTTAAGTTTTGATTCGATTTTCATAAAGCTTGAAATGACTCGAGGAAATTCTGCAACAATTATATATAAGGTGGCCATAATTAAACTAACGGTACTCAGAGTGTTCTGTAGCGCGATCTAATTGCGAGAATGGCGCCAAATTTTGTAGGAAAATTAAACAAGACGGGGGACGAAGGATTCCGCAAAAAAAATTTAGTTCCAAAAGTCATCGCCAGGGGAATATGTGGCGCTGTGTATTCGAAAAAGAGAGTTTCAAAAAATGAAGAATCAATACTGAAATAAAATTAACGTTTATTTAACGAATTTAGCAATTTAATCCAAGCTCAAAATGGTAACAGTTTATAAAAAGCTATAAGTTTACATAAACACTGCTAAAGTTTCTTTATCTGAAATTTCACTTACAGAGCCCCCAAAAAACAGCAGCAGAAGAAGAAGTTCTTTATTCAAATTTCACGTTACATCTTTTGGCCCACTGACAGCTTGTTCGGCTTTAAAAGGTAATGTGCTACTGTTAGAAACAATTTCATTGAAAGTTATCTTTCATAATGTCTCTTTCTTTAGTCGAGTGAGCTCTACTAGTCAAATTCTTTTACCTCAACCAGTGCAATGCGCCAGCCGCTCTTCGTGCTTTTAGAAACCACAAAAAAATGCGTAAAGGTAACGGTCCTTTGTCAGTTAATGGTTTAAAAGCAATGGTTGAGAAGTTTGAGAAAAAAGGTTCTCTAAATGTTCAGTCAGGCAGAGGACGAAAACCCGTATCACTGGATACAATCGAAGAAGTGGCAACGGCGATTGTCGACAGAGCACCAGACAATATTGCTACCACTTCCAGCGCTTGTGGGATAGCTCGGAATCTGGATATGCCTTATTATACGGTATGGAAAATCCTACGAAAGATTATCCACTTCTATCCGTACAAGATCAGCCGTGTACAAGAGTTACGTCATACGGACCATGATAAGCGATTGACGTTTGCTCTCACTTTTCTTGCTAGAATGGAGTTGGATGATGTTTGGCCCTGGAAAATCTTATGGGGAGACGAGACCCACTTTTACCTGAATGGAACTGTAAATACCCAGAACTGCCGAATTTGGGATAACAAGTCACCAAGAGCATTCAAGGAAATTCCTTTGCATTCACCAACGATAACTGTTTAGTGTGATTTCACAGCAGATATGATCATAGGTCCATTCTTCTATGAGAAAATTACTCCGACAGGACCTGTAACGTTCTGTTACCGGAGACAAATAACGCCAAATGCTAAACAACTTTGTTTTTCCGGCACTTTAGCAAAGACAGTGCCTAGAGAAAATCATTTTCATGCAAGATGGAGCCCCTCCACATATTGCTTTGCGGGTACAGCAGCTGCTACGACAGAAATTCACAACAGAAAGAGTCATTAGCCGCTGTTTTCCAACTGCATGGCCACCTCGGTCCCCTGATCTTACACCCTGCGACTTTTGGCTATGCGGTTACCTAAAGTCCAAGGTCTATCACGGAGGTGTCCAGGACATGGCTACGTTGAAGGATAACATATCGCGAACTGTACGGGAAATTCCTGCAGGGATGTTACTCTCTGCTGTTGTAAATGCTGTGCACAGAATGCAATATGTGGTCCACAAAAACGGCGGCCACATCGAACCTGAGTTGGATGTGCTAAATAAACGGTAATTTAATTTCAGTATTGATTCTTCTTTTTTGAAACTCTCTTTTCCGAATACACAGCGCCACATATTCCCCTGGCGGTGACTTTTGGAACTAAATTTCTTTTTCGCGGAATCCTTCGTCCCCCGTCTTGTTTAATCTTCCTACAAAATTTGGCGCCATTCTCGCAATTAGATCGTGCTATAGAACACTCTGAGTTCCGCCAGTTTAATTATGGCCACCTTGTACATTAAATTTCAAACCATTCGGTTGGGTTGTTTTTGCGCTGTTATATGTGGACAGACGGACGGACCAGACGAAGACTATAGGTACTACGTATTTATATAATTACGAACGCACTTAAAAAGGCGTAACTCCCAATCGAATGGCTATTTTCTTTTTCCTCTGCGACAATTTGACAATTAAAATGTATGAGTTGTTCTCTCCATGTTTCTTTTCTTTTCTTTCTTTCTTTAAAAAAAAAAAAACACTTTCCAACAAAGTTGATTAAACACTTTCCAACATAGTTGAAAAGTGTTTATGAATTCGGTTTGTCTGTTGCCGGATGTCCGTACTCTAACTCGCGTAAATATACTCGGATTACCATGCATTTATATATGTTTTGCAGGTTTACTATAGCTTGTTCGGTATTGAAAATGAAGTGTGTAGCATTTGTGGTTCATTTACAGCAGTGGTTCCCAACCTTTTTTTAGCCGCGCCCCACCAAAACATCTCTAAAATGATGATGCCCCCCGTCCCCCGTCCCCCTATAACATATAATTCTTATAAAATTTTAAAAGAATTTACTCCTGATAAAGTCAAAAGCATTTAACTTTGATCCTGAAACGTACCGAAGGTAATGGATGAATCAAATATCTTTTATAATCATCTGATACTCCTCGTAGTTTACTGGCACACGGTCGCCACGTATGTGTGATGTATAGAGTGTTTGGATCCTTGATTAGAAAAATCAATAATCTTGAATAAAACATTTTTGCCTTATTTAATCGCAAAATTTCTGCGATTAAATTACGCAACAATTTCTAATCAGAATAAAACGTGATAAAAGATTATGAAAAGGAAGGTCGTCAAGTAATTGTTAAATATACACTTGAATAGTTTAATGTGTAAAATTGATTTTCATGTTACATATTACAGTGCGACTCATTCAATAAATAATCGAAAAAGTTGTTTAAAATTCTAAAATACTTATAAATCAGAAAAATTATAAAGAATTTTCAAATATACAAAAGTATCTAAATATCTTAAAAAGTTTTCTCTATAATTATTCTGGTAGATTGCATTTGAAACTTTTGAATGGATACTTTTTAAAAATTGAATAAAAAAACTTATTTTTTTTTAATTATTTTTTTTAAATTTGAATGTGTAACTTTTATTTTCAGTCTACAACATTACTATTAGAAAAACAATTCAGAAGGTATGAGTTCACAGAAATTCCGAATTATCCCCTTGAAAAGTTAAATTGCCCCCCTGAAAAGTCAAATTGCCCCCCTGTGGGGCGTACGCCCCCTGTTGGGAACCACTGATTTACAGGGACACTCAAAACAATTAAGTTATATTACAGTCTATGGGGAAAAATCGTTTGTGGTGTACTTTAATAATGTTACACTATTTCAAACATATTGATATTGATATTGATATATATCAGTAAGATGCACTACAAGATGCATATTACAGAATAAGGTGTCCGTAGAATTCATCGTTCATTTACAGGTACACGCAAAAGAATTCGGTTACATTACTATCTATCAATAATAATTGAATAACAATTTCTGGAAGAGCCTTTTTCTGTTGTGGTACGCGTTTTTACTAATTTTTTGCATATAACTTGGTGTGTATATATTCTATAGATCTTATACAGGGCTGCACAAAAGATTTCAAGTACGTTTCCGTTTATTGGAAGAATTTGCTGTAGGGGAATTTTCAACTGTGCTATGCGTTTCCTAAATGTAGCAAGTTTTAGAATACTATGTATTATGTATATACACATCTATTGATCCTATACAGGGCTGTACGAAGGAATTAGGATGCTTTTCCGACTACAGATGGTAACTGCTGGAATTTGGTTTTCAAGTGTGTTATGCGTTTTCCAAATTGTTTACTCAGAAATAGGCGGAGCTAGTTGAGCTTAACCTGAAAGGTAGGCCACTCCGCTCGGTTTCACTTTGACTTTGTTTACTCAGAAATCACCTTTAACTTTATTAAACGATGAATTATTGTTACAGTATTGAGACTGTGATGGAAAGTTTTTCATAATCTATGCCTGACATATGATTTTTTATTTATTATCTTTTATTTATTTATTTACATTTTTTTGACGACTGTATGTTTTTGGTAAAATAGTGTTATGGAAAGAGAAATTGTAACAAATAGGGTCAATCGGGGTTACTATGAAACATCGAAACGATATAGATCTAACGTAAGACACACCGGAAAAGGCACCAATTTTTATTGTAATAAAATTTACTTTGTGATTATTTTGCAAGGAATACCTCAAGGAATACGTCAAGGTCGCAGATCACATTTTTGATTCTTCCTTTACCAGTAACTATTGTTATACCCTTAGAAATTTACTTCTGAAGACTCATTAAAATTAGATTTAAGTGTTGCAGAAAATTTTCTTCTTAGATTGTTACTCTAAATTAACTTTTAATAAATTAGGGAGGCCGTTCATTCAGTGGGTTTTCATTAGTATTCCAGTGAATGTATGAAAGATGTCTCAAAATTCAAGCAAAATGAAACATAATTTTTTTTTAAATAATAGAGCTGAAACATTAGATCCGGGGCACTTTTTACAGGCCTTTTATTTTCTTAGAGCTTACAACTACATAAAAATAATTATGTCTCACTTTAGCTCCATATCCGCTCATATTATACATATAGCCGTCTCCTATTAGACCTATAGCTGTCTCATATTAGCCCCATAGCCATCTCCTATTATCCCTATAGCCGTCTTATATTAACACCTTAATCGTCGTGCCCGAGACATTCACGGGCAGCGTAGGCTACGCCTGTTTTATTTAGATTGTTTTATTCGCACCAGTTTTTTTAAATTAGTGTATTTGTCTTTATTCTCACATTATTTTGTCGGTCCATTCAATAAGGCGAATATTTCTACTTAAAAAAAGTGGTGGTAATCAAGCAATCTGAAATTTTTTTAAAGTAGCTTACACTTTTCGGCGCGACGATTAAAGGGTTAATCACGTAGCAGTATCATATTAGCTCTATAGCCGTCTGATATTAGCCCTATAGCCGTCTCATATCATATATATTATTTCTCCTGTCAACATCTCTTTTTCTCTGAAAATACGAAACGCAGAACAACGAATGAGATACCATATGAAAGGTTTTAGAACCGGCTTCTGACATAGCCCACTTGACAATTCGTTAAAACATGTTTTTGAAAAAAAATTTACTGATAATTTAAAATTAAATCGGCATTGATTTCTGAAAGAAATGAAAGGTTTTCCTCAAATTACTGTTGCCAAAAAATAAAATACCACATTATATGATGCTCATAGCAATTATTATAAAAAACACCGCACGGGTTTATTTTATACTTTTGATTAAAAGCGAAATTGAAATTGAAATGTTTAGATTTATATTTCCAAGTCCTATGGTTTTCCCGAAGCGGATGACGTCATCCTCTAATGCAGTCAAAATGCGATTGTTAATTTTTTTTTCTCGCGGGTGCCTTTAGCAATCTTGGATCAGTTTTTAGTCTAACTTTGATGGAATAAATTAAATGATATTCTGGCTTGAATAAAAACTAAATGTTGTTTGCAGATATTTTTATCCTTACTTTTTCTTTAGAAGTTTAAACCTGCATCTAATAAATATTACATATTGATAAAAATAGTACTTCTCTATTATCCCGTCGACCACTTTTCATAACAAAAAACTATCGCCAAATAAACGGGAGAACGTTTTCATTGGAATATTAAAATAAATAAATAAATAAAATATAAGAATTTAAGGACACAATTGTTATTTTAATTAATGAAATAACTAATCAATCAGTAAAACATAATGAAAAATACACGCAAATGTTGAATTAAAAAACACTTGATGACGTAACAAACATGTATAATGCTTCTGACATCAAGTAAATGGGGTTGTATTTTTGGCGTTTAATCTTACAGTTTGGCGATAGTTTTTTGTTATGAAAAGTGGTCGACGGGATAATAGAGAAGTACCTAAACAATATTAGATTTCAGTGCGAAATCCTCGCACGGGCCCTCTGGTTAGCCCTATATAGCCGTCTTGTATTAGCCTCATAGTCGTCCCATATTAGACCTATAGCCGTCTCATATTAGCCCCATAGCCGTCTCATATTAGCCCCATAGCCTTCTCATATTAACTCAAGTCCGTGGTCCTAATGTAAGACAGGATTTTTGTTTCTTTTTTAAACGCTTCTTTCTCCGTCATAAAATACTTTTTTTAAATAAACACACAGAAAAAACCCCCACAAATTGCAGTTTTTTTTATGGATTAGAGACAGAAAGTGACTATGAAAAGTTTAGAATTGTGTCTTATAACACCCCCGATTAAACCTACTTATGACATATTAAGAAATACGCCTGATAAGATGAATTAGTAAATACATAATGCAAAACTAAATGTTTAATACACTTAATTGGTTAATGAATATAAGAAAATACTCACGGTTCCTTAATGCTAAGAATTTTTAATAGAAAAACTGTTTAACAGTAAGATTAATATTTAGAAAAAGCTTAATATTTAACAAACAAAATTGCAATAGACTATATTAAATACCAAATTATTTTATGAAAATAAATATTTTAAAGAATTTCCCAATGATAATATTTTTATTTATTTTATTTTATCTTCCTTTCAGTGAAATTGCATTTAATTCATTTTGTTTATACACTAATGTAATTATTACTCTAATTTTCTTTTAATTATATCTGAAAATACATTTAAAAAAAGTATAATTATCAGTTTATATTTGTAACAAAGCCGTCATAGTTTTAAGTTTTATTTAAAAAAAAATAAAGTCAAGTGATATAAAATATTTCAAACCAATAGATATCTTAAGCAGATTTTGACGTAAAGAAAATTGATTTTTTATTAATCTAGGATAATCATGTTAACTGATATTTAAAAAATAAAAGTTGCAATTTTATTCACCCATTCAAATAATCTAGAAAAGTATTAATTATTTAACGAAAAAATAATCAATTGAATTTAAAATTTATTTAGATAAATCATTTTTTTATTTGACATTTTTTTTCAAAGTTTTCTCTTTCTTCTTTTAATCAATAGTTTAATCAATATTTTTATCTCCTTTTAATCAATTCCATTTACTCGAATATCTTAAATTCGATTTTAAAGGAATTATTTCACGTCAGGCATGACCTTTTTTAATTATTATTGTTTACTTACGTCATATAGTAAAAATCTAATAATAAAACTTTTAAAAGCATAGGTTAATAATTATTTAAATATATATATTATTAGGGTAAGAATGATAAATGATATTGCTGGTAAATTTTTTTTCCTGAACATGCTTTTTCTTAAAAATTTTAACGTATTGGATTCAGATATATGGTTTCGAAAGTTGGTATTTTATTTCTCTATGTTTTATTTCAATAATGTTTTCATCTAATGGCTTTATGGCATACTTGAAATTTTTTTTCTATCTTTGCCCTTTTTTACGATTAATATATATTTTATCCTAATCAAATAATAATAATAACAATAATAATAATAATGAAATTCATGTGGATTTTTCCCATAAATGTTCGATCGAAAGAAATTGTGAAAATTTAAAATATCTCATAAATGTAATCTGCACTCTTTTAATATTGAACAGTAACTTTCTGTTAATTTTTATAAACTAGTTGTTTTAAAAGAAAATTACTAACTTAAATAAACTTATACGAGATAAATAGGAAAAAAAAAATATTCTATAAGTTTAAAGAAGTAGTAACTTTGTAGAAAGATTTTTTTTTATGTGTTAACTTTGAAGAAATAGTATTTCTTATATATAGGGTGTTTAAAAAAATTTATGCACAACTGCATTCTCTGAACCTGATCATCTTCATTGAGAGCGGTGATCTTTGAATGTAACTTTTCCAATATAATGGTTGAAAATGCGGCGGGCACTTGAGCTTGAAAGTCTTACCTCGCGATCTATTTGCCGAACACATTCCCTTGAATTTTCGCCATATGTTTAGAACAGGGTATCAGCCAAACTTTCTACGAGGTTTATTGATGACTGCGGTCTTTCGAATTTTGCTTGCAAACATTTTGTATAGTTCCATCTGCCTCAAACTTATTTCTTATTCTAAAGATTGTTATTCGTGTAGGGAACCCTCTTAAACTGTTTGAATCTTTCCCCTAAACCGTTTGAAATTCTCCCCTAAACTGCTTTAAACTCTTTCCTAAACTGTTTGAAACTCTTTCCTGAACTTTTTGAAACTCTCTCCTAAACTCTTTGAAACTCATTCCTAAACTGTTTGAAATTCTTTCCTAAACTGTTTAAAGCCCTTTCCTAAACTGTTTGAAGCACTTTCCTAAACTGTTTGAAACTCTCTTCTAAACTGTCACTGTACTTCAGTAACGTTTTTAAACTTCCAGTAACATTTTCGGATACATTTCTTTCGCTAAAAACCTGAAAAGAAAAGTTCCACTTATTAACGAATAAGTTGTGCATACATTATTTTGAATCACCCTGTAAATTCATCATTGAATCACCCTGAATAAAAAGTAATTTCATGGTGTTCAGTTTGTGTTCTTTACTCTGTTTGGTGAACATGGTACGATTCAAGCAATAAATCTGTCATTTTTTATTTAATAAGCACAAAGCGTGGAAATACGCATGATTACATTTTTAAAGTTCATTTTTCATCTTACATGTACGAAATATATTTTCAGAGGCGCTAACAATGTCTTTGGTTTAGATATTCTAAACATAGTTCGGAATAAATGAATTGTAAAAAATATTAGATAACACAAGGGAAAAAAATAGGCGATAATTTCAACTATAATGGAGAGTATCGATTTCAATGAAAAATAGAACCCTCTTAAAGACCCTGTGAAGTGTCGTACATTTTTCGATGTTTTTAGTATTTTTTATACTATGAAATTATATTTAAAAAATATATTTTAATAGTATTTTTATGACTATCTTATGATAACACATAAATTTAATAATAGTAATTATTATTACCATTATACTGGATAAGGATTAATATCGCAATCTAAACTGATAACGAAATTTTATCATATTTAAATTTTGTATTCAAATAACTACATTATCTAACATTTAATTCATAATACGCCAAGGAAGATGAAACATCATCATTTAGATAACCATTTATAGATTTAAAATATAATTATTAAGAGTATATATAAGTATTAACAGTAATATAATTAATAACTGTTAATATTATAAGATTAATATTAAATACTGAAAGTGAAAAAAAAAAGAACACAAAAAGGCTTATAAAAACGTTTTAATATGATGATCAACATTTGTGCGTTCGAAACCTGCCGATCATCATATTAAAAGATAATTTAGTAAAAGTGAAAATTAGTGATTTTAATGTGTGATAAGTATGTAACATTTATAGATTGTTTCTAGAATTGGTTTTCTTGTTTCCAGTGAAAAAGTGATTGGTTCTAGTGATTACTGAACTACTAAACAATACTTGACAAATTTATACGTCCACTAAAATGCCCCAAACTGAGTGCAAAGAGTCTTAATGAGTTATAGCACATAACATAATTCCAACTTATAAATATAACAGTGTTTAACTGGTCTGATAATTAATAATTAAAACCTTTAAATATTTAGTAATTCTTGATTAAGATTATTAAAATTTTTTCTGAAAAATATTTGTAATGCATATCATACAAAAAAAAAAAAAAAAAAAAAAAAAAAAAAAAAAAAAAACGAAGCAAAAATTATGAAATCATAATATAATTCTGTAAATAATATGAAGCTAGGAGTTGCTATGTTATCTAGAAGTACTGCATTATTAGTAGAAAAGTGAATGGTAAAATTAAATATTTAATGCATGCAAGCTTGAAAAACATCCACTGTTGAATATTTTACTTTAAAGTACTCAATAAAATCCAAACTGAAAAGTATATTTTTTCTCTAAATGGAAAAGTCTTTTTGAACATACATTCTAAATTCTCTTTTACGCTTTTCAGAAGAATATTTAGGATTTAGTTTCAAAAACTAGACTTAAAAGAAGGTCTTACTGAAAAAAAAATCTTCGAAAGTATTTCTTTGTGAAATAAATATAAGAGTAATCTTATTAGGGCACTATTTAGATTTTAACAAGTTGGAAATTGTACGTCAAACGTGACAAATGAGGTGCGTTCGTATTGTTATTATTTGAGTGAAATTAATTATATCGTCTGCTATTATGATATGATTAATTCCCGTAATAAAATAAGTACATTTTAAGTTGGCAACATTTTATCTTTTGTTGACATTTACGGAAAATTCCGACGGGAAATTTAACCTAGCTTTGAAAATTTGAGAACTTGAAATCCATATTTAGACGCTTTTGCCATTTAATATCTATTTCTCAGGAAAAATCTATCCAATAAACTGTCCGTAGATTATAAGATTGATATAATTTAACAATTTTAGTACACAAATTCGGTTTTTAAATTCAGTAATACGGAAATAATATGACTCCGTTTTAAATAGGAGGTAATCACCATGGCAACCTAAAACCATTACCTATCATGGGATATCATTGAATTAATTACATATGATAGAATTTAATAGAAGAATGTGACTATAACGGGGCATTAGAGGTTATAAAATGTTATATATGCCATATATGACTATAACGTCATACATGTCAGATAACTTGGCGATAGATCTTGTTCGCTTGACGATTAATCATCGGAAGCTGCTATAAGAAGGAAGTAAAAATTGGGGTACTTCCTTTCAACTTGAACTGAACTTGAACTGTTCTTGGAAACTTGAAATCCATATTTAGACTCTTTTGCCATTTAATATCTATTTCTCAAGAAAAATCTATCCAATAAACTGTCGGTAGATTATAGGTTTGATATAATTAAACAATTTTAGTATACAAATTCGGTTTTTAATTTCACTAATACGGAAATAATATGACTCCATCTTAAATAGCACGTTATCACCATGACAACCTAAAATCATTACCTATCATGGGATATCATTGGAGCAATTACGTATGATAGGATTTAATAGAATGAAGAATGTGACTATAACGTGGCCATAGAGGTTATAAAATGTTATATACGCCATATATGACTATAACGTCATACATGTCAGATAACTTGGCGATACATCTCATTCGCTTGACAATTAACCCTCGGAAGCTGCTATAACAAGGAAGTACCGATTAAAAAAATGAAATTACTTAATAAATATTTTCATTAATATTTTTTTAAGTTTGATTCGATTTTCACAAAACGGGAAATGACTCGACAAAATTCTACAACGATTATATATATTAAATTTCAAAGCATTCGGTTGGGTAGTTTTTGCGCTGTTTATGCGGACGGACGGACCAGACGACGACTATAGGTTCTACGTATTTATATAATTACGAACGCACCTAAAAATACATATCATTATGTTAGTTTTCTTTTAACTTCTGAATGAAACAATAATATATTATATTTGTTTCTCTTAGTTTATACTCATAAATCATATCTATCATATTTTTATATATTTAAAATTATATTATGCATTAATTCATAGTCTAAGTACATGCAATGCTTACAAATAGCATTTTATAAGATACTAGGGAGCTCTGCACCCTACGAGCTTATGTCAACTAGGACAATCGCTACAGTTTTCCTGCAATGTTTAAATAACTCCTACTACCACTAAATTTTTCATAATTTTAGTTTCAGTAGTTTCGGAAATGGAGGGGTGGGGGGCATATTTTTGAAATGTATTTCCGACGATATCTCTGAAAATATAATACCTAAAATTAAAAGAAGTATATTTTCGAGTTCTATATTACGAGAGCTTTCACACGATACCCCACACGATATACAAAAAGAAAATTTCTTTTTTCAAGTAACTTAATTGTCCCCGCTAATTTTTTCCTACACATATTTGTGAATGGCTAATAATTTGAAAATATGTGGGTAAAAAGTCCTTATAACTTTCCTAAGATTGAATTTTCCACGTCCCATAGTAGAAGGACTCTGACAGACGGACAAACAGACACAGGAGTGTTCTTATAATGGTTCCGTTTTTGCTTTTTAAATAAGGAACCCTAATAAATAGAATTTTGAAAAAAAAAATGAATGGGTTTTGAAAATATCAAAACACAAACAAATACACAGAAAACTTTTAACCGTACAATAACATCATTGATAGTGCCGTCGAAAGAAAAAATTCTTTCGAATTTGGCAATTTCAATCTTTTATTTTCGTGCCAAATGATACATTTTGTCACGATTTGGCGCAATGGCGATCAGCAGAGAGATTGTTATCATTTTGCTTTAAAAAGACAAAAACGCTGTACGAGTTAAAGTTGTTTCTCTCAAAAACTATGCTATTGTAACGAAACAATTTTCTTTAAAAATAAGATTACACCTTTACTCTTTTAATTGTATATTCCAACAAACGATGCTATTTAAAACCTCCTTACAATTTTTAGATTAAAAACGTTCTAAAACGGATCGATATTTAAGCTTCAAGAATTTTGTGTTTTGTTGAGAAAGTTTTACTTTATCACATTCATGAGATTTCTTCCCATTCTTATCTGAATCGCAAGAAACATAACAATGTCATTTCTTTAAAAAAGTGTAAGGAAAACGGGGTTCTAAATTTATGTGAAGGCAGTTTGCATATCTTTAAAGCGTGATAAGCTATTCAACTGGCATAAAAAAAAAGTGAAAATTTATTAGGCATGAGAAATAGTTCTCACTTAAAATTTGCATTTATATGAGGACAAATATCAGCATGAAAAATTCAAACCTAGACACGTTTATTCGCTTTTAAGATAATAAAAGGTTTTGAGGAAAGTTTTAAAATGAAAGTTGAAAATGTCTTTATTAATTCTTAAATAAGGAATGTTCTCACACAGAAAAAAAAAAAACACAATTGGAATAAATGTTGTATTTATTAGGAACAATGGAATAAAAAATGCCAATTATAGTAATGCCAGTTATAATTTTTTATGATTACTTATTTTATATGTATAATACTATTAATCGCAATCAAACCTTTTTCCTAAGGAAGATTTTGCCATTATAAATATTATTGGAATAAATATTTTAATGTTCAATGTAAACTCGACCAAACTTAGAGAATATTTTATATGTTGGCTAACCAAACTTTTGGCTATACAAACTATGTTATCTGTTAATCAGACTTTTTGATAGGTATACAGAAAGATATCACTGAAATGGGAATTTTATATTATAAAAGACACAATTTACAATTGAGTAATAACTTTGTTATTCTTCATGAATTATGTTAACTTAGGATGTGGTCTCTATATTGAATGAGAACAAATTGAATTAAATCCAAATTTCTCAACAGCAATACTTAAATTTGATGAGATACTTAAATTTAAGGATAAAATTTATCTTCAAACAGCAAATTTCAATTCACTTGCTATAGACGTGTTGGAATTACATACATATAAAAATTGCAGAGTTCTTAATGATTTCATTATTCTTTACATGGATATTTTGTGCTGTTACTATTAAGAACCACAAATGTAATTATTTGATTTTCATTCTGTTTATTTATGAAATACGAATTATGAAAATATTATTTAATAAAGAGCAGTAGATTAGCCAGGCGTTGTCCGAAAATACCCTGAAGGTTTACAATTTTAACACGTAATTTTGTCTTCATATAATATAAAAATAAAAACATGTAAAACAAAAAAATTGTACAAAAATTGTCACAAATCATTAATACGATGATTTAATATGAGCTTTCTCTATAATGGATCTTTTGATCCTAACTCATAAATCATAAAAATAACATTGGCGTATAACAACGTATAACGGGATCCTTTGTTAATACATGATATAAAGGAAATGATTTATTTCGTAAACGCACGAAGGAAAAAAAATCCATGAAATTACAAAATATCCAATCAAAACTTATCTAAAAAGAAACTTCTAAAAATTCGACCAGTGCAGACAATTGAATTAATACTTGTATTTAACAAAAAAAAAATTCCGTTCTAAACGAACCCTTCAATAAATCTATGTCTACTTTCCACAGATCAAAGAATAAATTGTCATGTGATCGTATTTTCACTTCCTACCTTGTGTTTTAGGATTGAAAGAACTATTGCTCTTTCATTGTAGAGATGAGTTCGGGCTCTCTTTTCGGAGCCCGGGCCCGCCCGAGCCCGTCGATTTTGAATCCGAGCCCGCCCGAGACCGAAACATTTTGTGTCATCAGAGCCCGAGCCCGCCCGAGCCCGATATCGAAAAAAATGCATAATATTAAAAAAATGTTTTAAAAGTAATATGTCATATTTAAAAAACTTATTATATGAAAATAACTATTAATATACAGCACATAATTAAATTTTATGGGAATTTACATTCAATCTTTTCAAAAGAGATGTTTAGTATGAAATAAAAATATACTTCCTTAAAAGATTCTCATAATTTTCTCACCCAACAAGCAAACCTGATGGACCACATTAATGAAGTGCGTTTTATGAATAAATTAATGAAATTTGCAGAAATGACTATTCCTATGCCGTTTTTCTATTTCGTATAATAGGTGTATTTCGTAAATTATAATTGATTTCTTAATTAAAAAAATATTTCGTGTTCCTAAAAATCAGCTTAAATTTAAAATTTGTCACCGTTATCTGAAATATCCTATGCTTTTACAAGCAAAGTGGAAACACTTTTAGTTTGCTTTCTTATTGGAATAACAATACATGACAATTATTATTACTTACGAATGTGAGTGACATCGTAAATGTTCAGAGCAGACCTTTAACATGAGCAGAGTTCATGATGAAAAATAGAATCACTAACGTTATTTTCATATGAAGAGCCATTATGATTCGCACACAATAGAAGACAAAGCTAGTGCTGAGTAAAAACAAACAAAAGAAAGTATTCACTTCGCTTTAGATATCTAAAAATAAATAAATAAATAAACGTTTCAATTGAAAATAATATCCTACTTTTACAAACGAAAATCGAAGTTATTCGCGCTCTTTTACCATTGGCGCCATATCATCCAGTCGATAATCAATGCCGCACATAAATCTGCAAATATTGCAAATTTTCTTTTAAAGTAGCATTCTAAAACTGGAAAAGAAAAATAAGATTTCTGCTACCCCTTTTATTCATTCTGATCAAAAAAGCATTAAAATGACTTAAAATGGAATACGAAATTTTTTAGGGGAAAAATTGTAATTTTTATTTTTTCTATATGAGAATAAATAAAATTGTCAGTTTCAGAAAGAATGAGCCCGAGCCCGCCCGGGCCCGAAGACTGATATAAAAATCGAGCCCGAGCCCGTGTCGGGCTCGGGCTGATCCCGTCTCATCTCTATTTCATTGCCCTCCGGGAGAAAAAGGTTCCCGCAGGAGCAAACGGGAAAAAGTCAATTCATTTTTATTTATTTAAAAATTTGCGTAAAAAATCTATTTCATATTTTTAAAATTTTTTTAAACATTTCCCGAATGTTTTGTCCATACGGGGTTATGAGACGTGATAGCAAAGATTTCACATAGAAATCATTTTAAAAATGAATTTTTTCATATTCTACGGAAAAATGACTATAAAAATACCAAAAACCGACAAATTGCTCTAGCAACTCAGAAAAAAAAGAAAAGAAAAGGGTGATTAAAAAAAGGACTTTTTTATTAGGATGTTTTCTATATTGAGCTTAAAGATTGAAAGGGAATGGTTTTCCGATTGTCAAAAAATCGCCGCAGTACGCGAAAAAATGCTACAAATAGTATGAAAAAAACTCTAAGCAATATGTAAAAAATATGAGGGCCAGATGCATTGGAACCTGTTTTCGTGTATCCAGACCCAAATTTACAGACCCTTACGTGCCATTTACAGACCTCTACACTCGATTGTCTTATCTAGATTGCCCCCAATACACAGAGAGAGAGTTCTTTTAATTAATATAGACCATAAATGTAACTTTAACAAAAATCAATTTCAGATAAAAATCATATCAAATATGACCAAAATGCAAATATGATCAAAATCAAATAGAGACCTTTTACATGCGTACACAATTTTTATTTTTTTTCAGCATGTTAGATTTTTAATTTATATAATACGAACTATTTTATTTGGAAACATTTCTACGAGAAAATAGAAAAAAATAGCTCCAAAATAAGGAGTAATTGTGTGTTTTAAATCTTCGCTACAAAGCGAGAGCTGGAACATTCCACGAGTATTCATGCAAAAAAAAAACGGAATTAACAGCTTTTTATTTCACACAACAAATCAGAAATGGAAGCAAAATTACTGCCGTCGCTGAATCTAGAATTAAGCAGAATTATCAGTTATATTATGACATAATGTGAGTGGCATCTATTGTTAACTATTGCAGTAGATAGTGATTTATGTCACAATCATACATTTTTGTTATGAATTATTTATAGCAAAAAAGTGGTAAGTAGTAGAAAAATAAATTTTTTGAGTAAATGCTTGAAATTTTTTTTCGACTGATAATCTTTATAAAAATAAATCAAAAATATTTTCCAAACTTAAGATTTATTTTTAAATATTGTTTCAAAAAAGTTAAAAAGAAAATGCATATTGAAGTCAAATATTTGTCACATTGCATTCGAAATTTCGGCACATTTTCTGTTTCTCTTTGGAATATATGAATTTGTAGTGAAAAGGAAATGAATAAAATTTATGGTACGTGTCTGTGCCAGACTATCACACATGTTTGAGTGATAACTTTTCTTTTCAATTTTGTATGAATTTGAGTGCTTTTTGGCGAAATAGGGACACATCATATATAAAATGTAGGTTCTTTCCAACATATTAATATTATCATCGACTTTTTCTGTTTTTTTTTTTTTTTTTTTTTTTTTTTTACATTGACATTTTATGGATGCATGAATTATGTTTTATTTTTGTATCACACACTTTTAAAAAGTATTTAAGATCTTAAGGAGAGTCATCAGTTTTAAAATTCAAAAAATCGATTTTTGATTTTTTATATTTTACACACATATATATACAGGGTGGTTATAATATAAGTACCTCTATTTGGAGCTGTCTGTAGCTTGAAGGAATAACCCAAATGAAACCAAAATCGGTACACTTACTATTCGAGAAGAGGGAAGAAGAATTAAACAATAAAAAAATAACACTTTTATAAAATTGGTTTTTGTTGGCAATACGGCCAAATGGGCGAAAAAGCTATAGATAAGAGCAGGTATTGACAAATGTGATCGCCAGGTTGCCAGTGGCGACTAAATGTTTTCATCTGGCGACCACATTACATGGCAATTTTGTTTGTACAAAACTGACTTAAGAAAGGAGCACAAACGGCAATTTTATCTCCCCTCGTAAATGTTATAATATGTTTCATTATCGATGTTGCAAAATTACCAAATATTAAGAAATATAGAAATTATATTCAAACAAAAAATATTTTTAACTTTCTCTATTAGTTTTACAAACATTAGTTCATCAAATGCGAATTTTAAAATAAAAAATTTGAATTATTTAACTAATTTCGACAGAAAAAAGGGGCTTTAAAAAATTACTGTTTTATTATTTTTTTGGTGCCTTCGTCATCAGATATAGATATTGTAGCACTCAACCTATCTGGACGGTTGAAGCATTCAGCAATCAGCATTTCTCGAACATGCCGGTGAATTCAGCCTTTACACTATTTTTTTTCTGAGATATATAATTTTGATAAGTTTTATTAGAAAAGTCTATTTATATTAACTTTCTAAATTCTGTACTATTCTAAACTATGTAATTAATAATTTTAAACTATGCTTGTTATGAATTTTTCTCAATTAAAAAACCTTACCTTGAAAATCAATAATGGAGAGGGGGGGGGGGTTATAAATATTTTTTACTGGCGGCTAGAATGTTTTGCTGGCTACCAGATTTTATCAAATTTTTAAAGTGTATATGAGATTATGTGTTGTTTGTCGTAATTAAGTGCATGATAAATGTGTCGGCCTTACCAGTTAAGATACAAAAGTTTTCATTTGCTCTACGCGTTAAAAAACGAATTAAAAAACTTTTTTTCGTAAATTTATTTAAAATTTTTAAAATTTTTGTCCAAATTTACTTTATATTATTTTTTCTATTATTTTATAAATTTTCAAAAAAAATATTTTTTACTAATTGGTGGTTTTTCGGCGTTAAATATAGACATTTCCATTTTATAACACCTATTTGCATATGGGCATATTACCTTCATAAACTAGCTTTTTTTTTTTTCTTTCTTTTAACAAACTGCAACAGGTGAAAGTTTTGACTAACTTAAATTTTAAAATATTTTTCCAGTGCTAAAAAGGGCTCACTTTCTCAGTCAATTATTATTTTTTTTTAAAATCAGTTATTACTACTGTTTAAAAATGTCTGTCTAACCTTAGGGTGGCCATATTACTTGCAGATACCTTATTTTAAACATACTAAAATTGATATACATAAGTGAGATAGAAAAGATGCTTACTACAGAATATGCTGTGTTTAACATTAAACGCTCATTTACAGGGACACACAAAATAATTCATGTCTATAAGAAGTGCGTTTTCAATTGTGGTATGCGTTTTTAAATTTTGCTTTTTTTTGCACATAGCTTGGTGTGTATGAACTTTATAGATCATATTCAGAGCTGCACGAAATAATTCGATTTCTTTTCCGATTATAGATGCTAATTGGTGTTTTCAATTTATTATTGTTATTATTATTTTTTGTGTGTGTTTCAAAAATTGTTTACTTACATAATCATCTTTCAAATAATTATACAGTTAAGTTTCGCTACAGTATTCTGAATGTGTTGGAAATTCTTTCATAATCTATGCTTGACTCATGATTTTTCTTTCTTGTTAATTCTTTTGTGGAAACGTATATACTACTTTAATTTTATATAATGTCACTTTTGTATTAACTTTATTTCTACGATTAAATATGTTAAAATTAAATCATCGCTGTACAAGGAACGTAAATAAAACGAGAGACACGCAGTTACACGGATTAGATAAATCACTACATAGTATAAAACAAAGTCGCTTTTTCTGTCCCTATATCCCTATGTACGCTTAAATCTTTAAAACTACGCAACGGATTTTGATGCGGTTTTTTTAATAGATAGAGTGATTCAAGAGGAAGGTTTATATGTATAATAACATCCATTAAACAGTGGAGAAATACTGTTATTTTTGAGGTTTTTAATGTGATGTCGTAAATAATTTCATTTTTTACATTTGTTATTTTGGCCGAAAAGGTTACCATTGCTATTTTTTTTGGCGATCATTATTGTTGCAGAAAGAAATGAAAAGGCCATACATCTCCAAAAATAAAAGAAAAACTGTGTTAAATTAATTAAAAAAAAAGAAAAAGAAAGAAAAAAGAGTTTTGATGAGAGAATATTATAAAACGAAAATATTTAATTTAAACATGATTGGGAATGTTCGCAATGCTTAAAAAATTATTCAAGGGGCAAGATTGCTATCGAAACAATATTTCGCGATTTATCTTTTGTTTTTGGCGATTTTGATTTTACTTTTGATCCTAAACAATTTGATTTTAAGCCAAAAGGTGTCTTTTTTTTTTTTTTTTTTTTTTTTTTTTTTTTGATGCAGAAAGAATTGAAATGGCTATACAGCTGGAAAAATAAAAGAAAAAGCTGTTATTAATTTTATTTAAAAAAAAGAAAGAAAAGAAAAACAGTTTTGATGAGAGATTTTAAGCCAAAAGGTGCTTTTTTTTTCAAGTGTACGATCACTGGCGCCCGGCTAACCGAAAAGTACCTTTTTTTAAATTCAAATGCAAACTATATTAATGGCAATATACTTCTTTTTACTTCTACATATATGAAATTTCGTTCCGGCTGCTTATAACTCGAGTTCTGCTGAATGGATTTTCGTAGAGCTTAAACTGTATAAGATAATTTTTCAGGGAAGGTTTTATTGTATAACATACCGTTCTGCGTAGCTTAGTTATAGAATTATTCTGGGAAGTTCTATAATCAGATCAATCCGTTTATGAAATATTAGCCTTTTTAAAAGATTTTGCCGAATGGATTTCGATGAAACCTACACTGTTAGATAACTTTCTAGGGAAAGTTTTATTATATAACATATCATTCTACGTTGCTTAGTTCTAGAATTATAGGGGGAAATTCGAAAATCAGGTGATATTTTTTTTATCAAATATTAGCTTTTTCAGTATTTGATTCGGATTATGAAAGATTAGCCTTCTGAAAAAGTTCTACTGGACGGATTTTGATGAGAATTGTATTGTTAGTCAGATGCTATTTCAGGAATGGTTTTAATGTACTACATATTGTTCTACGCTGCTTAGTCAAACAGTTGTGTGAAGGTTATACAGTCAGGAGAACCCGATTCCGAAAGATTAGCCTTTTTGAAAGTTTTTACTGGGCGTATTTTTTGCGACTTGCATTGTTAAGTAGATAATTTGTAAGGATGGTTTTAGTATATTTTATATTGTTCTGTTTTAGAATTACGTGGAAAAGTTCTATAATCAGATGAACCCGATTATAAAAGATTAGCCTTTATAAAAACTTTTACTGAATGGATTTTGTTAATTAGTTTGCATTGTTAGTTCGATAATTTTTAGTGATGGTTTTAGTATATTGCATATAGTTTTATCATTCTTTAGCAAACCTTAACTGTAAATGACCAAATAAAAGAGTTGGTCCTTAACAGCTAAAATTTTGACTGCACATTAGAAAATATAATATCGCAATCACGTCATTTTTCAGTAATGTGGAAGGATATTCCAGGTAAATATACAGATTGCTTTCAAATACAAGGTCAAATTAAACGATATATTTTGTTTGCTTCAAGGTTCATTTGTAGAAACTGACCAGCGCAGCGGGCGTAGCTTGCTAGTCCGAAATAAAATATAGCTTGTTAAGCTTGAATTGTGAATTTTTTTATCTTTAAACTATTCATACTTTCTTTCGAACTTTGAAGATTGAGTTTTATTTAATTCATCCACAGAAGTTGTATCGTGTTTATTAATGCATTAAATATAAGCCCACAATATTTATCCCTTGTCAGTTTACGATTTATAAGTAAATTAATTTTTAGAAAGATAATAAGACTATTTGAGGAAATACCTGTAATTAAATATAAGGAAGCAAATGCAGTGTATTCTAATAAATGAGGTATTCATATTATTAGAAAATTAGAAAACACTGAAATCTATTTATTAGAGGAATTTATAGAATACAGAGATAAAAGATGTTTGGTGAGTTTATCAATTACGATTATAGTTCTCCATTTGATTATTGTCTCTCATTTGATTTAGAATATTGAGGAATTAACTTAAATAACTAATCTAATTAATACATATTCAATTGATAATTATGCATGTAGTAAGTAAATAGGGCACTAATAAAAATATATATGTATATCTGCCTTAATGTTCGAAATCATTTATTTCTGATATGTATGTGGGTTTGAGTATTTTAATTAATATAAGTGAAATTCATAGTATATTTTTATTTTTATTTATTTATTTATTTATTAAAAATGTACTCATCAACAAAATTATAATTCGTAGAAATGAGGTTCCTGGATCCTTTTTTTATTTACCCTAAGCGAGGATTCTTTATTAGCAGTATTTAGGAGATGTTGCTTGCATCCCATAGGGGATTAAAAAAAGTCATTATTTATACCATTATTAATACAATCCGATAATTTTAAATCCGAGCCCGAAACATTTTGTGTCATCAGAGCCCGAACCCGCCCGAGTCCGATACCGAAAAAATTGCATAATGTTTAAAAATTGTTTTAAAAGTAATATCTAATTTTTAAAAAACTTCGTACGGAAAATAACTGTTCATCCCGTGCACATTGTAGCGTAATTATTAAATCATCAAACAGTTTTTAAAGCAAACACAGACTTTAATTTTGATACTTCTTCACAGTACACTTAAAACAAATTACATAAAGCAAACATGTAGGCGTTCTATTGGGGTTTTGGTCAAGATGACTGAAACATTCAGGGTAGATTCTACATACACATCTTCAGCACGGACGGCCGGAAAATACCGTCTCACAAGAGAGTTTTTTCAGAGCAAGGCGCTCTTTCACTGCAGGAATCAGACTACCTCCTAAGGCCTCCCGCCAATTGAGTATATCTGTTCGGTCCATTTCAAGTGTTTACGAGTGTTTTAGTCTCTCAGAGATGAACAGATGTCGGTATCTTTAGTGGTTGAAAGACGTAGCAATCTGGTCTCAAGTGGCCAGAATATATGGGGCCATTTCTGTCCATGTAACGTCACTTCTTAGCAAGCGACACAAATTTATAACTACTTGAAAATGTTATGAATATCAAGATTGTTAGGAATTATATCTGCTAGGGATCTTGCGGTCTGAACAGACGAATTTTTATGCCGAACACATGGTTGCGGCTCTCTCTGTGGATTAGGGGCCCACATCTGGTTTACCACTTCAGATTTCCATGTATGAGTAAGATTAAAATGAGTGAGAGTAAGATTTAATTGGACTTATTAAAGTCCGGAAAAGGAGGAATTGTCACAACATAATTAATTTTATGTTTAATTAAATTTACATTCAATCTAAACTAAAGAGAAGTTTGGTATCAAATAAAAATATACTTCCTTAAAATGATGTAAGTATTTTTCTCTGGCAACAAGCAAATCTGGGGCACACATTAACAAAGTTGTGTTTTATGAATAAATGCATGAAATGTGCAGAAATTACTATTTCTATGCCAAATAATCGAACAACGTCCTCTATGTCCTATAAAAGGTGTATATCGTAACTTATAATTGATTCCTTAATTAAAACCATACTTTGTGTTCCTGAAAATCAGCTTAAATAATTTGACACCGTTATCTGAAAGATCCTCTGCTTTTATAGGAAAAGTGGAAACACTCTTCGATTGCTTTCTTTCGGAATAACAATACATGACAATTATAGCTACTTACGAATGAAAGTGACTTCGTAAATGTGCAGAGCAGAGTTTTAGCATGAGCAAAGTTTAGGATAAAAAATAGAATCTAACGTTATTTTCATATGAAGAGAGAGTATAACTCGCACACAATAGGAGACTAAAAATTTGCAAACCTAAGCTAATGCATATTGACTAAGAACAAAAAAAAATTATTCTCTAAAAAAATAAAATAAAATAAACGGTCCCATTAAAAAATATCCTACTGTCACAAACAAAAATCTAGCAACAAAGCATATTGGCGTTTCTTCGCATTGGCGCTATATTAACCAGTCGTCAGTCGGGTATCAAATATCGTAAATTTTCTTTTAAAGTAACATTCTAATACTAGAAAAGGAAAATAAGATTTCTTTTCCCCCTTCTATTCATTCTGATCAAAATACCATTAACCCCTTAATCGTCGCGCCCGAAAAGCGCAGGCTACTTTTTTAAAATTCAGATTGCTTGATTGCCACCAATTTTTTTAAGTAGAAAATATTCGGATTACTTAATGACAGATAAAATAATGTGAGCATAAAGCCAATTACACTATTTAAAAAAAAAACTGGTGGGAAACAAACAATCTGAATTTTTAAAAAGTAACCTACACTGCCCGTGAATGTATCAGGCGCGACGATTAAGGGGTTAAAATGATTTGAAATGGAATATGTAATTTTTTTAGGCGAAAAGTTATTTTTATTTTTTCTATATCAGAATAAATAAAATTGTCAGTTTCAGAAAGAATAAGCCCGAGTCCGCCCGGAGCCGAAGACTGGTATAAAAATCGAGCACGTGTCGGGCCTGGGCTCGGGCTCGGGCTCAGGCTGAGCCCGTCTCATCTCTAGTAGGGATAGGTCATAGGTCAGGGATGGTGAAGCTTTTCACATCCGCGTGCCAAAATTTTCCAAAAAAATATTTTATGTGACCATGACGTGCCACCAAAAATAAATAAATAAATAAATAAATAAATATAAAAGTAAGTCAAATAATGGTCAATGAAAATTTCCAGAAATTTTCTTTTTATGATTAAAAAAACATGGTATTGTGTTATAGTGTAAAAACAATTTAAAACATGCAGTTTCTGTTGTTACATGATGAATGCCTAATAATTGCTATCAGGTTCATACTTTGTAATTTTTGGAATGCAGCAGAATACAAGTAAACTGGATTCCACTGAAAAGGATTTCTGTTTGAGATTTTCATATTATTGAATTCCAAAAACAGGGATTTGCAGAAAAAACATGTCATAATGCAAATGCCAGCTTCATTAAACAGCTCTACGTGTTAAGAATTAAATTCTGAGTCGTCATAATTTAATTATGAGCATTTTTGCTTATAATGCATCTCAATGTTTCCAAATCCTCTTCTAATTTTTTTTAAAAAAAGAGTCAATATTGAACTAGATTACAATTCATTAACATGTATTATCCTAAATTCGAGTATTTTTCGTAATTTCACTGTATTTTGATATAGGAACCCAATTTGTGCCGTGCCGAAATTATTCTGCCATAGGTTCGCCGTCCCTGGTCTAGGTGAACAAGTTGTATTTTTGGTCGCAGGGCAAAATTCGTTTAATTTCGACTTCTAGCTTCCCGCGCAATGACCACGCGGGACGAAGCTTGTAACTCCAGAAAACCAGGATGTCCCGCATAAATCGGTACACCTGGCAACACTAGTTGTGACTAGAGGCGGATCCAGCTCTACATTTAGAGGGCGGGTCATGTCTCTTTTTTTAGGGGGAGGGGGTTTCACATATTTTCATTAGCAATTTTTATATCGTAAATAAAAATTGGCTATTTTCTAACATATATCCGAATTAATTTTCATTCGTTAATGGATGAAATTTGCAGGTATATTCGTAAATGTATAAAATTCGCAGGTTTTATTCAAGTACCATGAAAATGGGTTTCCCATTTTCTTATAAACACATAGAATTTTACAGAAAGTGTTCTGAAAATTCGCATTTTAAACCTTTTCAGGGCTCGACAGTCATGGAAATATCATCTTTCGGAAGCAATTGTATACAATTCAAAATGTATCACATTTATAGGAAAATGAAGAAGGTTGTTCGATTATTTGGTGCTTAAACAATAATCTCTTCATGTATTTATGTATAAAAATAATTATTTGAATGAATTAGTAAGATTAGCATTTTTATGCATGAAAGGAGAAAAAAACACCTTCAATACATATTTATATTAAAAGATGTATTCTTCTATAGAAATGTTCTTCGTGTAGAGGGGGTCACGACCTTCCCCTTGGATCCACGTTTGGTTGTGACTCTGGTTTCCGATACAAAATCTGTTTGCTGTAGTGTTCTCTACCACCTGTTAAAGTTTCTACGCAACCTTTCATAACACTCTATATACCTTTTTTCGTGTAAACGTAACTTTCCCGTTGTTTGAAGATCGGACAGTTTAAGGCATGTTATATATATTTTTTGAACAATTACCTAAAATTTCTCCACTTTTTTGAGATTTTTTTAGCGAAATTATACAGTAATAATAATGGGGTTTTTGCAAATGAAAGAGCATATCTCCAAGTTTTAAAAACAATTTTTTATTTGGAAAGTGGTTGAAAAATGGTCCTGTGGCAGCCTTTGATACGTGCAAAAATTGAAGCGTTCCGCGGTAACAAATGAATCGCGGAATCTGATTATCTGGTTTTTTTTTTTTTTTTTTTTTTTTTTTTTTTTTTTTTTTTTAAATTACGATATTTTGTAGTTTTTCTTGGATGGTTTATCAATTTTTTGATCCTGAAGAAAATAGTGGCCGTTGAAATTTCAAATTGTTGATTTTAGACAAAAATTTTCGGATTTAAATCGCGAAAAACAATTTACAATTCGAATATTAAAAAATGCTTCCGTGAGGGACTACAAAATAGTATATACTAGAAAAGCATGAAAATTTCAAACAAATCGGTCGATCCAATCCCGAGTTCTAGCTGGTACCGATTTGTAAAACAGAGTTTCAAGAAAAACAGGTTTGAAGTTTTACCACGTTTTTAAACAAACATAGATAACGGTGACATTTTTCAACTTACATAAAATCATCTATATCAGGCCCATATAATGACCCCCCCCCCCCTCTGCACTTCCTCTTTCTCAATTCTTTTGTTTCTACATGCGCGCTGCACACAATAAGCTAAAAATCAGCCTATTCACTGCAACATCAAAATACGGATAACTTTTGAACCAATACGAATTTCGAAAAAACTGCTTTACCACAAAGTTTTTGAGGGCTTAAGCAATAAAAATATGTTAAAAAGGTACTTCTCTATTATAACGTGGAACACTTTTGATCACGAAAAAACTATCGCTAAACTGTAACGCCAAATAAACGGGAGAACATTGCCATTTTAATATCAAAATAAATAAATAAAATATAAGAATTTAAGGACACAATTGTTATTTTAATTAATGAAATAACTAATAAATCAGTAACACATAATAAAAAATACACGCAAATGTCGAATTAAAAACCATTTGATGACCTAACAAACACGTATAATGCTTCTGACATAAAGTAAATGGGACTGCATTTTTGGCGTTTAATCTTACAGTTTGGCGATAGTTTTTTGTTATGAAAAGTGATCGACGGGATAATAGAGAAGTACCATTAAAAAATTTCGATTTTTTTCAAAAACAAAAAGTTATAACATGTCTTAATCGATTTCTTTAAAATTTTAATAAACATTTATAGACATACAAATAAATCTTATAATATAGTATATATTTTTTCATTTTAGTAGCGAATAAAAGAAAGGCCTACCGCAGCACAGGACGCATTTTATTTGCTACAGAAAATATTGAAAATATTACAAATAATATTTTAGCTATAACATTCTTTAGCTATAACATTCTTTAGCTATAACATTTGGAAGCTAAAAAGTATTAACGAGTAATAAAACCTTCAACAACATTCTATTTTTAGCTGAGATACAAAATTCCATCTTCTCAGACGATAATTTTTCTTCCATTTTCCCCCTTGTTATATTTCTCCTTTGTTCTCTAAAAATAAACGAGGCTTAATGGAGAAATAAAAGGATAATATTGCCAAGTGAAATTTGGTATATTTATTTAAAGACATTTTTACTTTGGGTAAAATATCATGATTCTTTTGTTTTTAGACTATTTCTTCAAATATTGATAATGGCATGTTACTTTTAAACAAATGAATAATGTTATTAATTATATTTACTTTTATATTAACAAAGCTGCAAGGTTTCTATTTTTTTTCTTTAATATGGGTTTTAACGTAACAAAAAACAGCCATTTTTCCTTTCATTAAATCTTTAACAAATACAGTTGGTTGGTTGGTTGGTTGAAAGGGGTTTTATGGTACAAAGTCCTTTTAGGGACATGCTGCGCCAAAAAGAAACTTTAAAATGCGGTAAATATTCATCAGAAATATTGTAAATAAATAAAATATTTGAATATAATAAAAAAAATCAAGAACCTCCCCCCACCCCGAACAGCGTCGGCATTATATCTAATTTTAATTAACATTTCTAATTAACGCTCATTATTATCTATAAAAAATTACGATGTCTATATTTCAAGAAAAGAAAGAAAATACTTTGTATGAACCCAATATTAACTGTAATGAAAAATCTATATCATCTTTTAGTACATATTGCTCAGCTGCAAAAAAGCTGACAAAACTGACAAAACTCAAAAATACTATATTTCACAGGAGAGGAAAAGAATATTCGCATGTTTTAATTGTAATATTAAATTATATCACTTAGGCTCTACATGCAGCTGTAAAAGCGTGCATAAAAGCGTAAAACACTTAAGATTGAAGACGTAGAAGAGATAGGAAGGATTGAGTAAATTTATCCCCACTTACAATTTGTGGCCAATAAGTGGTGGCAAAGTGACGCACAGCGCAATCTAGCGGTTTTCCGGATTTAAAAAAAAGGAGGCTTTTTATGTTAGATACATCTAACAAGGAAGATCTTCTTAAAACAAGCGCATACTCAGAATATTTTGAAAAAAAAAAGGCTAATAAAACTACAGATGTACATAATAAAGGATCAGTCGAATTTAGCTGCGGAATCCAAGCACAAAATCTTCAAAAATAAATAAAATACTTTCGAGTATTTGGCGCAAAAACGCATGATTTGGCGAGCAACCCCTTTTTTTCGCCAAATCAAGCGATTTTAATGAATTTGAAAATTCCTGGTTAAATGAGTGTTTAAATGCGCAGAGCTTTACGAATTTAAACTTAAACGATTAAATGAATAAGAAATTTTTATCCAAATTTTTATATTTTCTTAACGTTTTATATTTGTATAGCGCATTCAATAGTGATTTATTTAATTAAAAATGATTGTGTTCAATTTAAATATAAGGGGGTTTAAAAGTAATATTAAAATGGTAATCGATCTCTAATACACACATATACGCATTTGTGTGTAAAAGAGTTGAGTCATGCCAATAATTTTAAAAACTCTACAATTATGATTTTAATCTAACAAGAAAATAATTAACCCCTTAATCGTCGCGCCTGATAAGCGTAGGCTACTTTTATAAAATTCAGATTGCTTGATTGCCACCATTTTTAATTAGAAATATTCGGGATACTTAATGGCAGATAAAATAATGCGAGCATAAAGCCAATTACACTACTTTAAAAAAAGTGGTGGGAATGAAACAATCTGAATTTTAAAAAAGCAGCCTACACTGTCCGTGAATATATCGGAAGTGACGCTTAAGGGGTTAAAGAAGTAATGTGGATGTCTTCACCTAGCTGAGAAGAGAACTGTCCTATGATTCACAAATCTTCTGATAACTCACCGAGTAAGTACAGGAACTTCTGTTATTATGGAATAGTCGGGTAATATGGAATATACCGAGGTTTCTGTTTGGTAAAGTGCTGCCACCAAGCGGCAATATCATAAACTACTTAAGAATGTTTCCAGAATGCTCCACCAGAACGCTTAGTTCGTCGGTCAGTGTCAAGGTGTGTTGTGTGAATAAATATTTGTTTTTTGTCTTTGAAAGGTTTCAGGAGATAATTTTTCAATATTTTTTATTCCTTATTAGAAGTAATATTTTTACATTGGGATTAAGCATAATGCGCACCGATATGTTAACAGTTTATGACGTAATACTCGTTTTTTAATACGCGATTCACGCCAATAAATATAGAGTAATTTTTTACCAAACCGGCGGTTTCGGGTTATATGGAATACCAATATCTCATAATACTCCATGATTATGGTGGCGCAAAGACAGATCCTTATATTTGTGATTTGTGCAAATCTGAAGTATCGTCTGAAGTATATTGTCTGACTGCATAGACACTATATTTTGATCATACTCTCTTGGTAATATTATATCTGTTTATTTGCTAAATTCTGTTCGTTTTCTTCATTTTTAACCCCCTATTTCATATTTTCCGACTATCTCATAATACCTTCCAAAAACGTTTTTCATTATTATTATTTGCTTGCATGTGGTGAAATTTTGTAAAGTGATTTTTGTCTACAAATAACTATCACACATGGTTAAAGTTTGTGATGGTATTCGGTTTTCGAGTTTTAAACAATATCGAGCTGCGATATTGCCTCAAATGTAAATGGTATGGACCTTATGCACGCAACCTGAGGTCGAGGCTAAAATTCGTCTGCGGGCGGTATTTACTGTTGAACATTAGCATAGCAGTCTATGGAGTGTGAGTTATTAATGCTTGCTTGTTAAAAATACCGCAAAAAAATTCTTTGTTGTAACTGTATGTATTTAATATATTGTAATATGAATTCAAAATGCTGTTCTGCATGCGAGAAATCTCCTTAAATTTGCAAAATTTCAGTTAAAATGTATGCACTCAACCTCGGTCGAGGCTAAAGTCATCTGCTAGTGGTATTTGCGCCTGCGCATACTGGCATTTCTGTCGGTAGAGTGGCGAGAATAACAGATCGACATACCGCCAGCTCTGGCGACTGACGTCACGTGCATAAGGTCCATTCCATAATACCCGAAGTTCCCCTATAGATGGAATAAAATAAAAATGAAAATACAGTAATACCTCGGTTTTCGTTGACTTCGGTTATCGTCGGTTTCGGTTTTCGTCGATTATTTCCGCGAAAAATTTGTTTCGGTTTTCGTCGGTTGCCTCAGATTTCGTTTATTTCCAATGTATATTTGTGCTTTTTTTATTGATTGCGAATGCTCCATCAAGGGACCAAAGATAGCTTCTTGTAAGCAATTTGTTTCATGATAATGTCTTGCCCCATTTTGGGAAAATCTTAAAGAGGCGGTAGAAAAAGTCCCCTTTAGACAGCTTTTTTGAGCGACATAGACAGAGGTGTAAAAACTGGGTGCAATGGGCCGATTGTCATCACTAAATTTTATTAGAATTCTTCGCCTAAATTTTATTAGTATAGTTTGCCTAAATTGTATTAGTATTCTTATTAAGCGAAGAACACTAAAAATTTAGTGGTAGCAATCGGCACAGTCGCACCCATGTTTTTACACCCTTGGACATAGGTCCTCTGATTCTGAAGCTATAGTCCAACTGCCAAGAGACCAAAAAGGAAAGTGACCCCAGATATAGTGCCTTGTTACCATACGCCAAGAACAGTTATTATTGTTTTTAGTATTAAACGCTATACTTATTTTCTATAAAATGTGTTTTTGGGCGTAATTTGGAATGTTCAGAACGAATTAATTGGATTTACATAGATTCATATGGAAATAATTGCCTCGGTTTTTGTCGGTTTCGGATTTCGCCGATTGTTTTCGGACGGATTATCTACGAAAACCAAGGTATGACTGTACTCTTAAACACTTTGAGTTAATTTGATGAACGGAGAAATATAGTTATTTATTTTCTACACAATCAAACGAATTCTATGTTTTATTAAAAATTGTCGAATGCTTTGAATAAGTTTGCTTGACAATACAAACACATAACACATAAAATCGGGCTAGTTTTCAATAAATAAAATATCATGCTGTTTGCTAACTGTTAACCATTCTTCATGATTTGTATTCAATAATTATGTAATATCATCCAAAAACCTTAAACCTTTCGTGATGAGCGTCTTCTCTTAATCTTTATGCACCACTATTTTTTTGTTTTTAATGTTTTCCAATAATATAATAAAATCACTTGTTAACTTTAAATTGTTAACTTTAAGTGTAATTACTGCTTAAAGTGATAAAAACTTAACACAAAGAAGTGAAATACCTTTTAATAAATAATATAGATGGCATATGTTTCATGTGCTCAAACGGCAACTTTTTTAAGATCGACATGATCTCTATAATAAAAGCCTAAGTCATGTGACTGTCATCAACAGTTCCGGGATGCCCGTTTCACTTTTTCATATACCAGGCGGCCATTTTTATTCAAAATTATTTTTTCGAATAAAACTGCATGAAAGTTACATTTTTAGAAAGATCGTTCAAAATAAATTAATATTTGAGAGATGACTTACGTTCAATTATGTATATATTCTGCAATAATTTCAGTTAAAATTAGGTTCGCAGTTCAAATCTTTTATCCATGAAAGTAAACAACAACAAACAAAAAAAAACATTCATTCGCCGTCAATATTTAAAATATTACACCATGGAGGTAATCGTTCGTAAAGCAAGTTCTCCGTGAATGATTTTTTGGACTGCTGCCTGGTGTCAAAAAATAATTCGCACCAGTGAGAGAATCAAAGTTTACTATAATTATGTGCTCTACAACTCAACTTCCTTCCGTATCTTTTCTTGACGTATGCTGAATGTAAACAAATAAAACTCATGTAATAATATTTAATTTAATGAATCAAATTTCGAAACGAATTATCAGTTATTTTGGTATTTATGTATTATACTTGCCAGGAAGAGAGATAACCGAAAATGATTGTTAATCACCAATCATATTTATCATTGTTAATGACCAATCGCGTTCAAAACTTTAATTTAATATACATTTCTAATATACATAACACCATTAAACACTTTTATGTTATTTGGGCGCAAATCTTGCCAATAGCATTTTTAAAATCGCCAATACCAGCTTTTGTTTTTCGCGTCTGCAAATTAGAAACGATGCTTTGATTTTGAAATCAAATGTTTTGATGGAACAGCTGTCGCAGACGCACCGGGGTTGGCGCAATTTTTATTTTGCGCCATTTTGGCGAGAAAATCCCATTTTCAAGTACCGGTTAGAGATTGCTAAAACAGCATGTTACTTTTATTTTATTATGAAATAGTTTATTTTATATTAAAAAACACACAATGTTATTATAAAACATACATAATGATTAATCTAAACTAATAAAAGAAAGTTTCGCTCTGTGTGTCTGTGTGTGTGTGTGTCTGTTGGCGATGGCTAGGGAAATCTGGCCCACCTAGAAGGCTGGAAATTTAGATTTAGGTAGTCCAAACCCTCTCCTGTTGTAACATTACTTCAGAATTTTAATATTTTAATTACTTTCTGAAATATTAATTAAAATGCACAAAGAACTCTCATTAAAAATACTGTTGTGAGCTCGGGGTTCGAAAGGACTGATGCCAAAATATAAGAACAATCAAAAGGCTTTATTCACTATAAACAGTGCAATACGATCACAAATATCTTCTGAAAATTACAAGATATTCAGTAATCTTCAAATCCAATAAAAGCGCAGCAAAATTTCACACAGAAACAATGTGTTCAATACGACGTATCAACGACAAAATCAATCTGAGTAACACAGTTCTCAATGCAAAGCCTCTCGTATGAATTCAATCGCAGTTGACAGACAACTAACTGAACTGAACTGGTGGAGGTCCCTTATATAGGCTTTAAAGATAACTGTAGAATTTTCCAGAGCCTTCAGATGCTAGAAATTACCAGAAAGTGCTTTAACTTTCGATAGAGAACCTAAGCGAGAAAGGATCCCAATGTACAGGTATAAGGGGGGTGGTAGCACAAAAAGTCGCCAAATCCGTCGCCAACTTGGCGACATTTGGCGATATATCGCCAAATTTGGCGACAAAAATAAGTCGCCAAAACCATCGCCAACTTGGCGATAAACCCATTCCTTGGCGATTTTCCCATAGACTTCCATTATAAAGATGAGGGTGTAAGGTTGTTTTCCTTGCAAACCATCTGAGGCCTTTAGCATTGAGTTACATGATGCTCAATAGGAAATACATTAATAATACTGCAATTTTCACAATAATGAAATAAAATAAATTTAAACAAATGGAATATTTACAGATACATACAAAATTCATAACATTGCCCCCCTCTCAAGGACTGCACGTCCCGGGCAGTTCAACCTTTGATCGGAAAGCAAACCCGTTGCCAACAAATGCTATACTATTCAAAACACTTAAAGCAAACATGCAAAATAACCATTAAACACATTCATAATGCTGAATTATACAAAATATACACTTATTTAAAAAAAAATAATTAATTAAATTAAAGCATAGACATCATTACATACAAGTATTTAAATAATAATAACATTAATAATGATAATGCTAAGCAAAAGAAATTTTTACATTAACTTATATACAAGACCATGGTCATACTAATTTACATTATTTACATTACACTATTTACAATCAATGAACTAAGTACTATTGCCATAGTATGGAGCCAGCCTGTCGTAATGAACGACTCTAGGCTTCGAACTAGGTGACTTTCGGATCCGAATTACGACATCGTTCAGTCTGTTTAGGACTGTATAAGGACCGTCCCAGTGCGATTGCAGTTTGGGAGAAAGTCCTTTACGTCGAGTCGGATTATAAAACCAAACCTTGTCACCTTCTTTGAATTGATGTCCTGTGGCTTTCGTGTCGTACCTGGTCTTCATCTTCTCCGTCTGTATATTGATCCGTTCTCGAGCCAAGTTGTGGACGTCTTCAAATCGTGCCTGGAGATTCTGCACGTATCCCTCTGGCGATGAAGGCGCATCTGGAGGGCGACCAAAAATCAGATCACAAGGTAGACGAAGATCACGACAGAAAACCATCTGAGACGGGGAATAGCCGGTTGTTTCATGGACGGCGCTGCGATAGGCAAGAAGAAACAAGGGAAGTTTTTAGTCCCAGTCTTGTTGGTTTCTTGAGACTAGCAGTGAGAGATTGTTGAGGATGGTACGATTAAATCTCTCAACCATGCCATCCGACTGTGGATGTAAAGGCGTCGTCCTAGTTTTGTCCATTCCGAGAAGTTGACAGAGACCCTCAATCACAGCAGATATGAAATTTCTCCCTTGGTCAGAATGCATTTGAAGGGGAACTGCATACCTTGATATCCACTGGTGTACCAAGGCATCCGCAACCGTAGAAGCTTCTTGATCAGGGATGGCATAAACTTCAGGCCATTTCGTGAAATAGTCCATGACAACAAGGAGGTATTTGTTGACATCAGCACTTCTTGGCAGAGCACCTAGGATGTCAAGGGCGATGCGTTCAAAAGGTGCTCCTACATTGTAGAGATGTAGTCTTCCTCGGCTACGTTTCTTTGGTCCTTTCCGAGCTGCACATGCATCGCAAGATTTGCACCGTTGTTCGACGTCAGCTCCCGCTTTTCCCCAGAAGAAGCGCTCTCGGACTCTGTGTAATGTTTTCATGACTCCAAAATGGCCACCAGTGGGACTGCCATGTAATTCTTCGAGGACCTCTGGGATTCGAGATCGAGGAAGTACCAACTGCCACCGAGATGTTTTCCCATCTTCCGATTCGAATTTTCGAAACAGGACACCATTCTTGACGTGGAGGGAGTTCCAAAGAGCCCAATATTGCTTCGTCGTAGGACTGTAAGTCGAGATGTCTTTCCAACTGGGCTTCGTGCTAGAAGATTCTAATAACTCCAAGATTGGTTTGATGTCAGAGTCTGCCATTTGATCTTCTCGAATCTTCTCATCACTCCAGGGATCTGGTGGCGTTGATAGTGAAGTCTTCGTCTGGCGTATGACATGTTCGGGATTATACTTGTTCTCCGCTCTGGAACAATAGCGACAACTTTCGGGACACGGTCTTCTTGATAAGGCATCAGCATTTCCATGCGATGAGCCTTTACGATGCCTGATGTCAAAGTCGTATTCCTGGAGTCGTTGTATCCATCTGGCTACTTGGCCCTCTGGGTTCTTAAAATTCATCAGCCATTTTAGGGATGCGTGATCAGTACGAAGGAGAAATTTCCTGCCATAGAGATAGTGATGGAAGTGTTCTATGGCTTTTACTATAGCTAATAACTCCTTACGAGTGACGCAATAATTCCGCTCTGGTTTCGATAAACATTTGCTCCAGTATGCTACGACTCGTTCTTGGCCATCTATTTCTTGGGAAAGTACAGCACCGACACTTTCATGACTAGCATCCGTGTCCACAATGAATTGTTTGTCGGGGTGTGGATAGGTTAGGACTGGAGAGGATGTGAGAGCTTCTTTCAGCTGCTGGAAGGAATTCTCGCATTCTTGTGTCCATAGAAACTTCTGCTTGCTTTCAGTGAGCCTATGCAAGGGTCTTGCGATGTTGGAGAACCCCTGTACAAACTTTCTGTAATAAGTGCATAGTCCCAGAAAGCTTCGCAACTGATGGGCGTTTTCCGGCCGCTTCCAGTTCTTTACTGCAGACACTTTTTCAGGATCTGTTCGAACACCTTCAGCTGAGATGATGTGTCCTAAATAATTTACTTCGCGTTGGAAGAACTTGCATTTCAGAGGGTTCAGCTTTAAATTCGCCGCTCTTAGCTTCGTTAACACTTTTCGAATATTTCCAAGATGTTCTTCAAACGTGCGGCCACCAATGATGACGTCATCTAGGTAGATGAGACAAGCTTCAAAAGTCAGGCCTTTTAACACTGTCTCCATGAGGCGCTCGAACGTTGCTGGAGCATTGCAGAGCCCGAACGGCATAACTTTAAATTGCCAAAGTCCTTGTCCAGTAGTAAATGCAGTCTTCTCTTTGTCATCAGGATGGATCTCTACCTGCCAATATCCAGTCTTCAAATCCAGTGTGGAAAACCATTTATGTCCTGAAAGAGTATCTAGTGTGTCGTCTATTCTTGGTAGCGGATAGCTGTCCTTCTTCGTGATATCGTTAAGTTTTCGATAATCCACACAAAACCTTGTGGAGCCATCTTTCTTTTGGACCAACACGATGGGAGAGGCCCACGGACTTGATGACGGTTCGATGATGTTACTATTCTGCATCTCTTGTAAGAGCTTAGAAACCTCTTCTTGTTTTGCGAACGGCAAGCGTCTTGGATGCTGTTTAATCGGTGGATGGTCGGCAGTATCAATTCTATGACGTGTCAGAGAAGTGCGACCTATATCATTCTCGTTTTGTGAAAACACATCCGTAAATTCCTAGAACAGTCTTTCTGCGGCATGTCTCTGCTCAGGAGATAAATTCTCATTTCGTCCAATTTCAGGTGTTAAACTTGTAGGCGGCTCCGACAACGTCAAGCTCGGGTCTTTGCAAACACAGGTGACTGGAGCACAGGTAGCAAGCACTTCACCCTTCTGGATAATTCTAGACTTTTCACTTACATTCGCCATCCTCACGGGTATCACATCTCTCGACAGATCTACCAGCGCTGATGCTATTAGCACTCCTTTTGGGCTCTTCTCAGGATATCCAACCAAGCCACATTGAAAACTACTTTCGTTCTCAGTTAATCCAGGTATCATCATTTCGGTCCGAGGAGGGATGATAACATCTGCCTTGGCTGTGATCCGTTGAATAGACCCGGACTCATTTCCAAGTTTGAAAATAGTGACATCTTCTTGAGCAGAGCGTAACTCATTCTTCTTAAAATCCAGTGTAAATCCATGCTCTTTTAAAAAGTCCAGTCCGAGTATAAAAGGGTCTGAAATATCGGCAACATAGACTGAATGGTGGTAAGCGGCGTTCCCAAACTTTATTTTCAGTGTCATTCTTCCGTGTATATCGATCTTATCTCCGGTCACAGTTTGAAGAATAACACGCGGCGGGGTCCAGAAGAGTTTTTCTTTCAGCCGCTGAGCTAGATCTTTCCGAATGATAGTCACATTGGCTCCTGTATCGATGATCATATTACAGGGCAAATCATTCACACTTCCGACTAGAAAAACTCCGTTCTCGCCGCAACTTCTTGCAGAAATTTCACATACTTGAAAATGGGGCTTCTCAAAAACTGGCAACCTCCGCCCCGCAAGATGGCCATTAATCAGTTTTCCTGCTCCTCTGTTAGCGGGTGAGATATTACCTTCGGTGCTGGGTCGTCTTGTGCAGTCAATTTGGATATGGCCTTCTCCACCGCATTTCCAGCACTTGATCTTCTTATAAGGTTTGTTGGCCATTAAGGAGTTCATCTGTCTCATTATGTCCTTCATCTGCTGCTGTAAGCGCTCCACAGCTCTATCCGACATCTCAGGCAGGTTGGCTGCTCGCACAAAGTGTCGATCTTTCCTAGTAGCTTGCTGGGCTGCCTCGAATTTCAGGGCGTAAACTAAAGCCCCTTTTAGATCATTGAGATCTGCAATCCGGAGTGCTATCTGGATCTCAGGGTCACGCACACCATCGATAAAATGTTGCAGAGCTAAATTTTCTCTAATTTCAGTCGGACAGCCAGGATAAGCGAGATGTGAAAGTCTCTCGACATCCGTAGCAAGTTCTTGCAGGGATTCAGTGGATTTCTGCTGTCGAGATTTGAGCTGGAGTCTGCTATATTCCTTCATGCATTTCTCGCCAAAGCGCAATTCTAAGGCACTGACGAGCGTTTCAAAATCCAGCGGTTCATTTGCAGGCAAAGTCTGTAGGACGTCGGCAGCATCAGCTCGTAGAGAAGCAGCTAACTGGCAAGCCTTGGTCTGGGAATCCCATCCATTGGCGTCCGCTACGATCCCAAATTGTGTCTTGAAAACTGGCCAGGAGGATTTGCCGTCATAGGTCGAAAGTTTAATAAAGGCCCGAGGAAGCATATCTGGATACTTGAAATCTTCGGAAAAGTTTACGGCAGTTACCTTCTGTTTCTTGACTTTTTCCAAATCGTTTTTTACATTCTCTATGCTTTCTTCAACGGTCTTGGCGATCTTTTGAACTTTTTCTTCTACTCTTTCTTCTACGGTTTTGGCTGTCATTTGAGCTTCTTCTATGGTTTTGGCTGTCATTTGAACATTTTCTTCTATTTCTTGAAACTTTCCTTCAAATTTATTTTCCACGGAGTAAATTCTTTCATTTAAAGATGTTATTTTATCCTCTATCAGATCTTTCAACTCACCAAGGTTGGTTGACATATCCTTTTTTATTTCTTCCGACATTTCCTTCATTTCAGCCTGGTTCGCAGTCATTTTCTCATCCATCGCTGACATGTCCTGCTTCATCTATGCCTGGTTCGCAGTCATTTCCTTCTTCATTTCTTCTTTCAACTCGCCAAGGTTGGTTGACATCTCAGCCTGATTCGCAGTCAATTTCTCATCCATCGCTGACATATCCTTCTTCATTTCTTCTTTCATCTCGCCAAGGTTGGTTGACATCTCAGCCTGATTCGCAGCTAATTTCTCCAATAATTGTTTCAGTTCACCCTCCATTGCTCTGGTGATCGGCATTCAATCCCACTTCTGACACCAAATGTTGTGAGCTCGGGGTTCGAAAGGACTGATGCCAATATATAAGAACAATCAAAAGGCTTTATTCACTATAAACAGTGCAATACGATCACAAATATCTTCTGAAAATTACAAGATATTCAGTAATCTTCAAATCCAATAAAAGCGCAGCAAAATTTCACACAGAAACAATGTGTTCAATACGACGTATCAACGACAAAATCAATCTGAGTAACACAGTTCTCAATGCAAAGCCTCTCGTATGAATTCAATCGCAGTTGACAGACAACTAACTGAACTGAACTGGTGGAGGTCCCTTATATAGGCTTTAAAGATAACTGTAGAATTTTCCAGAGCCTTCAGATGCTAGAAATTACCAGAAAGTGCTTTAACTGTCGATAGAGAACCTAAGCGAGAAAGGATCCCAATGTACAGGTATAAGGGGGGGTGGTTGCACAAAAAGTCGCCAAATCCGTCGACAAAAATAAGTCGCCAAAACCATCGCCAACTTGGCGATAAACCCATTCCTTGGCGATTTTCCATAGACTTCCATTATAAAGATGAGGGTGTAAGGTTGTTTTCCTTGCAAACCATCTGAGGCCTTTGGCATTGAGTTACATGATGCTCAATAGGAAATACATTAATAATACTGCAATTTTCACAATAATGAAATAAAATAAATTTAAACAAATGGAATATTTACAGATATATACAAAATTCATGACAATACGCTTTTATTCTCTTGAGTTGGTTGGTTCACTGGTTGGTTGCATCGATTCTTCACAGAAGTAACTAAATAAACCAGAGTAGTGATGCATAAATAAGGATTTCTAACTATATAGTGTGAACATGCTCTCTTAAAACGAAAGAACCAAAATAACTCAAGTTGAGCCGAAATCCACTCATCTCACGATTTGAAAGTGAGCTTCTCATGAAGAGTTGAAACAACTTGAGTGAACGAGTTGTTTTTAAGCAACTCATGATTGAGTGATCTCTATTTTACTCATACTTGAGTGAAATCAAATCAATGAATGTTAAATCCAGTAGCACTTGAGTGATTTATAATCAATTCAAACTTGAGTGAAATGAGATTTATTCCAGTAACTCTTGAGCGATTGGTAACCAATTCATACATGAATGAAATCAACTCATTTAAGAGTTAATCGAAAACCCCTTGGGTGATTTCTAAACAACTCATTCTTGAGAGGAGTCAACTCACTTAAAAATTACAAAAAAAAAAAAAAAAAAAAAAAAAAAAAACTTAGAGAGATTTCTAATCAACTGACTAAATAAAATCAAGCCATTTAAAATGAAATTCAGTAACCTTTGATTTATTTTTATCTACGAAATTCAAAATAACACAGAATTCTTGCCACGTTTTCAAATAAAAATAATGATAAATAACTACCTTATTTTATACTCTATAAAAATTATGTTTTATTATTTATACCTCTGATATATTTTATTATTTATAGCTTCCGAAATACAAGTTCTTTTCTAGAAAGGAGGGGAAGGGGAACTGAAATTCATGGTAAAGATGTAACATTTTATTGTAAAATAATAAATTTCATAAACAGATACAAATTATTTTTTTTTTCAAAAAAGAAAAAAAAAGTAAGTTGTATGTTGAATGTATACATATATGTGTACATTCAACAATTAAGTGAAAAGTGTCATTTTATATTTATTTATTTTGTTGTTGTTTTTGAGCTGCTTGAAATATATAACCTCTCCCCCCCCTTGATCCAAAAAGAGAATTTTAAAGGAATACTTGAATACATAAGAATTTATGCTGTTTTAAATACTTTAATCATGTTTTTTTTAATATATATAATGATTATGTTTTCTATGCAATATTATTAGATATATTGCATGATATTTTTCAGTTTATATCAATATTATCATTAAATGTTTTAATCCTAATACTATTTAGGAATATTCACACAGTGAATATACGGGAATGGAGATATTTACCTTATTTTTAACAACATATGATAAAAAAATATGGGATTTATACAGCTTCACAAATCAAGTATATTTATTTTAAAATATTAGAAAAATAGTATATATACTAATAAAGCTACTTTTCAAAAGTTTTCGTCAACATGAAATAGATATTCTAAAGCTTTTCTTATATATTTGAGATACATTTCAAATAATCTAACTCTCAGCAACATAAAATGACTAAAAAAAAACTTATGTATGCGCATTCGAAAAACAAGGCAGGTCAATAAAAATATCCAGAAAAAATTTCTGCAGACTGAGAATAAAATATGAAATATAATTTGTTTACTTTAAAACAATATTTTTAAAGTCAGAGAAGTCAATTTTCAATTTATAGTATTATGAAAGTTAGAGTGCTGAAACATCATTAAAAATATATATAAATATAAACAAACGCACAGTACCGCCGAGGCATTTTCTTTAAAAGATTAAATTGCTACTAAAAGCTATTTATAAATCATATTTATTGAAACAACATTAAAAAAACTTAAAATGAGAGGCAAAGGATTTGTATAATTATATTTTAGAGCATTTTTTAATATTTATCCTTCCAACTTAAAAGATCTCTAAATGTTCGTTCGTGTAAATAGTCCTAAATGTTAGGGTTAAGACATATTTGTTAAAAATATTGATATAAACTGAAAAATATCACGCCATATATAAAATAACAATAAATATAAAACAGAATCATTATAAAAAACATGATTAGAGTATTTAAAACAGCAGAAATTCTTACCTTTTCAAGTAATCCTTCTTTAAAATTGCCCCTTTGAACAACGCGAATAATACTTCAACGCTCAACAACGTGCTGTAAAGGCGAAATGCTTGCTTCCACTCGATGACGTCACACACCTGTCGTCTGATCAGCGAATGGTCACGTCAGCCGCATTGGCATTTCAACTCGCAAATGATTGCTTTTTTTTTATCGAGATGAGTTGTTTAGTATTCTCTCTTCTGGAGTGCATTAGAAAAATAAAAATCCAAATCAAGAAGAGTGAAACGTTTAAAAATCAACTCATTCACGATCCAATAAATTACAGCTCCTTTCTGAGAAGCCAAATCCACTCTTTCGTTTTAAGAGAGTGGATTGAAGTTATCAACGTAGAGAAGCCATGCGATTGTCGCGCCACCTGTGCATGACAAATTACACATACGTCCCACTGATTGAAATATTTTGCAGGCATATTTTTCTTCATGACAATTAGTCGGGTTTAAGTTTTTTTTTTCTTTTTTACATGACCTTTATTATTATGATGGAGATTAAAACTTTATTTAACAGATTGTTTTTTATATTTGCGGGAATGAAGAGGGGCAAGGGTCTAATTACATTTAAGCTTCAAGGTGTATTTCTAGAAAGCAGTTACCAGAATTTCCGTATAATAGTGTCAGCCAAATTTCAAATTAAATTCCTAGCTTAACCAAATGAATCAATCATTAAAGATGTATTGTGATCCTCCTAATTAGTTATTTGCTGAAGGCCACTTGAACAACCCCCCACCCCCACCCCTCCCGGCCCGTCTTTCAAGGTTTTTTCTCTAACTCTGCTCCGTTTCCATATCTCAGCAACTATCTTTCCGATTTCAACGCAAGTGATTTCAAACATTATAATTAACTTAATAGTCACCCTTTATAACATTAAACTAAATTTATGAGTAGCGGTTACCACTATTTACGAATAACAGTTTAAGCCAAATTTGTAATTAAATTCAAAGCTTAAGGAAACGCACGAATTTTGAAAGATGCATAGTGGTCCTCCTAATTAGTTATTTGCTGAAGGCCACTTTAACAACCCCCCCCCCCCACCCCTCCCAGCCCGTCCTTCAAGGTTTTTTCTCTAACTATGCTCCGTTTCCATATCTCAGCAACTATTTTTCCGATTTCAACGCAAGTGGTTCCAAACATTATAATTAACTTAATAGTCACTCTTTATAACATTAAACTAAATTTATGAGTAGCGGTTACCACTATTTCCGAATAATAGTTTAAGCCAAATTTGTAATTACGTTCCTAGCTTAAGCAAACGAACGAATTTTGAAAGATGTATAGTGGTCCTCCTAATTATTTATTTGCTGAAGGCCACTTGAACAACCCCCCCCCACCCCTCCCAGCCCGTCCTTCAAGGTTTTTTCTCTAACTATGCTCCGTTTCCATATCTCAGCAACTATTTTTCCGATTTCAACGCAAGTGGTTCCAAACATTATAATTAACTTAATAGTCACTCTTTATAACATTAAACTAAATTTATGAGTAGCGGTTACCACTATTTCCGAAAAATAGTTTAAGCCAAATTTGCAATTAAGTTCAAAGCTTAAGCAAACGAACGAATTTTGAAAGATACATAGTGGTCCTTCTAATTAGTCATTTGCCGAAGGACACTTGAACAACCCCCCCCCCCCCGGCCCGTCCTTCAAGGTTTTTTCTCTAACTCTGCTCCGTTTCCATATCTCCAGCAACTATCTTTCCGATTTCAACACAAGTGATTCCAAACATTATAATTAACTTAATTGTCACTCTTTATAACATTAAACTAAAATTATGAGTAGCGGTTACCACTATTTACGAAAATAGTTTAAGCCAAATTTGCAATTAAGTTCAAAGCTTAAGCAAACGAACGAATTTTGAAAGATGCATAGTGGTCCTTCTAATTAGTCATTTGCCGAAGGACACTTGAACAACCCCCCCCCCCGGCCCGTCCTTCAAGGTTTTTTCTCTAACTCTGCTCCGTTTCCATATCTCCAGCAACTATCTTTCCGATTTCAACACAAGTGATTCCAAACATTATAATTAACTTAATTGTCACTCTTTATAACATTAAACTAAAATTATGAGTAGCGGTTACCACTATTTACGAAAAATAGTTTAAGCCAAATTTGCAATTAAGTTCAAAGCTTAAGCAAACGAACGAATTTTGAAAGATGCATAGTGGTCCTCCTAATTAGTCATTTGCTGAAGGACACTTGAACAACCCCTCCCCCCCGGCCCCTCATTCAAGGTTTTTCTCTAACTATGCCCCGTTTCTATATATCAGCAACTATCTTTCCGATTTCAACGCAAGTGATTCCAAACATTATATTTAACTTAATAGTCACCCTTTATAACATTAAATTAAATTTATGAGTAGCGGTTACCACTATTTACAAATAAGAGTTTACGCCAACTTTGTAATTAAGTTCCTTGCTTAACAAAACGAACGAATATTTATGCATGCATAGTGGGCCTCCTAATTAGTCATTTTCTGAAGGACACTCGAACATCTCCTCCCTTCGGCACCTCACTCAAGGTTATTTTCTCTAACTGTGCCTTATTGCAGTAACTGGGCTAATAATGTTTCAATCTTCTCGAAACCAGCTCAATTTTGTAGTGCGCCTACTATACAGTAGCGTAGGCAGCGGGGACCTGTCTCAGAAGTTCGTTCGGAAAGAGGTTTGTTTAGAACAGAATGCTCCCCTGGCGGTGGTAGGGGGAAATAAAAGATTTTCTAGAGCGTACGAGCATGCCGGGTATACGGTTCCGAAGCTATCGTAGACCGTGGCCAGAGTTCCGTTTTTTAAGAGATTTAAGTTTATTACAAGGGCTCGGGCAACGCCGGGCGTGTCAGCTAGTAAGTAATATTAAGGGGTCAGGTAACCTTTAAAATGTCTGAAATTCGAAAAAAAAATGGTTAGCTTATAATTAACTATGATTCTTTAGGAACAAATTAAAATAAACCTCGTGCAAAAATTCCCTTTAGAAGTGGAGTTATGTCTAAAACAGTTTGAGCTTTTTTTATATGATCAAGGGCAGGTTTGATCTTTGAAGTTAATTTTCTCAAAACGACGATTTTGGTCATTGCGCGCACGATTTAAGAAAAATGATTGGTTAGAATTTCATGAAATTTTGACTGAATGTCTTAACCAGACAGATGCACAAAATGACCTACTATTATGTTTCTCAAGTAACAAGTTTAGAATTTATGACTACTTTTGTAGTTAAAAAAACTCGATATTTCGAATTTCCCTAAAAACAATTTTTTTCTCTCAAGATCTACACATTTTATTTTTTTCATCGTAGGTCATTTTGAGAACACATTATATATGTATCCATTAAAAAAAAATTTGGCTGGTTTTAGCAATTCAAATGTGAAGAATCATGCGCGCAGTACATGCAAGAATAATTCTTTCGTAAAAAATTTATTATATTTTAAAATAAATTTAAAAGCTTTATATGAGTGTATACATTTTTGGAGAATTTTAATTTATAAAATAAACCTGTATTAATATGCATTTTAAATTTTATAATTCAAAGTCAAATAGTTACGGAGTTATTGTAATTCTTATAGAGGTCCCTTTTTCATGTATTTTGTGAGTTCAAAGGTTACCTGACCTCTTAAGTAAAATAAAATCATTTTTCATTGTAATAGTGATTATATAATATCTTTTAAAAAAGCACATCAACAAAAGCTAGTGTGTTTGCTTTGATGCTGTCACAATCCTCTTTCGGTAAAAAAAAAAAGAGAGAAAGAAAGAAAGAGAAAAAGAGAGAAAGAAAGCGAAGGCAAAAAATCAGACCGAACCTTAGTGCTGTTTGGTTTCTTTTAGGGCGACATGCTTATTTTTTGCACGTGGCAACTAAACAGATCGATACATTAAACTTAAAGTGGATTCCGAACTACTATAAACATTGAATCCTGAACAAGGATTCGAATCCAGGTTCTTCTGAGAAGTAACTACTGCCTTAAATGCTAAGACGGGCAAAGGTATGATAACTTTAAGTGGGTTTGGAACGTTTGTCAGTTAAAAGCACTCGAATCTGACACCTATGAACTAGTGCATAGAGTTCCAACTACTAAATAAAGTCCTGCATTTTACTTGGATACACTTTCAGCATTACTTTCTTGAAATCATGGAAATTTTACTGGCAGCAGTGCTGCCGGTATGTATCCGCTATTTGAAGAATGCCCATTTTTTCCTCTCTGTTACAGGAAGGAAAATATGCGTCAATTGAAGAAACTTTTCTCCACTTTTTTTTTCTCAGTGACAGGAGAAAAATTTTCCGTTATTTGAAGAAACGTCGGTTTATTTTTTCTCAGTTACAAAAGATTAAAATAGCTTGCGGAATCCCAGTAGAAAATCTGAAAAAAAAACTTTCGATTATATGGCGCAAAAAGACGCGATTTGGCTAACAACATTTTTTCCTTGCCAAATGCAAGCGATTTTAATAAATTTTGAAAAAGTGAGTGTTTAAATGCGAAATACTTTATGAATTTAAACTTAAAATATTAAATATTGCATTGTTTTTTCTATAAGCTTATGTAATCTATATACAAGTTGCGTATTGCTGAAGTTATTTATCCTCTTTAATAAAAAAGTGCGTGTTGCTGACGACTGGGATTTTCGATAATCGTTGCCACAGATTAATCTCGTAAAATGAAACGTTTGAAGTTACTGAAAAAATTAATTGCTCGAAAAGTATTTGTCAGAAAATTGTTAGACAAAGTGCGTTAGAAAGGTAAAAAATTGTATTTTTCTTGATATAAAATTCAAATCCACTGATTATGCACTTTTTCAAATATTGAATTTAAAAAATTACCAAATTTCACAATGGAGTACCATATAGCGAAAACTTCACGCGTAAAAAAATAATAACAACAGCAATATGTCAGCACGAGTCACAAATTGTAGTAGCCGTATTATTCTGTTAAAATATAAAAGTGAATTATGATGTCATGAGTGCATAATTTTTATTTAATTTTTCGACAAATACTAGATGCGCCATTTCTTTTTAGTTGTGAATAATATAGGTTAATTCACGTTATTAAAAATGTAGCTATAAAACATATAAATCAATGGAAAACAGTAAGTAATAAATTGTAAACGTAATAATAAACCGTATTAAAAAAACACAACTTAGTGAAGTAAGTATCCGTTTTTATGTTATTTTAGGATATTCCAGGTAAAGGTACAGATTACTTTAAAATACAAGGTTAAATTCACCGATATATTTCGTCTGATTCAAAGTTCTTTTGGAGAAACCGACCAGTGCAGCAGGCGTAGTCTGCTAGTATATTATAAAACACACAATATTTAATATCTATCTCTATAAAAGAGTAAGTGTCTGTCTGCCTGCCTGCCTGCCTGCCTGCCTGCCCGCGGATTTCTCCTTAATTATAACACCTAGGACTCAGAAATTTTTGTCATGTGTAGATGTTGTCACCGGACAGTATACCTCGCGGCCGGATTTTTAAATTTTAATTTAGATTTTTTTTTAAAATTAAAACGTGTATATGGAATTTTGGGTTCGAGGCTATTTCAAGCTCCTCCCATGAAATAGCCTCGGCAACGCCATCCGTGGCAACGAAGCAGCTTGCCAATGAGAGCAGTGCAACGACCGAAGAAATCTATGGCCTAGCCTGACTCGTGAGTTGCTGCCCTAGAGTTGTCCAGTTTTTGTCGCCTAGCTTCGGAGGTTGACTGCTGTGTAAGCCGTGTAATCGAATCGAAAGGACAGTTTTCGATATGCAAAGAGACTGCAAGAGATGTTAGTTGGCAGGTCAAAAAGAAGTGAACCGAGCTAAGCTAAGAGAGATGCAGAGAGAGCTGAACAGACGATGGTGAGCGGAAAATGATGTGTGCGCGTGAACAGTATATGATGGTTGTGTACGCTGGGGTTTTGATGGCAGAGTGTAATGTTTTTTAATTGTTCATCTTATTTTAACTTGTGTATCAACGATGCCTAATAAAAAGTGCTGGATGTTAATCATCACCTTGGATCACTGGAGTTCGTTAAGTCATTACAGTATGGCTCTTTCCACCCGACATCAATAGAGCTTACTGATTTTAGTTCGGATTTTCACTACAGGGGGCGCTTTCGTATTTTTGGTTCTATGGGCTGGATCATGACGGGGTATGCCTCATTCGACTCGACATCGATAACCTTAATGAATTCAGTTATGTTCGTATAGAACATATTGTGCCCCCTGGCGGTGGAAGGTGTAACTAAAGGATTTTGAAGCTAACTCGGGTTCTATGGGTCACATCACGACACGGTTTGGCTCATTCGACACAACATCAGTAGAGCTTACCTATTTTAGTTCTGAATTTCACCACCAAGGGGTGCTTTCCTATCTCTGTTTCTATGGGCTGGATCACAATGGGGTATGGCTCTTTCCACTTGACATCGATAGAGCTGACTGATTTTAGTTCGGATTTTCACCACAAGGGGTGCTTTCCTATATCTGGTTCTATAGGCTGGATCACGACGGGGTATGGCTCATTCGACTCTACATAGATAGAGCTTTTCGATTTTCACCACCAGGGGTGCTTTCTATCTCTGGTTCTATGGGCTGGATCATGAAGGGGTATGGCTCTTTCGACTCGACTTACGGTAATATATGGGAGTGTGTATGGCACGCCCAGTGTTTGCTGTCTAAGGTAGTGGGGCCCCAACATTAGATTTGTTTAAAAAAAAAAAAATGTTCAACACTGATTTCACGTACATTTAAGGTTGTTGGCACGGGCAACGCCGGGCGGGTAAGCTAGTTTATTATAAAACATACGGAATATGCTCTACTGGGTTAACATACAATGTAAAATCTAGCCAAAATAGCCGGGTTGCCCAGGCATAAAATCACCATTTTGGAGCCAAAATGATACCCAGGTTTGTCTGCGACAGCTGTACCTAAAAGCACCCATCATTAAAAGTGGTAAACAATATAGAATCAAAGTAAAATAATACAAAAATAATTTAGTATACATTTATTAATCACATAAAATCATATCGACGGCATTTAGCATAAAATCATATCGACGGCTTTTAGAATAAAATCATGTCGATGGCTTTTTCTACATATTTACGATGCTAGTTTTATTGGCGGTATGTTATATCCATCGGAATAAATATGAGATATATATTCTAATCACATACTATATACCTATGAATATAATATATATATATATATATCTATTATAGCAATAAAAGCGTCTTTAACCGACTTTTATATTTCTACTACATAATATTAACTATAGGGTTACAAAATAGAGAGAAAAAACGGGTTTTTTTTTTTCATTTAGAATTATAGGCGTCAATGTTGGCGCGGCGTATACAGACCTTAATAGACTCTTACAGACCTTAATAGTCAGTAGACATTAAGCAGAAATGCCAAAGTAAGAGAATTACGCAATTATGAAAACTCCTAAACTGTATCAAGAAAGCAGAGCAGAGAAAAACAAAGATCGGCATCTAGAAGGAAGTTCGTGAATTTTAATCAGATTGTACGTCACGGATCAAAAGTTTTGACAGCAAATAGAGTTTAAAGGGAATGTGATTAAAACTGAGCTGCGCCGCCAGGAGTCTGAAAGCGCCCGTCATGCACATCAACCGCCTTACCGAAGTCCTGAGCGACTTTTAGCTCACACGACCAGGAGAGTTCCTGTATGTTCTACGGCGGTGGAAGCGCCGCCACCTGCTGACCACTTCCATTCTCTTCCAAAAGTTCAATGTTTCACCAAACCATACTCGAAGATTGCGTGTAATAATATGCAGCCCGATTATGGCGCATTATTCAAGACGTTTTAAATGAGAATAATGTTAGATTTTCTAATCTTCTTTAATCGAGTCTACAGCCAAAGTTAGAGAGAAACAAAAAAAATATTAGCAACAATATGGTTCAGTGTAAATGTGGATATCATTAAAGACTTTCACAAAACAGATTTCCTTGCATCAAATCGTATTAACTGAAATACGCCAATTGGCAATGGACCCAATTACGGAAAATTACTTAATATGTTTAAGAATCTCCGCATTAGTGAACATATTGCAACTGATAAGCAAACGGACAAGAAGCATAAATGCTTAAGTTGGTTAAGGGATTTTTGTCAAGAAAGAAGAAATACATAACAACAAAAAATATGTGAAATGCTACCATGATCGCAAAAGTTCTTGATTTGTCTATTAGAATCTTCGGGTTTGGCGAAGGATTGAGGAAAAATAAAATAAATTATTAATAAAATTAACGTGTTACAATGCTTAACATACATTTAAGGGAGACCAAACTGGTCGCCAGTGGCGGCTAGTAAATAAAATATTCTCGCATAGTTTTTGAAAATGATAAACATAAATCACGAGATCACATGTCCAATGTAAGCAGATGCTTAAATTTGTCAAACTGGGAAACGTGGAAATTATTATTATTATTATTATTATTATCATTATTATTTTTTACTTTTTTAATTTGTAAACCACTGCGTGCTAAAATTTAGATAATTCAAAAGAAGCTGATTCGTTGCAAATGTTCTCGTTTCGCAAATATATTTGTATTGATTCACGGATAATAGATGGGAAATAAACTCTTGATGGAGAAATTATTTTACTATTTTTAAAATCAATCTGCAAAGGCTCTATTCTAAGTAGTCTAGCCAAGGCTGTAGTTCTTCTTTCATATTTGACCTTTGCCAAATGTTCTATTATTCTCGTTTTAAATTTTCTGTTTGTCATTCATATATAGTATTAATATAATCCTACATAATATTATCAGTTTAAGCAGTAATTATACTTTAATTTAGAATTTTTTAATTTATAGAATCTTTCAAAATATGCGATTAGGTAAGGCAAAAATTTCTATTCAAATTTACTGGTGTTCAAATTCAAAAATTTCGTGCATTCTAAACGGCACTCATACGCCGCTCGTCGCGAAGGCGTTAAGAGGGCAACAACAGTTGCAAAATCCTATGAGATAATGAATGGTGTATACAGTAGGGCGGAGCGGTAATTTTTTTTCCCGAAATTCTATTCTCACTAGCGCGGAAAAGTTGTGTAATGGTCTCAGAAATATACTCATAAAATTTAAAAATAATCAATAAATAGCTTCCGGTTCCAGTTTAGGGTCTAAACATGCAAATTTAGCCGAAAATGTTGTAAATTTTCACATTTCAGTAATATTTTAAACTTAAGACTTTATCTTCGCGCCAGCACGGAAAAGTTGAAACAATATATAAAGAACATGAGTCCAAAATTTTAGAGCAATTAATAAATATTTCCCGTTTCAACTTTTTTTTTTTTTTTGGGGGGGGGGGGGGGTCTAAATATGGAAAATTAGCCGAAAATGATGTAAATTTTCATATTTTAGTGATTTTTTTAATTCCCGATTTTCTATTCCTGCTAGCACAGTAAAGTTGATAAAATATACAAGAAAGATAAGTGCAAAATTTTACAATAATCAATAAATATCTTCCGGTTCCGCTTTGGGGTCTAAATATGAGAAATTACGCAAAAGTGTAGAAAATTTAGCGGTCGAAATGTAGAAAAAAATGGAAAAATTCTGCATAAAAATTTATTTGTGGAAGCTTTAAACATTTCTTTTTACAAAATTAAACATTCGTAAATAATAATTATGAACATTAAACGACAAATCTTATTATTCACGCACTGTAGTGACCCCAGAATGACCCACTAATCGAATTTTCTCGAACATATGACCCAGCCCAATGATCTCCTCGTATCCCAAAAGAGATAGGATACAAAAATTTTGTCAAAATCGTTAGAGCCTTTTTTAGATAAAATTAACTTGACCCGTAGTGACCCAAAAATGACCCACTAATCGAATTTTCTCGGACATGTGATCCAGCCCAATGGTCGTTTCGTATCCCAGAACTGTAGGAAATAAAATTTAGTCAAAATCGTTAGAGCCGTTTTATAGATAAAATTAGCTTGACCCGTAGTGACTAAAAAATGACCCACTAATCGAATTTTCTTGAATATGTGACCCAGACCAATGGTCTCGTATCCCAAAAGGTAAGATACAAAATTTAGTCAACATCGTAAGAGCAGTTTTTTAGATAAAATTAGATTGACGAGAAAATTCGATTAGTGAGAGCTAGGCGAATCTAATTCGTCTTTTCGTGCCCGAAAAGATACAAAATTTAGTCATAATCGTTAGAGCCTTTTTTTTAGATAAAATTTACACACACACACACACATATATATACATACATACATACATACATTATTTGCTCGTATTCTAACATATGATAAATCATGCAAAACAAAGAATTGTATAAAATAACTTTAAACAGCTGCTTTCAGGCGAAATTTCATAAACTTCGATTTCATATACAGACTGAAGCTCAGTTGGCTATATTTCCACTTTTAAACTTTAGGGATAATTTCAAAAGTACTCTAAATGTACTCTAACAAAGTCGGAGAGTGAATTAAAAAGAAGCAACAAAAGTAGTATATGCAACTTGCGTTAACATTTTCGCTTTAATTCTGTTGAACTACAAGCTGATAATTCAGGAATATTTTCCATTAAAAGGGCTTTAGAAATTCATTCTATTTTTATTCCTAAAAGCTTAATTAACACATGAATACTATTTTTCATGGCACTCTTCCATTTTCATCTACTTGTTTGTTTTTAAAAGGGTGCTTGACAGAAGGCAGAAAAGCCTGCAGAACATTATCGCTTTTCACTTCAAGCTAAAATGTCGGACATTTGCTGAATGAGTTAAACAGTCATTTTGGTGCCAAAAAATCGTTTTATTTTTAATGCTTCGTGATTTCTGAAAGTGGTACTAAATCAATTATTTTTTTAATTCTTAAACTTTTATTTCAGTTACTTAATTTAAGCATTTCATTTTATTTCAGAGTCAATTTACTTATTCTGTGCAACAAACACGAAATAGGTATATATATATATATATATATATTTTTTTTTTTTGAAAACATATAAGTAATAAATTCAAAATTGTTTTTGGAATGCTTACTAGATAAAAAAAAAGAAGAAAGTTTTATATATGCTAACCAGCAATGTACTCTGTAAAAAAAATAAGACATATGTTTCTAGGAAAATAATCTAAGGGTAATCTAGAAAAGCAATGTTGGAAAATATAGCCACGAACGAAAATATACCATAACCTGTTCAGAGGGAATGAATGCTTCGAATACGCACGATTCTGAAAAGCCTTTTTAAAGTTTAGAAACCTTAGAAACCAATATACACTGCTCAAAACAATTAAAGGATATTGCAGTTTTAGGTGGATTTTGTATCTGGGAAACTTTTTAGCTGATTGATACATGGTCGACAGACATAGTAGGTTATATGAGAATAAATTACACATGTTTGGCAGAAAAAAATGCATTTTATTGCGCATTTGTGTACAAAAGGAAAAAAACACAATTTGTGCATATGAGAAAAAAAGAATAAGAAAAGGTGTTTTCTTCAAAGAAAATCATTTTCAGTAGGGGGTATGATTTCCACGGGCGGCCAGCAACGTTGAACACCTTTGAGGCATGGACTCAATGAGGCTATTAATGACGAGTTGGGGTATTCTGCCCCACTCTTCCAGAAGAGCTCTTTCCAGTTCTTGGAGAGTTTGTGGGGGTTGTTGGCGGCCAGAAACTCGTCTTCCTAGAGCGTCCCAAACGTGCTTGATTGGATTCATGTCTGGAGAACACGCTGGCCATTCCATTCGAATGATTCCTTCCTCGAAAAGGAAATCCTCCACCAGGTTTGCACGATGTGGCCTGCAGTTATCGTCCATTAAAATGAAGTTATCTCCGATTGCTGCAGCGTAAGAGACTACAATAGGTCTGAGGATCTCATCCCTATATCGGCGACCAGTCAGAGCTCCATCTCGAATGATGTAGAGGTCAGTGCGCCCGTCAATGGAGATGCCACCATACACCAACACTCCTCCACCGCCAAATCTGACACTTTCGTGCACGAACGCAGGATTATTCCTACTGCCACGGTCCCTCCAGATGAAAATACGCCTATTATCCGGATGCACAGAAAAACGGGACTCGTCAGAAAACAGAATATTGCTCCATTCATTTCTCCTCCAGTTGACATGCTCGGTTGCCCACTCCCTGCGGTCGCGACGATGCCTTGATGTTAATCTAACACATACCATCGGTCGGCGAGCATACAGACCTACAGCATGGAGCCGGTTTCGGACAGTCTGAGTTGAAATCGTGGTGCCTGTAGCCGAGCGAAGGTGTTGTTGGAGAAGAGTAGCGTTCATGTTTCGGTGTCTCCGAGCTGTTAACGCTAAATACCGATCTTCATTGGGCGCTGTTGCCCGTCTACGACCTTGCCCTGGTCTTCGGCCTGCACATCCACTCTCCAAAAAACGGTTCCAGATCCTGGAAATGACACTTTGTGACACTCCAATGGCTTGCGCTACTTCGGCTTGAGTTTGGACCCCTTCTAACCTACCAACAATTCTCCAAGCTTCTGAATCTGTCAAATGACTTCGCTGAGACATCGTACTCATCGAAACAAAGCAATCACTGAATGCCGATCATCCTTGTCTTCATTCTCTTTTATCCAGTTGAAAGTCAAATTTCATTCGCTGCCGCTGAAGCGACGTTTTTGACGTCGAACTCAAAATTTGCATACTCCACAGTTTGAAAACCAGAAAAATTTGCATTTGTGATTCTCTTCTTCTATTTTCGGCAAAAAAAATTTCGTTTATATCTTTATTTTATATAAAACTTCAAATATCCTTTAATTGTTTTGAGCAGTGTATTTTAAAATTTAAAAAGAACATTTATAAAAATAAAGTTTATTTTGCTGTCACTGATTTTCGGAAATCTTTCAGAGAAGCTTTTATAGTGTATTAATCAGGTTTTTCAACCCGGAATATAGGTTTCTCGGATATCTATTCTTAAGTAAACATTTCCATCTTCAAAAAACATGTTTTGCAAACAAACATGATATATTAACACCATTAACATTAACATTAACATTAACATTAAATTTAATATTATTTTGTTACTCTTACGTGTGTAAATTCAATTATTCAGCTGAAAATGTTTAATTGTGAATTAAAAGCTTCCGGAAAACCAATATTCCGGTTTGAGAAAATTCATTAATATACTCTCTAAAAACTACTCGGAAACGTTTCAGAAAATCGATGGCAGCAAACGAAACTTTGTTTTTATAAATGCTTCTTTAAATCTCAATAATATATCGGTATCTGAAATTTCTAATGAGGAAGAACACTTTTCGGAATCATGTGTTCACTGTAAAAAAAAAAAAAAAAAGTTTTTAATATAACAGAAAATGTCTGGCAACAAAAAATTGCCAGAATGTTTCTGTACACAGGAAATATATGCTGGCATAAAATCGCTTTATTGGACGGCAGAAACACATAGCGATACAGACATTTCCGAGTGAGAAAAGATTGGTTCTTAACAGATAAAACTTGTAGCTTACAGGAGATTCTTGTTGACGGGAATAGATGTTGTTTCGCCGTATTGCCGTGGTTCAGTGGTTTCTTATTTTTGATTTCGACAACGCTAATCTTAACTAAATAATTGGCACTTACTCATAAACAAAGCGGGCATCATTTTCTCTTCATTTAATGGAAGATATGTACAAAATGGATATATACATTATATACAAATAAAATTCTAATATTTTTACAGCCATTTTCATCAGCACGTTCTTACGCCACTAACCTCAAAACCCAGGTGGAAAGGCAACCCCAAATAAAACCATAGTCATTGTCGTTCATTTATCGCCTTTTTGGCATTAAGAACATTACAATTTTATACAGACGTCCCTGAATACTCAGTGCTGTAGATCTTACAAACAATGTTATTTAGCTGAAGAATCACGTAGGCCTACAGATAACTTCTGGTTACCAATCGAATTGTTTATATTAATAATTACGGATACTTACAAGCAGTTCTCTCCCAAACAGTAACATGATTAATTTAAATAACATTAAAATATTTAAGCAGTTTCATTTAATTTTGGAAAATAAAGCATTGTGAATTTGGCTAATTATTATAAGTATGTTTTTATTTATTTATTATTTTTTTTTTTTGTATAGAGTATAAAGAAAATAACGAGATGAAGTAACTTTTTATTTCAATAAAAATGTTTATTAACAACAAAAAAAACTTTGTATTGGTGATTGTATTTTGTAGTTAAAACATAAGTTATTTTTATGTATCCAAAATTTAAGAAAATGATTACATTAAATTAGTGATGTTTTAGATGCTATTATTACATATCTATCAATAAATTCTAGGAATGTGAACTTACTTAGAAATAAAATGATACAATAATAATAATAATAATAATAAAATTGAGTAATCTAATTACATTTTATCCCCCTTCCCTCCTGGAACTAGGAAAATTAAAAAATATAAAGTATGAGCCACTAAATTATAAATGAACATCATTGAAAATAAAATATTTTATTTCAACTAAAATAATAAAATAAGTTTTCAGTCTTCTATTAAATATTAAACATCGTTTTTCCTTAGTAATTTATCACCAATTAAATGAAAATAATTATGTGTTTATATAAAATAATTTTTTAATCGCTACAGATTATATAGAACAGTAAATAAAAAAAATTTTGATAAATTCTCCAAAATAAAAGATAGATGAACGGCGATTAATGATAAAAGAAAACATAAATTTTTCCAGACTATATAAAATAATTCATCTCTCTCTCTCTCTCTCTCTCTATTACGCGTTTTTTAAAACTATTACTCCAATTGAGGGGGTCGGGGCAAGAAAATGCCAAGCCACATTTTTGGTGAAACAAATCTAACACTGTAATCTGTTGTTGAATATTGTAAATTATAATATCCTACAAATAATTTGTTTCTAATATCACTTGGTCGCAGCATATGTCCCAGGTTTCGTTTTTGGTCCAGATGTTTATGTCCCCAATGAAGATAGCTAATTTCGTAATAGTAAAAACGTAATAGTAATATCATTAAAGTAATGCCATATTGTTACTCAGAAATCTTAATATCCAACAAATCCAATCCTTTAATATCCAATCCCTTAATATCCAATCTTAATATCTTGAAATTATAATATCCAACATATAATTTGTTTCTAATGTTACTTGATGGCAGCATATGTGACCGGTTTCGTTTTTGCCCCAGATGTTTATGCCCCCAATGAAGATAGCTAATTTACAAAAAACGTAATAGTAATATCATTAAAGTAATGCCATATTGTTATTCAGTGTATCTCAAATTTTACTAAGACATTGGCGAACAAATTTTAGGTTATATATCTTGATTCGAGTATTTGATCAAATTTTCAAATTGAAATATCTCAGAAGTTCAAAAATGTGACTTAGCACTCTCTTGCCCCGACACCTTCAATTCCTATAGGTATTGACAACATTAATTTAAAATGCTCAATCGCAATCTGTAGAATTAATATTTATGGAATACTACTGAATTCTTACTCATATTATATTCATATAGAGTACTATTAAGATGTTTCTCATAGGAATGAAGTATATTGAATAATCAGTCAACACGTCAGTTATGCAAAACATCAAAGATTTGAAAATTAATATAATATTATTTATTCAAGATAGAAATAAACAAATAATAAAAAAATAATATCCATCTATTAACAGAATTATATTAGTTACTCTAACACGCATAAATAAATCATGAATTATAAAAAAAAAATAATAAAAAACGTAAATCATATATATATTTTAAACACCTTTTTTTTTTTCATTTTTGGTATTACTTTTATATAATGAAATGAGAAATTTTGAATTCATACACATTTATCGGTAAAGGAAAAACATTGTTACATATTATTTTAAAGGAGACCGAAAACTTACCTTGCTATGCTTAGTAAGAAATAAACAATTTTTTCTTTTCATCGTTGACATTCATTTTTTTAGCGTTTTATCCATCTGAGCATTCTGACTTCTGACATTCCGAGTACATTTATGATGTGCAAAATGTATCCCATATTTTGTGTATTTTTTTAACTGATATTGTTGTAGCCTTCATTATTTATTAATGAACTGTACTCTGATGATTAATTTCATCATGTTATATCCAAAACTCAAAACAACGAACTTTCATTGTTTCCAGGAACGAGAAAACATAGTTTGAATTCTATGGTTTGAAATAGTCAGTGTCTGACTTTGTACGACAACGACAAGAAGGGTGAAAACCCGTCCTAAACTGACCCCATGATGTCCAAACAAGCCAATACCCGAGCAGCAAACCCTTAAAATTGTCGAGAGGACTTGTAATTTTCTGTCGATTGATATACATTTCCTGTTGAAATACAGATTAGTTGGAAAATATAAGAATCCGCTGCTCTGCGACAGGAAACTGAACGATCAAGATGTGAAATAACATAAGAATTCTGTTAACACATTTTTTATGTCGAAAATCGACTGAAATTTTCTGTTTTTTTTTTTTTTTTTTTTTTTTTTTTTTTTTTTTTAAGATTTCTGTTTTATAGCGTAACTCGGAAGAGGAACTACAAACGAAACGATAAAATAACCTCTTCCGATTACCCATGATTCCGAAAGTCATTCTTTAGCATTAGAAACCTCAATGTTTTTTATTTTTTAACGTTTGTCTGTAAAATATATTTGTTGAACATGAATATGCTCATTTGAGTATGGATAGCTTTTATAAAACCAATATTCCGTTATGAGAAAACGGATTAATGCGCTCTAAAAATTACTAGGAAATGTTTCCGAAAATCAGTCGCAGCAAAAGAAAGAAACTTTGTTTTATAAATGCTCCTTTAAATCTCGAAACTTTCGAAACCGGTTCCGAAAGTGAAAGTATCTTCGTAAAAAAAATCCGGAAAGAAGATCGAAAAAAAAATAACGGCGGAAATAGAGATTGATCTGTACTATCCAATGCAAAAAAAAAAAAAAAAAACGTTTAAAAATTTTGAAATGCAAACGAGGTATTAGAAAAATATTACGCTATAGGATTAACATTGGCGAGCGGGTGTATTAAAGTGCATGAAGAGGACCTTTGATGATCCCATGATGTCAAAACAAGCCATCTCCCTCGCAGCAAACCCTTAAAATTGTCGAGAGGACTTGTTATTTTCTGTCGATCGACATACATTTCCTGATGGAATACAGATTAGTTGCTAAATATAAGAATCCGCTGTTCTGCGACAGGAAACTGAGCGATAAAGGTGTGAAATAACGTAAGAATTCTGTTAACACATGTTGTACGTCGAAATTCGACAGAAGTTTTCTGTTATATATATATATATATATATATATATAGCGTAACTCGGAAGAAGAACTTAACGAAATGATGCAATAACCTCCGAAAGTCGTTCTTTAGCATTAGAAACCTCAATGGTTTTTATTTTTTAACGTTTGTCTATAGAATATATTTGTTGAACATGAATATGCTCATTTGAGAATGGATAGCTTTTATAAAACCAATATTTCGTTATGAGGAAACGGGTTAATGCAATCTAACAACTACTCGGAAATGTTTCCGAAAATCAGTCGCAGCAAAAGAAACTTTGTTTTATAAATGCTCCTTTAAATCTCGAAAATATAGTGTTTTTTCAAGTTTCTAAAGATAAAGAACACTTTTCGGAATTGTCGGTAACTCGGAATAGATTATTGTTTATTTTTGTTCGTGGTTATAAAGTTATATTGCATTTTCCTAGAGAAAGAAATGTCTGTATTTTTTTTAAGTGTATTTTTAATTAAAATAAAATACATTTTGTGTATTTTAGAATAATGGACTTATTTAAAAATCTCCGAGTTTTGGCACAGTTAAAAATTTCCATTTAAATAAAACCTGGTGTAGAACTATACCGTGCTTTTTCCATTCATTAAAACTTAATGTACATGTTTTTATTATGCCATATTAATTTCTTCACCTCTCTCTTGCGATTTAGTTAAAAGTTTTATTAAAAATGCAACGTATAATAGAATAAAAAAGGAAGAAATATTAAAATTTTTCTTTTGATTTAGTTAAAAGTTTTATTAAAAATGCAACACATATTAGAATAAAAAAGGAAAAAATATTAAAATGTTTCTTTTGATTTAGTTAAAAGTTATATTAAAAATACAACGCATATTAGAATTAAAAAGGAAGAATTATTAAAATGTTTATCTTGATTTAGTTAAAAGTTTTATTAAAAATACAACGCATATTAGAATAAAAAATGAAGAATTATTAAAAAGGTTTCTTTTGATTTAGTTAAAAGTTTTATTAAAAATACAAAGCATATTTAAATAAAAAAGGAAAAATTTGTTAAATGTTTCTATTTATTTAGTTAAAAATTTTATTAAAAATACAACGCATATTAGAATAAAAAAAGGAAGAATTGTTAAAATGTTTCTTTTGATTTAGTTAAAAGTTTGATTCAAATTACAACGCATATTAGAATAAAAAAGGAAGAATTATTAAAAATTTTAAATGCTACTTTATTACGCCTTAATTTTTGAACATTCAGTACCTAGTTTAAAATATATTATAAATTACGGCATGTTTTACTCATTTCAATGACCATAGCCTATAAGATCAAAGCTAATTATTAATCAATGTTAATTCATCTTTCGTGTCTTTTAATAATACATTTCGTTATGCAAATTCAGAAGCGACGGTTTATTGTATCCCAATCCCCACTAAATACATTTTTAAGTAACCGTGACATTTTCTGCATTTTCTGTCTCAGCATTCGAAATAAAAGAATTTGCGGATAATGCTTTCTGTAATAATTAACCTCCAAATAAGATACACAAAAGTGCAAAGATGAAAATACTAAGGAAATATTTCCTTTGATATTTCGTGAATAGAATTCAAGAAAAGAAATATTTCCACAGAGATTTGAGATAAACACGGAGAAAAGGAAATGTGACACGAATAATAAGCATTATTTAAAACTAATTATGGCCTTTTTCGCATTTTGTTGTTTCTTTTTTCATTTCTTTGATCACATGTGTTGAATAACCTTAAATTTAAAATTATCCTTTAAGCACCACCATTTTGTTTCTTTCATAGTTTGGAAAATCTACAATGTTAAAATGACAAATGTTACTTGATATAGAAAAATATAATACAACCACGAATGAAACTATAAAATAACCTCTTCCGAGTTACCCACGATTCCAAAAAAACGTTTTCTATCTTTTGAAACTTCAGAAAAAAATACGTTTTCGAATTTTACAGAAACACTGATAAAAACAATATTTCTTTTGCTGCCAGTGATTTTCGGAAACGTTTATATAGTGCATTTTTTCAACGTAGAAAATAAATTTTTTGGATGCTATCCATTCGCAAGTAAAAATTTTCATGTTCAACAAACATGTTTCACAGACAAACATGATAAATTAACAGCATTAAGATTAAAATTAATGTTATTTTGTTATTCTTGCATGTATAAATTCAGTTACGCAGCTGAAAATGTTTACTTGCGAATGGATGGCATCTTTAAAAGGATATTCCGGTTTGTGAAAACTGACTAATACACTACAAAACACTATTCGAAAAGGTTTCCGAAAATCAGTAGCAGCTAATGAAACATTGTTTTCACAAATGCTCTTTAAATCTCAAAAATATGTTTTGTTTGTTTTATTGAGAAAATACATCTTGTGTGCTTGACATCAAGCGCAAATATGTTGCGTTTGAGATTTCTAAAGATAAACAACGCATTTCGGAAACATAGGCAACTTGGAAGATGCATTGTATATTTTTGTATTCATGTTTATATTATAATTTCGTAGATTAATAATTTTTTTCTTTTTTTTTCTTTTTTACAGCTTATTGCCACGAGAACATAAACTGTAGCTTTGCAATTAATTTCTCATCTATAGGGCTCAGTAATTCGAGTTTAAGCTCTGCATTTACGAGTTAGGTTTTTTCAAAGTTCCAAACAAAAACAACTTTTGGGACAGGATTCTAAAAAAAATTGCGAGAGAAATGTAAAAAGATTATTTTTCTATGAAAAAAGTGTTATTCTAAAAACGGACCGAGTGGCAGCCTTGCTTTAACATAATTAAACATATGTATTACCCAGCAAGTGTTTTTTCTTAATATTTTCTTATGCAACGTTTTTATATTTACAAAGTTTATGTGAAAATAAATTAATGTGCCAATTATTTACTGGCATGAAAATTAATAGAGTAATTTTTCTGAAAAATTAATAGAGTAATTAATAGAGTAACCTTTCTGGGTTTCAAGTAGCCTTATTTGGAATGCATGGTTTGGTTACATTTAAAAAATGAATAATAATGACAATGAAAAACATTGGCTGAATTATTTTGTACTTTTATAGGTAAAAAGCTCTATCAACATGTTATAACAAGCTTTTATTTTGTTTTTAAATTTTTTTAGTAGTACAGGATGGCCACAAAATACTGTTACACTCCAAAAATAAGAATTAGTTTTAATCGTTTGGTAAATCAATTTATCTCTCTATTTCTGTGATCGGCAATTTTTTATGAGTGTAGACGATTTTTTGTAGAGGAAAAAATTAGAAATATTTTAAAGATGGAAGCCAAAAGGATAACTGCTAAACAGCTCATTGATCATGGATTTTCTGTAGATAAAATCTATCGCCAGTGAGAGTTGAACCAGGGATCTCTTGAACAGTAGTCGAGAGCGTTAGTGTCAAGGAAAAGTTCCAAGCTAGTAACTCTAAGTTAGTAACTCGCTTTAAACTGTTCAAGTGAGATGAGATCGCTACACACTTCATCTCCAGCGAGGAAGACGTCTTGTTGACGTCAGACGAGCCATAAGCATTCGTGAGTGATGCTGTCGTACGAATATGTGATGAGAGCATTTCACAGACTTTGATTACAGGGAATGATTTATTTAGAGTTACTTACTGCTCGAGTTACTTTCAGCTAGTAACTCGCTTTATACCGTCAAGTGTGATGAGATCGCTACAAAGCTATTTTGCACTGAACAATGTTATAGTCAGGGGTCGGAAAAACTACATTTTGTTTGTAGCGAACTACAACTACAACTACTTTATGAAAAATGTAGTTAACTACAACTACAACTACTTGTTTTAAAAAGTAGCGACTACAAACTACTTTTCAAAAGTAGTCACTACTTCGCTACTTTTCGCTACTTTAGCTAATTAAATGCACCGCAAACGATTTTTCCCCATAGACCATAATGTAACAGAATTCTTTTGAATGCCCCTGTAAGAGAGATATAAATGCTACACACTTCATTTTCAATACTGAACATTCAATGGTAAACTTCAATAACATATAAAACTTTCACGGCAATTCGAGTATATTTACGAGAGTTAGAGAACGGACAGACAGACAAAGCGAATTCATACACTTTTAATTATGTTGGAAAGTGTTAAAAAGAGGAAATTTGAAAACAAAAATTGCAATAATCTCACAAATTTATGAGAGTGATATAGCACAGTAGCGCTTTAAGGTGGTTCTCAAATTCCTTGCTCAACAACGCGAAACTTTTTGACACATCATCTGACTCATTTTTAAACGCAAAGGCATAAAATTGGCAGGCCTGACTATGGAAGCGATTTGGTATCGAAATGAGTTTTCCGTTTTTTGATAAATAAATTACTTACCAGGTTATAAGAGCTTCGTGTTACGTTTTTTCCCTTTCCCCTGCTGCGACGTCGGAAATTCGGTTGAAAACGCCGAATTTGACAGTATTTTCTGAAAAATCTTCTGTATTTACTAAAAAATAAAATAAAATAAAGAATAATGGGAAACGTCTTTCGGTTACAAAGTAATTACAGTTGAATAATAATTTGAATAATAATTTAGATATTCGGTGCGAGATGCGATCCAGTAATTATTATTAATAAAGAAAATGCTAACTCACCGCTATGTGCAACTTCAGGTTGTAAGCAGATGATTTTGATACTGATAACTTCTTATTAATTGGACAAAGTTTACATGCTACAGAATAATTACCACTTTCTAGTTGTTCTATAACTTCAAAATATTCATTATATGCCGACCAGGGCAGTTCTATACTATTTTTGTCTGTCAGTCTATTACATCAATCTCAAAAGAAGAATCCCCACATTAAAAAAAACAAGATCTAATAATGAGTAAGAAGACAAAGGGTTGCCAGCAAGAAAATGATTTTTTTTATGAGTGAGTACTTTGCGGTTTTATCAGCAAATCCAGCAAATAATAGATCACGGGCAAGCTGACGCTTTACGTTTCAGCTGCTAGTTTGTTTGAAGGCAGGAATCATTCGTTCCTAGTGCACTTTTCTCTAATAATAAAATGGTGTACTTGTTCTTTTTCTGTGCTTTTTCAAATATATATATATATTAATTAGAGTTCTAACGATTTTAAACTGGCAGGAAGCAAACAGAAATTTTGTTCAAAGGGAATATTTTAGATGATTGATTATTTATTTAATGTTACTAGACAGCAAAGAATACGGAACTTAAAAAAAAGTTTTAAATTCTGTATATGGAGAGGCGGGGCAGATTTTAGGGGAAGAGGGATAATTTATATTACTGATTATTTATCGTCACTACAGAGCACTATTTAGAGCAGAAGACTTTTTTATATAACAATAAAAATAACTTAAAGATTTTAGATTTATTTGTGTAAAGGGGGGGGAGAGTAAATTAAGGGAGGTTAGGGGACAATTTAGCTGATTATTTATATATTATTATTAGGTAGAAACGAATGTGGCCATTTTTTTTAAATAAAGAGTTTAAATATTTGAAACTGTATGCTGGATATGCCGTAAATTTTGGGGACAGGGAAATTTATTGTCATTAGAGAACAATAAATGGAGTGAAATATTTTATTTTTGTATAAAAATAACGATTTAAAAATACTTTAAATTCTTTTGTATGCTACTAGGGGGAAGCGTGAATTTGAGAGGTTAGGGATAATTTAGATGACATATGATTAGGGGCTGTCCATAAATGATGTCACACTTTTTTTCAATATTTTTTACACCCTCCCCCCCTTTGTCACAAAGTGTCACACTTCACCATATCCCCTCCCCCCCTTTGTCACAAAGTGTCACACTTCACCATATCCCCTCCCCCCCTTGTCACATGTCACACTATATTACATAAATATATACTTGCAGTTCAGAAACAAAGCACTACGTTATAGATCATATTTCAAATTTTATTTTTAAACTTTAACTATGTCTTTTTATGACATTTGTGAGCATAACAATAAAAATGATTCGTGTACTTATTTTGTATGAAATAAGATTAAGGTTTACAACAAAAAATATAATTAATATACAAAGTAATAAAATATTAATATGAAGGATCAATTGATTTTTTTTAAAGAAAGGAATATAAGTAAAAACAAACCACATGAAAGTTGTTTTAGCCCCGATTAAAAAATACCCTCAAATTCTGGTAATTTCAAAATAACTTCAAAATTTAATCTGTTGATTTTAAATTATTTTATTTTAATTAAAATGTGTGATGTCACATTTATTCTTACCCCCTCCCACCTCCTTGTCACAAACTGTCACAATTTCATGAACCCCCTCCCCCCCCTCCAAGCGTGACATTTATGGACGGCCCCTTAGATGAATCCATTCTTTTTCTTTTCCTTTTTTTTATTAATAAAGATTTTACATTTTTTTGCTTGTTGGGGGTGGGAGGCAAAAGGGAGAAGAAATTAGAGTTAGATAAAGACTTAACATAGCCAGGCGACTATATTTTGGTAAAAACAATCGCAGTCGTATAAAAATACATTATATTGAGAAGATGTCTATGGATTTAAGTAACAACACACGAAGTTTCTGACACTCAAACTTTGAAAATGATAGTTAATTTGTGACCTTGCCCGCCGTCTATGGAGAAATATATGACACTGCAACTGAGATTTGTCGCTGATATTTGCAAATTCTTGCAGAGAACATATTTCGCACAAATGAAACGAGTTATGATCACGTGATTTGAAGATTGGCACTTTTTTCCTCTCTCCTAAAGTAGCGTCAAAAATAGCGTGGATGCTCGCTACAAACTACTGATATTTTGTATCGCGCTACTCGCTACACTACACTTTTTTTAATGTAGCGCGCTACACTACAATCTACTAGAAAAAGTAGAGGCTACTGTAGTTTCGCTACTTGTAGCACGCTACTTCCGAGCCCTGGTTATAGTGCTAATGATGTGTTATATTCAGCAACCTTCGTGGATATACCTGAAAACCTCCCAACTGTTAAAATCACGTGGAGCACAGAATTCTTTTCTGGTCTGGGCTACAGCGCCAAAGATCGGAAAACTGCCTGTGGAATTCGTCGATAAAGGGGTAAAAATCAATGTGGAATATTACAAATAAAACATATTCGCTACACATCTATTGCCAAATGCTGACAGACTGTAACCCAATTAGAATTGGTCATTTCAGCAACATTTTGCTCCTTCGCACCGAGCCAAATCAAGACAGGCTTGGTTCCATGTCATTTGTCCGAAGTTTATCATGCAAGAAGGTTGACCACATTCTTCACCGGATCTAAATCCTTTAACCTATTGCATTTTGAAGATTTCAGAGGTTACAGTAAAGGCGTAATAACACCGAAGTTTCGACTCTCCCAAAACTTGCATTTTGCGTGAATGGGACAGATTGCCTCTTAAAATGATTCGCGCCGCAGTCGGACAGTGGCGTAACATATTATTCTTTGATAATCAATAAAAAGAGCGATCGATTAGAATAAAAGTATTTCAAGGTGCACTTTCATTTCTAATTTTCATCATACCGGTGTATTTATCATTTTCTATTTTATATCAGTAAAATGAAATGACTGAATGATTGTAGCACTATTTTGTAGCTACCCCGTAGAAAAAATCTTGATATTTGGCCGAAATTAGTAAAAATGGCTCCATCATGATTAATTATTGAATAATTAATATTTATTGTAATGCATTATAAATTCAGCTGTCAGTCAACATCCATCCGAACTATAAAAGAAAGTAAAGTAATATGTCACCTTATATGCTGTAATCCTCAGTTTTTTTTATTTTTTATTTTTTTATTTTTTTTAAGCAGCATGTTTTATTATTTCATGTAAAAAAAATCTGTTGTGATGAATGAAAAAGAAAACAGTATCTTTTAAATTAATGTAATTTCTACATAATAAATACATTTATATCATATCATATATTCTAATACGAGCAAATCTTGTGGTGGTTATATATATATATATATATATATATATATATATATGCAAAAATTATCTTAAAAACGGCTCTAACGATTTTGACGAAATTTCGTATTCTACCGTTTTGGGGCACCAGAAAATCATTGGGCTAGGTCACGTGCTCGAGAAAATTCGATTAGTGGGTCATTTTGGGTCATGGTCTAGCTAATTGTATCTAAAAAACGGTTCAAACGATTTTGACGAAATTTTGTATCCGACCATTTTCGGGCATGAGAAGTCAATTGGGCTGGGTCACACGTTCGAGAACTTTTGATTAGTGGGTCATTTTGGGGTCAACGCGGGTCAAATTAATTTTATCTAAAAAACGGCTCTAACGATTTTGATTCAATTTTGTGTCCTACGAGTTTCGAGCACGATAAAAGCATTGGGCTAGGTCGCATGTCCGAGAAAATTCGATTAGTGGGTCATTTTTGGGTCATTGTGGGTCAAGATCTAAAAAGCGGTTCAATTTACACTAAATTTTGCATTCAATGGTTTCCGGGCACGAGAAGACTGTTGGGCTAGGTCACATGTTCGAGAAAATTTCTATTAGTGGGTCATTTTGGGTCATGGTCAAGCTAATTGTATCTAAAAAACGGTCCAAACGATTTTGACGAAATTTTGTATCGACTATTTTCGGGTCATTTTGGTCATGGGTCATGATACAATATATTTGAACTCAAATTTCATTTTGACCAAGCATAGCTCGGTCTTCCCTGCTCGTTGAAATTAAACGTACGTAAGAGCACTTGCTTCTATGTTTAGAAATAAACGAAAAATTAGAAAATATATAAAATAAGTTAAAAAGAAAGAGAAAAAAAAGGAAAAAGAAAGAAAAGAAATACCTTGCATGTGCATTTGTAACGAAAATATCTAGTTCTTACTTAAAAATTGTGATAAAATATAAATATTAAATACAAAGAAAAATTAGTGTTATACGGTTAAAAGCATTATTTAATTTCATTATTGTGTTTTTTTTTTAATGTTTTTTCTTTCTTTCTTTGATCATACTTCTTTTTTTGAAAATATGGTGAAATCCACAAAACTCTTAAAAATTTTTGTATTCAGAAGCAAAAAATATGAAAGAAGCAATATATTTTTAACTAGATTATTAAGCAATTTATAACATTGCAAGACTGTATTTTATATTACAAACATTTTATTGGCTGTCAATAATGAATTATTTTCAAAAATTCATTTAAATTACTATAGAAGAGGGAAGTGTTATCATGAAAAACGTAAAATGTAATTTGATAAAAGATGCAACGTAGGGATCTATATAAGTTAGCAATTAGAAAACTTTAAACGACCTAATATCACAGCAGAAGAATCGTTAACAATAAGTGAGCCAGTTTTAGTCTATATCAGCATAAATAACATGTCTACTACTGAATCCACATATAAAACACTCTCACAAGTTATTATTTTTCTTCTACTGCTCTTTCTCAGAAAAAACCCTTACTACATTTTTTCCTGTCAGATGTATAGAAAAGTGTTCTGATGGATAAAGCGAATAGATATGTTTTCCTCCTTCAACGATGATATGTTTTTTTCCATGGTTTTTTTACCTTATATTATCAGTAAACGAAAAATATGTATTTGCAACACGTTCTACTTAACGCAAATGCACGAAAAAAATTATTATAACTTTTATGTGAAAGGAGTTTTATATAAATTTAAATGAAATAAATAACATAATAACCATTATATTGTTTATCATCAGAGAGTTATTTGAATACACAGGTTTACAGAAATATATTTTGTTGGAGATATTTAAAGATTTCTAAGAAAACTTTGAAAATAATCGGGATTTGTGCCCGAGTCTAAAAATATTAATTTCAAGTTATCGCATTCGATTAAACGGTGCTTTCATGATCTGTTGTTCCAAACGTTTTTGGTCACACTTTTCTGTTTATAATATTGATTATTTTTGTGCTACCGGTATTTAATTTTTTTAAATTTGAAGATGCTCCTAAAATTTCCGGTGTCGCGTCGGGTCGGATGACTGTTAGGTAGCTTCCAGTACAAAAAATAAAAAGCTACCTATTGCAAGCCGTCCGGAGGAAAGCAATTGCGAAAAATTTTCGTATATTTTCACCGATCATGAACTACAGATCGCAAAAACCTCCCCACGTTCAAAAGCTGATTTATATATATATACATATATATACTAGTGTGCAAAATTTAAGAAACAAACACAAAATGGTAATTTCTGAAGACGTGAGTACTCAAAAGGAAATACTATAAAGAGCAAGAATAGAAAACAGGTACTACCCTAACAGCACAGTCAGTGGGTGTGAAGTCTCCTTGGCGTCACACATGGTTACAAGTGTCACAGTCACTACGGTGAATCAAAATATGGGATCTTCCACTCGTCTCATTATTACTCTCAAATGATTGTTATAAGGTCACTCCACTGAAAAGTTACTGTGATTGTTGCTTTGTGATGGATTACTAGGTGACGTTACAATGTAGTCGCCTTGTGATTCTCACGTGACTGTTAGTTAAAGATTCAACTTTGAAGTCACTGTGAGCATTGCATTGTGATGAGTCACCAACTAATGCCACAATGAAGACGCACAGTGACTTTCAGGTGACCGACACTGTATTGTGAAGACATCATTGCGCTCCTTTGTGAAAAGTCACCAAATGATTTCATTTTCTGTCACTTGGGAACTCGTGACAGAACAGCAATCATGATAACTTTACAAAGGAGTGTCCAAATGACAGTCACATGAGAGTCACCTGGTGGCTCGTCAAAAAGCAGCAGTCATGGTGACTTCTCAGTGGAGTGATCAAATGAGAGTATAAATGAGTAGAATGAATGATATCACATTTCAGTTCATTGTACTGACTGTGACACTCCTGACCATGTGTGACGTCAAAGACACTTCGCATCGACTAGCTGTGTAGTGTAGTTTTAGTATACAATAGTTGTCGTTTGCATTCTAATAATATTATCGAAGAGATGGCCTGATCGTCACAGCGAATATTTTACTATAATAGTACATAGCGATTAAAATGAAGTTCGTTGTACCGCAAAAACATTTCAGATGCGTTTCCTGAGTAAAGAGACACAACAATAGTTCGGAGATATAATAAGAACTCATTCTGTCGAAATCAGTCCTTTATTTGAAGCGAAAAGCAGCATAACAGTAAAAGCAAACAGGTGGTCGGCTTGCTCCATAGCAAGGCAGTATTAAGAGAAGTCTTTTCACCTCTACATCTCAGCAAAAACTGATTATCTCAAATCATGACAATGTTCACAGGTCAGTGAGTATTTTACAGCAAAAAAACAATTGGCAAGATCCATTAACGCCAGCAAAAATAACCGTTAATGATGAGAAATAGATATATTTAAATTTGGCGATTAAAGAGGTGGGGGTGTAATATCACAAAGTTCACCAGTAACCTTTTTGTGGCTTTTAGGCGCTGGGAAAACCCTCTGCGATCACGAAATAGCGAGACAAAAATAACAATTTGTAAAAACATAGACTGCGGTTGTATATAAATTTTGTGTTAAACTAAAATAATTACAAGGCTAAAAGTAAATGTATTAGGATAACTAGCAGATGCTCAAAATTCAGAATTAAAAAGAAAGAAAATAATACCGGACAAAGTGCATACACACAGCGAGAAACATATTGTTCTAATATTCGAGCTGCGGTGTACATGTAAAATAAAAAGGTAAGAGATGAGAGAATAAATTGCAACTGCCTGCAAAAAGAATAAACCATTAATCTGTTAATAAATGAGACTTGATTTTAGAATAAAAAGAAAAGAGAAGAGATAACGTTTAGCAAAAGAATTAAAAATGGTTTTTTTGTTTATTAAAAATGCATATATATGGATCTATACCATAAGCTGTGCTGTTAGGATAGAAGCAATTTTCTACACTTGCTGTTTATAGAATTTCCTTTTGAGTACTCACGTGTTCAGAAATTAGCATTTTGTGTTTGCTGCTTAAGTTTTGCACACTAGTGTATGTATGTGTGTGACATTTGTCAGGCTGTAACTCTCTTATTTGTGAACCGATTTGGATGTGACTGAGAGCATGTGTACAGGACATACTGAGGTCTCGAGCGAGTTCGTTTGCCAGTTTCACCCGCGCTATCTTGTTTTAAAAAAGCAGCCATATAATTTTTTTTTTACTTTTTAAAAATTCAAAAACATGCCCAAAAAATTATAAATTTCAAACTCTGTTTCCATTAAGTGTTAGATCTTGATACAAGGATTCCTAAGCATTCTTTGTTTTGGCATTATCTTAAAAAATGGCTGAGATATGACAGTTTGAAGTTCTAGGATGGCTGACATTTCGAAACAATCTGATTTTTATTATGCTGTAACTCTCGTATTTATGAAATGATGCGAATGTGACTGGGCATACGTGTACAGAATGCAACAAGATTTTAATCAAGTTCGTTGCCAAACGTCATCCGCCATTTTGTATTAAAATAGCAGCCACTTAAAAAAAATTTTGATTTTTTAAAATTGAAAAAGATGTACTAAAAATTTTAGAAATTAAAAATGATTTTTCAATTGAGGGTTTCAATTTAGTGCAAGGTTTCCGGCGAAGTTCTCATTCAAATTCAGTCTTAGCGAAAACTGGAATTGAATCTTCTATAATCGTTTCTTCTATTCCAAGCATTTTCTCTTCGCGTGTTAGCGTAAAATTAGGAGTAAAAACAAGGAATATGGAAGCTATTTCTTTCTACCAATACAATCCGGGAAGAGTTTTTCGTTTGAAACATAAAAGTTCTAACAAATTTGTAACAACAGTTCACGAAAGTCGAATCATTTAATCCAGTGCGATAATTTATAATTAATTTTTCTACACACGGGCAAAAATGTTGATTATTTTCAAAGTTTACTACCTAAGGAAACATAATTTCATTTGTGAAATGTCTTTCCCAATCATACGCATAAAACTATATATTCGTATAAGTTAGCGTCAAATTCTCGCCAGGCTTGGTGATACTTGGCAAAGTATCATCAAAATTTGGCTGTCAAAAATAAATCCTCATAAATGAATTCAATTTGGCTATAGCTTCTGTATTAACGAATCTCCTCTTATCGGGTTTTTTCCGTTTTAGCTTGGTGTTTCTGAGTAAGAATTGATAAAGTTTTAAAATGAAGATATAGGAAAGCGACCTTTTCCTCCCAGTACAGGCCAGAAGATTTTTTTTTTAATTAGGATATTTTCACTTTCGGAACTGGTTCTGAAATATAAAGTGACCTCATAAAAGTCACTGCAACCAAAATCGAAAAAGTGAAAAGGTCTCGTTTAGAGATCCACCTCAGGTAGCCTACATGCAAAAAAGAAAAAAATATATATACATATTGAAATGCAAATTTGAAAAGACATATTGCATAGATTTAACATTAGCTTGAAAGTGTTTTTAGCGTGACTAGCGTAAGCTCTTAAGATAAAATTATACTTCACGAACATTTTTGTTTCAAAGTGTCTTGATAAATTAAACTACTCTCTATTGAATGCATAATCATATAGATTGATTTTATTGTATAACATAAAAGATAGACGGTAGAGCTTAATTTAAATGCAAATTTGATTGATCTATAAAACATTAAAATTACGCTAGAAAATAAAATTATAAGTGTTGAATTCATTCGCAGTCTTCCTAATGTTCTGATATCAGTTGACAAGCAGAACAAATAAATCTAATTCTTCAGAAGGACCTAATATATAATTTTTCTTCATGGTAATTTTTCTTCAAAGTATACTCAATAAATTATTCAGATCACTTGCGACATTATTTGTCATGGATTGATTTTACGGTATAACTTCAAAGAATGTATAACTTAATTTGAAAGCAAATTTTATTGATTTATACAGAATTTAAATGATTCTCAAAGTTAAAACATTTCTGTTTATTCGTAGTTTTCCGTTTAAAGATCATACTGAAAATGTAGATGACTCTTCTGTGTGATTCATAAGTAAATTATGGTCAGGATACAAATTAAGAGGAAAATCTCAGTTAGTTTATTCGGAACACAAGATGAGGCGACTAAGCTATCAAGTAGTCATTAAAGCACTTAAAGTTTCTTTAACACTATCTAAATCTACCTATCTACTTAATTCAATCTATTTGAACTAAAACTTGAGACAACAACATAAATTTTTACTTTACTAATAACGAGTTTTGTCAGCCCAAAATGACTTTATTCTAATACGATAATCTCGGGTGATATGTAGAATTTCCAATGCAAAATCAACCTGCTATAACGAAACACATACGTGTTTAAAAAAAGTCCATTTAAAACTGGTATCTATGTAATTAAGGAATAACAAACATGTTCAGAAGTATAAACTTCACGAGAAGAGATGAATGGCTAATATTAGCTCTGTGACAGAGAGTATTTTGCAGCACATTCGTGGTGTTGTTCGCAGAGGTATCTTACTGAATTAATGCCGATCAAATGTTTGAGCAAGAGCTTGACTGCCTTGCATAAAGATCGTTCAGTAACATCCTGAGCAAGTCAGTCTAAGCTGAGCATCAATCATGTGTATTCCCATTGTTTTTGAACCATTTTGCGGTCATTGACAAAAGAAAGAGGAGTTTCAACAAAAGAAAGAGGAGTTTCAACAAACGAAAGAGGAGTTGATAATCTGTCATACCCATTCACTGCTTGATCGCTGAACTTTTGATAGGCTAAGAAAGTCATAACAGATAAAAGAGCCCGATGTACCACATTAGAGATGGCGACAGACAAGAACGCTGTCTGTTTGGTTCTTAAGTCTGTAACTGACTCACTGATGAAGTACGTATTTCTTAATTACAGTTTCCTTTCCAGCCGTAAATCGCTTCGAAGATCTGCCGAAGGTGGAAAAATATTTCAGCAGCGTTAATTCATAAGGCGTTTCTCGAATATACATATACTATATATATTTCCCCTTTCAACAACTCGAAACATTCTGACACATTTTTAGACATAAAAGCATGAAAATTGCATTCATGACTGTAGAAGTGATTTGTAATAGAACAGTTTTTTCATTTTCCTATAAATGAACTAGAACTTGAATTATATGCGATTGTTGTCTCATGCAGCAGTTTATTTTTTTTCCAACGCTATCGCGTCCGACAATTCAGTTTAAAACGCCAACTTTGACAGAATTTTCTGAAAGATCTTCTACCTTTTCCAAAAAACGAAAAAAAAAAAAAACAGTTCGATTTCATAGTTTTTGAATATGAGCATCTGCCATTTTAATACGTTTGCGAACAAAAATGAATTGAAAATGCGCCAGAAAGTAGCCCGTTTGGATTTGAGAACAGCTTTTAAGGAAATGTAGTACAATTTCCAGTATGACTTCTTTCAGCTATTTCAGTTCATTTAGAAATAAGCACACGCGCCGGAACTCCGGAGAGCGTTATTCAAAAACATCGCTGAAATACTGAATCTTCAGTCTTAAATACCAGTCTTAGAGATCACGTAACAGACTATATTTGCACACATTCTCTGAAACGATCTCTTCAATTGTGACAATCATACAACATCTTATTATTGGCGAACCTATAAGGAAAAAATGTCTTCTACGCACATACATTTAGATTTGAACACGTCTCATTAATGTCGCCAGGTGCAGTATGTCAAAATGCGGGAAAAGGAATTAAAAGAAAGCTAGTCGATAGCTTCTCAATCGAGACATATGTAAATATAACTTAGTTTTTTTTATTATATTAAATTTATATGAATTACACAATCCCTAAAGCACACTTAGAAGTTCGTTAAACCAAGTTACTCTTTGCAGTAATTAAATATTTTTACGTCAATCAGTCTTCTCAAATGATACTTACTCAACGAATATTTAAGAACATAATATTTTGGTAGCTGCAGTATATCGGGAATACTCGAACTTTTAATAACACATAGAGACAGGTCTTCTTACTAATTATGAGCATCACGATAAATAAGACTAATAAAATCTGATAGACATTTTAATTGGTGCAAAATAATTAATTTTAGAATGTTTAAGCAACTTTAAATGGCTCTTTAGGGTTTTGTATGTTTGATTCAATTCACTTATTAAGATTAGTTTAGCAACCTTACAGTTAACATGCATTAAGAAAGTATATTCCTGAAGGGACTAACCCTTTTTAACGCTTTATAACAAAGTCGAAAAGTGTTTAAGCATTCGGTTTGTCTCTCTGTCCGTGTTCTAACTCTCGTAAATATACTTGGATTGCAATGTGATTTTTACATGTTATTTAGGTTTAGTATAGAATGTTCGGTATCGGAAATGAGGATTGCTGCATGTATAGTTCGTTTACAGAGACACACAAAAGAATTCTGTTACATTATGGTTTATGGGGAAACTGCATTTTAATGATGTTACGATATTTAAAACATAATGAGATTAATTTACATCACTAATGTGGACTACAACAGACTTTCACAGGAGTATTGAATAAGTAGCATTTATAATTCGTTTACAGTACCGCACAAAAGAGAATTTTATTACATTATTATGTATCGGGAAAAATCAGTTGCAGTGCATTTAATGATGTTATGATAGTTCAAACATAGTGGAATTAAAAAGGATAACAGATGTCCACTACAACATGTTTTCCCGTTTTCTATTGTCCCATTTGGTTCTCTGTGCTCTAACTAGAGTAAATATACTTGGATTGACATGTAATTGATATATGATATTTACCATGGCATGTTCAAAATTAAAAAGGACGTATTTAACATTTTTTAAGGCTGGCTATGACAAATAATTGCTGGAAGTGAGTTTTTCGTTGTAGTATCAATTTAAACTTATCTAATGTTTTGTGTATAGCGTCTGGTCTATAAATTCTATAGATCATATACACAGCTGCGCGAAATAATTTGCGTACATTAACGAATATGGACAGCAATTGCTGAGAAGGTATTTTTACTGAGCTGCGAGTGTTTTAACTTGCTTTTTTAGATGTCGCATTTTATTGTATGAAAAAGTTAAATTTCTTATTAATATTCTGTTAGTGTTGGAAAGTGTTTCGTAATTTATACCTGGTGCCTGATGACTCGTTTTTACTTTTTTAAAAATCACATTAGAACAGGATTGCGATGATGCAATTTATTTTACTCATAAATGATGTTTACGTCTCTTTCGAATGTGCTGTCCGTATCAACAAACTGTTACAGAAATTCCACATAAAATTACGGAGATCAAGTATTTAAAATACAAAGAGTTTTACTTCAGCTTTCGTAACATTTTCAGGATTTTAGGAACTAAATATAAAAAAAAAGTGATAGCATGATGAATTAAAATAAAAAAAAGGTTATTGTGCAGTCTGAAAAATTGAAAGATTTCGCGTCCTGCTTAATGACTTCACGGGACGTTTATTCTAACCCCTAAAAATCTGGACGTCCCAGATAAATCGAGACACCTGGCACAACTACGTCCCATTTACACACACACACACACACACACACAAAAAAAAAAAAAAAAAAAAAAAAAAAAAAAAAAAAAAAAAAAACAGTTCGAGTTTTACGAATACTAACTTAAAAAAAATGACGATATTTTCCAAAATGCTTAGCCGTTAATGGGGATTTTAAGTTCTAATAACGAATAAGGAATGCATTTTATATATGTAAAATTTTCACTATTAAAGTTGATAATAAAGAAAGTTTTTAATTTTATCTTTAACGTTTTCGTTTAAATATATATATTTTTTCTTTATGGTTGTACTATGATATATAATTTCTAAATTTAAAGATTTTTTTTGTAGAATTTCTTCTTATTTTTTGGAATGAATTCTTTCAAGTGTAAAAAAACAAAAAAAAATCGTTAAAACAAAGTGCTATTTTAAGCCTCGTTTAAAAAAAAAGTATTTATCAGATTTTCTTTATATCATCAGCAAATTTCTCATCCTTTTATGATTATAATTTTTTATGAATTTTTAAAGAAAATTCTAAAAGAAATTAAATCTATTTATTTCTTTTTCAATCTCTCAAATAACAATTCGTTGAAAAATACATTTTGCTATTTTCTTGAGGAGTTTAAAAAATGTGTAATGTATAATTATGAATTCAAAAAAGTTTTTTTCTCATCGTAAAAATACCTCTTTTTTTTTCAATTATAATAACAGAATTTAATTTTTCTATTTTGCACGACTTTACTACAAATGAAAAAAAAATATGTATTTCCATATGTCTGAATCTCTAAAACTTTTGATATTTTAGAGAAATGTATGCAAGCCCATGATTGGGGGTTTAGCAGAAGATTCAAAATATGAGCTTTTTAAAATCGTTAGAAAGTAGTAGTCTTGTTAAAATTAATAAAATACAAACAATTTTCAGGAAAATAAAAATGCTGCTATAAAATTAACAAAACTAAAATCACTTTGTCTTTTTTCTCCCCAATCATAAGTAAATAAAACATTTGAGTGGGAATGTCAAATATGAATTCTTTAAATAGAAATTGATACTGAAAGACATTTTCTTTAGCTGGATATACAGGGTGTACGAGAATAGACCGATTATTTAAAAAATGTGATAAAAGAGAACGGGGACAGCTATGAAAGACTTTTTTGTAGGAGATTAAGGGTGTATTCAAATCCAAACTGCTTATTTTGAGACACATTTGTAAATTCATTTTTCCTCTAAAATGCATCCAATTGGCAGGTTCTCTTATTCAGAAACTTTATAATGTCCGTATTGTCTCGATTTTTTGATAAAGGCAGAATATATTTCAAAAAATGCTGTCAAAGTGGACATTTTGAACCGAATTTCGAGAAGCAATAGCGCTGGAAACAAAAAAAAAAAATTATCGTACTGTGAAAATAATTGTCTGTAAATCAATTTCTAATTAATTGAACGAAAAATAAAAACATGGGACCCTTATAAATGTCTTTATAAATCACGCCACCAAGTTTCCTGTTGTTACTTATAAAAATGAGTCTGAGAATGTGTCTCAAAATTTTGAGTTGTTGAGCGTTAAAAATATTTTTTTTGAATACCGCCTTAATGTCAAGAATTTCTAAAGAACGTTTCTTGTTTTAGTTCCAAATGTTATCAACAGGTGATTTACAAAGTGTAAGAATGCTCAAACTTACGTATAAAGATGGCTCAAAGATCATTAAATGTTTACCTTTCATTCAGTTTAGGTGGCTGAAGTGCAAAAATCAGGGGTTTAGGTTTGAAGTTCTTAAATGTTTTCACATTTTCTAGGTGTTTCATTCATTGCAGCCCCATCTGTCGATGACATTTGGTACGAAAGTAAGAAAAAAATACAAAATAACTTCCTGTTTTCGCATATTAATTTCCTACAAGTGTAACTTAAATTGATGTGACCGTTTGTATGCAATTCTATTTTAAAAACTGTTAGCCCATTTTAGGTCATCCTGAGTGAGTTGGTTTGCTCAGTCAGTTCTAACTTACGAAATGGGGCATGTGTAAAATCGGAAATTTTAAGACAATTTGTACCATGAAATAGACTACAAAAATTAAAAAATATATACAAAGTTTAATTGTGAGATTCTTGGAAATATATACTGTGAAATGGTGCCTGCAAGTAAAGTTTAAAGTAGGTGGTTGATAAAGATCTTGCCAATTTAGTAAATCTATTAGGTTGGTTCAAAAGTGGGCAGCATTTATTTTTTTTCTCTCTTTCAGATGAATATCAGAAAGAAATGAATTGATAAAAAATGTTTCTCCACAACACAATAACCGCTGAAGTTTCCTCCCCCTACTATAATTGTGTACATCTATCATATTTCGCGCGACGTCTTTTCATCGATTGAAAGCAATTATTAACTAGGTTTCTTAAAAAAGTTTATACTTTAATCAAAACTACGCATGAATGTAAAATGTGTATTCGTAATTCATCATATTAAACTTTATTTAAAGTCTATTTAAATTAAATATAAACAGTTGTGTTAAGATGTTTTTAACATTCCATTCCAAAATTACACATAATTATGAAATAATTATGGTAAAATATCTTTCTTCACGTTTAGTTAATGAGTTTTCTTAAGCTGCTGTTCTATATTCCGATTTTCTGCTTTTATTTACATCGTTTGCGCGTGAGTCTAAGAAGAAAACTAAATGGAAGCATAAGATAGATGAGAACCTAATATTGAACTTACGAGAAATAGATTTTTAACAGTTTTATTTGAAAATGCGTTATTGAAAGTATTTGTACGAAATTTTAAGTTCTGGGATTCTTTTAAAATTTTTTATATCGCAATAACTATAGTTTGAGAAAGAGTATTTAAGTGTGAACCTGTGAACACAAGCATTTTTAGCAGGCAAAACTAAATTAACAGAAAAACAAAAGGATAAAGACTTATTGATATTTTTCCCATTAAAACCATGGCATCAAATTTTGGTACAATATCACCAAGGAAGAAGCGTTTTTTCCCAAATAATTCAATTTTATTTTTTTCAACTTCTTTTATCATGTTAATGTGCACCTCAACAACGTATATAAATTTTACAAAGTGTATTTCAGATAATTATTGCCTGTAAACAGTAATTCAATCGAGTCCTTTTGTGTATCCCTATACATTAACATTAAATGCAAAACACACCATTTTCTACAAAAAACATCTTGCAGTGCACATCAATAATACATATAAATTTCGTAATGTTTGAGGTAGCACAACATCGTTAAGAAAATTTCAAATAATTGTTATCCATAGACCATAATGTATCCCAATTATTTTGAAAGTCACTGTAAATGAACTACAAATGCTGCACACTTTATTTTCAAATAGAAACTATGTATAAGAAAGTATCTGTAGGAAACTGCCTAATAGAAACCTACCTAACATATATCAATATCGTGGCAATGCAAGCATATTTACGAAAGAGTGCTGCAGACGGCCAGACAGACTGACGACATGAAGTCATAAACACTTTTAACTGTGTTGAAAAGTGTCAAAAAAGGCGTCATGTTTTTAAGAATATCATTAGAAATGTTTTCCTTGAAAGACGTTTAAAGAAAATCATCATGTGGAAGTAATAGCTTAAAAACACCTTACTCTATCAGTAAATTTGGTGTATCTTTGTAAAACAAGTGTGTAAGTGTGATCGAAGATCGCACAAAGGGTTTCGTTTAATATTCCTTTGAAAACATTTTATACTTTCTTTAATAAATCCAAATAAATTTCATTCCCTCTCCCGCCCCCTCCCCCCCAAAAAAAAGTAATGTTTTTTATAAAGTAAAAATTTACCGGTCTATTTTTTCATTTTTTAGAATATCTGAACGAAACTCTAAAAAAGAGTTAATTGTATTTTGTTTAATGTTTCACACCAAAAGTTTACACCAAACGTTTTCACATGACAACTATAACGTTTTCCTTAAAAGTATATTCCGTATTTTACGTATTTCCCTAATCTAATATTTAAATCATGTTTTTTTTTATTGCATGATATAAGCAAAAATATCGCTTATATTTAAAGTATATTGTATAATTTTAATATTCACATTAAATGCATATTTGTCTCAGAATATTCTGTTTTGAATGCATTTGTAAAGACTTTATTAAAATGTCAAAATAAAATATTTGAAATAATATTTCAGTCGGAAGTTTCCATTTAAAATGACTCTTCCTAGATAATGCTAAATTTAGACTTTTAAAAAATATAAAATTTTATTGTTTTAATTTTTGATTTTTTAGCCAAAATTACTACATATAAATTAATGGCAATTTTTGCTAAGGGATAGAAATGCATTTTAAAAAGTGTCTAAAAGTGTCGTTACCATGTTCCTGTAACAATAAATGCAAAAAATTTTGGTAATGATCCTATTTTTAAAGTTAAGACTATTTTTAGACTAGACTACATCATTTGAAAGTTTATGGTATAGTTATTTTGGAAGCATTAACAAACTATTTTATGATTCGTTCAGAAAAGTTAAATTATTAAAAATATATTTCAGCATAATTAACTTGGTAATGACAAATAGTGAATGCATTGACAAGAATTTAGAATAGGAGGAATGAAAAGAAGTAGTATGTGCATGATTAATCGAAAATAGACATTACTGTTTGTAATAACATGTGGAACAGTACCGTCTGAGAATGATATTATATGAAAACGCCACGTAGAGAGCTGAATGAAAAATTATTGTGTACCATGATAATGACAATTGCCTTTAGGGACAGTCATAACTAAGGATAATTAATAGAAATGTTTTGTCTAAGTGTTTAGAAGTAAATAAAAAATGAAGAAATGAAATATACTCAGATAGTTGTTTTCTTTGTTTTAAAGCTTTCCACACAATTCTTAATAAACAAATCTTCAATAAATAAATGTGAAGTTTAGAAAAAGCCATGGTAATGAAATTTACAACTTATAAAAATTATAAATAAATAAATATTAAACCTACAACTTTTTTTCATATTGAAACTAGTGTACAATGTAGTGCTTGAAAGGAAATGTCAAAAAATTTATACATTCATGGCTGATTTTCTTAAGTAGCATCTTTTAGACAAGTTCATAAAATTTACCATTATCTGAAAATGATACACAAAAAATGAAGCAAACTTAATGCTTTGTCAGAAATATTCTCTTCTGACAAGATCTTTAGAATTCCAATAATGAAACATCAAAATGCTTTTCGTGTACTTTAAGCTTTTTAAAATAAAACATGAAACATTGTTACTAAGCATAAATTAATCTTAATATTTTTCTTTAGCTTGTTTTTTTTTTTAACTGTCTCTTAGTTTATGTTATCTCCACTAAATATCTAAAATTTGAATTTTTCCTCTTAAAATTTACTGTTTCGTGTTTGTATACATTTCTTTTAACTAAACAGAAAAAAATATAGCAGGAAATAAAAACACGTTTTGATTTAAACAAATTAACAGCTTCAGCTTAAATTTTAAGCTTTGTTCTGAAAAAGACAGATTTCCTCAATTTCTTGAGTTTCTCATACATTTTGGGAAGATATGTCTTGGTTTTATAAAATCTAATTTAAAATGCATACGTAAAAGAACCAGAATTTTATTTTTTCATAGAAATTTAAAAACACATATTTAAGAGACGGTTTAGAATTTGTTTTAAAGTTTTTAAAAAGTAGTATATACTTATGTATTGGATACATTTTTTGTAATCTTGAAAGTTCTCACGCTCCAGGTGTAATGAATGCAACTTTAATTTTTTTCTTGAATATATTATTTTACACTTTACTACATATGTAAAAAGTTCTAGATAAGTTTCTAGATGCCTTAAGATTTCTGCATTTATAATTTTATGAGTCAAAATATCTAAATTCTGTACTGTGAATCTTAAAAAAATTATCGCCAAATACGGATGCAGGAGTTAAATTTCGTCACGTTGTGCTTCATGAATGTGTTTTAGTGCTGGTTGTTTAGGCAATGGTTATGAATAACATGGCGAAAAATATTTTGAAAGCTTGACGGCTACTTTACATCATTGAAAATTGAACTAATTAAGTTTCATATACTCATCTAAAAGTGCAATCTAGCTTGAAAAGAAATATATTTTAGTAAGAGGATTTATTTTTTACACTTTTTTATTTAACGGTTTATGAATAACATGACGAAAAATATTTTGGAAGCTTGACGGCTACATTTCATCATTAAAAATTGAACTAATTAAGTTTCATATAGGCTTCTAAAAATGCAATCTAGCTTCTAAAAAATATATATATTTTAGTAAGAGGATTTATTTTTTTTTTACACTCATTTAATTAACCGTTTATGAATAACATGACGAAAAATATTTTGGAAGCTTGACGACTACTTTTCATCATTGAAAATTGAACTAATTAAGTTTCATATACTCATCTAAAAATGCAATATAGCTTCTAAAGAAATATATTCTAGTAAATGGATTTCTTTTTTTACACTCTTTTACTTAACGGTTTATGAATAACATGACGAAAAATATTTTGGAAGCTTGACGACTACTTTTCATCATTGAAAATTGAACTAATTAAGTTTCATATACTCATCTAAAAATGCAATATAGCTTCTAAAGAAATATATTCTAGTAAATGGATTTCTTTTTTTACACTCTTTTACTTAACGGTTTATGAATAACATGACGAAAAAAATTTTGGAAGCTTGACGACTACTTTTCATCATTGAAAATTGAACTAATTAAGTTTCATATACTCATCTAAAAATGCAATCTAGCTTCTAAAGAAATATATTCTAGTAAATGGATTTCTTGTTTTACACTCTTTTACTTAACGGTTTATGAATAACATGGCGAAAAATATTTTGGAAGCTTGACGACTACTTTTCATCATTGAAAATTGAACTAATTAAGTTTCATATACTCATCTAAAAATGCAATCTAGCTTCTAAAGAAATATATTCTAGTAAATGGATTTCTTTTTTTACACTCTTTTACTTAACGGTTTATGAATAACATGACGAAAAATATTTTGGAAGCTTGACGACTACTTTTCATCATTGAAAATTGAACTAATTAAGTTTCATATAGTCATCTGTAAATGCAATCTAGCTTCTAAATAAATATACGAATTTCTTACTATGTCAATATAATTTAATCAATATAATTTATAAATATCAATATAATTTATAATTTTTATTATGTCAATATAATTTATTCATTTCTCTCTTTTGATTTAGTTAAACGTTTTATTAAAAGTACAATGCACATTTGAATTTGTTAAAAATAACGGCATGCTTTGCTAATTTCAATGAACATAGCCTATAAGATCAAAGCTAATTATTGATCAATGTTAATTCATCTTTCGTGTCTTTCAATAATACATTTCGTTATGCAAATTCGGATGAGACGGTTTATTGTATCCCAATCCCCAATGGAATAAATGCATTTTTAGGTAACCGTGACATTTTCTGCATTTTCTGTCTCAGCATTCGAAATAAAAGAATTTGCGGATAATGCTTTCTGCAATAATTAACCTCCAAATAAGATACACAAAAGTACAAAGATGAAAATAGTAAGGAAACATTTCCTTTGATATTTCGTGAATAGAATTCAAGAAAAGATATTATTTCCACAGAGATTTGAGATAAATACAGAGAAAAGGAAATGTGACATGAATAATAAGCAATATTTAAAACTAATTACTGTCTTTTTCGTCTGTCTCTTCTTTTTTTATTTATTCCTTTTATCACATATGTTCAATATATGCTAAATTCATCAAAAAATTATTCTTTAAGAACCACCATTTTGTTTCCTTTATATTTTGAAAAATCTACACAGTAGAAAAAGACAAATATCCCTAAATCGAGGAAAATATAATATAACCACGAACGAAACTATACAATAACCTCTTCCAAGTTATCCACGATTAAGAAAAGCTTTCTTTATATTTTGTAACCCCAGAAACAAATTATTTTTCAAATTTTGAAGAGACATTCATAAAATCTATGTTTCTTTTGCTGCCGCTGAGTTTCGGAAACGTTTTCAAGTAAGTTTATATAGTGTATCAATCAGTTTTTTCTACTTAGAAAATAGATTTTTTCGACTCTATCCATTCTCAAGTAAATATTTTCATGTTCAAGAAACATTTTTACAGACAAACATGATAAATTAACAGCATTAACATTAACATTAAAATTAAAATTAATATTATTATGTTATTATTGCATGTATAACTTCAGTTACGCAGCTGGAAATGTTTATTTGAGAATTCATAGCATCTTAAAACATGAACGAAAAATCATGCGTCAAGCATAGATTATGTAACACTTTCCAACGCTTCCAAAATAATTTTACAAATCATACCGTTTAATAAGCGGAAAGATGACATCTAAGTAAACAATTTGGAAAACGCATAACATATTTAAAAACATAATTTCAAGAATTTCCAACGTATACAATATTCGGAAAAATATCCGAATACTTTTATTCAGCCCTGTATATGATCTACAGATTTGTATATATACTACATAGGATGCTAATTTTTAGTTCAGTTAAGAAACGCGTAGCAAAGTTTAAAATTCTCCTTCTGGAGTTTCTGTCCATAAACGGAAATGTGTTCGCGAACTTTTGTGCTTCCCTGTATAGGATCTACAGAATTTATACACACCACGTAATAAACAAAAAAGTGAGTTAAATTTAAAATCGCGTTCAGCAACTTAAAACGCACTTCCAGGAATTATTGTTAACAGACAGTAGAGAATTCTTTTGTGTGTCCCTGTCAATGAACGATGACTGCTATACACACAATATTCTGTAGTAAGCCTCTTGTACTGCACCTTAGTGATATATATAAATTTCGATGCGTTTAAAATAGTGAAACATTATTTAAATAAACCGCAGACGATTTTTCTCCATAGACGTAATGTAACGGAATTCTTTTGACTGTCCCTGTAAAGTAACTATAAGTGCTATGCACACCCTATTCCATATTAAGCTTCTTGTAATACACCTTAGTGATATATATCAATTACAATGTGTTTGCAACTGTGTAACATCATTAAAATAAACCGCAAATTATTTTTCCCCATAGACCGTCATGTAACGGATTTCTTTTGAGTGTCCCTGTAAAAAAACTATACGTTCTACACACTTTAGTTGAAATAGGGAACGTTCTATAGATAACGACAATAACATATAAAAATTGTAAGGCAATCCGAGCATATTTACGGGAGTTAGAGCACGGACAGACGGCAGACGGCCAGGCAAACCTAATTCATAAACACTTTTCAACTAGGTTGGAAAGTGTTAAAAACGATATTCTGGTTTGCGAAAACTAAATAATACACTATAAACTATTCAGTAGGAATCAGCTGGAGAATCTTTGTTTTTATAAATACTTCTTAAAATATCGAAAAAATGTCGATTTTATAAGTTTCTAAAGATAAATAACCCATTTAGGAATCATGGGTGATTCGGAAGAGGTTATTTTATATTTTCGTTGATTAAGGGTGTATTCAAATCCAAACTGCTTATTTTGAGACACATTTGTAAATTCATTTTTGCTCTAAAATGCATCCAATTTTCAGGTTCTCTTATTCAGAAACTTTATAATGTCCCCACTGTCTCGATATTTTTATAAAAGCAGAATATATTTCAAAAAATGCTGTCAAAGTGGACATTTTAAACCGAATTTCCCGAAGCGATAGCGCTGGAAAAAAAAAAAAAATGTTCGTACTGTGACAATAATTGTCTGTAAATCAATTTCTAATTAATTGAACGACAAATAAAAACATGGGGCTCTTATAAATGTCTTTATAAATCACGCCGCCAAGTTTCCTGCTGTTACTTTTAACAAGAACGAAAAATCATGCGTCAAGCATAGATTATGTAGCACTTTCCAACGCTTCCAAAATAATTTTACAAATCATACCGTTTAATAAGCTAAAAGATAACTTCTAAGTAAACAATTTGGAAAACGCATAACATATTTAAAAACATAATTTCAGGAATTTCCAACATATACAATATTCTGAAAAATATCCGAATACTTTTATTCAGCCCTGTATGGGATCTATAGAATTGTATATATACTACATAGGATGCTAAATTTTAGTTCAGTTAGGAAACGCGTAGCACAGTTTAAAATTCTCCGTCTGGAGTTTGTCAATAAACAGAAATGTGTTCGCGAACTTTTGTGCTGCCCTGTATAGGATCTACAGAATTTATACACATCACGTAATAGACAAAAAGCAAGTTAACATTAAAATCGCGTTAAGTAACTTAAAACGCACTTCCAGGAATTATTGTTAACAGACAGTAGAGAATTCTTTTGTGTGTCCCTGTAAATGAACGATGACTGCTATATACACAATATTCTGTTGTAAGCCTCTTGTAATGAACTTTATATAAATTTCAATGCGTTTAAAATAGGGAAACATTAATTAAATAAACCGCAGACGATTTTTCTCCATAGACGTAATGTAACGGAATTATTTTGACTGTCCCTGTAAAGTAAGTATAAGTGCTATGCACACCCTATTCCATATTAAGCTTCTTCTAATGCACCTTAGTGATATATATAAATTACAATGCGTTTAAAATAGTGAAACATTATTTAAATAAACCGCAAATGATTTTTCCCCAGAGACCGCAATGTAACGGAATTCTTTTGAGTGTCCCCGTAAAAAAACTATAAGTGCTACACACTTCCGTTGAAATAGGGAACATGCTATAGATAACGACAATAACATATAAAAATTGCAGAGCAATCCGAGCATATTTACGGGAGTTAGAGCACGGACAGACGGCAGAAGGCCATCCGGCCATACGGCCAGACAAACCGAAGTCATAAGCACTTTTCAACTAGGTTGGAAAGTGCTAAAAATGAGTCTGAAAATGTGTCTCAAAATTTTGAGTTGTTGAGCGTGGAAAAATATTTTTTTTTTAATACCGCCTTAAGAAAAATTTGTTCTTTTTTACAGTGTATTGTTGCGAGAAAAAAAAATCATTAGCTTTGCAATTTTACTTTTAAGGCCCTCACTGCTCCGTTTTGGAAATTGTACGTTAAAAGTGACCAATGAATGAGGCGCGTTCGAACTATAACTAGTTTCACAGTGTAAAAACAATCATCGTTATTATTTCAGTGAAATGAATTATACCGTCTGTTATGAGCGAAATGACCTTGCTTTTTGTTTCTCTTATTCGTAGGCTACGTTTAAAGATGCGATTTTTTTCTTTGACACCAGACAGCGCGGCAAAATTCACCGTGGAAATCTTGCTTTGTGAATGGTTATCTCTATGGTTTAATATTTCTAAGCTCACGATGAATGAATCTCCTGTGTTTATTTGCTTTATTGTGTTGAGATTGGGCTGTCAACCTAATTTTAACTGAAGTTATCTCAGATTCTATACATTTTTAATGTAACTCATCTCTCAAACAAACAGGTTTTTTGAACGATCTTTCTAAAAATGCAATTTTTATGCAATTTTGTTCGAAAAAATAATTTTGAATAAAAATGGCTGCCTGGCATATGAAAAAAGAAGTGGTTAGCCCGTATTTGTTTTCTACAGTCCCATGACTTGCTCTTTTATTATAAAAATTACGGATAGGATTTAATAGAATGAAGAAAACTTTTATTAATACATTTTTAAGTTTTGATTCGATTTTCATACAATTTGAAATGACTCGACAAAATTCTGCAACAATTATATGTAGTAAATTTCAAACCATTCGGTTGGGTAATTTTTGCAGTGCTATATGCAGACGGACGGACAGACGGATGGACCAGACGACGACTATAGGTGCTACCTATTTATATGATTATAAACGCACATAATAATGAAAAATTAAACATATGTATAATCCATCAAGTTTTTTTTTTCTTAATAATTTTTTATGCAACGTTTTTATATTTACAAAGTTTATGTGAAAATAAGATAATGGGCCAATTATTTACTGCTATGTAAAGTAATAAAATAGTGAAGTTTCGTTTGTTTTTGCTGGGTGTTTGAAAATTGTATAAAGCTATTTTTGTAATCTGTGGTTTAAAAAAAGTTAGAATTATTTTGTACTTTTGAATAAAAAAGTTCTATCAACATGTATTCACAAGCTTTTAATTTAGCTTTTAATTTTTTTGTAGCTACAAAATACTGTTACACTGAAAAAAAATTAGTTTTAATTGTTTGGTAAATCAATTTATCTCTCTATTTCTGTGATTGACAATTTTGTATCAGTATAGACGATTTTTTTATAAAGCAAAAGTTTATAATTATTTTAAAGATGAAAGCCAAAAGTATGATTGTTAAACAGCTCTTTGAACATGGATTTTCTGCAGGTAAAATCTTTAAGCAAATGCAATGTCTGAGTCATAGGACATTTATACATAGAACTATAAACCGATTATTGGGTGCTAGAGCTGGAAAGATCGAACTAGGTCAAAATAATTCGTGAAAATATACGAAGAAACCTATAACGTTCTGCAAATAAATTGGCTGCAGGAGAGAACGCCATCCCTAGAACTATGGAAGTTATAAGATTACTATAGTTAAATTTTAAGTTTCAGACATTTTAAAATAAAAGATGCACATAATGCTACAGATTAAAAATGATAAGGTAGACGTTTCGGAAGAAAATTGATCCTTGAGCAGTACTATTACAACGTAAAATCAAATGAGGATGATGAAGGATGAGTCTTCATCCGAAACGTCTACCTATTGTTTTTAATATGTATTATGTGTGCTTTTTAATTTAAAATGTCTGAAATGTAATTATAGTTATCTTTGAATATTGTATTATTCAGACGTAATGTTTTCTTATCTTATATGCAAGTTATCATAACCGAAGACGTTGGTTTTTGGCCTTATCGCAAAAGAAAAGTTCAAGGTTTAACTACAACACAAATAATAAAAAGGTTACATAGATGTAAGAAATTGCTAAAACGACATATAGCAAAAAATTTGACAGACTAATATTTTATGATGAGAAGATATTTTGCACTGAGTAATGTTATAAAGCTAAAAATGACAAACGCCTTCTAACTGTTAAAAGCTTTCAGAACAAGAATACTGTTCTGGTTTGAACTGCAGTTTTAAAGAATGAAAATTTGTCTTTGAAATTGATCGATAAAGTGTAAAAATAAATACGGAATGATACAAACAAGACATATTGCTTAAACATTTATTGACACATCCCAGAAAGAATTGAACATGAACATTTCAGCAAGGTTCTGCACCTTCACACCGAGCCAAATCAAGATAGGTCATTGTCTGAAGTTTATCATGCAAGAAAATTGGCCATCTTCTTCGGATCTAAATCCTTTAACCTATTGCATTTGGGAGAATTTTAGAGGCTAAACAACACAGATGTTTGGACTTTTTCAATGCTTCCGTATTGCTTCCATATACTGTAATCCTAGTTTTTTTAGGTAGCTTTCAATACAAAAAAGTATAAAGCTACCTATTGTAGTCGTTCGGAGGAAAGCAGTTCCGGAAAATTTCGATATATTTTCACCGATCATGACCCCCAGACCCCAAAACCACCCTCCGTTCAAATATTGATTTATATATATATATATATATATATATATATATATATATATATATATATATATATATATATATATATATATATATATTTTTTTATTAATTTTTCCATCTTAATACTTATTTATAACATAGTAATATTCATTAATACATCCTTTAATGTAATTCGATTTTCTATTTATTAATTAATTTCATTTATTTATTATTTAACTAATTGGTATCAATTAAGATAGTAATTTGGTTGAATTATGAAACATTTATTTCCATCCAATTCCTTCGATTCAGATTATATTCACTTTTACTAATAGATGGCAGCACTAATGTTCCTGTTTATTTTATAATCCATTATATTTTAACATTATTTCTGGCATCACTGCAAAGCAATTTATATTTCTAAACAATTTATATTTCTAAAATTGGCAACATGTTATGATTTTTTATGCAATTCATTCCCCAGTCATGTTTGTTTTCATGATGGTTCATGAACTGCAAGGTATCTTATAGGGCTGGATTATTTATCAATATATCGATCAAATATTGATATTTCTTAATTATCGCAATAACAATATGTAAGATCTGACACTGACGATATATCCCAATAATGATAGCTAAGCTCTGACTCTGGCAATGTATAACAATATCTAAATTAAGCTCTGACTCTACCGATATATCCAAAAAACATTTTTTTTTTTTTATCGACTTCAAACCATAAGAAAAGCGCCGAATATTCCGTATAATATCCTCTTCAACCCATTCCTGTCGTCCGATCCATGCATTTATATTCACCTCTCTACTTTATTCCAATCAAAATTTCCCCTCCAACGATTAACCTTGAATTATCTCGCTTTCGTTAATATCCCCAAATAAAGAATATCACAACATATCCCAATACGAATACATTCTCTTATTATGTCTTAGTTCGTTACTATCCTTTCAAACCGCAAATTAAACTCTTTGTTCTTATCTGAATAATACAGCTATCGTCCAGACTTATTCGTCCCGATGCTGCGCTGCTGTTATTCGTCCAGACTTCGTTGCAATAGGTCGATGTATTGATATGTGATGGCCAATAAAATACGAGCTAGAGTATCTGTTAGTTATTCTCGAGTCGATAGCATTGCACTACTTCAGTGCTCATTGAGATAACTTTCTCGGTAAATATTATCGGTAGCGCCTTGATATTAAAATGAATGTATGGAGTCGTGTAGTGCGTGTGTGTGATTTTGTTTGTTTGTTTGTTTGTTTTTATTTAATTTTGTTAGCCAATAACTTATTTTTATCATTTGCAATTTATTTTCTTTTGAATTCAATGGCACTTTGAAATTAAAAAAAAAACAACAGATTTAAATATCAAACCTAGTATTCTGCATAATAAAGCAAAATTATATGGTACATTTTAGCTCACAGGCTATCAAAGCCTAAGAGCTAATGTGCCCGCCGGTTCTGTATGTACGTATGTATGTATGTATGTTTGTACGTAACGCGATAACTCTTGATAGAAATAACCGTTTTGCTTCAAATTTTGTTTATAGGCTCATTGTGATAAGGTGTTTCCCTGATTAGTTTTGGGGGTTAATTGGTTAAGTATAAAGGGGGAAAGTGGGCTAATTCCACCCCCCTTAATTTAGATAAATAGGTTTTTCATGCAGATTTATCCAATTGTCTTCAAATTCTGTATATAGGCTCATTGTGATAAGGCGCTTTCTTGGTTAGTTTTGGGGTTCATTGGTTAAGTATAAAGGGGGAAAAGAGTGGCTAACCCCCTTAATTTAGATAAATGGGTTTTTCATGCGGAATTATCTGATTTTATTCAAATTTTGTATATAGGCTCATTGTGATAAGATGCTTCCCTGATTAGTTTTGGGGGTTCATTGGTTAAGTATAAAGGGGGAAAGGGGGGCTAACCCCTCTTAACCCGTGAGAACTCGCTAGATTTCTTGTCACACCAGAACTTAATACTTTATTCTTAGTCTTAATACTTTATTCACAAAAAAATGTAAAATAATAAAAAAAAAGTTTCTAAAATTTAATTTAAACTGAAAAAAAGGGTTTAAATAAGAGTCTTATTGCAACAGCTGGGACAAAAAAAAAGTATGATGGTGAGAGAAAATCTCACGCGCGAGTTCTCCCGGGTTAAATTAGATAAATGGGTTTTTCATGCAGAATTATCCGATTTTCTTCAAATTTTGTATATAGGTTCATTGTGATAAGGCGCTTTCCTGATTAGTTTTGGATGTTAATTGGTTAAGTATAAAGGGGGTAAAGGGGACAGGGCTAATCTTATCCCCCTTAATTTAGATAAATGAGCTTTTCATGCAGAATTATTCGATTTTATTCAAATTTTGTATGTAGGCTCATTGTGGTAAGGCGCTTCCCTGATTAGTTTTGGGGGTTCATTGGTTAAATATAAAGGAGGATACGGGGGACTAATCCCCCTTAATTTATATAAATGGGTTTTTTCATACAGAATTATCGGATTTGCTTCAAATTTTGTATATGTGTTCATTGTAATTAGAGGCTTCGCTGATTAGTTTTAGGGGTTTATGTTGAAGGGGCGAGGCCAACGAGGTAAGCGCGTAACATCAGAATATTAAATTCTTCAAATTAAAATTAACTCTGGTCTTCAACATGCAGAAAGAAAAGGAATTGCTTACCTTTTCTAAGGTCTATCCAATTTATGAAATATCCACTGGTTTATATATTTCAACTATTTGAGAATTTATTATAAACACTTCTTGAATAATCCTGTTTTGCACCACCGCTGAAATAAGACTTGTAAAAAAAAATTATATTAATGCACAATTCACATTGAATAAATAAGTTCACGTTTGGATTGATTTTAAAAATTATATTTTACATTACTTAAAATTTTAAAAGGTTTACATTTAGATTAATTTTAACATCAGGAAACATTTTTTCCTGTGACTTTACAGAATGAAGGATAGTAATACACTGACTCATTTTCACAAAGTTTGGAAAGTTATGAGTAAAGTTGCATCATTTCTTTGAAACAAATTGACGTTGAATAATTGTCCTTTTAAATGTTTTAGTTCTGTAATAAGTTTATAATGGCATAATCACAAATAACAAATTATAAACATATTTCACATTATTAGAAGAGAACGATTATAACGAGGTAATAAATCTCTATTGCTTGATAAACTTGAAACTTAAGAGTCATAAATTAGGTCACTTGTTTTAAGAGATGAGAGAAAAATTATCGTTGGGTTTTTATCTGCGTGCTTCATCATTTTCTTTATTTATTTATTTTACTTTGAGTGGAAAATATTAAGTGATTGAAATGAATGGATTAGTTTTTTACAATTTCCCCCTTAATCCGTTCATGGGGATTAACTAATATTTTCATTGAATTTCTGTGTTCGATGAATCGAGGCTTGGGTAAAGGTTTGGTAAGTGCATCAGCTATCATTTTTTCTGTTGGAAGATATCTTAACTCAATTATGCCTTCTTCGCTATATTGTTTAATGGCATTAAATTTGACGTCGATGTGCTTTGATCTTTTCGTGAATTTTTCTGATTCAACCATTTTTATGGTACTTTGATTGTCTTCATATAAAGTGATTGGTTTTTGCTGTGGAAAGCCTAGATCGTCAAGTAACTTCAATAACCAAATTATTTCTTGGGTAGCATGTGCTGCGGACACATATTCAGCCTCTGCTGAAGATAAGGCAATGCAACTTTGCCTTTTCGTCGTCCACTGAATTGGGTTGTTGCCCAACATATATAATATTCCCGATGTTGATCTGCGGGTTTTGGTATCACCTGCCCAATCGGCATCAGCGAATACCTTTAATATTGGTTCTTCATTAGTGTTAATTATTAATTTTAGTTCTTTAGTATGATATAGATATCTTATTATTCTTTTTACGGCTTGCCAGTCTTTTTCGCGAGGATTCTCATTTCGTCTGCTTAAAATGTTTACTGCTGCTGAAATGTTTTGATGGTACAATGTTGTGCTACTGGTGAAAATGTTTCTTGATAATCTTCCCCATAATTTTGACTGAAACCTTTGGCAACAAAACGTGCTTTATATTTTTGTGTATTTCCTGAACTATCAATTTTTCGTTTGAAAATCCATCTACTTCCTATGATTCTTTTATTAAGAGGAGGATCGACTAGATCCCATGTATTATTTTTCATTAACGATTGTATTTCGTTTTCAGTGGCTTTAAGCCAGTTTTTCTTTTCTAGTGGATTGTTTATTTTGATAAGCTGTTTCCAGTTTTCAGGTTCTGTTGTATCGCAATCATTTGCTAAAGCAATAAAATTGTCGGAAGTATATCTTTGAGGTGGTACTCCTCTGTTTTGTCTTTCAGATCTACGAGGTTGATGTGTTTCTGATTGTTTGGGCGCGTCAGGTGTACAGGGTGTGTCACCTATTTCTATTTCAATGTATTTTTTATCTTCAATTAATTGTTCGTGATCATTAATTTTCTCGTTTAAATTGTTCAGTTTTTCTTCCAGAAATTTTACAGATCTGGAAATTATTATTTCACCATTTTTAGTGAAAACGCGGTATCCCTTTGTATTATTATCATAGCCCATGAAGATACCCTCTTCTGCTGTGTCATCTAGTTTAGATCTTTTGTGTTTGTTTATGTAAGTGTATACTTTACAGCCAAATACACGTAAATAATAGAGATTTGGTTTTCTTTTGAACCAAATTTCATATGGGGTTTTATTTGTCAATTTAGTGGGGAGCCTATTTTGGAGGTGATTAGCAGTATTTATCGCTTCACCCCAGAACCTATGAGGTAAATTTGCTTCGGATAATAGGCTTCGTGTCATTTCAATTAAACTTCTGTTTTTTCTCTCAGCAATGCCATTCTGGCTGGGACAAAATGGAACTGTGTATTCATGTTTTATACCATGTTCCCTTAGAAAGGCTTCTGTTTTATTTCCTATGTATTCCCCACCGTTATCCGATCTAATCGCCGTCGGATATTTTCCTTGTCTGGTTTTGACCATTTGTACATAGTCTTTTATTTTTTCATAAACTTCATCTTTACTTTTTAATAAGTAAATAACTGTGAATCTAGAACTGTCATCTATGAATGTAAGGAAGTAATTTTTTCCTCCTATTGTGGGTGTTTTAAAAGGCCCACATAAATCAGTATGTACTAAATCTAATACTTTTGTTGTTTTATTTTCGATAGATTTAGAGTACGGTGCATTTGTTGACTTTGTTTTTATACAGGTTTCACAGTTTGTTTTATGATTACAGTTATTTATTTTTATCCCACTGGCCAAGTCATTTTTGACTAATTCTTTTATACTTTCATTATTTCTGTGGCCAAGGCGTTTATGCCAAATTTCGAGGCAATCTTTATTTCTGCAATCATGTGCAATGTTTATTTTATTTTGAGAACTTTCTTCTAGTGTTTCAACTTGATATAAGTTATGTTTCTTAAATGCTTCTAAGTATATATTTCCATTGCACGATAGTATGCATTTTTCATTTTCGAAAAATACTTTGTAGCCATGTTCTGTGGCTTTACTTACGGAAATTAAATTTGATTCCAATTGTGGAACAAATAACACATTTTTAAGTGTAATTCTATTTATACATCCATCAGATGTTTTTGTCATTATTTGTGTTTCGCCGGTTCCGTAAGAATTTAATGTATTCCCATTAGCAATTGTTACTGTAGTTTTTTCAGTATCGTTGAATTTTGTAAATATATCCCTATCGTTCGCTATATGCGAAGACGCTCCTGAGTCAATTAACCAGGTTTTATTAGCGGGATTGACAATTATGAATGCTGCATCTTTATGTTCACTTTTATTTATTTGTACCTGTTCATCTGTTTTTGATTCATTCATTTTATTTTTACTATCACCTTTTGTATTTTCAAAACACAACGATGTGTACTTTTTGTATTTGTATTGTGTTTTAGGTGTAGTGGTCTGTGTGTTTCTGTTCTTGAGATGCCAGCATTGTTTGTAAGTGTGATTTGATTGTTTACAGTAGGTACAATATTTGTTTTGCCCTTTATAATCTTGAGTGTATTTCTTTTGTGTTTTAAACACCTTTTGTGAGTTTTCAACTTGCTCACTATTTTCTACCCGTTTATTAAATTCATCAGTAAGTTTGCTCTTGATGAATTCGGGAGTTAATTCAATTTCATTTCGGGCTTCGAGAGCTGTTATTAGAGTATTATAACTCGCAGGTAACGAGCACAATAGAAGTGCAGATAAATGCGAGTCGGTTATGTTCTCTCCTATTGCGGAGAGCTTATCTTTTATTTCCAGTATATTAGTAATGTGTTTGTGCATGTTCCCATTTTCGGGAAGTTTTGCACTATACAATTTTCGTAACAAATACAATTTACTGGACAAATTGGCTCTCTCATGAATATTTTTTAAACTATCCCATGTCTGTTTTGCTGTTTCTAAATGTTTTACATGAACTATTTGCGTATCGTCTATACTCAGGTTTATTAAAGCGCGAGCTTTTGCATCCTTTTTTCTCCAATCTTCGTTAATTGGTGTAGGGGGTTCCTGAGTTACGAGTTCGTACAAATCTTCCTTAATTAACAACATATTAATTTTAAACTTCCATATAGAATAATTATTATTGTTTAATTTATCTACTAATTGCATTTCCTTTATTGTCGCCATCTCGGAGAACTTGTTTATACAGTTTTTAAAGTTTCATTAGTTTAAATAGTTTATTAAATTCAATTATGTTTTCTTGAATTTTTAATCTAGCATAAGAGCTGAGTATTATTTTTATTAATTAGAGTCAATTATTAATCCTTAAGAATAAATTCTGAGTTCATATATTCATCAGGCTCATGATCACTGTTGAAGGGGCGAGGCCAACGAGGTAAGCGCGTAACATCAGAATATTAAATTCTTCAAATTAAAATTAACTCTGGTCTTCAACATGCAGAAAGAAAAGGAATTGCTTACCTTTTCTAAGGTCTATCCAATTTATGAAATATCCACTGGTTTATATATTTCAACTATTTGAGAATTTATTATAAACACTTCTTGAATAATCCTGTTTTGCACCACCGCTGAAATAAGACTTGTAAAAAAAAATTATATTAATGCACAATTCACATTGAATAAATAAGTTCACGTTTGGATTGATTTTAAAAATTATATTTTACATTACTTAAAATTTTAAAAGGTTTACATTTAGATTAATTTTAACATCAGGAAACATTTTTTCCTGTGACTTTACAGAATGAAGGATAGTAATACACTGACTCATTTTCACAAAGTTTGGAAAGTTATGAGTAAAGTTGCATCATTTCTTTGAAACAAATTGACGTTGAATAATTGTCCTTTTAAATGTTTTAGTTCTGTAATAAGTTTATAATGGCATAATCACAAATAACAAATTATAAACATATTTCACATTATTAGAAGAGAACGATTATAACGAGGTAATAAATCTCTATTGCTTGATAAACTTGAAACTTAAGAGTCATAAATTAGGTCACTTGTTTTAAGAGATGAGAGAAAAATTATCGTTGGGTTTTTATCTGCGTGCTTCATCATTTTCTTTATTTATTTATTTTACTTTGAGTGGAAAATATTAAGTGATTGAAATGAATGGATTAGTTTTTTACAGTTTATTGGTTAATTATAAGGAGGGGGACAGGGGTGATAAGCCCCCTTATTATATTGTCGATTTCTTTATTTTTCGAGAGGCTTATTTCAAATTCTTTGAAGTAAGAGTATAATATACAATTAATGTGAATAGCCTGTGAGCTCATACCCCTCTGTTTAACTGAACAGTTTTCTTTTTATTTAATCTTCTTTTGTTAGTTTCTTTGCTTTTCACTTATATATATATATATATATATATATATATATATATATATATATAAATATATATATGATTGGCTGCTTTCTACATCTGTTGGTATTTAAATTGCTCGTACATTTGTCTTTCGAAATTAACAATATTTCTATCCCCACACATTTTAAGGTAGTTATCGCGATATATCAAGCAATATCGATATTAACTCGATGATATATCGCGATATAAAATTTTTGATATCGTCCAGCCCTAGATCTTATTTATATCTCTTTTCATCTTTATGGATTTTATACTTAACTATCCGCCACTGGCGACCAGTTTGGTCTCCCTTAAATGTATGTTAAACATTGCAACACGTTACATTTATTCATAATTTAATTTTCCCTTAATCCTTCGCCAAATCGGAAGATTCTAATAGACAAATCATGAACTTTTGCGATCATGGTAGCATTTCGCATATTTTTTGGGCACAAATGTCACATACGCACGTTGGCGCGATTTCCCCCCCTCCCCCGCCAATTTGGCGAAAACTTTGTTGTGGAAATTGTTGTTTATTTACTTTTATTTTTTATTTTAATTCTATAAATTATTTTTGATATGTATATCAATATTTATTTACAACAAACTATCATTTATTTATTTTTATTCTTTTTTTTAATTATGAGTATTTTTGTTAGCCGGGAGCAGATGATAATTCGCCAAATATCGTTCCCATCACCGTCATTCATACTACAATTAATTTAATTTTAAATTATAAACCTGTCACTCATTTCATTTAAAATACTTAACTTTAATCTAAAATGCTTATATTACATAAATTTAAAATACTTCACACTTTTCATTTAAAAGAGAAAATAAATAAATAAATAAGAAATAATATCATAAATCAAAACATTTGATTTCAAAATCAAAGTATCATTTCTAATTTGTACACGCGATAAATAAAAGCTGTATTAGCGATTTTAAAAATGCTAAAAATCTGATTCATTAAATATTATTGCATGAGTTCAATTTACGTCAAGAAAAGGTCCGAAAGTTGAGTTGTATAGCACATAATTATGGTAAACTTTGATTGTCTCACTGGTGCGAATTATTTTTTTGACGCGAGGCAGCGGTCCAAAAATTCATTCGCGGAGAACTTGCTTTGCGAATGATTACCTCCATGATTTAATATTTTAAATGTTCACGACGAATCAATCTTTTTTTTGTTTACTTTTATGAATAGAGAATTTGAACTGCGAATCTTTCGACTGAAGTTATTGCAGAATATATACATAATTGAACGCAAGTCATCTCTCAAATATTAATTTATTTTGAACGATCTTTCTTAAAATGTAATTTTTATGCAGTTTTATTTGCAAAAATAATTTTGAATAAAAATGACCGCTTGGCATATGAAAAAGCGATGCGGCATCCCGGAACTGTTGAGGACAGTCACATGACTTACAGTTTTATTATAGAGATGTCTCTATTAAATGTTCTCTCTGTAATTTATAAGTATGGCTTCTTTCCTTTTTAATATTGTATTTTATTTTTTATTTTATCACTGATTTGATTCATTGTATTTGAGATGTAGTCCCAATATCATATTTTTTAGCAATGTATGGCTAATATGATGATGACACATCTCATTTCATTTTATTTGTGGTATTTAGGCAATTGGGACTTGCTAATTCTGTCTAAATTCCACAAATTTCATTTCAATTAATTCATTTAATTCCATTTATTCAATTTTTATTTAATTTCTTATTCTTTCAATGTTTTTGATTCCATATTAAGTGTGTTGGGGAATCTTTCATTGTCAACTAATTATTTCATACTTAATTATTTCATTGTTTAAGTTGGTGTTATGATAATGTTTCATTTATGGTTATATATATATATCTGACCTATGTCATACGATAACGCTCGTATTTATAAATCAATTTTGATGAAACTAATTGTGTGTATTAAGCTAACCAATATCTCGACCGAGTTCGTTGGCCAGCTTGGTCCGCCATTTTGTTTCAAGATGGCGGCCACTTAAAAATTTAAAACTAAAATAAATATACGAAAAAGTTAAAAATTCAAATTTATTTTTTAATTACGTTTTAGGCTTTGATACAAGGATTCCAGAGCATTTTTTGGTTTACCTCTATCTTAAAAAATGGCTGAGATAGAGCAGTTTGAAATTCTAGGGTGGCTGACATTTTGAAACAAAACAGCACATTAACGCGATTACTCGCAAATTATTTTCTTTCATTGTTGTAATAATTTTCCCAATCATACGCATAAAACTATATATTCATATCCGTTAGCGCCAAAATTGGCGACACTGGCGACAAAATTGGCGACATTTGGCGAAATATCACCAAATTTGGCGACCAAAATAAGTCTTCATAAATGAAGATAATTTGGCTATTGCTCAATAATTTGGCGAATTTCATTATGCAAATTCAGTATTAACGAATCTTTTGTAAACGTTTCTTTGCATTTTAACTTGCTGTTTTCGTGTAACATTAGCTAAAATTTTAAAACGAAAATATAGGAAAGCTACCTTTTCCTCCCGGTACAGGCCGGAAGGACTTTTTTGTATTGAAAGCTACCAAAAAGGAATGAAAATATACTGGCTATGATGTCTGTGTACACGTATTCAACACTCTTTTAGAGCTAGTAACTTAGATCGAGTCAAAACCTTACCGTGGAATTTCAGATTTCCGGTATAAAAGAACAATATTAACGCGATTACTCGCAAATTATTTTCTTTCATTGTTGTAATAATTTTCCCAATCATACGCATAAAACTATATATTCATATCCGTTAGCGCCAAAATTGGCGACATTGGCGCCAAAATTGGCAAAATTGGCGACATTTGGCGAAATATCGCCAAATTTGGCGACCAAAATAAATCTTTATAAATGAAGCCAATTTGGCTATTGCTCAATAATTTGGCAAAATTCTTATTCAAATTCAGTATTAACGAATCTTTTGTAAACGTTTCTTTGTATTTTAACTTGCTGTTTTCGTGTAGCATTAGCTAAAATTTTAAAACGAAAATATAGGAAAGCTACCTTTTCCTCCCGGTACAGGCCGGAAAGACTTTTTACAAACCGAATCTTTTTCTTTCAGATGAAAAAAAAACTGTAGTTATGAATAAAAAAGAAAGCAGTATCTTTTAAAATAATTTTATTTCTACATAATAAATACATTTATATCATATTGACATTAAACGTATGTAAGAGTACTTGCATATATGTTTAGAAATAAATAAAAATTTAGAAAATATATAAAATACATTAAAAAAAATACCTTGCAAGTGCATTTATAATGAAAACATATAGTTCTTACTTAAAATTTGAGATAAAATTCAGTATTAAATACAAAGAAAAAGAAATGATATGGTTAAAAAGCATTATTTAATATTCATTATTGTGTTTTTTTTTAATAATTTTACTTTCTTCCTTTGATCTTAGTTTTTTTTTTGAAAATATGGTGAAATCCACAAAACTCTGTTTTTTTTTGTTTTTTTTTTAAGCAAAAGTGTAAAAGAAGCCATTAACTAGATTATTAAGCAATTTCTAACATTGCAAGAATATATTTTATATTAAAATTCTTTTTTGGCTATCATTACTGAAGTATTTACCAAAATTCATTATTCATTAAGATTCATTCATTATTATCATTTTAGAATAGAGAAGTGTTAATACGAAAAATGTAACGTAGGGATCTATATACGTTAGCATTCAGAAAACTACAAATAAGCTAATATTTCAGCAGAAGAGTCGCTAACAATAAGTCAGCCAGTTTTAGTCTATATCAGCATAAATAATATCAATCCACATACAATCCCAAGTTTTGTTCTCTTTTACTGCTTTTTCTCATAAAGAATCCCTGCTACATCTTTTCGTTCCATATGTATAGAAAAATATTCTGATGGGTAAAGCGAATATATATGTTTTCCTCTTTCAACGATGTTTTTCCATGGTCTTTTACCTTACACCGTGTCCCAAAAGTTTACACAATCAATAAAATTTGCATTAACATCAAAAGTATAATAAGGTACAATTAAAATTCGTGAGATAGGTAATAAATAAAAGCAGTTTTGCTGATATACACATATAAATTATTTTCTGTCATTTTATTGGTTAGTTGTGTCACTATGTCTGACCCGTTCAATAACAAATATCACTGGCAATCGACAGTTTGGTACTTGTTATCTATATAAACATACTACAATTCATTGAATATTATGAACATCTGACGACACTCTTAATTATTTTAATAGTTTTGCTATATTGTTTGTCTTATATTAAGACTGAGCTTCGGACGTTGAGCTAAAATTTTCATTCCCATGCCTCTGTAACAATAAATTCAAAACACCTTGATAATTACCACGTCATCAAGGAAAATCATCACCCCTATTAGTGAATCACTCTAAATTATTGCTACTTATTTTTCTAAAATACGAGGACTGTTCAATAAAGAATGATCATAAATTAATAAAAATGGACCTGTGCTAATCCTCCAAATTTTGTTGGTCTTTTTCAAAATACTCCCCATTAGGTGCAATGCACTTATCCCACCTTTTTGTCCAGTCTTCAAACACATTCCGGAAGCAATTCTTTAACAAGTTTTTCAAAATCGCCTCCGCAGCTTTCACCACTGCCTCTGATGATGAAAAATGCCTTCCCCGGAGGCGTTTCTACAAATTCGGGATCAGGAAAAAAAACGCATGATGCTAAATATGGTCTATATGGGGATGGGAACGAACGTGACATTGGTTTTTGAAAGATATTCAACAGCAACATTGACAATAAGAGGTCTGTGCAGTTTTGCTAACAGCAACTTCTGAGTGGAATCCAATGAAATGTTCATTATTTCCGATAGGCATCTTAATGTGATCCTACGGTCTTCTCTCACTATCACAGCTGTGGTGTTAGTGTTTTCTTCCGTTAGAGCAATCACTGGAGCACCGGGTCCACCTTGCTTTGAAATCGATTGTCTCCACATGTGATACCACTTTCTAGCTGTACTATAGGGTATGACAGACGCCCCATAAGCTTCCTGTAGCAGCATATACGCTTCCGCTGACGATTTTGTAAGGCGAAAACAAAATTTCAATCCAGCGTACCCGTCGCGTGTAACATCCACGTTTTCTGTATGTGGAACTCCCCGTACTTGATGGCAGTATTCTGCCCTCAACGGAAGAAGCCGACGGGGAAACAAACGTTAACGTAATTCATAACGAGATTCAAGAATTTGCAATTCTGCCCTCCGATCGGTATTCGCGAGTGATCTTCAAACTCACTGCGTTCGAGTTAACATGTTTCGACCAATCAAAGACAAGGTCACGCTTGGTTTGTTTATTTACGCGAGATGTGAACGCGTGTTTTACTGTGGTGTTTGCGATGCTATTAAAAAGGGAAAAAAAGATTCGTCTCGTTTACTTAATTTGAAAAAAAAAAGAAAAATCCTTGGATCAGCAGATAATAAATAGATCTAAGAGAACAATAATTTTAAATCATGGTTGATTTTATCACCAATCATAGGCAGATAGAGAATAGAAAATCTGCTCCTAGTTATACAATATTTTAATTTTTTTTTTTCGGGATATTGATTTTTTTCTTTTAGCGTGGCGGAATTTTTTTTTCGTAGTTAAATTTGCGAGAATTATTTAAAAGTCAATGAAAAATTTTATTTATAAATATTAATAAAGAAATAATTTTAAAATACTAATTACTGATGGGACTTTTTGGAAAAAGATTTAAATATTTTGATGAAATAAAGGAGAATACACCAAATTTTATGAATATTTTATGCGGTATCTATCTATATTACATAAATACACATTGTTTTTAAAATAAATACTACATATTCTGATGACATACAGCAAAGGCTTTATTGCTAATTTATAAATTATGTATATATATTTTTTACTGTTCAATTAATTTGAATTGTTCTAACCCATTTTTCATTGTGATTCAGACTTGAAATTGAATAAACATTTTCTATTGAAATTAAATATTCGTAGCCATGTGACACTTCCCTCTCTCCCCCCCCCTTTTTTTTTATTTATTCAGTGAATATGAATTGTTCTTGCGCATTTTTTATTGTGATTTAGACTTAAAATTAAATAAATATTTTCAATTGAAATGAAATATTCATATTCATATGACACTTTCCCTTCCCCACCCCTTTTTTTTTTCTCGTGTAATACACCTTTTACATTTCATTTAAAAAATAGAATTACATTATGTATATACTGCAAATAATGTATTTTATTTCCACAATTTGAACTACATGCTGCATAAGTATGAGAGCAGTAAATATATTTCAAAACTAATAACATTTTTATGAGGTGTTTATCTAAATTCTATAGCTATACAGGGTTGTTTAAATATATATATTATATTTTCTTATGAAATGCAACAAAAACTTTCGGGAAGCGAGTTTTTTTTTTCTCTAGTGGGTGATTAATAATGATGAGGTTTTTAATTGTGTATTAACATGTTTTAAATCTATTACACACAGCCCGGTTGCATTAAAATATCGCCAACCCCCTCCTTTTTTATTATGTTTATTAGTAAATTATCAGGGATCTGTTTAGGAAGAAATTGGGTCCTTTAAAGAACCTTTCACACAATTTTTTTTATTTCATAACAGGACCCTTCACACAATTCTTTAATTTCAAAACCGAACCCTTCACACTTTTTTTAGGTAGATTTCGTAAGAAATACTACCTATTACATTCTCTCCTAAGTTGGAATTTTTTTTTTTTTAATTTCATGACTCCCAGAACCCAAAACCACCCCCAGTTCAAAACTTTATATATATATATATATATGTGTGTGTGTCACTTTTTTAAGGACACGATAACTTCAATAATTCTGAACAAATCTCTTCCAAACTGATACATAAAATCAAGGAGCATAAAACCTCGGTCAAGTTCGTTAATGGACACAATCAAACCAGGGGTGGGGGGGGGATGGGGGCTTCTAGTGAAAACAGAAAACCCCCGTAGCTTCTTAATTATGATACGTATCGAATCCGTTTAAAGTTATTATTACTTCTAGGAAATGACCGAAAATTTATGTATGACAGATTTTTGATATCATTAAAATTGGCCCCAAGGGATCGGAAAAGGGGGGGGGGGTTAGAAGAGAAAAATTCATAACTTCGCCAATTCACAAGATAGCAAATCCTCTTAAATTTATTATAGGTTATTATTATAACCTATATAATATAGGTTATTATATAGGTTATAATATAGATTATTATATAGGTTATAATATAGGTTATTATATATTCTTCTTCTTAATATTATCTAAAACTTTTATATTGACAAGTTTTTTATAGGACCAACCCTTATAGCAGAATAAATAAATAAATAAATAAATAAAAACAAAAAAATCCCTGCCGGCTCCACCTGCAAACAAGTTAGATTTCGAAGTGGGCGGTCCCAACTGTGGCATCATGGCAAAAAGGTTATTTCTTCCGCAATTTCCAACAAACAGGTGCCCCAAGGTCTGCGTCTTCGAAATCTACTTGTGCCTGTAGGCCGAGCCGTCAGAGATTTTTTTAAATTTTAAATTAAACCCTTCACAAAATTCTTTCATCTCAAAACAGGACCCTTCACAAAACTTTTTACATTTAAAACGGACTCTTGACAAAATTCTTTGTGTTTAAAAAAATCTTTCACAAAACTTTTCCTCTAAAAACTGAATTTTTCATAAAATTAATAATTTAAAGGTAAAATCTGGCTGTCACTTTTACATATAGAAAGTATTCATATTTTACATACACATATCTTCTTAAAAATGTTTAAACAAGAACCTGAATAGGACGATCCTTTCAAATTCACAAAATTATGACTAGATTTTTCACTAATGTAAAAAGCTGTTCATAATTTACAAAGGCAGGACCCAGGGAGTAAAGTCTGGACAGACCCCTGATTATGCTAACTATGTTATGAGATGTTGGAAAATTTTAATGCTGTTAGTGAATAATTAATCTATATACATTTTTAATGTTGTTTGTGAAATATGATTTAAACTAAAAAAATTTTTAATGTTGGCAAAATCTTTCATTAAATTGATTTTTTTTTTTTAACGAAATGTGTTAATTACATTTTGGAAACTGTCAACGAAATAAGAAGTAATGCTTTCCTTTATTAGTTTTCAATAGAGAATATGTTTCAATCTTTATATGTATTATGACTCAGACACTACATTTCATACATATGCAAGACAGTGCAAGACAAATCAGGTAAATTTCATTAGTATATAATTTCCATCGGTAGTGTAAAACTGTTTTCTCGTAACATGCAAAAATAATTTCGTGAGCAAAAAAACTTTTTTCCAATCTAGTGAACTTTTTACTAATTATAATTTAAATAGTACTATTGGATTAGGGCTTTTATTTTCCTAACGGGTGTATAATACTGTATTATTTACAATTCAAAATAGTATTAAAATAAATTTTAACTGAAAAATAATTTATGTTTAAAAATTTCGTGTAAACTGTATTCATTAGAAAATGTACCTATTCTAAAACACTGTCTTTTGGAACTGTATTCTCATATACAAAAGCGCTGCTTATACATGCGCCATCTTAAAACGACAAAGCAAAGGCTTTCCGGCTGCCTAAAGCAGTCGGAGAAATTCCCACAAAACAACCCCCAAATACCGAAACGAATTCCGAGACGATAGAGGCAGAATGCGAAATTATCACTTCGTCGGTGCATTACGAGAAAGTCACCCTTTCCGATGAGGGCAGAATACTGCCGTTGGCCAGCTGTCAAAGTCGCAGGAGTGACGTCATGACCTTGAAACTCGCGCCATCTATTCATCACTTATTCACAGCAATTTTTATATGTTATTGTCGCCATCTATAGCATGTTCCCTATTTCAGATGAAGTGTGTAGCACTTATAGTTCTTTTACAGGGACACTCAAAAGAATTCCATTACATTACGGTCTATGGGGGAAAATCATTTGCGGTTTATTTTAATGATGTTAGACAATTTCAAACACATTGTAATTGATATATATCACTAAGGTGCATTACAAGAAGCTTAATATGGAATAGGGTGTGCATAGCACTTATAGTTACTTTACAGGGACAGTCAAAAGAATTCCGTTACATTACGTCTATGGAGAAAAATCGTCTGCGGTTTATTTAAATAATGTTTCACTATTTTAAACGCATCGAAATTTATATATATCACTAAGGTGCAGTACAAGAGGCTTACTACAGAATATTGTGAGTATAGCAGTCATCGTTTATTTACAGGGATACACAAAATAATTTTCTACTGTCTGTTAACCATAATTTCTGGAAGTGCGTTTTAAGCTGCTGAACGCGATTTTCAATTTAACTCATTTTTTGTCTATTACATGGTGTGTATAAATTCTGTAGATCATATAAAGGGCAGCACAAAAGTTCGCGAACACATTTCCGTTTATTGACAGAAACTGCAGAAGGAGAATTTTAAATTGTGCTACGCGTTTCCTAACTAAACTAAAATTTAGCATCCTATGTAGTATATATACAAATCTATACATCATTATACAGGGCTGAATAAAAGTATTCGGATATTTTTCCGAATATTGTATATGTTGGAAATACATGTTGGAAATTGCTGAAATTACGTGTTTAAATATGTTTCCAAATTGTTTACTTAGAAATTTTTCAGCTTATTAAACGGTAGTAATGATTTGTAAAATTATTTTGGAAGCGTTGGAAAGTGTTACATAATCTATGCTTGACGCATGATTTTTCGTTCTTGTTTATAATTCATTCAGGACAGTGAAATTATTAAAAATGTATATGATTAATAATTATCTTGGTAATGACGTATAGTAAATACATTGGCTAAAATTTGGAACAAGATGAACTAAAAGAAGTAGTGCGTACATAATTAATCAAAAATAGAGATTACTGCTTCTAAGAACGTGTGAAACTGTACTATCTAAGACTGATATTATATGAAAACGCATTATAGCAGAGTGTTGAATGAAAAACTACTGTCTACCACGGTAATGGCAAATACCTCTAGTGTTCAAACTTAAATAAAAATTTCAATAAATATGAATAAAAAAATGTGAAGTTTGAAACAAGTCGTGGTAAAACCATTTAAAGATTTTCACTTTCTTTAGATATTGAAATTAATTTTTTTCCCATATATAAACTAGTACAATGTAGCACTTGAAAATAAATGTTTTAAAAAATGTGTACATTTTTGCTTGACTTTCTTAAGTCACACATTTTAGCCAAGGACATAAAATTTATCATTGTCGGAAATTGGCCCATTAAAAATTAAACTAACTTGACGCTTTGTCAAAAGTACTCTATCGTGGCAAGACCTTTAGAATTCTAATGATGAAACATCAAAGTGCTTTTCGTCTATTTTAAAGTTTCTAAAATAAAACTTGAAACATTACTACTAAGCTTAAATTAATCTTAATTAGTTTCTTTAACTTTTTTTATTTAACTGTCTGCTACTTTATGTTACTTCCAATAAAGATCTAAACTTTGAGTTTTTCATCTTAAAATTTATTGTTTTCTTTTTCCATATTTCTTTTTTTAACGGAACATAAAGAAAACATAAAGGACGTAAAAAGAAGTCTTGTTTTAAACAAAATAACAGTTTAAGCTTAAGTTTTAAGCTTTGTTCTGCAAAAGACATATTTACGCATTTACAAAGTTATTCATGCATTTTCAAGATAAATGTCTTGCTTTTCTAATTTCTAATTTCTAATTTATGGTGCATTTGTAAAAGAACTTGTGTTTTCTTTTGTCTTAGGAGCTTAAAAACACATATTTAAGAGACTTTTTAGAATTTGTTTGAAATATTTTAAAATGTGGTATATACTTATGCATTTGATGTTATTTTTGTAATCTTGAAAGTTATCACACCCCAGTTGTAATAAATGAGAATTTCTATTTTTTCTTGAATATTTTATTTTGCACTTTACCGCATATGAAAAAAAGTTCTAGATAAGTTTCTAGATGCCTAAAGATTTCTTCATTTATAAATGTTAGAGTTCGAATATTTAAATCCGGTACTGTAAATGTGCACATTTTCAAAAAAAAAAAAAAAAAACACCACCGTATAGGAATCCAAGAGTGAAATTTCGACGTACTTCATAAAAGGTGTTTTATTGTAGCTTGTTTATGCCATGGTTTTTAAATACCAATGGCGAAAAATATTATGTAAACCTAGGGCCTATTTTACGTCATTGTAAATTGAATAGCTTCATATAGTTATGTAACAATGTTATGTATTCAATGTATGTATTATGTCATATACGAGGTTGCCTTTTATGTTTTTACAAACGACCAGTAGAAGGCGCTACTGAAATTTGTCTTCAGGATATTCGTAAAATTCACATTTTTTTTTCTTGGAATCAGTGGCATCTTAGAAATCGTCTGCATATTTTGTTTACAGTGAGTGTTCTAAAGAAACAAGTGAGTGAAAAAAAATGGAAATAACTAGTGAAGGTTTCCGTTGGATGATTTTTTATGATTTTAAGAAAGGCCTCACTCGACAAGAATGCTTAACTTTTGGTAATAAATCACCATCAGAAAAGACTGTTTACAATTGGTTTGCATAATTCCGTTGCGGTCGTGCATCCGTCAGTGATGAATCTCGTGAAGGACGACTAAAATCGGAAGTGATTCCAAACAACATCGATGCTGTGCGCAAGATGATTGAAGAAGATCGTCATGTCACGTATCGTGAGATAGAAGCATCCCTTGGCATATCACAGACTGCAATACATTCGATTTTGCACGAACATTTAGCTGTTAAAAAGATTTGTTCCAGATGAATTCCGCACAATTTGACAGAAGCTCAAAAAGAGGCTCGTGCAAATTAGTGTAAGAAAATGTTTAAAAAATTCAAATTTGGAACTACAAAATCTGTATACAACATCATTACAGAGGAAGAAACTTGGATATATTTGTATGAGCCGGAAACTAAACACCAATCCACTGTTTGGGTGTTTCCAGATGAACCGAATCCTACAAAAATTGTTCGTTCACGAAGTTTTTCCAAGAAAATTATTGCTTGTTTCTTCGGTCTTACAGGATATATCGCAACCATTCTTTTAGAAGATCGAAAAACTGTTAACGCTATTGGTATACAGAAATTTGTTTGCCAAAAGTCATCAACGAAATCAGGAAAAGCAACAAAAAACGCCGCATCATTATTCATCACGACAACGCCAGCTCCCCCACAGAATGTAAAAAAATTATTACTTGAAGGATAGAAATATCGAATTAATGTCTCATTGCCCATATTCTCCTGATTTGTCGCCTAACGTCTTTTTCTTGTTTCCTTATGTCAAACAAAAAATGCGTGGGCAGTGATTTTCATCACCTTAAGAAGCTGTTGATGCCTTCCAAAACTGTTTCTGAGATATCAACTTCAGAGTGGAAAAAAAATGTTTCAAGAATTGGTTTGAACGGATGGAAAAGTGGTAAATCTTAAAGGCGAATATTTTGAAAAGCAATAAAACAGTTTTTTCTCAAAAAATTATTTTTCTTCCTACTTTTTGTAGAAATTTAAAAGGAAACCCTTGTAGTTACGCATTTCAAACTCTATGTTTGACGCATGATTTGTCGTTCTTGTTTGATATTTAAACGAATAGCGGTTAGTTAAAATGACCTACATTTGAAAGAATTATTTTTATAATTTCAACTACCAAAACCCGCGGCTTTGCTCGCGTAATTCTTGAAAAATGCCAAGTGGTATTCGTTGGCCTATTTTCATTAGAGGAAATTTTACTGCCACCGATAATTAAGAAATTACTAATTAAGGTACACTAATGTCGAAAAAAATCGAAAATTTAGAACGTTTTTTGCTCTTTCATCCCCCCTCCCCCTGTGGTAGTGTCGCCGATATAAAATATAGACTATGTTACAGCAGGGACTGTTACCATCACTTTTGAAAATGGTTCTGTTTCTGTAGTTCCAGAGATTCCATAGAAATTGTAATTTAGAATGTTTTTAGACCGCTTTTCGCTCATCTATCCCTTCTAAATTTCGAATTTTTTTTAGAAATTGTTCTTAGAGAGCATTTACAGTTTATAAATAACTACTATGCCAAATTTCAAGTTTCTAGTTCCTTCAGTATAAAAAAATCGAAATTTTAGAACGTTTTTCGCTCTTGCACCTCCCTGTGGTAGTGGCACCGATTTAAAATACAGCCTATGTTACAGCAGGGACTGTCACACTCAATTTGCTACCATAACTTTCGAAAAGGGTTCGGTAGCTCCAGAGATTCCATAGAAATTGTAATTTAGAATGTTTTTAGAACGATTTTCGCTCATCTCACAGTTTTAAATTTCGAATGTTTTTAGAATTTGTCCTTAGAGAGCATTTACATATTATAAGTAACTACCATGCCAAATATCATGTTTCTAACACCTTCAGTATAAAAAAATCGAAATTTTAGAACGTTTTTCGCTTCTGCACTCCCCTGGGGATCGTGGCACCGACATGACATATAGTTTATATTACAGCAGGAACTGTCACCGTCAATTTGCCACCATCACTTTTAAAAACAGTTCTGTAGTTCCAGAGATTCCATAGAAATTGTAATTTAGAATGTTTTTAAAACGCTTTTCGCTCATCTCACCCTTTTAAATTTCAAATTTTTTTAGAATTTGTTCTTAGAGACCATTTACATCTCATAAGTAACTACCATGCCAAATTTCATGTTTCTAGCTCCTTCAGTATAAAAAAAATCGAAATTTTAGAACGTTTATAGCTCTTGCTCCCCCCCCCCTGTGGTAGTGACTCCGACATAAAATATAGCTATTACAGCAGGGACTGCTACCATCAATTTGCCACCATCACTTTTGAAAATGGTTCTGTAGTTCCAGAGATTCCATCGAAATTGTAATTTAGAATGTTTTTAGAATGCTTTTCGCTCATCTCACCCTTTTAAATTTCGATTTTGTTTTAGAATTTGCTCTTAGAGAGCATTTACATCTTATAAGTAACTACCATGCTAAATTTCATGTTTCTAACACCTTCAGTATAAAAAAAATCACAATTTTAGAACGTTTTTCGCTCCTGCGCCCCCCTCTGGGAGTAGTGGCGCCGACATAAAATATAGTCTATATTGGAGCAAGGATTGTCACCATCAATTTGCCACCATCACTTTTGAAATCGCTTCAGTAGTTCCAGAGATTACCCCCTACAAACAAACAAACAAACAAACAAACAAACAAACAAACAATCTTTACTACCTTATTATATTAGTATAGACAATAAAATACTACTTGGACGTGCCAATCCCAAAACTTTCTTCTATTTCATACTTCTATTTCTACTATTTCATCATCTATTTCATACTTCTAATTTCGTCATCACATCACCAATAAAATCAATATTTCTCGTCATTCTGTTGTATATCAGCTGCTTGTGAATCGTCTGGTTACCGGGATGCGAGTACCTTTCCTTGAACTAGCATACTAGCACACAACTACGAAAAGTCCTTCTGGCCTGCACCGGACAGATAGCTTCCCTATTCCTTAGCTTTTTTCCTTTGTGCTAATTTTACTGGAAAACACGAAAGTAAAATGAGTGGAACCCGATTACAAAAGATTCATTCCCAGTTCTCGTCAATACTGAATTTGAATGAGAATGTCGTTAAAGTAGTCAGTTATAGCCAAATCAGTTATAGCGCATGGCTTCATTTATGGCAACCTCTTTTTATCGCTAAATTTGGCGAGAATTTGACGCTAGGGAATATGAATATATAGTGATAAACATATGAGTTGGAACGATGGTTACAACAATCAAAGAAAATTTGCGAGAAAGCATGATCACTAAAACTCATAAATTAAACCCTTTTATGAAGGAATCCTTGCTATCTTGTTTCAAAATGTCAGCCACTCTAAAATTTCAAACTGCTATATCTCAGCCATATTTTAAGATAGAGGCAAAACAGAAAATTCTGCGGAATCTTTGGACCAAGGCCGAACATTAACCGGAAAAATCTTTTAGGATTTATAATTTTTTGTATTCTTTTTTGAATTTGAAATCTTTAAATGTCTATCACAGAGCCCCCTTCCGGCAGAATATCCCCAAATTCAAGTGAGACCTGCAGGCCAAAGTCAAAAACATATACAAAAAAATTGGTTCAATTCTCTGCATAACTTCATACACTTTTCAATGATACAATAATGAAAATGGAACAAAATTTGCTATCACAGCGCTCTCGTCTCTCCTGTCATCAGAATCTATATATATATTTGTCTTACGTGGCGCGGAAATAGGGGTGAATTTCTACCTTATCGTTGGCAACAGCCGTAGTTTCCAGAGCTCAGACCAATGAACAGACAAGATTGTGTTAGCTCCACCTCCAATATGGCTGTCAGTGTCAGCACTAAAACTCAAGCTAGCAATTATTAAAAATAAAATAATATGAACGTAATTCAAAGCGTTTGAGATGATTCCTCATGTTAATTATGAGTAATATTGTCGTTTAATTATGAGTAATATTGAATTCTAAACTCTTATTTAGAATTTATTCTCGAATTTCACTCACACAAAAAATCGGAGATAATAAAATATAAACTTTCTAGAATCCCCTGCTGCCATCTGTTGATGTTTTATTGTAGTAAAAATGATTTTTCTTCAATTTGAATGAAGTAAAAATTTCTTTTGCAGAAATCTATAATCAATTATAATAGTAAAATGTTGAACGAAATTTAAACAATCATTGATGATAAACTATCTTCCTACCACGTAGTGGTTTTTTTTTTTTTTTTTTTTTTTTTTTTTTTTATTGAATTTAAGCCGTGCTGTACAATATTATAGGTGCAATAAGTTTTAAACTAATTATGTTTCCAAGATCCTTTTTTCATAGTATTTAAATGATTTATATGTCCATTGGTAGCATCAACTAAATTAATTTTTAGTTGTGTTTTCAACGGAGTTTTCGATTACGTTTTTACATTAAAAAATTGTCAATTTCATATGTTCAAATGACTTATTGTAGTACTTATTCCGGTTAGAATTATTAGAAAAATAAAAAGAGGCGAGCTGGGACCGCATAGCGGTCTTAATGTGAATTGCTTTGCAATTCACGGGGGGGTTGGCGAGCGTTAGCGAGTAGGGGCTGAGGCCCCTAGTATTCCCAAATTCAAGTGGGACCTGCTGGCCATATCCAAAAACCTATATATGAAATTTGGTTCATTTCTAGGCTTAACTTCATAGACTTTTCGATGATACAAAGAGGACACACACGCGGACACATGGAAAGACAGACACACGGACAGACAGACATTTTGTAAAAACAGGTTTTTCAGAATATTTCTTCATTAATATATCATGTTTACAAAATTTTTAAGTTATATATAATATAACTTGTAAATACATAGTATATTTATATACCAAATCCATAAGTATACATATATACTTAAATAACATGTAAGTATACATATACTTATAGATACTTATAGTATAAAAATATACTATGTATTTACAAGTTATATTATATATAACTTAAAAATTTTGTAAACATGATATATTAATGAAGAAATATTATTTTCCGCTTGTGTAAGAAAATTAAGTTATTTCTAAAAGCAATAGCCAGTTGAATAAATAATGTTTATGCTAAAATAAAACCCAATAGTAAGATTTTAAATGTATTACATCATCTTATTGTCGATAGAAATACAAATTTAAATGCTTTTAAAACAATAATTTAGTGCTTTTACCTTACGTTTGCAATATAAACGTTATTTAAATTAGATCTTCTTAATAAATTGTAAAATAAAGTGTAAAATAAAGAATACAGCACATTATAACTTACCAAACAAGCCTCTTCTATAGCAGAAGTGAAAATGTCAAACACGTTGTGTTTAACTGTTATCTTCATGATCACATGACTTTAAAGGAAATCACGTGGTACGACAAAAACATCCTGTTGCCAGGATAGTAACAAGCATAATGTCTGAAGTAACTATGTAAGATGAACGTGCTATTATAAGTGGGCTATATTTGTAAGTATAAATTAATCTATTTCTTTAATTTAAAGCTAATTGTTATTAATTATCAGAATATAGGGTTTCTAATGACAAAGTTTGAGAATTTCTATCACTTAACTAAAGTTCCACATGTATATAGGTACATATATATATATATATATATATATATATATATATATATATATATATATGTATACATAGACACAATTTATTAAAATTAAGTATTTTAAAACATTTATAAAATAATTTTGATAACTTTTCATTTTTGTTAATTTATTTTAATTAAAAAAATAATTATTTTGTTTACTTATAATTTAATTAAGTTACTTTGTAAATTTTTCAAAAACTTTTACAATAATATAACATGTTTAAATTATTTTTATAAGTACATGTAGTAACATAACAATTATATAGTATGTTACCATTATATAATATAAACATACAAGACGAATCAACATTGATAAAGTATGACATACTTTTATTAAGTTTTAAAACTTTTTTAAATGAAAAATAATTTTGCTATCTTGTAAAATTTTAAAAACTTTTATAATAGTTCTAAAATACATTTACTAACATGTGTAGTATGTTACTAACATTTAGTATACATACTATGTTATCATGTTTCTGTTATAAACATATAACAGAAATTATTAATTTTAAATTGCAAGTTAAACAATATTAATAAACACACACACATTTTGTTTAAATAAACACACAGCTTTAAAGCAAAATATTTTATTTTCAAGATTTAAATAATACATTTCGAATAAATTCCACATTAATGTTACGTAAAAAGTTTTCACTGATACATTCAACTCCGTTTAAAAACCTTGAAATAACATAATCAAAATTTACAAGCATTAAAATCATATCCCCTAAGTGATTAAATCTTTCACGTTTATTAAAGGTGAAACATGTATGTAGACTTTGGGATTGGTGTCTAAATATACATCCTACACATTCATAAATTTGATTTAATATTGTCAGTACATTATCCTCAATAGAAGAGATAAGTTTCGTTAGTAAAACAAGCTCGATTTCAGAAGGTAAATTAACGAGTGTGCATTTTTGTTTAATTAACTGTGGTAGATGAACTGTATACAAGTGTTTAATAAGTTTGCTATTAAAATCAATAGCTTTTTCTTTTAAATTTCCTAACTGAAAATCGTTTAAAACACAATGTGTATAATTCTTTAAATTTTTTATTTGCATAATAGAATTATTATAATTTAACACTAATACTGTATTGTTAGCTATAAACGATGAACTTTTATATTTTAAATTAAATCCAAAAATTTTATATTGGAATTCATACCATGTTGAAATATCCATAAAAATTCTATTTGTTGATGAAATTTCTTCATTTGTAAATACATTGTGTTTCATCTCTTCAATATGTACATAATACTGTTTATAATGTCGTTTTAAAGTTAAAAATATAAAATCAGCAAGTTTAATCCGAAACATGACAAAAATGCGAGATTTACCATGTTTGTTTTTGGAAATGTTATTCACACATGCGATGGGAGGGGATATGTTATATAATTGTTCACTACTATGTGTAATGCTAGTTGATGGTTCATTTGAAGAAATTAAATCGCTTGTAGGCTGTGAGGTAAGGTATGTTTCCAGATTTTTAAAATCTAGATCCTTAAACATTGTATCCAAAAAGCTTTTAGCAGAGGTAGACTCACAACAGGTGTCAGGGAAAGACGTTTCGTCATTATCACAGTTAGTAAATATTGGGGTTGTAGAATCCTTGGCAATCTTAGGCTCTGCAGCATACAAATCCATGGTAGGTGATAGTGTTTCATAGTTCTCCTGTATATTAGATTTGGGTAAAAATTCATGTTTATAAAAATCAGAATTTTCCATATGTTTATCTAAACGTTAAAACTTTGTTGAAGAAGTCATTTCTTCACACGACCGTTTAATCCTATCTAATTCACAAGCCATTTTTAAATAACAAACAGTAAAAGGTTCAATCACGACAAAAGTCAACAGTAAACTGATTATATTATATCTAAACAGTTACTAACATAGGTTAAAAAAGAGTGATGGTTACAGTTAAAAGCAAGTTTAAAAGTAAATATGACGTTATAGATTCAAGTTGTTCATTTAACGAAAATATATATTGCTTGTTTATGTGAAATCAGTATGCTTTATAATATCTAATTATTTATAAAAGCGGGTATGGCAACGCTTATTAAATGTATAAATAGTTAATTGCGTACGATAAAAAGTATAATCATGTGTATGTAAATAATAAAAATTAATTATCGATACGTATATTTAGTAAAATAAGTTTGTTTAATTACACAAATGTATAATTAGTTAAATCGATTTATTGTAAAAAAGTAATATGTGTTAAAGAAAATTAATAATATAGATTATACAAAATTATATGTTTAATAGCATATTAATTTAACTATCATATGTGAATCAATAATATATTTAAAAAATCTGAAATATATTTGTATTAAATTTTTACTTCTTGTAAAAGTTCAAGAAATTTATTTTTATACATAGGGTTTAAATTTACAAGTCCATTCATTCACATAATAGGGATATAATATAATCATATTGAAAAATAAAACACAAAAACTTTTTCACTTATCTATTATTTATTTAATTATTTAAACACATACATTAGTATATACAAGAATATGTATAGTTCAAATAAATTGGTAAAGTCAATATTTCAAAAAGGAATAGTTTCATTTTTTATAGCATTTTGTAAAGTGTCTATACGTAGTAATAAATTCTATAAATGGTTTAAAAGTTCAGTACGCTGTTCAGATATATGTTCTTTGGGCGAGAGATGAATTTTTCTATGCTTCACTAAGTCAAATCTGTGATTAAATATTTCAGAACAATCGACACATTTATAGTGTCTGGTAAACGGTTCAATATTCCTTTTCTTTTGCTGAGGGGTGTTATGAATCATAGTATGATTTATTAAATTTTTTCCCCGTAAAAACTTTTTATCACAATCATTACATTTATGCATAACGCCTTGTTTAGAATGTACTAAGTTATGCTTTTGTAAGTCGCTTTTCTGCACAAATGATTTCGAACACATTTTACAATTAAAAGGTTTCTTTTCTAAGTGAAATTTCATGTGTCTAACTAACACATTTTTTCGTGAGAAAGTCTTACTACATTTCTCACATTTATATGTGGCAGATGTCTTGGGATTAATTAGCATATCATCCTGTAAAGCGCTCTTTGTAGTAAACAGATTATCACACTTAGAGGGTTTTTTTTCTAAATGTAAGTTCATATGTCTTAATAACATATATTTTTTAGTAAATACTTTTTTACATGTATCACATGTAAAAGCTAACTTTTGATCGACTTGATCTGATGAAGAGGCCATCGGTTCCTTATTCAAAACAGGTTTCATTAAAATAGTACAGTCTATTTGCTCCTTAAACTCCGATGTCAAGGCTTTTCTTATCTTGGTTGGTTCGTCTAACACCATGTCTTGCATTGTACTTATTTAATTTAAATCAATTAAAATCGCAGATCACTTAAACGGAGAAAAAATTAGAACGTCTTAACGGCACAGAAACAGTATGAATATTATTTCAAATAAAACTTTTCATGAATATTTATTTAATTGTAGAGGGCGCGCATGCTTAAAATAATTAAAAATAGCGTCACGTGTTATATATCGTATACAGAAATTAGTCTGTATGTTAAACATAAGTAATTTAGCAAAGTATCTTTTATTATACAGTGGGTGATTTCGTTAAGTATAAATGTATTTTCATTTTTTATGTAAAAGTATACAAGTAATGTTTTATTATGTATTCATCGTGGCTTAAAATGCAAATTTATATGTGTGAAAATACTCGTTCATTATATGGTATTGCTAATTAAGTTACATATCACGAAAAATAAAACATAATATTCAATTTAGTGAAAGAATTTTTATACCTTAAACTATACAAGAAGTAACGTTATCAGTAAGAAAACAGGGATGTTATCCGCAAATAAGTAGTTTCCTGTTTTTGGTCTGGTAGACAACAGATCTATTTTCAAACTCGATAATCGTTATAATATTCGCTCAGTTTTGGTTTAAAATCTTAAATAATTTATCAAGTAAAGGGTAGTATTTTGTATACAATATGTAAGTTATATTATAATAATAGCACACATGTTTAATGAAATAGTATAAAATCCTTAATTTTTGTAGAAAAATAAAACAAGTTTCTACATTTTCTGAATAAAAATTGTAAAACTTTCCGAAAACTAAACTTATTTATTCCTTATACATAAATAAAAAACAGACACATGATGAAAAACTAAACAAATATTTATTAAATATAAAACATTTCTACGTTAATTGTCTGAGTGCAACGAAGACTCATACACAGCGCAGTATTACTTTGCCCCATATATAGCTACGATGGATATTAAAACCTTTCGTCAAGCATAACTCAAAAAATATTTAACGGATTTCGTTCAAATTTTTACAGCAGGTACCTATAAAGGTGACAACGTCGTCTATTTATTACCAAGAATAAGTGTCAAACCGATTGGAAGTTATATTAAAAAAAATAGATAAAAAGCACAATTAAAGTACATACGTCACTAAATTTTGTGCGTACGTCATTTTCACCGGCGGGAGATTTTCGTAGACAATCGGAATTGAAAAGTTCATGGAATACATGGAGCAAAAAAATATGCAAGCACTAATATTCAGCACAATAAAATATATTTCAATTTAATAAAAATGGAAAGTTAATCTGGAATTTTTTCTGTTTGAAAAGTATTAGAGATTAGTAAGAGTAGTATTAGTATTAGAGATTTGGCGTAAATCACACCATTAGCAGCTTTTTTATTTCGCGTGTGTATGTTAGGAACAATTCTTTGATGTTTAAATAAAAGGTTTCGATTTGTGGCATTATTTCTTATTTTCTTTTCCTTTTTAATATTTTAAATGGAATTAGTGAAAGGCGTGTATTTTAAATTAAATGAGTGAAAGACGTGTATTTTTAATGTATGTATTTCAAATGAAATCAGTGAAAGATTTATATTTAAATGAAATGAATGCAATATGAAGATGTTATGAGAAAAATATTTGGCGATTTATCAACTGCGCCAAGTTAACATAAAAGTACCAATACATATGTGGGTACTTCTCTATTATCCCGTCGACCACTTTTCATAACAAAAAACTATCGCCAAATAAACGCGAGAACGTTGTCATTGAAATATCAAAATACATAAATAAATAAAATATAAGAATTTAAGGACACAATTGTTATTTTAATGAATGAAATAACTAATAAATCAGTAAAACATAATGAAAAATACACGCAAATGTCGCGTTAAAAACCACTTGATGACGTAACAAACACGTATAATGCTTCTGATATCAAGTAAATGGGACTGCATTTTTGGCGTTTAATCTAACAGTTTGGCGATAGTTTTTTGTTATGAAAAATGGTCGACGGGATAATAGAGCAGTACCTCTATGTGAAATGAAACAAGGCACAGATGTCATATACGTACCACGTTGGCGCGATTTTTCCCTCCACCAGCTTGGGGAAAACATTGTTTTTGAATATCAGTTACAAATAGTGTGACAAATAGTACACGTGATTTTTTATTTCAATATAAAAATAAAATAACGTAATAAATGAAACAGCTTCTATTATTTTAAAAAAGGAAATAAAAATAAATAAATAATAGTTTGATATAAATAAAGGCGCGGATGTCATATACGCATCACATTGGCGCGATTGCAACAAAATGACAATTTTATGCCTCACATGGTAACCCAGTTATTTTGTTTCAATTGTTGTTTATTAACTTTTATTTTTTATTTTAATTCTATAAATTGTTTTTATTATATATATCAATATTTATTTATATCAAACTATCATTTATTTATTTTTATTTCCCATTTTTGAATAATAGGAGTTATTTCATTTATTACGTTATTTTATTTTTATATTGAAATAAAAAATTACGTGCTATTATTGTATGGTATTTGTAACTAATATTCAAAAACAAAGTTTTCGCGAAATTGGCGGGGGAAAAATCGCGCCAATCTGGTGCGTATATGACATCTGTGCCTAAATTAATATTGATATACATATAAAAATAATCTATAGAAATAAAATAAAAAATAAAAGTAAACAAACACAACAAACAGTTTTCGCCAAAGGGGCGGGGGAAAAATCGCGCCAACGTGGTGAGTATATGGCATCTGTGCCGGGATTTTTACCCTTTTATCTGTGCTTTCTGAAATATAAAAAAATTAAAAAATTCTTATATCAGGTGTATAATGTTTTGCATTTTTATACGGACCACTTCTCCATTTTAAGATTTTAAATGCTATTTATATCAGATATTTCTTTCTTGAGATTCCCACAAGTTTTTTCCGGTAATTTTTTTAGTTCGCTTATTAATTGTTTACAATTTGCCCCCCTGGCAATAACAATTATTTATCACAAAAAATGGGTACTTCTCTATTATCCCGTCGACCACTTTTCATAACAAAAAACTATCGCCAAACTGTAACGCTAAATAAACGGGAGAACGTTGCCATTGAAATATCAAAATAAATAAAATATAAGAATTTAAGGACACAATTGTTACTTTAATGAATGAAATAACTAATAAATCAGTAAAACATAATGAAAAATACACGCAAATGTCGAATTAAAAACCACTTGATGGCATAACAAATACGTATAATGCTTCTGGCATCAAGTAAATGGGACTGTATTTTTGGCGTTTAATCTTAGTTTGGCGATAGTTTTTTGTTATGAAAAGTGGTCGACGGGATAATAGAGAAGTACCCAAAAATGGCTTAGTTTTGTTAAATTTGTTTGTTATGTATTTTCATTTCTTATTAAAATATCGAAAATGGCAATAAAATTTTATTTTAGCACCGTACTTAATTTTTTTAAATGGCTCAAAAACATGGTTTAATAAACGTATATTTGTAAATATTTTAAAAAACATGTTTTTCCGCTCTCTAGAAAAATTTGTAAGATTCTACAACTGCCTTTGGCACCAACCAGTACATGATACGGAACTTTACCCTATTCAGATACACAGAAGAGGTTGGTCACAAACAAGAGTAATGCTAGCAACAATATTGTTTTAACTCTATAAGAGTTAGAAACAATAATGATATTAAATTCCCCGATTAGCTTAGGGCCCGATTACGGAACTTTCTCCTAGAAAAAAAAAACTGTAGAAGTATTTTACATTTGTTTCGAATGAAGCTCGATCAACAAAGTATTAATTGATAATACAAACAATACTAATATTAACATGGGGGCAAAAGTTTGAATTTAAGTGTATATATTTGGAACCCTCCCCCCCCCCCCCCCAACCAACCACCAAAAAAAGAAAAAGAAAGTTACAGAAATGAATTTAAAATGGCGTGAAGCCACCCTTTCTGACATAAGAAATTGGCTGCGAACCCGATTACGAAACTTTCACTTAACTTAATAACATGTATCTAATAGCCCTGAGGACAATTCCCCTTCCCAGTTATACGGACCTTGGGGCTTTTTTAAAAAGCTTGACGCAGTTCGGGTTGAAGAAGTTGAGATTTACTGTCAAATGACATAAACTACTATGAAAATAAAACTGGTGAATTATTATGCTGGTTTATGTATGTATTTAAAAAAATTGCATCTGATTACACTCTTTAGATAAATTACTACTGTTTGCATTTAATAACAGTTAAACGGCTTCCGTTTACTAAATTGTTTAAATATTGGGAAGAGTTGGCGAGAGATAGATAGACGTGTAAACAAACGGGTAGACAGACGAGTAGAGAGACGGATAGCGACAGAGATAAGCTAACGGGTAGCGAAACGAATAGACAGACGGGTAGCGAGGAAGGTGCAAAAAAGGGTTGACAGAGGGGTAGTGATATGGGTAGGGAGACGGGTAGCGTGGTGGATAGAGAGACGAGTACAGAGACGACTTGTCAGACGGGTAGAGAGAGGGGTATATAGACAGACAGACGTGTTGATAGACGAGTAGTGTAACGGGAAGCGAGACAGGTAGAGACACGATTAAAGAGTCGGGTAGAAAGACACACGGAAACTGAGACGGGTATACAGAAGAGTAGAGAGACAGTAGACAGATGAGTTCGGAGAGAGACACAGCTAAGACATACGAGTAGTTAGACTGGTAGACACGTTTGTAGCAAAGCATGTTATCAATGTGGTTTGAAGTATACGAGTTTCTATAAATAGTTATATAAATAAACAAAGGAAATTTTTTTAATTCAAATATTAAATATTTGATTTAATATTTCAATATTTAATATTTTATTTTTTAATATTTTATTTAGATATTTGTCACAAAGAAAATGTTGCAAAAATTAAATTAAATTTGCGTTAAACTACGCTTGCTAAAATACGCTATTGGCTGCAAATCTGATTATGTGACTTTAAAAATATCGTTTTAAAAGATCCGGTGGTTTTTTTTTTTTAAGTTTTGAGCAATTCCCGCTTAAGAAAATGAGATTATTTGCCAAATGTTATAAAAAAAATGCATATGAAAACATAACAGTATATGAATTTATACATGATATTTTGTAATTATATCATTTAATTTGCTATTTTTCATATGTTGTATCTTTATCTATCTCTTGTCTATCATATGCTGTATATTCACTTAGATTCTTGTTGATATCTTCTTTATATCGTAATTGTTAACTTTATGTTCTCAGCAATATCACTCAGACTAATCCCTTTGAGGGAAGTCCTAGTTTATAAATACATTGCTCAAATGCTTATTATAAAAGTCTACATTCATAGATTCAAAAAATAAATAAGTATAATTAGATGTACATTTCTCTAGCAGGTTTTTCACAAATTCCTTAATGTTGAAATTTAACAAAGCACTGTCTGCGCACCAGTTAAACTGTTTTCTTAAATTATATCTCATACATTCATGATCCATTTCTACTGGTTGGCCGATTGAACATAAATAACAGTCAAACGTGCGATATACTGATCTCTCTAATTCATGATCGAAGCATTCTAAAAAATAGTCCATCGCCTCTTCCTCTGTAAAGTGAGAACATTTACATATTTTTACGTTTTTTAAAACATAAACAGGTAAAAGTTTTGTTAAAAAAGTTTGAATAAGACATTCGCTAATTTCAATACAGTTTTTCTCTAGTTTGAGAAATTGTTCTTTTGTAAGTAGTAAACAATCAGGTTTCAATAGTTTTTGCAGTATGCATGATTCCTTATCCACATAAATCGTTAGTAAGTCGTTGTTAGATACGGATGTTTCTTTTTCTGCAGAGTCAAAATTAAATTTTATCATTCTCGTTTCAAATTTATCAAAGGTTGCGCACGATATTGTAATTCCTTCATTTGTAGGGTACATTTTACCACTATTCTCAAATTCTTTATATTTTTGAATGTGAACGTTTAACTCACAGTCCTTATTCATTTGCACTTCGACAATCGTATCCTCCCCTAAGTCCCAATGGTATGGGGTAAAAACGTCAAAATACTGAAATATTCTACTAAATTCGCTGATTTCTGAAATTTCATAGTAAGATGTGTTAAGTGAAGTAGTCATTTTCAGGTTTAGAAGTATCCAAAAAGCAGGGTAAACAGATAGGTGATCAAGCAAATATACAGCAAGGTTTTAAGTAATTAGAAGAATAATCGTTTAAGTCAAAACTTTAAACAGTAAATTCATTATGGTGTACAAGCTTCTTATATTGCTATTCTTATCGTTGTAAAACAGGATGTTATTCTATAAATGTCGTCATATCCTGTTTTATTAACTTGAAAATCTTAGGAAAAAAAGTAACATTGTGTTAGGTTTCATTATTTATATTAATTGTACGGAGCCATCGTAGCGTAATTGGGAGCGCATTGGAAAGCTAGCCAAAAGGTTGACAGTTCGAATCCGAGCATAAACATAATGGTAAGTTAAACTTTCTTTTTTAAAGTATACAATTAAAAATTCTATTACAGTATCCTTAAACCTCACTTGGTAAGTTAAAATTTGCTGTATTATATAATTTATGTTACAAAATCTCTTGTATGCAAATTGGTAAGATACGCTTTGCTTTGCAAGTTTATAAAACCAACAAACCAACCAACCTTTTATAAGGTTATTTTATATGTTATAAATACATTCCAATGTGTTTGTAAGTTTAAACATTAAAGTTTATCGTAAAGCTTAAATTATTTTACAAAATTTATAATATCATTAGTACTGTATAGTAATAATCCAATATGTTCAGTCACGTGACACCTTTTCTTATATATCTTAAATCGCGTCTAATAAACATGGTCTCATGGTGTGTTCGTTTAAACCTACTGCAAATCAACACATCATGAGATCATTTTGTCAGGTTCGAGGTTCGAACCCCGCTTCATATAAATGTTTGATAAAAGCTAATGATTTTTTAAAAAGGGACTACGCTATTTCAAAGTGAAAGTTGTAGTCGAAATTTAATATTTTCTTAAATTCTGTGAAGAAAAAAAATGTTTTAAAACGTATGCACGTCATGTATTTTATTACAATTAGTTCACTTCGTATATGCATGCTTGTGTGTGTACGTAACAAATAGTTCACTGTGTGTCTGTCTGTCTGCCTACCTGCCTGCCTGTTTGTCTGTGTGCCTGCCTATCTGCCTATATGTCGGTTTATAACTATAATTATTTATATGTGTCACTTTAAAATTTTTGTTAAGTGCTACGCTATAACTAAATATTTCCATTGTAAGCAGTTTGGTAAGAAACTTTAAAATATTTTATTAAGTGCTATGCTTTAACTAAATATTTTCATTGTAAGCAGTTTGCTAAGAAACTTTAAAATTATTTATTTAGCGTTATGTTAGAACTTAAATTTCTATTTCATATTCCTTTGCGAGCACTATGGTAACACATTTTAAAATTATTTATTAAGTGCTATGCTATAACTATATATTTCCATTGTAAGCAGTGGTAAGTTACTTTATTTTACACCATGCTATAAATTAAATTTCCATTGTAAGCAGTATGGTAACACATTTTAAAATTATTTATTTTATACTATGCTATAACAAAATTCTTTTACAAATTCCTTTGCGAAAAGTTTGCTAAGATATTTAATTTAGTGCATGCTATAACTTAAAATTCGGAAAGTCTCTTTCGAATTTTTTGAATTCCATAACTATTCAACCTTACGATAGAGGGCGACACCACTTTAAACTTTCTCTCCCCTAAAATTAAAAAAAAAATTGGAGGTGGGGGGGCAAGGGGATAGTAGTCATACTCTACCATAGCCGATAGCTCGTACTATAAAACAATTTAAAAAAATTTTTAATTAAAAAAAAATGGGGGGGGGCATGGGTAGGGGGGGTGATGGGGAGGTAGGGGTAGGGGGGAGGTAGGGGGTAGGGGGGAGGCAGGGGGAGAAAAAAATTTCCTCCGCACCTCCGCCTCCGCCTGCGTTGCTGAGGTTGAACTGTCATTCTCCCTCTACTCATAACGATGGAAATCTGAAGACTTTTTAAAAACTCACGCAAACATATTTTAAAACGTATTAATTGCACGATAAAAAATTCTGGTTACTTCATCTATATTAATTTATTATACAACATTTTAAAATATCATGAAAGTCTGGTTAATAATTTTCGCGAAATCATGCGTGTAAAACTGTATTTATTGTCAATAATGACTTTAAATATGGACATTCTTTAAGACATGCAATACGTTCCCTTCATCATAACTTTTTCTAACGTGAAATACAGTTTAAATATGGCTTATTTAAAGATATTTAAAAAAAAATTAATTTGAAAAAAAAATGATATTTTGGTCGAGTTGAAAGTACCCGACCCCTTAAAAATATCTATATGAACGGTGAAAACAAACGGAGAAAACGCTTATAGTCTGAAATAACAAGTAGAAAAACATGTACAAATACATTTTAGAAAATGTCTTGTACACGTTCCCTTCATCATAACTTTTTCTAACGTGAAATACTGTTTAAATATGGTTTATTTAAAGATATTAAAACAAATTTTAATGTGAAAAATAATGATATTTTGGTCGAGTTGAAAGTACCCGATCCCTTAAAAATGTCTATGAACGGTAAAAACAAACGGAGAAAACGCTTATTGTCTGAAATAACAGGAAGAAAAACATGCTTCGAATACATTCTAGAAAATGCCTTTTCGAATTCAAATCATAAAACGAAAATTTCAAAACAAATAACTTTTTATTTAATGATATATACTTTCATTGGGTAAACGAAATTTAGTGCATCTCAGAAACGTCCATGTGTTATTTTAATGGATTTTAGAAAACATATATTGAATAAAAGGCATTAATCCTAAATCCAGCCAAGCGGATTAATGGCAAATATTGTATATTTCCTCTACTGAAATCTAAGCATTTAAATTTTCTGTAAATTCCATTTCGGAATATCCATTTGGGGTTTGACTTAATACATTTCAGTTTCAATATAAAAGAATTTTTCTGAAAGAATATTGCTATAAATAAAATTGCATAAATCTTTTTTTTTTTTTTTTTTTTTTTATTTATGACAGTAAAAGGTATGTTAGAGAGAAAAAAATTACTGAAATTTGCCAGGATTTCGTATTCTAAATTCTTTAGTAGCCACATATCTGTTCGAATTTTTTGCAATTTTCATGTGCATTACTATGTGAAACTTAATTGAAATGATGTTTTTAAAACATAAAAGTGATACCTGAAAATATCACAGTTTAAAAATTTTAAACGCATCTTTTTTTTTTTTTTTTTTTTTTTTTTTTTCGGGCTGTTTTAGCTTGATTGTTATTATCTGTAATATAAAAAATATCTTTAAAAAATTAAAAATATCTACTTTAGTATCAGCCGTTTTTGTAGTATTATCTACAGTTATCCCTAGCTTATTGAGGTTTCAGTTAGTGCGATTTTCAATTAGTGCGGTGAACATTTTTCAGACGCTCCTTCGATTAGTGCGGGTAAATTTTCGGTTAGTGCGCGAAGCACGAAACGGGTAAACCTTTTCTCCCCAGCAAGATGGAGCTGAATTTTTTTAAATAAAGTTTGCCGAAAAAAGAAAAAAATAATAACATTAAAATATTTATAAGACGTTTTTCAAAACTTTGACTTCTTCGGACAGCATTCGATAAAAATAGACCCAGACATTAGTTGGAGTATGTAAGTGCACCAAGGAATAGGAAATCAAATTATATGTTACCACAAGATGTATTCCAAAAATATGAAAAATTAATAGTGCAATTGACAATTATATGTTTTTGCTTAAATAAATTAAAATCTATGTAAGTTAGAAGTAATTATATTACAATACGTTTTTGAATCAATAATGTAACTTTTTAAAATTTAACCTAATAGTAGTAAGTAAGCTAACATAAATAACAAAATTGTAGTAATGCAGATTTAACTTTAAAAATGACTTTTGAATGTTTCTCGATTATCACTTATTACAGTAGCTCACATGTTTATGTTAATAATTAAAGTTGAATAAAATGAAATAAATCTTTAAAAAAATTTAGATCAAGCGGCCATATGTATTTTCTAACAATAATACATCAAAAATAATATCGTAGTAGTACATTATTAAATTGTCTATCTGTGTATATTGGGCTTTTGAGAAAGTTGGTTGTGGTATCTATGTGGTAAGTGTAAAGTTGGTTGTGGTATGTGTAAAGTTGGTGTGTGTATCTATGGCCGTTTTTCAGATTCAATTTATGTTTAGGTTAATGCGGTAATATCGCGAGATTAATGAATCGCACTAATCAAGGTGAATCCTGTATTTGTTTTGTTGCTCTTTACTTTTATAACTATCTTGATTGAAAAACGGTACATTTTAAAACAAAATACCGCATATATGCGGGAGATTTTATGTAAAATTTCTGTCTTTTAACGGAAACTTTCTATTTTGAGTAGAAATCGCAAATTTTCCTGTAATAAACGGGAAATTTCCCTTTTATCCTTACTCGTTGAACGTTAAAAACGGAAATATTCCTTCCGAAACAGGAAATTGGAAATATTCATTTTCAATTGAGTTAAAACAAAAAATCACAGTTAAATTTTGGTAACTGATGTTTTAGCTTATAACCAAGTCGTTGGATTTGACCATTTGGTGTAGGGAACAAAGCCTTTATTCTCTAATGATGAGAACCGAGGTTTGAATCCGGAGGAAGGCAAGGCAATGGAAAACGATTGTGATAATATTCAATACAAATATACCTGTTCCGTGTAAATATTCATCAGTATATATAATTATTATTTAATTTTTTTTTACATATTGCGCTATTACTTATATTTATTTCCGGTGTTGAATTGCGGGTAATGGGCATCAACGGAAAAATACCAAAACGGAGAATAGGCGGCAACTTCGGTGACAGTACATTTTCCGTTTTTTCACGGATTTTTTATTTTTTCTACAGTTTACACACACACAAAAAAAGAAAATGTTGAAATTACATGTTTCGCATATAACTTATGCACATGATAAGATGCACTTCGGTTTTTCTGAATGCATAATTGTATTTTTACGTGTGTTTATATGTAAAATTTAATCTAATATTAAAAGAAGTGATGTCATTCTCGGTGAAAGTTGTATGTATGCAAAAACAATATTTATTAAATTAATTTTTTTTTTTATACCGCTAACCAGGCCCCTACCTGCCCGGCATGAATGCCTAGCTTAACGGGTTAGTACCTGGGTGCGGGGCGGAAATCGCCTGATCACAGCATGGCTGTGATCCACCTGACTATTGATTTGTTCACATCGCTGCTGTGCTTGCTCTCTTGTGATTTGCTACCGCTATCTTTGTTTGCCGGTTCAAGGTTTCTGTTTAACTTTGTTGAATTGACAGATTTAATAGGTCTCGTAATTTAGAACCTTGATCAGGTGACGAGACCCTCACCTGACTAGGCACCCCCAGAGGTATTATTCACAGGTAACTTGGAGGGCTTTGCACCCACGACGGATTTTACATGCACCAGGTGCCATTAGCGTACATAGATTTACATATTTACCATGTCTGTTGGCTTGTCACGTTCATGGTGGGTTGTCGCTGTAGTGTTTATCGCCTCTTTTATGGGCTGATTTCCCTTCTTGTTGTATTTGTCTCTGTCAAGGCTTTTTGGCGTTTTTATAGGCTCGCCCCTGTTGTGGGTTGTTTTTTGTCTATCATTCATTGGTTTTTTGTCTCTTTCTTGATATATTTTTACCTCTAGCTTGTGCTAGAGCTGGTTTTCCCATTTTGAATCTTGGTCTTCTTTCGAGAGTTTCACTGGTTATTATGTCACTATCGTGGGTTTTGTCACGTTGTAACATTTGTTACTGGTGGTTGTCACATTGTAACTTTTTATTAAATTAATTTAAAATGCAACTAGCAAAAAAAAAAAAAAAAAAAAAACTGAAGCTTTTAAAAAACATTTTGGATTAAAACAGTTACTTGATAAAAACTGTAGTTTTGAAACAGATGCAAATTATTTTCAACAACTAACAAACAAGATGTCTTTCACTTGAGAAACAAATTGAAAACAAATTAATTTTCTTTCAATGTTTTCTCCCTTTGCGAACGTGACAAATATGCCGTAATTTAATTTAAAAATTACCTTTTTTTCCCCTTTGTTGTTGTTTGTAGAACATAAGACACGGATAAAAATGTTTATACTTTTTTTCCCTTTTGAACTTCCTTTGAAATAAATTATAACATTTTTCTCGTTCAAAAATGTTTAACTGAGATTAAAATTCTCATCGCGTGCTCAGGAAAGTCAAATTACTTTTGTTTGATTTTACACCAAAAATAATTGCAAGTATATCGCATATTTTGCGTGATATTGGTATTTTCAAATATTTTTCAAATAATATTTGAGAGCATTTTACATTTTAATATAGCAATTTTTAAATGAAAATACTATACCATATATTCCGGCGTATAATGCGCCCAATCGTATAAAACACGTCCATAATTTGACACAGTAACGTAAGCCGTGGTTACTTTGTGACACATAGTCTAGTTTTCGTATTTCAAATCTCCCGCCCTGCTCACGATGGCTGGAAAGAAAACAGCAGTGTCACCTTATAGTGTGGTGTTCCGTGTCCCCTAACGATTATTATGCGAAGCTCCAACACCTCGCTTGTTCTCTCTGACCAGTGTATCGTCGAAACCGCCTTCTGCGTTGTTGTCTCAGAATCCGGATACTTTGTGTGCTGAAGCCTAGCGCCTATGAGAAGCATCGAACACAGATAAATATTCTTTGTTGTTAATATATAAGTTAGACTGTGGAGAAATATAGCCTTTGTCAAGTGATATTTATGTGAGATATGATAACATAAGCAAAATATAGACACTTGATGGGGATATTTAGTGACACACCGACACTGTCACAAGTCAATTCTCTCTCAACGAATGACCAAAAATATCAGCTATCGTTGGGACAAGATCGATTATGCCGTAATGGACATGTATTTTATTAACTTGGAAAAGAAGTTGGACGGTATCTCGCCTGAGAACCAATGGAATTATGACGAAACGAATTTGGTGCACGAGACTCTGGAAGTAAAAATGTGATCACTCGAAGAAAAGCAAAATATCCTGAACTGGTCTAAGGCTTATAGTTCAATCATGGTATGCGGAAGCGACCAATATGCCTTAACTACAAACCAGATAAATTTGGTCAACTTGGACCAAGAACGGACAGTAGGGAGCAAGATGCCATCGAACAAAATCAGGTTGGTTCAACAACCAAGTTTTGGAGGACTGGTTTATGTCACTTATGCTTCCTATTTTGAAAAGTAAAGACGGTCCAAATGCAATCATCGGAGACCGAATGAAATGTTATATGAAAGGAAGGAGGTTTTATTCATCATCGACCCACCAAGACCAGTCGGCAACCGAGGACTGTTTGCGATCAAAGACCTGGATTAACCTGACAGAAATTTATAAACATTGTTTAAATAAAAGTTTTAATAAATGTTTTATTGTCTAACCTTGTAAAAATAACTTTTTCTCCTGCATTTTAAGGCAAAAATACACCTGTCACAAAGTAACCCCATCCGATGGGGTGAGTTTGTAACATCTTTAAACCTAAATTTCAGAATTAATATGAAATATTTAGATTGACGCAATATGTCGTTATCTAGGAAAAGGATACATCAATGTTGAGCAGCAGTCAGTTTTGGGTTACTTATAAAACAAAACAGCTGGTGTGAGAAAACCCCCAAAATGTGTCACAAAGTCTTACGGTATTTTTCTATTTTTAGATAATTCGCTTATTATGCGAACCCCCTTCTTGACAAAGAAACCTTCATGCAATATGTTGCATGAAAATACAATAAAGAGCATTCAAAAATATAATAACTAGTACAAACATAAAGAAAATAAGCAAATAGGACGTACCTTACTGCTAAGACTATCTGTATGAATCCCCGCAAAGCATTTGGAATCGTACTCTCGTTTATTCATATAATCACACGTCTTCTTCTCTTATTCATTCCACAGGAGACTTATTCTATTTATTCTATTTTAAAAAGGTTCATACCACTTTTTATAAACTACATTTCCTGTCGTATACACTTCTACAAAAACTGCAAGAGAAATCTGCCACAAAGAATATTTCTTTTTAAAGAGGCTAAAATATAAATATAGTCGTTTGTGTCAACTCTGTTAAGTAGAAATCTCAATTCTTATACTTAGTTTTCAAACTTTAATTTTTTTATACCCGCATATAACGTGCACGTGTAACGTTTTATCAATTTTCTTGCTTCAAAATTGCAAGTTATACCCTGGAATATACGGTATGTTAAAATCTAATAAAACGCATATGTGTTATCAACGTGTAACAACAATTAATGTTATAAAAAACACCTCCGAAGTCTGATAATTTTCTATTCGTCTTTACAGTTTCTTTGAAGTGTTTCTGTTTTCATAGGCTTCTGTAGTTTTTTTAATGGGTTATGGGAGTTCTTTGGCTTGTTTTTATGAAGTTGTTTTGATGTCTAGAAACAAGGTACAAATATGCAGATTTTTGCATAAGAAAACACCTAATTTTAACACTTAAAAATCAAATCATATTTTAAAAACGTTTTACTGAAAAATAGACCTTGTACATTCGTGTTTTTTTCGAGGGTGATCTCCTTGTAGTGTTTCGTGTTATCCATGGTTCCTCAGAGTGCTTTCATATGAAACTAATGAAACAAAAAACATGTCAATGTATGTATATATATATATATATATATATATATATATATATATATATAATGCTTTGATATTTTGTATTTTCAACAATGTCGGATTATCAAACTTAATATACCAGTTCTCAACAAAAACTCTTTTTCTGTATAAAAAGCGTTCGAATTAAAAAAATTTAAAACCCTTAATTTTTTATTCGCTTTCACTTAATACAACAAGGAAATCGGTTCAATCGTTGGCGCGATATTTATTGGTGCAAACTTAAAAAAAAAAAAAAAAAACATTGTTTCGAAAAAAATCCGTTTAAAGTTTTGTAAGAAATACCGCTCACTCGACAAGTATTGTTATTACTTCTATGTATGTTTAAATGTTCAAAAGCATCTTTGGAAGAACATTTATGAAATGTCAGACATTCAAAAAGTGAGAGAAAAGAATGATTTATTGAAGCCGAAACACTCACATTTTTCCCTCAACCTTATCATTTCAGTAGGTTAGCGCAGAGTTGCCAAGTCTCCGGCTTTTTGGACACCGGTATTTTAGTACAGAAAATGTTGTTTTATGTAATCGGAACATTCGGCGATTTAAAAGAACAACATTTTCACTAAGATAATACCGGTGTTCAAAAAGCCGGAGACTTGGCAAGTCTGGGTTAGCGTAATAAAAATCCTTTTGAAGAAATCCTGTAATAATTTTTTTTAACGAGTGTTTGATATAGTAATTGAAATAGAGTAATTCTAGGTGAGTCGCCGCATCCGGGTTATATTCCGCACCCTTTGTATTTCTTGTAGTTATCGATTGATGACAGTCAGACGCACAATATAGGTGCGCAATCAGATTACTTTAAACAGTGTATAACGTGAAAGCTGTACAATCCTTATCTTGAGGTAAGCGCATGATTTCACTATCAAAACTTTTAAACATGCTTAAATACTTTTTATACGCTAATTACTAAATGCATGCATGATTTCGAAGTCACAACTAACAAGGAGACCGCCAAACATGATGCACACAGATTTTGATGATTTTAAAGTATGTTGTAGGGATCATACCCCTAACTATTCAGGTCAAAGGTTTCCTTCAAATGGGCTTTAGTTTTCGAGAAATTTCGTTTTAAAGTTAAGCATGCATTTCAAATGCCATTACTTCGCGATCCTGGACAAGGTCTCAGTGGCTCCGTGGTAGCGTTTGCGATTGAGAGCCGCAGATGGGTGTTCTGTCCTCTCCTGTGACTTTTACCTTTTTTAACAAATTTTATATATTTGTCGCGTTATAAGTTGTATGCAGAATTATGAATTCTGCATCTTTGAACTTTTTGATATTTTCCTAATAAATTCCATTTACATTTTCAAATATTTCGTAAAAATGTACGGTTTTTTTTTTCTAGTGCAGTTTTGAAATTAATATGTCTATTGACGAAATTCCAAACTAACTAATTCCAAAAACATATCTTGAAAGGAGTAATAAAATATTAAAGCAATAACGATTATATCCAAGTTTTAGCCAGTTATATATATTTGTTTTATGTTATTTAAATACATTTAACTGTAAAGTTCAAACTCACCGTCATTTTTGATTTGCACAAATAAAAAATAATGTATTACAATTAATTTTTTTTTCAGTCTAACAAGTCGATGCCATACAGAAAAATTCAACTAGGAATGAAAAATCGTTTGTAAATTACAATACATATAAAAAAAATCTGAAAAAAAAAATCGTCTGCAACGACTTTTACGATAATATCCGAATAAATAAAATTTTCTTTTTATCAATTTCGTTTCGCTTCCTTTGCAGACAAATACCACGTTTGAAATCAGTTCTTTTTCAAATTTAATGCATTTTTAAATATATTCATCACAATTTAAGTAATTAAAGAATATATAATATGCTAATTTATACATTCTTCCAATATTGTTAAAACAATTATTTAAAGGCGATTTTTAATGCGAAATTTGTTTAGAATATTTTTGCGATAGGTATAACACAATTAGTTCCATAGTTAATAAACTAAAAATGTCGATGTCGGTGATGATAAATATTTTAGTATTTCAGCAGTTAACATATTTCAATATATTTAGAGCAAATCAAATATTAAAAGGATATATTATTTTGTTAATTTTTTCTTAATCATTTAAATTTTTTTAAATAGAAAATGTAAATTTAAAAAAATGTATTATTTCATAAATACAATAAATAAATAAGTAAATATACATAAATGTAAACAATAATAATTTTAAAAAGGCGAGATATCAAGACATAAATTAGTTTGGATTTTCGTCAGCAGAAATATTCGAATAAAAATTGCGCAAAAACTATAAATATTTACGCAATATTCGAAAATGTAAATGGAATTTATTAGGAAAATATCAAAAAGTTCAAAGATGCAGAATTCATAATTCTGCATACAACTTACAACGCGACAAATATATAAAATTTGTTAAAAAAAAGGTGAAAGTCACAGGAGAGGACAGAACACTGCGGTTCTCAAATCGCGAACGCTACCACGGCACCACGGAGACCACGTCCAGGATCGCGAAGTAATGGCATTTGAAATGCATGCTTAATTTTAAAACGAAATTTCTCGAAAACTAAAGCCCATTTGAAGGAAACCTTTGACCTGAATAGTTAGGGGTATGATGCTTACAACATACTTTAAAATCATCAAAATCTGTGCGCATCATGTTTGGCGGTCTCCTTGTAAGTGTAGCGTCTATATAGAGTACTGTGTGTATGGTTACGCTTTTTTCCTTTGCGTGGGCAGGCAACTTTGATGTGCGACGTCTGTACCGAACAAAATGAGATATGTGCCGTAGTTTCTTTTGTACGGGATGCCGCGATTAATAAAATTTAGTTCATCAGACATTGATGAATGTTCAAACAGTATGACGTTTACTACACCTAAGAAGAAAAAGGGGAAAGATAAAAAGTAAGAAGGCGAAGAAAGATGCAAATCAAGATGATAATAATGAAAAGTTGGATCACACACGTGACGCAGGCGTTCTTTGCAAGGAATGTGTAGAAAACCACTCCATAACTAAGAGGAAGTGGGATTGGCTTTGTTGCATCATGTGTCAAATGTGGTTACATGAAGACTGTTCTATTTTCGACACTTTTTGTGTAGATTGCGGTCGAAAAAAAAGGTCTATTAACAACAGCGAGTTATGAATCATTTTTCTGTTTTATTTCAAAGAAAATATATTTTATTTTCAACTTAACAGCACTGATTAAGTTGAAAGTAAAAATCAATACACCTAGTGAAGCACATGCGGAACCTTCACAAAATGAGCTGAGCGAGAAAACATTCATTTGATGTCGTGAAGCAGACATCGATAACTTCTTATTTTATAATTTATGTCGGTTTTTTTTAAAAAGAAAACCATGTTGGCCATGGTATCTATCACTGTGCTGATTTACATGAAATTACAATGACCCATTAAAAAAAAAAAAAAAAAAAAACACAAAACAACAGCGCTTTAGTATTATTCCACCAAAACATAACGTACATATTTTCAATTAATAATCTCTATTTAATTTTCTATACCCTAACATTTCTGTTATTTCCATTATTGCATTTCTATACCGAAAAAATAACTGTGATACATTTATAATGTTCTTCGCAAAAAGTCCCTTTTCATGACAAAAGGGCATTTCTAGTTAAAAGCAGAAAATTTCCTCATATAAGAAAGCAGCCAACGGAGATATTCCGTTATCTGCTGCATGTTTATTTTCAATGTTTCAAAAACTGACATGTTGCTGCACAGAAAAACTAAAAATTCCATAAATTAAAATTTCAAGTTTATTTAAAACAACAACAAGAAAATAGTGCTTTGGAATTGAAAAAAGCAAAAATTAATTCTTTCCATTCTTTTAATATTATTTGCAATTCATTTTTTTAAGTTATAAAAAAGTATTCGCACTTAAAATATATTCTAAATAAACAGATTAATATATATATATCAGTAAATTTACAGATCAGAGGCCTCAACGTCAGCTCTACAAATCATTGTTCATTAATCTCACTAATTTTTAATATAATCTGCATAATATTTGATAGCCTAAAATTAAATTTTTTAAAGTTATTTATACATTTATAAGAATATAAGATTTATTGAAAGTTCTAAAAATTTTAGAAGTATCACATTAAACACAATTTTATGTCGGATAATTGATAGGATAAACTACTTATTACTGTATTTTTTTCAGATTAAGATTACATATCTTCATGGTGGTGGAGCCCCCTGAACCCCCCTAATTTTATATTATCAATTTTCAGTAATTGTGCGCTTTCATTAATCGAGTATATGTCTGAGTGCATTTACTATTTTAATTTCATTAAATTAACCATCTCTTTGTACAGGAGGTTTTATCCTATCCTTAAAAGAATACTTATTTTTCAACCACTAAATATCATATGTTGCTGAAATTGAATAAAATTCCGTGTATTAAATATGCTTATACAAATGTAAATTTCTCTTATGAGACTTATATTCCATTTTCGCATTCAACTTTTTTATATTTTTCGTTTGGAAAGCCTATTTGGTCATCTTTCTTTAGTAGTTAAAATAAATCCTTATCTATTCCATTAGAAAAAGCATATTAAAAAATTAAATCACCCGAAAATTAGCTATTTTGTTAATAACATTTCGCGTCAAAATAATTCACTTGAATTTTCCTTTGTTGATATTATTTGAAATATAGTTGCTTAGCAACCATTTAATGAAATAGAGAAAGAAAATGAATTGGAAATTTTTGTAAAAAATGAGAAATTAAAATTTTCATATCTTTCAAATTAATGCGTAAAATTTCCCACTAATTTATACAATTAATTTAGAAAATCTAATAAATATATTAAGAAATTTTCAAAGCGATCAAATTAAATTAAGATATCCATTTCGTAAATTTAATATCCATAATTTAGCATTTACAATTATCCCAATGCGTGATTTTCTTTTCGCGGAATGTTAAAATTAAAAAAATCGTCTGATTTCCCATTGAAAAGCATTATGACTTAAAATAAAATGTTCTATATTTTTCGAACGAATGAACCAAATTTAACCAAAAACTATACAGCTAATTCCGAGTACCTCGCCAACATACCCACCAAAAATCAACCTAATCGGACCCTTTTTGCGGCAGATATCGCAGAACAGACAGAGAGACAGACAAACAGACAGAAATCAAAAACTTTTCGGGTCTCAACAGTGAGCCTTCACTGACGTTTCGGCAATAAAATAGCTAAATTAAGTTAAAAAAAAATCGATTCTATTTAAAAAAGCAACAAACAAAAATAATACTTTCGAATTAAACTCATTCCTTTAAAATTATTCGCAATTTATTTTTTAAAGTAATAAAAAACAGTCACACTGAAAATATATTCTAAACGAACACATTTAAAAAACACATAATAGTTGATTAAAAATCGATTTTCGCAAAAAAAAAAAAAAAAAAAAAAAAAAAAAAAAAAAAAATATCGAATTTAATTAAAAATATAATATTTATATTTTACATCTAACAATCAAATTAAGAATATATATAATTCAACCCCAAATTGTTTAAGTCCCAAGCTGCGATTTGAAGACATCCCGTATCATCGTTTCCTACTCTTATTCTAGCAAGGACCCGCTGGTCTTGCGGTAAAACATTCGGCGCAAGCCACTAACGTGTCCAGTTCAATCCTCAGGTCTGGCAGAACACGTTCTTGCATTATATCAAATATTAAATACTCCCGTAATAATCAATAGATGGCAGCAAAAATAGAGATGACATTTTTTAAAACCGAGTTTATTTATAACAGAAACTTACCGATTCTTCAAACGGAGTTTTCCCTTCCAACGGAAAACGTACTAACGAAACGGAAAAAGTTCGGCAACTTTACTGCCAGTAGAATTGACGGATTTATTTTTAACAGTGTTGAGTGAATATACACTGTAAAAAAATCTATAATTGTGACAGAAAAATATTGTATTTTTCCAAAAAAGAAACTAAGACAGTTTTTTTCCTGTGAAAAAAAGTGGATTTTTTAATTTTTACTGAAAAAAAATCTATATTTTGTACAGAAAAAAACTTTTTTAATGAAAATATACAGATATATTCTGGAAATTAAACGTTTTTCCATTAGCGTCAAAATTGACGGTTTTTTCTGTCAATTTGAGATATTTTGTGTTTTTACTGATTTTTATTTTCAAAACGGAAACAGTATACTTTTTCATATTAAGCATTGTTACATGTAAAAATTTGTGTTGTTTAATCACATTAATGTCATGATATAACTGTCACTCAAATCGTTAAAAACACGGAACACTTGTCGGGTGGTACACACTAAAATCCAGCCTCAATTTATGTTTAGATTTAAGTAAATATACAGCTTTGTGGAAATCGCTGCTTCAGATTAAAGCAACCAAACATAAATTTTTTCCTGAGTTAGAGCGGCTAAGAAAATTGTGTAATACACATAAAGACGACATACAGACATTTTACAAAATGAGTCAAGTGATATTCAGGACATCCCAAAACATGCAAGTCTATAGAAAATCGGAAGTAAAAAAAATTCATAAATTCAATACTTCTTAAGGATATAGATAAACGTATTAAATAAATTTTTGAGTTTTGAAACCAGTATTTATCTTCTATTGAACCAAAAGATTTTTCTCAAACAAATGCAAACAGAAAATCCGGCTAGTATTTATTCGTCTCATGAACTGAAGTTCCTATATTTATTAAGTTTACAATTAAACTGGAGAAAATATATAAGCATGACATGAAACTAGGTTAAAGTCTAATTACATTCCATTATCTCTCATGCTGTCTATCATCATTTATCAGTTGAATGCTCTGAGCATAAGTGTACTAGTTGTATAACAGTTGGGGGGGGGGGGGGGCAAATTATTTGTTTTGCAGAAACTTTTGAAGTCAAGTGTAGCTAATGAATTTTAGAATATATAACAATGGACTAGTGTTTGTATGAAATTTGTCTGTTCAAAAAACATTTTATTTACAAGAATATCATACGTATTTCTTTTAAGCATGCATCGTGTTCCTTTTTTTTTCTCTTATTCCTTTACAATTAAACTGAAGAAAATATATAAGCATGACATGAAACTAGGTTAAAATCTAATTACATTCCATTTTCTCTCATGCTGTCCATCATAATTTATCAGTTGCATTCTCTGAACATAAGTGTACTAGTATCAATTAAGAGTTAGAATTTACCACAGTTGGGTGAACAAATTATTTACTGTGCATCTGTTCAAGTCAAGTGTAGCTAATGAATTTTAGAATATCTAACAATGGACTCGTGTTTGTATGAAATTTGTCTGTTCAAAAAACATCGTATTTACAAGATTATCATACGTATTTCTTTTAAGCATGCATCGTGTTCCTTTTTTTTCTCTCTTATTCCTTTACATTTAAACTGAAGAAAATATATAAGCATTGCATGAAACTAAGTTAAAATCTAATTACATTCCACTATCTCTCATGCTGTTCATCATCATTTATCAGTTGCATGTTCTGAACATAAGTGTAGTAGTATCAATTAAGAGTTGGAATGTACAACATTTAGGTGGACAAATTATTTGCTATGCAGAAACTGTTCAAGTCATGAGTGTAGCTAATGAATATTAGAATTAGAATACATAGCAATGGACTCGTGTTTGTATGAAATTTGTCTGTTCAAAAAAAATTTATTTACAATTTTATCATACCTATCTCTTTTAAGTATGCATCGTGTTCATTTTTTTTCTCTTATTCGTTTGATCCTCTTTACTTCAATATACAAACACAAAATTTTACATTTTCACAATGAGTCTAACATTCTTCAAGTAAATCTGCAAGTACACATGATTTTAACTTTTAGGTAGCTTTCAATACTAAAAAGTATAAAGCTACCTATTGCAGCCGTTCGGAGGAAAGCGGTTCCGGAAAATTTCGATATATTTTCACCGATCATGACCCCCAGACCTCAAAACCACCCTCCGCTCAAATGTTGATTTATATATATAGATATATCCATATATATATATATATATATATCTGACCTATGTCATACGATAACGCTCGTATTTGTAAATCGATTTTGATGAAACTAATTGTGTGTATTGAGCTCACCAATGTCTCGACCGAGTTCGTTGGCCAGCTTGGTCCGCCATTTTGTTTCAAGATGGCGGCCATTTAAAAATTTAAAACTAAAATAAATATACAAAAAAATTAAAAATTAAAATTTATTTTTTAATTACGTGTTAGGCCTTGATACAAGAATTCCAGAGCATTTTTTGGTTTACCTCTATCTTAAAAAATGGCTGAGATAGAGTAGTTTGAAATTCTAGGATGGCTGACATTTTGAAACAAAACAGCACATTAACGCCATTGCTTGCAAATTATTTTCTTTCAATCTCTATAATAAAACTGTAAGTCATGTGACTGTCCTCAACAGTTCTGGGATGCCGCATCGCTTTTTCATATGCCAAGCGGCCATTTTTATTCAAAATTATTTTTTCGTATAAACTGCATAAAAGTTACATTTTAAGAAAGATCGTTCAAAATAAATTAATATTTGAGAGATGACTTGCGTTCAATTATGTATATATTCTGCAATAACTTCAGTCGAAAGATTCGCAGTTCAAATTCTCTATTCATAAAAGTAAACAAAAAAAAGATTGATTCGTCGTGAACATTTAAAATATTAAATCATGGAGGTAATCATTCGCAAAGCAAGTTCTCCGCGAATGAATTTTTGGACCGCTACCTCGCGTCAAAAAAATAATTCGCACCAGTGAGACAATCAAAGTTTACCATAATTATGTGCTATACAACTCAACTTTCGGACCTTTTCTTGACGTAAATTGAACTCATGTAATAATATTTAATGAATCAGATTTTTAGCATTTTTAAAATCGCTAATACAGCTTTTATTTATCACGTGTACAAATTAGAAATGATACTTTGATTTTGAAATCAAATGTTTTGATTTATGATATTATTTCTTATTTATTTATTTATTTTCTCTTTTAAATGAAAAGTGTGAAGTATTTTAAATTTATGTAATATAAGCATTTTAGATTAAAGTTAAGTATTTTAAATGAAATGAGTGACAGGTTTATAATTTAAAATTAAATTAATTGTAGTATGAATGACGGTGATGGGAACGATATTTGGCGAATTATCATCTGCTCCCGGCTAACAAAAATACTCATAATTAAAAAAAAGAATAAAAATAAATAAATGATAGTTTGTTGTAAATAAATATTGATATACATATCAAAAATAATTTATAGAATTAAAATAAAAAATAAAAGTAAATAAACAACAATTTCCATAACAAAGTTTTCGCCAAATTGGCGGGGGAGGGGGGGGGGAATCGCGCCAACGTGCGTATGTGACATTTGTGCCCAAAAAATATGCGAAATGCTACCATGATCGCAAAAGTTCATGATTTGTCTATTAGAATCTTCCGATTTGGCGAAAGATTAAGGGAAAATTAAATTATGAATAAATGTAACGTGTTGCAATGTTTAACATACATTTAAGGGAGACCAAACTGGTCGCCAGTGGCGGCTAGTGTTGTAATAATTTTCCCAATCATACGCTTAAAACTATATATTCATATACGTTAGCGCCAAAATTGGCGACATTGGCGACAAAATGGGCGACATTTGGTGAAATATCGCCAAATTTGGCGACCAAAATAAGTCTTCATAAATGAAGCCAATTTGGCTATTGCTCAATAATTTGGTGAATTTCTTATTCAAATTCAGTATTAACGAATCTTTTGTTAGCGTTTCTTTGCATTTTAACTTGCTGTTTTCGTGTAACATTAGCTAAAATTTTAAAACGAAGATATAGGAAAGCTACCTTTTCCTCCCGGTACAGGCCGGAAGGACTTTTTAATTTGGAACTAGAACATTTTTATCTTAACTTGCCTAAATTTTCAAAATAAATCGTATTTTATGTAGAATTTCATTTCCTTTTATGAGATGCACACATAAAAACTGTTTAAAATTGATTTGAATTCGACATGTGCAATCGCGTTAACTTAATTAAATAAAAAAGAAAGCGCCCAGTTAAACTGATGGCATTGAGCTCACAGGCTTATTACACTAATTGCATATTATACTCTTTTTTAAAAGAATAATGTCCGTCAAAAAATAAAGAAATCGACAATAAACTAAGGTGGGATTTAGCCTCCGTTCCCTCCGTTTAGACTTAACCAATGAACCCCCAAAACTAATCACAGAAGCGACTTATCACAATGAATCTATATACAAAATTTCAAGCAAATCGGATAATCCTACATGAAAAACCCATTTATGTAAATTAAGGGGGGGGGGTAGCCCCCGTTCCCTACAATTATGCTTAACCAAAGAACCCCCAAAACTAACAAGGAAAGCATCTTATTACAATGGACTTATACACAAAATTTGAAGCAAATCGGATAATAATTCTACATGAAAAACCCATTTATCTAAATTAAGGGGGGAGATTAACCCCCATTCTTCCCCTTTATACTTAACCAATGAACCCGAAAAAACGAATCAGGGAAGCATCTTATCACAATGGACCTGTATTCAAAATTTGAAGCAAATCGGATATTTCTGCATGAAAACCCCATTTATCTAAATTAAGGGGGGATTAGCCCCCGCCCCCCTTTATATTTAACCAATGAACCCCCAAAACTAATCAGGGAATCGCCTTATGACAATGAACCTACAAGGAAAATTTTAAGCAAAACGGATATTTCTATCAAGAGTTATCGCGTTCGTACACACGTACATATGTACATACATACAGAACGGGCGGGAGCATTAGCTCTCCGGCTTTGATAGCCTGTGAGCTAAAAAGCGAGGGAATAAAAGCTGTTAAATAATAATTAACAACATAAGTAATCTAGACATACGATTAATTCAGTGATGAATATTTTATAAAATATGTTACTTGTGAGAACTTTAAAAATCGTAAACACTTATTTTTAATTTACTAAGTCTTATAAACTTATAAACTTAAAAAAAAAAAAAAAAAAAAAAAAAAAATGCTTCTAACTTTAGAAAAATTTTCACTTAAAATAACTGTAATAAAACAAATAACTGAATAAAATCTATCTTATTAATACGTCACTGCTGTGCTTTATAGATAGGAATGAAAAAGTTTATAATATTAGCACGGGTCGGGTACAACTTGACCCGAACACGAAAATTCTGCTTAAAGTCAATCCGAAACCCTACACGAACATAACGAAAAAAATTCGTCGACCCGAAACCCGACACGAACCCAACATACTTTAATCGGGATCCTAGTCGAACTCGAAATATTCAAACCCGAACATGACCTGAACTCGAAGTGATAGAAAATTAATCTATAATTTAATATACAATTCTGAAAATGTAATCTAAAATTATATCTCTCAATTTTATGTTTTCATATAAAAATGAAAACATTTACACTCATTAATATTCAAATGTGATAGAAAATTAATCTATAATTTAATATACAATTCTGAAAATGTAATCTAAAATTATATCTCTCAATTTTATGTTTTCATATAAAAATGAAAACATTTACACTCATTAATATTCAAATATATATATATATAATTGTTTCATTTAAAATAATTTTAGAAGTTTATTTTAAAAAATTGGGGAAACTCGAATCCGTCCCGAAAGTGTCAAAACCCAACCCAAAACCGACCCGAACCCAAAACATTTATAGCAATCCGACCCGCATTAAAAAAAAATCAACGTTTACCATACTCAACTCGTACCGCAGTTCGGGTCGGGTTAGGATCCTAGCCGATGCAGGACTTTAACTTTTATCCGTGTTCCATATATCTTAAATATATACTTCAACGTAGGAAAATGCGTACATTGTTTTAAATATGACGTAATTTTCATCAGCAAATGCTTTTCGCATGTAATAATGTATTTATTTTAAACTTTTCTTTTATTTTCAATATTTACATGTAAATATATATTTCAATTGAATATACATTGTTCGAAAATTATACGGGAAGTTTAATATGTGGCAACTATAAAGAAAAAAAAGCTATGAAAAATCCGAATTAATTCTCTATTCAGAGAATGAAACTTTGGTTTCAAAATGCGAAAGAATAGTTACATTAAAAAATTCACTGTACAGCCCGATCCAGTCAAATATATGACTGCAAAAGATGTTTAAATTGCTATGCATAGTTTTTATCCTACAGGGTGTTTCACAAAGGACCCCTAACTTTAAAAATCAATAACCCGGAAACGGTGGTAGGGAGAAACATGAAACCAGTAGTATGTTTATTAAAAAAATCGTAAGAATCTTATACATAAATCTCAAAATTTAGTTAAAAATAGCGCCGATAGATGGCGCTGTGTTAAATAGGCGTATCAAAAGGGATTCAATATTAATATTACAATATATAATATTACACAACAGACTTATCGCAAACGAAGAACGAAATTGTCATTGACTCTCTGCTGTATGTCACCGATCTATTTGTTGAAATTTTTTGAAAAGCTCACGAATTTTTTCCCATCGATTTTTTTCCCCCTTTTGCGACTTGAAATCGCGTTTGAAAACCTCTCCTTGTGGCAGTATTATTCTGACTTAATCGGTGGTACTCCGACACAATAAACACACGTTCCTCCGCGGTATACATCACTTTCGGAAGTATGTTCACTATAAGCTAATAGCGGTCAGATTTCAATGGCGAAATCTTCAACGGCTGGTCTTTCTATGCTTCTGAACTCTCTGTAGAAGGATTCTTAACGCTCTCAGCGCCATCTGTCGGTACTATTTTAAACTAAATTTTGAGATTTATGTATAAGATTCTTAAGATTTTTTTATTAAACATACCACTGGTTTCATGTTTATATCTATCACCGTTTCCGGGTTATTGATTTTAAAAGTTAGGGGTCCTTTGTGAAACACCCTGTATCAAACTTACGTAACTGAATTATCTTGACTTATTTGAACATTGATTAAACATCTAAATCATTATTTGGTTTAAAACTACTTACTTCAGTGCGTTTCGCGTACATTTATTTTTAAACCCCCGTTTTAATTACCCGTTTTATTGTTTTTACATGTGTATTACGCAGTCAAGAAAAACGAAATTTTGCGTAAATTCTGCTGCAAAGAAGAAGGAAAACTACATTATTTATATGCTTGCCAACCTTCTACAAAACTGTGTCAGTTTCAACCACGTAAAATAGATGCTTCGAGCCAGAATATTTATTTACTAAAATGTTTCTTGTTTCTACAGGGTGTACTCAAAATAAAATAAAATAATTAAAAAAAAGCTTTTGAAATTTAGAAAAATTAAAAACAAATTAAAAAAATTTATTTGTTTGTTCTAATCCAGAAAGAAAATCCATCATCTTTGGTTTCTTGTCTACCCCAGGGTTGGTGGCTCACGGAAAATATTCCATCTTGTTCTGCGTTTGTAGCGTTGCCAACATGTTATAGTGAGAAAGTGCCAGGCTGAGTATCGTTCCCAAATGGTTCAGTTGGTAGAACGTCAGTGCGCTATATTGATGACCCGGGTTCGAGTCCCGGCTTGGGTGCTTTTTCACTATGTTGGCTATACGACTTTTAAGCAATTAAAATTTGAATATTATGAATGAAAGGCGTGTGAAATTCTCCATGGAAAAATTTCCAAGTATTAATTATTTTCTTTATTATAGAAGATTTCTGGTTTAAGATATGTTCATTTAAGCGGTTAAAATAACAAGTTTTGCGGGAGTATGTTTTGGCCAAAGTTTTGGCAAATATGACTTAAGGCTTTTCTAGGGTTTATATAATCTTTATTGATCCACCATTGTTTCGCCTAATCATTAATGGTTAGAATCAAATCGTAAAGTAATGAATGAGCCTCACTGGAGAAAATTGTCTTTTCTTTTATTATGGCTATTTAAAAAAATATTAATGAGTTTTCTGTCTATATTTCAAAATATTTTATAAATGTAAAACTATGCGTTTAAATTTAGCTATTATAAAAAACGGAGAATAATCTCTATGCTATTCTGAATGAAATATAAGAAGATAATTTTTTCTACATAAATCATAAAAAATCGATATTCAGAAAGTGTTTCAGATTTCCAATATTGAAATCTCTAGACATCTGATATCAAAATAATGAACAATGAGAGATTCAGTCTCATCATCTCTTCCAGTTATACATTGTATCAAAATACACAATGGATTTTTTTATTTATTTCTGATATGTTGAATAGAAAATATTCAAATAGTATAAAAGAGAAAAATCCATTAGATTTATTAAACAAACTACTTCTCATTAGTGATTACTTCCATCTTCGCAAGTACAATGTGTAGTTCCTTATTCTTACCCAATATTTAGAAAAATGTGAATAAGGAGAAAAAATATTATAATGATGAAAGAACTACAAAAAATAAAAAAACAGAAGTTATACATAATTACAATAAAAAAATTAAGCTCCCGACTAAGTACCGAATGATTAATTTTTAAAAATGTAACTAAACATATTGAATTCTTAGTTCATAACAGTATTTTTCAGATAGCTAATTAGGTACCTAACACACATTTACATTACTACAAATATTGTAGAATATAAAAAATGAGATTAAAAATTTTCTTCATTTTGTATTTACTTCCAAATTTTTAGAGACAAAAGACCAACTGAATAATTTAAACGTATTTAAGTGTTATGCTTTTTTTAAATGGTAGAATATATTTCTTATAGACGCATTTTTTAAAATAGAAATAATGAACAAACAATCTGGAGGCACGGCAGTGCCTCCGCCAAGTCGAGAGAGGACAGCCGTAAGCATACTTTTCTGGAAGCAACTCAGGGCACTTTTGACCCCCCATATCTCCGCGCTGGAGTATCCCAAAAATTTTAAACTTCAATTATAGAGAGTATTTGGCCCACAGGACCAAAATTTAAAATTACAACTTTCTGTCTTTTCTAGTTCAGGCGATATATGAACTCAAACATTCGATTTTTTGTCACTTCTTACTCACTCGTTCACGCGTCATCAAAAAGATTGGGTAGATCCCGTAGCCCCAGAAACTTGACATTTGGAAAAAAAGGTAGTGTTTAGGATACAAAAAAAGGAAAAATTATAAAATCCAGAAAATTCGAAAAAAAAACATTCGAAAATTCAACAAATTCCATCAAAATTGAAAATTGAAAATAATACGATCTTGTAGTCTTGGAAACTTAAGATTTGGTGTGAAGGTAGTGTTTAACATCCAGAAAAAGAAAACATCAAAAACACCAAAAAAATCGAAAGCAAAATTGAAAAAATCGAAGAAATTGAAAAAAACCGAAAATTTGAAGACAATCCGATTTTGTTGCACTAGAAAATTCAAATTAGGAATAAAAGTAGTATTTAGGATACAGAAAAAGGAAAATTAAAAAAATCCAGAAAATTCGAAAAAAAAAACAAAAAAATTCGAAAAAAATTGAAAAAATTAAAATAATTTGATACGATAACGCTCGTATTTATAAATTAATTTGGATGAAACTAATTGTGTGTAGTAAGCTCACCAATGCCTCGACCGAGTTCGTTGGCCAGCTTGGTCCGCCATCTTGTTTCAAGATGACGGCCACGGAAAATTTTAAAACTAAAATAAATATACAAAAAAGTTAAAAAATCAAGTTTATTTTTTAATTAGGTGTTAGGACTTGATACAAGGATTCCAGAGCATTTTTTGTTTTACCTCTATCTTAAAAATTGGCTGAGATAGAGCAGTTTGAAATTCTAGGGTGGCTGACATTTTGAAACAAAACAGCACATTACAAAAAACCAACGATAAATTTATGGTCAATAATGGTCAAGCAGGTGCAATCCCGAATGAATACTCCGTGTTATTATAACTGTAACTTTGACTTCGAAATTTTGATACGTTGCATTTTCTATTTGTTGATATTTTTGAACTATGATTTACGCTAAGTGAAATGTTGTTGTTGAAGAGGGATTTTCCATGTAAATCCGAAACGTCCAATTTTAATATGTTTTTAATGTTTTATGAAAGTGTATTGTAATGTCTGTAATTTTAATGATTTTAATATAAATTTATAAGTTTTAGTGAACGCGATTTCTCGCAAATTATTTTCTTTCATTGTTGTAATCATTTTCCCAATCATACGCATAAAACTATATATTCATATCCATTAGCGCCAAATTCTCGCCAAACTTGGCGACAATTGGCGAAATCTCGCCAAATTTGGCGACAAAAATAAGTCTTCATAAATGAAGCCAACTTGGCTATAGCTCAATAATTTTGCGAATTTCTTATTCAAATTCAGTGTAAACGAATCTTTTGTAAACGGTTTCTTTGCATTTTAACTTGCTGTTTTCGAGTAACATTAGCTAAAATTTTAAAACGAAGATATAGGAAAGCTACCTTTTCCTGCCGGTACAGGCCGGAGCACTTTTTTGTGAGTTGTTGGATGCAATCTATGTTTTGCATTAAATAAAGTAAAACATTGAAAAACAAATCCCACAGGATGGGGATAGTTTGTTTTAGATAGATTTTAAGATAATTGTCCTATTAGCTAGTACACCTTCCGTTATTGTTTTGTGTTATTTTCCCCGGATTATGCTTTTCTTTTCTTTTGTTTACGAATTTTGTAATAGAAAAGTTCCGCTATAGACTGGCTACGTTATAGACCTTTTTTTTTTATAGACAGGTTCATTTTCTTTCACAGGCTTTACTCTATTTAATTTATATATGAAATATTTGTTGTTAAAAGATGTTGGTCGCACAAAAATTTTCACATCTCTCCCTCCCTCCCGACATTACTGGTTGGTTATGGCTTGATAGTCCTAAATAAAATCATGGTGATTCTAAGATTCTCCTGATTTATCTCTAAATTGAACATAAACGATCCTAAGAAAACGGATCAATGAATTACTATATTGGCATGAGGAAATTTAGTTGCAGAAAAATGGAGCATATAGCTAACATTAAGTCTAATAGGAAAACCACAGCTTTGGCAAGATCTGGAGGCACGGCAGTGCCTCCGCCAAGTCGAGAGAGGACAGCCGTAAGCATACTTTTCTGGAAGCAACTCAGGGCACTTTTGACCCCCCGATATCTCCGCGCTGGAGTATCCCAAAAATTTAAAACTTCGTTTTTCTAGAGTATTTGGCACACAGGACCAAAATTTAAAATTACAACTTTCTATCTTTTCTAATTCAGACGATATATGAACTCAAACTTTCGATTTTTTGTCACTCACTCACTCACTCGTTCACGCGTCATCAAAAAGATTAGGTAGATCCCGTAGCCCTAGAAACTTGACATTTGGAAAAAAGGTAGTGTTTTGGATACAAAGAAAGGAAAAATTATAAAATCCGGAAAATTCGAAAAAAAAAACATTCGAAATTCAACAAATTCCATCAAAATTGAAAATTGAAAATAATACGACCTTGTAGTCTTAGAAACTTAAGATTCGGTGTGAAGGTAGTGTTTAGTATCCAGAAAAAGAAAACATCAAAAACACCAAAAAAACCGAAAGCAAAATTGAAAAAATCGATAAATCGAAAAAACCCGAAAGATTTCAAATAATCCGATTTTGTTGCGCTAGAAACTTGGAATTCGGAATAAAGGTAGTATTTAGGATGCAAAATAAGGAAAAATTAAAAATTCCGGAAAATTCGAAAAAAAAAAATCAAAAATTCTAAAAATCCGAAAAAAATTGAAAAAATTAAAATAATTTGATTTTTTAGTCTTAGAAACTTAAAATTCCCAGTAAAGATAGTGTTTAGGATTCAGAATAAGTTAAAATAAAAAACGCAATAAAATTCGAAAATAAAATCGAAAAATCGAAAAAATCGGAAAAATCGAAAAATAAGGAAAATTTGAAAATAATTCGATTTCATAGCGCTAGAAACTTGAAATTTGGAATAAAGGTAATATTTAAGATACTAAATAAGGAAAAATTCAAAAATATGGATAATTCAAAAATACCCATAAATTAGTGCAGACGATATATGAACTCAAAGTTTCGATTTTTTGTCCCTCACACACTCACTCACTCTCGCGTCATCAAAAAGATTGGGTAGATCCCGCAGCCACAGAAACTTAAAATTTGGAATAAAGCTAGTGTTTCGGATACAAAGAAAGGAAAAATTATCAAATCCGGAAATAATATTAATAATAATAATAATAATAATAATAATAATAATAAAAAAAAAAAAAAAAAAAAAAAAAACACATTCGAAAATTCAAAAAAATCGAACAAAATTGAAAATTGAAAATAACACGATCTTGCAGTCTTAAAAACTTAAAATTTGGTGTGAAGGAAATAATTCAGATAATAGTGTTTAGAATTCAGAAAAAGAAAACATCAAAAACACACACACAAAAAATTAAAATTTTAAATCGAAATATCGAAAAAAATCGAAAAATTTCAAATAATCCAATTTTGTTGCGCTAGAAACTCGAAATTCGGAATAAAGGTAGTATTTAGGATGCAAAATAAGTGAAAATTAAAAAATCCAGAAAATTCGAAAAAAAAAATCAAACATTCGAAAAATTCGAAAAAAATTGAAAAAAATTAAAATAATTTGGCCTTAAAAACTTAAAATTCGCTGTAAAGATAGTGTTTAGGATTCAGAATAAGTTAAAATAAAAACGCAATAAAATTCGAAAATAAAATAAAAAAATCGAAAGAAATCGAAAAATAAGGAAATTTTGAAAATAATTCGATTTCATAGCGCTACAAACTTGAAATTTGGAATAAAGGTAATATTTAAGATACTAAATAAGGAAACATTAAAAAATATGGATAATTAAAAAAAAATCGAAAACTTAAAAAATAAATAAATAAAAATAGAAAGAAAGAAAGAAAAAGAGAGAAATTGAAAATAATATGATCTCGTAGTCATAGAAACTGAAAATTTGGTGTAAAGGTAGTGTTTAGGATTAAAAACACAACAAAAATTGAAAATAAAATAAAAAAAATCGAAAAAAAAAAAACGAAAATTTGAAAATAATTCGATTTTGTAAAGCTAGAAACTTAAAATTTGGAATAAAGGTAGTATTTAGAATACAAAAAAAGAAATAAATAAAAAATCTGTAAAATAAAAAAAAAAAAAAAAAAAAAAAAAAAAAAAATTCGAAAATTCAAAAAATTGAAAAAAAAATTCGATTTTGTAGCTTTAGAACTTAAAATTGGCGTAAACTTATTGTTTAGAATGCAGAAAAAGGAAAAATTAAAACACAGCAAATTCGAAAATAGAATAAAAAAACTCGAAAAAGATCGGAAATTTCAAAATAATTCGATTTTGTAGCGCTAGAAACTTGATATTTGTAATAAAGGATACAAAATACGAAAAAATTAAAAAATCCAGAAAATTATAAAAAAAAAATTCGAAAAAATCAAAATTTAAAATAATTTTATTTTGTAGTCTTAGAAACTTAAAACTGAGTGTGAAGGTAGTATTTACTATTCAATAAAAGGAACAATTAAAATATTCTTTAAATTCAAAAATAAAATCGAAAAATCGATATATCTTTAAGAAATGAAAATTCGAAAACAATTTGATTTTGCACTGCTAGAAACATTAGTTTTAAGATAATTTCCTATTAGCTAGTACAACGCCCCTAATTGTTTTATGTTATTTCCCACGGATTATGGTTTTCTTTTCTTTCGTTTACGAATTTCGTTATAGAAAAGTTCCGCTATAGACTGGCTACGATATAGGCGATTTCTTTATAGACAGGTTTGTTTTCTTTCACATGTTGTACTCTATTTACTTCACATATGAAATATGGATTGTTAAATGATGTTAGCCCCACAAAAATTTTCACAGCTCCCCCTACCCTCCCGACATTACTGGCTGGCTATGGCTTGATAGTCCTTTTAAATAAAATCATGGTGACTCTATGATTCACTTGATTTATCTCTAAATTGAACCTAAATGATCCTAAGAAGACGGATCAAATAATTACTATATTGGCATGAAAATCAGGTAACTTAGAATTAAAATCGTAAAATCAATAAATTTATAAAAAGTCGAAAATTTGAAAGTAATTCGATTTTGTAGTCCTAGAAACTTGACATTTGGCAGAAAGGCAGGATTTAGTACACAAAGTAAGGAAAAATTAAAAAATCCGTAAATAAATAAATAAAAAAAGACGAAAAAAAACCCATCGAAAAAAGGAATATAGTTTGATTTATTGGAAATTTTAATTTTGGCTTTCTTTTTATACAAAAAAGTTCTTTTATGTTAAATATCAAGTATCTAGGGCTGCGAGTAATATCTCAGATGGATAGCATCTATCCTGGAAGCAATTGAGAATATTTTTGATACTCCCCCTTCCATAACTTAGTGCTTGCCTAGGAACCTGAAATCTCTTTTTGTACAGTACTTTGCAAACGAAACTAAAGCTTCAAATTTTTGATACCTGTAAATAATAGGGACAGAGTGAGGGCTTAGCGAAAATCAGTGGATGATCTCCAAAAAGAACCCAAAATCAAGAAAAGGAGGATTACTTACAAAAAGAAGTGAAATCCCATCAAAAAGTCACCTGTAAAAAATGCAGCCAAGTCTCGTAACTCATTTACCGTAAAAAGTACTGAGATCGTATAAAGCCAAGTTTAACTATCTTATTAACTCTGAAATTTTCATTCACAAATCACTCCTAGTCTCTACATCTTTAGTTAATTATTATTTTGTGACTTGGCAATTACGCAGCACAGGGAAGTTATTACACCTTACTATGTTATGGGATGGGATGGGATAATTTAATTAAGGCAAATTATATACGCACAGGGAAGTTATTACACTTTAATATGTTATAGTATTATTTGATTAAGACTAACTATATACATCACATTCTGGTGCTACGTAATTGCCAAGTCACAAAATAATAATTAACTAAAGATGTAGAGACTAGGAGTGATTTGTGAATGAAAATTTCAGAGTTAATAAGATAGTTAAACTTGGCTTTATACGATCTCAGTACTTTTTACGGTAAATGAGTTACGAGACTTGGCTGCATTTTTTACAGGTGACTTTTTGATGGGATAAACTTTATACAAAATATTTCATTTTTAACGAAAAGCTTTAATCCTACAAAATACTGAACAAATTATCTATAATCTATAACTAACATCTGCATTTTAACTAGTGTTTAATATTTGAATTGTTTTTATCTGAAATTTTAATCGGTTATAAATATAACTGTATTTAAGCTCTCTGTAAAATTTCGTGAAAAAATATGCATATTTAGTAGTGAAAATATGAGCCGAAGACGGGCGAAGCCACGCCGAAACAGCCGCGTTCTGCCGTTTTCAAAGAAATTTTCTCAGATTTTATTTTTTTAAATACTTCTACAGGCCGAACGTTTCGAAATTTTTGTAGGTGATGTAAATCTAGTCTGCCAAGATACTCTAAAAAGATTATATGGACATACAGACATTTAGTTACTTTCAGCGTAGAAAAAAAGATCATTTCCGAAAGGCGCGAAAGTGATCAGCGGTCGAGAATGTTTTTGAAAGGGTTAAAATTCGTATTTTTAAAAACCGGTGCAGCTTCGAAAAGAAGATGGTCTCATCTTTAAGAGCATGGTTTTTATTTATCGGTACCTCTAAAATTGTGATCTGGAATGGCGTTACCAACGTTAATGGCGTTAAGGGCAAAAACATCCGCCGGGAAAATGATCCTTTTGAAAAATTAATTTCAAAAGTACATATAACAATGATATTTTTTCGAACTGACTGCGGCGTTTGAGATGTAAAAGTATGGTCTTTCAGAATATCTTGCATTTTTAACAAAAACGAACTGTTTGGCCGGTGGAGGTTAAAAAATCAGAGCATTCGGATCGTTATTACTTTCTGATACCATAAATCGGGTTCTGGAATGCGCGCGCGTGTCTTCGGTCTTTTGAAATAAAATAAGCTTTTTGAAAGAGTTTTCAATTAATAGCTCAATTAATTGTAAAAAAATTAAAAATCGGAGCCTCATGTGCATAAGGACCTGCCTTGGACTGTTCTCGCCGAAATGTTTAGACTTCTATGTTAGCTAAAATTTCCTAGTCACCGCAGGAACACAGAGAGACACATACACAGACAGAGCGAAACGGCGATTTTTTTTTTCACAAAATACTTTTCAAAATTAAATTAAGTCGCGGCAGGTGGTGGGTGTTTTTGCGATTGATTAAGTAAGACCAATTACATATTTGAAGATCAATTTGTATGAAATGCTTTGAAAAATAAATAAATAAATAAATAAAAAATAAAAATAACAAAAGGGAATTATAAATTTGTATGTATATTAGAGATTCATTGCTGTACATAAAAAAATAAAAAAATTGTACAGGCTATCTAAGATGATTAATCCTTTTATAAACAAGATATATATATATATATATATATATATATATAATTATTCTTTATACCGTATAATTATTACTTTAATTCTTTAATTCTTTTTTATTTAATGTAGTGTTACATGCAACTATTGCAAATGTAGAATATTTCAATTAATAGCAGAAAATATTAATTAATAGCAGAAAATATTAATTAATAGCAGAAATTTTTCGTTAATGGAAATTGATTTCAAATGTTCAATGACTCTTATTAATTAATGAAGTTATTTCAAGGTAATCTACATCAGTTTAAATTATAAAAAATAATATTTTTAGGAAATGTACTTTAAATATCCGTTTTAATTATCTTAAAATGTATTAGAAGTAAAAGAAAATGAGAAATATTATGACATCAAGGGAAATAAGTCACTTGAAAATAAAAATTTATACGAGTGTTCGTTGATTTAAAGTAAAATCAATGAAATATTATTAAAATCAAAGTCATTTGACTCAATATAGGAATTTCGATTTTCAAATATTTTTCTATTAGAAAGCAAAATTTGGAACTAATTAACTATATTTATTTCCTGTTTTATTTTAATTTGATGAAGTGCTGTCAATAGAGTTAATTGAAAAAAAAATCTTAAAAATACAGTTCTCAATAGATAAATATAATCAAAATATCATGAAATAAACTAAAAAGTTTTTTATCTAAAAACTTCAATGGATAAATCGTGTGTTTCACTGGATAAGTAGGCTGTATACTTATGGTACTCGAGTCTTAGGAATACCTTTTCCGAATAGTACTATATGCCCTATTTAGTCACAGAAATTATGAAATAAAATAAAAAAAGGTATTGTTGAGAAAGTGGTATTAAAATTTAAGTCCAATGAAACTCCCGGCATACAAAAGTAAAAATTTGATAACAGTCAGTGAAGAGACGAAAAATTACAATTAACTGTTTTTAACACTTTCTGACATAGTTGAAAAGCGTTTATGAATTCGGTTTGTCTGTCTGACTGTCTGTGTTCTAACTTGCGTAAATATGCTCGGATCGTCATGCAATTGATGTATGTTATTGAGTCTTACTGTGGCATGTTCGGTAATGAAAATGAAGTGTGTAGCACTTTTTTTTTTCTTTTTTTTTTTTTTTTACAGGGGCACTCAAAAGAATTCCGCTACATTGCGGTCTATAGGGAAAAATCATTTGCGATTTATTTTAATGATGTTAGACAATTTCAAACATATTGAAATTGATATATATCACTGAGGTGCACTACAAGAGACTAATTATAGAATGCGATGTGCATAGCACTTATAGTTCCTTTACAAAGATACTCAAAAGAATTCCGTTACATAGACCGTAATGAAGAAAAATCGTTAGCAGTGAGTTTTAATAATGTTTCACTATTTCAATCATATTGAAATTGATATATATACCACTAACGTGGATTACAAGAGGCTTACTGTAGAATATTGTGTGTATAGCTTTCATCGTTCATTTAAAGGGACACACAAAATAATTCAGTTAAAATACTGCTTATTAATAATAATTGCTGGGAATGCTTTTTCAGTTGCTGAACGCATTTTTAAATTTAACTCATTTTTTGTCTATTACTTGGTGTGTATAAATTGTATAGATTGTATACAGGGCAGCACAAAAGTTCTCGAGTACATTTCCGTTTATTGTCGGAAAATGCAGAAGGAAAATTTTAAACTGTGCTACGCGTTTCCTAATTTAACTAGAATTTAGCATTCTATTTAGTATATATACAAATCTATAGATCATATACAGGGCTGCACAAAAGAGGTAAGATATTTTTCCGAATATTATTGGTAATTCCTGAAATTGGATTTTTAAATATGCGTTTTCAAAATTGTTTAGTTAGCTATCATCTTACTCATTACGGTAAAGATTTACAAAAATTTTTTGGAAGTGTTGGAAAGTGTTACATAATCTATGCTTGACGCATTATTTTTCGTTCTTGTTTAAAATTGAGATGAGAAGGTGGAATGTTAAGAACAGATTCTGGGAATTGCAAATACAGGTTGAAGCAAAAAAATGTACACATGTACTGTTTATCGGCTCATAACTGTCTGATTTTTCTTTCTTTCCAGGATGTAATTAATTGGAAATAATGAATGGACCAAGAGTAACTTTTGAAAACGGAAAATTTATTTTAAAATGCTATTGGAAGTATGAAAATGTAGCAGAAGTACAAAATCAGTATCGCAGGGAGTTTCAGACAAATCCACCGGAAAAAAGATAAGTTTGAAACGAATGGATGTTCATAGACACCGATCCGGAACCGCAATTGAGCCAGAATTCGCCCCCCAACACCAAATGAAATGTTTTTTGAAGTTTGTGAACGAATAAAACACACTGTTATCAGCAGTGTATGGACCAGAACGGTAATAATTAAGAACATGTGCGGTAGAAGGAAAAGTTATGCATTTTATGTAGATTCTTTTGCAATTTAATTATATGTGAATATAATCTAAAGTCATAATCATTCAAACTTTGTGTAAATATTTCTGACGCACCCTTTATAATATGACATCACTACTTTTCAAATTACGTACGGACGCTACTTATTCGAAGCATAACTACAAGCATTTGCAAACACGCACACATATATATATATATAAAACGCCTGTGAAATTAAAAATAAAAAAAAATCTAAAACATATATATTAGTTCTAAGCCACAAAAGATGTTAAAATTTGTCAACTCCAATTTTTAGACATGCTTAATCATATTCACGAAGACCCGTTTCAGCCTGTCAAGATATGTTCATTACGAAATCGGTGCATTATTCGGTTAATTGTTGTGAATCACTAGGCTTATGAAATAGTCTCCCAATTTCTTTTAATTGATTTCTTGTTGAAAAAAACGAACTTCTGTAATTGTCTGAGTGCAACGAAGACTCATACACAGCGCAGTATTACTTTGCCCCATATATAGCTACGATGGATATTAAAACCTTTCGTCAAGCATAACTCAAAAAATATTTAATGGATTTCGTTCAAATTTTTACAGCAGGTACCTATAAAGGTGACAACGACGTCTATTTATTACCAAGAATAAATGTCAAACCGTTTGGAAATTATATTAAAAAATAAACAAAAAAGCACAATTAGAGTACATACGTCACGAAAATTTAGTACATACGTCATTTTCACCGGCGGGGATTTTCGTAAATAATAAGATTTTAAAAGTTCATGGAGTAACATGGAGCAAATAAATATGCACGCACAGTGCAATACAATATCAGTACAATAATCAAATCAGTACAATAAAACATATTTCCATTTAATAAAAATGGAAAATTAATCTGGAATTTTTTCTGTTTGAAAGAAAAAAATCCGCAATAACTTTGTATTAGAGATTTGGCGCAAATCTCAACATTGGCAGCTTTTTATTTCGCGTGTGTAAATAGGAAACAATTCTAGGATGTTTAAATAAAAGGTTTTGATTTGTGGCATTATTTCTTCTTATTTTCTTTTCCTTTTTAGTATTTTAAATGGAATTAGTGAAAAGCATGTATTTTAAATTAAATGAGTGGAAGACATGTAGTTTTAATGTATGTATTTCAAAAGAAATGAGTAAAAGGTTTATAGTTAAATGAAATTAATGAAATATAAAGATGTTATGAGAACAATATTTGGCGAGTTATCAACTGCGCCAAGTTAACATAAAAGTACCAATACATAAGTGAAATGACAGATGTCATATACACACCACGTTAGCGCGATTTTTTCCCCAACCAATTTGGCGAAAACTTCGTTTTTGAATTTTAGTTACAAATATCAGGCAATAATAGCACGTGATTTTTTATTTCAATATAAAAATAAAATAACGTAATAAATGTAACTTCTACTATTTTAAAAAAGGAAATAAAAATAAATAAATAATAGTTTGATATCAATAAATACTGATATACATATAAAAATAATCTATAGAATTAAAATAAAAAATAAAAGTAAATAAACGCAACAAACAGTTTTTACCAAATTGGCAGGGGGGAAATCGCGCCAACATGGTGAGTATATGACATATGCGCCGGGAGTTTTATCCTTTTATCTGTGCTTTTGGAAATATCAAAAAATTAAAAAATACTTATATCAGGCGTATTATGTTTTGCATTTTTATACGGACCACTTCTCCATTTTAAGATTTTAAAAGTTACTTATATCAGATATTTCTTCCCTGAGATTCCCACAAATTATTTTCGGTAATCTTTTAGTTCGCTTATTAATTGTTTACAATTTGCCCCCCTCCCCCCTTCCAATAACAATTTATCACAAAAATGTCTGTTAGTTTTGTTAAATATGTTTGTTATGTATTTTCATTAAAATATCGAAAATGGCAATAAAATTTTATTTTAGCATCGTACTTATATTTTTAAAATGACGCAAAAACATGGCTTAATAAATGTATATTTGTAAATACTTGAAAAACATATTTTTCCTCTCTCTAGGAAAATTTGGTAAGATGCTAAAACTGCCTTTTAGCACCATTTTTAATTTTTTCGCTAATCGCGCCAACCAGCACATGATATGGAACTTTTCCTCATTTAGATACACAAACAAGGTTGGTCTCAAACAAGAGTAATGCTAGCAACAATATTGTTTCAACTCTATAAGAGTTACAAACAATAATGATATTAAATTCTCCGATTAGCTTTGGGTCCGTTTACGGAAGTTACTCATAGAAACAAAACTGTGGAAGAAGTCTTTTACATTTGTTTCGAATGAAGCTCAGTCATAATAATACAAACAACACTAATATTAACATGGGGGTAAAACTTTGAATTTAAGTGTAAATATTTGGAACCCTTCCCCCCCCCCACCCCCACCCCTCAAAAAAAAAAGAAAAAGAAAGTTACAGTAATGAATTTAAAATGGCGTTAAGCCACGCTTTCTGACATAAGCAATTGGCTGCGAACTCGATTACGAAACTTTCACTTAACTTAATAACATGTATATAATAGCCCTTAGGATACTTTTCCTTCCCAGTTATACGGACCTTGGGGCTTTTTTAAAAGCAGTTCGGTTTTAAGAAGTTCAGATTTACTGCCAAATGACATAAACTACAATGAAAATAAACCTGATGAATTATTATGCTGGTTTATGGATGTATTTAAAAAAATTGCATCTGATTACACTTATTAGATAAATTACTCCTGTTTGCATTTAATAACAGATGAACGGCTGCTGTATACTAAATTGTTTAAATATTGGGAAGGTGGCGAGAGGTACAGAGACGTGTAAACGAACGGGTAGACAGACGGGTAGTGAGTTGGGTAGCGAGACGGGTAGAGAGACGGATAGCGACATAGATAAGCTAATGGGTAGTGAAACGAATAGACAGACGGGTACTGAGACAAAAGAGGGTTGACAGAGGGGTAGCAAGAAAGGTAGGGAGACTGGTAGAGAGACGGATAGCGACATAGATAAGCTTACGGGTAGCGAAACGAATAGACAGACGGGTACTGAGACAAAAGAGGGTTGACAGAGGGGTAGCGAGATAGGTAGAGAGACGGGTAGCGACACGAGTAGCCAGACCAGTAGACAGGCATGTAGAGGGAAAGAAGGTTGCGAGACGGGTAGCGTGGTGAATAGAGAGACGAGTACAGAGATGATTACAGCGACGAGTTGACAGACGGGTAGAGAGAGGGGGTATATAGACAGACAAACGTGTCGAGAGACGGGTAGTGAAACGGGAAGCGAGACAGTTAGAGAGACTAATAGACAGATGGGTAGCGAGACGCTTAAAGATGCGGTGGAAAGACACATGGATAGTGAGACGGGTATACAGACGAGTAGAGAGGCAGTAGACAGATGGGTAAGGAGAGAAACACAGTATAGAGACACGGCTAGACATAAAAGTAGTTAGACAGACGGTTAGAGAAACAGATAGATGGGTAGAGAGACCAGTAGGGAAATATATGACATGTAGCGAGAAGTATATAGAGAGAGTCAATCGGGTATGGAGATGGGTAGAAGAACGGATAGGGAAACAAACAGATTGTAGAGAGAGACAGACAGACAGGCAGAAGAAAAGTCTGAGGTTTGAAGCAGTAAAAGCGCAGGGGGTAGAGTCTCCTAGAAAATAATCAAGAAGTATTATCTTTGAAATATATGTATTTTTTTCAATTTGATTTTTACAGAAGTCATCGAAAAATTTTTTATATTACTTTAGTAGGAATTTAGGCTACAGTTTCGTAATCAGGTTTGTAGTAAAGCACGTTATCAATGTGGTTTGAAGTTTACGAGTTTCTATAAATAGTTTCTATAAAGAGTTTCTATAAACAAGGAGGAAAATTTTTAATATATTTGTAAATATTTGTCACAAAGAAAATGTTTCAAAAATTAAATTAAATTTGCGTTAAACTACGCCTGCTAAAATACGCTCTCGGCTGCATATCTGATTACGTGACTTTAAAAAGCTTGGCGTTTAAAAAAAAAATCCGGCTTTTTTTGTTGTTGTTGTTGTTGTTGTTTGTTTGTTTGTTTGTTTTTTAAAGTTTTGAGCTATTCCAACTTAAGAAAATGAGATTATTTGCCAAATTATATATATATATATATATATATATATATGAAAACATAACAGTATATATGAATTTATATAGGATATTTTGTAATTCTATCATTTAATTTGCTCTTTTTCACATATTGTATCTTCTTTATATCGTAATTGTTAACCTTATGTTCTGAGAAATATCACTCAGACTAATCCCTTTGAGGGAAGTCCTAGTAAAAAAATACTTAGGAAAAGCCCCATATACTAAAGTATCATTTATCAGTAACTTTAAACAATGAAATTTACAATATATAATTATGAAAACAGAATCAAAAATAATCTTGGATATTTATTTACATTATTTCTCTTAATTATGGAAAAGGAATAATCATCCTGATTATGTAAAGGAACTGAAGAAACCATACAAATAAATTACACTCGAAAACATTAAAAATCTCCCTTATCTGCAGATTGATTTATTATTGTAAAAAAATCTTTACATAAAAATTGATTAGCTTAAAACAATGGACGCGTTTCAGAAGATATGGATTTGAAACGAACAATGTTTAAAATGACATTTTAAAAATTTTGATCAAAACCTTTTAAAACATTTTTTTTAAATGTCGAATTTCGACAGTGCGTTTGGGGGGATGCAATGCACATGCGCGTAGGAGCTCATTCGGTTGCATTATCACAGAGGGAGATGTGTGCTTTATGTACTATGTTCTTTTATTGACTGAATATGAGATGAACGTAGAGATATACTATATCTATGATACTTCATAGGTCCAGCAGAGGTGCCAAGTCTCCAGCTTTTTGGACACCAGTATTTTAGTACAGAAAATGTTGTTTTATGTAACCGGAACATTCCGAGATTTAAAAGAACAACATTTTCTCTAAGATAATACTGGTGTGCAAAAAGCCGGAGACTTGGCAAGTCTGGGTCCAGGAAATTATCTATCTTGCCGTGGGGATTATGGCAGTAATGTCAAACTGATTTGCATTTTGTTTACGGATCGTTTGTTTGGAGTTTGCATCAGAAATAGTACTGTACTTCACTGGGGCAAAAAACTTTTAAAATAAAATATTTGAAAGACTGTTTCATAAGCATTTCTTCTTATGTAATAAAGAAGCTTATTTTACTAATATTGTTATTGTAATTTTTTTCCGTCAAATTTTGACGGGTTCCATCTAGTGTAACAACATACTTTCCGGAAAACTCCATAGGGAACACGCGTTTCTCGACAGTATTCTGAACTCTGTTTACTTAGCCGATTTAGCTGCTAACATAACATACTCCAGTGTTTACACCTAGTAGTTTTTCTAAAGTTCCTTCCCTTACGCTTGGTTTATAGAGTGTGGATTATTTAAATTCCCACTAGCGCTTCTTTGGTAAACTTTATAGAATATTGCGAGCTGACATCGTCATATGCTTTATTCCAAAAAATTATTATAACAAGCACTACTCGTCAAAGGGCACTAGTGGATTTAAAAATTGGCAAATAAAATGGTGTAAAAATGTTACGTAATATAGAGTCATAAAAAATAATTCAAAGATGTGATTAAAATACACATACAGGGAAAATATTAGTACATATTCAGAAGAATTGGGTTTATTCATTAAGTAATCAATTAGAGGGAGTGCTGTTGAAGAAATTCACTTAAACAAACTGCAAACGATTTTTTTTCATAGACCGAAAGATAACGAAATTCTGTGGAGAGTCCCTGTAAAAAAACTATAAACGGTATACATCACATTTTCAATACCGAACATGCCATAGTAAACCTCAATAACATATATCAATTACATAGCAATACGAATATATTTACGCGAGATAGAGCAAGCACGGACAGACACACATACCGAATTCATAAACACTTTTCAACTATGTTGGAAATTGTTAAAAAGTGGGTGTTGCCATTTGAAAACTTTGAAAACTTATCACTGGAACAATTAAATTGAATTTTTGATTATATAAATAATTTTACATTTGACAGCCTAATAGATATGAACCTGTATGAATATGAATACAACCGTTAAATTGTTAAAAGGTTTCAAAATAATCTCAGTATAATCAGAAAGCAGTTTGTTTTAAAAAAGAAAACTATTCAGATATTAACTAAAACGATAATTAAAGTTTAGACGAATTCAACATCCGTTGTAAGTCGCTTAGTAAATAGCTAATGATGCATCATTAAAACAAATTGTTCAGTTACACATGCATGTAACTAGGAAATCAAATTTACGGTAAAGGAAAAAATATATAACTATCCCTTGGCAATAATGCTTCCTTTAAAAATCTGTTTTCGTAATTATCGTTTGTCTGAAATAGCTTTGGGTAAAGGAGGAAGTTACGTACTCATTTTTAAAGAAGAAAATAAAATGCCCGAAACATCACCTATTAGGAATATGTTATGATTAAGTATAAAAATATTTTTCACGCTTGGGTTAATCTCAATTACATTAATTTAAACAATTATTATAAAAACTATTGTTAATATTTTGATTTTTTCTATTTAGTGTGATTGCTTGCTTGTTATTAGATCAATCTCTCTAAATTGATGTATTTAAAACAAATTATATAATGATAGAAAAATAAAAAAGGATCAAAATTTAAACTCGATATTTAATTATTATATAAAATGTTCTGTTCTGCGCAGTTATTTAAATCAGTTTCAAATATTGAAGTTTATTTTTAATTGATTTTGTAAATATTGTAGAACTGCAAATAAAAATATTGTTTTGAGGAAAAAAAGTTGCGGACTATCCAGAAGCAAAATAAATAAAAAATTAGAAATACAAATATGTTATTATATATTCAAATGTTTATCAGCAGAATAGACAATATTGGATTTGTTCATCTTGGACAAAGTTCATCTTGTTAATTACAGACATTAAATTTTAAAACAGTAACATTAAGTTAATCATCTTTCTAAGAAGAAAATAGAGATAATTTTATAATTGCGAGTTGTTTAAAATTTCTTCTTAGCATCAAATTTGGAACTCTATGCAAATTTCTAATATCAGGTGATGCAGTACTAGGCACAATAGACAGGGGATGATATTAAACATACTAATCGAAAATAGTTACAATGGCTGGGGGAAAAAAGCAGCATCAGCCCCTAGGAAATATATTGAAAATCATCGTATTAAGTGTAAGTAATACCAAACGATTTGTAATAACGTCTACTAATTAATGCTACATTTAAATTTTGTTTAGGTGCTTTCTACATGTAAAACTGATACCAAACATGAAATTTCTCAATACTAACAATTAATTTTTGGATTATCAATTCATGAAAAGTGATTTTTACTGAGCTATCTGTTTTTTAAATTATTTATTTAAAATAAACAAAATAATTTTTTTCAAATTAATAATAAAAATAATTTTAAAACAATTTTTTTAATTCTTTATTTTTCATACAATTCATTGCATGGAAAAATGAAATTCCTTAGAATATTCATATATAGTTGGAAAGTGCCGCATTATCTATGCCTGAAGTATGATTTATCGTTCTTGTTAATTTTTATTTTTTTGCTTTAAAGCTCTTAACATAACCAAGTACTCAATTTTCCCTACTTTAAGAATGTTGTATCTGAAAAGGAATCATAAATCATCAAATAATGTCCCAATATACGTTAAAATGAAATTCCTGAAAAGAAATTTGCTTAATTAATTAAATTTTATTTTGAGAATTTGATAGTTTGTTAATAAGATTTAAAAGCACATTTAATGCAATTTTTAAACATATTTTCATAATGCGTTTTTAAAAACAATTATATCATGACAATGAATTTGTAAATATTATATGACGATTATTTAGTTTAAAATTTTAAAAGTATGCGAAAAATTCTTGTATTCATTATAAAAAATACCTATTTTAATTAAGTCCAGAATACCTTGGCGACCAATTTCTTCATAACAAAAATAACTTTTTTATAATGAATCATGCTATAAAACATTTTCTCAATCGCTTGCTTTCTAAAAATTTTAAATGTAATTATTTTTCTTATATATATTTCTGTCTACAAAAAAAAAAAAAAAAAAAAAAAAAAATCATTCTTTCCGATTTTCTTACATATTCATATTTGGACAGAATTATACCTGAAATATATGTTTCCCTAAAGTGAAATTTAAGTTGAAACATATATCACAAGATAAAGAGAATGCTTTTCTTACGGATGTATATATATGCTCCTTTGTAAATTACTATTGAGCTTCAATCAAGAAAAATTTTTCTTAGCCTATTCATGTTGCTACTACTACTAATGGAGAAAGTTATAATTCGACATTAGTAAGTTTTGACCATACAGCCATGGATATTATAAAAAAAAGAATCAAAATGAACGTTGTCTTTTTGGCACTTTCAAACATAGTTGAAAGGTGTCTATGAATTCGGTTTGTGTCTGCTTGCCGTCTGTCTGTCCACACGTAAATATATTCAGATTCCTATGTATTGCTATACTACATTATTGAAGTTCACTATGGCATATTTCGTATTGAAAATGAAGTGTGTAGCATTTATATTTCGTTTACAGAGACATGTCAAAGAATTACATTAGATTACGGTTTATAGGAAAAATCGTTTGCGGTGTATTTTAATGATTTTACACTTTTTCAAACGTATTGAAATTGATACACATCACTGAGGTGTACTACAAAATGCTTACTCTAGAATGTGGTGTGCATAGCATTAATCTTTCATATACAGGTATACACAAAAAATTCTGTTACAGTGGTCTCCAGTGGCGTAGCTAAGGGGGTGCGGTTAAAGGCGGTCCGCCCCCTCCCGATCTTTTAAAAATATATATATAATCTTATAAGATTTTGGAAAAGAATTCTGACGTAAAAATAAGTTTCTAGCGCATCACGCAACAGAGTTAATTTTCTTTTCGTGGAAAATCTGAAATTTTACACAGAATGGGGTGTCTAAATTAGATATGCGCTAGTATAAAAAAATCTACCTATCCAACAAGTGGGTAGCAGAAACAAACTTTAAAAGAAAGAATTTCCTTCTACATATAGGCACCCTAACCGTATTGACTTATGCGGACTGTGGAATAAGTGATGTGTTGCCCTCGTGGTTTCTTATGTGGAAGGGAAAAGGTAAATAGGGGTTGGTATGTCATTTCTTGTGCTATTGTTGCTTTGGGTCCTTTTTTCCTTTTTTCGTAAGAGATTGCACCCACATACAATTTAATCTACAATAGTCTTGAATTGGTTCAGTTGCTTTCAAAGTATGTTGATGTATTGAAAGAACATCCATTGAATTTGAAACATGGTTCATCTCAAAAGTTTCTTATCTGTTGGCAGTTATACAAAATGAATTCATAAGTATTTTATTAAACTACATTAAAAGCAAACTTGTTAAAAAGATAAAATCCGCTGTATCTGTTGGCATGATGTTTGACAGTACAAAAGGTATTGCTCGTACTGTTCAAACGTCTCAGAAGACATTTGAAAGTTACCATACTTGATGTTTCAAAAATAAAAGATTGGGTTGTCTTAGGTTTTTTTTTAACTTTTTTATTGAATGGGATTTTATAAAATCTTTTCCAAACTTAGTTTTATCGTTAAAGTTATTTTTAACGATCTGCGTGTCAGTCACATCTAGGGAGAAGTTTTAGGAAAATGACAACAAACAACAATGAGCAATAGCCGGTTGAGCAACCTTGCTACGTTGACCTTAGAGCATGAGGCCACACAAAATATAGTCTTCGACAAAATAATTTCCAACTTTGCTTCTATCAAAACAAGGAAAGGGAAAATTTAAAATGTATTAAGTGTTAATTACATTTAATTTAGTTAAACTATATTTACTGCTGTTAATTTGATTATTGTGTAAAGGGAAAGTAAACATAAATAAAAATTGTTAAAGTTTATGTTTTACTTTTATTTTTGTTATAAATAGTTACATTAATAAAATAAAAAGGTTTATTTTTACTTTTGTTATAAATATTTACATTACTATATATTATGTAGTGTTAATTATTGTAAGGCTAATTAATGTATAATAGATAAATTTATACTGTAATTGAAATATAAAAAATAATTATTTTATTTCTGCTCGTATTAGTGGTGGGGGGTGACACCATTTACATCCACCGCGGGTGTCAACCATCCAAGCTACGCCACTGTTGCTCTCTATAAGCAGCAATTGCTGGAAGTGCGTTTACAGTTCTGGTACAAAAAAGTTAAATGTAAAAACATTTAACTTTTTTGCATATTACTTGGTGTGTATAAATTCTATAGACAATATACAGAGCTTCAAAAATGATCTCGAATACATTTTCCATTTATTGACGGAAATTGCTGATGGGGAATATGCGTTTTCTAACTGAACCAAATTTTTGCATGCAATGTAGTATAGATGCAAATCTATAGGCAATATACAGGGCTGCACAAAAATTTTTTCAACTGCTGATGGTAATTGCTGAAATTGGACTTTCAAATGTGCTATGCGTTTTCCAAATTGTTTATTTAGCCATTATCGTTTGCCATTTTAAACTGTGAAGTTTTGTTACAGCATTCTGGATGTGCTGGAAAGTGTTTCATAATCTATGCTTGACGCAAGATTTTTCGTTACTGTTTATATTTAGAAAGGGAAACAGCTGTTCACACGTCATGCGTTTCAAAAATTAATAAAGGCACTATTTATTCTAGATTAAGAATCCAGAAATTTATGATACATTTTGTTTAAAGTGTATAGAACATATAATTGTTTTATATTTCAAGTGGCTGCCATGAGGAACAGCTGATGTTTTACCTATTTCATATGTCGTAAATATGAAAATTATTTTATTGGAAAAAACGAACTATAATGAAAAGTTAAAACCAAGTTACACGGTTTTTTATGTTACGAATTTCTTTTTCGATGACTGCTAATGATATGCAGTAACTCTTAAATAAAACAAAACAAGTGGATAAGTGTGATCGAAGATCGCACAAAGTGTTTCGTTTAATATTCCTTTCAAAACACTTTATCCTTCCTTTAATAAATACAAATAAATTTCATTTTCCACAAAAAAAAGTCATGTTTTTTATAAAGTAAAAATTTACCGGTCTATTTTTCTCATTTTTTTTAAGAATCTGAACCGGTCTGATACCGGGCTAAGCCCGCTATTATACTTCTGTCATAATAACATCTGTCATGTGGACTAAATGTGATATTAAAAAAAAAAAAAAACAATTTCAAAATTAAACATGTTGTATCGAGACCTTCAAAATGTTTAAATATACCAATATTTCCATAATTGGGTTTTTATCATGATTCAATACGTTCCTCAAGCTCATATGACGTTATAATCACTTGCTGACGTCCTATCTGCTTGCTTTCTCTATTACTTCTATTGATACTCTCTTTGTATTATTCTCAAACATTTGAAAAGTCCGTTAAACTTCCAATATGTCGTCAGATTAATTTTCTTTTTTCTGTACTTACACATACTCATACTCCTTGTATTATTGAGAAATGCTTGAAAATTTAGTTTTATTACCAATATGACGTTATATTAATCTTTTTCAATTGGTGAAACTTTTTATTTCATCTTCATTTTTCACATGGAAATATTTCAATAGAAAATTAAATACTGTAGAAAGAACTTTATTGTGGATTTTTAATTGTTGGCAACTGCTATAACGAAAAATGTTGAAATATAATAGAAAAAAGCTGTTAGATTTTTGGTTTTTTATCTCTCTTAATTAAAAGAATATGATTTTTTTAAATTTTATGATTTTCATATTCATAGTAGGTATTCCGCTATATGTACACACCATTTCAAGTCTGTAAGTTATATAGTTTCTCAGAACCGGCTCTGTGGTTGACAGACAACGTAGCGGGACGAATAGGTTTTCGTGAGATGAACGAAACCCTAAAAAAGTGAAAAACCCATTTTTTTCACTTATATTTTACCAAATTTTACTATAGTAAATTTAAAATTTGTTTAAAATATCATTCATAAAGTTAAAAATATACAGATTTGTTTGTTTATAGTTTTAATTCGTGTATTCTTATTGATTTTTTTTTTGTAAATTTGTTAGATGTATATTTTATTATTAATTGATTTACATTATTTCTTACATATTTTTACAAGAAATAGGTGAAATTTTACAAAAGTACAGAAAGATATTTTTAAACACTGTATTCGAAATGATTTTATTTGAATATAACTAAATCAAAACAAACAAAAATAGAAACATTTCGTGAGTAATAATAAAATATTCTTTAAATAAATAATCATTAAGGTCAACGCAGATTTTGAAATACGAAATAAGTATGCCAAACCTTTTTCCTAATAAGTAATTTCACAAATAGTGGACAACAATCAATTTTAAAAGTTAAACGGTACATATTAAATTGCATAAAATTGAAAGATACTTGATAAAAGTTCTAAGAGAAGCAGCATATAATAAAATACTACGACAAGATAAATTGATTTTCTTGTGCGGTTTCACGTTTTTTTTTTTTTTTTCTAATACGTTGTTAGACTTTTTTAAAAGTCAGTACAAAAGTAAATAGAAGAAAGTGTTTAAGATTTTAATAATGCATTGAAATTACAAGAAACAAAACAGTGGGAGAAAAAAAAATAAATGTTGGTACAATTTTCTGCTGTTTTAAAAATTTAATTACGATTTCTTATACGAACTTTTCTTTAAATTAATATAAGCAGAGATAGTCTTATGTAAAACTATACTTTAAAATGAATCAGGTGACTACAATGTATTTTTTTATTTTTAAGTATACCAGGTAAAATTTACTCTCGTCCTAATTATTATCGAGTCATTTTTTTAGAAAATTTTACTTGGAACAATTTTTTTAATATCATATTTTTTTATACATACGTAAATTACAACATTTTAGTGTGAAGCAAAATATAAAAGCTTTATAAACACATCAAATGGTGTAAAATAAGGTTTTTATTTGTTTTGAAGAAGACAGCTTTAGTCAGTTTAATAATTCATTTGCACTGGCAATATTTCTGAGATTATAAACATGTTTATCTAAAATTTGTTAATAAGGATTTGACTTTCTTTGGAATGTCTTACGTGTGCATGTACCTAACATTAGGACGACAGTGTTTCTCATGTCTAGAAAAATGTGTTATTTTGTTTTAACAGTAAACTGAATACTGTAGTATATGTCGATAATTCCAAATTCGTGATGATGATACCGAACTGAATGATAGAAAAATATCATATTATATTTTATGAATTTTTTGTATGTGAAACATACTAAGATAGTTTATGAGGTGTATTAGTTTTATTGAACAAATTTAACTTTACAAAAGCATTTTGTTACTTAGTTTCAAAAACCACTTACTGCCGTTAGAGGGTAAAGAAACCTCAGCATTTAGTTCTTATAACACAAGTTCTCGCGATGACAATGTTCAAGATTTCATATAATGAAACGTAAGAGAATAAGAAAAATTGCAGATATATCATTAAAGTATACGGAATTATTTTTCTGATAGGTGCAATTTTCATTCTTGTATTAGAAGGATGAAATTAAATTTTTGTTGGCAGCATAATACTCATTTTAATAATTTTTTAATTCTGAATTTATAAAAATGATACATCTTTATCAAGGAGGATGACACTTAAAAGATATTTGCCTAGCATTTATGTAATACAGTCGAATCAGGTTAAGATATGTTTCAAGGGACCGAACAACAATCTCGAATTAAGTGGGAACGTATTTGTATATATTGCAGGAAATTAACATTTTTACACACTTAATCGTGTAAATGAGCTTTAGAGCTTCCGCTTCTACGTTTATGACCAAAAATATTCTTTTACATATATTTACAATAAAATTTATTATGTACTCAACTCATTGTTTGTTTTTACAGTACATAATGGGATAATAGCTGAAAATAAATAGAAATTCAAATATGGCTGTATTGTAGACTAAACCATTGCAATCAAAACATAGAACAACAACAAAAATAATTCTCATTCTAACTTCCGATTTTTAGCACAGACTAAGAACATTAACGGTTTTGAAGCACAAAACAGTCTGTATAATCGTAATTAGTACTTCATCGTAAAGAAACAATCGTAATTAGTAATTAGAATTGTAGAATTGTAATTAGTAAACTGAGCGATAGAAGTTTTATATTTCTATTGTGTTCCATGTCGTAGAGAATCTACTGGACTAGATACTTTTGGTAGCATTGCGAAATGCGTTCTAAATCAAAGGGTTTGGAATCCCCTCTCTATTGGAACAATTAATAAATTTAAAATGGTTTTGCAAGCTGCAGAGAACCGGTGATATTGCTTCCATTATGGATCAATATCCAGCCTGTATATCCGCTACAAGTCTGTGCTTAAATCGATTAGAATGATTGATATAATTGAACTTGCATCATCTTGTGGATATCGGATATCCTAGGTATACCTCCTAGATCCAATAAGGATTTTTCTGTTTTAAAATTTAGTACTGATTTATATGTTAAAATACCAAATAAATGGGGGGATGGTTATAAAAGAGAGAGGAATGTTTTAATATCAGATGTAGAATCATTTTATGCTAATTTTTTAGGATATTTTTTTAAAAACTTGTACTGATAGATATCTTTTTACCGCGGAAGGGAAAGGTTCGTGCATAAATCAGACCTAAACATGTTTTTGCTACGTCTAATTTTAAGTTATCTGATGTGTTTAAATGTAAAATCTTATCTGCTCTTGAATGTCGATTTGATTTCTTGTATTTTGATTCTGGAGAATTGTCGTACATAAAAAAGCCCATTATTAAGCCTTCTGATAGATTTTTGAAGGTTCATAGACAGAACGTTTCGCAGACGATACCGACAGATGTACAATCTACGTCGAATACCAAAATCTTTGAAGAGAAAAAAATATGTTATCTCCAGGTGATTCGTAATACAATTTTGAATAGTAGAAAGAAATAAAAAAAAAAACAAGATACTGTAAAAGTAACTTTTTGTGATATACAGCACTATGATTCAACTGTTCATGCTGATACTCCTGCTGCTAGATCAGAGGCTAATTCTAAATATTTTAGGTGTGGTGCGAAAGCTCATCTATAAAAAAATTTATCTGCAAAAAATTATTATGCAATATAATAAATGGTGCAAAATCAGTTATCTTTCGTATTATTAGACTGGTTGTATTGTTTGTTTTGATTCAGTTGTAGAAGATGCTGAAAGTCGTGGAAAACTAAAATAACTTTCGGTATAAATTCAATAAATGGAACTTAATTATATCTTGATCCATAGACTGGAGAACACTTGTCGAATTCGTGCGAACTTAATGCGGGCGTTTTGTAAACTAGGGATATTTTTCAGATGTTCTAGGTAGTTGTCCACAAACAGCATTACCATCCTAGATTTTTTCTGCATTTGTTGATCGAAGTTTCACAACCGTGAGCCGAAAAGATACCGTGTCATCGAAAACCGGTCTTCGTTTTTATATTCACAGGGCAAACTCTTCATGTTTCGAAAGCTGCGGGGATTTAGAGAATTACCAGTCAGTAGGAGTTTATTTTTTCAGTACCATCTGCATTTCCTCAGATAAGAAGCGTCACTCGATCTTTACTGAGCAAACCTCCCATTACTTTTTTTCCTTTGATGGCGAATGGTTTGTTAGGCATTAATTTGAAATCCAAATTCGTATGCATTAAAAATATCGTGACTAGCATATTTTTTCGCAATTTCTGGAATCACGCTTATTTTCCAACATTCTACATCTTTAGTGCTCACTGATGCTGCTTCTCCAGAAACCTGCTTATATATGATTCCACACGAATTTATTTATTATAGTCAACTATCTACTTGATAGTTCAATATTCATGTTTAGAGTCGTCGATATCTGCGAAGCCATCCCTTTCATTATTGGGCCATTAGCAAGTATGATTTAAACTCAAGCTTGAGCCTATTACTCAAACAATAAATTTTTCATATCAACATATTTCTAGATTACCTTCATTCACTTCGACCCATCGCAACTGAAGTTTCTCGATTGCGTCTCGATTTTTTTAGGCAGGGTACGTAACGTTGATTCCGAAAAATTTATTGATTTTGCGAAAGTTGCCATGAATTTCGGAATCATGTTTTCGTTCATTTAAAAGAGATAGCATTTTTTTTTTTTAATCCTCAACCCATTCTCCATATTTTTGAAATAATTGCAAACATCAGACAAATCAGTCACAGACATCTTCACAACACGAAACGCGTAGTGCAATTAATTCACCTGCTTGTCGCCAGTAGTAAAGGGACGAAGAAACAGAATAAACAAGTTGGAAATTGTACGTCAAACGTTACAAACGAGGTGCGTTCGTACGCACGTTTTAGAATTAAATTCATGATATCCCGTGCGTAGAACGGGTTAAACAGCTAGTTAAGTATATATTTTATGACACTGTTCATACAAATATCTTAACTAGTTATATAAATATTCAGATATATATGTATCAGCTAGTTATATAAATATTCAGATCTTGATGATTTTTAATTCTGTGAAATGAATTATATCGTCTGCAGATTCATTTCTGTCATAAAATAAGTATCTCGGTCGCTTGACGATTTAACATCCATCGGAAGCTCCTCTAACAAAAAAGCACCGATTTAAAAAAAAAATCAAATTTCTTAATAAATATTTTTATTAATATCTCCTAAAGTTTTGATTCGATTTTAATAAAATTTGAAATGTCTCGACAAAATTCTGCAAAGATAACATATCTTAAATCTCAAACTATTCGGTTGGGTAGTTTTTGCGTTGTTATATGCGGACAGACAGACAGACAGACGGACGGACGGACAGACAGACAGACAGACGGACGGACGGACAGACGGACGGACAGACGGACGGACCAAGCGACGACTATAGGTGCTACGTATTTATATAATTACGAACGCACCTAAAAACGAACAAACGCTTCTCTTACTTTTCACCTGTGTTAAAGAGCACACAGTACTAGGGAGGTTCAATTTATTCCTACAGAGTAGGGTAGTGAGACAACATGCACTACACAACGAAAAAAGAATAAAAAGTGATTAAAAACGAAAAAATCCCGCAATAATCTCTTTATTCGGTAAAGCCAAACGAAGGAGCGCGAGACAAAATACATTATTCTGCCCGGCAAATTGCCAGTGAAAACAAAATATAGTTATGCGAGCGATTGATGCGAGATCAGAGGTGGGCCGGGAAAGAATTTGCGTCTTCAGTGAGATTTTTTCAGAAACTCTATCGCTTATGAACCGTTCCTGTATTATACGTGATACTTTTGTATTAGTCTTATGGGGAATGTTCATTCAAAATGGGAAAAAAAATTGCGCGTTAAACGTGATACTTTTGTAATAGTCATATGGGAATGTTCAAGGCACCGGAAAACATTTCGTGTATTAAACGTCATACTTCATAAATTTATTGATTTTGCGAAAGTTGCCATGAATTTCGGAATCATGTTTTCGTTCATTTAAAAGAGATAGCATTTTTTTTTTTTAATCCTCAACCCATTCTCCATATTTTTGAAATAATTGCAAACATCAGACAAATCAGTCACAGACATCTTCACAACACGAAACGCGTAGTGCAATTAATTCACCTGCTTGTCGCCAGTAGTAAAGGGACGAAGAAACAGAATAAACAAGTTGGAAATTGTACGTCAAACGTTACAAACGAGGTGCGTTCGTACGCACGTTTTAGAATTAAATTCATGATATCCCGTGCGTAGAACGGGTTAAACAGCTAGTTAAGTATATATTTTATGACACTGTTCATACAAATATCTTAACTAGTTATATAAATATTCAGATATATATGTATCAGCTAGTTATATAAATATTCAGATCTTGATGATTTTTAATTCTGTGAAATGAATTATATCGTCTGCAGATTCATTTCTGTCATAAAATAAGTATCTCGGTCGCTTGACGATTTAACATCCATCGGAAGCTCCTCTAACAAAAAAGCACCGATTTAAAAAAAAAATCAAATTTCTTAATAAATATTTTTATTAATATCTCCTAAAGTTTTGATTCGATTTTAATAAAATTTGAAATGTCTCGACAAAATTCTGCAAAGATAACATATCTTAAATCTCAAACTATTCGGTTGGGTAGTTTTTGCGTTGTTATATGCGGACAGACAGACAGACAGACGGACGGACGGACAGACAGACAGACAGACGGACGGACGGACAGACGGACGGACAGATGGACGGACCAAGCGACGACTATAGGTGCTACGTATTTATATAATTACGAACGCACCTAAAAACGAACAAACGCTTCTCTTACTTTTCACCTGTGTTAAAGAGCACACAGTACTAGGGAGGTTCAATTTATTCCTACAGAGTAGGGTAGTGAGACAACATGCACTACACAACGAAAAAAGAATAAAAAGTGATTAAAAACGAAAAAATCCCGCAATAATCTCTTTATTCGGTAAAGCCAAACGAAGGAGCGCGAGACAAAATACATTATTCTGCCCGGCAAATTGCCAGTGAAAACAAAATATAGTTATGCGAGCGATTGATGCGAGATCAGAGGTGGGCCGGGAAAGAATTTGCGTCTTCAGTGAGATTTTTTCTGAAACTCTATCGCTTATGAACCGTTCCTGTATTATACGTGATACTTTTGTATTAGTCTTATGGGGAATGTTCATTCAAAATGGGAAAAAAAATTGCGCGTTAAACGTGATACTTTTGTAATAGTCATATGGGAATGTTCAAGGCACCGGAAAACATTTCGTGTATTAAACGTCATACTTTTGGATTTGTCATACGGGCAATGTTCAATGCACCGGAAAAAATTCATGGGATCGTGAATCAACAATGAGCGTCATAACAGGGTCGTACTGGAATTTAAAGAGATTTTTACTTTCTTCTGTCTTTACAAGAAGAAAGTATTTACTGGATTCATGAAAATTTTTGACTTCCGGTTTTCGACGGATTTTTACGTTTCAGAAGGTCCTGAACATGATTTGAATGTTTCTAGAAAATGTCTATCTGTATGTCTGTCTGTATGTGACAAAAAATTTGTGGGAACTCTATCTCAAGAATTAATGCGCAGAATTTAATAAAACTTTAGATTCAGTTAGACCTTGATATAAATTGGATTGATGGTGATTCGTTTTTGGTGTAAATTGCCCTACATGTGGCGCTGCTATGCTTAATTATTCACGATTTTCAAGATAGTTATATCCCTAGAACTAATTCACAGATTTTTATGAAGGCTTCATATTCAGTTGGATGTTGACATAAGTTGTTGCTTATTAGGTTTTGGGGTAAATCTCTCAACTGTTGGCGCTGATATGCTGCATGTTTCAGGATGTACACGATTTTAGCGATAGTCATATTTCAAGAACTAATGCATGGAATTTAATAAAACTTTAACATATATCAATGTCCGTTAGACATTGATATATGTTGGCACTGATTCATTTTTGGTGTAAATAGCCTAACAGGTGGCGCTATTATGCTTGATTATTCACGATTTTCAAGATAGCTATATCGCAAGAACTAATGCTGGATTTTCATCAAACTTCAGATTCAGTTAGACGTTGACATAAGTTGTTACTGATGAAAGAAAAGTTGAATAAAATACGCACTTTCACTATGAAATAAACCCAACTTCGGTTTTGAAGGGTATAGCTTCGACTTCAACGACTTCATCTTACATTAAGTTAAGAGAGTTGTCACTGTATCCACAGTTATCTGTGCTCGATTCTATAGTACGAGAAGCAAAAGGTTTGGAACTTTAAGCAATTTATCACACAAAAGAAGCTTGAAGATGACGCTTTTTAAAAAGCTAAAAACCTTTACCAAAAAACAGTAAAATTAAATCCAAGAAGCCAAAAACTGCAAAGAAAACAGTGTGGATATATTCAGGCTGCTCAGAAATATATCGAGAACCAATTATAGAGGATTGGATCGAGTGCATTTCTTGCAGAGACTGGTGGCACGAAAAGTGCACCGACTACGCATCGACTACGCACCGACTACGCACCGACTATTGTGGTCGCTACAATTGTGATGTGTTGTAAATGAAGTGCTTCCTTTTTTTTTATTGCGCACTCTTGCACACTTGACTGCGCACCTATTGCCCTCGTTGGTTGTACAAGAGTGCTCATTTAGGAGGATAATCTTTTTTTCAAATAATACCGAAAGTGTTTCTTATAATTGATTAATGCAATTTATTTTATTAGCTTAATAGTCTAAGAATATAAATAAAGTGTAACAGCTTACCTTAATTTTTTTTTCATTTAATGTTATTTAATGAAACCAGAGGACCCGTGCGAAGATTTCGCGCTGAAATCTAATATTTTTTAGGTACTTCTCTATTATCCCGTAGATCACTTTTCATAACAAAAAACTACCGCCAAACTGTAAGATTAAACGCCAAAAATGCAGTCCCATTTACTTGATGTCAGAATCATTATGCGTGTTTGTTACGTCATCTAGTGGTTTTACATTCGACATTTGCGTGTATTTTTCATTATGTTTTACTGATTTAGTAGTTATTTTATTAATTAAAATAACAATTGTGTCCTTAAATTCTTATATTTTATTTATTTATTTATATTTTGATATTCCAATGGCAACGTTCTCCCGTTTATTTGGCGATAGTTTTTTGTTATGAAAAGTGGTCGACGGGATAATAGAGAAGTATCATATCTTATCAATATGTAATATTTATTAGATGCAGGTTTAAACTTCTAAAGAAAAATCAAGGATAAAAATATCTGCAAACAACATTTAGTTGTTAGTCAAGCCAGAATATCATCTAATTTATTCCATCAAAGTTAGACTAAAAACTGATCCAAGATTGCCAAAGGCACGCACGAGGGAAAAAAATTAACAATCGTATATTAACTGCATTAGAGGATGACGTCAAACATGGGGACGGAAAAAACATGGGACATAGAAATATAAATCTAAACATTTCAATTTCGCTTTTTAATCATAAATCTAAAATAAACCCATGCGATGTTTTTTATAATCATTGCTGAGCATCATATAATGTGGTATTTTATTTCTGTGGCAACAGGAATTTCAGGAAAACCTTTCATTTCTTTCATGAAATCAATGCCGATTTAATTTCTAATTATCAGCAAATTTTAATCAAAAACTTGTTTTAACGAATTATTAAGTGTGCTATGTCAGTTGCTATGACAGCAATCTGTAAAATTGAGAGACGTATCTCTAATGAACACTTTCAGTAGCAAAATTGTTTATTCTATTCCGGTGATAATAATAATTAAGGCTTTTAATATTTCCGATCAAAAGGAGTAATTCTTAAAGATGAATTCATACTGAAGTTAGAGATTTGAAAATTTTTAACAAACATATTATTAAAACATTGTTATTATCTTAATAAACATATTATTTTGAGTTACATGCAAACGTCTTTTTATTTTTGAGAATTGTCTGAAATATTCAAAGTGTTTAACAATAAATTTAAAAACTGAAAAATACTTTGATTTTGTCTGGAAGAACTTTTTTGTTAAAGTTTTTTCCATCAGAATTTTATCTAATTCAATTTACTTAGTAGTTCAAATACTACTTAAAATATATTCCAATGCCAGATTCACATGAAATCGAATGTTAGTAAACTTTTATTCCTTTGAATATTTTTCAGAAGCTCAATACAATCTTGAACTGGAATTACAAAATTTAAAGTAAATCATTCAAAAGGAAATGCAAAAAAATCAATTACACCCGAAATATAAGTTTCGATCAAAAGGAATAATCTAAAAATATATTACTAAATATCCGCTTAAGAAGTTTTGCGAAATTCTTTGGGTTTTTCTAATATGCATTCATAGAGGGAAAGAAACAAAAAATGGAGTCGTCTTTTGGAATCCGTAATATAAATTTCAAATAATAACGCTGCAAGCAATGTCTGTCGAAAAGTACCAGTGCTAGCATACATAAAAGTATTAAGAACATTCAAAATACCCTTTTTAAATGACATGATACAATGTGTTACATGCCAAATTTGTTTGTTCAAAAAGAATTATTATGCAAAGATTGCTATTAAAAACGTAAAAGCAGTTTTTTTAAATATATATATTCAGTATAATGCAAATATGACCTTCAGAAAAGTTAGTCAACAAATGTATGCATACTTATATGTTTTCATATACATATACATGCATAAAATAGAATCTTGTTTATTAATTTCCAAGTAATGCAATTTCTTTTTATTTATCGAACGTTATAGAATAATCTTAAAAGTTTCCATTTATATCCTTTCGGTTCTGGAAAATTTTGTTAAAAATAAAATTGTCTTACTTTCCATCAAATAGTCGATTTTCCTAATAGAGATATTTAATTATCTTTTAAAGCGGATTTCGAAAATTCATAACACTTCCTTTTATTTACATCGTGATTTGAATGTCATTAAAGAAATTTTACAGGTAAGTCAGACACACAAGTCATTTCTACTCAGTAAATAGAGTGAACACTTTGCCAGTGTATTAAAGAAAAGAATAAAAAGTATCAGATAATAAAGCTTTAAAGCATAGCACGTTTATAATACCACAGAAGTAATGGAGAATACGGGATTGCGAATTCAAGTATAAGAATATCGGACGGCAATCATTTTGAGCACTTACTTTAAACATTAAGTTGATGTTAAAAGTATTTTGTCGGTAGAATGGTGTTAGTCCTACTTGAATTTTCAAGTCTGTGTTGTTGTGTCATTGTAAACAGTTGTGTTCGTATTGAATTAAATATATGCATCGTTTCGAAACGATCGCAGTAATAATTTATATGTTTTTATGAATTGTTTGTACAGAGTTTTTTCATCTTATTTTAATTGATATGCTTTTATTTTGATTAATTCTCTGCCAAAGAAATGATTTTAGCGTTATTTTGTTTTGCGTGTACGACCACTACATGTTTCTTTGCAGTGTTTGTGTGAATGACACATCCTCAATTTGTGTGTAAGGACTTTCAACTCACCTGGAATATAAGAGACACATCATAATTGTTTATGATATTTATTTTCACACATATTATAGCTGTCTAGGAATATGTACAATCCTGAAAAATAAAATGCACTACCCCATGATATTCCATCAACAAAGTATCGGAGAGAGTTGTAAGAATTACTGTTCCACAGAGAGTATTAATGCTATTTTTGAAATAGGGGTTGTATAATACTAAAATCTGAACCATCTGTGAATTTTCAATTGAAAACACTAAATTCTACCTTATATTAATATAACAATTTTCCATCAGACATTATCATATAATCAGGAGAGAACAAGTTATATAAGTTACAAGAGAGTAAGTTAAGTTTTTTTTTAAAAAGAATACTGATAAATGCATGTTTTTAAAGACACAATTAAAGGTTTTAGAAAAAGAGAAATAGTATATTTTAAAGTAAAAATAGTATAAACAAACTGATATACAAAGGTTGTTTTCTCCTCCTTATAATACAGTCTGATGGAAAATTGGTATATTAATATAAATTACAATTATAATACAGACATTAATAAAACAATTGATTTTGTTTAATAACTATCTAACAAAAAATATAACACTTAATTTTTTGCTAATGAAGTTCTATTCATTTTCATCATATGAGATTGTTTGAATAATAATAATAATAATAAAATACTAGGTTGGAGATTAATCCCATGTGATGATAATTATTGATTGTGCGAAAAGTTTTTATTCGCAATGAATAAGCAGAAGCAGTAAGTTATTAAAAAAACACGAACACATTTTTTAGCTATTAGGTTGATTTCTTTGGAATATACCTATTGAACTCATTTCGTTTATATATCTCTGTTATAATAGAAAAATTGTCATTATGATAATGTGTGATACTCTGAACAAAATTGGGGCAACTTATTGAACTTAGAAATATCTTGAATGAGTTACTTAATCAAACAGGTTTGATAATTTGTTCGAAAATAATCCCCTTTGAAAAGCCGATTAACATTATGATTAATGGGGCTATATTTTCAGTGCGTTATTCATACATGATATTTTTTTCGATTTCAATAAAAGTTTTCAGGAATTATTTACTTTAGTAAATTAGACATATTAAAAGATATTATTTAATTCGAATCTCGTTTGAGCGTTGAAAACGTATAGTAGCTTTGTATCATATGTATCATGAACCTTATAGCAAATGTATTAGAACTTAGTATCATAATATGTTATAGCCTTGTGTCATCACGATAACATACAACATACTGGACCGTTTAAAACAAAATTTTGACAATACATTGATCAAGATATTATGAATCAGTTCGTTAATCAAGAAGCTCTGGTAATCCATTCAAAATTAACGACAGTTTGAAAATCTAAATAACATTATGATCATGGAAAGGGGGGGGCATATTTTACGCTCGTTTTAATACATGTTGAAATTCTTCAATTTCAATAAAATTTTAAGTTGTTTATTATGTTAAGACTGACATATTTAAAAATTTCGTGGCATTCATTGGAAGGTTTTATTTCGAATCGTGTTTCAGCGTCGTAAATATATTATAGCCTATGGGTGATTTTTAAACTAACATTTCAGCAAATTTTTAACATTTTCGATATAACTAATTCATATCCAGTTATATTTGGTAAACGAAATAAAAAAATTCCCTCCAAATTACATTTTTCACCAAAATAGTAAACTTAAAATTTATACGATTTTTTTCCCATTTGTATTAAATTTTATGTCGGAAAAAATTCCTCGGTAAATTTCGGAACCGGTTCCGAAAAAGATTGTGTCTTTAGGGAAAAAAACTGCAACCAAAGACAAAGATACAAAGATATTCCTATGTAAAATATATGCAAATATGTAGATATCCTACGTAAAAAAAATGAAAAAAATAATAATATTTATTAAAAAACACTGAAATGCAAACGAGAAATTTGAAAAGAATGTTTCCATTGGTTTAATATTAGCCTACGAGTGTCTTCGCGTTACTAACCTGGGCTTTTAAAGAAAAAAAGTACTTCCGTCTTCTTTAGGAAAGAAAATGTCGTTTCCCTATTTCTCGGTTTTTAGAATTAAGCTAATATTACTCAAAATTACAAAGTTAAAACTCGATTATCGAATATTCACAGTTGTCTTCAACAATAAATTCGAATGTGAATGTCACGAAATTAGTCAACTATTGCAAACTTGGCTACATTTATGGCCACTGTGTATCTATGTACTATTTATGTACTATTACAACCTATTTTTGATGCGATATTTCGTCAACTATCCCAAACCTTAGCGAGAATTTGACGCTAGCGGACACCATTACGTGTTTATAACAATGGTAAAAACAGTGAAAGAAAATTTCCGAGAAATCATATTCGCCAAAATTCCCAAATTAAACATGATTACGGAAGAGTTCGTTATTTTTAATCTACTTTCTTGTTTTAAAATGTCATCTATCCCAAAATTTTACACTGCTATATCTCAGCCACCTTATAAGATAACGACAAAACAAAAAATGATCCGAAATCCTTGTATCAAGTTTGGGAAAAATAAATTTTGATTTATATTTTTTATACTATTTTTTGAGTTTGAAAGTTTTAACTAACCACCATTTGTAACAAGAGGGCGGATCAAGCTGGTTAACAAACTCGTTCGAGACTTTGGCAAGCGCTTACTTATGCTCAATCAGATACAAATTGGTTCATCAACGTTTGGAAGGAACATGATTTTGGTGCCTCGGTGTCATGATCGGAGAAAATAATACTGACATTTACCGGAATTTATTTCCCCTGGTCGGCTGCAATAGATAACTTATTACTTTTTGTAATGCAAGCTACATATATCGCTCAACCTAATCTTCCGGCTGAACCTGAAAGAATTTTTTTTAATAGTAATTGTAGAATTAGGTTTTAAAAATATGGAACGTGAATTTCGAATAAGTTTCTTAATACAAATTTGAATATTAGCCTTTATTATTAGAAGATATTTTTGTTAAAAAATAATTTAAAAAGAATGCAAAAATCTTATTTTATATTACAGAGAGTTGCAATATGTAATTAATTTAAATGAAAAACGAAAAAAAATAAAAAATAAAAAACTTTTGTGAACCAAGGAACATAAAAAAGACTATGCTTGGAAAACATAAAAAAAAAAAAAAAAAAAAAAAAAAAAACTTTAGTAAGGTCCGACCAGTAAGTGAACAGACCCCAGTGAATGAACAATTAGTAAATATTTTAACAGAATAAGGTTTTAAAAACTCCCCACTAGCTAATTATCATGCTGGGTTAAAAAAAACCAATAATTTGGGAAAAACGTCTTATAAGTTATTTGTACAGGTTGTAAAATAAATACTGTAACATAGTATGGAATTTAAGTGTTTTTAAATTGCTGCTAGTCAGGGCCTGATTATCCAAAAGGCACGTGAAGCGCATGCTTCCCCTTAAAATTTAAAAGGGGCACAAAATGACTGTGAAGAGGGCTCTAAAATTTCCATTTTAATTTTTTTACATTTTATTTTTTCATATTTTTGGAAAAGAACGCTTTTCTTAATCCAAAAGGAAATCCATGCACTACTTCACGAAACTTATTTAACAGAGAAATATGAATGTCAGCAATAGGATGTTAATTAATCCTATAGCATCCCATCCTGTTGTGCGTGTTAGAAACTATCCGGTAAATTGAACATATTGCTATATGTACTGAATATATCTGAAGTATATACAGGGAACACATATAAATCTGTTTATGTGTGACCTCGGCTAAGCTACTCCAGGGAATAATATTGGTATCATTGGTGAGTTTTCATGAATGAAGAAAGAAGAAAACTTTTTACAAATTGAAAGGGCCCCCGAAATGCTTCCCGATTCAGAGGTTAATCGAGTACTGCTGCTAGTTCATTCACTGGAAAATTTGGCGTTCATTCACTGGTAAGAACTGTTCATTTACTTGGTTTTTGTATAGCTTTTTATTGAGGCACCCCTAACATCCCAAAAAAATGAAATATTAGACTTCCTTTTATTATTTTTTAATCATTTGTATACCAACACATGTATTTCTACTGTCAGACACCAAAAGGTACTCTTTATTAAAATATCAATCTTTTTTTAAAAAATTTGCTTAAGTATTCATTTACTGGTCTGAATACCCTAGTTTAAAATTGCATTATATTTGCGTGTTTGGGATTCATTAATTATTTTTTTCTTTACAAACATTAGAAAACATCCATTTTTGATTGATTGTAAAAATATGAAAAGTTATGATTAAAATTAGAAAAAAATTAAAAAGACAAAAGTGGAACACAAATCAATATGTTAAAAGTTTTCTTTTCCTTTCATCTAAAAAAAGCATATTTTTCAAATTCATATTTTTTTCTGATGATTATTTATTATATTTATAATCACTGTTCTAGCTATAATGGAAAAAAAAAACGTTGAAAATTTCGCTGTATGACAAACAGAAGAATATTTTTAGCATGGATTTATAAACATTGTTTTTTTTCTTTTTGATAAAGTCAATGTTTAACAGAAAAAAATCATCATGTAACAAATCATGCGTAAATGTAACGTTAATTATCATTAATTATGTTGTCTCCCCACACACATATCTCAAAAGATTTTAAGTCATTAAAATAACATAAAAACATGCAAACTAAGCTGAAAAAATAAATGATTTATGATATTTTAAATGACGTAAAATGAATGACTTTTTAAATAAACACCGTAATTTTATTTTTCTACTGTATCATTTTTTTTCTCTATTAAACTTTCTTTATTATAAGATAATGAGGGGAAAAATATAAGAAAAATTACACAAAAAATTCTTTTGAAAAAATAAGATTTATACCCCAACTAAAAATAAAATATTTTTGAAACTATCGTTTGTACATTCTGGTGTTTTCTTTCTTTGAAAAGTTCGTAACTGAAATATTTCTAAAAATATTTCAACTATTTTCTTGTAACATATAATATTCTTCTATTGTATCTTTCATTTTTCATCATTAAAATGATAAAAAATCTTAAGATTTTTTTATTAATCTGTTCATTTTATTAAAAATAGAAATTTAATTCATTAAAGTTCCATTTTTCGTAAGCTCATCAAAGTTGCATTTAGAAAGAAGATCATAATATTTTCAGATTTCAATCATCTGCTAATAACATAGGTTGTGACGTCAGATATGTCGTTGAACTGTATAATGAAACACTCAAGCTTTTAAAAAACAATTAACAATAACAAATAAGAAAAGAACAGATTGTGTCCTTCGGGAAAGATTGGAACAAACTTTTAATTCACAAATTGCGTTTGAAGCAAAAAAAAAAAAAAAAAAAAAAAAAAAAAAAAATCAAATTGTTTGTACAATAAACTCGTTTAAGTAGCAGTAATTAAAAACTACGTATTAAAACATGCTTAACCTTTTACCCGCCAACGTTGCACAAGTGGAACATAAACTATATGATGTATCGTTTTAAGTATTTGCTTAATCTGTTTAAAAAATTAAATATATATTTTTTTAATGATATGTTATAACGGATTATAAAGTATTATTTAATATTTTTTTGTGGTTCTCATTCTGAAGCTTGTTGAAATGCAAAAAAAAAAAAAAAAAAAAAAAAAAAAAACGTAAATGTAGTAGGCTGTGCTTTTTACTCTATCTATACCTTTAGAATTCAAATGTGAGTGCTGTGAAGATGGTTATTATGTTTTATGAATTTCGAAGTATAAATTAATGATTTATATTATTTTGTTTTTGTTTTATGCTCATTTGAATGCCAGTGTTCCACATGTGGAACGTTGGCGGTTTAGAGTACAAAATTATCTTATAATTATTATTATTAGGTTTTTGATTATTTTTATACAGTTTGGTATAATACTAGATATGGTAAAATTAGTTTAAATAGGTTAAATAGGGTCCAGATAAGCCCAAATTCAAATAATTGTGCCATATTTGGGGGTAAATAGGGTTTTACTATGGTGACTAGCTAAATAGGCTGGTACTATGCCAGATAGAATAAAACTAGTTTAAATAAGCAAAATAGGATGCAGCTAGTAGAGATGGACCCAAATCAGAACATTTGAGCCATAATTAGGGTAATTGGGCCATAATTGGTGTAAATAGGGTTTTACTAGGGTAACTAACTAAATAGGCTAAATAAGGTGCAGTTAGTCTAGAGAGAACCAAATTAGAACAATTGGGTCATAATTAGGGTAATTGGGACACAATTGGGTTAAATAGTGTTTTAATATGGCAACTAGCTAAATAGTCTGGTACTATAAGGTAAAGCCAGGAGAGATGGCGCGGTCGGAGAGATTGCGCACATAGAGGTTTGGGGCGAAGGAGTAGAGTGAGAGCGCAGAGACTCCAGGTAGTTGTACAACAACAGTAGTGGAGTGTCTACTTGAAAGTGCACGTTGATTGCTTTGAGCGTCTAAGATAAAGTATTGCTATTTTGTTTTGTTTTCCCAAAGTAAGAGCTTGAATTTTCATAGCCATTCATCAGAATTTCTATACAATGTCAATAGTACAAAATATTTTAAACTTAAACGATTTCTCATAAGCTACTAATCTAGACTAACAATGTGAACATCAATGGTTCGTTTTAGTAGCGGTCATGTTTAAATAAAAGGCCGCGCAATCTCTCCTACCGAAATTGGAGAGTTTGCGCATCTGTTACTTAGGAGAGATGGCGCATTGTTCCCATTAGTTTATATGCTAGGAGAGATTACCCAGCTTATTGGTAAATTTGCATAAAAAAATGAAAAATGAAAATGGTTAATTTTAAGTTAAACGTGTTATTAAGTTACATAATTTTATTTTGTAATCTTATCTGGACTTGCTTTTACTGATTCTTTATTTTTTTTCCTTTAATTAAAATTTTTTAATCGTTTTTAAAATTATTTCCTTTTTCTGATTCTTTACGCATTAGGTTGAAATATTCACTCCCAATACATTAAAATTTGTTCACAAAAACCTTACAACAATGTCATTTAAGTGTAATTATTATTGTTAGCAATTTAATTGTAGTTATTATTAGTAACAATCTCTCCTACCCATGTGCGCAATCACACCAACCCTGTAAGGAGAGATTCCGCAAAATAACTTTCTTGGTTTTATTACAACTGTTCTATTAAATTGCAACATAACAACAATGGTAAATGCATAAAAAACAAATTAAGTAAAAATTATTCTTGGCTAGTTTTAGCAAAACATTAATATTTAGATTTTTTATTGCTATTCTTTTGAATTGTGCGCAGACTCTCCTAGCTTTACCTTACTGGATGGAGTAAAACTAGTCTAAATAGACTAAGTACGGTGCAGCTAGTCTAGATAGACCCAAACTAGAACAACTGGACCATAATTGGGGTAATTATTGGGTAATTAGGGTTTTACTATGATAACTAGCTAAACAGGCTGGTACTATGATTGATAGAGTAAAACTAGTCTAAATTGGCTACACATGGACCGTATTGTATACATTCTCACATGGACCGTAATGTAAAGGAATTCTGTTGAGTATCCATGTAAACGAATTATAATTGCTACACACTTCGTTTTCAATAACAAACACGCCATAGTGAACAACAATAACATACATCAATTGTATGGTAATCGAGTAGTTTACGCGAGTTAGAGCATGGACAGATGGCAGTCAGACAACCAGACAAACGGAATTTATAAACATTTTTTATCTATGTTAGAAATTGTTAAAAATAAAAATAAAGTAACAATATAATATAGTGCAGCGTAATAATAATTAAGGGATGATAAGTAAATACGGACATCACTGCAGGGATGTGATCAGCGGGAATCTTCTCTCTTATAGATAAGGTATATATAAAAATTACTATAATACATCTGTGGCTTTTACAGAAACGGCATAATTTTTTTTATTCTTCACCAATTACATTCAGAAAATTTACCACCATCAATATATTCCCCTTTGCGACTCCTGAACCGCTCCATCCAAATTTTTCACAGTGCACAGCAGTGCTGAAATTTCTCATCTGTCAGCTTGTTGAGAGTAGCCACCATTTTTGCTTTGACCGATTACATGCTCTCAAATATTGTCCTTTTCAGCTGCGATTTGACCTTTGGAAATAAATAGAAGTCACAGGGTGCTGCGTCAGGCGATTACGGTGGATGATATAACACGGGGATGCTGTGCTTTCCCAAAAACGCCTTCAGAGACAAAGTGGAATGAACTGGCGCATTGTCCTGGTTAAGGGTCCAGGTACGGTTCTTCCACAAATTCGGTCTCCTTTTCTTACTCGTTGACGATGGGCAGTTAGAACCTCAAAGTAGTAGTGTTGATTGACAGCCGGATCAATTTTTTTTAATGTTTGTGTCTGTTTTTTAGGGTCATTCAGGGCGTGCATCGTTTTCGATGTTTTCTCGTTACTGTTTGAACATTTTAAACCAGTCAAAAACTTGAGTGCTCGATAATCATTGATTTCCGTACACTTCTTTTAACATAGCTTAATCTTCTTTGGTGGTTTTCCCGAGTATTACAACAAACTTGAGGTTAACCCATTGCTCCATTTGAATACTTATCGTTTTTCTGGCGAGTCAATAGAGCAAGGTTCATTCAGAGCAAATGCTAGAGAGAAATTAAGTGATGCGTGACCTTAACAAGCGAGCAGGGGATGGGAGAGTTCCCATATACCAGGATCAAGGAAAGTTTGACTGCACCACGTTCGATGTTTGCTGGTGGCAGTACCAGTCAAGTTATTTAATTACCACACCTTGTGTGCTACTATTTTAATTAATACATGTAATATAATTTTATAATTTATAATAATTTATAAAAAAAAACATTTGTTCAGGCTTTTTGTAATCTTCGTATATTATTTTGTATAATGCGGAAATATGTCCAATTCAAAAAAATCCGTCCTTTGTGATAGCTCTTTGAACGCGTTGCAATGTATACGAACTATCACTAACTAATATTTTAAAATTTCGCTCAGACGAAACTGATTTATATACAAATATAGAAACATTTCAAATACAAGGAAAAACAAGTTGGAAATTGTACGTCAAACGTTACAAACGAGGTGCGTTCGTACGCACGTTTTAGAATTAAATTCATGATATCCCGTGCGTAGAACGGGTTAAACAGATAGTTAAGTATACATTTTATGACACTGTTCATACAAATATCTTAACTAGTTATATAAATATTCAGATATATATGTATCAGCTAGTTATATAAATATTCAGATCTTGATGATTTTTAATTCTGTGAAATGAATTATATCGTCTGCAGATTAATTTCTGTCATAAAATAAGTATCTCGGTCGCTTGACGATTTAACATCCATCGGAAGCTCCTATAACAAAAAAGCACCGATTTAAAAAAAAAAAAATTCAAATTTCTTAATAAATATTTTTATTAATATCTCCTAAAGTTTTGATTCGATTTTAATAAAATTTGAAATGTCTCGACAAAATTCTGCAAAGATAATATATTTTAAATTGCAAACCATTTGGTTGGGTAGTTTTTGCGTTGTTATATGCGGACAGACAGACAGACGGACGGACAGACGGACGGACCAAACGACGACTATAGGTGCTACGTATTTATATAATTACGAACGCACCTAACCCTAACTAGTCGTTGGGGGCCACTGTAATACTTACCCATCATGGATATGCATAATGTAAAATATTAAAATAAAAATGTGTAAACTACTTATAAAATGCATTGCAATTCAAATAAAATCGTGGCTTGATGACGTCATAAACTTTAAAGGCTCGATTACTGAATTGCTTGAAAGAAAAATCCTTATAACTCCAAAAATAATAATCCTATTAACTAGCGGTTTATTGCATCTGATTAAGCGTCAAATTTCCAATTAAAATATATCTTTGAAGTGAAATTTGGATGAAATACAGGGTCATGAAAAATCGAAGAGTTTGGAAAATAGGATTCCAAATATCTCGGCAACTCATTATCCGATCGACTTCATGCTTTATGCAAAATTAATGTTTTTTTTTATTGTCTTTTATATTCATTTCCTAAAATAAACAATTTCGAAAAATTTTATATACCTTTTATCAGAACGAATATTTCGAGAGTCCGAAAAAAATAGTTCCGGTTAATCGAGGTTATTGAAATTCAATAGGCTTCTTCCCATTATTACATACTAAGTACATTCCAAATTGCAAGTCTCTATCTCAATTTTTTCGGGAGATAGAGCGTTTGCAGACACACAGACACATAGACGGACGGCAAATTTTTTTTTCTAAAAATGTTTTTCGGAATCTCCAGTGTCTGAAACGTGTAAATCCGTCAAAAAAAATTCAATAATAAATAAATATTCATATTTTGCCTTTTGTCAAATACAGTCAAAATATGAAAATTCGATTTCCAAAATTAATATACAGTACTGTAAAAAAAAAAAAAAACAAGTTTCCACTCTCGACTAACTCTGCTGCAAATCACCGTAGATAAATATGACTGCTACCTATCAATTAGCAATAATGTCTACTAATTTATGCTATACCTAAATTTTGCTTAAGGAGTCATCTATATATAAAATATGTACCAAACCTGAAAATTTTTAATACTAACATTTAATTAATAAATGATATTTCTGTGTTTTCCGTAAAATGTACATTAAGATACCAAACGGCAAGTCATTCTTTCAAGCCTTTTAAGAATTATCTAGGTTTAAATTTTAAAACTCCTGATGTTAAATTACTTTTTAATCTTTGCAAAACAGATTGCAATGTGGATTCTTTTTTGAAGCATAACTCAAAAACTACTCTGCGGAATACGCTGTAATTTTGAATTCACGTATATGAAGCTGATAAACAAAACACTTCTGTAAATTATTTTTTTTTTGTAAATTACAATTCATATTGTTTTGTAAATTAATTTAGTAATTATGCTTTTTTTTCAAATTATTTTTGAAGAAAAAATTAACTTATGAATTTTTTAACAGAAATCGATTTCTAAAAAATTCAAATATGCGAGTCCAAAATTTACCGCTGATTCCGCCAAGAAGTTTTTGGAGTTATGCTTCAAAAAATAACCCGTATTACAATCTTTTTTCGCAACAATTAAAAAGTAATTTAACATTAGGAGTTCCAAATTTCAAACCTGCATAGTTATTCTTAAACTGCTTGACCGAAAGACTTGCCATTTGATATCCTAATTTAAGTTACCGAAAAATTGAAATAAAATGTCTACATTAGGTGTTGATATTGAAAATTTTCATATCTGGTAGGATTTCTATATGTAGGCGACGTGATACAACATATAGAAAATTAAAGTAAAAAACAGCAATAAAAGTTTGGGCCTCATCCTAAGCAAAATTTAAGTTTAGCATTAATCAGTATACATTATTACTAATCTATTTTATACGATGATTTTCGGCAGAGCTAGTATGATGTGATCATCTTTTTTTCAAGGACTGTTCTTTATATTAATGTTGATTATCTTATTTCATCATCCTGTTAGTTACCTATATATCCGATAATTCGATTAAGTGAATATCAATTAGATATGCATTCTAAGTTAATATTACTCAAATATTTCTAAATTAAATGCTGACAAACAATAAGCGCTATCGATAAACACACAAGCATTATTTTACTTTTTTAGTCTTATAAATTAATTAAATAAAGACGCTTCATTAATTACTTATCTTAATAGCATTACTGCACCACGTTTTATGTTATTATGCATTTGTCACAATAATTCAAAAAGAATAACTCATGAATTCTTATTATTATTCAAATAAATCTCCGTTTATTTAGAAATGAATCACAACAAAATGACAAATGCCATTGATTTTTAATTAATAAATTTATCATTACGTTCATAAATGAATTAAATGTAAATGAATCATTTCTTAACACGTAATAAATCCCTAAAACACAAACAATTTTAAATTTTACTCCATATTCCATCCATTTTTTTAACTTTATTTATTTTGTAATACATTAGAAAAGCAGCACAATATATTTTTAGATTTATTATGGAAATAAGGTTGCGACAACTTAAAAAGTTTTTATTTATATCAATGTTTTTGTTTTCTAATGCATTTTATATAATGGGAAATGATTTTCTAGACTATATAAAAAGAATGAAAGTTTTTCGGGTAGTACTTTTAAAGGGATTAAATGCCTTCGATTTACATGGTTTAATTTTGTAGTTGGTAACAAAAAAGTCACAGATTCTGGCAGTACTTTTAAAGGGATTAAATGCATTCGATTTACATGTTTTAATTTTGTAGTAGCTAACAAAAAATCGAGATTTTTTATAAGCATTTTAAGATACATTTAAATCTTAAGAACAATTTTTAAACGTTTTTTATTATAGCTATAATTTTCTTCAGACATTATGCTCATACCATATTAAAGTTTTATTCCTCACTAAGCATTTTTTAGTGTGCTACTACATTTATACGTAAAATGAACAAATATATAAACACGCTAAAATTGCATATTTTTAAAGAATCAATAGCATACTGTCATCAACCTAAAGATATGAGGAAAATGTAAAACAAATCAACAGATTTAAAATTTAAAAATTAATAACAAAATCTGAATTGTAAAAAAAAAAAAAAAAAAAAAAAAAAAAAAAGCAGTAAAAATTGTCTATTGTATAAAATTGTATTCCTGAATCCACTTCTGGCTATCAGGATGGTTGAGATATTTCTACTCATCAGCTGCAATAAAAGGATTTTCAACTCATAAAATACATTTAAATGTCTCATTATACTCATCAGTTTTTTAAAAAAGACTTGTTTTACACTCTAATAAAACTTTTGCCCTTGTTATACACTGTTAAAATTTTGCAGCAAACTGTCCAGTCAGTTGACCGTTTTTATAGAAAACGGTTACATAACCGCAATTTAACTCTATTCTGACCATATTATTGCCTATATTATGATCAGAATAAAGCACGGTTATGTAACTATTTTCTGTAAAAACGGTCAAATGACTCGACAGTTTGCTGATAATTTTTAACAGTCTATAGTTAAATTTCAATATATGCGTTGAAAGGGTTGAAAATATTCATATATGAATATGAGAACCATTGAACACAAATGTACAATGAATTGTACATTGTATTGTAGATGAATAATTAAACTGGAAACAAAGCATTAAAAATAGTTATTGTCGGTAATGATCTTTAAACACTTTCCTGAAATAGCATGTGTACGTAAAATAAAATTTGTTTAATAAAAAATTACTACAATGCATTATAAATAGTAAATATTTGTTGAGATATTTTACATGAAGAAAGTAAATTTTCAACCTACTTTATTAAATAAATTCTACACTGTTAAAAATTTCCGTAAAATAATAATGTGTTGACCGTATATTTTACATTGACTTTACCATTTTTCTAGAAAATTGTCGAAACACCGTTAATTTATAAAGATTTCATTCGCCCAGTGATAAAAAAATCATCGTTTAGCAATTATTTATGAATCTGGTACAATGATTGTAATTTTACATCTATCGTAAACTCCATGGACCAATGAGAATGCTTTCTTCAAAATATCTTTTATCTAGAATGGCAACTTCAGGAAATTGTTTGTGTTTGTTTACACGCCGTGCTGACGCCGAGACAGAATCTTGTAAGGATTCACTAAAATTGTTACGATTTTAGTGATTTAATGTAAGTTACATTGCTGTTTTATAGTTTTATGTTATTTATTTTCATTCAACTACGTTTATATATTAAAAAATTACGCTTTATATCGATCTGTATTACAAGATCAATCTTATTTACTCGTAATAGATTTCTGAAATTAATGTTAAGTTTTCACTTCCTAGTTTGATAAAAACCGTTTCCGGTATAACTTTTTTTTTTTCTAGTCGTTTTTGATCATTATTATTTAGCTGAATTGATCGAATAATAATGGGTCTATGATGCTTTGGTGACTTGATTGAACTATTTTATATTGATTGGTTGTTTTGAGCTTCTAAAAGTAAAAATTTTCAAAATCATATTATTATTTTTTTTTTTTTTAGTAAGTAAAGGTTGTAGATAAATAAGATAAAACAGCTGTTATGCAAAGCTAAGATACTTGTTTTTATTTAACTTTAAAGTTAGTATGTTAAGAAAGCTATAAACAATATTACACTATGATTATTTATGAACTTCAACATGGGGCACAGTAGTCCACAATCCACTCTGCTCCTGTAATGCAGAATGTTCAAAATATTTAATAATTCCTTATTTTCTATAAAGAAATATTGTTTTAAAGTAGTAAGAAAAATAACAATTTATTTAACATAGTAAGAAATATTTTGTTTTGCATTTACTGCCTTTGAATAAATATTAGTGTGAATGTAGTCTAATTGGTGATGATTCTATTCAAATAAGATTCATGAGATGCAAATTGAATGGAAATCAGTTTATTTTTCCAGAAACTGTGGATGAATCTGTTGTTGATGTCAATCATTTCATAATGTTGCTTCCAGACCCAAAAATATTTCAGGAAAATTCCAGGTTCAATTTTACTCATAAGTATTTTGGAATTTCATTTGCAAATTTTAATGTGCGCTGATTTTTTTTTGTACTTAAGTAATAACTTCAACTAAATTGTTCCTGTATTAATCTGTTATTATTTTCAAAATATAATGAATTATTTTGTTTTTGTTTCAAAATATTACTTGTAAATTTATATTACTATGTTATCTTGGGGTAAAGGGGAAATAAAAATGAATTAGAATAATAAAAAAATAGATTTATATTGCATTTTAGATAATTCCTAATAGCGATCCACTGTGCCCCACTTTTGGGACACACTGGTCCACTTTACGGGTGCATATATATATATATATATATATATATATATATATATATATATATATTTTTTTTTTTTTAAATATACTGAAAACTATGTTCTGAGAAAATTATGATGAATGTATTTAAAGGCTTAAGGAATATTAAAAAATATTTTCATGCAGATTGGGTTGCCTGTTAAAGAGAAAAAAAATTAACTGAAAAAGTGGTCCACTGTGTACCAGTCTACCCTATTAGAAAACAGTAGTTTGGTGTGAGCTTGGAAATAACACCAACATTGGTGCGTGACTGAAACACATTTGTTCTGAATTCGGAAAACACAATGTTTTGGAGTGTAATATTAAGAAACTTAATGAATACTATATATGTATGACATTTAGCATCTATAATAATAATGGGTTTTTCGGTGTAATTGCACCCACATTAAAATAATGTAGATTACTTTTACGAAAACTTTTTTTATTTAAAAAAAAAACGAGACGAAAATAATAAGTAGCTGTAGTAGATCAGTAGCGTCATCTGTTAGAAAATTAAAAATTAATCTTCTAAACGAATTTATATACTGGGTTAGTACCTTGTTCGTACATTTAAGAAATGGTTAATTGTTTATGAACTGTCATGCTAATTCATTTCTAAGTATACACCATGCTGGCATTTTTGGCAGTCTATCTGTGAAGTTTTGTATACTCACCAATAGATTTGAAAAATTGTGCCTGAATTATAACCATTCTTTTACTTAAGTGCAGCATTTTTTTAGCATACAATGTTTCAAAACCAGGGTCGCCATTTCACAATTTTCTTGGGGGGGGGGGGAGGACTTTTCTTTGACGGCAGTGGCATAGCCAAGGATGAGGTTTGGCAGGGCTGTAAACCCTCCCCCTCCGAATGAGAAACGTTTACTAAATCATAGATACAAAAGAAGTAAAAACTTCGAATACGAATTCGCAAAAAAAGATGAAAATTTCCGTCTTAGCAGGTATAATTTCAAGATACTATGAAAGTTTTTTCTGTTATAGGAGGTTTTGTTACCTTTGTTTAAATGTTGCCTCTAAGACTGTTAAAACATTCTTTCTATATTGGACCTCTGAAGAGCATAGCTGTTTTACAATGAAACTTGTGAAAACAAAACCTGTCTATGACAGAATTCTTCTCATCCGAAAAAAAGTTTCGGCGAAAAAGCACTAAACAATTATACCTACTAAGATGGCGAAATGTCTAAAATTTAGGTTTTTAATAGCCCTTTTCAACTAATTGCAGGTTTTACTGCAGGGGTGCCATTTAAAGATTTTTTTGCGAGGGCGGCAGGACTTTTCTTTGAGGGATGGGGTGTGAAATAGTGCATGGGATTGCACAAATAACACACAAAATAAGAAAATCCTGCACAATAAAAAAGTTTGTACATGATTTTGCCCTCTTAATTTCTTTTGCAGAGAATTTTTTTAAATTTCCGTGAAAGTCTGTGATTTTTATTTATTTATTTTATGAAATTATGCAAAATTAGCTAATTTTTTCAATTGATCGCGAAAACATAGCGAATTTTCCCAATTGGACGTAGAATTGAACAAATTGTTAGTTGTAAAAATCACTAATTTTCTCGAACTGCCGTGGAAAAATATTGAGAATTTCGCCAAAGATTGTAGAAATAATAGCGATTTCTGTCATTCGGTCGCAGATAACAACATTCATTCGCATAAAAAGTCAAATTTTTTCAATCAGATTCGAAAAAAGATTGCAAATTTTGTCAAAAGACTTTTAAAAAAATTGTGAATTTTATGTAATTATCACGGAAAAAAATCACGGATTTCATCCAAAGGTTCTGCGACAAATCACTAAATTAGTCAAACAATCGCACATAAAACAAATTGAGAATTTCATCAAACAATCACGCAAAATAATCGCAAATTTTGCTAGTCAGTTTCGAAAAACAAATCCCGAATTTTAACAAATGATTGTAGAAAAGAATCGCAAATTTTGTCAAAAGGTAGCAGAAAAAAAAAAGCAAATTTCGTAAATCGGTCGAAAAAAAAAATCTTGAGTTTCGACAAATGGTCGCGGGCAGGGCTTTACAGATGCGGTCGCCAGGGTCTACCAAGTTATTTACTCTTTTGGGACGATTTCTGTAAAAAAAATTGGCATAATCCTGCATATTAATCCTGTTAATTTTTTATGACAGGGAGGGATGTTAATTTGGATGTATAATTTATTGGGTTCTGGGTCTGAGCTCAATGCAGAGAAAAATTCATTTTTTTTTTCAAAAAAAAAATTTAAAAACACATAAAAAAAGCTAAAACATTACAATTTTTCAACTAATAAAACTTTTATAAATTCTTTAGTGAAGTTAATTGTAATTAATAAAATTAAATAACTTCTTCTGAAAATTAAAATAAATGAATAATTTTTTATGTGTTTTAAAACAAATATTTATGAAAGAAATTTTGAAAAAGGAGAATTTTAATCAAATAGTATTTATTTGAAGTTATATTTGTGTTATCGGAAAGGGGGAAAAACATCTAATTCAAATGGTGGCAACTCAGCAAGAATAATTTTCCTCCTTTTTGTTATTTCGCAAGGAAGTTTTTAAATGCACCACAGCGGGTTATTGTTTTCTGAGATTGTAATAGAGTCCTGCATGGGTGGGGTTGTATCCAACCCGAACCTTCAAATTCCATATGAAGTCAACCCACAACTGACATGAACACAACAAAAAAATTTCCTCAACCTGCAACCCGACCTGAACCCGCAAGAACAATTTTCGGCAACCCTCAACCTGACCTGAACCTGACATATTTCAACCAGGTTGTTTCTATCTTTCTTCCTGGCTGGGATGACTCTAATTTTCTTTCTGCTTATCGGGTTCATCCTAGAATGATTCTGTCGGGTCATGTATGTTTTTTGAAAGTCTAATTGTTGGGATTTTCACAAAACATTTGAACAGAACTATGTTTTAGATGAAAATAAATATGTATTTTAATATGAATAGGTATATATATTCAATTTACTGCATGAGAAAAAATAAAATGTACAAGAAATATGTAATCATAGATTTTTCTTTTTTTACGGTGCAGTTAATAAACATTTTTAAATTTTTGTCAGAATATGAAAATATTGCAAACATTTCATTTATGATACTCACAAAAACACATGTATTATATTTGTGATAGTTATGAGCACATACACATGCTACATGTGTGTAGATTTCGAGGTGCCCCCTATTCCAAGGTATAAGCATACAAATATATGTGTTAAGAATTGAAAAAGTGTTCGTTAAATAGAGGTGTCTGCTTTTTGGGAGTGTCCATTATGGAGGTCTTATTGTATATATATTTAATCTGACAAAATACTGTGGACCAGACTTGTATAAAACCAAAAACTTCTTGCACATATAAATGTTGGGTCAAAAACTTTCTGTAAATTAATTTAATGTTTAATAAAATTATGTGTTATTATTTTGACAATATGAATTAAAAACAGTAGTTTAAAATACTTACCATTTAAAATTAATTAATATTAATTAAAGAATAATTATTTTGGTTAAAAAAATAATAAAGCTAAAAATCCATGATAGGAAGAGCTGCATTCTTATCAATTATTTTGTCAATGCATTTAGATAGCCCAACCCTTAATATTTTGAGCTCTTCGCAAGTGCCTGTAATGTCACAACAATATCATTCATCTTTAAACTGTAAATTGTATGTCAACAGTAAATAAATCGTACATAAAATTGGAATATTTTTTATTTTTTGGTATTAAAACAAAAATTATGTTTTTATTTTCTAAAATGTTTTCTGCAAAGTTTCGAATTTTGCAGAAAATTTTCCGCGCGCGTGTGCGAATATATTATACAACTCAGCTGTGTATATTTGAAAAATAGGTCAACCTGAACCCGACCTGCAAGAGTCAAAACCCAACCCGAAACGCAACAAAAAATATAGCAGCGACCTGACCCAAACTGCGGGTGAGGTAAAAGCAGGTAACCTGACCCAATGCAGGACTCTAGATTGTAAACATACAGGATGTTCCTAAAATTTTGGAACAAACTTTAAGGCAGGATAAAACATTTTTTGTACAGGAAACCAACATTGCAACTTACTTATTCCATCCAAACTATAGGGCATCTCACTAGAAGCTGAACCAGAATTTTTGGTAACAACTTTAAAATAATGAAGATATTTTAGTGAGAATTTCTTTGTAATATATATATAACTTTGCTTTGTATGAAATATGATGACATCATTGGAAGTGACTGAATTCTGGTCTGTGACATAATATATGTGCTGTCAGCTGTATTTTGAAGGATAGGATGTGTACCTCACTGTTAGGATTTGAACTTTGGCAATTTACAGCATTCTCATCATGTCATCCTGTTTCACAGTAATTAAAGTAAGAAGTTTGAAAACCTCGTTACATTATTTTTATTATTGCTAAAGTAATAAACGAAAATCCAAGTGATGCTTATAGTGAGATACACAATATATTTTTGACTGAATAAGTAGATTTCGATCCTGGTTTCCTGTAACAAAATCTCCTTGTCTTGATGCAATATAACTACCCCTGAAAGTTTGTTCCATTTTGTTTAGAAACACCCTGTTTGTGAAAAAGCAAGAAACAGACTATTACCTTTAACAGATACTATTCAGGAACTCACATTTATACATCATTCCCTATTAATTGTCTTCTTTTACAGTTAATTTTCTTAAGTGTCACTTTTAAAATATCAAATAAATAATGTAAAAGCAATATCTTTTATTTAAGGGATTTTGTTTGTTAATTCAAAATATCTTTATTTATTCATAGCTAAAAATAGAACTTATGTAAGATTTAATTTTTTTTTCTTTTTTTTTAGTAATGGGTTTGGTTCAGTATCAAGATATTCGACCAATTCTAATATTTGAAACGGCGAGTATTTTGATATTTGGCCTAGCCAAATAAATACATCGAATATTCGGTACTTTTATGTTAGCCGGGCGCTGGTGATATATTTGTATACATGAATATATATATATATATGTATAGTATATATCACTGGTGCCCTTCTAACATAAAAGTATTAAATATTCAGTATATTCCTAATAAATAAATAAATAAATAAATATAGATAAGATATAGTGCATATTGGTATTATCAGTGTTGACATTCTTTTTAAGGTTCATCTTACTTTACCTCTGATGGATGATGAATGGTGGTGCTGTTCTTCATGGAATTCAAAAGTTCTTTAGAAAAGTTTTTTCGGAGGTAATTAAACATTTTAAAGATATATCATTATTTAACTTTTAAAAATATATAAAATATAGGTCAAGATATTTTGTGAAAAGTATGTCTTGTGAGTTGTGGTACAAACTCTCTGAAAATATCAATAAGTAATCCATAAAATCAATATATTTTAATATATTATATATTAGGTATTTCGTTTCTAGAGGTATTGAGAATTTTGCTAATTCTCGACACTTATGCTAGTCGTGCAAAGACACTCACAAGCTAATGCTAAAACAATGGCAGTGTTCTTTACAAACTTCTTATTTGGCTTTCAATATTTTTAAATTATTATTATTATTTATTTATTTATTTATTTTATTTTTTTTGCATAGGATAGGATGTCTGACTGGGTATCTTTTTATTATTTTGATTTTGTGTAGTACAGTTTTTGCTTTTCATTAAGAAAAGCAAAAACTGTACTGCACAAAATTTTACAAACTGTACTACACAAACTGTACTACACAATTGCAGTTTTCAATTTTGCAATGGTTCCAAAATTTAAAATATCTGTAGAAAAAAAAACTACAAACAAAATTGAAAAAAAAAGTTATACCATCAAAATAAGATATATCACATGCAAGAAATGCAATCAAAAAATTTGTAAAGAATGTTGTCATTTGGTTTAATATTTTACAAGTGTCTATGCATAATTAAACATAGGTTTGATTTTTCTTTCATATATATTTTTTAATTCATACTTTTCTGAATCGAACAAAACAAATGGCATTAAAATATTCAAATTGAGCTGGATAATATTGTATTTTTTTATATATCATATTTTTCTAGTTGTGCACACTGTTTGTAAAGAAAAAATCGTTTGCAGAAAGATTATTCTTTTGCACAGAAATGTATAATAGGATCGATCATATGTGCAATCACCACCTGTTGTTTTCTCAATTAAATGAGAGAAATTTTATTTGTCGCCAGGGGCCGATCCAGGTAAAATTTGGGGCCTATTTAGGGCCCTTCACGAAATTTCATTTAATAAAACAATTTATCAATAACTGTCTGTTCACAAAAATCCATTTAATAAAACATGACCCTTCACAAAATTGATTTAATAAAATGAACCCTTCACAAAATTCCATTTCATAAAAACATTCTTCATTAATTGTTTTTATTTTATTATGTTTTAAATTTTGCTAACAAAACAAATTCACTAGAAGGAAAAAGTTTAGCAGAAGGACTTAAAGAAGTTATTATTAATAAATGTTTGGTTTGAATTTGAGTAACTGGATTTCATATTTCATTACAAAATGTTATTTTTCATATAAATATAATAAATTTTACAAAAATAACTTTTACTCTTCATAAAATGGGCCCCAAGAGCGAAACCCTGCATCGACTGCTGGTTGCAGATAGAATTTTATTTTTAAGGTTTATCTCATTTAAAATGCATTCTAAATGCAACAAATAAAGTTTGCATTATTTATTTGACAAAAGTGTAGGTGAAGATTTTAGGTATGATCTTTTCATATATATCTGTGCAAAATAAATTATATTTCTGCAAAAGATGTTTTTTAAACAGTGTAGCAAAAACATGATTTGAAAAGAATGTGTGCCAAGTTAAAAATCAATTTGAGCTTGTGTTAAAGTACTTACTTTTTTGACCGGGTTCTAATTTGAATTTTTTTCATGCCATTTGTTTATTCGATTCAGAATTATATAATTTAAAAAAAAAAGATGAAAACAAAAAAAATTATTTTTGAAAAATTTAAAACAATGAGTCCCCTTAAAAAGTTGATAGATAATTTTTTCAATCATAGACTTTGTTTTCATTATGAACAACTAAATAGTTATTTTTTTCATTATAAATCACCGATTAATAAGTATATATCAATGTTTTCATATGTTTTAGCATGTATGTGACCACACATGATTTAGCTATTTTTGTAAAAAATATTTGGACTAGTATTTCTGTTAAAGTTTCTAATTTCTTCCAACCAATCCTATCTGTTGGTTCCCTGATATTCACCAAAAGTTTTTATAAATTTTTAGACAATATACAATATTATTATTGGCGATTCAAGTGCTTGAATATGCCATCTGATGGAAAAAAGATGTAACTTCTCGCTTTCAGAAAATCCTATGAAAGCCCATTGCATTGCATGTATTTTTAATTTGTTCATAATGATTATTTTTTTGCTCAATTTCAGATTTCATATGATATATTAGTATTCAGTGTTTATATGACAATTTAAAAATTATCGAATTTGAATATCTAACACTTTCAAATGTGTTTACAATAAATAATGATTTCAATGGCACTTTAGCGTTAGTTGAACATGCATCATGCCATGGTTAAAGGTACAATTTTCTGTTACCAACAGGTGTGATTAGCGCCCTCTTTAGGCCTTTTCAAGTCTCAATTATTTGCTAAAGAAAACCATCGCATTGAAATAAACAGTTGAACAGTTTAATTAGTGTTTATTCAAAACAAATGTTATGACAAGTATTAAAAAGTACTACATGAAATAAAGTATGGAATTTGTAACTATCAATTTCAGTAAAATCTGTGTAATTGAAACCAATTTGATACTGAAATTTTTTATGGTTTTATATAAAATTTTACCCGCTAATATAGAAACTTGAGCAACAGAAATTTCCTTCAGTCCTGTACGATTTCATCTTGGTAGGTTTTACTATTTTCTGCAGTAGCTTCATCAGCCAGTTTATTTCTGTATTATTATCTTGCTTACTGTTTATTGCCTGTTGTTTTATTTAGTTACATAAAAAACTAACTATAAAGTTTTGATCATTTCACAACTAAATTTCTTAATTTTTAATGAACTACAAAATTTTGTAAAAGTTGTGTATGATATATGTATGCAAGGTTTGGCAAATGCGAATATGTCGCTATCGGCAACCAAAATATTTGAACTGGTGACTATTTTTATATTACTTTCCAAAATTAAATTTTAACTAAGTTAAAGAATTAAAACCAATACTTGATATATTGTATCTATAGAAATAGTTAGTTTTTGTTGATCAATTTATAAGCATTTTGAATGTCAATGATTAAATAATGTGCATGTGGGAGGGTAATTTTTTTTTTTACCAACAACCAGTAATTTTTGCAGGTTATCATTTTTCCCCTATTTATCTGGTATATGTGTGTGAGAGAGACTGATGATAAATTTGGTTTTGTTTATACCTAGTGTGTTTTTTAAAAAAAATTATGAAAACCAGAAGTGGATTTTGGCATAAATGGGGTTCGCTGTTGGGCCCAATCGCAAAATTTCATTTATTAAAAGGGAAAAATTTACATAACTCCTCTATTAAAAAGAGGCGCTTCATATAATTTCATTCCAAAAAAGCATACTCTTCATAAATTTTTTTATTTTAATAAGACTTGAAATGTGAAGCTTGTATCAACAAATGCTTAGATAAATACCTGCATAGTCAATAAAATGGGACATGATTCATCAGAAAAATCTGATTGATAGTTAAAATAAGTCTGTTTTCTGTATCGCTAATGATTCTGATGCTAGGTTATATTCCATTCTTATTTATTTTTGATATAAAATGCAGATAGTTCAAGACATTTTGCATACTATACTTTGGCGATATATTGCATTCCATTCATGCTCAGTTAAGTTCAGACTAGTGAGCAAGCTGGCCAATCTGCTTGTAAAATATCTATGGATTTTTATATCAGAGATTTTCAGAGCATTGCTACCTATTATCAAACAGTGTGGGATAAGTAGTATTTCCAAACAGATTTACATGCAGTTCAAAGGCCTTATCTCCATCTGACCTGTTGCAGAATCTCTATTGTACCAGTGAATGAGATGCAATTTAAACAAGACCCTTTGGAAGATGGAGTAAGTTATACAGAAGTTATTGGTTCTTGCAATGCTCCATATTGTTGTGGAAAACTGTACAGATAGTGCAGAAAAAACAAAACAAAACAAAAAACATGCAGTTCTTTGCTGCTTTTCCAGAGAATGCACTGCCTAAAGTATTTATTGAACAAAGGGTTGTGCTTTCCATTAGTCATTTCTGACTTTTTCATTGTTGTTCTAACTTATAGCCTTAAAATGATTTTATGACAACTTCTATTTTTGTATTTTCTTAAAAATGTATATGAATACTTATATCCATGGTAAATGCATTTAATTTTTTTTTTAAGGTACTTAATGTTGATCAACTGTGTGTGTGGAACAGACTACAGCAAATCAAATAGTAGCATTCATGCTATGTATCGCCAAACCAACTGTTGCTATTCATATATTGTAATGTATTGTATTAATGTAATTTATATATTATAATAAATGTATTTCTATATTTTAATTGATTGTTTTGACTATTTGTGAATCACATTACTCATTTTTTTTTTCTGGATACATGTGCACCAATATTTTTACTGTAATTTATCAGATTGAATTAATTTCTGAAACAATAATTAAAACCAATCTTGTAAGTGATTAAAAATACATTATTTTATGTTCTCAATGAAAAAAAACTATTATAAGCATTTTTAGCTAAGCAATCATGAAAAATATTTATCAAAAATACTTAACTATCTTCTTATTTCTGAATTTAAATCTTCCATTATAAATAGTTTGATACTTAATGCAAGTTGTATTTTAAAGCATAAGGAAATATATTTTTACTGGGAAGTTAATTTATAATACATTTCCTAAATTTCTTAAAATATTAATTTAGCTAGAATGATTGTTTACAATTTAATTGTACATACAAAAATTCAAAATATTTATGATATACTCATTGTCATTGCATATCTCATTTTTCTATTGTCAAATAAATTTTTAACATTATTTTCATCACTTTTTTTTTTAAATATGAATGTAATATTACTTTTATAATTTTTATCAGATTTTGAATAACTTTGAAACAATCAATAGTCTTGCTACACCTATATTTAAGTAATTTTTGGAGTAAGTTGCAAATATTTAGAAATTATTTAAATTTTTTACAGATATATTAAGTTTGTTAAATGAAAAAGAAATAACAAAAAATGGCATGGTATTTTTCAGTCATTGTAGTTATTCAGAAACATTTCTCTTCTAATTATTTATTCCGTATTTTTCAACCCATAATCTGTGGTTCAAATAATTTATTTTAGACCCAGAAATTGTATTTGATAAAATACTAGTTTTTTGTTCTCGAAATATACTTGACTTCAATTACTATATAAAATTTCTGGGTCTATACTGAATTATTTGAGCCGCTGACTATATGCCGAAAAATACGGTATGTAGAACTTTTGCTTGAAAAATATATAGGTATGGCAATTTCTGTATTTATTCTACATCAGCCAAAAATCTAAGTATTCATAATTTATTTCACTAAAAAAATATTCTAAAATTTATATACTCTCTACTGATTTCTTTAAAATCCCACCATATATTCATATATGGTTCAGTGATAAATAATTGTTTTATTGAAAAATATTTTTATACCAAGTTTTGCAAGAATAATGAAACACTATTGTTTAATATTGAAGAAACTGCAAAGGTTTTATTTGTTGCACAGTGGTAGTTTTGAGTATGTAACTTGGGAAAAAAAAAAAAAAAAAAAAAAAAAAAAAAAAAAGATAAATTTATATGTTTTTTCAAAAAAAAAAAAAAAAAAAAAAAAAAAAAAATTCTTATTTCCATGTGAAGAAAAATGTCATAGTGTCAGAAGTAATTTATAAATTTTGGCCAGTTATTTATTAGTTTTATTTTATTTGTTGAAAATGTATGTAATCTTTATGTATAAATTTAAGTTCTTGTTTAATAAATAAAGGTAAAATAGGAAGCCCATATAAAAATGTTCATATATTATATGGTCAAGGAAGTCCAGTTAAGTACAATAATGAATTTATTGTTACATGACCAAAAAAATGGCTTCTGATCAAGCATAATCAACATTATGAATTATTATAAATGTTATATTTTTTCCTATTAGTATCTATTTATTAGAGAAGAATTTAAATTTTGTTTTAAGATGCTATACATTTGTAAAGAATAAAATTAATTTAATAAGTAATTGGGTACATTTTTACATTTATTTGTGATATTTTTATTACATGGAAATATGACTTTTTATCTACCATTTGTTACGCACAATTATGACTTTTTTTGTTTTATGACTGTAAAAAATATATGTATGATCTTTTAACAGTTATTTTAAAATATGGGCATATAACAATAAATTCAAAATATGATTAATTCACCATTATCTAAATTTATAGTCAAATGACCGTACATATATGCTTTATAGTCATCTGAAACTAAACCCATAATATGGTTAAATGACTGTATATGTATATTTTACGGTCATATAGCAATAAACTCATAATACGGTTGTGTAACCATTTTCTAAAAATATGGTCAACTGACCGTACATATATATTGCACGGTCATATGCCAATAAACTCATAATACGGTTATATGACCATTTTCTAAAAATACGGTCATATGCCAATAAACTCATAATACGGTTAAGTAAACGTTATGTACTGCTACGGTCAAATGACCATACATATATATTTTACGGTCATATGACAATATATCTTTAATGCGGTTAAGTAACCGTTATCTTAAATTACGGTCAAATGAACGGCCGGTTTGCTGCCGTTCAAATGACCGTTTTCTTATGATGAAATTTTTAACAGTGTATGTGACTAAGGTATATTGAACCAAGAAATAATTTCCGTATATTATGTAACATTAGTTACAGAAACATAATTGTGTAATTATTGATTCAGTATAGGAAATATTATTAAATCCAAACAGATAATTCCGCTTGCCTGTGAGAGATTCTAAGGATAAATCTTTAATCACTTATTCTTGTAGTTTATATAGTTTTGTTCTAACCTGTTTTATCAAAATCATATTGTTATAACTCTTAAAACGCCAGTACAATGTTTCATTTATAAATCAGCATAATAGCAATTGCAGGAGTGAAATGTAAATATACAGGGTACCCTCTTTCTTCTCTGTATTACAGCTAATTTCTAAGTCGATAATTTTAGTGATATTACCAAGTGAAAAAAATGTTTTAAATGTTAAGAAGGCATTTAAATCAAAATATTTATGTCTGAAAGAGTTAAATTTAAATTTTTATAGTGTTCCTATATCTTATAAGTTATATTTAAAATAACGTATGCAGTAATTCAGCAAGTAAAATACGAAAAAAAAAACATTTTTTTACGACAAAACATACACAGTTATAATTCTTTGAATTTTAAGAGTTTTCACGCCACAAAAACGCATCTTTTCGTTTTTATAATAAAACAATTATATATTTTGTCTACATTTATTATCCACGAAAGACAGCAGAAGAAAAATCGTCCAAAGTTATCTTGTTTAATTTTTACAAAACACGCTTTGTACAAATTAGATAAATCATGATTTCTGTCTGAAAATCTTATCTTTAAAAATAGCTTTATATAGCTCTAATTTAAATTTATATTTGTCTTGTCATATTATAAATTATGAATAAAATATTTCAAATTAATAAAATTTTGATGTAAAAAAGTAGTCAGGCGGTTAGATTTTCAATTGGATGAAAATAATCGAAATATCCTATATGAGGTGCACAGATTTCTACCAAGAAAAACTCAAGTTCTTGCAATATTACAAAGATAAATTTTTAATTAAACATGGAGGATGTTTTAGCACAGTCCGGGCTATTTATTTATTTCTTTATCTTCACTTTAATTTCAAAGATTCCAATAAAGACTATTCCTATAAAGAAAATTGTGTTACACTTTCAAAAGAGCAAGGAAAATATCTGATGTTAATCTGTATTGTTTTCAAAGTACGAATAATTTTAAAATGCATTATTATAAAAATTATAAATACAGCAGGGAAATATTGAAATATAGAGGTGAAATGCAAATATTATTAAGAGACTTCTAGGTAAAAAAGCTTTATTTTTACAAAGAGTGTTTATATTATAATGTTAAATGATTGCTACTAACATTGCTTAATCAGGATAGATGAAGATGATCATGAATTCAAAACAGATATTTTAGTCACTAATCAATTTCTAGTTAATGTGGTAAATATCCATGATAATTCGTTAATCTGTCAGTCTTTTCGTCCAGATAGAATTCAACCTATTTTAGCATAATAACTTTATTATATTTTTAAGTTTTTATAACGAATAAAAAAATTCACCTAAATTAATAGGATGACAAGTCTAACAAATTACTCTTGGAATTTGTGCCAAAAACAGTAAAAGTTACTTACTTACTTATTTTTTTTCGAAAAAGATGTCATATTAGGTATCAAATTCAGTAATAAAATATTTATATAGATTCCATTTGAATGACTTAAGTATTTGACTAAAATAGTTGACTTTCATACAAGCAATCTTAACAGCATGTATCCTAACGTATTTTGGTATCATTAGCAGCAAACATGTTTTACTATTTTATATTAGAGAGAAGGAGTAGATAAATATTTGTAATATTGAAATAAAAAACTTATAATTCACATTAAATCATAATATATATTTTGTTATTTTAAATGAATTTGATTTTATGTAGATAATTTTTAAATTATTTTTATTATTAAAATTTTTGTCATTAAAAATTCATTTTCGAATCCTACCAATTTCAAATATAACATTTCTATTTTCTAAATTCATAATACTACTCCTAACAATATCTAATAACGTTAATTTTTCAAATTAATGCAAACCTGTAAAACCAAGAATTCATATCCTAAATATCAGCTTCAATCTGAACTAAATGACATACCATATACTATACAAATCACTGATGGTAAATATGCAACGTGTTTGTAACATAATGAGTTCGTTTAAGCAGTGCATTTGACAATAATAATACTAGTAGGCATTTCATAGAGCAGGGACTGAAATATGATACTCTATTTGGTATTCTGGTTCATGGATAGTATGAAACACAAGTAGCATTTAATAACTCGAAATACAGAGAAATCGTATATAACATATTCTTTAAATACATTTCATCATTAAGTAATTTTTTAATTAATTTTCAGCAACGAAATTCGCCCGAAATCATTGAATAATAAAAATTTATATGTTTAGTATTCCTTTCCTTATTATTATGAAATTATGTGTATATACATATGTTTGTGATGTGTATAGTTGGTGAGCCAGAATTCTAATTTTATAGAGCACAAAATTAGCACAAACATAGCACAAAATTAGAAAGGTGCTATTACATGTTTAAATAAAGAGTCCCCCCCCCCCATGTAAACCAGAGTAGTGATGAACTTTTCTAGTCAACATTCTAGTGTAATAATAAAATAATAATGTCGATAGTTACAGATACAATAAAAATATTTAAAAACTTATGAGTGAATTCCGGAACACAAAATTCTCGTTCAAAGTGTCGTCTGATGTAGTACATACTAAATGCATTACACTATTTTTTAAAATTTTATGTATATGTGTGTGTACAAAAGATGAGCTCGACTTATGATTACAAAGTATATTACGCGTATCACAAACCTTTCCTTAGTCAAAATGCTAGTGCAATAAAGGTAAAATGTCGATAGTACAGATGTAAGAAAAAATATTTATCAGTGTATGAGTGAAATCCGGAAATCAAATATCTTGCTGAGAGTACAGTAACATTTTCATGACGGTAATTACAGATACAAGAATGATATTTAACAATTTAGAGTGAATTCTAGAGTGAATACTGTAGTGAGCTAGAGGTTCAAAGAATGTTTAAATTTCATTACACGAGTAAGAACAATATCGCTTAAGCAATATTTTATAGGAAAATGAAAGTCCTTTCACTAAATGACAGCCTATAACTCTTAGAAATAATTATGCATATGCTTTTTGAAAACTAAACTGAATTTATGACCCGAAAGTAAAAAATGCTGGACGCAATTCATGTTTTCTGTATGGGACTAATATTCTTAAAATAAAATACATATATATGCTAAAAGTGATTACAGAAAATATAAAGGCTTAAACCAAATATTTTAACAAATAAACAGACCAGTTTCGTACAGTCAATTACGGTGACATTCTCAAGGTCTGATAAATAAACTATTTTCGTATAAAATTTGAACTATGTATTACTTAATATACAAATATCACAAGATAGCAAGGCGCCAGTTATTGAGTGCACGAAACTGGTCGGTATGTTTATTAAAAGGTGTTTTTAAGCCTTTGCAATTACTATAATAACTTTTACCATATATATGTATTTTGTTTTAATGATAATGTGATTTTTTCAACTATAATTATATTATTTATTATTACAGACCTTGAGAAGCCACCGTTATTGAGTGTACGAAACTAGTTGGTTTGATTATTAAAAGGTTGTTTTAAGCATTTATGTTAAGTGTAATCACTCTTTTAGCCTATATATATGTGTACTTTATTTTAAGAATGGTGATTTTTTCATATGAAATTCCATAAGTTTTCATTACAGATCTTGTGATTGCCATCGTTATTGACTGTACGATAATAGTCGATTGGTTTTTTTAAGCCTTTACTATAATCACGTTTAACATATATATGTATTTTATTTTAATAATAATAAATGATTTTGTTTTTCTGATATAATTCTATAATTTTTCAATACAGATCTTAAGAATGTCACCGTTATTGTGCCTACGAAACCAGTCAGTTTGATTATTAAAAGTTTTTTTAAGCCTTTATATTTATTGCAATCACTATTAGCATATATGCGTATTTTATTGTAATGATAATAAGTGATTTTTTTTCTGATCTAATTCAATTAAAGTTTTTTCTTTGTATTTATTGTTCTAACGCATCTCTTTTCTTTTCTCTCATCTTGAGAGTGATACACGAGTCTTTGTCAGACTGTAGGATGTTTGTGTTTGTCCCCATACAAATGCAAATTTTATGGGGGGAAGTATTTCCTGTATTTTAAAATTTCAAAACTTTATATTTTTGAATCCCAGTTTTAAGTAGTTTATCACAGTTTGTAAAAAAAATAAAACTGCCTTCACATAAACTTATATCCTCCATCTCCTTACACTTGCTTAAGGAAATCACATCTTTCGATTTCCTGACATTCAAGTGACAATGAGAGGAAATCCAATGAATGCCACATAGCGACATTGTTTTTTCTAATTTTTTGAAACATAAATATCCATCCAGTTAAGGTCTTTTTTCCCACAAGAAAGTACAAAAAAAATTTCAACCAACTTGATTTTGTAGAGTAGGCAGACGAAAGAGAATACGCATGCTTTTGTATAAGTAAATTTCTTGTACGACATACAACAGTTTATGGATAAAATAAGTTTAGTTCTGAGTTAGAATTTTCCACTTTTAGAGTAAGCGGTCAATGAACAATTACTAAAATAATTATGATACGAATATCTAAACACAGAAATGCAGATGCGATTTCAACCAGTTTTAGTTGTTCGTAAAATGTAAGATAAACTATTTCTGATTTTTTTTTTTTTTTTAAGAAGTAGCCTTCACCAAGCTTCGATAGTAAATTGCCAAAATGTTAATTTTACACATGTTTAAAAAGCCCGTTGTAGCGACATAGTATGATCATGGTAAAAATTGTCTTTATAACGGTCAACAACATGAACATTGAATATGAGCTTTCAGAGGTTGCTGCTGGTTTTTTTCTTGGGGCCCATTTTTGTGAAAAGTAAAGGTTATTTTTGTGAAATTTGTTATATTTTTGTGAAAAATGACATTTTGTAACGAAAGTTGAAATCCAGCAACTCAAATTCGAACCAAGCATTTATTAACACAAACTTTTTAAAATCCTTTTGCTGAAGTATTCCTCTCTGATGAACTTGTTTGTTTACAAATTACACATTTTAAAAAGTTACAAAATAATAAATAATAAATTTTTATGGAATAGAATTTTGTGAAAGTGCCTATTTTATTAAAAGAAATTTTGTAAAGGGCACCTGTTTTGTTATAAAGAATTCATTGAAGGGGACCATTTTATCAAATTGCTTTTTGTGAAGGGCCCTATTTCATTAAATTGCTTTTTGTGAAGGGACATGTTTTATTAATTAGATTTTTGTGAAGATGTCCTAAATAGGCGCCAAATTGCCTGGATCGACCCTTGGCTTTGATATATAATAACAAATTTTCATTACATATAGTTTTATCTTCAGAAACTCTTGCTAAAATTGAACAACAACAACAACAACAACAGAAAAAAACCCATAAATTATGCACTTTTTTTCAAGTAAATGAAAATTTCCTTTGACTACGGTGTTTTCTACGTTTTATTTAAGGAATGAGTTTCATTATTTTTCTAGAGCTATGGTGTATTGCCGCCAATTCTACTAAAACATCCCAGGGAAGCACTTGCTTTAATTACAGAACGGGGAAAACACTCTATTCTGAACGACATTCTTTCTCATGAAAAAGACAATCCAAAACAGCATTACATTTTTACGACTTTAGTTTTTGGTTTACTCTCTCTTTTTATTTAAAGTTAATATTTTCAAAGAAATTAACATCTACATAAAATAATTCTTTCCAGGAAGAAATTTCTAATGAAAATGAACTTTTTAATAAAAATAAATGTTAGATGAAAATATTAGATCTCTTTAAATCTGAAATCCCCAGAAAAAATATTTGTTTATTGTCCCCTGGAGTGTATTAAATATCTCGTTAGAATTATGTCTATGGAGGAATAAAGTGGCTTCAATGTGCCAGGTTATCATTACAGAAAATTTATATAGAGTGCGTTGCTTGATAAAACAAATATGGAACAATAATGGTATAAAGATAAAATGAAATCCAAATTTTATTAATACACTATTGTTTGTAACTGAATATTATTCTTAAAATGTATTTATTTATAAATATGCACATGGCATTTAAGAAAATAATCTCATATATTTGATTTGTTTTTCCCATTTCTGTATTTATTTCAAAAATAATAATTTGTTGATAGATTCAAGCTTAAGAAAAAGAGAAAAATACTGCTTTGTAAACTGCATTTCTGATGGAGAAGAGCTGGTATTTTGAGTCTTCTAGTTATTATTAAATCTTTTATTATTACTAGTATATAACTCATTTTTTAAAGTGTCATCAATAAATATTTCGTTTATTTAGGGAATTACTAGCATTCACCAACATTTTCATGATGCTTCACAAAATTTCAATCCTTTCACTTTTTATGAAATCCTTCAGAAAGATTTTGCAATCTCACTTTCTATTGAATTGCAAAAGTCGTAATTGGATATCAAGTCAATTATTTTACAACATTTCTTTTTCTATTTTATTCTTTCATATAGTTTTTTCAGTCATCTAAAAGACTTGTTTAACCCTGACAAAATGAAATCCAAATTTTATTAATACATTATTGTTAGAAACGGTATATTATTCTTAAAATGTATTTATTTATAAATATGCACATGGCATTTAAGAAAAGAATCTCATATATTTGATTTGTTTTTCCCATTTCTGTAATTTCCCATTGTAATTTCCCATTCCACATTAAATAATTATGCGACTCTAAATATTCATTAAGATGAGAATATGAATGAGAATATTTACTCCGATGCTATGAACTCTACATTATATTGCAATGGTATTTAGTTATAAAACTCCTTAGGATTCCTAAGTTAAGGGAAAAAAATATAGATACATAGTTCATTACATTATCGGACAATATTTATTTTTTACAGAAATATTTTCAATTTATGATCACAGCAGTTATGAACTAACATCAACTGTTCATCTTCTTTATTATATTCATATAGACGGCGCGGCGCGGCGTTTAATGATTTCATAAAAAAACGTCCATTATCTGTGCTTTCAAATTCATTTTGTATTGGAAAGAAAAGTTGTTTTGAAATATTTTGAAAAGTTAAGTATAAAAGTCCTTAATCATGCATAAGTCTGATATTTTAAAAATAGCGAGAAGGTTTATTAACAAACAGCTGGATCACATAAAATGTAGCAGAAACTTGAAAAATAACCAATAAAAACACAGGAAATGTTATTACTAAGGTATTTTATATGCCGCACATTTTCTTCCACACAAAAATAGACGTTCAAAATTAAGTAAATTTGATTACTCAAGGTTTTATTTACAGCAATGTAAGTCAATAATACTGAAAAAAAAAAAAAACGTGCACCACACTGCAAAAAATAACCGTTGATTTTACAGTATAAAACTGGCACGCCAGCTGCCAGTATTATACCGTAAAATTAACAGTATTAAATAGTAAAATAAGCAGTAATACGCTGCCGCGCAAGCAGTAATACGCTACCGCGCATGCGCTGACTACGTTTAAAAAGTGGTTTCCGACCAAAATTGTCAAAACGATTTTATTACATTTTATTGAAGCCCAGCTTTGTACCTTTCCAAAACTGTTTTTATTTTTATTGTACGATAAATAAAACCGGAGTTGTAGCGGTTTTTATATTATTCAATAGTTGTCACTGAAACCGGAAGTACTGTTTAAAGGACCGAAAGTACTATTTAAAGGTACTAACTGGGACGGGGGGGGGGGGAGGAAGCAAAATTATGGCCTTCTAGAAATAAACAAAGGCTCATTTCTTAAAAAAATGTGTATGGCTCATAAAAACAGTGAAGTTTAGATGCATATTACTGTGCAAATTCTTGTAGTAAAACATAAATCTCAACTTTAAATGCATTTTTTGAAAAATGTAATTTTTTGTGAAAATTCCATACGCAAAACATGATTTCTCAAAAAGTTATTAGAATATCACTATGAAATTTAAATTGCATGTTATTTACACTATTGTGAAGGCAATGAACTAAAGATTTAATTTTAGAATAAATATTTTTTGTTTTATGGATGCTTTCGTGGAAAGACATTGATGAATTTTATGAAAACCAGCATGTAAAAAGGTGCGATGTGCTATAAATTTTGAAACATTTAAAATATCTCTTAGATTTTAGTCCATTGCCTTCACCAATGTCATTAGTATGAAGTGTAAAAAGGATATTAAGATACATACAATATATTTTTTTATAGCGTGTTTTACGTATTGGGCTATATTTCGCTAAATTTTACCACAAAATTCCCCATTTACCAAAATTTCATTAATGAATGAAATATTTTTCGCTTTTTTTCACAGTTTCTAGTCATAATATTAATAAAAATAAGTTCAAAAAATAATTAAATAGCTTTTTTGGAAAAAATTGCTCCGTACGTAGTCAGGCACCTTAATTATTTGCATAGCCTAATCAAATTGCAATTTTTGTTTTAAAAATATCCGTTAGCTTCTGTACATCAAATATTAATAACAATTAATTTTCTTTATATCAAAGCCTGCTTATGAAAAAAAAAACTTTTACGACTACATATTTTATATCAACACTCAAAGCAATAACTGCACCAGCATGTAATTATGAAGAACATTACAGCTGAAAGTTCTTTTATCACAGTTATTTTAAAAATGATTTTACATATTAGAGTTGATGCATTTTATTTATTTACATATTTTACAACTAGACACGCTGTTGAATATTTTTGAAAAAAAAAATTACATCTAATGGATGAATTTTTAAATATTATTTTATTTTCAGTTTGTAATATATAATTGATTTTTAAATTAAAAATGAATATTTTGTTCACCATCATCGTAATGGATCTACCATATTGAATGAAACATATTTATAGAAATGAAAAACATGATTGATTTCTTTCTGTCTATTAATTCAAAATTTTGCATCAATTTTTTTAAATATAATATAAATATAAATGCTGGACGATTACAACACCATGAAATATTACAACGTTAAAGAAGTGAGTATAAAACACCACATATTTTTTACTGAATGGTGTATATAAATTTAAAATTTTATACATACATTAATATAAAAAATATCGACGTTTCGATGGTACGATGGTTGAGTGTTACCCTTGTTAATTTTTAATTTGTGGACGGCAATAATAATGTGACAACGGACGGATTATTTTTCGCATTTGAAACTTTAAAAGCAATATAAGAAAATTTTCCTGAAGATGACCTTAAATGGTGGTCAAAACGTCGATATTTTTAATATTAATATATGCATAAAATTTTAAATTTATATACACCATTTAGTAAAAAATATGTGGTGTTTTATACTCACTTCTTTAATATCGTAAATTTTTTTTTGTTAAATATTATTCTCATGGGTACTTGAACTCCAGTGCCACTGTATCTGAGTAGTGTTTTTTGCCTTATTATATCCATTTCTGTCATTAAATAATGCAAATTTATAATCAAGAAAATAGAGAAACTGAGATTAAACGTCTTATCGGAACTCTGCAAAGGTATACGATTACAAATTTTTCAAATTAATTATCATTAATATAGGAAACTATAGTGACACTTATTAAATAAAACGTTTGCAGCAAATTATTTGTATTAGTCTTTTTTTTACATTATTTTACTTAATTGGTACAGTTTGGTAATTTTTAATTGGAGATTTTTATAAAATAAAAAATCTGTCATTTCGGTAATCTGGGTATCATTATTTTGCAGATATTTAATTAAGTTTTGTAAAATCAAATTTAAAAAAATGATGCATACTACGATTTTTTCTAGCAGTAACGACTCTTGTTACAAACCATGAGAAAAAACGGTTTTGTGTATGAAATTCAATGTTGGCTGGAAGATGGAAACTGGCGATATGGCAATCATGATATTAACAGCCAAGCGATCTTGGTTGAGGGCTGGTGATAATGCAATCATGAATTAGCAACGGGACGGTTTTACTGCGAAGGCATAAAGAAAAATTCAAAATAAAATTCTTCACTGGTGAAAAAGTCGCAAAGTTTAGCACAAACATTTTATTAGCAAAAAGTAAAGTCCACAGTCTAGATGGAAGACCGTTTTACACAACTCAATATTGCGCCGTACTAACTTAATTTTAAAGATTCAAATTAAAACTCCATATTACAAAACTTTGTAATAAAAATAAGAAAGCGAACAAGCTCATAAATAAGCAAATAAGTAATTAAATAAATGTTTAAAAAAAGCTCCGTACAATAAGCCAATAACTGTTCCAAGATTCATTGATGTCGCGTGGTTTCACCTGCCAAGATAAGCACGAAAAAGTGTTCTTTCAGCTCGTGAATTTGCTTAAAGCGATCACTGCGTAAGAGCACAAAACCACGAAAAACCGGATCGCGACAAGATCTCTGGACCAATCAGAGTACCCGCCGGAACTCTTTACTGGCGTATGAGAAAAAACTCGTTGCAAACTTCTGGCGCGAAAGATCTCAGAACGCGTCCTTTTGTGAATTAAAATAGGCTTACAACTGAAATAGTATATTCTATAATGGAATAAATATTTGTATACGGGAAAACAAAATTTCTAGGCGCAGAAACAATTAATATGTGAGCTAAGGAAAGAAAAATGTATTTTAAGGTGAGCATAAGTAAATTTAATGTGAGAAAATATAGAATATTAAAATAGATTACATGCGTATTAGATATATTTGTTAGTTATTAAATTAATAGCTAGTAAATCGAAAAGAAAAGAAAACAATAAAAAATGGATCTACACTTGTAAATTAACAATTAGCTTTCCTTATTTTCTTATTTTCTTTAATATATTTTAAAAATTCATTTCAAACAGTTTGTCATAGCTTAAAATAAAATAAAATATGATAGTTGTGAAATTGATATGCGTTTATTGAGATACTAGTATATAACTTCGTCAAAAATGGCGGATTATTGATCTGCGTTTCATTTTCATAAGACTTCATACAAACAAATAGCATGGAGATTTTATTATTGAAAGGTTTGTATTGTAGAAAAGTACATTTTAAAAATGACAAATGATTTCTACAAATAAAAATGATGAGGATATATATATATTTTTTACTCCAAATTTCGGAAGTAGTTCAACGATTGGACAAAACATTCAAATTAAATATTAACAAATAATCCATGTGCGAAAGTTTTTGTAAAAAAGTGTTATCAATGAGTTTCTAAACAGCTTGACCCACCACATAACTCATTGTTTGATTGTATAAGCAAAATTAAATGCAAATTACGCTGTACTATGTATTCCTTATATTTTAATTACGTTTATTTTATTTACGATGGAAGTAAAATTTCAAAATCCGCCGGCCTAATATACTGATTGATCACCTCAAACCCTCCCTACGAAAGAAATCACCTCTATTTCTGAAAACAAAGTGCTTACAGAAAAAAAATTACAGGAATGCTGATATACATGTTTTATATGAAATGGTTTTTGAAGGTTTTAAACAAAATTAAAATATTTAAAAGCTTTAATATGCTTTTACAAATATTTTAACAGCAGAATCGGTTGTAGCATAGGTTTTTCATTAATCCTAACACGGCGTTTAACTATGGTGGACGCGCCCGGAATCGTTACAGACACTTTCTTGCCTTCGGATTTTATTATAAGTAGATGGCAGACAGATTTTTGATAGAAAAATCCATTACACCCAGTCTATATTTGTTAATGAAGATCTTTTCCCCTTTATTTAAGCTACATTTAATTTTTAAACTAAAACTGATACCATCGTTCGAAATAATAGATTTAAATAAAACGTGGGCATTAACAATTTCTGAAATAACTTTGTTTGAAAAGCATTAGCTTGGCAAAACATGGATCATTTAAGTTGTCAAGTTTAATCTTGATTAGTACATTTTATTTTCTATGAAAATTTCAGTATTAACTAAAATTTTATCTTAAAAAATAAAACTGTTGTACACAATACCGGAAAAAACATTTTGAACTGTTAAGTAGGATTTTAGACAAGTTAAAATATAACTCAAAATATAAGTTAATGGACGATAAAACTTTGGCTTAAGCTGAAGTGACATACAGTAAGTGCCTTTTAGAGGCAACAACTTTGAAATGAAACTTTTGAAATGAAAAAGATGAAAAGTATGTAACAAACATGAAATACTTGACAAAAGTGGTTGAGTATAGAAGGGGCAGTTAGGGTATTTCCTTTGAATTCTTTCAATAACAGAACGAGAAGTTAAATATCAAAAACTGTTTTCAGACCTTATTTTAAATTATATTATATATATGCTATGTTAAATGTGATTAATCCGTTGATTATATATAATTACAGGTGAGTATTCCTAATCACCACTAAAATTGGTGAATCTGATAAATTATTGAATATTTATTAAATTTACCGGTTAGTTTATAAAATCCAAAACTCGTAATGGAGAATGTGATAAAAGTCTATAACTTTACCAAAATTACACCAAAATAAATACATAAACTACTGACCGCTGCTTGAATGAATTTCATGCATTCTGGAGATTGCTACAGCGAGCGTCATGCGTCCAGGGATTTTCTTTTCGGTTAATGAGCGCGAAGCGCACATACATATGTTACATACCACTGCTTGAATGAATTGCATTCATTCTAGAGATTGCTGTGCGTTTCATGCGTCCAGTGATGTTTTCTTTTCGGATAATGTATTTGAAGCGTACATACAATTTGAAAATATGATTTTTTTAGAATTAAGACTCACAAAATAATCCGAATTTATTACATTCCTCGTTACGATTCGGAGATTTTACAAACTAACCAGTAAATTTGATAAATATTCAATAATTTATCACATTTACCAAGTTTATTGGTGATTATGTATAATCACCGTTAATTATACATAATCACCGGTTTATTACATTTACTGTAACGTATATACATCATTCAAACATTCATGAGTGTTATTAAACTCGTAAAAATGGTGTATATATTTTCTATCTTTATAACTCACTCAAAAATGAAGAAAATCGTTTTAGTGGTGTTAAATATACAAACGAAAATTTATTGACTGTAAAATGTTTGTAAGCTTAAACCTTTAAAATGCGGATATATTATCTATTTATTTATTTATTTTATATTTAAGGATACTGCCTACGTCCAAGTGATCATTTTCATCTACGGCTGTGTCAAAATATGTATATTTCGAAATTATATTAAAAATATATATGAATTTTAACGTATTTTCGAAAATTAATTTAGAAAATATACATATATATTGAAATTAATTTTAGAAAAAATATGAATTGTGACCTAACATTTTTTTTTAACAGAAACGACTTTTACAAGTTTTACGTATCGAATCTAAAATTATAGTTCATTCGGCCAAGTATAGTTTAAAAATTAATTGCTTTGCAATCCTTTTTGTAGCGATTAAAAAGAAATATAATTTAGGGATTTTTAAATTTTACACCTTCGTTATTCCTAAACTACTTGACTGAACGATTTCCCGTTTGGTACCCGAAGTTAAAATGTATCGAAAAATACAAAAAGGTTCTCGACATTGGGGGTTCGCATTGGAAATTTCATAATTAAGTACAATTTCTGTAAGAAGACGGAACGCTAACTTTTTATTACTTACTATAAATTGAAAGGGGGAGCTCTTCCAGGTGGTCCTGAATCGGACGCTTAAGTGCCGAAGATGACCGACGACACCGCGACGATGCTATCTTACACTTCTAGCTGTGCTTCGCACGACGGGGATAATGACAAGCTACGCCGCCGTAGCCGGACGTAGTCCACTGCCGAGTCCAGGTTCTCGTGAACCCATATGAGTAATCCGACTTCACCCTTCTTCAGTACCATTTACGAACAATCACTAAAGATCTTTATTAATGTTCGTAAACTGTATTGAAGAGGGGGGGGGGGTGTTTTCACTCGAAAAGTTTACAATTGTTTCTAAGGTTTTTATATGTCTATTTTAATTAAAAAGTGCCTGTATTTTAATAATTTTGTTTCTCTAATTTATATTAATCAGACGTAATGTGTGTACGTTTTAATTAATATGTTACACTGCTTCATAACAAAACTTATATATATAATGAATAATATTTCAAATTAAAATAAAAATAAAAATAATATGTAATAGTAATAGTAATTACATAATTACAACTTCGTACGTGTAACACATTTCTCTGTTGTAACTATTCCAGCGAACCGACGCGACGCATTTTCATCCATATAATATGTTTGTTTCTTACACCCATTTTATGGGTGTTACTTTTTCTGCCCAGCGATACAGAAACCTTAAAGCAGTTACGAGCGGTGTTCTCGAATCACTAAACCAATTTCCAACACGTAGGTCTTTTTTTTACAACTTTTTTACGTTGCATGCCTATACAGCTTCATAATTAGTAGCATACAGCTTCATATCATACACATTTTCACATAGTTGTATGTTGGATAAAAGCCCCTGTTTTTGAAAATATGAGACTGCATCCATCTCAGTACTAGGTAAATCAAAGATTATTTCTATATTTATAAAAATAAATGCTGGCGATTAATAAAAAAGACAACACAACATCCAATAATAATAATAAAAAATCATCTGAAAAATGTTATGGAACATCAACGAAAAAGCAGTAGAACGATGGCATAAACACGTGTCGTTTCTTCAGGCCTATAAACCATTTCACGAGATTATACAACCTAACTAGGCGGTATTTGGTGATTCATCTTTGGAGGCCGCCATAACAAAGGAGTACCCTTTTTAATTCTTTGAAGGTATATGTTATATTCAGTTGGTGATTGTTTATTAAAAGCGAGCTCAAATTTTCTATTTTGAACCTTTCCCGTATTCCAATTTTTATGTTATGTTTAGTTGTATATAATTTGTACTACATAAGGCTATTAAAATATGGGGAAAAGACTTATTTTTCTAAGAGACCCAGTTAACATTGTCTTCGCAAAAGTTGTCATAAGTACATCATTTCTTTTTTCTGGAACGGCACTTTTATGAATTAAATAAGATACTAATACACAATTTTCTCTATCGCAAAACACATATCCTAAACCAAAAGTGTTTAATTCAGAAATATTCAGTACTTCTCACATTATTTGTGTTAAATTATTTCCAAATATAGAATGAAATTTTTTTTAAATAAAGTATTTTGTTCAAGCAATATTTGATAAAATTCTAAAATGCAATATCATTTCAAAATCTTTTTCTCTGCGATCAAATTTCTTTACTATATAAAATTTTCAAGCAAAACTAGTAGTTTAGCTTAAATTAGACTAGCTTATTTAAACGGAATATTTTAAAGCAGTTACTATTTTATATTTGTAGTCAAAAATAAAAAATGTAAGTTTATTACAAATATAAAGTGAGTTTTAAGGATAAATTGATAGAGAATACATTTTACAATAAACGTCATTTTTCTATTTTTACGTCGATTTCCTTGAAAAATCTTTTATTCATAGCTGACATTTTTCTACTGGGTCATTCAGTGAAAAGTAATTGTAAATCTATTTAAATCAAAATCTTTTGTTTTTGTGTTAGTGTTTTTCTTTCCGTATTACACATTATAAATTCTTATTATTATAGTTTATTTTGTGCTTTTTCTCTGATCAAAGAGTTTGCTATCGGTGTTTTTTTTTTTTTAAGTGGTAATTTGTTTTGTTTTTTACTTACCCATCATACGTAGCATAGGGTAAGTCTTGTAATCGTTTTGAAAATCGAAAAAAAAATTTGACGGATTTACACGTTTCAGACACTGGAGATTCCGAAAAACATATTTTGAGAAAAAAAAATTCCGTCCGTCCGTCTGTGTGTCTGTGTGTGCGTCTGTAAACGATCTAACTCCCGAGCAAATTGAGATAGAGACTTGAAATTTGGTATGTATTTAGTATGTAATAATGGGAAGAAGCTTATTGAATTTCAGTAACCTCGATTATCCGGAACTATTTTTTTCGGACTCAACGAAATATTCGTTCTGATAAAAGGTACATAAAAATTTTCGAAATTGTTTATTTTAAGGAGTGAATATAAAACACAATAAAAAAACAAATTTTGCAGGAAGAATGAATTCGGTGGGATAATGAGTTGCCGAGATATTTGTAATAATATTTTTCACACTCTTCGATTTTTCATGACTTTGTATTTCATTCAAATTTCAATTCAAAGATATATTTTAATTGGAAAAGAGACGCTTAATCCGACGCATTAAACCGTTAGTTAATATGATTATCAATTTTGGAGTTATAAGGATGTTTCTTTTACGCAATTCACTAATAGAGAGCTTTTAAAGTTTATGACGTCATCAAGCCACGATTTTATTTGAATTGCAATGCATTTTATAAACAGTTTACACATGTTTCATTTTCATATTTTAAAGTATGCATATCCATGATGGGTAAGTATTACGGTGGCCCCCAACGACTAGTTTATGCTTTTGTCTGAGAATTTGTTTCCAACAGAAACTTGTCATATATTGTCTGCCATCTTGCGTGGTTTTGTGCATCAACTAATGAATTCGTTGTATGATAACATTTATTCATTTATTTTTTTTAAACAGAAAAATGCAATGCAGCAATGTATTGAGTATATGAAGAAAAGGCTAATGAGACTGCATGTAAAATGAAACTTGTCTTGTTCTAATAGTTATAACAAATCTCCGCGTTACAATTTTATCACAACAACGCAGTTAATTTCCAAACGAACAAAATCAGGATGCAATAATATAGGTGTTTCTTTCGTTTTGCGAATCTACTAAATATTTTTAAGCGAGAGGCAGCTAAATTACACAGGAATGAAAACAGTGCAATAAGCTCTGTTTTTATGTAAGGTGTGTGAAGTCAGTGTGTCTTTAGAAACATGAAATGATTGGAAAACATTCTAAAATAATGATTAGTTTGGAACTACTGAGCAGATTTAAAAAAATCCTTCGAGGGTGATATCAGTGGCATTTTCTGTTTAATACCGTATTACTTTTATCTTTGTGGAAAAGGCGCTCAAGAATGACAAATTTTAATTGCTTAATAGGCGTATAGCCAACATAGTAAAAAAGTACTGAAGCCGGGTCATCAGTATAGCGCACCGACGTTCTACCAACTGAACCACTTGCGAACGATACTCAGCATGGAACTTTCTCACTATAACATGTTGGCAAGGCTACAAACGCAGCACAAGATGGAATATTTTTCCGTGAGCCACCAACCCTGGGGAAAACATGAAATCAAAGAAAATCCAGCATTGACAGAAAGATATCTAAAACGTAGATGCGCATGAACACTTAAAAAAAAATTTTTTTTAATGATAAAAGAAAAAAGAAAAAATATTTGTCATGCCAGTGTTATATACAACTTTTCTCAGCAATAAGGGAAAAAAGCAAGTACCAGTAACAACTGTTATAATAAATTAAAGTGACAGTAATGAAGAAGTATGATTGCCAACTAGGTAAGGAAATACTGCATACTTAGCCTTTCGCCGCACAAAGACGACGGCTAACTATACAAAACCAATGTTTTTCAACTTATTACTTAAAGGAATTTTAATTTTTATGGTGATTCAAGTTATACTAATACTGTAAAACAGTAATAATTGTTTGTTTGTAGGAAATAGACTTTGAAACTACTGAACTGGTTATAAAAATAAATTTAACTGTATTATAGATGATAAACAGAACTCCCTCGTAGATTGCAATATATCTGTTTTTTGGAATGATTTCGTTGCAAATGGATTGCAATAAAGATTTTCTCCTTGATTCAAGTCTCACGTTCACCTAATGCCGTTTTAGAATGAGGTTTCTTCAAAATGGGACTCTATTACTAATATTAGACCAGTGGACCCGTGCGAAAACTTCGCACGGGTACACAGGTCTAATATTTTTTTGCAAATCTAATATTTTTTAGATGCAGGTTTAATTTTTAAAGTAAAATTAAGGACTAAAAATATCTGAAAACAACATTAGTGAAGCCAGAATATCATTTAATTTATTCTGTCAAAGTTACACTAAAAATTGATCGAAAAGAGAAAAACGAAAAGAAAAAAATAAATCAAAAAAGAAAAAAATATCAGTCGTATTTTAACCGCATTAGAGGATAACATCATCTGTTTATTTAGGAAAGCTATGCTGATTTAATTTTTAAGTATCTGTAATTTTTAATCAAAATACATGTTTTAACGAAATGTGAGTGTACTATGTCAGAAGCCTGTTCAAAATCCTCTCACATGGTATCTCATTTATCGTTCTGCGTTTTATATTTGCTTACAAAAAGGGATGTAGACAACAGAAATAATATATACCAGTAGACCCGTGTGAGGATTTCGAACTGCAGTCTAATATTTTTAGCAATATCTAATAGTTTTAGATACAGATCTAAACGTCTAAAGTAAAATTAAGGATAAAAATATCTGAAAACTACATTAGTGAAGCTAGAATATAATTTCATTTATTACTAGCAATAAAATCTCAATAGAAAAAGTAACGCGTGCGCGAGAAAAAAAAATTGTATTTTAACTACATTAGAGGATTTAGAGGATGACGTTATCTTCCTTGGGAAAAACATGGGACAAAGAAAAATAAATTGAAATACACTTAAATTACAATTTAATCTAGTATAAAAAATCATACCTTTTATGATACACGTGAATACCATTGCTTCGATCTATCAATAATATATTTTTCTTCTAAACGTTTCTATTTCAATTTTTGTTTTTAATCATAAATATAAAATAAATCCGTGAGAAAACGTCACATTTTATCTCTTTTGTACCATTTATTATTATTATTTGTACATTTTATTATTTAAAATTATCATTAAATTACATATTATTATTATTATTATTATTATTATTATTATTATTATTATTATTTGGCATTCATACAGTGCAGTATTTTATTTTTGTGGCAACACAAATTTTGGGAAAACCTTTCATTTCAATTATGAAAACAATGCCGATTTAATTTTCAATTAACAGCAATTTTTAATCGAAAAAAATGTTTTAACGAAATGTGAATGTACTATGTCCGAAGCCGGTTCGAAATTCTTTCACATGGTATGTCATTTATGGTTCTGTGTTTTGTATTTTCTTAGAAAAAAGGATCTTGAGAACAGAAATAATGTATATGACGATTATCCGTAGCATTTCAAATAGGTGGATTGAACTTTATGCCGTTATATTAAATCTATAGGGCATCCAACCCGGGATTCCCGGCATAGAGTATATAGGTGAAAACCATGTATTTTTTTTTTTGAAAACTCTAATAGATTATTTACATTTAATAATTATTTTTAGGTTGCACCCTAACAACACCAAACAGCATTTTTATATAAGAAATATGTCAATTATATATTCAAATACTTTTTTTTTTAATTTTTAAAAGCAGTAATTTCGTATTGGTCTCATACCAGAAGTTAATAGCCGAAGAAATCGCTAAAAATTTCGTTATCTATAGAATTTGTTTTTATTCTGATAATTTCATCTGTTTTAAGCTCTTATATCAATTACATGTCTGTTAAATTTGTGTTTTATTTATACTATTTTATTTCTTGCTTAATGAAGTTTTAATTTCGTTATTGGATATCAGCTGGAAATAAATGCTGAACTTCTTATATTGTTTAAAGTGCAAACGGATTAATATTTAATAATCATCTGCAAGCGATAGAGATACATTTAAAAAAAAATCATACTTGAAATTTAACTTAAATGCTATAATAAATGATTAAATTGCGATACAGTTTTCAAACAAATTGCATTTGTAAGTAGATTTTCTTCCCTTATATAACGGCGTAAAAATTGAAAGTATGCGATGTTTAGAAATTAAAACAATTGCAGGTGCAAACAGCGCAAAATCGAAATTTCATCGTCCAGTGTTGCCATTCGCAAAATGACGTCAGCATTACGCACGGACATGTTTGTCCTTTATAATATAAGTAAATTATATCTTGGTCGCGAGCGGCGACGCAAGCGTACTTACATACCCTAACCTTTTAAATCAGTTTCTAACCTTTTTAACTTTGGCCCTGATGATGGAGCTTTAGAGGCTCCAAAACAGCTGTTTGCTATTTTATATATCTTTTATTTGTGCTATTTTTACGTTGATCATTTATTTTAATATCCGTAGCAATATAATTTTCTCTAATAAAAATAGACACACAAACACCACTTGGCATATTTCAACAGTCACGCGCGCAAAACTGCCTGTTTTGCTAGTGTTGAATAAAATGGTTTTCAAAAGGCATTCTTTAACACTTGCCATGTACGAGGAATGATGTAAAATAAGTTTCTTTTATCAAAGATATGTTCTTTGATCTTAACTTTTTATCTCACGCGAAATTTTGAATACAGTTTTGTTAAAAATATAAGTAAATTTTAATTAAAATAGATTTATTTGGTCGATTTAATACTAGTAACTGAGCCCTTAAAATGATCCATCAGAAACAAACGATGAAAATGTTCATACTTTGAAATATTAATAGAAAAAATACCACGACTACGTTCCTGAAAATGCATTCCCGTATTTCTTACAGAATACAATGAACATTTCAATAATATGTCGTTAAAAGATGTGAACCTTCGTGGGAATCGGAATTCAATGAATCTCAGAAATGACCATGCGTTAATAGGTAGCTTTCAATACAAAAAAGTATAAAGCTACCTATTGCAGCCGTTCGGAGGAAAGCAGTTCCGGAAAATTTCGATATATTTTCACCGATCATGACCCCCAGACCCCAAAACCACCCTCCGTTCAAATGTTGATTTATATATATAGATATATCCATATATATATATATATATATATATAAACTTATTGCAAAAATTAACCATTGAAACAGAAATAACTGACCAAATGCAATGAAATTATTATCCCAAATAGCTATGTCAAATTACACATTATAAAACATAGTAACCTATACAAATTATTCAAAATGCAAGATGACCATATCAGTAGGACACAAACAAAAACAATGCAAACGGCCATATTAATATGTTATTTCAATAGCAACATTACAAAAAGTTATAATGCAGCAAGGTAAAATTAATTTGAACTACAAGAAATACATCAAATTTTGCGCATAAGCAGCATTAAAATAATGTATTTAATAATTATGAAAATATATATATTTTGCCAAAATTTGGGCTGTAATTAGATGAATATCTAATTGGGCTGCAAGTGATCGATATTCTTACGAATATAAAAATTAATAGTAAAAAAAAAGTAAATAAGTAAAACTTATATATATATATCTGACCTATGTCATACGATAACGCTCGTATTTATAAATCAATTTTGATGAAACTAATTGTGTGTATTAAGCTAACCAATGTCTCGACCGAGTTCGTTGTCCAGCTTGGTCCTCCATTTTGTTTCAAGATGGCGGCCATTTAAAAATTTAAAACTAAAATAAATATACAAAAAAGTTAAAAATTCAAATTTACATGGGGCTTTACAGGCTGACATTTTGAAACAAAACAGCACATTAACGCGATTACTCGCAAATTATTTTCTTTCATTGTTGTAATAATTTTCCCAATCATACGCATAAAACTATATTCATATCCGTTAGTGTCGACATTGGCGGCAAAATTGGCGACATTTGGCGAAATATCGCCAAAATTGGTGACCAAAATAAGTGTTCATAAATGAAGCCAATTTGGCTATTGCTCAATAATTTGGCGAATTTCTTATTCAAATTCAGTATTAACGAATCTTTTGTAAACGTTTCTTTGCATTTTAACTTGCTGTTTTCGTGTAACATTAGCTAAAATTTTAAAACGAAGATATAGAAAAGCTACCTTTTCCTCCCGGTACAGGCCGGAAGGACTTTTTTAATGGGATTTTGAAAACATATATTGAACGAAAGATATTAATTCTAAATCCAGCCAAGCGGATTAATGATCCATACTCAAATTCCTTCAGTAAAATCCAATGATTTAAATTTTCCAGAGATTCCATAACAAAATGCCTTGAGATATGTCTAAATGCAGTTTAATTTTAATATAAAATAATTTTTCTAAAAGAACATCTATAGATATGTGATTACATAAATCCATATGATAGAAAAAGGTAAATTAGAAAGAGAAAAATTACTAAGTAACTGAAATTTGTCAGATTGTCGCATTGTTTATTTTTAGTAGCCATATATCTGTTCTATTTTCTCTAAATTTTATGTGCATTATATGAAGTGTAATTAAAATGATGTTAAAAAAAACAATTTGGGAATTTTTTTGTTCCAAATTACTATTTTCTTTAATATAAACAACGACATTCAAAAACTAAAACTTTTTATTTTAACTGTATCGTTTTATGTAGTTTTTACTTTGCTGCATATTTTTAAAATATTCTTCATTGACAAAATGGTTCAGCAATATAGAAAATCCATGTTTTGCACATGAAATATGTGCAAATTATGATGCGCTTTTCTGTTTTAATTTTACAGAATGCAGGATTGTATTTTCGCGAGATACAGTATATGCTAAAAAATATATAATAGAGTAGAACGATTTAAACAGAAGAAACCGTCATCCAGTGTTTATTAAACTTCCCACATTTTTACACATATTTAATTTTACTTGGTTCATGTATGTAAAGATGGAAATTCTTAATTCATTTTTCAATATTTTTTATTTATATTTGATGTGCTAGAATTCTAGAAATTGTGTAAAGTTGTGAATTTCTAATATCAATGGAATATTTTTATATTTTCAGAACTTAATTTTCAATTACTAGATTAATATTAATTATATCATGATTATAAGTTGAGAAAACAATTTAGAAATCCGGAATAAATAGTTCAAATAATGCTTTTGTTTCATTCCTGTTGCACAGACCAATTTATTTTAAAAACAATTCCACTGGTTCGTGCTTTATGCCAAGCATAATTAAAACTTGCAAATTCTCCAAAATCAGGGCCCACACCGAATTCACGTAATGGATCGGAAATGTTTTGGAAGAGCATGAATTTCAGTCATGAAATTAAACGTGATATTTAAGATGAACATTGAATGCTTATTAAAGAGTATTTTTTTAAAGAAAAGTATTTTTAAGCGACTTAAAAAAAAACAAGCTTCTGTCTTAGACCAGACAAACACTGAACGCATTTGAATGTAATTTTTACATTACAAATCTAGTATGCCAGGGAATGTTTTAAGCTAAAAGTGTTCATAATATCGTCTATAATTTTTTATCTTTTTATTTACAGTGATACTTCAAATATTTTAATATTTATGATTGGTTACATCGTTTCTAACCCGAACAGTGTGCAATAGCCTTTATAAATAAGAAAATGGTGAAATACAAGCAATAAAATTTAAGTGATTGAGAGAATTTTTGACGAAATCGTAAGCTATAAGCTCATAGAATGCACGTACATAAAAGATAGTGGCGACATACGAGGAAAGGCTAAAAAGAAAAAATGTCAAACTGTCTTTCAATAGTGGAATGGTGGAACGAACATAAAAACAATTACTTCGAAGCTCCTTTTCTTCAAAAATGGTATTTATTGATTTGTTCAATACAGCTTCTCCGGATAACTTTTCTTGAATCTTCAAGTTGATTTTGTTTACACGTTTCAGTGCGAGAATCGCACATTCGCAAAGCCATTTATGGTCTGTAAAATGTTGTCGAATAATTGGAATTGTTCAACAGACACAAGTGTGTTCCAAAATGCTTCTCTGATTTTGGACAGGCCAGTTACTGGATAAAGTAGTATTAAACCATTCTCTGTATTTAACAAATAGTCAGCAAATTGGCAATCCCATATGTTTCCGTGGAGATTAATTCTCATATTTGTAGTTAGTCGCTAACTGCGAACATTCCTACAAAGATGTGACGATTTAAGACATGAGTTAATTTCATCCACCATTCTTCTTCTAGAATGACCGGTAATGTTTGTCGGAAATCTCCTGAGAATGCAACAGTGACTTCATTCATTAGTACATCATTGTCTCTTAAAAACTGATTGTCTGATTGAGGGCCTGAAAATCACTCTTGTGTGACTTGGTGCATTCATCCCATACAATGATCTGACATTTATTTATTAAAAAAAATCTAAAATCTTTATTTCAATTCTTCACAAAGAATGAGATATGGGGAACAAAAATTTGTGGAAATTCTAATATACACGCATACACACATATATACATGTGGAATAGATTTAAATATAGAAAACGAATTCAGAGAACCTCAAAATTGTTAGAATAGACCAATATTTCCATAATCGGGTTTTGATTATGAAATAATACCTCCTCAAACTCATATAACGTTATAGTCACTTGCTGATGTGTCATAACCACCTGCTTTCTGTATACATACTCATACTGATACTCTCCTTGGATGATCGTCAAATATTTGTATAAAGTTCGCTAAGCTTCCAATATGACGTCATATTCATTATTGTTTTACTCCTTTTAATTACGTCATATTAACCCGCTTTCTGTACTTACTCATACTCATGCTCCTTTTATTATTGGAAAATGTTTGAAAATATCCGTTATACTTCCTATATGGCATCATATCCATCTTCTTTTTAATTCTTGTGTTTGTATGTATGTTAATAATGTTTGTATATTTGTTAGTAATGTTTGTATGAATGTTAATAATGTTTTTGTGAGCTTTAAATTTTTGGCAACGAACTATAACAAAAAAGTGTTAAATTTGATAGGAAATGGCTTCTAGATTGTTGTTTTTTTATCAATTAAATATTAACTATAATTTATTTTGATTCCGGATTACTTTAGTTGCTTTCGTACGTGTTTTAATACACCTGTACGTAAAATTTGACATTTCTTGCTTTTAAACTGTAGGTTTGAACAGAAAGGCAAGCAGACAGACAGGAAATTTTTCATTTTTATATTTTAGGTATATATTAAAGAAGAACTGCTATTGTTTACAGTGCAGGTGTCATATATGCGTATATGTAAACACAATTTTTATTAAATTTAATTAAGATGTACATAACATGAAAATTAAATAAATATTTTAGAGAAACAGAGCTTTTACTATTCTAAAACTGTTTAAAAAGTGTCTTGAATTAAAACTGACAAACAAGTTGTTTTGTAAAAAAAAATAAATAAATAAAAAATAAATGTACTTTTGGAACAGATGCAAATATTTTTCAACATCTAAACATAAAATGTCTTTTGCTTCAAGAAGCAAATTGAAAACAAATTTATTTTCTTAAAAATGTTTCTCGAATTGCTGCGGATGTGAGAAATGTGCCCTAATTTAATTTTAAATTTATCTTTTTTTCTTATTTGTAAAACGTAAGTCAGGGACAAATATGATTTTTTTTGTTTTGAAATAAATTGTTATATTTTACTATTTCAGATCTACGTTGAGATTAAAATTCTCAGTGTAGTCAGAAAATACAAATAAATTTCGTCTGTTTTACATTTATGATTAATGAATAAAATGCACATTTTATATTATATTTGAATTTTAAACTATTTTTTAACTTGTGGGATAGTTTACAATGTTTCTGAAATAAAAAATTTCTAATAATATAATTTAGGTTACAAATGTAATGAATGGCATATATATTATAAGCTTTTTGTCATGTTTTTCACGAAGTCTCACAATTTTTATCAGTCAAATTATTCTATTTCTATGAATATTATATCAATTCCCATATAATAATAGTTCCCTTTTCCTTTAATTTGATTTCTTAAAATATGTCCTTTTCATTTATTTTTAATGCTCAATATTTCTCCTAAAAATATTTCCTTTAAACTTATATTCACTATTTAAAGCAATTGTGTTTCATATAGGACCCTACTTTTTCAAAGCAATTTAATTTCATATAACCCCCTTCAATAAAAAAATGGATAATTAAAAATTATTCCCATGTGCTTAACGTATTGTATTTATCCAGTTAATTTACTCTCAGTTGATAAGTAATCGCAGGCATTAAATCTTTTCATTGAGTGAAAATGAACAAGTTCAACGGTCAGAAAATCATCTGTTGATTTTTTTTCTTTTCTCATAATCATTAACAAAAGGCAGCTTCGTCAATTTATTCCTAACGTCTGTACTGCACAGACTATAAATATCACAGTAATTTATAACCAACTCTTGTGCAGCAGTAATAATTCATACCCTTTTAACCATCAAAAGCCACTGATCATGTCGGGAACAGTTCCATATCCTGTGCCGGCATTGGCAAAAAAATCGAAAAAAGCGTCAAAATGCAGTTTTTGCATCTTGCCAATTTTTCAAGATGGCGGTAAAATATTTAAATATTTATAAACATACGTTTATTAAACAGTATTTTTGCACCAACTTAAAAGAATAAGTACAATGCTAAAACAAATTGTTATCGTCATTTTAAACACTTTTCAACCTAGTTGAAAAGTGTTTATGACTTCGGTTTGTCTGGCCGTATGGCCGTCTGCCGTCTGTCCTTGCTCTAACTCCTATAAATATGCTCGCATTACCCTGCAATTTTTATATGCTATTGTCGTTATCTATAGCATGTTTTCTATTTCAACTGAAATGTGTAGTACTTATAGTTTTTTTACAGGGACACTCAAAAGAATTCCATTACATTACAGTCTATGGGGAAAAATCATTTGCGGTTTATTTTAATGATGTTACACAATTTCAAGTACATTGTAATTGATATATATCACTAAGGTGCATTACAAGAAGTTTAATATGGAATAGGGTGTGCATAGCACTTATAGTTACTTTACAGGGACATCAAAAGAATTCCGTTACATTACGTCTATGGAGAAAAATCGTTTGCGATTTAATTAAATAATGTTTCATTATTTTAAGCGCATTGAAATTTATATATATCACTAAGGTGCATTACAAGATGCTTACTACACAATATTGTGTGTATTGCAGTCATCGTTCATATACAGGGACACACAAAAGAATTCTCTACTGTTTGTTAACAATAATTCCTGGGAGTGCGTTTTAAGTTGCTGAACGCGATTTTAAATTTAACTCACTTTTTGTCTATTACTTGGTGTGTACAAATTCTTTATTTATATACAGGGCAGCACAAAAGTTCGCGAACACATTTTCGTTTATTGAAAGAAACTCCAGAAGGAGAATTTTAAACTGTGCTACGCGTTTTCTAACTAAACTAAAATTTAGCATCCTATGTAGTATATAGACAAATCTATAGATAATATACAGGGCTGAATAAAAGTATTCGGATATTTTTCCGAATATTGTATATGTTGGAAATTTCCGAAATTACGTTTTTAAATATGTTATGCGTTTTCTAAATTGTTTACTTAGATGTTATCTTTCAGCTTATTAAACGGTAATGATTTGTAAAATTATTTTGGAAGCGTTGGAAAGTGTTACATAATCTATGCTTGATGCATGATTTTTCGTACTTGTTGATATTTTAACAAGTAATGAAAATACATAAACAAACATATTTAATAAACCTAAGAAGCCTTTTTAGCACTTTCCAACCTAGTTGAAAAGTGCTTATGACTTCGGTTTGTCTGGCCGTATGGCCGGATGGCCGTCTGGCCGTATGGCCGTCTGGCCGTCTGGCCGTCTGTCCGTGCTCTAACTGCCGTAAATATGCTCGGATTGCTCTGCAATTTTTATATGTTATTGTCGTTATCTATGGCACGTTCCCTATTTCAACTGAAGTGTGTAGCACTTATAGTTTTCTTACAGGGACACTCAAAAGAATTCCGTTACATTGCGGTCTATGGGGAAAAATCATTTGCGGTTTATTTTTAAAATGTTTCACTATTGTAAACGCATTGAAATTTATATAGATCACTAAGATGCATTAGAAGAAGCTTAATATGGAATAGTAGGTGTATAGCACTTAGAGTTACTTTACAGGGACAGTCAAAATAATTCCGTTACATTACGTCTATGGAGAAAAATCGTCTGCGGCTTATTTAAATAATGTTCCACTATTTTAAACGCATTGAAGTTTATATATATTACTAAGGTGCATTACAAGAGGCTTACTACAGAATAATGTGTGTATAGCAGTCATCGTTCATTTACAGGGACACACAAAATAATTCTCTACTGTCTGTTAACAATAATTCCTGGAAGTGCGTTTTAAGTTACTAAACGCGATTTTAATCTTAACTAGCTTTTTGTCTATTACGTGGTGTGTATAAATTCTGTAGATCCTATACAGGGCAGCACAAAAGTTCGCGAACACATTTCCGTTTATTGACAGAAACTCCAGAAGGAGAATTTAAACGGTGCTACGCGTTTCCTAACTAAACTAAAATTTAGCATCCTATGTATATATACAAATCTATAGATCATATACAGGGCTACATAAAAGTATTCGGATATTTTCCGAATATTGTATATATTGAAAATTCCTGAAATTACGTTTTTAAATATGTTATGCGTTTTCCAAATTCTTTACTTAGATGTCATCTTTCAGCTTATTAAACGGTAATGATTTGTAAAATTATTTTAGAAGCGTTGGAAAGTGCTACATAATCTATGCTTGACGCATGATTTTTCGTTCTTGTTTTGTGATAAATAATGGTTATTGTCAGGGAGGGGGATATTGGAAACAATTGGTAAACGAATGAAAAATCTAACAGAACATAACTTGTGGAAATCTCAGGGAAGATATCTACCCTATATATATAAAATCCTAATGAAACGAATTTGTGAAACGATTTTATGAAACGATTTTATGAAACGATTTTATGAAACGACTGATTAAACGACTGATTATGTTTCAGGGCTATTTTTAATAAAATATTAAACGCTTGATGGTGAAATTAATACCAATTGTCCATAAAAATCCGCGGATGTCAAAACTGGTAATAGAATTTTGAAATTGGAATTAGTTTTCGAGATATTAATTTTTTTTCTAATTTTAATGACATTTCTGTAATGATGGCAACTAATTACTCAGTTTTCTGTGATAAAAAAGGGAAAAAAATTGAAAAGGATCCCGATAGGGATTATTGATTTCTTTTTATTCATCATTTTCAAATTGAAATTGAATTTATCTTTTATTTCAATCGATAATGAAGACAAGATTGAGATTAAATTATGTTTTTAAGGAAAATTTGAAAAAAAAATGACATTTCTATCGTCAGGATTCAATTGTCTGTCAGCATTTAATTTAATTTATAAACTAGAAATATTTTGAGTAAATTCGTCCAAATGACGTCATTTATGTAAACGCAAAAGAAAGGGGGGAAAAGGAATTAATAGTAATTATTATTTTTTTATATCATTTTGTTATTTTATTGTAAAATTTAATTAAACGAATTTATAAATCACTAATTCGGATATTTGAAACGAATATATAAAATAATAATTGCTCAACTGATCGAAAGGAGAATAAAATATCCTGCTTGGTTTTTTCCGCCAAACTTTTTAAAAAAGCTTCAAGATCCCTATGATAGAAAAGCACCAAAAGTTCATTGGGTTTGTTTTCATAACTTTTGGCAACAAATCTATGTATATTAACGAATCTATCCCTTTTTGAAGCTCGAATTACGCCAAACCTAAAAGCAAAGGATCCTATACTGGAAAAGTACCCGATTTTCTTATGGACAATATTCAAGTGACATAGCATTATGTAAAATTATCGCGGATAGCAAATTTGTTTAAATATCTCATCAATTGATGCCGAATAAATGCAGGCATGCGTGCACAAAATATTTAATTAATTTTGTAAGATAAATAATTATTAGAAAATTCGTATATACATATTAATTAAAATAAATAATTTACATATTTAAAATAACATGAAAATATGCATGATGGTGTACTAAAATAGAGAGAAAATTAAAACCTGTTACTGAAAATGTCTATAACATAGTACTTTTCAATACAGTGGTTCTTAATGTTATTCACAAGCAGATGGAATTTTTCTCATCCTTAAACGCAAAGGAAGAATCGAATACAGATCGTTGTTATAAAAGTCCGAGAGGTAGCCACAATTTAACCCTAACCATTTTATACAAGCTGGTTTTCAAGTTGTAATTGATTTTACTTATCAATCCCGGAAACAGTCGTCAGTTGTCGCAACAGCCGTGTATGAAGCCATGATAATCAAAAAATGCCAAATTAAAACGTTAAAAGCATGGCAACCCAATTACAGATTTATCAATATTTTTAAAACAAAGCACGCTGTCATGTTTTTAGAGGCTTCGAAGTCTTAGCGGGGGTTGGCGAGCGTAGCTCGCAGGGGGTAGGCCCCCTAGTATGTAATATAAAAAAACACTTAAAATCATAAAATGAAAAGTTGTCCATATAAAAGGGCAAAAAATTATACACTTTATATAAATCTTTTTTGTTTTTTAATATTTTCGAAGGCAGAGATAAAAACAAAAACATAAAAATCTCGTTCACAACTGTCATTACAATTTAAATATATATATACAAAACTAGGGGGGCTCCGCCCCCCTGCTCGCTATGCTCTCCAACCCCCGGTGTAATCGCTTTTCGATTCCTTTCGATATCGCGCAACAATCCCTATATTCTAATACAATATAATAATAAAAAAATAAATATTATATACAAATAAAGAAATTGGATAAATAAAAAAGAAAGAAATAGTCAAGCAAACCGAACAGGCTTTCATCAGCTCAAGCCAGTTCACAAGCTAAAACGAAACCTTTCTATATAATTTAATCTCTAAATGAATTAAATCTCTAAATGGAATGAATTTAATCTCTAAATGAATCATTAAAATGAACGACTCTAATAAAAGAATCTTTAAATTGAAGGAAAAGCTTTTCAAAATTTTAGTGACAGCGCTTTTAGTTTATTTACATCATGAATGCGCTACCGGGAAGATCTACACAGATTTTCATTGGTCCATTTCCTGATCGTTTGGCACATTTCCAAATCGTTACTTTTTTTAATATAGAGGGATAGAAAAAAATCTATAAAAAATGCATAACAAATATATTTACCTAATATTAGATCTACAGAAAAGATGTAGTTTAAAAAAGTAACTCCAAAGGCTGAAGATCACAACTACCACATCGAAATGTTTATCGCCACACAAAAACTCGCCAAATCTAGCGGCACAGGATATGGAACTCTTCCCATCATTTCGTTTCCAAAACATATTACGTGTAAATTTATCTGAACTAAAATATATCTCTTTATATGATTCAGCGACTTATCCGTCAAAATCACGAGCCTCTCTTAATTATGTATAATAGATCACATAAATAAAGAAATTCTTCTAACATACAGCCACATTTTTGGCGACAATTAAGTTGTCAGTCATAAGCACGCCGAGATGGTTTAGATGCGCAATGCATTTTATTTCAAAATTGTGATGCTCTTCTCAAAAGAACCCGCCGATTTGGCAACCATTTGGTGATTCACTGTACTCATTGGAATGAAAAGTCTTCAGAACTGAAACATTCACTACTCTCTCTGAGCCTTTATTACTTAGTATATGTTTGTGTGCTCCATTCCCACCTCGAATCTTAATGCCAGTCTTCCCAATTACCGGAATAAGTCCGGTGTAAATTTTAAAGTACATCTTCGTTCTAATATTCATTATCTGTGGATTGTTTACTTGGAATAAATACTTTTTTGTTGATTTCTTCTGTGTTCGTTCCTGGAATTGTATATAGAGCGCATTACGAAATCTATTAGATTCCACTATACTTAAAAAACAGATTTAAATGATTAAGTGATAAAAGTAGAATAGAAAAGGGCTGATAAAAACCTTTTAATATAATGATCGATATGTTTCGAACGCACAAACGATGTCATTATCAAGATCTACATGGTAAACAAACTATTCTCGCAACAATTTTTGAAAATAAACTTGAAAATCATTAGTCACAAGATCATATGTGTAATAAAAGCTGATGCTTAAAAATAGTGAACTGTAAACGGGATAATTAATATTTTCTTATTGCTTTTCTTAAAATTGAACGAGACCTCGTGCCAGTTTTTAGGTTTAGCAAAAGAGTTTGATTCACTGCATATGTTCTCGTTACGCATATAGATTTTTATTGATTCATGGATAATAGATGGGAAAAAAAGTTTAGGTGGATAAATTATTTTACTATTCTTAAAATCAATTTTTAAAGTCTCGGTTTTGTGTAACCTTTCCAAAGCTGTAGTGTTTCTATCATATTTGATATCTGCCATATGCTCTTTTATTCTTGTTTTAAACTTTCTAGTTGTTATTCCTATATAATATTGCAATGTTCCATCTTCTCCGGTGAATGGGATTTCATAAACATCTGATAGTTGATATGGCTCTATTGTGTCTATTTTCTTACAAACTATACTTTTTAATTTTATGGGGGGTTTTACGATAAGGCATATATTAAATTTGCTAAGTTTTTATTTCAGTCTTTCAAAGAAACCACGTAAATATTGTATAGTAGCTAACTTTGAAATTTGTTTATTGGAGTTTTACTTTTCCTTCTCCATGCTCGTAATTACTTTATTAATAGTGCTTTCGTTATATCCATTGTCTCTTGCTATTTCATGTATTTTATTTATTCCATTGGTTAACTAACTGTAAAGGCTCCCATAATAAAATTCCTAAATGCAGAAACTTTGTAGGAAAAAGCTGCTTGAGCATTATGTGGGATATTGGATGGATTGGCTATTGGTTTTCTATACACAGTACGTTCTATGCCATGGTGGGTTTTGATTAACAGCACGTCCAAGTAAGGGAGTGTGGCATTTTGTTTCACTTCTAAAGTGAATGTAATCTTAGAATTCAGGTTATTGATTTGAGCAAGGACGTTATTAAGTAAGGTATCCGTATGTTGCCATATGATGAAAACATCGTCTAAGTATCTAAGTCATGTATGGGGAGTATAGTCTAATTTCTGAAAGGTATCAGTTTCTAAAAGTCGTAATATAAATTCTGATAAAAGTCCAGATATAGAGGATGATCCCTTATATTGTTTATAAATTTTATTGTCAAATGTAAAATGGTTATTATTAACTATAAAATTAAGAGCACTTCTTAATGTGGTTTTCCTATTTTTATTTATGTTCCTTATGCAATCAATGTAGTTACTTATTATTATGGTGAACGAGGTCTTGTTCAATTTTTAAAAAGCAATAAGAAAATATTATTTTTTACGAATACAGTTGACTATTTTTAACATCTGCTTTTAGTACACATATGATCTCGTAACTTATGTTTTGCAGGTTTACTTTCAAGAATTTTTGCGAGAATAGTTTGTTTATCATGTAGATCTTCATAATGGTGCCTTTTGTGCGTTTGAAACATGTCGATCATTATATTAAAAGGTTTTTATAAGACTTTTTGTGTTCTATTTTTATCACTTAAGCATTTGAATCTGTTTTTTTAATGATAATTAGTTATATTATTGTATGATTATGTAACATTCCACTATAATTGTTTTATTCAATTCTTCTCTCAACTAATTGACTGCATCACATTGAAGTGTTTGTTTTCACCAGGATATGATCATGTAGTTTCTTTTTGTTATTTTAATAAGTAAACTAAATAAAAATCAATTTCAGTAAAGTCCGTACTTTTTTTAAGGCATATTTGATTCAATAGTTGGAATATTTCGTTTTCTTAAAGGTTCTTTTCCGAAAAATATTTGAATACAAACAAACTGCAATAAAAGACATTAAAAAAAGAAAAAATTGAAAGCAAGAAATGAAGTATAGTCAATTTTTTTTCTTTTGAACTACCATATTCTAGTTTCAAAAAGAAAGAAAAATATAACAATTGCTGTTATTCATTCTGCAAGTTGTATGTCTTGAAAAATAATATTATTAAAGTAATTTGAAAACCTCATAAAATAAAGAAGAAGTGTATTTTGCAAACACGTAGCTTTTGAAATTTCAAATTTATTGAAAGGTATTTTGAGTTAAAACTGACAAACCAGTCACTTTATAAAAACTATACAATAACAAAAGATGAAAATATATTTCCTCAGCTAACAAGCAAAATGACTTTTGCTTGAGAAAGCAACTTGAAAACTAATTTATATTCTTTAAAATGTTTGTCAAATTTCGAAAGTGAAAAAGCTGCTCTAATTTAATTTTTTTCTTTATGGTTGTTTGTAAAACATAAGCCATGGTCAAAAATTATTATTATTATAATATATATATCAAGCAGGGCGGTCGCTCTGCCAAGCCAAGCTTTAAAAAAAAAACGCCACACAAACAACGCCAAGAACTGAACTAGACCGCTACTGCTTATTTACAGGAATCAACTTCGCAATGTTAAATCGACAAAACATGCCAGATTAAAATATCAGATATCAAATAAACCAAGCGTCGCAGAAAAAAAAAACGAAAACTAGAAGAATCTAATGAAGAATTTCTTCAATTTAAGACCAAACTCATCTTCATAAGTGATTTATAAACAGAGATATAAATTTTTTTTAAAAACGTCGAGATACTTAAAATGATCACTTTTTTCTTCGTCAAACTTTTTTTTTCAAACAACCTACAGACCTTAATATTCGGCAGAATAAAAAAAGGATTGCATTTTTGGACAGGTAATTACGTAATCTATGTGCTTTTATAAAATTCAGTGTAAAAAAATATTATTTTCTATCCTTAATTAGCAAAAAACTGTTAATTAACTTGGCGATTAAAAAATTATGCCAAAACAGAGATAAAACATGCCAACGACCATGTACCATCTCTATAATAAAACCGTAAGTCATGTAATGTTGTTAAACTTAGAAAATTACTGTTATCATCTTGCAAAGAGCTATTATGTATAATGTGTAAATATTGAAATTTGTAAAACATGTAACTTATATAATTATTGTGTATACATTTTTTTTTTTTTTTTTTTTAAATCTACTTACCTGTAAAAAACTGTAGCTTTAAATATTGTGTATATAATCTATAATATTCAAACATTGTATAAAATCAGGCACGCCCTGAATAAATAGGGCTGCCATTTGTGAATTAGAGTTTGTATAATTTACTATAATTTACTTTTCAATTTGTAAATGTTTTCCCATGGCACGCCCTGATAAATAGGGCTGCCACTTATGATTGATGGTGTCAGAAATTTTAGTTAATCCGGAGACGGTAGTGTCGTTTGGACGGTGGAGACCTTCCTGCCTTGAGCTTGGGGCTTGTCCCGATCATATGCCAAAAGCGGATCCTCAAGGCGGGTGACAGCCAGACAGCCAGTCATCAACAGTTCCGGGATGCCCGTATCGCTTTTTCATATGCCAGGCGGCCATTTTTATTCAAAATTATTTTTTCGAATAAAACTGCATAAAAGTTACATTTTTAGAAAGATCGTTCAAAATAAATTAATATTTGAGAGATGACTTACGTTCAATTAGGTATATATTCTGCAAAAACTTCAGTTCAAATTAGCTTCGCAGTTCAAATTCTCTATCCATGAAAGTAAACAAACAAAAAAAAAAAGATTCATTCTTCGTGAAGTTTTAAAATATTAAACCATTAAACCATGGAGATTATCGTTCGTAAAATAAGTTTTCCATGAATGATTTTTTGGAGCGCTGCCTGGTGTCAAAAAAGTAATTTGCACCAGGACCTTACAGGTCCTGGTGCAAATTACTTTTTTGACGCGTGTTTTGATGAAGTGCTTTACAACTCAACTTCCTTCGGAATCTTTTCTTGACAAAGTTGAATATAAACAAATACAAGTCATGTAATAATATTTAATGAATCAAATTTCGAAACGAATTGTCAGTTAATTTGATATTTATGTATTATACGTGGCAGGAAGAGAGATCACCTAAAATGATTGTTAATTGCCAATCATATTTACCATTGTTAATGACCAATCGCGTTCCAAATAGTAATTTAATATACATTTATAAAATACATAACATCATTAAGTACTTTTATGTTATTTGGGTGCAAATCTCGCCAATATCATTTTTAAAATCGCCAATACCAGCTTTAATTCTTCACGTGTTCAAATTAGAAACGATACTTTGATTCTGAAATCAAATGTTTTGATTTATGATATTATTTTTTGGTACTTTTCCTTTATACGGACACCATTGTCGCCAAGCATACATTTACATACATTTACATACATTATGCATTAGCATACATTTTGGCATGGTGTCCGTATAACGGAAAAGTACCTATTTTTTATTTATCTATTTTCTATTTTGAATGAAAAATATGAACGGCATGCATTTTAAATTGGAAAAGCTGTCACAGACGCTCCGGTGTTGGCGCGATTTTTGTTTTGCGCCATCTTGGCGAGAAAATCCCATTTTCAGACACCTGTTAGAGATTGCTAAAACAGCATGTTACTTTTATTTTATTATGAAATAAGTCATTTTATATTTAAAAAAAACACACAATTTTATTTAAAAACACACACAATCATTAATTTGTTATAAAACACACAATATTCAATTTATTATAAAGCATGCGGAATCTGCTCTACCAGGTTGCCATACGAAGCAAAATCTAGCCTAAAACGCCAGGTTGGCCAGACATAAAATCGCCATTTTGGCACCAAAATGATACCCCGATGCGTCTGCGACAACTGTACCCAAAAGGACCCATCATTAAAAATGGTTAATAATATAGAATTAAAGTAAAATAATGCAGAAAATTATTTTTGTATACACTTACTAAACACATAAAATCATATTGATGGTTTTTAGATTAGACATTTACGATGGAAATTTTATTTGGGGTATGTTATATCCAACGGAATGAATATGAGATATATATATTCTAATCACATATTATATACCCATGAATATACTATACATATCTACACTGCTCAAAACAATTAAAGGATATTGCAGTTTTAGGTGGATTTTGTATCTGGGAAACTTTTTAGCTGATTGATACATGGTCGACAGACATAGTAGGTTATATGAGAATAAATTACACATGTTTGGCAGAAAAAAATGCATTTTATTGCGCATTTGTGTACAAAAGGAAAAAAACACAATTTGTGCATATGAGAAAAAAAGAATAAGAAAAGGTGTTTTCTTTAAAGAAAATCATTTTCAGTAGGGGGTATGGTTTCCACGGGCGGCCAGCAACGTTGAACACCTTTGAGGCATGGACTCAATGAGACTATTAATGACGAGTTGGGGTATTCTTCCCCACTCTTCCAGAAGAGCTCTTTCCAGTTCTTGGAGAGTTTGTGGGGGTTGTTGGCGACCAGAAACTCGTCTTCCTAGATCGTCCCAAACGTGCTCGATTGGATTCATGTCTGGAGAACACGCTGGCCATTCCATTCGAACGATTCCTTCCTCGAAAAGGAAATCCTCCACCAGGTTTGCACGATGTGGCCTGCAGTTATCGTCCATTAAAATGAAGTTATCTCCGATTGCTGCAGCGTAAGGGACTACAATAGGTCTGAGGATCTCATCCCTATATCGGCGACCAGTCAGAGCTCCATCTCGAATGATGTAGAGGTCAGTGCGCCCGTCAGTGGAGATGCCACCATACACCAACACTCCTCCACCGCCAAATCTGACACTTTCGTGCACGAACGCAGGATTATTCCTACTGCCACGGTCCCTCCAGATGAAAATACGCCTATTATCCGGATGCACAGAAAAACGGGACTCGTCAGAAAACAGAATATTGCTCCATTCATTTCTCCTCCAGTTGACATGCTCGGTTGCCCACTCCCTGCGGTCGCGACGATGCCTTGATGTTAATCTAACACATACCATCGGTCGGCGAGCATACAGACCTACAGCATGGAGCCGGTTTCGGACAGTCTGAGTTGAAATCGTGGTGCCTGTAGCCGAGCGAAGGTGTTGTTGGAGAAGAGTAGCGTTCATGTTTCGGTGTCTCCGAGCTGTTAACGCTAAATAACGATCTTCATTGGGCATTGTTGCCCGTCTACGACCTTGCCATGGTCTTCGGCCTGCACATCCACTCTCCAAAAAACGGTTCCAGATCCTGGAAATGACACTTTGTGACACTCCAATGGCTTGCGCTACTTCGGCTTGAGTTTGGCCCCCTTCTAACCTACCAACAATTCTCCAAGCTTCTGAATCTGTCAAATGACTTCGCTGAGACATCGTACTCATCGAAACAAAGCAATCTCTGAATGCCGATCATCCTTGTCTTCATTCTCTTTCATCCAGTTGAAAGTCAAATTTCATTCGCTGCCGCTGAAGCGACGTTTTTGACGTCGAACTCAAAATTTGCATACTCCACAGTTTGAAAACCAGAAAAATTTGCATTTGTGATTCTCTTCTTCTATTTTCGGCAAAAAAAATTTCGTTTATATCTTTATTTTATATAAAACTTCAAATATCCTTTAATTGTTTTGAGCAGTGTATATCTACTATATCAACAGAACCGTCTTCAATAGTCTTTTATATTTCTACTACGTAATATTAACTATAGAGTTACAATATAGAGAGAAAAAACGGGTTGCTGTAATTATAATTATAGGTGCCAATGTTGGCGCGGCGTATTTTACCTGTTACGAATCTTAATAGTCAGTAGACATTAAGCAGACATGCCGAAATAAGAGAATTACGCTATTATAAAAACTCCCGAACTATATCAAGAAAGGGGAGCAGAGAAAAACAAAGTCGTACTAGGCATCTAAAAGGAAGTTCGCGAATTTTAATCAGATTGTACGTCATGGGAAAAAAGTCCTGACAGAAAATATGGTTTAAAGGGAATGCGATTATCAAAACTGGCCTTCAAAAGTTCAATTTTCCACCAAACTATACTCGAAAATTACGTGTAATAATATGTAGCCCGATTATGGCACATTACTCAAGACGTTTTAGATGAGAATAATGATAGATTTTATAATCTTTCGCAATCGAGTCTACAGCCAAAGTTAACGAAAAACAAAAACAAATATTAGCAACAATATGGTTCAGTGTAAATGTGGATATCATTAAAGACTTTCACAAAATAGACTTCATTGCATCAAATCGTATTAACTAAAATACGCCAATTGGCAATGGACCCAATTACGAAAAATTACTTAATATGTTTAAGAATCTCCGCCTTAGCGAACATATTGCAACTGATAAGCAAACGGACATGAAGGACAAATGCTTAAGTGGGTTAAGCGGTTTTTATCATGGAAGATGAAATACATAACAACAAAAAATATGCAAAATGCTACCAATTGATCACAAAAAGTCTTGATTTGTCTATTAGAATCTTTCGGTTTGGCGAAGGATTAAGGAAAAAAATTAAATTATGAATAAAAGTAACGTGTTACAATGCTTAACATACATTTAAGGGAGACCAAACTGGTCGCCAGTGGCGGATAGTCTGTATTATAATAGCACAAATCAGTTACAAGTTATAACAACATCAAATTTCATCTGCAAGTCAGCCATTTTCTTCTGAAGATATTTAAAAAAAATAAAACTTCATAATTATAAGAACACACATTTTATCAAACAATTAAATATGACTGCAAACTGTGGCAGATGACTGTTTCCAACAAGAATAAGTATGAGAAATTCCCGTCAAGCGTATCGATCTGGGTGGCTCAGTCGCAGAGCCGCGCCACGGTATGCGTAAGGTCCCAGGTTCGAGTCCTGGCCCAAGTCAATTTTTCACTCGTGTTTGTTTAGTGCATTTAATTGTCTGATAAAATGCGTGTTCTTAAAATATTGTAAAATAAAGTAATCAGACGTAGTGTTTATGCTTTAAAAAATATTTTAAATATATACTATAGGTTTTTGAAAGATCTTTAAAAATAAATTAGTTTTTGAGGGAAGATGTACCTTCTAAAATGTATACATTAAGAGTTATCGGCATTTAAAATTTCTTTCCAAACGTAAACAAAATTTTTGAAATGAATTAAATGTGATTCATTTATTTCTAAAAGAAAAACAAAAAAAAACACGGTAAAGGATAGGCATTTCGTTCGCAGGAATACCTTTCACGTCATTTTTCTATAAATTAATGAAATCCAGTTGTTAAATTATTTTTGTTTTAGAATGAAGTTTCCATTTAAATTTATTGTAACAGTACGATGTTTAATTGAATAAAATAATGTAAATCTAAGAAATTGCTAAGAAATTCCAAACATGCACAGGGCAGTGCAAAAAATAAATAAATAAATAAATAAATAAACAAAAAATAAATAAATAGATAAATAAATAAATAAATAAATAAAAATCAGCTTTCATAAATTCTAAAAATTGTTCATATATCTCAATTACAATCTAAAGGAGGGTTTATTTCTATATTATTCTACATATAATAGTAATTTCAGCAAATATATTAAATTCCAATGCGATCTGTTTTAAACTTTAACATGATAAAAAAAATTATAAAAAAAGAATGGCGCGTCACAGTTCGGGGAGAGGATGGGGAATAGCGTGAACAAAATTAGGAAGTATAATAAGGCTATCTTTTTGAAACTTTACGATATTTTATAACACATAACATAAATTTTAAAAATAAAGCTGCGTCAAAAATTATAGGGAGGGGCGGAGCGCGTTTTGCCTACACAAGGGGGGGCACTTTTCTAAATTTTAACGATATCCGTCATGTCACATATCGTTACAAAGGGCTGTGACCACTTATTCATGTTATGCACCACAGGTGAAACCCCCACATTTTGCGCCCCCCCCCCCGATACTACTCATGTGATATATTGTTCGAAAGGCCTGTGGCCGCTTATTCATATTATGTATCTTCGGGGTCCCGCTTTCACCCCCCCCAAAAGGGGGCACTTTTCTAAATTTTGCCGACACCTCTCATGTGATATATCGTTGGAAAGGTCTGTGAACGCTTAATCAAATTATGCAGGTGTGGGGGGGGGGTATTTTCTGAATTTTGCACATATCCCTCATGTGATACATCGTTGGAAAAGTCTGTGACCGCCTAATCTTATTATGCATCTCCGGTGTTCATCCCCCCACTTTGCCCTCCAAACGCGATTAGCTTTCACCACCAGTGGGCGCTTTTCTATCTCTGTTTCTATGGGTCGGATCACGACGGGGTATGGCTCATTCGACTCGACATCTATAGAGCTTTCCGAATTTACTTCGTTTTTTCACCACCAGGGGGCACTTTCTTATCTCTGGTTCTATGGGCTAGATCACGACGGGGTATAGCTCATTCGACTCGACATCTATAGCTTTAACGATTTCAGTGCCCGAGGTTCGTATAGAACAGATTGCGCTACTGAGGCCCCGGTGTAAATTAGGGGCCCGCTAGTGCTAATAATAAAAGAGCGTGATATCACGTTTGATTTCAAATGCAGCGCTGACACGCTATGTACATATTCCATTTTTAGTCATTTAATGGATTAGTCAGTGATATTTTTTAACGGAGGATAACAAGTATTATAACAAGCCACATTTAGTATGTTGTTTTTAAGAGTGTAATTAATTTAATTGAAAAATCTACTGGTATTTCTACTTAACCCTTTAAACAATGACTGAAAGTAAAATGTATTTTTAAATTATTTCTCATGTTTAGATTATTTAAATTATGTTCAATATATTTAAAAAAAAAAGAAATGATATCTACAAAAACAACTTTTCAAAAGTAAAAAAAGGCCAAGCGTAAAAAAAAAAAAAAAAAGTTGTGGCTAAAAAATGGTGTGATATCAAATTTCCAAGCTATTATATTGCTTATTTAACTTTTTTCCATTAAATAAGTTATCATATATATAAGTCGAGTGCCTACGTATATGTTAATAGAAATCGTTTTCTCCTGTACTAAATACATCCTAATGAGTTTCTGAAAATTCAATTTTTTTCAAATTATGCATGATGGGCTTGGCGGCCATCTTTGCATATTATTCACAAATTTCTAACCACCCAAATCCGTAGTTAAAATCCGAAGTTCAAAATTGTTATTTAAGCAAATATTTAAGAGTTTCATTTATAGACTTGTATGCTCTGAAAATTGTGTCTTAAGATAATGATGACTTATCTTAAAGATTCATCTTATGATTTATTTTTTAGAGTAATTATTAATTTCAAACTAGTAGAAATCAATTTATCAAAATATCAGTCTTATCTAATTTATCTGTCCGTAGTTAGAATCTGAAGTTCGAAATTTTTATAAACATATTACATTGCAAACATATTACGCTTTTACTTTAGAAATTTGGATGCTTAGAAATATGGAAAGATGGCCGCCAAGCCCATCATGCATAATTTGAAAAAAATTGAATTTTCAGAAACTCATTAGGATGTATTTAGTACAGGAGAAAACGATTTCTATTAACATATACGTAGGCACTCGACTTATATATATGATAACTTATTTAATGGAAAAAAGTTAAATAAGCAATATAATAGCTTGGAAATTTGATATCACACCATTTTTTAGCCACAACTTTTTTTTTTTTTCTTTTTTTTTTTTTTACTTTTGAAAAGTTGTTTTTGTAGATATATATATATACAGGGTGATTATAAAAAAACTATCCCGACATTTGGGCCCCTAACTATCATACCATTCACAGAAACTGAATGAAATTATTCCATATTATTCTTGAGCGCATACCTCAAAATACCTTTTGCCAAAATTTCATTCAGTTTCTGTGAATGGTATGATAGTTAGGGGCCCAAATGTCGGGATAGTTTTTCTTTTCTGAGATTAAAATTCTTAGCGCGTGGTCAGGATCTCGTTTTGCAGTAATCATTAATGAATGAACTGCATGATTTTATGATACGCGAAAATTATAATATTTTTTTTAACTTACTTAACATCTGACGAATTTTACATTCTGAGATAACATTATCCAAATAAAATAACAAATCTTATAAAAATAATAAAATGTGTCTATGAACGTTCAGAATCAAAGTGAATAAAATCCATAAAACATTTTTCATTGATATTTGGAGTTAAAGTTCTCCAATATATATATACATATATATATATATATATATGTATATATATATATATATATATATATATATATATATATATATATATATATATATATATATATTTCTTGGCTCAACAACGCGAAACTGTCTGATCCATTTCCTGACTCATTTTTTTTTTTAAATAAAAAAAGCATGATACTTGTATACATCTATATATTTAAAACGCTAAGCGTTTTGTTTCGACAATCCGTGAGAACAAACTACTGCATCAAATTACATCATTCTTTTTTTAAATGAAAGATATTTGGTCAGAGATTTGTTATCGTACATTCGTTTGTTCGAAAATTTAATTAATTAGCCGTAATCTTAAATTAAAATTTTACTTCTGCTTATGACGTCATAAAGTCGGCAATCGGATTAACGCCCACTGTTGCGACGTACAGAGTTTATTTTCTGAACTCAATGATTGCGAGCATAAAAAATAAATATTAAATATTAAAAGCACGTGACTTTTAGGCCGAATTTTTTAATTTGTAAGTTAAAATATAGTTAAAATGTTTAAGTATTTCGGTAAAAATATTTATCCGTGTGTTTTATAAGCAAATAAAAATTCATATTTACTGTGACGTCACGGAAATATTGTCCAGTGGGTTCATTTTATCATTAAGCATTATAACTTTGTTGATGCCTTTTTTTTTCATTACAATTAAATGCAAAATATATTTTTATTTGTATGCATGGTGCTTAAGCATAAATGTACGTGTGAAAAGTTTGTACCGGTGAAAATGACGTTATGCTTAGCTTGAAATGCATTTTAACATTGATAAAACTAAAAAGAAAAATTTATATGATTGTGTCAACATGGCGTAATATTAACTGATATTTCAATTTTTAATTTTAAAGATTAGAACTGGAGCCTTTATTGGTTGCTTCATCTTGATTGCATACCTTGATTACATGTTACCAATTACTTTTTTTTTAATTATAGGATTAAGTTATAGGAATTATAGGATTTAAATTATTAAGATTTCCTTTTTTAATAAAAAAATTCACAAAAGTAAAGAATTTCAGGAAAAAAAAACTTGAAATAATGATTGTATTTTTAGCTAGAATAAACAATGTAAGGCTAATATTTTATAGGAATTATTTTGGTAGGTTTGTTATAAGTTCATTTAACAGTTCCTTATTAGCGGCAAAGTCTTATTTCTTTCACTGTGAATTTTTCTTTCGATGTCAAAAAATGGTAGTCTACTTTTGGACGCCAACCAAAACACAGTGGCAATATTTAGAAATGTATAACGGTTGTGACAACAAACGGCACTATCGCTTTAGCTTTCATCGCGCTTACATCACTTCTAAATACTAAAAATTTATTTTTTTTACTACATTTTACAATTTCAATTCTTACATCCTCAATTAGAAAAAAAAAATAGCTTTCGATTGAAATTTATTTGAAATCTGCCGCTTAATTTAACAACTTTTTAAATAATTTTCAAGCATGAAATATTTTTCAATTCTATCTCAACAATGACCATCCGTTTATTTAATAATGTAAAATAGGCCCTTGGAAAGTTGCAACAATTGAAAATAGGTATCCCTAACCTTCATGAAAAGTGAAAAAAAAAAAAATAATAAAAACCTGATAAATCATAAGATCAGATTATCCATAAAATAGAGTATTTTGGCGCTAATATAAAATCTGTCAAAAGAAAAAAAAACTATTTTTAGTTTATCATTAACATAAAATTGATATGTTGAATTCGTTGATGTATATGTTGAATCAGAATATGCTAGGAACTGTTATTTATTATTTTTTTAAAGATCCATTGGATATTGGATATTTAACTGTATAAGTGACCGACTGTGATGGAAAAGTAATAATCATCCTGATTATGTAAAGGGATAGAAGAAACCATACAAATAAATTACAATTGAAAACATTAAAATTCTCCCTCATCTGCATATTAATTTATCATTTTTAACAAGAATTCTTCATTTTTACATAAAAATTGACTAGCTTAAAACAATGGATGCGTTTTAGAAGATATGGATTTGAAACGAACAATGATTAAAGAGGACATTTTAAAACTTTTAATTTAAACATTTTAAAACTTTTTTAACGTCGAATTTCAACGGTGCCTTTGGGCAGATGCAATACATATGTGCATAGGAGCTCATTCGATTGCATTATCACAGGGGGGGGGGTGCTTATACTATGTTCTTTTATTTACTGAATATGAGATGAAAGTAGGAAATTTGTATGATACTTTATGATAGGACTATTTGTATGATACTTTATAAGTCCATGACCTTTTTTTTTGGTCGTGGGGAATATGGTGGTAATCTCAAACTGATTTGCATTACACATTTGTTTACGGAGTGTTCATTTGGAGTTTGCATCGGGAATAGCATTTCACTGGGGGGGGGGATTTTTTAAAATAAAATATTTGAAAGACTGTTTCATACGAAGCCCTACTTATATAATAAAGAAGCTTATTTTACTGATATTGTTATGGTATTTTTTTCCGTCACGTTTTGACGGGTTCCATCTAGTAATTATTTAAGTGATTTGGAATCAAACTGTTTTTTTCTGATAAAATGAAATTAAGTTCAAACACATTTTTATATACAAAAATATGAAGCATTCATTTAATTTGTTGAAATTTGCTATAAAATACCCCAAAACCATGATTTGGAAGAAATAAGATAATTATGGGTGCATATTTTATCCTAATAAATAATACATAAAATGCCATAGGGATAGTAGAAATATAATATACTAGCAAAACCCACGGCTTTGCTCGCGTAATTGTTGAAATATGCCAAGTAGTATTCGGGGGTCTATTTTTATTAGAGAAAACTATACTGCTACGGATAATTCTAAAATTACTAATTAAGCTACATTTTGTGTAAACTTCATTCTTATACTGCATTAGGCGAACATGAGACTTAAGTGAATGAAAAGAGCTGAAATTAATTCGAAATAAATGGTAATTGAAAATGTATTTTGAAGGTTTTCCGCTCATTTCATTTTTCACTTGCAAATTAGAAATTATTGAAAACTATACTAAGCCAGTAATTACATCTTAAAAGTAAGCATCATTCCAAATTCCAAATTTCTTGTTAAGCAAACTGCTATAAGAACTATATTGCAGAAATCGCAATTTCAGAATTTTTTTGTTCCTACACACATTAAAATTTCTAATTTTTTAGAAACTGTTCTGTGGATGAATTTATGTCTCTAACGCAACAGCCATGTAAAATTTCAAGTTTCTATTCCAAATAATTTCAGATAAAGCGTTGTTTAGAAGGTTTTTAGAACATTTCCCGCTTATTTCACCCTTGTAAATTTCGAATTTCTTTAAAAACTCTCATTAGCGAGAACTGAAATCTTAAAAATAGTCACCATGCCAAATTTCAAGTTTCTAGACAGTAGCATCACTAAAATTAAATTTAAATTTTAAATTTTATAAAACTGTTCTGTGAGTATTTAAGTGAAAAATAACAGGCATGTCAAATTTTAAGTTTCTATTCTAACAATTCTGAATAAATCATAATTTAGAACTTTTCTGCTCATTTTACCTTTTTAAATTTCGAAATTTTAATAAACTATTTATACCAAGCGTCTGTATCTTAAAAGTTACTACTATACTAAATTTCAAGTTTCTAACCCGAATAATTCCAAATAAATCATAATTAAAAACCTTTTTAGAAAGTTTTTCGCTCATTTCACCCTTGTAAATATTAAGTTTCTATACCAAATGAACCACATAAATCGCAATTTTAGAAAGTATTTCTTTTGCTTCTGCACCATTTTAAATTTCTCATTTTCAGAAAACTGTTCTGGGCGAGCATTTACTTCTCTAGAGTAACAGCCATGAAAAATTTCAAGTTTCTAGCCTTAACAGTGCCCGATAAATCGTAATTTAGGACGTTTTTAAAATGTTTTTCTTGCTTTCACGCTTTTAAATTTATATATTTTTAAAAACTGTTCTGTTCGACCATTTATGTTTTAAAAGTAACAGCCATGTCAAATTTCAAGTTTCTGTCCCTAACAATTCTAATAAAATCGTAATTTAAAACGTGTTTAGAATGCTTTCTACTCATTTCACACTTTAAAATTTCGAATTTCTGTATCTTATTTAAATATTTTATTATACTTTTATAACACAGAATATTTTTTTCCTCTGGCAATTTGTTAAAAATAAAGCAAGATTTTACTTTTTAAGGATTTCAATTTCACTATAAAAAATTAATTCAACGCTGATGTTATGAAATAATTTCACTCGTTACGTATTTGTACAACGAATGAGATGCAAAAACAAAACATAGGTAAAACTGTTTTATAAAAATAGAGTTTAGTAGGCTAGATTAAAATATTTTAGGCAATAATCTATCTTATCTTATTATGATACAAACACCAATAATTACACAATAACATTTATATAACAATAGCAATAGTAAATCGTTATAAATGAGTTTCAAGGATAAATATTTTCAATTTATTTTTAAGTTAAATAAACCGAATTAGCAAGTATCGTAAAAATATCAATGTCTGTAATTGGAAATTTTGTGAGTGTTTTTAATAGCATTTTGCGTATAAGCAAGCAAAAGTCTTTATTAATTATTTATTGTAATATAAATATATTTTAAGACACAGACCAAAATATTCGTCTACATTGTCTTCTTAACTTCATAAGTTTGAAAATAAAATAAGCGTTCATGTTTAATAAACACATTAGTGCTGTATTAAAAAAATAGTATCGATAATAAATATATTTTATATTACTCCAAATCTCAATATGTTATGCTATAAAAATATAAAGCCTGTAAATATCTCTGACGTAATGTGTCAAAAAATATCTATATCTTATACAAAGTCTGTCTTTCAGTACAAAGACTTGATAGCATATAATACCTTTCAGTTTCGATTACAGAAGAATATGTAACGGGAGCTTTAAAGAATGATTGATAGCATTGTCAGTTTGTGCATGGAGTAATATTTTCAATTTAATATACTTTTATTTTCACTTATATCATTTTCCCAAAAGATAACGAGATACCTTAGTTTATTTGAAACCAAATTTAAACAGTTTTGTTTATGAATCTCATATAAGAAAAAAAAAATCACGTAAAAATTTCTTTTTCTAAAATTTTTTTATAAAGTTAATATTGTTTTGTATCATTCCTTAAAAAAAAACTCCATAAATATAATTCATATTTGTTTCAAAAGTTAATTTAGAAAATATGTATATTTTGAAACTGATTTTCGAATTAAAAATTTAATCCAACAAATTTATAACAGAAATTGATTTTTAGAAGCTTTAAATATCCAAATTCAAAATCAAATCTCATTTCGCCAAGTAGTTTTTGAGTTATACTTTAATAGCGTATCTTCAATATGTTTTTATTGTTATTATACTTGGTTACGATGACAAAATGTTTCTTTATGCTCTTTCTTCTTTGTGGTTGTTTGGTAACGTGGTTGCTATTGCAACACAGGTGATTTGTTTGCCGTCCCTCAGTATTAGGGTACTCGGTCTGAGTTGCGCTGGCTCTGCCTTACTAAATCCCTAGTGGGTTCAACAATTAGGTTTAGTATCTACCTCAAGCTGAGGTGGCTGTATACATATGGTGAAAGGTGCTTCTACATGTAATCGCCCGTTTATGGTTATTTTGTTGTATATCGGCCGCTTTTTGTTTTTGTAGTTACTGTTCTATATTGGTTGCTCGTGGTTTTTGTAGTTTCTTTGATTTTGTGTGGTTTGTCTTCAGGTTTGGGGACTTTTGACGCGTCATAGGTATTCAACCTCGCTATGGAAGATATTGATGGTGTTTTACAGGGTGCTGAGAAGATGGACTTTCCAGAGACTGTCGCATTCCAGGTTATATAAAATGTTTGTTACCCTACGTAATAAGTAATCTAAGGTTACAATAACTGCAATATCAAATACAAAAACGATAACTGATTTTATATATCTTCCGATTATTGCGATATTTAAGAAGACTCTTGTTTTTGAAACAAAATTTAAGATGACAGAGAATAACACAGCATATGAGAACCTGGCGTGCACACACTATCACCATAATTTCGCTACGAGAGTCCCGGAGGAGACAACGCATAAGAGACCGAAGAGACTGATTTCTGTGCAGTGGTAGCATCGTTAGATGAAAATCAAGGTAGTGTAGATCTGAAAAAGCAGATAAAAGCAGATAAAAGCTATCTGTACCCACGATGCTCTGGATCGGAAGGACGTGGTTATTAAAAAAATCCCGTCAAGTGGTCTTGAAGTTGGGGGGGATAAACAGTAATAAATTAAAATGAAGAATTTGATTGTGGCAAGGGAAGATTAGAAAAGTCAAATAAAGATGAATATTCCTCATAAGAGGAGAGAACAGATTTTAATACTGAGTGTGGATTCAGATGTGATGTTAATGATAATAAGATGTGATTTGTTAATTTAAAATGTATAAGAAATAACTATTATTTTCGAAGAGATTACATTGGTGTCGGCCAGCGATTGTGATTTTATCTTAGATTGTGAATTGCTGCTTTAAATGATGTTACGCTATTTGTTTGAAAATAATTTTCTTTATAGGCAAGTATTAGCTGACTTCATGTACCCTTTTATGAAGATACATTTCCATTTACAGTTATTGCTTTCTCATAATTGAAAGCAATTACATGCCCAATGATTCTCTAAATAAATATACGGATGTAAAAGCAATGTATCTTTATCGTTTCCGACACTTGATACTAATCTAAATGGAAAATAGGCTATATAGTCAAAATCACCGGGCGCTTTCGATTTTTGTCATCTTGTTTGCGCTTTCGATTTTTGTCATCTTGTTTGAATTTTAACAGAAATACTTGGCGAATTTTTTTGCTTCCACATTGACCGTGTAAAGTAATTACCCATATTTTCCACGAAGAGATATACACACTTTTCAGATTTATATATTTTCATATGAATTTATTTAAGCGACTCAAAAAATATTTCCAATCATCCTGCATCATATAAAGCTCAAAATAATGTATAATTGAAAAAAAAGGATTTTATTTGGTGTATTCAATGTTTGCTTGAATTTTTAAAAGAAGTGTGTTAATATTTTCGTAAAAAAAAACAAAACGCGATATTATGGTATAGATCCATATACAGTAAAACCTGTGTAAGTTGACCACTTGCGGTGCCACACTTCAGTGGTCAACTTAGAGGAGTGGTCAAGTTATAAAGGGTGATGATAAATTTACCTTTTTTTACGTAATTACCATAACATTTTTTCCACAAAAGTTTTATTTATTGACAGGGCTTTAAAGTAATATTGTATTACCATGCATATTTCTAACACCTTATAAAAGAAAAGATTAACTACAAGAATGAATTAATAGTTTTATATAAATTTTAAAATCAATTTGTATACTACTATTTATTTAAATAAAAACCAGTTAGTCTTTCTTTCGGCATGTTGCCTCCAAAACCTTTTTCATTTTTTGATACAAGAGATTTTCTTGGCAATTGATGGTAAAACAGTCCTGTTTCATTTGCATTGAATTGGTTTTCAGGCGGATCACAATTTCAGTTAATTTTGCTTTCCAGTTTTCTACAGTATTACAATCTACTGAAGCAGATTCACCACAAAGACTACGGAAATTTATGTTGTTTTTTGATCTGAAGGATTCTAGCCATCCATTACTTGCATTTAATTCAGAAATTCCCAATTCATTTGCAATATCTTAGGCTTTAGCTTGGAGCATAGATCCTGAAACTGGAATATTTTTGGAACGGCATAGCTTTAAAAACTTCCAAACTGCCAGATTAATTTCTTCATTTGATGTTTTTCTCAATTTTATTTTTCTATCACAAGTACAGTTCTCTAAGCACAATTTAGTTATTTCTTCCCCATTCTTTGATATGTTAGACACTATAGTTTTGGAAATTCCATATCTATCAGCTAATTTTCTCTGGCTTTCTCCTTTTCTAATTAAATTTAATATTTCATATTTTTCTCATTTGAAAGTTCAACTAATTTTCTTTTTGGAGCCATTTTAGATTAACAAAATCTTCCTTGTTAAAAAGAAATTACAAAATATAAATGTCTTGTAACTAACTCTACACCAAGTTTACTGGATGAAAATAATAATCTTTCTATACTACAACACAGTTCTAGTGTAACTCATCATTATAACAAATAATTTCCTTAACTGTATTGTTACAATTGCCACAAACTATTGCAACTGATGGAAATATTTCTGCTTACCAACTAGCACCTGGGGTTATTGAAAGAAGGGAAGGAATCATAAGAGAATGGGAAATAGAAGAAAGAAATCTGGAATCAAAGAATGGAGGGGAAGGGTTGAAAAGCCAAATCCATAAGATTAACAATGTAAGAATAGATAAGCCTTGAATTATTTACCTACACCTATCACTACTAAAAGCATTTCCCAGGTTAATCCTATTTCGCCCTTTTAGAAATTCTAGTTAAAAAGAAAAAAAAAAGGAAATATCCTGGAGAGTTACTCTTTTTTATTCATGATTTGTTAGCTTTTTGGATGGTCAAGTTATAAAGGGTTTTGATGGGCATTTTATAATAGTTCTAGTCAAATTTGAATAATGTCAGTGGTCAAGATACAAGATAGACAGGTGGTCAGGTTAAAAAGGGTTTGTCTTATAGTTTTGTATAGGATAAATTTGGTTCCTGACAACAGAGGTCAACATAGACAGGTGGTCAACTTACAAGGGTGGTCAACTTTACAGGTTTCACTGTATATGCTTTTTAATAAAAAAAACCAATTTTAGTTCTTTTGTTAAAAGTTATCTCTTCTCTTTTCTTTTTATTCTAAAATCATGTCTCATTTATTAACAGATTAATGCTTTATCCTTTTCGTAGGCAGATGCAATTTATTCTCTCATCTCTTACCTTTTTAATTTTACATGTACACCGCAGCTCGAATATTAAAACAATATGTTTCATGCTGTGTGTATGCACTTTGTCCGGTACTATTTTCTTTCTTTTTAATTCTGAACTTTGAGCATCTGCTAGTTATCATAATACATTTACTTTTAGCCTTGTAATTATTTCAGTTTAACACAAAATTTATATACATCCGCAGTTTATGTTTTTACAAATTGTTATTTCTGTTTCGATATTTCGTGACCGCAGATGGTTTTTCTAGCGCCTAACAGTCACAAAAAGGTTACTGATGAACTTTTTGATATTACACCCCCCACTTTAATCGCCAAATTTAAATATATCTATTTCTTATCATTAACGGTTACTTTTGTCTGGCGTTAATGGGTCTTTACAAATGTTTTATTTTGGTGTAAAATACTCACTGGCCTGTAAACATTGTCATGATTTGAGATGATCAGCCTTTGCTGAGATGTAGAGGTGAAAAGACTTCTCTTAATACTGCCTTGCTATGGAGCAAGCCGACCACCTGTTTGCTTTTACTGTTATGCTGCTTTTCGCTTCAAATAAAAGACTAATTTCGACAGAATGAGTTCTTATTATATCTCCGAACTATTGTTGTTTCTCTTTACTCAGGAAACGCATCTGAAGAGTTTTTTGCGGTACAACGAACTTATCATTTTAATCGCTATGTACTATTATAGTAAAATATTCGCTGTGACGGTCAGGCCATCTCTTCGATAATATTATTAGAATGCAAACGTCAACTATTGCATACTAAAACTACACTACAGATATGCTTGAAAATACACACATACATTATACATAGCAAGTAAAGTCATTTGTGAAATTTGTAGATAATTTTCGACTATTTATGATACCAGGTGTTTCAGGGACAATTAACTTTTCTCATTTTCCAAATTGCTGTTGACCCCTTTTATAAGTTCATGATTGAATATTCACTGGAAAGTGCGTGTGCAATTAGATCCTTGACTTAGCCTGAGTTAACAACAATCTGTCTAAAATTTCTCTAGACTAGTGCCTTTTTGGATACATACTGTATACTAAAGATGTGCTTAACCTAGATCAGGGGTTCCCAACCTTTTTTCTCTCACGTACTCCTTGCTTAGAGTTTTCATTTATGCGTACCCCTTCTCAAATAAACCAATTCCAAAAAATTTTGCTTTCTTTTATTAGTAATATTAATAAGCTATTTACCAATGTTAGATGCAAAATTGCAGAATTGGTCGAAAATTGGAATTCTGCTCTTTCAGAATTCCAATTTTTGACCACATATCTATTTTGAGCCACAACATAATATCAACATAAAGACACTCAAAACACTAAATATTAGCTAAAGATTTCAAATTAATTCAAATTAAGCACTTTTAAAGAAAGGATGAATCTCTAAACCCATTAATACAAGTTAATGAGTTTATGCTAATGCTGACCAGTCGCACACTAAAATGATGGCCTCTTTCAAATGTGTTTAAATTGAATTTATAGAAACCAGAAGCCTCGATACGATTCATGTTATTTTTTTCAGGGTATTTCTAGAATTACTAGAAAGAAAGCCACAAAAGAAATGAAGGAACACATGCAAAAACGCAAGATATTATTAGAAGTGTGCAGAGATAATGCCGAAATACGATCAACCAATTACTAAGTTTAGGCATTTTCCTTTATTTTATGCGAATAGCCTATTTTAATTTTTGAATTATCTGACGGAGAAACCTTTTTTATGCAGTTAATTAATCTCCACGTGCAGCGAACGATTGAAAAACATGTTAAAAACCAGACCCCAATTAACTATAAGTACTTTAAGTGACAACCGCAGATGCAAAACAGTGAATAAAACCAGAGACTGTCGAAACTAACTAAATTGGAGAAATACTGCAGATCTCCCTCCTTAAAACTACAGCTGTTTGTCCCGCGCGTGTGCACAGAACTCAAATAACAATCTCCCTTCAGTTTCCAAAATGTATCCGAGCAGTTAAGACGCTTTTGTATATATATGATGTAAATATATTTTAATATAATGTAAAATTGGAGCACTTATACGCAGCCTCCAAAACGCGATTTTAAACATGTACATCTAGCCAAGAATTATAATATTATATTCAATGGAAAATGAATCTTCTGCTCATTTCACACAATTGTTATTTTCTACTAATACTATTTCTTATCACTCCAATATAAGTGAATCAATGGATAAGATAAATATCGCTACAACACTTTGGATTACTCTGGATATTACTTGGCGCAAAAAGGAAAATTTCAGGTAAGCTGAACAAACTTCTTTAACATATCAAAAGATGAAAATGTATATTGAATTTGAAGACTGATTTAACTATTTATAAAAATAAGAAAATTTATTACGCTACCGACGGTTCCCCTAACATTATCTGCTATTACCAATACAATTTTCACGTACCTCCGATCCTTTTATCGCGTACCCACAGGAGTACGCGTACCCCAGGTTGGGAACCATTGATCTAGATTTTCAGAACCACCACCTTTCAATTTTGGACTCTCTGATAATCGTGAATATCAACCTATGTGTTATTGTTCTCACATAAAACCATTCCAAAAATTTTTGCTTTCGTTCATTAGTAATATTAATAAGCTATTTACCAATGTTAGATGAAGAATTGCAGAGCTGGTCGAAATTCAGAATTCCATTTTCGACTACATATCCATTTTGGGCCACAACACAATATCAACATAAAGACACTCAAAACTCTTCTACATTTAAATACATGAAATGACCAACTAATATTGATATCTATAGGGTTTTTATCAGGTATGTAAAAGTACGTAAAAAGCGTTTTATGTCATATTCATATTCACAATTTTAAAATATTTTAACGCGCAATAGTTTAGTAATAAAATATTTCGAAACTTCAGATTACGCTTGCTAGCTACAACTTTTAAAAATGAAACATGCGTTAATTGTAACGTTTTCACTTTAAACGTTCTGTACAACGCTTCGTGCAGCAATGTGATAAGAATGACCAGTTTAAATACGTCACAAACCAATATATTGACGATATAGATACAAAAATAGCCGATCCTGTGCAGAGCATCTGCGCTCTAGGGTCTACTCTTTAAATATATATGTGTATTATAATACCCGAATTTATATATAAATGCTATGCAAAAATACTGTTCCACTTAGGACTGTGTATTTTGAAATAAAATATATATACACATCAGACAATATGGATATCATTTGGAAATATAAAACAGAGGGTTTTTTTCAGCATCATGCATATAAGAACCTTTGCATGCACGCAATAGTTACTGAATACTCTTTGAAATTAAAAAATTGTATAAATATTACATTGAAAGTATCTACACCATTCACAATTATCAAAATATTTTTCCTTTTTTTTAAATTTTCAGTATCGAAAACCTCTTTATATACACAATTGCAAATTTTAGAACTCGGAGATACTACAGTAACTGAATAAAAAAATCTAACTGTTGAAAGACCCACATACAACTGACCATACCTAAAAACAGGTTTTGACAAATCTAAGCAAATTTTTTCAAAAGTTTGATCCTGGGATTTATTTATAGTCATTCAAAAAGCCAATAGGATAGAAAATTGTATACGCTTAAATGTAAAAGTCATAATTATCGTCTGATGGAATAAGTGGAATTCGAGGGATGAGAACAGTTCCATTAATAATAGAATACAATTTGTTTGCATCAATAACATTATTCTGCAAGTTGCTAACTATAATTCTTGTACCGTTTCACAGAACTTTAGAAGGTACAAATTTTTTTAGTATCATTATGATACCTCCTGGCTTTAATTTCAGTTTATGAGGTGGCATTCTAGTTGGTATTAAGCTGTTTAAAAGTTCTTCAGTATATGGAAGTTGATTTTGTGGATCATCACTTATAACGGTGTCAATTATTTCATAAACCCTTTCACTTCCTGGCATACATTGTAAAACACGTTTATTAATTTCAATTGACAAATTGTTTGTAAGTATGGGTCGTTCCTTAAGTTTTTGAGGTGCCACTGAAAAGTTGCTGCGATGAATCTTGTATATCTGGATAGCAAATTCGGGGCAACTTAGTAGTTTCCCCACTTTGACATTCGCTAACCTGTAACAACCATCTTGCTAACTCTCTCTGTGTTTCAAGGGCACGCATATTTTCTGTAAGTTTATTCAGACTTCTTTATGCAACTTGAAACTGTTAGTGATCTTGAACCTCTAAAAATGACAGGTAAGACTTGACGGAAATGTCCACCTATTAAGATTAATTTATTAATTTATTATTATTTATCATATATTTTAATATGAGCAAATCTTGTGTGTCTGTCTGTGTGTATGAAAATTTTATCTTAAAAACGACTCTAACGATTTTGAAGATATTTTGTATCCTACCGTTTTCAAGTACAAGAAGACCATCGAGCTAGGTTAGATGTTTGAGAAAATTCGATTAGCGGGTCATTTTGAGTCACTATGGGTCAGGGTAAAGTTAATTATAGCTAAAAAACAACTCAAGCAATTCTAATAAAATTTCGTACCTTATCGTTCTTGGGCACGAGAAGACGATTGCGCTAGGTTACATGTTCGAGAAAATTTTATTAGTGGATTTTGTTTGGGTCAGTGCATGTCAAGCTAATTTTATCTAAAAAACGGCTCTAATGATTTTGACTAAATTTTGTATCGTACCGTTTTGAATTTCGAGAAGACCATTTGGTTCGGACACATATTCGAGAAAATTCTATTAGTGAGTGATTTTGGGGTCACTACGGTCAAGCTTTTTGGGTCACTACGGTTATCTAAAGACGGCTCTAACGATTTTGACTAAATTTTGTATTTTACCGATTTCCGGCACGGGAACAACATTGGGCTAGATCAGATGATCGAGAAACTTCGATTAATGGGTCAATTTGGGTCACTACGGGTCAGGGTCAAGCTAATTTTATGTAAAAAACGAATGAAACAATTTTCAATAAATTTTGTATCTTAACGTTTTGGATTACAAGACCATTGGGCTAGGACATATGTTCGAGAAAATTCGATTAGTTGGTCATTATGGGTCTCTATGGGTCAGGGTCAATCTAATTTTATCTAAAAAACGGCTGAAACGATTTTTACGAAATTTTGTATTTTACCGTTTTAGAATAGAAGAAGATCATAGGTCTAGGTCACATGTTCGAGAAAATTCGATTAGTGATTCATTTTGGGATCACTACGGGTCAATGCATTTCAAGGTGAATGCATGAAGGCTGAAACAGTTATTAAGTTGTTGAATAGTTGGCAGCAAATGAAGTCGCAAAGTTGGCAACATTTCGCCAAATATCGCCATATGTGGCGAAATGCCTGAGACATTGGCAAGATATTGGCGGGAAAATCGACTTTCAAGATTAGCACTACCAACACATATGCTTGGCGGAAAATGAAAGAATATTTCCAAGTTTTCGACTTTTTGCCAAATTTTTGGTGACATTTAGCGAAAAAATTGACTTTTAGAATCTGAAGGCTTTTTCTAGATATTCTCATTAGGAGCCGAGATATAGTATGATTCAACCAATCAGCGCCCATAGAACGTTCTCGAAAAAAGAATTTAACCAATCAGCGCCCATAGAATGTTCTCTAGAAAAGAATTCAACCAATCAGGATACATAGAACTGATTGTTATATTATGTTGTACAGATAATTTATTGTTATATTCAGTGGAACGCAAAGCTAACTTTAACCAAGCATACCTCGGTCTTCTCTGTTGGTTATTATTATTTATTTATATCCATACTATATTATAAATCACAAATATGTGCATCAATAACATTGACGTCATAACGATGCGGAAAACAATGAGGTTAAACTGCATAAGGTACAACAATGGAGCTAATGCTTTAATTAATAACAAAATGGTGCGTTTTTTGGTTTGATTTCGCACTTTATTTGCTGTCCTCTTTAGAAAATAGCTAGTTTTTTGCAAAAAATAAGAAAAATTACAGGCCGATTTTTACAAAAATTGAATTTTCGGAGACAAAATGTTTTTCTATACATGTGTGGTAAGTTTTAAATCGATTCCTCAAATACCTTTCTTAATATTCGCAAATCAGTGAAAACAAACGACATTTGCCATCGGCAAATGAAAAATTAACGCTTTTTCGCCGCTACGTAACTCAGCGTTTTATATATATAGATATCACATTAACTGCGATAGGTAATTTCACATTAATTTGGCGAATAACATTTCTGTAAGTAAAACATAATAATTAATGTTATGTCATAGTGTGCGTAGAAAAATATAGAGTATAACACATGTAGGAAATCCTAATGTGATGAATTCATCAGATAATGATCAAACAGTTCTGAAAGTAAAAAAGTGTAATAAATTTTGCGGGGACATTTCTAAAGGTAAAAGTTCTTCTTTTTTTTTTTTCGTGGAACGTTTTTTGGTGAAACAATATCTAATCCAAGAAATGGACTGTTGCGTATAAATAATAGATGCATGAATAGCCAGTTTTTTTTTCTCATTCAGTTTTAAACACTTGCATAAGGACATTTCAGAATTTTTTGAATATTATACAAATGTTTCGAGTAATAAAAATGCGAAATTAAATTCCTAGCATTAGAAATCAATTCACGCCTAATGCTATCATACTTTATAAATTTTAATGTACGTTTTTTAGCTATTATATTCTGTTATCTGCAAAAATCCATTAGCATTTTTTGTGTAATGCATTAAAATTGCATTAGGCAGTAGGATTACTTAAAATGGGTTATTTAATTTTTAGTGGTAAATGTGCCGAAATCTATTGTCGTATGTGTGCATAAAAAATAACAATGCCGATAGATATATTTATCTAGAACTACATATATATATGTGTGTTTACAGTGGTAGAAAAAAATAAAATTTCTAAATTTGGGTTTTTGAGAAAACGTTGATTTAAGTATTTTTTATTTTTTTCCCGTCGCTATGAAAATATAATGTAAAAATAATTTCATTCTGTTCTATTCTTTATACATTCATAAACGTCTCAACTGAGCTGGCTCTTTGTTAACGCACTCCCAAAAAACACTTATAAAACATTGAGTCTTCGCAAAGTGTGACTGCTTAATCTATGACAGCTAAGTAGACTGAATTATTATGTAAGCAAAACCATTATTATATGTTTACAGAATGACAAAATGGTGAGGAGGGAAGCGTGCTATGAAACAATTTTGACCTTTGAATTTTCAGATTCATGGCTTTACCTAACAAAAGAAGAAAATTAATGTGTCCTTAAAACAAATAACAAAAGACCTGCATTATCATATAACATCAATATATTGCCAATATGTAAATAACTAAATAGAAAAAAAATTATCAGTATTCTGTGTTAAAAGTTCTTTCTTTTTTTCTTTTTAGCACTTTCCAACCTAGTTGAAAAGTGCTTATGACTTCGGTTTGTCTGGCCGTATGGCCGTCTGCCGTCTGGCCGTCTGGCCGTCTGCCGTCTGGCCGTATGGCCGTCTGCCGTCTGCCGTCTGCCGTCTGTCCGTGCTCTAACTCCCGTAAATATGCTCGGATTGCTCTGCAATTTTTATATGTTATTGTCGTTATCTATAGCATGTTCCCTATTTCAACGGAAGTGTGTAGCACTTATAGTTTTTTACAGGGGTACTCAAAAGAATTCCGTTACATTGCGGTCTATGGGGAAAAATCATTTACGGTTTATTTAAATAATGTTTCCCTATTTTAAACGCATTGACATTTATATATATCACTAAGGTGTATTAGAAAAAGCTTAATATGGAATAGGGTGTGCATATCACGTATAGTTACTTTACAGGGACAGTCAAAAGAATTCCGTTACATTACGTCTATGGAGAAAAATCGTCTGCGGTTTATTTAAATAGTGTTTCACTATTTTAAACGCATTGAAATTTATATATATTACTAATGTGCATTACAAGAGGCTTACTACAGAATAGTGTGTGTATAGCAGTCATCGTTCATTTACAGGGACACACAAAAGAATTCTCTACTGTCTCTTAACAATAATTCCTGGAAGTGCGTTTTAAGTTACTGAACGCGATTTTAATTTTAACTCGCTTTTTGTCTATTACGTGGTGTGCATAAATTCTGTAGATCCTATACAGGGCAGCACAAAAGTTCGCGAACACATTTCCGTTTATGGACAGAAACTCCAGAAGGAGAATTTTAAACTGTGCTACGCGTTTCCTAACTAAACTAAAATTTAGCATCCTATATAGTATATATACAAATCTATAGATCATACAGGTCATACAGATCAGATACAGGGCTGAATAAGAGTATTCGGATATTTTTCCGAATATTGCATCTGTTGGAAATTCCTGAAATTAGGTTTTTAAATATGTTATGCGTTTTCCAAATTGTTTACTTAAATGGTATCTTTTAGCTTATTAAACGGTATGTTTTGAGAAATTATTTTGGAAACGATGGAAAGTGCTACATAATCTATGCTTGACGCATGATTTTTCGTTCTTGTTTTTTTTTGCTATACCCATGATTATTTTGAAATGTTTCGTGGGCATTGATAAAAAATGATGATTTTGAACAATAGCACTTATTCTACCAATGTACATAAGTGGCTATACATACAGGATGTACATAATTAACCTACTCAGAGGTGTCTGTAGTCAAACTATTCATGAGAAAAATGTGAAATTTGAAATGTGAAAGACATTTAGTAAAAAAAATTACCACCAGATGGCTTTTTCTGATAAAATTTCGGCATATATGCAAATTGTAGCAATGACGTGATGTATCTTCTCGCGCAATATGAAAATGTTAAATAAAAAGACGCAATAAATCACTTGTCAGTTTCATACCTTTTCCACGGAAAATGTTGAGCATTTTACAAGATCGTGCTTTACTGGTGAAACTTTTTTATCAAAATGGTGATTCCCGAACCTGAAGCTTTGCGGAGTTTTCGAGATTCAAAAAACATTCGCAAAAGTGCAATGACTGCAAACGGAACATTGCCAGAACTGAGTAACAGTATTTTCTGCCACGCCTTCAACAAGAATTTGTTTCGCGTGACTGTTAGACATTCTATTTTGTAATTTCAAACTGTGCTTTACAATAATGGTCAATACATTGAACAGTATTTGTCTTGATAAATACTGCCATATCAATTGACCAGATGTAGAAATTTGCATAAATATCGATACGAAAAAAAGATCATAAGTTCCGAGGTTTTCACACTCATTCATTGAAAGTTAGAGAAATATAGCCTTGATAACTATTACGCACATCGACAATTATTGAACAAAAAGTACGTTCGCAATCAAAACTTCGCCTACTTTTAAAATCAGAGTAGTCGACACATCACAGATTTAACAAGATAATTGTCCATTTTTCATAAAATATGATCTTTTTTATATATCTTAGCATTTAAATTCATAAAAAAAAATGGTAGAAAAACAAAATGTTTCAAATCTTAAACGGAACAAATTTTTATTTTAAATAGAATTTAACGTAAAATCTCATTTATAATCATAAAGGTGATTTTTAATCATAAATTTTTTCTATTAAATCATAAAGTTTACTTATTAAAAGCAGTTTAATGTATGCTTTATAAAAAATATATAAAATGTATACTATTTTAAAATTATAATCTAAACAGGAGCATACAGTTCACTTATAAAAAAAATAGTTTAATGCACATTTTATAAAAATAGCACTTAGTTTAAACAGATGAATTTTTTTTATGTTATAAAAAGCATTTTGTTAAATATATTCATTTTTCTGGTTTTCAATCGTCATTTTGTAAATATATTAAGAATTTCCTTTTAAAATATAAATTTTTAAAGCTATGTTAAGCATTGAAAATCCCTTTTCCTTTCATTCTATATGTTTTCAAAAATACACCCACACAAAAATATCATTTGATTTTCAGGAAATATTTAAAACCTCCATAAAATTAAAATAAAAATACCATTGAAATCAGAATCATTAATTCATAAACAAATCTATTTTTTATTGCAGTTAAACAAAATAAACAAAAATACTGATTTACATCTAAAATTGAGTGAGGCATTCGTTTGTGTATTTTTTAGAGTATGCTTCGCTCGAAAAATTAATATTCCTGTTTATTAATTTTGACAAACTACGTACATATAAATGAAAAGAGAAATTTATTATAAAACAAAATGCAAATAGAATATATTTTGGCAAAATATTTCTCTTTAATAGGATTAAAACTAAATGAATATTTATATTTTCATAATTTTTTCTGCGTGTAAAGAAATAAATGAAATAAATGTGCGAAATTTTCAGAAAGAACGTCATTTAAATTTGCCATTAAAATGTATATATATATATATATATATATATATATATATATATATATATATATATATAATGTAAGATAATGCTTATTTCTGTTTTTTTTTTTTTTTTAAAGATTAAAATGATTTTGTGGTAATCTATAAATTAAAAATTCAATTTATTTTCTTTTCCAACTCGCCTCCATTTTTTATTTTATCCATTTTAATTATTCTATTTTTAACTGAAAGTTCATGTACTGTTCATGTGCAGATGCGACAGAACTTATTATATGCAGGGTGTTTCTGAAAAAATTGGGAAAACTTATTACAAGAAGTAGTACTCATCAGAACAAACAATTTCCACCAAGGAATGCATGATCGGAAACGAAACGTAAAGGTGCTAGAGAACGCATGATGTTGAAACCGAGGAGACGAAACGGAAACAAACGTATAACGTATAAGTTACAAAAGCACATTTAATGAGTAATAATTGCAATAACTGTTCCAAAGAGCGACCGGCAACGATAATGCACATTTAAAAGAGGTGAAGGAGGAATTGGCGAACGCATATTGCGAACTTCAACAGCAGCGGCCCCAAATCTGACGACAAGTTCCTCTTCAAATTCAAGGGGAGTTGCATACATGACACTCTTGAGCTCTCCCCTCAAAAATAAATACAGACTCATCAGATCGGATCGTGGTGGCTAAGCTACAGGAAAATCTCGCTCAATTCATCACCCTGGAGGGGCTCAGTCCGTGGAGGTAATCCCGCACTGCTCGTGTATAATGGGCTAGTGCTTCATATTGCTGAACCACATACACCGGCGGATGTGTGTGGGCATATCGTCAAGAAACTCTGACAGTACCTGCTGTTGAAATGTCAGGTAATTTTCCCAGTGAAGTCATTTCGACAAAAAATGCGATCCGATTAGGTGGTCCCTGATGATTACTGCCCAAACATTGAAGGAAAAGCGTCGCTGATGCGCATGTGAATGGACATGCGACCACACATATTGATTTTCAGTGTTAAATGCACCATCACTTATGATGGTACGTTCATCTGTGAAAAGTGCAGTTGCCCGAAAATCTGGAAACACCGCACTTTGCTGAAGGACCCAGCAGGCGAATTATACGCGACGAGGATAATCCGCTGTAGCCAGTGCTTGGACTCTTTGAATGGGGTATGGGTGCAGGGCTTGGCTGATCTTTCATCGTATCAAGTATGCCATCTTCCACAACTGCCATTCTGGCCGTCGTTACAGGACCTACATCCGCCCGGGGAGCAAGAAAGGATCTCGTTTCACACAACTACCCATGCAAGCGCGCAAATGTTTTCGGATTTCGCCTTTTTTGGAAAATGCTCCCCGTCCATCACTCCTGTCCTACATGATCTTTAGAACTTTATACTTCAATCAAGTTTTAGTTTGTTATTGCTTAGGAAACGTTTTAAATATTAAAAACTTCTATTTACACATTCTTAACGTTTCATTTATACAGATTTATTTCTTAATCAAGAGAAGGAATTTTTTAACTACACTCTCAGAAAAAACTGTAAATTTATCAGCGTTTACCCTTCCATTTTCACGGGCAACAGCCTTATTTGATGAAAAACGGTCTCATCCACTAAATAAGCGGCCTTATCCCTTAGATACTTAGAAAATTAAGAGCAATCTGCATATTCTTAGAGTTCTAGCCCATATGTTAGTAAAAATACGGTACGACCCCATACATTGTCCTCCGCTAGGGTGTAACACTTCATTTTACTTGTGTTTCGAAAATTTTAACCCGCCAAAACAGCGATTCTGTGATGATTATCTAACGTGCTACGTGCTACGGAACAGTAAGTAAAGTGTTATTGTGTTTTAAAGTACATTATATCCTGTGCAATATAATGCTGTATTACTTTGCCCCGTAAAATTACGGGCTGCACAAAATGATGGGCATGGATTTTTTTTTTTTTTTTTTTTTTTTTTTTTACGCGGTATGACTGGAATTTCTGCTGCCGGCCTCTGCCCATAATTTTACTGCAATTTTTTTAACAATGTTGATAAATCTTCTTCAAGGTTAGAGCAGCATAGTTGAGGTTTATTTCAACAGAGCGAAAAATGTTTATTTTGGCTATATTTATGTTTAAATATTCCGGTTAGCTCGGCAGGTAGAGCATAGATACGGCAATCCAAGGACCCAGGTTCGTGTCCTAGCCTGGGCATTTTTCGCTCTGTCAAAATAAACCTCAACTATGCTACGCCAATCTTGAAGAAGATTTGCTTATTTTATAAATTCGTGTCGCATATATTTGACAAAGAAATGTATGCCATAAGAGAGACATTTGATAATTAAATAAAAGGATAAATTGATGTTATGTTTACAATTAATTAGCATAATTCTTTTTGAAAATTTCTTTAATTTTTTTAAAGCCATTATTTGTATGAAAAGCACAAATGTTTTCCATAATCTTAGTTTCTGATTTTAATAACGAATACAATTTGTTCTAAAGAAACATTTCGTACAACAAATAGAATATACAACCTGATCTTAAATTTTACATTGAATACATAATATACGCTAAAAATTACACATAACGACAAACACCTAACAACTTGAAAAGATTAATGATACTTTTACCTGTTTTCCATGTTAACTGCTTAGTGTTTGTTGGAGACTGTCATTAATGAATGCTTCAGAAAATGTATTTTTATCCCTAACTATTTATACACAATTGTTTACTCCTAGTACCAAGCGTGATTTACTCCCCCAAAGCACTTTGCACAAAACACCACAACGAAGTTTCTCATTAGCATGTCCATTAATTACTCTTCACCCTAATTAATCTTTAGCAGGAAATAAATCCGCAATCTACATTTGGCCGCCTGTCATGAAGCAGTAAATCAATAAATTAAAAGGCGAAATTAGACGAATATTAGTCTAAATTAATGAATTTACGCACAAAATTTGATTAGGAGTTTTCATTTGTACTCTAGAATGTAGTCAAAAATATATCATATGAATGGGTTGAAAGTAAAATTATACAAACTACATTTTCTGAAAAAACTGAAATTGGAAAACTTGTGCGCAAAATAGTGAGATTAAAAATAAAAAAGTCCTTCCGGTCTGTACCGGGAGTAAAAGGTAGCTTTCATAGTCCATGTTTTTAAAAAATCAACTTATTTTACTCAAACACCCGAAGTTAAAATGCTTGGAACCAGATTATAGAAGATTCAATCCCGGTTTTCGTTAATACTGAATTTGAATGCGAATTTCAGCCGGCAGTTACAGCATAACAAAAATCAGGTTGTTTCAAAATGTCTGCCACCCTAGAATTTCAAACTGCCATATCTCAGCCATATTTAAGGTATAGCCAAAACAAAAAATGTTCCGGAATCCTTGTTTCACGATCTAACACTTAACGGAAACAATTTTGCAATTTATAATTGTTTTGTACATTTTTTTTAATTAAAAAAAATAAAAAAAAATTAATTGGACCAATTTTGAAACAAGAGGGCGTGTGAAGCTGACCAGCGAACTCGCCCGAGACCTTGGTATGTTCTGTACACATGATCAGTCACATTCATATCCGTTCATAAATACGAGAGTTACATTATAACAAATATCAGATTGTTTCAAAATCTCAGCCGCCCTGGAATTTCAAACTGCCATATCTCAGCCATTTTTTAAGATAAAGCCAAAACAAAAAATATTCCAGAATCCTTGTATTATGTTCTAACACTTAACGGAAACATTTTTTTTTCAATTTATAATTTTTTTGTAATAGTTTTTTTTTTAATTTCTTAAAATTAATTTTTTTTTAACTAGCCGCCGTTTTGAAACAAGATGGCAGATGAAGCTGACCAACGAACTCGGTCGAGACATTGGTATGCCCTATACACATACTCAGTCTCATCCAAATCGGTTCATAAATAAGAGAGTTATAGCATGACAAATGTCAGATATATGTATATATATATGTATATATATCAACATTTGAACGGAGGGTGATTTTAGAGTCTGGGTGTCACGAACGGTGAAAATATACCAAATGTTTTTGGAATGGCTTTTCTCCGAACGGCTGCAATAGGTAGCTTTTTGTAGTCAAAGCTACCTAATACGTTATAGAATGCGTATTACTTTACTGGAATAAATGTAAATACATACAACAAAAGAATTTTTACGGCATGTTACTCTAAAAGTTGTCAACATTTGTATTATCGTATGTACATTTAAAAATTGTTAGACATTTTTTTAGACACAGCTCCTTTCCCCTTCAGCTCAATTTTTTATATGTTCTTGTGTTGGGTGCATATTGAATACTTTTACACAATCCCACATATGCATAAATATAGATGTATTTTGCAAAGGAAATCTTGAAAAGTTTGAAAAGCTTCTTTGCCACTACCACAGATACAAAGTATGAAGGAATAGCCGAAAAATCCTGTGTTTAACTATTAAAATGAATCTTTCAATGTTTTGTTTACTTGGGATATTATATTAATAAGCTATGGAGACAGAGAAGATTTTATTTATTTTTATAAATCAAACTCAACTCACAAAATACATGTGAATACAATAAGTAAGTTTCGTATACTTTTCCGTTATATCAACCCCATGCCAAAATGTAAGCTAATGTGCCATTTATTTTAACCCTGACCATGCAAAGGACTTTTATTGCAAATCTTGCCAAACATTGTGATTTCCTATTTACTAAACGTTAAGCATTTTTTTTATATATTATTTAATCGTAACGTCACAAAACATACTAATTTGCTATTTTTTGATTCGAAAATATTTAATATTAATTTCTAACTTACAATTATTGTTAATGCCGAAATAGATTTTACCATTTAGCATTTACTTGATGATAAAGAAGCTGCTGCACTAAAATTGTTTCAGGAGTTTGAAAATAAACGGAAAAAAGTTTTTGGTAAAAAAAATGAAATGTTTACTTCAATACTAAGAGACATGTAGAATTTCATACCTGCAGTTTAAATTAGTATTATGTTATTAATTTGTCGTGTAATATTTATTTGTTCGTTAATTTTAACTATATATTTGTATTGATTTAGTGAAATTGTTTGTGAAAGTCTCTAATTTTCAAACATTTACTTTCGAACAAAAAATGTTTCTTTTTTTTTTCTTTTTTTAAAAAGTTTCATTTCACGTAATTTTAATTTTGCGCCCACTATTTTGCTTGGCGACAATGGTGTTGGTATAACGGAAAAGTACCGTAAGTGTTCCTAATCTGATACGTGACAACGTGAAAGCACAGTGTAAAATATCCCGTAAGTGTTTATCTACAAAAACAACTTTTCAAAAGTAAAAAAAGGCCAAGCGTAAAAAAAAAAAGTTGTGGCTAAAAAATGGTGTGATATCAAATTTCCAAGCTATTATATTGCTTATTTAACTTTTTTTCCATTAAATAAGTTATCATATATATAAGTCGAGTGCCTACGTATATGTTAATAGAAATCGTTTTCTCCTGTACTAGATACATCCTAATGAGTTTCTGAAAATTCAATTTTTTTCAAATTATGCATAATGGGCTTGGCGGCCATCTTTGCATATTATTCACAAAATTCTAACCACCCAAATCCGTAGTTAAAATCCGAAGTTCAAAATCGTTATTTAAGCAAATATTTAAGAGTTTAATTTATAGACTTGTATGCTCTGAAAATTGTGTCTTAAGATAATGATGACTTATCTTAAAGATTCATCTTATGATTTATTTTTTAGAGTAATTATTAATTTCAAACTAGTAAAAATCAATTTATCAAAATATCAGTCTTATCTAATTTATCTGTCCGTAGTTAGAATCTGAAGTTCGAAATTTTTATAAACATATTACATTGCAAACATATTACGCCTTTACTTTAGAAATTTGGGTGCTTAGAAATATGGAAAGATGGACGCCAAGCCCATCATGCATAATTTGAAAAAAATTGAATTTTCAGAAACTCATTAGGATGTATTTAGTACAGGAGAAAACGATTTCTATTAACATATACGTAGGCACTCGACTTGTATATATGATAACTTATTTAATGGAAAAAAGTTAAACAAGCAATATAATAGCTTGGAAATTTGATATCACACCATTTTTTAGCCACAACTTTTTTTTTTTTACGCTTGGCCTTTTTTTACTTTTGAAAAGTTGTTTTTGTAGATATCATTTCTTTTTTTTAAATATATTGAACATAATTTAAATAATCTAAACATGAGAAATAATTTAAAATTACATTTTACTTTCAGTCATTGTTTAAAGGGTTAACTAGAAATAGCAGTAGATTTTTCAATTAAATTAATTACACTCTTAAAAACAACATACTAAATGTGGCTTGTTATAATACTTGTTATCCTCCGTTAAAAAATATCACTGACTAATCCATTAAATGAATAAAAATGGAATACGTACATAGCGTGTCAGCGCTGCATTTGAAATCAAACGTGATATCACGCTCTTTTATTATTAGCACTAGCTGGCTTCGCCCGCTAGTGGGCCCCTAATTTACACCGGGGACTCAATCCTTTTAAAACCTCGAATAAGATAAACCACGAACCTCCGATCTGGTTCGACGCTGCCTTCGGCACCGGATAATCCCTTTATTTGCACATCGAGTTGTATAAACCTGTAAACAAACGAACTTCCGACACGGGTCCCCGCTGCCTTCGGCACCGTATAGCAGTCGTGCTGCGCACGCTCAAGTTCTATCTTCCACCACCAGGTAGCGCAATCTGTTCTATACGAACCTCGGGCACTGAAATCGTTAAGGCTATAGATGTCGAGTCGAATGAGCTATACCCCGTCGTGATCTAGCCTATAGAACCAGAGATAAGAAAGTGCCCCCTGGTGGTGAAAAAACGAACTAAAATCGGAAAGCTCTATAGATGTCGAGTCGAATGAGCCATACCCCGTCGTGATCCGACCCATAGAAACAGAGATAGGAAAGCGCCCACTGGTGGTGAAGCTAATCGCGTTTGGGGGGCAAAGTGGAGGGATGAACACCGGAGATGCATAATAAGATTAGGCGGTCACAGACTTTTCCAACGATGTATCACATGAGGCATATGTGCAAAATTCAGAAAATACCCCCCCCCCCCCACCTGCATAATTTGATTAAGCGTTCACAGACCTTTCCAACGATATATCACATGAGAGGTGTCGGCAAAATTTAGAAAAGTGTCCCCTTTGTGGGGGGGGGGGTGAAAGCGGGAGGATGGACCCCGAAGATACATAATATGAATAAGCGGCCACAGGCCTTTCGAACAATATATCACTCGAGTAGTGTCGGAGGGGGGGCGCAAAATGTGGGGGTTTCACCTGTGGTGCATAACATGAATAAGTGGTCACAGCCCTTTGTAACGATATGTGACATGACGGATATCGTTAAAATTTAGAAAAGTGTCCCCCCCCCCTTTTGTAGGCAAAACGCGCTCCGCCCCTCCCTATAATTTTTGACGCAGCTTTATTTTTAAAATTTATGTTATGTGTTATAAAATATCGTAAAGTTTCAAACAGATAGCCTTATTATACTTCCTAATTTTGTTCACGCTCCTCCCCATCCTCTCCCCGAACTGTGACGCGCCATTCTTTTTTATAATTTTTTTATCATGTGTTATAAACCATCTTAAAGTTTAAAACAGATCGCATTGGAATTTAATATATTTGCTGAAATTACTATTATATGTAGAATAATATAGAAATAAACCCTCCGTTAGATTGTAATTGAGATATATGAACAATTTTTAGAATTTATGAAAGCTGATTTTTATTTATTTATTTATTTATCTATTTATTTATTTTTTGTTTATTTATTTATTTATTTATTTTTTGCATTGTCCTGTGCATGTTTGGAATTTCTTAGCAATTTCTTAGATTTACATTATTTTATTCAATTAAACATTGTACTGTTACAATAAAATGCCTGTCCTTTACCTTTTTTTTTTTTTTTTAGAAATAAATGAATCACCTTTAATTCATTTCAAAAATTTTGTTTACGTTTGGAAAGAAATTTTAATTGCCGATAACTCTTAATGTATACATTTTAGAAGGTACATCTTCCCTCAAAAACTAATTTATTTTTAAAGATCTTTCAAACACGTATATTATATATTTAAAAAATTTTTTTAAAGCATAAGCACTACGTCTGATTACTTTATTTTACAATATTTTAAGAACACGCATTTTATCAGACAATTAAATGCACTAAACAAACACGAATGAAAAATTGACCTGGGCCAGGACTCGAACCAGGGACCTTACGCATACCATGCCGACGCTCTGCGACTGAGCCACCCAGATCGATACGCTTGAGGGGAATTTCTCATACTTATTCATGTTGGAAACATTCATCTGCCACAGTTTGCAGTCATATTTAATTGTTTGATAAAATGTGTGTTCATATAATTATGAAGTTTTATTTAAAAAAAAATATCTTCAGAAGAAAATGACTGACTTGCAGATGAAATAACTTGTAACTGATTTGTGCTATTATAATACAGACTAGCCGCCACAGGCGACCAGTTTGGTCTCCCTTAAATGTATGTTAAGCACTGTAACACGTTACTTTTATTCATAATTTATTTTTTTTCCGTAATCCTTCGCCAAACCGGAAGATTCTAATAGACAAATCAAAAACTTTTGTGATCATGGTAGCATTTCGCATATTTTTTGTTGTTATGTATTTCATCTTTCTTGACAAAAACCGCTTAACCAACTTAAGCATTTATGCTTCATATCCGTTTGCTTATCAGTTGCAATATGCTTGCTAATGAGGAGATTCTTAAACATATTAAGTAGTTTTCCGTAATTGGATCCATTGCCAAATTTAGTTAATACGATTTTAGTTAATACGATTTGGTGCAATGAAGTCTATTTTGTGAAAGTCTTCAATGATATCCATCATTTACACTGAACCATATTGTTGCCAATATTTTTTTGTTTGTTTGTTTGTTTCTCGCTAACTTTGGCTGTAGACTTGATTACGGGAGAATCAAGAAGAAAATCTATCATTATTCTCATTTAAAACGTCTTGAATAATGTGACATAATCGGAGTGCATATTATAACACGTATTTTTCGAGTATTGTTTGGTGAAACATTGAACTTTTGGCAGCCAGTTTTGATAATCACGTAAATATGTCACACCAACATTACCGCCTATAATTCTAATTACAGCAACCCGTTTTTTCTCTCTATATTGCAACTCTATAGTTAATATAGTGCCCCGGTGCGTCTACGATAGCTGTTCCATCAGAACATTTGATTTCAAAATAAAAGTATCATTTCTAATTTGCACACGCGAAAAATAAAAGCTGGTATTGGCGATTTTAAAAATTCTATTGGCGAGATTTGCGCCCAAATAACACAAAAGTACTTAATGATGTTATGTATTTTGTAAATGTATATTAAATTACTGTTTTGAAAGCGATTGGTCATTAATAATGGTAAATATGATTGGTGATTAACAATCATTTTCGGTGGTCTCTCTTCCTTTCACGTATAATACATAAATACCAAATTAACTGACAATTTGTTTCGAAATTTGATTTATTAAATATCATTACATGAGTTGTATTTGTTTACATTCAGCTTACATCAAGAAAAGATAAAGAATGAAGTTGAGTTGTATAGCACATAATTATGATAAACTTTGATTGTGTCACTGGTACGAATTATTTTTTTGACACCAGGCAGCGCTCCAAAAAATCTTTCACGGAAAACTAACTTTACGAACGATTATCTCCATGGTTTAATGGTTTAATATTTTAAACCTTCACGACGAATGAATCTTTTTTTTTTGTTTACTTTCATGGATAGAGAATTTGAACTGCGAAGCTAATTTCAACTGAAGTTATTGGAGAATATATACATAATTGAACGTAAGTCATCTCTCAAATATTAATTTATTTTTGAACGATCTTTCTAAAAATGTCACATTTATGAAGTTTTATTCGAAAAAATAATTTTTAATAAAAATGGCCGCCTGGCATATGAAAAAGTGAAACGGACATTCCGGAACTGTTGATGACAGTCACATGACTTACGGTTTTATTATAGAGATGGTACATGGTCGTTGGCATGTTTTATCTCTATTTTGGCATAATTTTTTAATCGCCAAGTTAATTAACAGTTTTTTGCTAATTAAGGATAGAAAATAATATTTTTTTACACTGAATTTTGTAAAAGCACATAGATTACGTAATTACTTGTCCAAAAATGCAATCCTTTTTTTATTCTGACGAATATTAAGGTCTGTAGGTTGTTTGAAAAAAAAAGTTTGACGAAGAAAAAAGTGATCATTTTAAGTAACTCGACGTTTTTTAAAAAAATCTATATCTCTGTTTATAAATCACTTATGAAGATGAGTTTGGTCTTAAATTGAAGATATTCTTCATTAGATTCTTCTAGTTTTCGTTTTTTTTTTCTGCGACGCTTGGTTTATTTGATATCTGATATTTTAATCTGGCACGTTTTGTCGATTTAACATTGCGAATTTGATTTCTGTAAATAAGCAGTAGCGGTCTAGTTCAGTTCTTGGCGTTGTTTGTGTGGCTTTTTTTTTTAAGCTTGGCTTGGCAGAGCGACCGCCCTGCTTGATTGCATTAATAGAGATTTGCCAAAGAGTAGACAAGGTAGAGAGACGGCTTCTAGCTGACGGTTATTTTAAATGGAGAACATACTCAATGAGTGTTCACAGCAAGATTGGCCGTCTCATTTTTCTTACGGCTCTGTTATCGACTTATAATTTCAACATTCATTATAACTGCTTAAAAGCATGGCACCATCGGCAGTCTTCATTAATTTGCATGTTTGCATGTCTGAATGTTTCGGCTTCACCGTCACCGAAACTTTTATCAAAACAAATAAGAATATTCTACAATTAAACAATCTATAATGTAATGGTTTGAGATACCACCATTTACATTTTTCACATTTTCTGTTCGATTACTCACTTTATTATATTTTATTTTTAATTTGATGTTTATTTCTATACCCGTAGCCACCCAACAAATAATTTTGGTAAGTTAAATGAGTCTGAATCGTTGAGTCATGAATCGGCATACTGAATTTTTACGCGTTACAATCTCAGTGGTTTCTCTTACGATGGATGTATAATATAGAATGGAGAAAAAAAAATATTTTGCTTTCATTGAAATTTATCTGGATGGCTTCTTCTTGGTATAACCTTTCAAGGGTTGCGAAAAGATTAAATTGTACATATATGACATTTTCGCCGGACACATACAGACGCATCTCTCTTATGAATCATGACAGGTTCTTTTTTTTCTAACTAAAGAAAACTAACTACTGTCCGCAATCGCTGCAATGACTACATTTTCCTCATGTTCAACATTTAAAAACAGAAAAATAATAAACTGTAGAAGTAAAGCGTAAATAATATGTAAACTACAAAAATCATCAATATTTAAAATATTTTCTATGCCATGGTAAACCATAGACAGTTGAAATGAAATTTCTGCAAGTTATATATAATAATATATTATAAATGGGAAAAATTATTTGATTTTGAATTGGATCATGAAAAAGCAAATTATATTAGTTACCTTACAAATGTATTTTGTAAGGTTTGCTTTGATCACCAGTTTTCTTATTTAATTTTCACGAATTTTTAACATTATTTTTTCTAAAGTAAAACAAAATTCAAATTCGATAGTGATTTACGTATTTTGTCGCTAAAATCTAAGAATATTATGGCTGTAAATCTTAAATATTCTGGTCATAATCGACGTTATAGGAAAAATCATAGTAATAACAAACATAATCAATAAATTTAAAAAAAATCTGTTGAGATATAATTTCACCCATTATAGAAAAAACTTGACATAAACATCACTTGAAGCACCATACATTTTAACTTTTTTTGTTTCCTATAGTTTAGAAGATGTTTTAGATATTGGTGATTTTTGTAGTTTGCATATTATTTACGTTTTATTTACAAACACTATTTTTTTAATGAGGTAATGCTTTAAAAATTAGATAAAATAGTGAGTTTTTATTGCTTATAAATAAGTAAATGATCTCAATTCCTTAAAATAATGATCAGTTTGTCATTAATTTTATCAAATTATTTTGTTTTTTGTAACAAAAACCTTATGTTTTGCAGCATTTTAAATTTATAATTTTTAAAGAAAAATTCTTCTTGGTATAAAGATTTCTTTGCTGTAAGTTTTAGAATATGAAAATATACATTCGATAAACTATATCTGTAAAAAGGACAGCAACATTTGTGTATAACGAGAAACACTTAACAATTAAAGAAATTCATTTAGCCAACGAATAGTGTATTTGGAGACTGTCGTCGAACGAACGTTAAGATGTATTTTTATCCATTAATATTTATATCATGACACAAATGTTTTTTCGCATGACAAGGTGGTGTGATTTATTTTCTAGTGCATTTACTACAAAACAAAGCAAAGCATTTTTTCATCAAATTCTCCATTCATTATTTCTTACTGTAATTAATTTTTAACAGGAAATATACGCGGACTCTACGTTGCACCTGTCATAACCAGTAAATCGATAAATTATCCAACGAAAATAAGATGGGTATTAGTTTCAAATAATGAATTTACATACATAAATTGACTGTGGATTTTCAATATGTTGATTTTTTATTAGAAGGTAAAATATTGTGTAAAAAGTTTGTTTCTTTTTTTTTTCAAATATTGTATTTTATAGATTCGGTTTCTCAATCTGAAAAAAGGAAATTTCAATAGTGTAATGGCTTTTGTTGCATGGATTTAAATCCATTTTTAATTTATACCAATGACGTGGCAATGGTGTTTCAAGAGATAAACACATAAATAAATTACCACAAATCCGTTTTGTTAAAACTGTGTTAATTATAAATTATTCTATTGATTTTTTTTTTTTTTTTGGTTAATGAGATAGAATGAATAGAGCCAAGCATATACCAGGCAGGGTTTCGATTCAAAAAAATATTTTTAATTATGATAATTATTTATAAATTTATATGAAAAAACTATGAATTAAGACCTACATTAGTTTGTACATAAAATGAATCACAATCTTCAAAAACATGGGTGTGTAAGATTGAAGCTCACTGGAATAATTAGTGTTTGAGATATGGAGCATTTTTTCTTTGTGATAGTATAAAGGGAGCATCTTCTGTTATCAAAGGATCCCTATAAAAGATTATCTTAGACAATACCGGAATTTTTTGTAAAATTTTTTAATATAAAGTGAGTTTATTTTATATTTGAATATACAGATTATAAATATTTATTGTGCGAAAACTATTATAGTTGAATGGGTGAGTGGAAAATGGATAACATTACAAAAATAAGAAAAAATGAACTCAGATAATATGATTTAATTAATAATAACCTATAAATTAATCAGTATATTTTTAAAAGTTTATAGGATGAAGCCTCATCGCCTAAACCTACAATCGAATAATGTTGAAACTTTCTCTAAAATTGGAGATTTTTATACACATATTTAATTTTTTGTGTTTCTTCAACAGTTACATCAAATGAAATGTTATCCTTTTTCTATTCACCTGTTTAATTAGACTTATGATTGTTTGTATACTATTATAAAGTTTTTAATAAGATTACATACTTTATGAAATTTCAACGTGTGCCCATCATGGCCTCCAACGATCTACTTTCATTATTCTTCTTCATGAAAGAAGGATACTACATCTATATTTTAAAAATGAAGATTTTTGCAGATCTTTTCTCAGAATACAAATTACATAAACACTAATCATAAAAAAATGTTACCGCATAAATTATTGTTTCCTATTTGAATTATCAAATATTTTCTATTTTCGAACATAATTGAAACATTAAAAAAAATTCTATGAAAATAGTGAAAAATTTCTAATTAAAGTATCAATAATATTTCGTGTTGCATAACATTAAAAAAAATTATTTTTCTTAATAAAAATTAAGGAAACTCAAAATAATAAAGCTGATGTAAATCACTTTAATAAGAAAAAAACATCTAAATTATGAGATAAGTATTGTTACTGTGGAAAATTATTTAAAGTGATCTATTTTTAGAAGCCGAAAATTTTTCTGTTAGACTTGGAATTGCAAAAATTTTATTTTACAGAATGTCAAAAGAATCCCCCCCCTCCCTCCCCTAACAATGCAAAAGTATTCGAGTACAAACGCTTATTGTGTACTGATCCGCACCCACGCTCTCAAGGACAAGAGAACAAAGATAAACCATCAATCAGACAAATGTGGGAAAAGATAGACTTTGAAAAGATGCTGAGAGGAGAGAAAGAAAACTGCCAAAATTTCGCCAAACGCTTTGGGTTACTGGAATTCTGCTCCCAGAATTCCGTGTTGAAATGAGAACGGAACTAAATTGTGATGCTCCTTCCAGTAGGTTCCTTCTTCGAAGTTCTTTTTAAATTTTTCTTTGGGGCTATATCAAGGACAAAGTCTTTTCCGAACCAGTTGCTGACGTTGAAGAACTGAAGGCTGGGATAACAGATGTTGTGTATACTGCTACAGAAGACATGTTAGCGAACTCTTGGCGAGAACTAGAATACTGCGTTGACATTTTCCGTGCTACCAAGGAACGCATACGTTGAAATTTCCTGAAGCATGTGGTCTTATTAAAAAAATTATAACAACACTTACAATGTCTAATTATTATAATTTTCGCACAATAAATATTTATAATCAAGGCAAGATTTTGTGCTTACCCTGTATATTTCTGTGTAATTTTACTCCTGACTAATTGAGTGTTTTCAGTACTTTTCCTTGTAAGATTTTAATTTTCTGAAATTTATGGATAAACCGGTAACACATTTTCTTTTGTAACTCTATGACGATTTATGAAAAAAAGTACATAAACTATAAATGAATCAAATGTTGTGAATTCAAATTTAGTGGCCGAAGTGGCTGTTACCATTTGAAAAATAAAAGTTAATAAAGATTTTAATATGTAAATGACACCTATTCTCAAAAACCGGAAAATAGACACAATTCAAGCGGTACAATATATATCGAATTCGAAGAACTGGTTTGTTGTATACAAGTGATCTGATTGGCGTAACATTAGGCAAAATTCTTCAATCCTGATCTATTCTTCCAAGCATTTATAGACAAATAATTCTGCCTTTCTTCATTTATATGGAATCTAAATATTCTAAATCCATTCCTTGTCAGATTAGAACAATTTTATGCGAAACAACTGCTATTTTCAACGATTTTGTAACTCTTTAATCATTTAAGGTATCTGACTACGTTCAAATAGTGGTTTTCGACCAAAAGTGTCAAAACGATTTTATTACATTTTATTATAACCCAACTTTTTACCTTTCCAAAACTGCATTTATTTTTATTGTACGAGAAATAGAACCGGAATAATAGCGGTTTTTAAACTACTCAACAGCTATGACTCAAACCGGAAGTACTGTTTGAATAACCGGAAGTACTATTTAAAGGTACTAACTGGGAGGGGGGGAAGCAAAAATATGGTCTTAGTGAAGTAAAAACAGGCTCAGTTCTTGAAAAAAAGGGTATGGCTCATAAAAACAGTGAAGTTTAGATGCATATTACTGTGTAAATTCTTGTAGTAAAATATAAACATAAACTTTAAATGCATTTTTTGGAAAATGTAATTTTTAGTGAAAATTCCATACGCAAAACATGATTTCTCAAAAAGTTATTAGAATATCACTATGAAATTTAAATTGCATGTTGTTTTCCCTATTGTAAAGGCAATGAACAAAATATTTAATTTTAGAATAAGAATTTTTTGTTTGATGGAGGTTTTCGTGGATTGACATCGATGAATTTTATGAAAATTAGCATGTAAAAAGGTGCAATAAGCTATAAATTTTGAAATATTTAAAATATCTCTTAGATTTTAGTTCATTGCCTTCACCAATGTCATAAGTAATATGTGTAAAAAGGAAATTAAGATACATACAATATATTTTTCTGTAGCGCGTTTTGCGTATTGGGGCAAATTTCACTAAATTTTACCACAAAATCCCCCATTTACCGAAATTTCATCAATGAATGAAATATTTTTTACCTTTTTTCACAGTTTCCAGTCCTAATGGTAATAGAAATAAGTTAAAAAAATAATTAAATAGCTTATTAGGAAAAAATTGCTCCGTACGTAGTGAGGCCCCTTAAACGTTTCTCGTCTCATAGGTAACAATGGGCAACAAACAGTAAATGAGCATCAAAATGCTTGATGATTCAGCCTGTATTATAGTAGCCCTACTCTAACGTAGTTAAAATACGACTGTTATTATTTTTCTCTCGCGCGTGCCTTTTGTTATCTTGAATCAGTTTTTACTGTAACTTTGATGGAATAAATGAGATGATATTGTGGCTTGACTAATGTTGTTTGTAGATATTTTTATCCTTAATTTTTCTTTGAAAGTTTAAACCTGCATCTAAAAAATATTATATATTGGTAAAAAAATATTAGACTGCAGTGCGAAATCCTCGCACGTGTTCACGGGTTTAAATAAATTACTCTTGGAGCACACATGAAGCATCACTCCTTTATCTTTCACTTAAGCGACTACTTTTACTGCTGCAGATACAGTTTAAACAATTATCGAAATTTTATCACTGTAATCATAACTGCCAGTGCTCAATTATTGTTCTTTATCTTAAATCTTTGTGACTCAACATCTCAACAACTTCGATTTGAAAAATATTTACTCGGATGTTAGAATTAGAATACATCATTTTAAGTATGTAAAAAATAATTGAAAAAAAAATTAGAACATAAAAATAAAATAATACTAGGGGGCTCAGACCCCTACTTGCTAACGCTCGCCAACCCCACGTGAATTGCAAAGCAATTCACATTGAGACCGCTACGCGGTCACAGCTCGCTTCGCTCGCTCGCCCACTTTTTTCAGCAATTCTAGCCGGAATAAATTCTACCATAAAACATTTGAACATATGAAATTGACAATTTATTTTAATGTAAAAAAGTAATTCTCCGTTGAAAACACAACTGAATATGCATTTAGTTGGCGCTACTAATGAGCATATAAATCATTTAAATACTATGAAAAAAAGGATCTTTTGTACAGCACGACTTAAATTCATTAGAAAAAAAAACTATGTGATAGGAAGATAGTTTGTTTGTCTTTGTTTAAATTTCGTTCGACATTTTATTGTTCTAAATGATTATAGATTTTTACAAAATGAATTATTTTTTACTTCATCAATAAAGCAACAGATGGCAGCAGGTGATATCTAGACAGTTGATTTTTTTTTCTCCGTCTTCTGAGTGAGTGAAATTTGTAAATGAATTCTAAATAAGAGTTGAGAATTCATTTGAAATTAATGATATTGCTCATAATTAAAATGAGGAATCATCTCAGACGCTCTGGATTACGTACATGTTATTTTATTTTTAATAATTGCTAGTTTGAGTTTCATTCTATGGTTTCACTGCTTTCACACTGACCGCCATATTGGACGGAGGCGGAGCTGATCTAACACAATCTAGTCTGTTCATTGGTCTGAGCTCTGGAAACTACAGTTGTTGCCAAACCATAAGTTACAAATTCAGCCCTATTTTCGCGCCACGTAAGACAAATATATATATAGATTGCCCAAAGGGCACTCTTTTCACATCTGCAATTAACAGAAAATTACATACTTTTCATAAATACTGTTCATTTTCTAATACAAAAGTGTAAAGTATACGAACTTACTATTGTAAAAAATCTATTTTTGGACTTCTCCAGCATTTTCAATTTTACAAAATATACGAAGTTCATTTTAGCAATAACGACGCAAAACTATTCAAATGATAAATAAAACTTTGGAATGAAAACTTAACCCAGTATCGTCGTCTATTGAGAATTCTATAAACAATTTGTATTAAGTTATTTGTTGCAAGCTATCGGCGATGAATAAAATCGTCTTTTAAAGCAAACTGTGTAAGTACCAATGCCTTTTGTTTATGTTGCAAATATGCAACGCGGTCATACAAAGGGTTAGCTTGAAAAACATACTTTAAAATACCTGTAACCAGAAATCACACTCCATTTACTTTAATTGAACGATTACAAGGGACTCTTATATCAGCAAAGTACTTTTACCAGCAAATTTTATATACATGGAATAAATCTATAAAATGTTAAAATGTTAAATATTTAAATGTTTTTAATATATTCATCAAATAATCTGTTTCAAAACAAAAAATATTCAGATTCAGATATTAACCAAACAGAAAATAAATTTATACGAGTTGAATATATTCGTTGTAAGTCACTTCGTAAGTAGCTAATGATGCATCATTAAAATAAATTGTTCTATTACACATGCATGTAACTAGGAAATTAGATTAAAAGTAAAAAAAGAAATTTTGAACTATCCCTTGGAACTACTTCCTTAACATAATCCGTTTTCCTAATTACCGTTTGTTTGAGATAGCATCGGGAAAAGGAGGCTGTTACGCATTCATTTTTAACGACGAAAGGAAAAATGCTGAAACGTTATACATTACTATATGAATGTGTTATTCTCAAGTATAAAAATATGTTTCTTACCTGGGATAATATCAATTACATTTAATAAAACAAGTATTATAAAAACTGTTGTTACTGCCTATTTTTTTTCTTTTAATATATGTATTTGTTCATTAATAAAAGAATTTCTCCGAATTGATGAAACTAAAATAAATGAATTATTTAAACAATTAAAGTTGTTAAAATGTAACAGGTTAATTATTCAATTATTATCTAAAAATTTCTGTGCATTTATTTTCATTTGTTTTAAGTATTGAAATTTGCTTTTGATAATTTGGTTAATAACCTGGAACTGCATAAAATTTCTGTGTATGTATACTAAAAGATATATAAAAAATTTATGAAAATGCGATATTAGTTTTTTTTTTTAATATTCCGATCATCGTAGAGAAGTTTTATTGTTCCTAACATAGGTGATAACGTGTAATATTAGAACATAATTAATTACACGCTGCATTGAATATATTGTCTATGTATGATATAAATTATGATAATTGTGCGTTCCATAGAAAAAAAATTGTGACTGTGTTGTCTGCATGATCTTAGGTATTTTTACATGACAACTTCTATTGGTGGTGAGAGGAAAAAATGATAGACTGTGTGGGTTTGTTTAAACCATACTTACGCAACGAGGAGGGGTGGGGGCATCAGATGTGATGAACAAGTGATTGAGTACTTGGAGATGATACTGTTGTGAGCTCGGGGTTCGAAAGGACTGATGCCAATATATAAGAACACTAAAAAGGCTTTATTCACTATAAACAGTGCAATACGATCACAAATATCTTCTGAAAATTACAAGATATTCAGTAATCTTCAAATCCAATAAAAGCACAGCAAAATTTAACACAGAAACAATGCGTTCAATACGACTTATCAACGTTAAAATCGATCCGAGAAACACAGTTCTCAATGCAAAGCCTCTCGTATAAATTCAATCGCAGTTGACAGACAACTAACTCAACCGAACTGATGGAGGTCCTTATATAGGATTCAGAGATCTTTCCAGATTATTCCAGAGCCTTCTAATGCTAGAAATTACCAGAAGGTCCTTCAACTCTCGATAGAGTACTCCAAACGTGAAAGGATCCCAATGTAAATGTATAAGGGGGGTAGCACAAAAAGTCGCCAAATCCGTCGCCAACTTGGCGACATTTGGCGATATATCGCCAAATTTGGCGACAAAAATAAGTCGCTAAAACCATCGCCAACTTGGCGATAAACCCATTCCTTGGCGATTTTACCATAGACTTCCATTATAAAGATGAGGGTGTAAGGTTGTTTTCCTTGCAAACCATCTGAGGCCTTTAGCATTGAGTTACATGATGTTCAATAGGAAATACATTAATAATACTGCAATTTTCACAATAATAAAATAAAATAAATTAAAAAGAATGAAATATTTACAAAATTCATAACATTGCCCCCCTCTCAAAGACTGCACGTCCCGGGCAGTTCAACCTTTGATCGGAAAGCAAACCCGTTACCAACAAATACTATACTATTCAAAGCACTTAAAGCAAACATGGAAAATAACAATTAAACACATTCATAATGCTGAATTATACAAAATATACACTTATTTTAAAAAAAATTAAATTAAATTAAAGCATAGACATCATTACATACAAGTATTTAAATAATAATAACATTAATAATGATAATGCTAAGCAAAAGAAATTATTACATTAACTTATATACAAGACCATGGTCATACTAATTTACATTATTTACATTACACTATTCATAATCAATGAACTAAGTACTATGGCCATAGTATGGAGCCAGCCTGTCGTAATGAACGACTCTAGGCTTCGAACTTGGTGACTTTCGGATCCGAATTACGACATCGTTCAGTCTGTTTAGGACTGTATAAGGACCGTCCCAGTGCGATTGCAGTTTGGGAGAAAGTCCTTTACGTCGAGTCGGATTATAAAACCAAACCTTGTCACCTTCTTTGAATTGATGTCCCGTGGCTTTCGTGTCGTACCTGGTCTTCATCTTCTCCGTCTGTATATTGATCCGCTCTCGAGCCAAGTTGTGGACGTCTTCAAATCGTGCCTGGAGATTCTGCACGTATCCCTCTGGCGATGAAGGCGCATCTGGAGGGCGACCAAAAATCAGATCACAAGGTAGACGAAGATCACGACCGAAAAGCATCTGAGACGGGGAATAGCCGGTTGTTTCATGGACGGCGCTGCGATAGGCGAGAAGAAACAAGGGAAGTTTTTGGTCCCAGTCTTGTTGGTTTCTTGAGACTAGCAGTGAGAGATTGTTAAGGATGGTACGATTAAATCTCTCAACCATGCCATCCGATTGTGGATGTAAAGGCGTCGTCCTAGTTTTGTCCATTCCGAGAAGTTGACAGAGACCCTCAATCACAGCAGAGATGAAATTTCTCCCCTGGTCAGAATGCATTTGAAGGGGGACTCCATACCTTGATATCCACTGGTGAACCAAGGCATCCGCAACCGTAGAAGCTTCTTGATCAGGGATGGCATAAACTTCAGGCCATTTCGTGAAGTAGTCCATGACAACAAGGAGGTATTTGTTGCCATCAGCACTTCTTGGCAGAGGGCCTAGGATGTCAAGGGCGATGCGTTCGAAAGGTGCTCCTACATTGTAGAGATGTAGTCTTCCTCGGCTACGTTTCTTTGGTCCTTTTCGAGCTGCACATGCATCGCAAGATTTGCACCATCGTTCGACGTCAGCTCTCGCTTTTCCCCAGAAGAAGCGCTCTCGGACTCTGTGTAATGTTTTCATGATTCCAAAATGGCCTCCGGTGGGACTGCCATGTAATTCTTCGAGGACCTCTGGGATTCGAGATCGAGGAAGTACCAACTGCCACCGAGATGTCTTCCCATCTTCCGATTCGAATTTTCGGTACAGGACACCATTCCTGACGTGGAGGGAGTTCCAAAGAGCCCAATATTGCTTCGTCGTAGGACTGTAAGTCGAGATGTCTTTCCAACTGGGCTTCGTGCTAGAAGATTCTAATAACTCCAAGATTGGTTTGATCTCAGAGTCTGCCATTTGATCTTCTCGAATCTTCTCATCACTCCAGGGATCTGGTGGCGTCAATAGTGAAGTCTTCGTCTGGCGTATGACATATTCGGGATTATACTTGCTCTCCGCTCTGGAACAATAGCGACAGCTCTCGGGACACGGTCTTCTTGATAGGGCATCGGCGTTTCCATGCGATGAGCCTTTGCGATGCCTGATGTCAAAGTCGTATTCCTGGAGTCGTTGTATCCATCTGGCTACTTGGCCCTCTGGGTTCTTAAAATTCATCAGCCATGTTAGGGATGCGTGATCAGTACGAAGGAGAAATTTCCTGCCATAGAGATAGTGATGGAAGTGTTCTATGGCTTTTACTATAGCTAATAACTCCTTACGAGTGACGCAATAATTCCGCTCTGTTTTCGATAAACATTTGCTCCAGTATGCTACGACACGTTCTTGGCCATCTATTTCTTGGGAAAGTACAGCGCCGACACTTTCATGACTGACATCCGTGTCCACAATGAACTGTTTCTCGGGGTGCGGATAGGTAAGGACTGGAGAGGATGTGAGAGCCTCTTTCAGCCGCTGGAAGGAATTCTCGCATTCTTGTGTCCATAGAAACTTCTGCTTGCTTTCAGTGAGCCTATGCAATGGTCTTGCGATGTTGGAGAATCCCTGGACAAACTTTCTGTAATAAGTGCATAGTCCCAGAAAGCTTCGCAACTGATGGACATTTTCCGGACGCTTCCAGTTCTTTACTGCGGACACTTTTTCAGGATCTGTTCGAACACCTTCAGCTGAAATGATGTGTCCTAGATAATTTACTTCCCGTTGGAAGAACTTGCATTTCAAAGGGTTCAGCTTTAAATTCGCCGCTCTTAGTTTCGTTAACACTTTTCGAATATTCTCTAGATGTTCTTCAAACGTGCGGCCACCAATGATGACGTCATCTAGGTAGATGAGACAAGCTTCAAAGGTCAGACCTTTTAACAATGTCTCCATGAGGCGCTCGAACGTTGCTGGAGCATTGCAGAGCCCGAACGGCATAACTTTAAATTGCCAAAGTCCTTGTCCAGTAGTAAATGCGGTCTTCTCTTTATCATCAGGATGGATCTCTACTTGCCAATATCCACTCTTCAAATCCAGTGTGGAAAACCATTTATGTCCTGAAAGAGTATCTAGCGTGTCGTCTATTCTTGGTAGAGGATAGCTGTCCTTCTTCGTAATATCGTTAAGTTTACGATAATCCACACAAAATCTTGTGGAGCCATCTTTCTTTCGGACCAACACGATGGGAGAGGCCCACGGACTTGATGACGGTTCGATGATGTCACTATCCTGCATCTCTCGTAAGAGCTTAGAAACCTCTTCTTGTTTTGCGAACGGCAAGCGTCTTGGATGCTGTTTAATCGGTGGATGGTCGGCAGTATCAATTCTATGACGTGTCAGAGAAGTGCGACCTATATCATTCTCGTTTTGTGAAAACACATCCTTAAATTCCTGGAACAGTCTTTCTGCGGCATGTCTCTGCTCAGGAGATAAATTCTCATTTCGTCCAATTTCAGGTGTTAAACTTGTAGGCGGCTCCGACAAGGTCAAGCTCGGGTCTTTGCAAACACAGGTGACTGGAGCACAGGTAGCAAGCACTTCACCCTTCTGGATAGTTCTAGACTTTTCACTTACATTCGCCATCCTCACAGGGATCACATCTCTCGACAGATCTACCAGCGCTGATGCTATTAGCACTCCCTTTGGGCTCTTCTCAGGATATCCAGTCAAGCCATACTGGAAAATTCTTTCGTTTCCAGTTAATCCAGGTATCATCATTTCGGTCCGAGGAGGGATGATAACATCTGCCTTGGCTGTGATCCGTTGAATAGACCCGGACTCATTTCCAAGTTTGAAAATAGTGACATCTTCTTGAGCAGAGCGTAACTCATTATTCTTAAAGTCCAGTGTAAATCCATGCTCTTTTAAAAAGTCCAGTCCGAGTATGAAAGGGTCTGAAATATCGGCCACGTAGACTGTATGGCGATAAGCGGCGTTCCCAAACTTTATTTCCAGTGTCATTCTTCCATGTATATCGATCTTATCTCCGGTCACAGTTTGAAGAATAACACGCGGCGGGGACCAGAAGAGTTTTTCTTTCAGCCGCTGAGCTAGATCTTTCCGAATGATGGTCACATTGGCTCCTGTATCGATGATCATATTACAGGGCAAATCATTCACACTTCCGACTAGAAAAACTCCGTTCTCGCCGTAACTTCTTGCAGAAATTTCACATACTTGAAAATGGGGCTTCTTAAGATCTGGAAACCTCCGCCCCGCAAGATGGTCAATAATCAGTTTTCTTGCTCCTCCGTTAGCGGGTGAGCTATTACCTTCGGTGCTGGGTCGTCTTGGGCAGTCGATTTGAATATGGTCTTCTCCACCGCATTTCCAGCATTTGATCTTCCTGTAAGGTTTGTTGGCCATTAAGGAGTTCATCTTTCTCATTATGTCATTCATCTGCTGCTGTAAGCACTCCACAGCTCTATCCGACGTCTCAGGCAGGTTGGCTGCTCGCACAAAGTGTCGCTTTGTCCTAGTAGCTTGCTGGGCTGCCTCGAATTTCAGAGCGTAAACCAAAGCCCCTTTTAAATCGCTGAGATCTGCAATCCGGAGTGCTTTCTGGATTTCAGAGTCACGCACACCATCAATAAAATGCTGCAGAGCCAAGCTTTCTCTAATTTCAGTCGGACAGTCAGGATAAGCAAGATGTGAAAGTCTCTCGACATCCGTAGCAAGCTCTTGCAGGGATTCAGTGGATTTCTGCTGTCGAGATTTGAGCTGGAGTCTGCTATATTCCTTCATGCATTTCTCGCCAAAGCGCAATTCTAAGGCACTGACGAGCGTTTCAAAATCCAGCGGTTCATTTGCAGGCAAAGTCTGTAGGATGTCGGCAGCATCAGCTCGTAGAGAAGCAGCTAACTGGCAAGCCTTTGTCTGGGAATCCCATCCATTGGCGTCCGCTACGATCCCAAATTGTGTCTTAAAAACTGGCCATGAGGATTTTCCGTCATAGGTCGAGAGTTTAATAGAGGCCCGAGGAAGCATAGCTTGATACTTGACATCTTCGGGAAAGTTTTCGGCAGTTATCTTTTGTTTCTTCACATTTTCCAACTCCTTTTCTACACTCTCAATCCTTTCTTCGACGGTCTTGGCGATCTTTTGAACTTTTTCTTCTACTCTTTCTTCAACGGTCTCGGCGATCTTTTGAATTTCTTCTACTTTTCCTTCTATTTGTTGAAATCTTCCTTCAACTTTGTTTTCCACGCCGTCAATTCTGTCATTTAAAGATGTTATTTTATCCTCTATTAAGTCTTTCAACTCTCCAATGTTGGTTGACATATCCTTCTTCATTTCATTTTTTAAGTCGCCAAGGTTGGCAGTCATTTTCTCATCCATCGCTGACATATCCTTTTTCATTTCTTCTTTCATCTCGCCAAGGTTGGTTGACATCTCAGCCTGATTCGCAGCTAATTTCTCCAATAATTGTTTCAGTTCAGCCTCCATTGCTCTGGTGATCGGCATTCAATCCCACTTCTGACACCAAATGTTGTGAGCTCGGGGTTCGAAAGGACTGATGCCAATATATAAGAACACTAAAAAGGCTTTATTCACTATAAACAGTGCAATACGATCACAAATATCTTCTGAAAATTACAAGATATTCAGTAATCTTCAAATCCAATAAAAGCACAGCAAAATTTAACACAGAAACAATGCGTTCAATACGACTTATCAACGTTAAAATCGATCCGAGAAACACAGTTCTCAATGCAAAGCCTCTCGTATAAATTCAATCGCAGTTGACAGACAACTAACTCAACCGAACTGATGGAGGTCCTTATATAGGATTCAGAGATCTTTCCAGATTATTCCAGAGCCTTCTAATGCTAGAAATTACCAGAAGGTCCTTCAACTCTCGATAGAGTACTCCAAACGTGAAAGGATCCCAATGTAAATGTATAAGGGGGGTAGCACAAAAAGTCGCCAAATCCGTCGCCAACTTGGCGACATTTGGCGATATATCGCCAAATTTGGCGACAAAAATAAGTCGCTAAAACCATCGCCAACTTGGCGATAAACCCATTCCTTGGCGATTTTACCATAGACTTCCATTATAAAGATGAGGGTGTAAGGTTGTTTTCCTTGCAAACCATCTGAGGCCTTTAGCATTGAGTTACATGATGTTCAATAGGAAATACATTAATAATACTGCAATTTTCACAATAATAAAATAAAATAAATTAAAAAGAATGAAATATTTACAAAATTCATAACAATACGATATGAAACGTAGAAGCTCGGCGCTGATTTGCCTGACTAATGTGGGATGCCTTGATGTGGTTGATCATCACTAGCAATATTGCATGACACATCATATATATATTTCTTGTTTTCATGGTAGCTCTGGATCCTTCTGCGGAAGTCATTACAAGATTTTTCATCGTTGAGATAGAATTCTACTCGTTTGGCTGAGCCGTCGGTACTTTCGTATTATAGCGGTCCCAAGGATGAATCGCGAAGCGACCAAGATTTATCGCCAAATTATAAAGCATATATGACATTATAATAATATATGATTGATTTTTGTGTTCGTTTCATTTCGTGATGTATATGGCCAAGTTATAATCATATATGACCCATATATGATGCATATATATGACATGTGTATATGAATTATATGATGTATATATGACATATAAGACGTAAATAATATGTATATAAATACGTGTGTTGCACATATATGAGTGTTTGAAGTATATTGTTGTGAGCTCGGGGTTCGAAAGGACTGATGCCAATATATAAGAACAATAAAAAAGCTTTATTCACTATAAACAGTGCAATACGATCACAAATATCTTCTGAAAATTACAAGATATTCAGTAATCTTCAAATCCAATAAAAGCGCAGCAAAATTTCACACAGAAACAATGCGTTCAATACGACGTATCAACGACAAAATCGATCCGAGAAACACAGTTCTCAATGCAAAGCCTCTCGTATGAATTCAATCGCAGTTGACAGACAACTCACTAACTGAACTGATGGAGGTTCTTATATAGGTTTCAGAGATCTTTCCAGATTATTCCAGAGCCTTCAGATGCTAGAAATTACCAGAAAGTGCTTTAACTTTCGATAGAGTACCCCAAACGAGAAAGGATCCCAATGTAAAGGTATAAGGGGGGTTGCACAAAAAGTCGCCAAATCCGTCGCCAACTTGGCGACATTTGGCGATATATCGCCAAATTTGGCGACAAAAATAAGTCGCCAAAACCATCGCCAACTTGGCGATAAACCCATTCCTTGGCGATTTTCCAATAGAACTCATTATAAAAACCGATGCTGTAAGGTTGTTTTCCTTGCAAACCACCTGAGGCCTTTAGCATTGAGTTACATGATGCTCAATAGGAAATACATTAATAATACTGCAATTTTCACAATAATAAAATAAAATAAATTTAAACAAATGGAATATTTACAGATATATACAAAATTCATAACATTGCCCCCCTCTCAAGGACTGCACGTCCCGGGCAGTTCAACCTTTGATCGAAAAGCAAACTCGTTACCAACAAATGCTATACTATTTAAAACACATTCATAATGCTGAATTATACAAAATATACACTTATTTAAAAATAAAATTAAATTAAAGCATAGACATTATTACATACAAGTATTTAAATAATAATAACAATAATAATGATAATGCTAAGCAAAATAAATAATTACATTAATTTATATACAAGACCATGGTCATACTAATTTACATTATTTACATTACACTATTTACAATCAATGAACTAAGTACTATGGCCATAGTATGGAGCCAGCCTGTCGTAATGAACGACTATAGGCTTCGAACTTGGTGACTTTCGGATCCGAATTACGACATCGTTCAGTCTCTTTAGGACTGTATAAGGACCGTCCCAGTGCGATTGCAGTTTGGGAGAAAGTCCTTTACGTCGAGTCGGATTATAAAACCAAACCTTGTCACCTTCTTTGAATTGATGTCCCGTGGCTTTCGTGTCGTACCTGGTCTTCATCTTCTCCGTCTGTATATTGATCCGCTCTCGAGCCAAGTTGTCGACGTCTTCAAATCGCGCCTGGAGATTCTGCACGTATCCCTCTGGCGATGAAGGCGCATCTGGAGGGCGACCAAAAATCAGATCACAAGGTAGACGAAGATCACGACCGAAAAGCATCTGAGACGGGGAATAGCCGGTTGTTTCATGGACGGCGCTGCGATAGGCGAGAAGAAACAAGGGAAGTTTTTGGTCCCAGTCTTGTTGGTTTCTTGAGACTAGCAGTGAGAGATTGTTGAGGATGGTACGATTAAATCTCTCAACCATGCTATCCGATTGTGGATGTAAAGGCGTCGTCCTAGTTTTGTCCATTCCGAGAAGTTGACAGAGACCCTCAATCACAGCAGAGATGAAATTTCTCCCCTGGTCAGAATGCATTTGAAGGGGGACTCCATACCTTGATATCCACTGGTGTATCAAGGCATCCGCAACCGTAGAAGCTTCTTGATCAGGGATGGCATAAACTTCAGGCCATTTCGTGAAATAGTCCATGACAACAAGGAGGTATTTGTTGCCATCAGCACTTCTTGGCAGAGGGCCTAGGATGTCAAGGGCGATGCGTTCGAAAGGTGCTCCTACATTGTAGAGATGTAGTCTTCCTCGGATACGTTTCTTTGGTCCTTTTCGAGCTGCACATGCATCGCAAGATTTGCACCATCGTTCGACGTCAGCTCTTGCTTTTCCCCAGAAGAAGCGCTCTCGGACTCTATGTAATGTTTTCATGACTCCAAAATGGCCACCAGTGGGACTGCCATGTAATTCCTTGAGGACCTCTGGTATTCGGGATCGAGGAAGTACCAACTGCCACCGAGATGTCTTCCCATCTTCCGATTCGAATTTTCGGAACAGGACACCATTCCTGACGTGGAGAGAGTTCCAAAGAGCCCAATATTGCTTCGTCGTAGGACTGTAAGTCGAGATGTCTTTCCAACTGGGCTTCGTGCTAGAAGATTCTAATAACTCCAAGATTTGGTTTGATGTCAGAGTCTGCCATTTGATCTTCTCGAATCTTCTCATCACTCCAGGGATCTGGTGGCATTGATAGTGAAGTCTTCGTCTGGCGTATGACATGTTCGGATTATACTTGTTCTCCGCTCTGGAACAATAGCTACAACTTTCGGGACACGGTCTTCTTGATAAGGCATCAGCATTTCCATGCGATGAGCCTTTACGATGCATGATATCAAAGTCGTATTCCTGGAGTCGTTGTATCCATCTGGCTACTTGGCCCTCTGGGTTCTTAAAATTCATCAGCCATGTTAGGGATGCGTGATCAGTACGAAGGAGAAATTTCCTGCCATAGAGATAGTGATGGAAGTGTTCTATGGCTTTCACTATAGCTAATAACTCCTTACGAGTGACGCAATAATTCCGCTCTGGTTTCGATAGACATTTGCTCCAGTATGCTACGACTCGTTCTTGGCCATCTATCTCTTGGGAAAGTACAGCGCCGACACTTTCATGGCTGGCATCCGTGTCCACAATGAATTGTTTGTCGGGGTGTGGATAGGTAAGGACTGGAGAGGATGTGAGAGCTTCTTTCAGCCGCTGGAAGGAATTGTCGCATTCTTGTGTCCATAGAAACTTCTGCTTGCTTTCAGTGAGCCTATGCAATGGTCTTGCGATGTTGGAGAACCCCTGGACAAACTTTCTGTAATAAGTGCATAGTCCCAGAAAGCTTCGCAACTGATGGACATTTTCCGGACGCTTCCAGTTCTTTACTGCGGACACTTTTTCAGGATCTGTTCGAACACCTTCAGCTGAAATGATGTGTCCTAGATAATTTACTTCCCGTTGGAAGAACTTGCATTTCAAAGGGTTCAGTTTTAAATTCGCCGCTCTTAGCTTCGTTAACACTTTTCGAATATTTTCTAAATGTTCTACAAACGTGCGGCCACCAATGATGACGTCCTCTAGGTAGATGAGACAATCTTCAAAAGTCAGGCCTTTTAACACTGTCTCCATGAGGCGCTCGAACGTTGCTGGAGCATTACAGAGCCCGAATGGCATAACTTTGAATTGCCAAAGTCCTTGTCCAGTAGTAAATGCGGTCTTCTCTTTGTCATCAGGATGGATCTCTACTTGCCAATACCCACTCTTCAAATCCAGTGTGGAAAACCATTTATGTCCTGAAAGAGTATCTAGCGTGTCGTCTATTCTTGGTAGAGGATAGCTGTCCTTCTTCGTGATATCGTTAAGTTTACGATAATCCAAACAAAATCTTGTGGAGCCATCTTTCTTTCGGACCAACACGATGGGAGAAGCCCACGGACTTGATGACGGTTCGATGATGTCACTATCCCGCATCTCTCGTAAGAGCTTAGAAACCTCTTCTTGTTTTGCAAACGGCAAGCGTCTTGGATGCTGTTTAATCGGTGGATGGTCGGCAGTATCAATTCTATGACGTGTCAGAGAAGTGCGACCTATATCATTCTCGTTTTGTGAAAACACATCCGTAAATTCATGGAACAGTCTTTCTGCGGCATGTCTTTGCTCAGGAGATAAATTCTCATTTCGTCCAATTTCAGGTGTTAAACTTGTAGGCGGCTCCGACAACGTCAAGCTCCGGTCTTTGCAAACACAGGTGACTGGAGCACAGGTAGCAAGCACTTCACCCTTCTGGATAATTCTAGACTTTTCACTTACATTCGCCATCCTCACGGGTATCACATCTCTCGACAGATCTACCAGCGCTGATGCTATTAGCACTCCTTTTGGGCTCTTTTCAGGATATTCAACCAAGCCACATTGAAAACTACTTTCGTTCTCAGTTAATCCAGGTATCATCATTTAAGTCCGAGGAGGGATGATAACATCTGCCTTGGCTGTGATCCGTTGAATAGACCCGGACTCATTTCCAAGTTTGAAAATAGTGACATCTTCTTGAGCAGAGCGTAACTCATACTTCTTAAAATCCAGTGTAAATCCATGCTCTTTTAAAAAGTCCAGTCCGAGTATGAAAGGGTCTGAAATATCGGCCACATAGACTGTATGATGGTAAGCGGCGTTCCCAAACTTTATTTTCAGTTTCATTCTTCCATGTATGTTGATCATATCCCCGGTCACGGTTTGAAGGATAACACGGGGCGGAGTCCAGAGGAGTTTTTCTTTTAGCCGCAGAGCTAGATCTTTCCGAACGATGGTCACATTGGCTCCTGTATCGATGATCATATTACAGGGCAAATCATTCACACGCCCGACTATAAAAACTCCGTTCTCGCCGTAACTTCTTGCAGAAATTTGACACACTTGATAATGGGGCTTCTCAAAATCTGGCAACCTCCGCCCCGCGAGATGGCCATTAATTAGTTTTCCTGCTCCGCCGTTCGTGCGGAGCTATTACCTTCTGTGCTGGGTCGTTTTAGGCAGTTTCTTTGAATATGACCTTATCCACCGCATTTCCAGCACTTGATCTTTCTTCCTGGTTTGTTGTCCATCAAGGAGTTTATATGTCTCATCACATCCTTCATCTGCTGCTGTAAACGCTCCACAGCTGTATCCGACGTCTCAGGCATGTTGGCTACTCGCACAAAGTGCCGATCTTTCCTTGTAGCTTGCTGGGCTGCCTCGAATTTTAGGGCATAAACTAAAGCCCCTTTTAAGTCATTGAGATCTGCAATCCGGAGTTGTTTCTGGATCTTAGAGTCACGCACACCATCGATAAAATGCTGTAGCGCTAAGCTTTCTCTAATTTCAGTCGGACAGTCAGGATAAGCAAGATGTGAAAGTCTCTCGACATCCGTAGCAAGATCTTGCAGGGATTCAGTGGATTTCTGCTGTCGAGATTTGAGCTGGAGTCTGCTATATTCCTTCATGCATTTCTCGCCAAAGCGCAATTCTAAGGCACTGACGAGCGTTTCAAAATCCAGCGGTTCATTTGCAGGCAATGTCTGTAGGACGTCGGCAGCATCAGCTCGTAGAGAAGCAGCTAACTGGCAAGCTTTTGTCTGGGAATCCCATCCATTGGCGTCCGCTACGATCCCAAATTGTGTCTTAAAAACTGGCCATGAGGATTTTCCGTCATAGGTCGAGAGTTTAATAGAGGCCCGAGGAAGCATAGCGTGATACTTGACATCTTCGGGATAGTTTTCGGCAGTTATCTTTTGTTCCTTCACATTTTCCAACTCCTTTTCTACACTCTCAATCCTTTCTTCTACGGTTTTGGCTGTCCTTTGTATTTCTTCTACCTTTTCTTCTACGGTTTTGGCTGTATTTTGAACTTTTTCTTCTATTTCTTGAAATCTTTCTTCAACTTTGTTTTCCACGCCGTCAATTCTGTCATTTAAAGATGTTATTTTATCCTCTATTAGTTCTTTCGACTCACCAAGGTTGGTTGACATATCCTTCTTCATATCATCTTTTAACTCACCAAGGTTCGCAGTCATTTTCTTATCCATCGCTGTCATATCTTTCTTCATTTCTTCTTTCAACTCGCCAAGGTTGGTTGACATCTCAGCCTGATTCGCAGTCATTTTCTCATCCATCGCTGTCATATCTTTCTTCATTTCTTCTTTCAACTCGCCAAGGTTGGTTGACATCTCAGCCTGATTCGCAGTCATTTTTTCATCCATAGCTCCTAATTTCTCCAATAATTTGTTCAGTTGCTCCTCCATTGCTCTTGTAATCGGCATTCAACCCCACTCCTGACACCAAATGTTGTGAGCTCTGGGTTCGAAAGGACTGATGCCAATATATAAGAACAATAAAAAAGCTTTATTCACTATAAACAGTGCAATACGATCACAAATATCTTCTGAAAATTACAAGATATTCAGTAATCTTCAAATCCAATAAAAGCGCAGCAAAATTTCACACAGAAACAATGCGTTCAATACGACGTATCAACGACAAAATCGATCCGAGAAACACAGTTCTCAATGCAAAGCCTCTCGTATGAATTCAATCGCAGTTGACAGACAACTCACTAACTGAACTGATGGAGGTTCTTATATAGGTTTCAGAGATCTTTCCAGATTATTCCAGAGCCTTCAGATGCTAGAAATTACCAGAAAGTGCTTTAACTTTCGATAGAGTACCCCAAACGAGAAAGGATCCCAATGTAAAGGTATAAGGGGGGGTTGCACAAAAAGTCGCCAAATCCGTCGCCAACTTGGCGACATTTGGCGATATATCGCCAAATTTGGCGACAAAAATAAGTCGCCAAAACCATCGCCAACTTGGCGATAAACCCATTCCTTGGCGATTTTCCAATAGAACTCATTATAAAAACCGATGCTGTAAGGTTGTTTTCCTTGCAAACCACCTGAGGCCTTTAGCATTGAGTTACATGATGCTCAATAGGAAATACATTAATAATACTGCAATTTTCACAATAATAAAATAAAATAAATTTAAACAAATGGAATATTTACAGATATATACAAAATTCATTACAATATGTATGTTACATTGTTAAATCTGCCTTCGCGATGTTTCTCTGTTTTATGCTAAATCACCACTAGTTACATTAATTCCTTATTAATAATATCTATCGTTAATTCTATTAAATTCCCCTTAAATTCATTATTATTTTGCTCGATTTACTTAAATATAAAGCTTTTAGTTATTCCTAAATTATATCATGATTTCTGATCATTTCTGTGAATTCGAATGTTTTTTCGAAAGCCATTTTCTTTTTCTTTCCGAAAATTTTCGCGCTCTGGGTTATCTTTTTAGGTGCGTTCGTAATTATATAAATACGTAGCACCTATAGTCGTCGTTTGGTCCGTCCGTCTGTCCGTCCGTCTGTCTGTCCGTCCGTCTGTCTGTCTGTCCGCATATAACAACGCAAAAACTACCCAACCAAATGGTTTGCAATTTAAAATATATTATCTTTGCATAATTTTGTCGAGACATTTTAAATTTTATGAAAATCGAATCAAAACTTTAGGAGATATTAATAAAAATATTTATTAAGAAATTTGAATTTTTTTTTTAAATCGGTGCTTTTTTGTTATACGAGCTTCCGAAGTTTAATCGTCAAGCGACCGAGATACTTATTTTATGACAGAAATTAATCTGCAGACGATATAATTCATTTCACAGAATTAAAAATCATCAAGATCTGAATATTTATATAACTAGCTGATACATATATATCTGAATATTTATATAACTAGTTAAGATATTTGTATGAACAGTGTCATAAAATATATACTTAACTAGCTGTTTAACCCGTTCTACGCACGGGATATCATGAATTTAATTCTAAAACGTGCGTACGAACGCACCTCGTTTGTAACGTTTGACGTACAATTTCCAACTTGTTACTATAAAATGCGTCCGTTTAGGAAATGTCAGAACTCTTTACTCTATCATTCCCATTAGTCGTGGCGTAGATTGTACGCGTATTCCTTATTCTCGCATTGGCTAGAGCGAGCGTTACGTCATGATTTGGTATTTGTCCGCTTATTCACAAAAAGCAGGTGCAATCGATCTTCAGTCAGGTTTTGGCCGAATTTTCAATTGTTAAACAGTTCCCTGGCTGCGCGTTTGACTTAGAAAGTATTCCAAAAGATTAAAACTAAGACCTCGTTCGAGAATTATGTTCAAAATATTTTAAGAACTGCTTGTGACATCTAGTTTCTTAGAGACGGCACTGCCTTTTAAATCATGTGTGGACTGCTTGCATAATGATTGATTAAATAAAAGCATGGAATTATGCATCGTCTTGTTTTTTTACATTTTGGAGAAACACACACTGTTTTGATTCATTGTGACATCTAGTTTCATTTGCCTTGTCCAGCCACGATTCGACTGTATCAATAGTATTACACTTCGGGTGGTCGACTGTCTGCTCTGATATGGTGCTGCTTCCTCTGTATAGAGTTTTTTGCTTGTCCAATATTCCATCGCACCGATTTCAGGTGTTGTAATACATAGTCTTCCATCTCATCGATTTCAGCGTATTATAACACATATATGCATGTATGATACATAGGTAATCTTTGCGATGATCTTAGCGAAATAACAGATGCAACCATGGCATATTCGTAATTGTGGGTACCGCGATAACAAAAAATTATGTCTGGCTTTAATGTCATTGATATCTTATATAGCTGCGTCGTGTATGGTTGGAACGTCATAAATGTATTTGTTGGAGACGTGTCTATTGACTTTTCCCTTTGTTTTGCATTTAATTAACTGAGTTGTTGCAATCTATCTTGGTGCTTATTGCATTTGCGCTGATTGTGTCGTTGTTCTTTAGTTTTAGTATCATCACGTGATGGGGCTAGTGGTGATGACGCAGTCGCGACGTCCGAGTTTCGCTGCTGCGTAAAATTGTCAACTTCCTCTTCATATAATTCCGGAATGGATTGAGATAACTCTATCAATCTTTCAGTATTAGATTTGTTTTGTCGAGCAATATTCATATTGTTAATATCATTAGTCTTCTTTTCGCCTGACTCGTAATTTTTAACTATTTTTGCTTGTTATCTGCGAGGAAAATGGTGATTACAAAAGTCACTATGTATTTTTCTTATATACGATTTTTGGCTATGTTTTTAGTTATTCTGTTGTTGTTGTTTTTTTACACACAAACAGACACCAGACTTTCTCCGATCGGATGAGTCGTTCGGTCACTACAGCAGTCTAAACCGCTGGAAATCAAAGGTTCACAGCGCGGTTCTCACCGCGGCATGATGACGTCAGAACGATTGTGTATGAAGCATGAAGCCACAAAAGACCAACTTATTATTATCGTACACTTATATTTAACGTACTGCTCATTCTCAAATTCTAATTTCACAGAAAATACAGCAAAATTTCGTGACGCCCAATTTCCGAACATAAAGAGCTGAGTACGACTTTGTCACTCCAAAAGAGGCACTCAACTAAACTAAAATTGAGAGGCACAGACGTGTTTAATGCGATATTAACCGCACGAAAACACAATATTAAAGATAGTGGCCATAATTATAGAAGGCATTTATCTTCATGTGATTACATATCATCTTTGCAAGCAGAGGTTAGAGAGAGATTGAGCCTGATCATCAGGGTTTGAAGAATTAATCCGTTAGAAAATGGTTGTTCTTAATATCTTGATATACAGTACAATAAGAATGAAAGATGTTAGAATTAGTAATGAAAAATTATTTTCACGTACATTTCTATAATTGCTGTAATATCAGTAAAACGGTGAATGCCTATGATGCGTCATTAAAAATAAAATGGTCTATTATACATGCTAGGAAATCAGATTGAAGGTAATAAAGGAAATATAACTATCTTTAAACAAATCTGTTTTTCTCATTATCGTTTGTCTGAGATAGCTTTGGGTAAAGGAGGCAGTCATGCATTCATTTTTAACGAAGAAAGAAAAATCCTGATGCATCATATATAAAGAATACGCTATGCTTAGGTATAAAAATATTTCATCGCCTGGTTTAATCTGAATTGCAATCATTTAAACAATTATTATGAAAATTCTTTTAGTATTTTGCTTTTTCAATTTATTGTTTTTTTTTGTTCATTAATAATACAATCTTACTAAATTGATGCAATTAAAACCAGGGCTGCGGAGTCGGAGTCGGAGTCGTGGAGTCGGGCCTATTTTTGGACAAAAGAGTCGGAGTCTGAGTCACTAAAAAACAGGCCGACTCCGACTACGACTCCAGCTTGTTTTTTAGACACTTTGAAGTGAAATTAAACCAATTCTATGTAATTTTAAACTTATAAACTGAATTATTATTTTTATATTTGGACTATATATACAAGGAAACCAAGGTTAAACAGGTCCAATATACTGTCCAGTTTACAGTGTATATAAAAACTGCTTTTAATAGAAATCTCTAGTTTATATTTTATGTAGTACTCTCTCTCGGTTTTTGGTTTTTGCAGAACCCGAGGTAATGTGAAAATTGGAAGTTTCTGCTCTTTTTGGAGTCCACAGAATCCGAAATATCATTGTAATAAAAAAATTTTCCCTTTTGTTTTCTTGTTTCCCTCAGATTCTTCAGGTCTATAGGACCAAGAGTAATGCTGAAAAAAATGTAGTAATTTTTTCCCCTTTTTTTCGTGTGCATAGAAACTCCCCCCCCCCCCGAAAAAAGTGAAATTATATTTTTTTCCTGAGTCTGCACTATTCAAAATAATGATGAAATAGTGAAATTTCAGTCATCTTTCTCCTTTCGATATTCAGGTTCGGCAGACCCGAAATAAAGCCAAAATTATAAAGTTAATGCAGGAAATACAAAATTTTCCTCTTTATTTTCTTCCCTTACATTGGAATTTTTTGGGTCTGGAAGACACAATAACTACAAAATTACAACATTTTGCATTTTCTTTTCCAAGTCAGCGGGAACTGAAATAGTGAAATTTCCATTTTATTTACTTCTTTAGATTTCAATATTTGGATTTTTTGGGTCTGCAGGACCCAAAATTGTACAATTAATAATGCTGAAAATATAAAATTTCTGCCCCTTTTTAACGAAGCCGTGAGAACAGAATTAATGCTAAAATAGAAAAATTTTCATTTTTATTTTTCTTATATTCCCCCGTAATTTTTCGGGTTCTGGAGACCCCAAATGATGTTTAAATTGTAAAATTTTTGCCTCATATTTCTTGGGTCTGCAGGAATAGGTATAAAACCAAAATTAAACATCCTTTCACCCATATTTTGGGGGAAAAAGGTGAAACTTTTTATACTGAAATACTGTCAGAAATTTGCTGCTGCAGTAAATCAGTCCTAGTCTTGACTACCTATCACAGATTATACCCATAATTCATCCAAAAATATACACATCATATACTTCAAGGTCAAACAGGAATGTAACAGCATGTTGCAGTGTTGCCAGTTGAGTTTTTTTTTATTCTGATTGCTTGATTGCTGCCATTTTTTAAATAGTAATATTTCCTTTATTTAATGACAAATTTAATAAAGCGACTATTACTATTTCAAAACAAATGACAGCAATAAAGCAATCTGAATAATAGGAATCAACAGGCAATATTAGTACTTTAGACGTCCCGAAGTCGGAGTCAGAGTCGGAGTCGGAGTCGGTTTCTTTAAAATTTCAGGAGTCAGAGTCGGAGTCGGTCATTTTTTCCACCGACTCCGCAGCCCAGATTAAAACAAATTAATTATTGAAACAGAAAATATGAAAATATGAATTGATTCATATACTCATTATTCAATTATTGTGCAATTACAGTCGACGCTCACTTAATTCGAAATTGTACTATATATGTTGCCCGTGTTACGGAATTAAGCCTCCTAATTAAGACAAGTGCTATAACAAAAATAAAGAAAAAGTTACATCTCCATCTCACAGAACTTACATCTGGACAATTTTCCGTGCCGCTCACATCTGGTTAGCTGACAGTAATGAGGCAAATTTATTGCCTGTTAGAAAAGATTTTATTCGTTAGCCATCTGCAGAATATTTGTGATTATCGTCGGACACTTTTAAAGACAGTTTAGCTCAACTTCTTTTCAACGAGACTTTTGACTGACTCTATTTTATAAACACTTAAATTTGACTTTTAATGTTGCAAAATGGCCAATTTTAGATAATGATGTTTATCACGCATATAACCTTTTGAATGTAACCCACTTTTTGAGAAAAGCACGTGTGTATTTTCGTATATATGTTTTTTGCTCACTTCTTGCTTGAACACCCGACTAAGAGGGTGCAAAATGTTCAGTCTCAATTTTTATCTTATATTAAATTCTTTCTTTTCCTTTTAAAAGTGTGAAGATGATTTTCTCTACTTAGTGTACCACTACGATACTACCGAATACATAATTTTACAGCAGTGATCATCTATCTAGTGAAATCATATAATTTCTTTTCCAATGGATACTCCAAACAAAATAATATTCACACAACAACAAACAAAGTTGTTTCACATGGATTACTCGGATATATCACTGACGAAGCTACCAAACGGTAAGAACATTCTTTTTTTACTTCTATAAGATGTTGTGAAGAAAAATGATTAAGTATTTAGAAATAAAACAAAGGAGGAAATTAACCGTTCTCACGCCTTAATACTCGTTAGGTAAATATTGTCTAACACTATAGTCCTAAACCGGGTCGGGTAATCCGATGTTATCCGAACCCGACTCGATCCACGTTTCGGGTTGGCAATAATTTGTTTCGTTGAGCTTCGGGTGGACTTTAAATGTTTCAGTTCGGATTCACTAGATTTTTCAAAAGAAAGTCCTGAACATTTCACAAATGAAAAAAATAACTGTATATTTGAATTTTAATGAGTGTATATTTTTTCATTTTATGAGTGTATATTTTTTCATTTTTATGAGTGTATATTTTTTCATTTTTATGAGTGTATATTTTTTCATTATTATACATGAAAATATGTAATTGATATTAGAGATTTAATTGTACACTACTTTTTCATAATAGTATTAAAATATGATTTAATTTTCTTTCATTTCGGGCTCGGGTTTGAATATTTCATGTTCGAGTCGGTTTCGGGTTGACGAAAATGATTTTCGTATTCGGGTCGGGTTTCGCGTTGAATTTAAGCAGAAATTTTGGATTCGAATAGGGTACAGCTCAGTCCGTGAAGGAATCTAATTTATAGGTACCGAGAAAAACTTTCAAATTATCCTATTTCAAAATGAAAATGCTTTTTCATTAAAGAAAATTAATTTTTTAACATTAGAAAGAGAAATATAACTTCCGAAATTTAAGCAAAACGCTTTTATAGCACAGTCTCATAATTTTAAACAAAAGGCAGAGATAAATTCATGATTATCAGCATATGATGCATACATTTAGCACACAGTGGAAATTCTTAATATGGGGCGATAATGATACAATAGGAATGAACAATGTTGGAGTCACTAATGGAAAACAATTACGATATACGTTTCTGTAATTGTTGTGGTGTCAGTGAAACTGCGAATATCTATGATGCATCATTAAAATGAATTGTTCTGTTATACATGCATGTTACTAGTAAATGCGATTTAAAGTAAAAAATACATATAATGATAAATAACTATACTTAGATAACCATGGTTTTTTTTAAAATCAGTTTTCGGAACTATCGTTTGTCTGGAATAGCTTTGGGTAAAAGAGGCAGATATGCATTTATTTTTAACAACAAAAAGAAAAGTTTATAATCGTAATACGGGAAAAATATGTTATATTGGGAATATAAATCTTTTTCGCTCTAGTTTAATCTCGAAAAAATTATTTTAAAACAAGCAGTATAAAGATTGCTATTACCTGGCTTTCTCTATAGCAGATAATCATTGGTTTGTTATTCTTTATTTAATCAATTTGATTAAAAAACTTTAATTCAAACAATTTAATTATTAAACGTAACAGAATTTAACATATTCTATTCATAGACATACGAATCTATTATCGAAAACCTTCAATGTAAAAAGAAAAAACATCTTTTTAAAACATTAAAATGAACCTTTGAAGTACTTTTAACGTTATACTTTTTTTTGTAAATATCATAGAAGAACCGTACTAACATAACACCTATTTTCTAAATGATTCATTACAGAACACAAATGCATAAAATTAGCATAAAAATTTATTCCTTATTCTTGCATTGCATGTTATGTGCTGTAAAAAGTTTTAGTTTGTTTGTACTAAAAGGCGATTTAAGGAATATTTTTAGTTGTTTATTATATAGCCTACCAAGTGCAAGGATGGAAGAATACATTATTATTAATTACGTATATGACTACAAATAATGGTAAATACAGATTCTTCAGAAACACAGCCTGGTGGCTATAGGTCTCAAATTAACCCCCTCCCCCCCCACCTTCAAACTGAAACTTCAGAAACAGCTGGAAAAATTAGAATAAATTCAGTGAAGCAGACATGCTTTATCTTGAGATATTTATAATGAGAATACACAAAGTTGAATTTCATCTTGGTAATTCTAACAGTTACAATAGATTATTCAGCTTCCTAAACGAAGATAGAGATAAATGTGGCATCATTACGAGCATTTAAACATTCGTTGTGGCATCAAATTTGACATACCGTGCAAATTCCTAATACTGGATGTAAGGTACTAAACACAATTGGGAGAGGATGTTATTACACTCATTGATGGAAAATAATTACGATGTACATTTGGGTAATTGTGGTGACTATAATCGTTCGCTAAATTACCATGTGCGTAAATTTCATGAGCGCAAACATAATTTAAAATATAATTTATCTTCAGTGACAAGTTTTAGTTAAGAATACACTGCAAAAAAAAAAAAAAAAAAAATTGTTGGGTTTACAGTATAATACTGGCACCCCAGCTGCCTGTATTATACCATAAAATTAACAGTAATGAACAGTAAAATAAGCAGTAATACACTACCGCGCGTCCGCCGGCAGTGTGAGGCCTGCATCGTTTCTGGTGGGCACTCTTTCGAGCAGTTTTTAGCTCACAGACTATCAAAGGCTGAGAGCTAATGTGCCCGCCCGTTCTGTATGTATGTACGTATGTACTGCATAAGTTGGAAGCGCTACGTCATGGAATCTTCCCTACGTCATATGATACGCCCACGTGGCTCTGAAATAGGGCTCCTATAATAGTTAAAGGAGCCTTACTCTGAATAATACTGGATAAACGTGCTCCCACCGCTAGCTCGTTCAGTTCAGAGCTAGCGGCTTACGGAATCGGGCGTTGTTCTCGCAAAGTGAAATAAATTTCGATTTTATTGCGTAAGTTTTCTTTGTAAGTGTATTGTGTTGCGTAGTGTACTTTGAATATTATTGCACCATGACGATGTTAAGAAAAGACATGATTTGCCCTATATATTGGTCTGGTTGTGATATGCCAACGAATATGCTTCCTGCCTACAGTAGCGTAATAAATAGCGTATGTTTTGGCATTAAAAATAATACCGAAGCAAGGAAACATTGTCTACATCTACACTTTCCTCCTCATGTGAAGAAGTTGCTAATAAGTTAGAAGAGACCTGGAAACGAGCTTCCATCCCAACAATTGACCACTATAGCATTTTGAGAAAAGTTCGATTATACCACGACAAATGTCGCGGTCTTCTTAAATCTTACAAAGACAGAAAAGGGATTGTAAGCTATCGCAAGCAGATTGACGTTTTCCGGAAAAACGTAAATGCTGTTTTTGAGATATCGGCGTGTCCTTGTAAATTATTTGAATGTTGCTTCTGTAAGAAAGAACGGAAAGTACCAATGAGCGAGAGAGAATTTCTATTAGACATGCGAACTGTAAGAAAAATTGTAATCGGGTCGCTGGATCGGAAAATCACTTTACAAATAACTATGGCCGAGAAACGAAAATTAAAGCAAGGGCGATACGTGGATAAAAACAAAACACTGCCTGATGTTTCTTCCAGTTCAATATATTTGAATATGAATATGAAGAACGGGTGTAAATTGAAGCGGCGTAGGTGCGAGCATACTGACTTTTCTTCATCATCAGCTATCATTGAAAGCGGCGCACAAAACGCTGACGGTGTCACTGTCACATCTGTAGTGATGAAATTACATGCCTTACCAAAGACATTGGACCGTTTTGGTGTTTCCGACCGAGCAGGCGCTGCCATCGTGTCAGCTGCGCTTCAAGATGTGGGCATTATCTCACAAAGCGATGTATCGAACGTCGTTGACAGAAATAAAATTCGACGTGGGAGAACAAAGGCAAGAACAACTCTAACCTTTCAGTCAGTTGTGAAAGATTCTGACCATGACCAATTGGTTTATACTTTGATGGACGTAAAGACAGGACTATATCACTAGGAGATAACAGAAGAAAAGTCATAATAGAAGAACACGTAAGCTTGGTAAAGAACCTGGTTTCGAGTACATCGGACACGTATCTGTAAATTCCGGAAGAGTGCAAGTCATTGGGAAAGACAGCGTAAATTGTTTATCCTGCGTTGACAACAATATAGATGTAACAAAGTTGGTTGCGATCGGTTGCGACGGAACATCTATTAACACAGGTGTTAAAGAAGGTGTTATTCGAAATTTAGAACTGATTCTGAAGCGTCCACTACAATGGATTGTGTGTCTGTTACACGCCAATGAGCTTCCACTACGTCATCTTTTCGCATACATAGATGGAACCACGACTGGGCCCAGAAGTTTCACTGGTGGAATAGGACTTTGTTATTAGGAAAAATGGGTTTTTTGCCATCCTGAAAATATCCTGATATCGATGTTACCTGACGACGGAACTCACATAAGGCAATTGGCCCTTCGAAGAATTCTAAAAGCGAGCGAAGTCAAACGGTCTGCTGCAATCCCAAACATTTCAACGAATAATATCCGTATCTTCAATTTACCAGCTTTTGACCTTTGTACGACGGATTATATTGATTTGATTAAATGGGAAAATGTGACAGAACCTCCACTAACTGAACGATTTAGTGACGACATGATTTTAGAAGCAATAGTAAATCCAGCAGTTATTCCGGCGGCAATAATATCTACTATCAAGGGGTTTCCGTGCCACACTCAAGCTACGGAACGGACAGTCAAAACAGTCACGGAAGCATCTTCTGCTGTTTGTTGATCGTATAGAAGAGACGGTTTTATAAGAAATCGCATCGAATCACGAAACCTCATGCCAATTTTCAACACCAAACGTGATTATCGCCCACTGTAATGTCGACGATTTTATAGGTTTTTCTTTATTTAATAATAAAGAAGTAAATAAGTAGCTGAAGTTTTTTCTTGTAACCAACTAAGTGTCCTCTTATTGCAATTAATATTTGAAATTACTAAAATGTATATTTCATTTAACAAAAATCACTTTGACTTTTTACCGTAAAAAGGCTCAAATACATAAATTTCAAACACCTTGCGGCAGCATTAAATTTTGAAATTAATTTTCTTAATTATTTTTCTCTTAATCTCCATACAATAGAACATCTTTTCCGCATAGGTAGGTTTAGATTAATATTAAAACAATTATTTTTATTTAAAAATCATCTAACCAAAATTATGTCTTTTTTTTCATTTTTTTTTTAGAAATTTCAACCCCATTGCGGCAGTATTAAATTTTAAAATAAATTTTTTTAATTATTTTTCTCTTAATCTACATATAATAGAACATCTTTTCCGCATAGTTAGGTTGTGAAATTGTGAAAAAAAAATTTCGATCCACCCTACTACCTATGCGGAAAAGATGCTCCATTGCATGGAGATAAAGAGAAAAATAATTAAAAAAATTTATTTTAAAATTTAATACTGCCGCAAAGAGTTTGAATTTTCGAAAAAAAATTGGAAAAAGACCTAATTTTGATTAGATGATTTTTAATTCAAAATAATTGTTTTAAATTTAATCAAAACATACCTATGCGGAAAAGATGTTATATTGTATGGAGATTAAAAGAAAATTAATAAAAAATAGTAATTTCAAAATTTAATACTGCCGCAAGGGTGTTGGATTTTCGAAAAAAAGGGCAATTCCAGCTTTTTCATTCTCCCGCTTTATCCTTCCACCCCTGCATACGTATGTACGTAACGCGATAACTCTTGACAGAAATGACCGTTTTGTTTAAAATTTTATTTATAGGTTCCTTGTGATAAGGCGCTTCCCTGATTAATTTTGGGGGTTGATTGGTTAGCTATAAAGGGGGAACGGGGGGCTAACCCCCTTAATTTAGATAAATAGTTTTTTCATGCAGAATTATCCCACTTTCTTCAAATTTTGTATATAGGTTCATTGTGATAAGGTTCTTCCTTGATTAGTTTTGGGGGTTCATAGGTTAAGTATAAAGGGGCTAACGGGGGTGGGGGGGCTAATCCTCCCTCCTTAATTTAGATAAATTAATTTTTCATGCAGAGTTATCCGATTTTCTTCAAATTTTGTATATGGGCTAATTGTGGTAAGGGGCTTCCCTGATTAGTTTTGGGGGTTCATTGGTGAAGTGTAAAGGAGGGAAACGGGGACTAACCTCCCTTAATATAGATAAATGGGTTTTTTAAGCAGAATTATCTGATTTTCTTCAAATTTTTTATATATGTTCATTGTGATAAGGCGCTTGCCTAATTAGTTTTGGGGGTTCATTGGTTAATTTAGATAAATGGATTCTTCATGCAGAATTATCCGATTTTCTTCAAATTCTGTAAATAGGTTCATTGTGGTAAGGCGCTTCTCTTAGTTTTAGTGGTTCATTGGTTAATTATAAGGGGGAGAAACGGGGGATGGTTTCCCCCTTAATATATTGTCGATTTCTTCATTTTTCGAGGGCTTATTTCAAATTCTTTGAAATAAGAATATAATTTACAGTTAGTGTGAATAGCCTGTGAGCTCAATGCCGTCAGTTTAACTGGGCAGTTTTCTTCTATTGTAATTCCGTACGAACATCATGCATGTACCATTTTCTACGTGTCAAACGTGCGTACATCAAATTGTTTCTTTTTATTTTGCGCGGAGAAATTGCTCATGTCTGTTATGAATAATTCTTTTATATAATTTTGTCATCCCTCTATCGTTTATTTTACGTGTAGGGGATGTGACCTCCTGCTCTTTTGTAGTGATATATGTGCATGACCCGTTGAATGGAATCCCATTTGATGGTGACAACCCAGCCAGGCGTGACTATGCGCTTGGGAGTTTTTTCGAGGTCCCAGGTTGGCGAGAAGCACCTCCTGCTCGCCGTACCACATGAACTAGTCTTTTCCTCCTTCCCTAAGACTGGATATTCGGAAGGTGCGGTACATTAATGGGAAGTGGGAGTGTTCAACATGGGCTTAGGACCCGGTTTCCTTTATGGGATTCCGGCTATGAGGCTGTAGTTCACTTTCATTATCCGCCCAAGTGTGAAATAGGTGGTGTCCTCTAGATATGGCTCCACCGTATCGTTTCGAACTTTGTCGTCACTTCATTTGGGAAAGGCTGACGAAGTGCAGGTAGGCTCACGCCCCCGCTTCTCCCCCCGCCCGAAAAACACCACCTTGAGGGCTCCGGATAAACCGGCTCCTTCTTGGTCGTGACTCGTATGGGCTTACGAGAGCCTGGAATTGGCGGATGACGTACGACCGCCTTCGGTGGCCGTAGCCTCTCATTTTACGTGTAGGGGGTAGTAGTTTCTGCCTGGTCTATGACACCAATATCGGGAATAACTGAACTGTGTTCAGGGGGGGGAGTGTTCAAATTTCAACTCCTTAACACAGCTACTTAACCACTCCCAACGATTCACATTTTGAGGTCAAAATTTAAGTTTAAGTCTAAGCTTTTGAAAGCATTTAATGATATACAAAAAAATAACGGTAAAAAATAGTTGTTCGTTACTCCAAAGTCTAAAGCGCCCTCTATCGGCATTTTTTAACTCTATTTTTAAAATTTATTTTCAATAAAATGCTGATATAAAGAATATTTTTAGCGAAAACCGCAAACGAATAGACCAATTTTTTCGTTTTTTATAATCATTTGAAATTTTGGACCTTAAACTTTAATGGCGCATATCTCCTTCGGAAGACGTTTGGGACCCTTAGTTTCCTACTTAATATTGTTTGTCTTGATCTGTACTATCACCCCTTAAACTTTTGCCCAGAGTTTAGATTCACCCTGTATATATAAAATGTTAAGGTACATGCGTCGAAATGGTATTATTTCTTTTTAGCCGATGGCAACAAGTGGTTTGCTTTCACTAATTTGCGAATATTAAGAAAAGTATTTGAGGTATCAATTTAAAACTCACACACATATGAAGAAAAATTGTCTGCATCGAAAAATGCAATTTTTGGAAAAATCGGCAGGTATTTTTCTTAGTTTTTGCTAAAAACAAGCTACTTTCTGAAAATAAAATAAAATAAAAGGTAAAGTCGAAACAAAAAACTAACCATTTTGTTATTAATTAAAACATTTATCTCTATTGTTGTACTTTATGTAGTTTAAACTCATTGTTGACCGCATTGTTAAGACGTCAATGTTACTGATGCACATAGATAGATTGACTTTTATAAGTTTTACTTTTTACGTACGTAACGACCACGTGTTTGTTTTTCTTTGAAAGTGGGAGCTGATAGCTGTAGCCAAATTAGACTTTACATTATTTGTAACTTCCAAATCGATGTAATTTGGTTTAAGATTTATATTTAACAAAATTAAATCGGATACGAATACGGAGAGTATGGATATGAGTACTTCCGTGTTAACCGCATGCCACGGAAAATAAACAAAGAAATCTAGAAACATATAATGTCATGTAAGTCCTTGTGATAATAAAACAAGAACGAAAAATCATGCGTCAAGCATAGATTATATAGCACTTTCCAACGCTTCCAAAATAAGTTTACAAATCATACCGTTTAATAAGCTAAAAGCTAACATCTAAGTAAACAATTTAGAAAACGCATAACATATTTAAAAACATAATTTTAGGAATTTCCAACATATACAATATTCGGAAAAATATCCGAATACTTTTATTCAGCCCTGTATAGGATCTATAGATTTGTATATATACTACATAGGATGATAATTTTAGTTCAGTTAGGAAACGCGTAGCACAGTTTAAAATTCTCCGTCTGGAGTTTGTCAATAAACAGAAATGTGTTCGCGAACTTTTGTGCTGCCCTGTACAGGATCTACAGAATTTATACACACCACGTAATAGACAAAAAGCAAGTTAAAATTAAAATCGCGTTCAATAACTTAAAACGCACTTCCAGGAATTATTGTTAACAGACAGTAGAGAATTCTTTTGCGTGTCCCTGTAAATGAACGATGACTGCTATACACACAATATTCCGTAGTAAGTCTCTTGTAATGCACCTTAGTGATCTATATAAATTTCAATGCGTTTAAAATAGTGAAACATTATTTAAATAAACCGCAGACGATTTTTCTCCATAGACGTAATGTAACGGAATTATTTTTACTGTCCCTGTAAATTAACTATAAGTGCTATGCACACCCTGTTCCATATTAAGCTTCTTCTAATGCACCTTAGTAATATATATAAATTACAATGCGTTTAAAATAGTGAAACATTATTTAAATAAACCGCAAATGATTTTTCCCCATAGACCGCAATGTAACGGAATTCTTTTGAGTGTCCCTGTAAAAAAACTATAAGTGCTACACACTTCCGTTGAAATAGGGAACATGCTATAGATAACGACCATAACATATAAAAATTGCAGGGCAATCCGAGCATATTTACGGGAGTTAGAGCACGGACAGACGGCAGACGGCAGACGGCCAGACGGCAGACGGCCAGACGGCCAGACAAACCGAAGTCATAAGCACTTTTCAACTAGGTTGGAAAGTGCTAAAAAATGGCAATTTCCCTTTTTTCCGATGACAACGAGTGATTTGTTTGTTTCAAAAACTGAGTTATGTGTGATTACAATATTTTGATATGAAGATTTTTTGATGATATTTCGCTAATCTTTTGCTATTTGTTTTTTCTTCAAAAATGAGTTTACAGCGTGAAGTTTATAGTTTACGCAAAAGACAACGGCGTACTGCTGAAACTGTGATTGAAAAAAGATTCATTCGAAAAGAAGCTGATATGTTTAGGCGAGCAAGAGTCAACATAAAATATTATCCAGCGAAAGCAAAACTCTGTGAATTCACAATTTGAAGCGAACATCCATGAACATAGCTGTGGAAATATGACTGAGGTTTGTGATTTTTGTCATGCACTTTACTGGAAAAGGGAACTTAATGCTAATAAAAAATATAAACTATATTTCCAATGATGACCGGTTACTTGCGATTTTAGACGTTTTGTTAAATATCTGGAAAGATACATGAGGAATTATCCTGAAACTTCAGGAGTGTAAACAAAATGATAAACGTCATATATTTCCATGAAGATTTTTTCCCGAAACCCCATAATTGTCAACAAATTGAAGGAAAACGAATATCTTTTGGATAACCCTGTAAAAACTAATATTGCAAAAGCATTCAAATTGTAGATTATGATTAAGTGACTTATTGTAATAATTTGGGGTCATTTTTATGAAGATAGCATGTATACTCGAAGAGAATTTCAGGTTTTTATAAAAACAGTCCCAAATTTTACCAAGTTTTTTTTATTATAATTGGCAGAGTTTTTAATATAAAGACAGGTTATTTTTAGAAAATATGACAAACAAAATTATACACAATACCCTGCAATCAGAATTAAAAAATAATAAAAATTGTATGAAAAATGAGCAGGTTTACTAAATATTGTTTCACTGCGCATGCGCGAATTCAATCAAAATATACTGTGCATAATATATTAGCTAAATGTATAGACCAACTTTTATGAAAGTCTCAAAAACATAGCTTGAAAATTCTGATAGTAATCGTCGATAGAATAAGCTCGAATTTCGCTGTTCCCAAAAGGAAGCAAAAAGATGAGGGGTTGTATCCAAATGTACTAGCTTATAAAAGTTGACATCATAAGAATGAAGTGTCTCTCATTCTATATTTGATACAGCCCCTCATCTTTTTGCTTCCTTTTGGGAACAGCGAATTTCGAGCTTATTCTATCGACGATTACTATCAGAATTTTCTAGCAATGTTTTTGAGACTTTCATAAAAGTTGGTCTATATATTTAGCTAATATATTATGCACAGTACATTTTGTTGAATTCGCGCATGCGCAGTGAAACAATATTTTGTGGACCTGCTAATTTTTCATACAATTTTTATTATTTTTTAATTCTGATTGCAGGGTGTTGTGTACAGTTTTGTTTGTCATATTTTCTGAAAATAACTTGTTTTTATATTAAAAAATCTGCAAATTATAAGCAAAAAACTTGATAATATTTGGGACTGTTTTTATAAAAACCTGAATTTCTCTTCGAGTATAATGCTATCTTCATAAAAATGAACCCAAATTATTACAATAATCCACTTAATCATAATATACAGTTTGAATGCTTTTGCAATATTAGTTTTTAAAGGGTTATCCAAAATATATTCGTTTTTCTTCAATTTGTTGACGGCCCCTTATGGCGTTTCGGGAAAAAATCTTCACGGAAATATATGACGTCTATCATGTTGTTTACACTCCTGACGTTTCAGGATAATTCCTCATGTATCTTTCCAGATATTTAACAAAACGTCTAAAATCGTAAGTGACCGGTCATCATTGGAAATATAGTGTACTAAATACTACCATGATGGCAAAGTGTATCTTCAAAATCTGTCAGAAACTCCAGATTTGCTAAAAGATTTGCTGTGTTGCAGTTCACCAGAGGCTAAAAACTATCGGCAGCATATTCGAGAGTACAAATCTGCTTTAGCCTTCGCAGGGGAGCTTATATAAAGGCATCCCCTAGAACTGGCCCATATTGCTTCCGTATACAAGGCCAGATTTATTACATGGTTTTTTTTAGCACTTTCCAACCTAGTTGAAAAGTGCTTATGACTTCGGTTTGTCTGGCCGGATGGCCGTCTGGCCGTCTGGCCGTCTGGCCGTCTGGCCGTCTGTCCGTGCTCTAACTCCCGTAAATATGCTCGGATTGCTCTGCAATTTTTATATGTTATTGTCGTTATCTATGGCACGTTCCCTATTTCAACTGAAGTGTGTAGCACTTATAGTTTTCTTACAGGGACACTCAAAAGAATTTCGTTACATTGCGGTCTATGGGGAAAAATCATTTGCGGTTTATTTTAAAAATGTTTCACTATTGTAAACGCATTGAAATTTATATACATCACTAAGATGCATTAGAAGAAGCTTAATATGGAATAGTAGGTGTATAGCACTTAGAGTTACTTTACAGGGACAGTCAAAATAATTCCGTTATATTACGTCAATGGAGAAAAATCGTCTGCGGCTTATTTAAATAATGTTCCACTATTTTAAACGCATTGAAGTTTATATATATTACTAAGGTGCATTACAAGAGGCTTACTACAGAATAGTGTGTGTATAGCAGTCATCGTTCATTTACAGGGATACACAAAAGAATTCTCTACTGTCTGTTAACAATGATTCCTGGAAGTGCGTTTTAAGTTACTGAACGCGATTTTAATCTTAACTAGCTTTTTGTCTATTACGTGGTGTGTATAAATTCTGTAGATCCTGTACAGGGCAGCACAAAAGTTCGCGAACACATTTCCGTTTATTGACAGAAACTCCAGAAGGAGAATTTAAACTGTGCTACGCGTTTCCTAACTAAACTAAAATTTAGCATCCTATGTATATATACAAATCTATAGATCATATACAGGGCTACATAAAAGTATTCGGATATTTTTCCGAATATTGTATATATTGAAAATTCCTGAAATTACGTTTTTAAATATGTTATGCGTTTTCCAAATTGTTTACTTAGATGTCATCTTTCAGCTTATTAAACGGTTTTGATTTGTAAAATTATTTTAGAAGCGTTGGAAAGTGCTACATAATCTATGCTTGACCCATGATTTTTAGTTCTTGTCTCTATACTCAAATGAGCGGAACAAACCTGGCTATGGACAGTTGTATATATTTGACTCCAGTGAAGCATTGACATGCGTATGGGAAATAATGAAGGCCACTCACGACTAGTTATGGAGAAGCTGGATATCATGCTTCGTAGCTTAAATCCATTCACCAAATCATATTTACAGATGTATCAGTTAATACAGTCGAATCCAGCAGCAAATGTAAAAATGGTTTTTATGAAACATCCAACTTTAGATTTGGGTAGATACAATGCACCTACTTCATGGATAGACGTTGCTGCAACATTTGTCGGTGATGATGGAGAGCCTCCTGCAAATCGAGACATTTGCATCTGTCCAGTTGCTGATAGTTGTAAAAATATTTCCTCCATCAAGCAATGGAATGATCCCGCTGCCTACCCTTTGCTTTTTCCGAGAGGGGTATGTGGTTGGTCCAGTGAAATGGTGCATGCTGAAAAAAGACAATCAGAAAAGATAAATCGAGTGACGCAACTCCAATTTTATGCGTATAGACTCTCCGTGCATAGTGGTTTGAGTATTTTGCACAGCAATATTAAACTCTTTCAGCAATACATTGTGGATGCATATTTGAAAGCGGAAAGATACCGTCCTAATTATATTTGTATGAATCAAAAGGTTTTGAGAGTTGAGCATTATAGAGAACTCTTAGATGCGTTAGAATCACGTGCACAAAATGAAATTTTGAGAACAGGTAAATTAATAATATTGCCTGCTACCTTTCAAGGAAATAACCGTTTTACGCAGCAAAATTACCAAAAAGAAATTACGGAAGATGCAATGGCTATGGTCAGAACATTTGGATAGCCTAACCTCTTTATAACTTTTACTTGCAATACAGCGTGGTCTGAAAATTTCAATGTAATGCAAGGCCTTCAGAGACCAGAAAATAGACTTGATATTATTGTTACAGCTTTTAAAATGAAATTATCTGAGATCTTAGATGATATTATAAAGCGTAATATGTTTGGAATATTCATTTGTTTCATTATGTAATTGAATTTCAGAAGCGAGGGTTACCTCATTGTCACATTTTACTCACACTGGATTCAACTTCAAAGATACGCATAAAATATGATATTAACAAATATGCGAGTGCAGAATTACCGAATGCCATTGTCAATTCTAGGCTATTGGATTTTGTTTCAAAATGTATGATTCATGGGCCCTGTTGCCTTTTAAACCAAAATGTACCATGTATGAAGGACGGTGTGTGTTGTAAACAGTTCCCTAGGGTATTCAGAGAAGATGAAGAAGAGAATGTAAATGGGTATTCGTCTATAAAAGACCATCCATAGAACATGTGATAATGGATAAATATTACAGTGATAATCGATGTATAGTACTATGGTATTGTTGACGGCGGGTACGGATTGTTTGGCTTTCGTGTACGATGATAAGTTTGGATGTATGGATGGAAAAGCATCAATATGAATAACACGGCCGTAATAAATACATAAATTGTTGTCTACACTGTGTTCTAGCTGTTCCGTAAAACCGAGCGATCGTGATTCCTGGAAACAGCAGTAGATAACTAATGCAAATAAATGAAGAGTCCGTGGGTGATTGCAAGGTTTTCCTTTTATTTGGATTTCGACAAATAGATGTTAAAAGGGGAGGTGGTCCTTCACATAAAATCTAATACGACTTTTCTAGATAGTGGCTAAGAGAATTCTGACCAATTTTTGCGGTGCACATGTGCGCCAACATTCATCATCAATTTCACCAGATGTACATGTGTTTCAATTCAATCGCCATTTGGAATTTCTGACGGTTTAGTAGATAGCTATTTTAATTTTGCGTGGGAGATACAAGGCAGGAATACAATATGAGGCGCGTTATCCAAATGGCATGATTTAGAAGGGCAACCCTCCGGATTGTTATAGGAACCGTGCAAATGTAATATAGGGTGTAAATAGATTTTAGCGAGAAGTGCAAGACTGGCAGATGGAAAATATGTACTGTTTGCACTTTAGTTATAAAAAACAATTGAAGTTAGATTGGAAGAGCAGCGCAGATATAACCCATTTGTAATCTTTAATAGATTTACAGACCGGAGATTGCCGTTAAAAGAATACCATGAAATATCAATGTACCTGTTAAATAACAGTCGTCGCATTTTAATTTGGAAAAAAAATGACTTTTTTGCGGCTAATGAAAGATGTGAAATAAATGAAAGTATACGTATACATGATTAAAGAGCATATAGCATGGGATAGTTATGACTTTAATTTAGACTAGATAGCATTTAAATAAAGATAAAAATTAATTTTTAGAAAATATTAACGAATTATATTTTTTAATAAAATAATATATACACTAATGTCCAGAAATTAAGGGGCAGTGACCAATTTCAGCCGTTTCGTCGAGCATTAATTTACAGGGACACACATAATAATTCGGTACCGTCTGTTAACAATAATTGCTGGAATTGCGTTTTCAGTTGCTGAAAAAGTTTTAAAATTTAACTCATTTTTTGTCTATTACTTGGTGTGTATAATTTCTATTTATCATATACAGGGCAGCACAAAAGTTGTCGAGTACATTTCCGTTTTTTGACGGAAATGGGAAATTATTCCTATTCACCTCATTTTACAGTATCTACCCTTGAAAGGATGTGACTCAGATTTTCATTGTTTTTTTACATGGCAAATTTATTTACAACCATTAAATAATTGTATGATATTCTCTAGATTTTCCTGAGCATTTTTCGCTCTGTGCTCTTTCTGGGACAACTCCTGGAGAAACAGCGACTTCCATGCATTATGGAAATGAAATGAATAAAAAAAACTGAAATTTTCTTATTAAATTAATAAAATTATTTTGTGAATGAAAAATCTTAAAAATGAAGGCTAAATGAAGCAATTTTGTCCCGATATATGTTAAAATGAAAGTCTTCAGCCGACAATGTATTTAAACAATTTAATTAATTTTTTTTAAACGAACTAGTTAGTTTGTAAATACTTTTAAAAATTAAATGAACTTGTTTAATGTATGTTATCATGCATTTATAAAAACGAATATCATTACTATGAATTTTTAATTACTATCTGAAAAATACAAACAAAATGTTTTATACAAAAATGCATGTATAACAGATTCAGGCATTAGTTATTGCAGAAATACTTTTACAAGTAATTTCAGTCTTACAGAAGTAATTGCTAGAGGCATTTTTCTCTTTCCTTTTTATAATGAATCATAATATAAAACATTTTCTCGCTCGCTCTCTTTCTTATCTATTTTACATGTCATTTTTTTGCATATTCTGTCTTTGAGGAATATTTATCATTCCGCTTGAAGTTTTGTAATGTTTTTTCAAAATTAAAAATGAAATATGTTTTTCCCTAAGGTGGCATCTACTACATATATAAAACACAAACGAAAATTTCGTTCCGTTCCTTTATAACTCGAGTTCTGCTGAAAGGAATTTGATGGAACTTGCACTGTTGGATAGATAATTTTTCAGGGAAGGTTTTAGTGTATAACACATAGTTCTACGTATATTAGTTATAGAATTATGATGGAAAGTTATGTTGTTTTGGACGATAAGCTACCATAGGTCATTTTTTTTGGCGACCATTATCGTTGGCGAAAGAATTGAAACAGCTATATAAGAAAATAATGCAAACACATAGAAAAATAAAATAAAATTCTGTTATTAATTTTATTTAAAATCCCCCTCCCCTCCTCGCAAAAAAAGATAAAGAAAGAAAAAAAACTGTTTTAATGAGGCATAATATTTAATTTAAACCCCAAAGGAATGTTTGTAATGCTTAAAAATATTTGCAATGCATGAGATTGCAATTCAGATTAAGACAATATTTGGCGATTTATCGTTTGCGTCAGGTTAACAAAAATGTAACTAATAATTTGATTAGATAAAATATGAGTAATTTTTTCCCCTTTTTTTCTTTCTGTTAATTTTTTTATATAACTCCCCTATCATGTGTCTTACAGGAGGAACTAGCACATGTAATTGTAAAAATGTCTGCATTTATGAGTTTCATGTTATTTGTTTATAGTTTTGATTTATTTTTTTCGCCAAGCAATGTGATTTTAAGCCAAAAATGCAGAAGCGTGACATCAGCTTGAGCGGTATTAGCAATAATAGTGTTTTTTCGTGAATACAAGATCCTTTTTGGAGTAAATTTTTATATTCAAATGCAAATTATATAAATAGCAGTTATTGTTAGGAATATGGGATCAAATATTTAAATTTTAGTGAATGTCTGCCACTCAAATACATATTGTAAAATAATTTAATTTTAGACATTTAAAAATTTACTATGGAAACATGCCAGTTTGCTTTCACCAAACATATTATTTTTATAGCCTCGAACTCAGACCAGCGAATATTGTCTATTCTTTTATTTTTATTTTATTATTTTTTTAATATATCGCCAATTTCACTTATAGAAATATTCACTGTTTCAAAAGTTAGGAACCAAAGAATATTCTTAAGCAGATGTGTGCATTTATGCGCTATTACTATCGCACGCAAAAGGCTACATTTTGAAATGAAAATTGTTTGCTAAAGTAAATTTTCGATGCTCTTTTTGATTCGTCATTTATTTTTATTTTTTTCTGCATATCTTCCCTTCTTTCAGGAAGGTTTTAAAAGACATTGGACTAATTGTCCGTATTCCGGTCACCTGCCAGTTGGCATTTTCACTATATTGTTGGATGTTTCGTTTATGTTTGAAGGTTACTCTGGACGACGATTCAGATTACAGAAGATTAGACGACTTTTGAAATTAGCGATTGCTAAATTTATGGGTTTTTTCATTATGAAGCAAAGTTTTACCAAAAAACAATGCTTCCAATGTACGGTTGGTTGATTTTATGACGGCCGATTATCTACACGAGGTATATAGACCCTGGGGGGAGTGCCCTCCGTGGGGGTCTTTCTAAGGGATCCTAATCCGTATTTACGGCAAGGTTCGAAGAAAACCACGGAAAACTCAGAACGGTTAGGTCAACGAGTGTGACAGGGGTTTGAACCCAGCACTTTTCCTATGCCAGCTTTGAGAGCAGAACATCTCAGCCACTGTTTTGGCGCTTTCAATGTACGGAAAAACTTTGTAATGTCAATGGTGGCGAATGGAATAAATAAAATTTGTCGATTTATCATTTCAGGCTGGATAAGAAAAAACGAGTACCAGAAATTCTGATTAGATATTTTTTCGATCATTATAAAGCCTTTTCGACCTACACACATCCCTAGCAGCTAAACTAAACATAGTGAGAAATGAATTTATTTCTGCGTGTTATTATGCCCTTTAGAGAAATGCAAAAAAATCTTCGGTTTAAGTATTCACCAAAAATAATATTACTAAACATTTTGCATAACTAACTTTATCATTGTCAGTTTCATTTAAGGTATGGAATTTTGTTAATGAAAGATCTATAATTGAATTAACAGTAATTTGACATTATTTAATGGAACATAGCTTGGCGCGTAAATAACTTCGTTTTGTAACTAACTCTGGTACATTAGTAACCATATCGTTTCAAGCACTTCTAACGTTTGACGTCAAACTTGGATATTGGCAAGATTATGGAAGATTAGGAAGATTTTATTGGATACAAACTAGAGGTTTATTCTTCGACCAGAGTTATTCATTAGTTTTTTTTCGGATTAACGGTTACACGAACGCTACTGGTCTAAAAAATGGAAAGACAGTGAAAATGGCGTCATTTTAATTTTATTCATATTCAGCTTTAAAAATTCAATTTTTTATGTTTCACCATTTTTTTTAAATATAAAAGTTAAACACTGTTCTTTACGTGCAAACAATTTATTACAATTTTACTGTATTTACTCTGCTGGAATTGAAAGATGAAAAACCGTGGTAGACTTGCCAGAAGAGGACGTATATTGCGAAATATAACGTAACATAGAGTGAGATTGTACTTACGTTACCAGAATCTCACATGGAGACAAGAAAGATAGAGACGGAGTTCAAGAACTTACAGACGAAAATGACTCACCCGAACATTATTTAATTTCAATGGTCAATCTATTCAATCATTGTAATGCTTTCTCTTTTAGTAATATGTTGACTAGAGAACATGTTAGTTCCTGTTGTCATAATCTCATAATGGCCTCATGTCTCTACCAAACTTTACTATAAATGATCAACTAAATGAGATGCTTCTTTTAGGCCAAATTTTGTCCAATGTGTGATATAATATAACGCAATGTCGTTCACATCGTTTACAGCAATATTGAAGGAAAACCAGGTGAACGTCCCTATTGCTTTAAAATACATTTTCAAATCCATTGATATAATTAGTTTGATTCAAGGTTTGTTTGAAAATGTTTACTAGGGTAGCATCAGTAGGTGAAGATCCACATTCCTTTAAAATACAAAGCCATTTTGTTTAATTTAACACTAGAACGACCATGAGCGGTCATTTTGACAGCTACCAAATGAATATATTCCGATTCGAACCAGAAATTTCTTTTTAAAATAAATTAAATATAAAACTTACAAGAATATGTTAAATGAATAAGTTAAATAGGTTTAAATAAAAATTCTGGTGTGAAATAGTTTTATAAAACTTGAGTGAAATTTCCGGTCGTTCTAGTGTTAAGGTACATTTAGAAAAATGGCCCAGCGCAGCGGGCGTAGCATGCTAGTTTAAAATAAAACATGTATCAGACGATCAAATATATATTTCTTTTACGGTAGTATGTGTTGCTATCAAAGAATTCGTAAATTGTTACTGAGTTTCAATCATGAAAAGATTTCCCTGTCTTATTCATGCTGCTATTTATATTTACGGAGTATGTTGATATTTGACATAAGCAAGTTTTGAGCATATAGCCATGTTTATTATAAAAAAGAATAAAAAGAAATTTCGTCTTTTTAACACCTTTTTAAACTGAGTGTTCCTCTGGGTGGTACTGAATCGGTCCCTTTGATGGGGAAGATGACCGGGTGCCTGGCAATGCGCGCAGCAGCGTCTATATTACAGGAGCAGGAAAGTGGACGAATCACAACACCCAATTGGTACTCGGCAGTGAAAGAGGTTACCGATAATCCGGTGGTCGTGCTAAAAGCGGACCACCCTTGGATAGATTTGGTTCTCGGGAGTAAGCCATGTCAAGGCAATTTGCGTGGAAAGGTACCTCGTAGATCAATCCCTCGTCCCAGACTAGATCCGTGGCACGAGTGTCAACAGCTAAACAGCTAGGTAATGTGATAGGACCACTTTCAGATTTATCCAGGGCACTACTCTGTGACGCACTCTGTACGACAAGGACCGCTTGTGGTTCCATAGTAACGTCTGATCAGTACATGAGGCGGCAAGATGCAATCCTCGGTTCTGGCAGACAGCGGAACGTAGACGTCGTTGCAAGGGAAGTCTACCTTGTGACCAACCATCCCTTGCGGTACCCTCTGTAGCTGGAATAGTTGTGAGCCGCCCTCGAGGTTCGGTCAAGAAAAGAGTGGCTCCAATGTTAACTAGAGGTAGTTTGTGTCCGTCGGGGATCCCTGATGTAATCTAGTCTCCTTGGCGCGTATTGGTACTAACCAGCCAAGAGGATCCGGGCTGGAGGCTCGTCAGTCAAGTGACGGCGTCAAAACCGAAGTCAATCCCTGGGTCTGAAACCAGTCCATCGTGTCTTTGCGAAGTCAGATCTTTTTGAGCCTGTCGGTTGGATGAGCAGGAATCTAGTAACTTACACCCAGAAAAAGGAATTGATTAAAACTACAAAACATGTTTTGTTGAGTACATTTTGGTTGTTTTAGCAAAATTCAAGTAAAATTGAAAATTGAACCATTTTACTTGAATTAACAAAACATTTTTTGCTGACGATACAAATTTTTTTTTTGGAATTGCAAAAAAAATTTTTTTTGTTGATACAAACAAAATTTTCATTGACCTATATTTAAACAAAAAGTTTTGTTGGGTCAACCAACTTTTTGTTGATTCAACAAAACTTTTTTCTGGGTGTACTTTCACGCTACTAAACCCCGAGCGGGAGCATTTCTTTGGCGCTTGAGAAGGAGCCTTCCATGACTCTCTGAGACCGTAAGCCGCGCCTACGGTTTCATGGTACCGACAACCCTGCACGGTGAAAGAGCTCTTCGGAGCTTAGGAACCAGGTCGCTGGGAGGTAAGGTGTGTTAAAGTTCGTACGCTGCGGGCCGGGGGGACCTGACCCTGCAATCTGCAGCCTAAGCTGGGACGTGTCTATGCGTTCAGGGAGTGTGTTTTCCTCGACTTCTCGGGTTAGCGAGAGGCACCTATTCCTTCGCCATAGCTGACGACTCCAGTAGTTTCCTTTGTAGTATTTCTGTGATCGAAGGCGTTGGTAAAGCAAGGCGTGCTGGGAAAGCTCGGCATAAGGCCCAGGGAAATGTTGCTTTTTGGGTTTCTGACTCTGAAGCTGTCGGGAGACACTGGTCCATCCCCAAGTGTGATGTGATGGTGTCCTAAGAGTTTTGATTTAAACGCAAATGGCTACGACCTCTGTTGTCAAAGATTGCGTGCAAGGGAGTGATGCACAGGTGATGGTTCTCCTCTTGGCTAAAGGGGCCTCCGGTGAGGTGTTACGGGTAAACTGGGCCCTCCTGGCGGTTATTCGTATGGGCTCTCGCGAGCCTGGATTCGGCGGCGAAGTATCTTGGTTTTAACACTTTTCAATTAATTGATATATGTTATTGAGGTTCACCATGGAATGTTCGGTATTGAAAATGAAGTGTGTAGCATTTATGGTTAGTTTCCACAGACACTCAAAAGTATTCTTTTACATTACACACCATCGGGAAAATATTCATTCGGCGCATTTTAATGTCGTTACACTATTTCAAAAGTAATAAAATTGGTATACATCATTCAGTTGAACAACAACGTGTTATCTATAGAGAATGGAACATGTAGCTATTACAGTTCGTTTACAGGGACACTCAAAATTCTTTCGTTACGATACAGTTAATACGGAAAAATCGTTTTTAGTGCATTTTAATAATGTTATACTAATTCAAACATAACAAATTTGATAAGCTTCGCTGAAGTAGCAGGCAATATATTTTCTATGGAGTATCGAGTAAGTAGCAGTTATAGTTCGTTTACAGGTACGCAGAAAATAATTTCATTATGTTTTGATCTATGAGAAAAAATCGTTTGCAATTTATTTTAATGATGTTAAACTATTTCATATATAATGAAACTGATATACATTACTGAAGAGTACTACAATATGTTTTCTATAGATTACTGAATACGTAGAAACTATCGTTTATTTACAGAGACACTCAAATGAATTCGGTTACAGGGCTGATTATGATCCATAAAAAGTGCGTTTTAAGCTGAAATATGTATTAAAAAACTTATTTATAGTGCATTACGAGGTTTGTATAGATCATATACAGGGCTGCACTAAAGAATTGCACACATTACTGGCTATGAACAGCCACTGCTGAAAATAAATTTGCACTGCGTTGTGATTTTTTTAAAAGTGTTTATTTAGATATCTCATTTCATTGTATGAACAAAATTTATTTTTTTTAAACAATATTCCGATAGTGTTGGGAAGTATTTCATAATCTATGCCGTAATGCATGATTTTTCGTTCTTGTTCATATTTAGAAAGAAGAAGCATTTTTTCAAACGATCGCAATTATGTGTTTAAAAATTAATGAAGTTGAAAAATGTAAAAGTTGAAAAAGTTAAAAAATAAAAAAAATAATAAAGAACAGCTGATATTTTGCCAATTTTACGTGTGGTAAATATAAAAATAATTTTACTGGAAAAGACGAGAATTTACTATAACGAAAAATTAAAACCCATTTTAAAGCTTTATAAAACAACCAGTTCTTGCAATGATACATATTTTACCGATTTTTTAAAATATTAAAAATAATTTGATATAAATACCATTCATAAAATTAATAAAAAGACCAGACTTTTTTGGTTGTACTTTTAATTCGTGTATTCCAGATTTTGTCAGTTTATATCTACTAAATGTATGTCTCATTTATTTATTTATTGACATATATATGACTTTACTTTACAAAATATTTGGGAAATTATTCAAATTTCAGAAAGATATACAGAAACACGCTGTATGTAAAATAAATTTCGTCTCGATAAAGATAAATAAAAATAAATAAAAAGAATCTTCTTGAATACAAAAGTTTTTCTTAAATAAATAATCCACGCAGTCAACGGAGACTGTTGCATATATAGTGACTTAACCGTGCTATTTCTATTATATGCAGTTTGAGAAATATAGTGAACAGTATGTAATTTTATAAGTTTAAAGTACATATTAAATTGAATCAAGTGAACAGATATATGCTGAAAGTTTCATGAGAAGCAGCGTACATTAAAATGTTAAGACACAAGAAATTTATTTCCTTGTGCGGCATTAATTTTCTTCCTTATGAAATGCTAGATTTTTGTTTCAAAGGAAAGGCAATAAAAAGTAAATAGAACAAATGTTTTATATTTTATTAACCTATTGAAATTGTAAGAAAAAAATAATTGAAAGAAGTAAGATAAGAAGTAAGAAAATCGTAAGAAAAGAAAATAAGTAAAATTTGGTACAACTTTCTGCTTTTTTGTTCAATTACGATTTCTCACATTTTTTTTTTTTTAATGGACAATAAACACAGATTGTATTATGGAAATATATTCTTTAAAATATTTTAAGTGATTACAGTGTTGTTTTTCTATTGTTTATACTTAGTTTTAAGTATTCCAAACAATTCTTTTTGTCCTTATTATATTACTCAGTCATTTCATAAGAAAAGTTACCTTTGGTGACTTTTTTAATATAAAGCCTGTTCAATGGCCTACATAAAGTTGTATTTATTTTTTATACATAAATAAATTATAATGTTTTAGTGTGAAATAAAATATAAAAGCTTTTTTAATCTATCAAATGGTGTAAAATTAGGTGGTTTTTTTTGTTTTTTTTTATGAAGACAGCTTCAGTCAATTTAATTTGAGAGAGTAAGTAATTCATTTTGTGTTAGCAATATTTTTGAGGTTATGAAACATATCTATATAAAACTTGTTGGCGACATTTGTTTGTTTTTCTCAAGAATGCCTAATTTATGCACATAACTGACACTGGTACGAGACTGTCTTTCATGTTTACTAGAATGTATTACATTGTTTGTAACAACAAAATCAATAATATCTTTATGTTGGTGTGTTGGAAGCCATCTGCAGCAAGTTTTATCATTGGTGAATGACACTCTTCCTGCATAGCAGTAAAAAATGCAATCATATAGTATTTCTGTCAAGCCGAATTGTCGGAGCTACGGTAAGAAATCCCATTAAAAGGATGACTTACAGATGGCTTCCAACACACCAATATAAAGATGTTATTGATTTGTTTTGTTAAAAACAATGTAATACATTCTACTGAACATGAATGATGTGATGATGCAATGCTATTGTATACCCTATTCAACCTAATCTATCTTTCGTAAAGGTAGTTTCAATAATAAGTCCTTACGTGTATTTACTTGACTGAAAGCAACATACGTTGACATTTAACCAACGTATTTTTAACAACTTTTAGTACTTTTAGCAGCTTTTAGACAATTAGCCAACATTGGCCCAGTCATTTTGTGCTACTTTGCCTTATTGGATGTAATCGAATAGCATCTTTGCTGTATTTTTGAATAATTTAATATCGATTTCAGACGATCTCAGATATTAGTAGCATGTACTGTTCAATGGTTATGTGTCCCTGGGACATGTCATCCAACAATATGTGAAAAACAATTTGAGTTTCAATGCTGTCGACTTTGCTTAGGGCCCTATCTAGCCAAAAGTAAAATTTCTTGTTATGATTAGTTGCAAAGTCTAAATGCAGTATTCTGCCGTCCATATTCATAGCTGTAAATATAATAGGAGCCAAGAGCGTAAAAGACTTTTCAATCTGCTGTCCACCGGCCTTATATGTGCGGCCTTAGACATACAATCATTTATGAGTTTTAATAAAAATTTGAGAATGCTTATAAAATTTGTTTAATACCTTTTCTTATGTTTTATGTATTTTTATGAGAATATAAAATCTGTTTTGTTATTTATAATTAATTTTAGATTATAATAAGGTATCCTCCTAAATATCATTTGCTTACTCTAAAGTTATCTTTACATCCAGACATATATGCGTTACAGTGATATATATATATGTAATAATAATAAAAAAATTCTTTTCGCCATTTTCTCAGTCCTTATTCCAAATTATCACCATTCTATTAAATTACTAAATATTATTTATTTTATTTATTTTAGTATTTCTCTGTTTTTTATTAATATCTTAAATCCCCTTTTTGATTTAATTTCATATCTTAGTCAAAATATTCTTAAATCCCTATTCTAAAAATTATTCTAAATTGCAAAAACTTCCTAAAAATCATTTGATTAATTTCCTTTTATTGAGACAATGAAATTTATTCTTTCAGAATATTTTTTCTTCACAATCTTTTTATTTTTATTATTTTCAGATATCGTTCGACGTCCCGTCATCCTATGCTTTCGCGCGCTGACTTTTATCTTCAAAATTCATCCGAATCCAATAATAAGTTCTTACTTTTACGTCATGTTAACCCTCCCTTAACCTAATTTCCTAGCCATTGACGTTTGGGTATTATTCATCGCTCTCCTCATAGCCACACCTTTTTTACGAACTATTGGATGGTCATATTCGCGCGTTCGTAACCATACACCAATTTTTTTAGTATAAAACATACTGCACGGGGATGGACCGTCAGAATTTTTGCTCTAAATTGGTTGTTAAATAAATACGCGGCTCCAGTGACCCCAGCCTGACTCAACATTGCATTTCTCATTGTATATAGTGTATCTATTTAAGTGCATCGTATTCTCTTCTATGTCTGGTATCTCTTCGATGGTTAGCATCTTATTTCTTTGATGACAACTTGTTACTCTGCATCATGTAACTCACAGGATTGCTTGTACTTTATACAACCATGTGAACTTCACGAATCTAGTGAGTCTCTTTAATATGACTCATGTAGTCATAATGACTTCTCTACTAATAAAAACATTGATTTTCCTGCAACAAGTATCTTATTCTTGAACTACTGCTCTGGTGTATTTATCGAGTTATTCTGTGGAATTAATCACATTGGGACGAATGTTTACTAACTCGAACTTAAAAAAAAATATAGTACAACTTCAACATCACGAAAAAACCGGTCGTATACCTTCTGTCTAATAACCTTCCATCCGTGCCTGACTTTCAACGAATCAATTTCAATGCTTTTAAGGATATGACGACTGCGTACTTCCATATCATCAATAATGTCTACACCATAATAAAGAAACCGGTAGGGTTCCGGTAGTCACTAATGCGATTCATTCATACCTGAACTACATCGTAATATATATATACCGGGTGATCCAAAAGTCAGGACGAACTTTAAAAATGAATAATTCGAAAACGAATCAAGATACAAAAATACGGTTTGCACCAAATGGATGGAAAAGAAACCGGGTTTTGTGTAGCAACGAAAAAAAAAATAGTTCTGTTGGAGACCAACAGATGGCGCTATAGTGTTTTATTGCACCAAAATATGATTTACAAATGAAAAAATGTTGACAACTTACAAGTCAGCTTAATTACAATTAATTAGTACTATAGTAAATGTTCAATGTGCTGTCCATCATTCAGAAGTACAGCTGTGAGACGAGGCACCACACCGTTCACAGCATTTAGTAGCATTTCTTGTGTTATGGCAGACACGTTTTGGCGGATGGCATCTTTCAGTGCTGCTAGTGATGCCGGTTGGTCGCGGTACACTTTTGACTTCAAGAATCCCCACAGCCAAAAGTCACAGGGTGTCAGATCGGGAGATCTTGGAGGCATGCGTGATTAAAGTAGCGACTGATAATGCGATTCTCCCCAAATGTTGAGCTTAGCAGGCTTTGCACAGGCAAAGCAATATGAGGTGGTGCTCCATCTTCATAAAGGTGACTGTTTGGAGTGCCTGTCGCGCTTGCTGTTCAGGAATAATGTTGTTCTGTAACAGTGCTACATATCGCTGACCAGTGACAGAAACTGTTTTGAAACCCGTCTGTGTGACTTCCTAGAAAAAAATGGACCAATTATGAAATCAGCAGTGAAGCCACACCAGACTGTCACTTTAGGCTGTTGCAAGGGTACCTCAACAAATGCATGTGGATTTTCTGTGGTCCACACTCGACAATTGTGGGTGTTAACAGCGCCAGAGAGGGTGAAATGCGCTTCTTTAGTCCAAAGAACAGTATGAAGCCAGTCGTGCTGCTCTTCCATCTTATTGAATACCACATTCGCAAAATCTCTTCGAGAGTTGAAGTCAGGAGGTTTCAGTTCTTGGTTATGTTGCAACTTGTAAGGATACCGTCGCAAAGTTATTCGCAGTGCTCTCCAGACACTTCCGTACGACACTCCTGTCTGCCTCGAAACTTCTCGAGCACTGCACTCCCCATGTGCAACAACCGCCGACATGGATTGCACCGTATGCTGTACTGTCGTGGCAACAGCAGCGGCTGTTGAGGGATGTCCACTTCTTTGACGTGACGCCAAAGAACCTCTAGCTTCAAATTTCTTCATCATTTTGTTCAATGCAGAAGACGTTATTGGTCCTTTGCTATCTCGCATACCCTTCATGTAGCGATACGCTCACAATGCCGCAATGGCACTTTCCGAATTCTTATAATACAGTTTAACTCAGGGCCTGATTACCGACGGGGCACACTTCCACCAGTAAAATTTAATAAGAATTTTCGTCTTATTAAAATGCCCTATTCATGCAAAATTACTGTTATGAATATATTATTTTTTACTGGTGGAAGTTGCCCCGTTGGTAATCAGGCCCTGGTTTAACTAAGAGGGTTTTCTCAACTATGGACAGCATTTCAACGCATACAAGCTTCGACTACCATTTCCTGCTGAAGTTGCTCCTTTTTAAATCGTTTGTTGCTTTGCATAATCCAACATCGGAAATCCGACAGCGCCATCTGTTGGTCGCAAACAGAACTATTTTTAATTTCGTTGCCACACAAAACCCGGTTTCTCTTCCATCCGTTTGGTACAAAAAGTATCTTTGTATCTTGATTCGTTTTCGAATTATTCATTTTTAAAGTTCGTCCTGACTTTTGGATCACCCGGTATATATATATATATATATATATATATATATATATATAATCTTCAACACTACTCAAACATGATTTAAAATGAATTAACTTTGCAATGCATCTATTTTTACGCTAAGAAATAACAAGTTTTTACATGCAAAAAATATCCAATTTCTGGAATAATATTTTTTGACTTCTGAAATTTAGTACTTAAAAATTCTAAATTATTATATTACGTTACTTAATTTATTAAGTAGTTAATAGTTTTTACAGTATTTTCGTCAAACGGCTTTGTTATACTACATTTTTTATCATCTTACTATTTTTACTGACTTTGTGATTTTATTACATTTTTCTTTTCACATTATTATATAAGTAGTGTGCTGCGACCCATGTAACACAGCAAACATATCACATTTCCAGCCTACGAAAAGATTAAAAAAACAGGTTGTTTTCAAAGTTTCAAGTAAACCACACAAAATAAAGTACAACAGAATCAATTACACTCAAAATGTATGTTTCGATCAAAAGAAATAATCTAGAAAAATGTTACTTTATATTATCCACTTAAGAAGTTTTGCGAAGTTCTTTGCGTTTTTAACACTTTCCAACCTAGTTGAAAAGTGTTTATGACTTCGGTTTGTCTGGTCGTATGGCCGTCTGGACGTCTGTCCGTGCTCTAACTCCCGTAAATATGCTCGGATTGCTCTGCAATTTTTATATGTTATTGTCGCTATCTATAGCATGTTCCCTATTTCAACGGAAGTGTATAACACTTATAGTTTTTTTACAGGAACACTCAAAAGAATTCCGTTACATTGCGGTCTATGGGGGAAAAATCATTTGCGGTTCATTTAAATAATGTTTCACTATTTTAAACGCATTGAAATTTATATATATCACTAAGCTGCATTAGACGAAGCTTAATATGGAATAGGGTGTGCATAGAACTTATAGTTACTTTACAGGGACAGTCAAAAGAATTCCGTTACATTACATCTATGGAGAAAAATCGTCTGCGGTTTATTTAAATAATGTTTTACTATTTTAAACGCATTGAAATTTATATATTTCACTAAGGTGCATTAGAAGAATCTTAATATGGAATATGGTGTGCATAGCACTTATAGTTACTTTACAGGGACAGTCAAAAGAATTCCGTTACATTACGTCGATGGAGAAAAATCATTTGCGGTTCATTTAAATAATGTTCCACTATTTTAAACGCATTGAAATTGATATATATCACTAAGGTGCATGACAAGAGGCTTACAACAGAATATTGTGTGTATAGCAGTCATCGTTCATTTACAGGGACACGCAAAAGAATTCTCAACTGTCTGTTAACAATAATTCCTGGAAGTGTGTTTTAAGTTACTGAACACGATTTTAATTTTAACTCGCTTTTTGTCTATTACGTGATGTGTATAAATTCTGTAGATCCTATACAGGGAAGCACAAAAGTTCGCGGACACATTTCCGTTTAGTGACAAATACTCCAGACGGAGAATTTTAAACTGTGCTACGCGTTTCCTAACTGAACTAAAATTTAGCATCCTATGTAGTATATATACAGATCTATAGATCCTATACAGGGCTGAATAAAAGTATTCGGATATTTTTCTGAATATTGTATATGTTGGAAATTCCTGAAATTATGTTTTTAAATATATTAGGCGTTTTCCAAATTGTTTACTTAGATGTCATCTTTTAGCTTATTAAACGGTGTGATTTGTAAAATTATTTTGGAAGCGTTGGAAAGTGTTACATAATCTATGCTTGACGCATGATTTTTCGTTCTTGTTTTAAGATGTATTCGTGGAGGAAAGGAAGCAAAAAGTTGAGTCATCTTTTGGAATGCAAAAAGTATGAAATAAAATCGCTGCCAGCTATGTCTGCCGAAAATACTAGTATTCATAAAAGCATTAAGATCTTATAAATACGATTTCAATAGATACAGGCTACAGTTTGTTACATGTTAAATATGTTTTTTAAGAAAATGAATATTCATTTGAATTCTCTATTGTAAAAGTAAGAGAAAGTATTATGCAAATCCTCTTTTCAACATCATAAGGATAATAAAAATTTGATGTATAGAAAATAACAACATATATATATATATATATTTAAAATCCGTATTCACACACATATACATGAATTTACATAAACCTTGTTTTTGATATTGAATCCATACAGATGGTTTTTCTACTCTTTTGGTTTTAAAGCAAAATCTAAAGAATACATTTTAACTGTTGCTACCTTCTGTGATTGAGTTTCCGGGAAATTTTACATTTATAACGTTACAAAATTTGTCGTTCTTTCAATAAAAAAGAAAATTTTACAATGATGAAGATATTGCAAAAATAACTTCAACAGACATGCTCTGTTTTCTTTGAAATGCGATGATATCATGAGTAATGTAATAACCACCAACTGCGTCCAAACAATATTGAACATGTAGTACTCTAATGATAACAAGAAAATTATGAAATGTGCTGGAGCTTTTTTAAACGCATATTTGAAATATGCACCTCAGGATTAGTTTAAAATATCCATTTACATTAATGTTAATGAAGAAAATTTGAATAGATTGGTTAGTGTTATTTTAGTTAAGAAATAATTTCAGAAGAAATAGAAATATTTTTTTTATATAATATAGAGGTTAAAGATGTAATTAAATTAAATGAAAACCGAAAAAAAAAACCCTTTTAAATCAATAAATGTAAGAAACAGAATAATTATAAAAAAATAAATTTTCAAAAAAGTAATCATTTTGCAGTTTAAAAGCTTGCATTATATTTGCGCACGTAGATTTCATTAGCTTTTTTTTTTTTGCTTTTTAAATTTATAAATCATCCATATTTGATTAATTACAAATCCATATTAAAAATATGAAAAGTGGTAGTTAAAAAAAAAATAAAAATAAAACAAACTAATATGTTAAAATATTTTTTTTTCTTTTATATAAGTAAAAACATTTTACAAATTCTAATTTTTTTCTTATGATTATTTTCTATTTTGAAGTCATTTTGCAGATATAATGGATGAAAAAAAAATATGCTGAATCTGTCACCATGTAACTAATCAAAGAATGTATTCGTATGGATTAGTAAAAATTGCTTTTTATTTTCTTGCTAAAGGCAATGTTTAAAGAAAAAAATCACCATATAGCAAATCATTTGTAAATACAAAATTAATTATCATTAATTATATTTTTCATGGATCTCAAAAGTTTTCAAATCATCAAAATAGTATGAAAACGTGCAAACCAAACTAAAAAAATGAATGATTTATGATATTTTAAATGACGTAAAGTGAATGAATTTTTTAATAAACCTCAACATTTCATTTTTTACAGTATCATATCCTTTCTACATTATTTTTTTTAATTATTAAATAAGAAAAGGAAAATACATAATCTTTTGAGAACGTGGGTTTTGTATCTCAGCTAAAAAAATATTTTTTTTAAATAATCTTTTGTGATTTTTATTTTTGTTTTTTTACTTGAAATGTTCATAATGGAAATATAATTAAAAAGATCTCCTCAGTTTTCTTGTAACAAACAATATGTTTTTTAGAATGTTGTAGCTTTTATGTCTTCAGTTTTTCATAGGCGTAATAATTTTTTAGTAATGTAAATTTAATTCATTAAACTTCTATGTTTCGTCAGCATTGTAGCTCAACAATATAAAAAAGTCATAAATTTAGACTTCAGTCATGTGATAATAATAATGTAGAAAACATATAACTGTACTCAGAAATTCAAATATACAGGGGATGTATGTAAAAAAAAAGATGACTGTTCGGAACGTTACTAAAAACCATACAAAGCAAAATATAGAAAGGAATTCTTTTTACCGGAACAGTACCTGTTATACTATTTTTATGCATTAAGGGAATCCGGGGCTTAAAATTTTATTTTCATTGTTTATAGGCATTTTTTAATGAATTCTTTTCCTGAAATGAGTTTTTCTATAAAAATTACTTTTTAAATAAAAAATTTTTGAAAATTTAAAAATTTTTTAATAAAAAATTAAAAACTTAAATTAAAAAATTATATAAGTTTTGATATAACTCATGAACAACTTGTCCGATTTTTTTTGCTTTTTTCACTATTATGTGCAGAAAGGATTTCATGTTAATTTGTCTTCAGGATTTATAAAAATATTACTTACAAAATTTATAATAAAATAGTTGATCCGTCCGGCGTTGCCTGGAAATCAGTAAATTTCTTCGATAAAAAGACAATTTCGGCGCGTATTCTGTTCTAAACAAACCTCTTTCCGAACGGAACTCCGGCACTCGAACCCGCTGCCTATGGCATTGTATAGTAGGCGTGCCACGCACTCGCTGCAATATAATTTAGTTTCAATTTCCACCGGTAGGGGGCGAGAAATTATCTTTACTTAGTTATGTATATCTTAATGAGTTCATGTTAAGTTGAATGAACCAATCCCCGTTGAAGAAGATTCCAAACATTCTTTAGAACACTTTGGTCGAAATATGAAAATGACCTAGCTCGACCGCTTTCAACCACCCTATCTCCCACACCCCCACAGCTACTGGCATATAACCACCCTAGTACACGATGGGAGACTCGAGGCTACTACCACACACAAACACCAGTTGTCTGCGCTGGGTAGTTCTGGCTGCAAAGTGAAATATAGGGACCCACCATAGAAGAAGGAATTATTCTTATAATTCCTTCTTCTATGGGACCACCACTTCTATATGAAAATGACCTAGGTCGACCACTTTCAACCACCATACCTCGCACACTTCCACAGCTACCGACATGCAACCACCATAGTGCATTATGGAACACTCGACGCTACTACCACACATAAACGCCAGTGGTCTGCGCTGGGTAGTTGTGGCTGCAAAGTGAAATATAGACACACACGTCTATCTATCTTTCTCTCTCTCTGTATATATATATATATATATATATATATATAGATAGATAGATAGATTTAAAAGTGAAAAAAAGAGGATTTTTAAGAGTGAATTTTTTTCTTCGAGAACTATGTTTTAAATTTTTTCGCATGAAATTAAAAATACTCAGGACAATTTTTTAAAAACACAATATAAAATCTCTATACAAAATTTCATACACATACCTTTTAAAGAAGTTTAGATATGTCATTTAATCATTGCAAATTATAAAAAAATCCTTTCTGAGATAAATTGACTTAATATCTTAGTTACGGGTGAGGAAAAACTGATAGTGCAATACAAAAATTATTATATCTGCTGATGTAGTCATCGCGTAGTTGTGTACACTGTTTGATTTATTTAATTATTTAACTTTTATTAACAAAATTTTATTAGCAAAATATTTTATTAACAAAATTTTATTAACAAAATATTTTATTAACAAAATTTTATTAACAAAATATTTTATTAACAAAACAGCGAAAAATGCATTTTTTTTAGAATTTTGACCCCCGGACCCCCCCCCCCCTTTAAGTTCTGAATATTATCTGGCTGAAGAACATTATTAAATTGCGGATTTCAGGATATTAGATATTGTGTGAAGTGAGATGAAAGTTAAAATGTCTTCCAAAATCGACGTCCAGGCCCCTGATATAAAGATTTACTAGTGAATAAATTTATTATAAAAAAAATACTTCAGATATTTGTAAACAGATTTCAAATGTTAGACATACTTGAAATGCTAACCAAACTATCACTATTAAGGAATTTTTGTGTCGTAAAGCTTTATTCTAATGAGAAGTCATTGCAGTACAATGTTCAATATTAGCTACTAAAGTTGCATAATTGGGATTGATGAATATGATAGTGAATCCGAAACAGAAGTTTTAATCATTAAAAAATTCGCAGCCAGTGTAGAAGATTTAAATGTTAATAGATTTTTTTTTCAGTCTTATCGTTCAGTTAACATTTGGCCTAATTTACCTAAATTGCTTTATTATATTTCTGTCTATTTACAAGAAATGAAAAATTACAAATAAATCTTGGTATTTTCTGTTAAAGCCAGTCAAAGTGTTGTTTCCTTTTTCTTTTTCCCCCGTAAGTAGCCGTGTTGAATATTATATTATCAATAAATTTTAATTAGTAGATTCAATATCCAAGATTTAAATGTCAATCTAAAAAAGTTGACTTTGATAGCATATATTCTAGCACAAATTGGTTAATTATATATTTTTAAATATAATTTTAGAAATTACAAAGAAAAGGAAAACATGCATAAAAAATACCAATTAAATTTGAAAACTCCCAGATTACAAAAACGTAAAATAGTTTCGCTTTTAATGTGGCAACATTTTTAAAACAAAATGTATAGCTAAAAATCAATGGAGAATAAAACGCTTTTTTGACTTATTTTAATAGAGAATAAAACTCATGATTAATATATCAATGTATTCAAAAAATTGGTTCCTAATCATACAATAGAATCACTTGTTAACTTTAAATTAAAGTCTAATTAATGCTTAAAGTGATAAAAACATAACACAAAATGTTTAAAGATACCTTTTAATGTACATCACATATGTTTCATTCGCTCTATCGGCGACATCTTCAGATCTAAATGATAAATAAAATATTCTCGCATAGTTTTTTGAAAATGGTAAACATAAACCACGAGATCACATGTCCTTGGCAAGCAGGTGCTTAAATTGGTCAAACTGGAAAACGTGAAAATTATTATTTATTTTTATTTTCATTGCTTTTTCAATCTGTAGACCATCGCGTGCTAAATTTTAGGTAATTCAAAAGAAGCGGCTTCGTTGCAAATGTTATCTTTTCGCAAATACATTTCTATTGATTGACGGATAATGGATAAGAAATAAGCTCTTGATTGAAAAATTATTTTACTATTCTTGAAATCAATCTGCAACGGCTCCTTTCTGTATTGTTTAGCTAAGGCAGTAGTTCTTCTGTCACATTTGATATCTGCCATATGTTCTGTTATTCACGTTTTAAATTTTCTGTTTGTCATTCCTATATAGTTTTGTACTGTTCCGTCTTCCTTGGTGAATGGGATTTCATAAACATTGGAAAATTGTTCAGGTGAATCTACATTAAAAGGTATTTTTAAACCTTTCGTGTTATGTTTTTATCACTTTAAGCATTAATTAGACTTTGTATCAAGACTGTCGAATATTTATACTTTTAGTATCTCGGTGCAGATTGAATAGTTCTTTTATAAGACCAGAAATCATTCTTTACTGGCATTTTCATATAGTTTTATTATTTCTTGACACAAAACACTTAACAAAACGGCACATTACACGTATATATATAAAACTTCACTTTCACATTTCCGGAGAACAAAATAACACATACGTTCTAATTACATAACCACACTTCGAAAAAAAACAACTTCCTTCGGCAAAGCTCTCATGTCAACTCAACTGATCAAACGTCACTAAAGGATCACGTGATACGCTGCAGATTTTGCCGGAAGGACCCATTTCTTTTGGAAGGGGCTTTCTGCGTTACATCCTCCCCCTGTGTTTCCGACATACGTCTCGGAGAGGAAACAGGATGTTTTCTGGGTCTCCCTCTTTTTCTCAAGGGTGCAACTGGAGTAGTTTCAGTTTCTTGGAATGGTGTCAAGGCTGAAACATGATAAGACCCAATTCTCTGAGTAGGATTGTCTAGACTGGCAATGTCATATGTCAACAGTGATTTTTGAGTCAAAACTATATATATCCCATCCCTCTTAGGCATAAATTTTGCTGTTTTCTGGTTACTTGCTTTCCTCACAGGGTGTAAGGTAACCCATACTTTTTCACCAGGTGTAAAATAAACTCTTCTACGATTTTTATCATAATATTTCTTACGCTGATCTTGTTTTATTTCAACTCGCTCTTTCACTCTCTTTGAGACATCTGCAAGACGTTTAAGATATGGAGTTATTTCCGGAACAAAATCGTTATTTTCCACAACTGCTCTAAAATCGTTCACCACATCATCGATTGTTCTTAGTTCTCGACCAAAATGCAGATAGGCGGTAGTTTGGCCTGTTGTATCAGATTTGGCAGAGTTCATAGCAAATCTAATAAAAGGAAGTTTATCAATCCAGGAATCGTGTAGATCCCCAACAAGGATTGCTATTCGAGGTTTCAAGTCTCTATTTTTCCGTTCGACTGGGTTGGCTTGAGGGTGGTACAAAGGTGTCAATGATTGATCAATTCTAAGAATGTAACAAACTTGTTGTAGAACAGCGCTCACGAACTGAGGGCCGTTATCACTTAAGAGTCTTCTTGGGATACCGTAACGAAGGAAAATCTCTTCAATCAGCGTAGTCGCACATTCTTGGGCAGTGGCAGTTGTTAAGGCAAACAGTTCTACCCATTTAGTGGCACAATCTTCTACTATAAAAATCCATCGCTGCCCATCTTTACTAGGAGGCAATGGTACAAAAAGATCAATGCTGAGGGTCTCAAACCGCTGAGCATAAGCAGGTGTTCGCAATAAACCAGACGGTTTCTGATTTGTTGATTTATAACGAGCGCATTCTGGACACTTCTTCACGTATTCATAAATATATGTGCTCATGCCTGTCCAATAATATCTCTTAGCAATTCTCTGATAAGTACCTGCTTCACCATAATGTCCGGCTGAGGGGTCGTCATGATGAAGTTTCAAAATGTTTTGTCTTTCTTGTACTGGAATGACCAGTTGCGCTTCCTCGGCGTCCGATTCAGGAGCATACCGATAAAGTACACCTTGATTCATCAGGAATCCTCTATCAGTCCAATTGGCGAAGTCTTCATTTTTCTGTTCGTCTTCAAAACAATCTATAATCTTTTTAAGATTTTCATCTTGCAACTGAGCTTCTCTGATATCCTTTGGGCTTCTTGTTGGCATGTCTATGCTGACAAAGTTGCATGTCTCACAAAAAGCAGACTGATGACTACAGACAGGACGCGATAGCATGTCAGCCACAACATTAGATTTTCTAGGTTCATATTTAATTTTTAATAAGAACGTTGTACTTGTAGTGCCCAACGGGCTAATCTCCCCGATGGTGACTAAAGGCTCAGAAGCCATTTTAAAGGTTGGTGATCTGTAGCTACAACTACTTCTTGACCTTCCACATACCACGAAATTTTCCTAAGGCCCAGACTACAACTAATGCCTCGCGTTCCGTAGTGGAATAATTTATTTCAGCACTTGTAAGAAGACGGCTAGCGTATTCTATGGGATGTTCAGAGGTCTTGTCATCACCCTGTAGAAGAACAGCGCCAAGAGCATAGTTACTAGCGTCCGTACGCAGAATAAATGGTTTGGTCCCATCAGCTTGCTTAAGCACAGGAGGTGTTATGAGACATTGTTTTAGAGTTTCAGAGGCTGTTTGCTCTTCGTTTCCCCATTTCCAAATAACTTTCTTTTTCGTTAGATTGCTAAGGGGTCTTGAGATATCAGCAAAATTCGGTATAAATCTTCTGTACCAAGAACAGGTCTGTAAGAAAGACTGGATCTCTTTCACATTTTTAGGAGGAGGTATCGCTTTAATTGCAGATACTTTGTCTGGATCTACTTCTAGATCATTTGGTGTTATCCAGTGCCCTAGGTACTTGACCTTTTCGCAAGAGAAATGACATTTTTCACCCTTGGCATCTAATTTAAGTTCTATGAGTCTCTCGAACACAGCCGTAAGATCTGAGAGATGTTTCTCAAAGGTGTCTGATAAAACGATGATGTCGTCTAGGTATGACAAAGCAAGGACATCCTTAAGACCATTTCTAAATTGATCTATCATTCTCTGAAACGTAGCAGGAGCGTTCTTGAGTCCAAAAGGCATCTTTAAAAAACGAAAAGTACCGAAAGGACAGACAAAGGCAGTTTTATCTTGATCTGGTGGGTAGACTCGAACTTGGTGATATCCTGAACAAAGATCTAATGTTGACATATAAGACGTATGCTTGGCTTCATGTAAAAGGCCGTCCATTCGAGGTAATGGATATTTATCTGCCACTGTAACTGCATTTAATTTTCTGTAATCAATGCATAACCTCATACTACAATTCGGCTTTGGTACGAGAACCACCAGTGAAGCATAAGGTGATTCACATTCTTCTATGATTCCCTGAGCTAGAAGATTATCTATTTCTTTCTTAGCAGGAGTCACACAATAGGCTGTGGCACAGCAATAGGAGCACTATCACCTGTATTGATACGATGCTCTACATAGGGGTTGTCTCTCCCCCCGGTTAAAAGCATTTTTCATATCTTTTTAGAAGAATATTAAGTTTTTCTCTTTCGTCAGAAGTTAAATTTTTTCCTTCATCTTCACGTAAGGCGTATGGACTGACTTCTACCGCACCAGCTGAAGAATCATTTTCTTCAACGTATTCATCTACAAAATGAAACTTTTTCTGAGGTTTATTACAGAAATACCACGTTTTGTTGGCAGTATCTAACACCATGTTAGCATTGTGCAAGAAATCCATGCCTAAAAGCGTTCTATTACCCTTAGCGTTTGGGAATACAATGAACTCCGTTTTGAAGACTCGACCTTCAATCTCTACTGGAACTGTAGCAGACAAAGTTTCTCTGGCTACTGTAATTCCGTCAGCCAACGTGACATCATAAGTATGAGGTTTCAGTGCAACGCCAGTTTTTAAAAATAGCTCATACATACGTTCTCCCGCAATGGAATGATTCGCTCCCGTATCTGCACAGACTAACACTTTCTTATTGCAGATCGTGATAGGCACATTTGGAGCTGAAACTGTTGAAGTATTTAAACTGTACAACTTAAGACGATGTGCTTGCACATTTTCTTTTTTAACCGAAGGGGTACAATCTGGTCATTTCTTCTTTATAAATCCCACTTTACCACATCCATAACAAACAATATCTGATTCTAAGCCTCGATTACCAAACTTAGGAGGAGATCTGTCTTCTTTTAGAAGCTTACTCTGCTTTCAATTTTTATCTCGATGAGAAAACTCTTTTTTCACTTGGGGTACAGCCGGATCTCTTTTTGAGAACGTACTTCGTATAATTTCATAGGCATCTAGTTTTTCGGCGAGGTCGACTGGCGAATTTAAATTTTCCCAGTCATATAACATATGCTGTTTGCATTCAACAGGCACGCGCCTTTTCATTTGATCAGCTATGATCAGATCCTGGAGTGCTTCAAAAGACGTTACAGTTAATTCTTTAAGCCAGTTTTCAAAATTAGCTCAAAGTTCGAAGTAATAATCTCGCCAAGAAATTTTTTTTACCTTGCGATGAGCAAAGAACAGCTGCCTGCATTTTTCGGCACTAATTTTAAACCGTTTTAAAAGTAAATCTTTTACATGTGAAAAATTCGAAGCGTTCTCTTCTGATTCACGAGCGATAAGCATAGAAATAGAAGATGGGACAACACTGAGTAAATACGATACCCATAGATGCTCAGGTACCTTCGAGATCTTTAACTGGCGTTCCAGTAGTACCAAAAACAAGGTTACATCATCTGTTTCTGGCCTGAATGTAGGCAACAACCTTTGGACATATATCTTACTTCCCGCATGTGATATTATCCCTGTCGCATTACCACCTACCACTCCACTGGAAACACTTTGGCTCTGAACCTGTGGCTTGAGCTTCTCAAGCTCAAAATTCATCTCAAGCTTTTTAAACTCCATCTCTTCTGCCCTATGCTTCTCTTCTAATTCCAGCTCTTCTGTCCTACGCTTCTCTTCTAATTCCAGCTTTTCTGCCCTACGCTTCTCTTCTAATTCCAGCTCTTCTGCCCTACGCTTCTCTTCTAATTCCAGTTTACGCTGTGCTAACTCTGCTTCTTTTTGTTTATCCTCTAATTCCCGCCTACGTTGTTCTTCTTCCCGAGTTGCAATTTGATTCCTGACTAATGAATTCACAAAATCAACATCGAACGAGGGGGAGGATTTGTTTTTTTCCCGCATTGTGACAACGGTCATAGTGGTTTGTACATCTAAATACATTTCTAACGCAACCTGGAACAAATCCTCTTTGCGAGCTTTATTAAGTTCAGAAATTTTAAATTTTAGCAAAACAACCAGCCGAAAACCCTATAAATGCCAAAAATTTCGTTTAAACCGTACCCTAAACGTGAGCTTTGCCGTTACAAATCATATAAATTTTTAATAAAACAAAACAGTGAGCTTTAACCATAATACGAACTCTTACTACAAAACAGAACAAACATTAAATCTCTTTTAATTTAAATAAACTGAATTTCATAACGCGACACATTCAAAATATTTCAAATGAGATAAAAACCGTAACTGAATAGTTGTCACTTAAATAATGTTCTAAATGAAAACAAAACACATAACTGAATAATTGTCACTTAAATAAATATTCTAAATGAAATCAAAACACATAACTGAATAATATAATTGTCCCTTAAATAATATTCTAAATGAAATCAAAACACATAACTGAATAATATAATTGTCCCTTAAATAATATTCTAAATGAAATCAAAACACATAACTGAATAATTAAATTTTCAACCAATGTTATTTTTTAATTACTAAGACAGCTTAATATCGGTTTTGTTCAGAACAACTTAAAAGAAAACTTTCTACCTTAATAAAATCAAAACAACAAAACTTGCATAACTTACTCATTCACTTTTAAATTTCACAATGCTTTTCTTCTCAATAAATCAAGAACTCAGAATTAAATACTTACGTTCAACATTAAATAAGAACAAACATTTATATCGAAAGTGTACTCAGTTATTTTAAAACCAATAATAAAAGAAAACAAAAGTAATCAACTCTTTTAAAACTAATAATAAAAGAAAAATAAAACATCTTTATGATAACTGCAATAAAATTACAAATACTTTATATTAATTTGACCTGAAAACAATAATATAATAATTTTACTTGAAACTGATATCAGTTTTACCTTCTTTCTTTTCATGAATCAATAAAATATTACACAGTCACGATAAGCATTCAAGAATATAATCAAAAGTAAGGGAGGGGGAATGGGAAATAATGTAAGAACAAAATAAAACATAACAAAATAATGTAAGGAAACCAAAATAATGTTATGAATAATGTAACTGAATTTAAGAATAATCAAACTGAAGTTAATAATGAACCAGAATAATATTAAGATTAACCAAACTTAAGAATATCCCAACGATGATAAGAATAATCCAACTGATGAAAAGAATGCATTCTTTATTTTTTATAAGAAAAAATTACGGATCCGTTTTTTACCAAGTCACACATGAGTTACACAATTTTCTGTAAACACACATAACGTATTATTTTCTTGGGTGTACACGAAACAATGTTTAGAACTTTAAAACGAAAATTAATAACACATCAAAATCGTATGCTGATATGGCGACCGGTTGCGCCATTTTCTGGTTGTAACAGCTGAGAAACGAAAAAGCTTTCAAAAAATAAATACGATCTTTCTGTATTTAAAATGTATCACTGAATTTCTATTTGCAGAAATATAAATCACATAGCACTTTCACTGCGGATCTGTAGTTTAGAAATAGAGCACTTTGCATTTTTTCACTGGATGTGTAGAACTACATCTTACAGCATTCTAATTGCGGATTTGTAGAAATAAATCGTTTTATCACTGTTCACAATATCATTATATAATTCCCTGTGGATTTCTAGCCCAAGTTGGGTAGCCAATTTTGTATCAAGACTGTCGAATATTTATACTTTTAGTATCTCGGGCAGATTGAATAGTTCTTTTATAAGACCAGAAATCATTCTTTACTGGCATTTTCATATAGTTTTATTATTTCTTGACACAAAACACTTAACAAAACGCACATTACACGTATATATATAAAACTTTACTTTCACATTTCCGGAGAACAAAATAACACATACGCTCTAATTACATAACCACACTTCGAAAAAAAAACAACTTTCTTCGGCAAAGCTCACATGTCAACTCAACTGATCAAACGTCACTAAAGGATAACGTGATGCGCTGCAGATTTTGCCGGAAGGGCCCATTTCTTTTGGAAGGGGCTTTCTGCGTTACAACTTTAATTTAAAATTGGTTCCTTTTATGCCTAACATACAGCTTTTACTTTTCTCATAATTTCACCAGGTCTCAAAGCTAAGTGCGAGGTGCACCAAAAGTGGTTTCCTTGTTAGTAGGAAGAACATAAAATTTCTCGTCTTTACTATTTCTGATAACGGGTATTATTAATTTTGGATCTATTTTCACTCTTCCGATATCTGGTACTCAAATTATTTTATCGTTACATCCTTGAACTTACGATACCGCCCCTTAATCATTCTGGTTCTTTTACCAACTGTATGAGCATCGTAACTGTTTATTACTGTTTATTTTACGGTATAATACTGGCAGCTGGGGTGCCAGTATTATACTGCAAAATCAACAATTTTGTTTGCAGTGTACCTAGTGTGTGTATAATTCCTACAGAGCTGGTAACAAATCATGCCTAAACACCATACCTTTTCGTATGGCGAAGAGAACACCTATTGGCAAAGAAGTTCCAAAAGCACCTGTTAAGCGTACATGTTCAGATCCACATGGGGTAAATTTTAACTGAACAATCACCAATGATATATATCGAGACGTTGGCCAAAAATATCCATTTCTCTTTCTGAGTTTAGTGTTATGTAAAAAGTTTCATGCATTACACGTTTGTAATTGAAAAAAATGAAAATGCTATCGCAGATTAAGAAACTTCAACCACTACTAATGTGAAAAATTGTATATCAACAGTATACATCTGCCGCATATATGTTACAAAATGTCTTAGCGTGTATACGTATTTTCATTCTGATCTTAGAATTTTTGTATGTGATAATGTTTTTTAATCTTTCCAGACTCCCTACAAAAAAGTCTTACGAAATTTTATTGCCATCACTTTCCTACTTGTGAGTTGACATTTCCCAATCTATACTAATATTATAAAAGAGTAAATCTTGTTTGTTTGTTTGTAGGGGGTAATCTCTGGAACTACCGAACCGATTTCAAAAGTGATGGTGGCAAATTGATGGTGACAACCCCTGCTCCAACATAGGCTATATTTTATGTCAGTGCCACTAACCCCAGGGGGTGCAGGAGCAAAAAACGTTCTAAAATTGCGATTTTTCAGTTATCACACTGGCTGTCAAGCCCTGAGAGCTTGGCAGCCGGTTCTGTATGTATGTATGTACGTACGTAATGCGATAACTCTTCATAGAAATATCCGTTTTCCTTCAAATTTTGTTTATGGGTTCACTGTGTTAAGGCGCTTCCCTGATTGGTTTTCGGGATTGATTGGTTAAGTATAAAAGGGGGGGAACAAGAGGCTAATTCCCCCCCCCCCCTTAATTTATATAAATGGGTTTTTCATGCAGAATTATTCCGTTTTCCTTCAAATTTTGTTTATAGGTTCACTGAGTTAAGGCGCTTCCCTGATTGGTTTTCGGGATTGATTGGTCAAGTATAAAGGGGGGGAACAAGGGTCTAAATCCCCCCCCCTTAATTTATATAAATGGGTTTTTCATGCAGAATTATTCCGTTTCCCTTCAAATTTTGTTTATAGGTTCACTGAGTTAAGGCGCTTCCCTGATTAGTTTACGGGTTTGATTAGTTAAGTATAAAGGGGGGATCGGGGGGGGGGCTAATCCCCCCCTTAATTTATATAAATGGGTTTTTCATGCAGAATTATTCCGTTTTCCTTCAAATTTTGTTTATAGGTTCATTGGGTTAAGACGCTTCCCTGATTACTTTTCGGGATTGATTGGTTAATTATAAAGGGGGGGACCTTAATTTATATAAATGGGTTTTTCATGCAGAATTATTTCGTTTTCCTTCAAATTTTGTTTATAGGTTCACTGTGTTAAGGCGCTTCCCTGATTAGTTTTCGGGATTGATTAGTTAATATAAAGGGGGGGGATCGGGGGCTAATTCCCCCCCTTAATTTATATAAATGGGTTTTTCATGCAGAATTATTCCGTTTTCCTTCAAATTTTGTTTATAGGTTCATTGGGTTAAGACGCTTCCCTGATTACTTTTCGGGATTGATTGGCTGAGTATAAAGGGGGGAACGGGGGGGGGGGCTAATCCCCCCCTTAATTTATATAAATGGGTTTTTCATGCAGAATTATTCCGTTTTCCTTCAAATTTTGTTTATAGTTTCAGTGAGTTAAGGCGCTTCCCTGATTAGTTTTCGGGATTGATTAGTTAAGTATAAAGGGGGGGGGATCGGGGGCTAATCCCCCCTTAATTTATATAAATGGGTTTTTCATGCAGAATTATTCCGTTTTCCTTCAAATTTTGTTTATAGGTTCACTGTGTTAAGGCGCTTCCCTGATTAGTTTTCGGGATTGATTGGTTAAGTATAAAGGGGGGAACGGGGGGATAATCCCCCCCTTAATTTATATAAATGGGTTTTTCATGCAGAATTATTCTATTTGCTTCAAAATTTGTTTATAGATTCATTGGGTTAAGACGCTTCCCTGATTAGTTTTCGGGATTGATTGATTAAGGGGGGGGGGAACGGGGGGCTAATACCCCCTTAATTTATGTAAATGGGTTTTTCATGCAGAATTATCCCATTTCTTTCAAATTTTATTTATAGGTTCACTGTGTTAAGGCGCATCTCTGATTAGTTTTCGGGATTGATTGGTTAAGTATAAAGGGGGGAACAAGGGGCTAATTCCCCCTTATCTATACTAATATATAAAGTAGTAAAGATTGTTTGTTTGTTTGTTTGTTTGTTTGTAGGGGGTAATCTCTGGAACCACTGAAGCGATTTTAAAAGTGATGGTGGCAAATTAATGGTGACAATCCCTGCTCAACATAGGCTATATTTTATGTCGGTGCCACCACCCCCAGGGGGGTGCAGGAGCGAAAAACGTTCTAAAATTTCGATTTTTTGTGTACTGAAGGAGATAGAAGTATCAAATTTGGTATGGTAGTTACTTATAAGATGTAAATGCTCTCTAAGAACAAATTATAAAAACATTCGCAATTTAAAAGGGTGAGATGAGGAAGAAGCGTTCTAAAAACATTCTAAATTACAATTTCTATGGAATCTCTGAAACTACAGAACCGATTTCAAAAGTGATGGTGGCAAATGGATGGTGACAGTCCCTGCTCCAACATATGATAAATTTTTTGTCGGTGCCACTACCCGCAGAGGGTGCAGGAGCGAAAAACGTTCCAAAATTATGATATTTTCAATAATGAAGGAGTTAGGAACTTGACATTTTGTATGGTCGTTACTTACAAGATTTAAATGCTCTATAAGAACAAAATCTAAAAAAATTCGAAATTTAAAAGGCTGAAATAAGCAAAAAATTTTCTAAAAACATTCTAAATTACAATTTGTATGGAATGTCTGGAACTACTAAAGCGATTTCAAAAGTGATGGTGGAAAATGGATGGTGACAATCCCTGCTCCAACATAGGCTATATTTTATGTCGGTGCCACTACCCCGAGGGGGGTGCAGAAGCGAAAAACGTTCTAAAATTGCGATTTTTGCGATGCTGAAGGAGCTAGAAACTTCAAGTTCGGCAGGATTGTTATTTATAAGATCTAAATGCGCTCTAAGAACAATTTCTAAAGAAAAATGATCTAATGATTCTGCGATTTTTCAACTATTGAATTTCTAAAATTACCAAATTTCACAATAGAGTACCATAGAGAAACCTTCACGCGTAAAAAGATAATGATAAGGGCGACGTGTCCTGACGTGTATATTGACTATAGCACGAGTCACAAATTATAGTATCCTTATTATTCTGTTAAAATATAAAAGTGAATTATGAAATGTCAATATTTTGTTTGATTAAAGGTTCGCTAAGAGAAATTGACCAGCGTAGCGGGCGTAGCTTGCTAGTATGCTATAACAGACATTTTCCATATCGTACATATTGTGAACTTCAAGTATGCTATGCTTCATTAATCAATTAATGAGTTAGATTTACGTAGAGAAGAGGAGGTCGGAATGGGATTTTCTCATAAAAACTTTTCTTATTCAATATATAGTTCCTAATTTCGGATAGAATTGCTGCATGATAATGTTTAGTGTTTCTGAAACTAAACAAAAATGTAAGATAAGTCAAAATATTTAAAAATTTTCATTTTCATTTAATTCAAAAATTATTGAAATTTTGCCCCAATCATCCCTCAATTTCGGGAGTAGATGGTGTACATCTAAAGTAGTAGAAAAATATTAGGAATTTACCCTTTAATAACTATTAAAACTTTCACAGGTCTAAGATAAATGAAAAACATGATTTGGCTTTATTTACTATTATGTGTGCAACAAAATTTCCATCTGAGAGATTAAAAACATTTGAACGGATGGGTGGAAAAAGGATAAGACTTTAAAACTCTGAAGAATGAAATAATTTAATTAATGATAATTAATAAATTAATTCGTATTTTTCTTTCCAAATTGTAGGATGAACCCTCATCGAATAGATCAGCAAACGAATAATGGTGAACGTTTCTCTAAAATTAATAGTTTTTTTTTTAGATAAATGTTTTTTGTGTTTCCTCAATAATTACATAAGCTGGAATGATTTCTTTTTTCCACTCACCCGTTCACTTGTAAGGTGAAAAAAATATTTTTTATAGATTAAATGTAAGTATTGAATTCTATTTTGAAATCGATTTTAAAATTTATTACAAAATAAATATTACGAAAATGTATTAAATGTTACAAAAAATATTTAAAATTATGAATTTAAATATTTGTAGCTGTTTGAGAACACAGAAGAAAGAGATGAAAGATACTCCACACTTCCTTCTTTGTCAGAGCCCATTTCTACCCTTCAAGAAGTATAGTTAGTATATGGCTTATCCTGTTATGCTTAGTGCTTTTAAGATTGAATTTAGTTAGAGGATATCAGGAGGAGGATTAAGCTCAGGATATATGGAATTATAGTAATAATTAATTATTTTTGTTTTAAATATTTAATAAGCGCCAAAATCAATTTCAAAATGTAATCCAATATTAACTTTCTATCTTTAAAACTGAGACTTTTTTACAAGAAATTTTAAAAATCTTATAACTGTGAAATTTTTAAATGTATTTACGGATGTAATCTTACAACTGTAAATTTTTTAAATGTATTTACGGATGTAATCTTACAACTGTAAAATGTTTAAATGTATTTACAGATGTAATCATACAACTGTAAAATTTTAAAATGTATATTTACATATGTAATCTGACAACTGTAAAATTTTTTTAATTATATTTACATATCTAATCTTACAAATGTAATTTTTTTAGCATATATAATGCGTTTAAAGGTACTTAATCTTGTGTGGAAAGGAAAATAAGTAATAGTGCTTAGTTAAAAAAAAAAAAAATAGTATTGTCCTTTTTGTCCTGCCGTCCCACTCTTGCCTCCTCTCCCTTATCTTTTTCTCAGAACTGAAACACGTCAAGAAGTGAAGAATATGGCATTACAAATACTCCTGCCATACACCCATTACTACATAATTGTGTATATGTTCGCCAATTCTACGATTCTATACAAGTACATTACCTCAATAAAAACTTAAACATTTTATGTGATTACTTCAATAAAAACTTAAACTTCTTATGTGATTAGCTCCTACCATTCTGTTATAAAAGAACCGGTTTGATAATTTCAAATGACTACGCTTAATTGGACCAGTCGTTTAGTCTAATTTGGAATTTTTATTTTTTTTAGAAATTGACTGTCACTTATTCCTATATGTTAAGACTCCGTCAGTTTTTGAAATTTTGAATTTTTTTGTAATTAGTTGTCATTTATTTCGTGTTTTAATTATTATTATTTTTTGAATGACTAAGCAGATTGAAAATCTGGTTTCCACAGTATAAATGATTTTCTTTATAACGTATACTATCTACCATCATATTTTGTCGATTGAAATTTGGACAATCCTGTATAAAGAATGCATAACAACTGATTGGATGTAAATAGAATTTTCAGAATAGTATATCCGAATTTGTATAAAGTATATATATTCAGACACACTTAACTGATAAAACATAGCAGATAAAAAGCATTCAAAAGTCCATGCCATATGCAATATAATTTTTAATATTTCCTCTACTACTATTCTCTATTGAAATGTAATAATAATTTAGAATTATCTGTCTCTAGAACGGCTGATTAATACATAATTTCTTAGAATATTAAATTTGTAACTCAAGTATAGATCAGTGACACAGAGAGGGGTGTACTAGGAGGGGGGGGAATCTCGGGGCTTCCGTTAAATGTGGCCTACAGCTACTATAAGTTTTATAAACTTAAATAATATATTTTAGTAACTTTCAAACTTTATTCCGTTTTTGTGTTGTATTGAATGAAAAAATATCCTGCTCGGAATGATGTATAAATTTAATCTCATTCATATTTTTTCTTTCAGTATTCATAGCTGACATAGGCTTTTCAAGGAAACATTCCACGTAAAAATAATATAACATCCTATATGCAATACCCCCATTTAAGTGTGAAAAAGTGTAGGCAATTTACTTTTATAGCTCATAACATATGCATGTTATTGTTATTATCGGAAATACATTTATCACAAAACTAGCATTAATTAATAATCAAACCTTAATTTGAATTAATTAATAAAAAATGAATTGTTATAAACGTACAATTTAATCTGACTTAATAGATATTATTACCTTTTAAAATCCTATCTTTTATGTGGATATATATGGGAGTACCTAAGAATTTTTATCCTCGAATTCCCACGTTGCCTATCTCTACCTCTGATGATAGAGTACTGTAGGGGATTAGAAATTCAAAAGATGTTGGAATTTCATTACAGGAACAAGTACAATATCTCTTAAGTCATAATTTTATAGGGAAAAAAAGTTCTTGCAACAACTTACTGTTCATAACTCTTCGAAATAACTATGCATGCATTTTTATTTACTTATTTATTTTTGTAAACTAAACTGAATTCAAAAACCAGAAATTAAAAACTGCTGACTCTTTTTATATTTTCTGTAGGAGACAAATTTAATTTATGTAACAGCAGTTTCCCTTTTTTATAAACTGTGATAAACTACTTAAAACTGTAATTTACGAAACTAAAGTTGCGAAAATTAAAAAGCCAGGAAATATTTCCCGTCTTTAGTGCATACTTAAATTAGTCTTTAACAAAGAGTTTCCTTTTCATTTATCATTCTAAGGCATGTTTTTCCTTTTCTCTCATCTTATAAATATCTCGTCTTATAAATGAGTCTTTGTCTAATTGTGATATGCATATATTTGTACCCATATGAATGGAAATTTTGGGCCGGGAAATATTTCCTGTCTTTTCAATTTTCACTACTTTATAGTTTCGTAAATTACAGTTTTAAGTAGTTCATCACAGTTTATAAAAACTTAGAAACTGCCACCACATAAATTTATAACTCTTTTTCCTTACACTTGCTTAAGAAAAATACATCCTTCTGATTTCTGACATTCAAGCAACAATGAGAAAAAACACAATGAATGCCACATAGCGAAAATTGTTTTAATTTTTCGAAGCATAAATATCGATCCAGTTGAGGTACATTCTTCACCAAGAAAGTACAAAGAAGATACAAACGACGCGGTTTTGTAGAATATGCAGACGAAAGTTAACTTATGTGTTTTTTCATAAATAAATTATTTCGTTAACATATTACAGTTCATGAGTTAAGTATGTTTAGTTGGATATTGGTTCCAACTTTTCAAAGATCAAGCGTTATAAGAAATATTTGTATTATATTTGATTTCATTAAGAAGAAACAATGCTAAAAATAATTTAAAAACCCTCTGTAAGTAATTTGTAAATTTGTATATATATATTTTTAATTACGCTCTTTAGTAATATTTAAGTGCATTCTTCATTGAAAAAGTTTTTTATTCCAATTTGTCTTCGTTGCATGATATTTTCAATGCAGTAAGAAAAAAATGTGCACAATATTTTATTCACATAACTATATACACATATTCATGCGCACAGAAAGTGAAATAAATGACATTCAATACATGCAATTTAAATTACGCATACACTGTTAAAAATTTGCAGTAAACTGTCCAGTCATTTGACCGTTTTTATAGAAAACTAGCAGACTACGCCCGCTGCGCTGGATGGTTTCTCCAAAAGAACCTTGAATCAAACGAAATATATCGGTGAATTTAACCTTGTATTTTAATGTAATCTGTACCTTTACCTGGAATATCCTACAATAACATAAAAACGGATACTTATTTGACTAAGTTGTGTTTTTTTAATACGCTTTATTATTACGTTTACAATTTATTACCTACCGTTTTCCATTGATTTATATGTTTTGTAGCTACATTTTTTAATAACGTGAATTAACCTATACTAGGACTTCCCTCAAAGGGATTAGTCTGAGTGATATTGCTGAGAACATAAAGTTAACAATTACGATATAAAGAAGATATCGACAAGAATCTAAGTGAATATACAGCATATGATAGACAAGAGATAGATAAAGATACAACATATGAAAAATAGCAAATTAAATGATATAATTACAAAATATCATATATAAATTCATATACTGTTATGTTTTCATATGCATTTTTTTTATAACATTTGGCAAATAATCTCATTTTCTTAAGCGTGAATTGCTCAAAACTTAAAAAAAAAACAGCCGGATCTTTTAAAACGATATTTTTAAAGTCACATAATCAGATTTGCAGCCAATAGCGTATTTTAGCAAGCGTAGTTTAACGCAAATTTAATTTAATTTTTGCAACATTTTCTTTGTGACAAATATCTAAATAAAATATTAAAAAATAAAATATTAAATATTGAAATATTAAATCAAATATTTAATATTTGAATTAAAAAAAATTCCTTTGTTTATTTGTATAACTATTTATAGAAACTCGTATACTTCAAACCACATTGATAACATGCTTTGCTACAAGCGTGTCTACCAGTCTAACTACTCGTATGTCTTAACTGTGTCTCTCTCCGAACTCATCTGTCTACTGTCTCTCTACTCTTCTGTATACCCGTCTCAGTATCCGTCTGTCTTTCTACCCGACTCTTTAATCGTGTCTCTACCTGTCTCGCTTCCCGTTACACTACTCGTCTATCAACACGTCTGTCTGTCTATATACCCCTCTCTCTACCCGTCTGTCAAGTCGTCTCTGTACTCGTCTCTCTATCCACCACGCTACCCGTCTCCCTACCCATCTCACTACCCCTCTGTCAACCCTTTTTTTCACCTGCCTCGCTACCCGTCTGTCTATTCGTTTCGCTACCCGTTAGCTTATCTCTGTCGCTATCCGTCTCTCTACCCGTCTGTCTACCCGTTTGTTTACACGTCTATCTATCTCTCGCCAACTATTCCCAATATTTAAACAATTTAGTAAACGGAAGCCATTTATCTGTTATTAAATGCAAACAGGAGTAATTTGTCTAAAGAGTGTAATCAGATGCAATTTTTTTAAATACATACATAAACCAGCATAATAATTCACCAGTTTTATTTTCATAGTAGTTTATGTCATTTGACAGTAAATCTCAACTTCTTCAACCCGAACTGCGTCAAGCTTTTTAAAAAAGCCCCAAGGTCCGTATACCTGGGAAGGGGAATTATCCTCAGGGCTATTAGATACATGTTATTAAGTTAAGTGAAAGTTTCGTAATCGGGTTCGCAGCCAATTTCTTATGTCAGAAAGGGTGGCTTCACGCCATTTTAAAATCATTTCTGTAACTTTCTTTTTCTTTTTTTGGTGGGTGGTTGGGGGGGGGGGGCGGATTCCAAATATATGCACTTAAATTCAAACTTTTGCCCCCATGTTAATATTAGTGTTGTTTGTATTATCAATTAATACTTTGTTGATCGAGCTTCATTCGAAACAAATGTAAAAGACTTCTACAGTTTTTTTTCTAGGAGAAAGTTCCGTAATCGGGCACTAAGCTAATCGGGGAATTTAATATCATTATTGTTTCTAACTCTTATAGAGTTAAAACAATATTGTTGCTAGCATTACTCTTGTTTGTGACCAACCTCTTCTGTGTATCTGAATAGGGAAAAGTTCCGTATCATGTACTGGTTGGTGCCAAAGGCAGTTGTAGAATCTTACAAATTTTTCTAGAGAGCGGAAAAACATGTTTTTTACAATATTTACAAATATACGTTTATTAAACCATGTTTTTGAGCCATTTTAAAAAATTAAGTACGGTGCTAAAATAAAATTTTATTGCCATTTTCGATATTTTAATAAGAAATGAAAATACATAACAAACAAATTTAACAAAACTAAGCCATTTTTGGGTACTTCTCTATTATCCCGTCGACCATTTTTCATAACAAAAAACTATCGCCAAACTAAGATTAAACGCCAAAAATACAGTCCCATTTACTTGATGCCAGAAGCATTATATGTATTTGTTATACCATCAAGTGGTTTTTAATTCGACATTTGCGTGTATTTTTCATTATGTTTTACTGATTTATTAGTTATTTCATTCATTAAAATAACAATTGTGTCCTTAAATTCTTATATTTTATTTATTTATGTATTTTGATATTTCAATGACAACGTTCTCCCGTTTATTTGGCGATAGTTTTTTGTTATGAAAAGTGGTCGACGGGATAATAGAGAAGTACCCACATATGTATTGGTACTTTTATGTTAACTTGGCGCAGTTGATAAATCGCCAAATATTTTTCTCATAACATCTTCATATTGCATTCATTTCATTTAAATATAAATCTTTCACTGATTTCATTTGAAATACATACATTAAAAATACACGTCTTTCACTCATTTAATTTAAAATACACGCCTTTCACTAATTCCATTTAAAATACTAAAAAGGAAAAGAAAATAAGAAATAATGCCACAAATCGAAACTTTTTATTTAAACATCAAAGAATTGTTCCTAACATACACACGCGAAATAAAAAAGCTGCTAATGGTGTGATTTACGCCAAATCTCTAATACTAATACTACTCTTACTAATCTCTTAATACTTTTCAAACAGAAAAAATTCCAGATTAACTTTCCATTTTTATTAAATTGAAATATATTTTATCGTGCTGAATATTAGTGCTTGCATATTTTTTTGCTCCATGTATTCCATGAACTTTTCAATTCCGATTATCTACGAAAATCTCCCGCCGGTGAAAATGACGTACGCACAAAATTTAGTGACGTATGTACTTTAATTGTGCTTTTTTATCTATTTTTTTAATATAACTTCCAAACGGTTTGACACTTATTCTTGGTAATAAATAGACGACGTTGTCACCTTTATAGGTACCTGCTGTAAAAATTTGAACGAAATCCGTTAAATATTTTTTGAGTTATGCTTGACGAAAGGTTTTAATATCCATCGTAGCTATATATGGGGCAAAGTAATACTGCGCTGTGTATGAGTCTTCGTTGCACTCAGACAATTATTCACAACTAAAAAGAAATGGCGCATCTAGTATTTGTGGAGAATTAAATAAAAACCATGCACTCGTGACATCATAATTCACTTTTATATTTTAACAGAATAATACGGCTACTATAATTTGTGACTCGTGCTGACACATTGCTGTTATTATTATTTTTTACGCGTGAAGTTTTCGCTATAGTACTCCATTGTGAAATTTGGTAATTTTTGATATTCAATATTTGAAAAATGGCATAATCAGTGGATTTGAAATTTATATCAAGAAAAATACAATTTTTTTACCTTTCTAACGCAGTTTGTCTAACAATTTTCTGACAAATACTTTTCGAGCAATTAATTTTTTCAGTAACTTCAAACGTTTCATTTTCCGATATTAATCTGTGGCAACGATTATCGAAAATCCCAGTCGTCAGCAGCACGTACCTTTTTATTAAAGAGGATAGTTACATAACCATAATTTAACCCTACTCAGACCATGTTATTACCTTTGTTATGGTCAGAATAGAGTTAAATTACGGTTATGTAACCGTTTTCTATAAAAACTTTCAAATGACTGGAGAGTTTACTGCAAATTTTTAACAGTGTAGATATGAATGAATAAGTAATCTTATAAAAATATAAAGGGGTTAATTCTAACATAATTGTTTTTAATTAATATTTCAAATTCGTACTGATTTGTTATATTTTTTGCTAAAAAATAAATTTAAGAAAGTGTGATAATTTTCAGCGTGAATCTTATATGCTTTTGGAAAGAGTATCTACTTTCTGTGATGAAAAATGTAACATCCAGGTTGAACAAAATTTTGAATGAAATAGAGAAAATCATTCCTTTAATGTATATTGAATATTAAATAAAAACAATGCATTATAAAGATAATCTACACTGTAAAAAAAAAAAAAAAAAAAAAAAAAAAAAAAAAGTAAAATGCACTGGCAGCAACGTTGTCGCCTGTTCTCCGTTTTTTCACAAAACTTCCGCTTTGGTATCCTTTCGATTTCAAGATCGTAAAAAAAATCTAAATAATGATTATATATACTGATGCATATTTACATGGAACATGTATTTGTATTGAATGTTATATTCGTTTTTTATAGCCTTGCCTTTTTCGATATTCAAACCTCGGTACTCGCCATTAGTGGATGTATGCTTGTACCATACACCAACTTGGCCACATCCAACGGCTTTCTGATAAGTCAAACTTAAAATGGACTTGTTTTAGCTCAATTGGAAAGGAACATTTTCGTCTGTCTGTCTTGAAAGGAATGTTTTCGTTTTTAACATTCAACTGGTAAACATGAAAAGGAAATTATCTTCTTAATACGGGAAAATTTACTATTCCCACTCAAAACGGAACATTTCCGTTAAAAGACAGAAATTTTACATCAAATCACCCATACATGTACTCTTTTTTTTTCTTTGTAAAGGGCACCCAAGCAAAGAAAAAATATATATATTAACTTTCAAAAACATATTTTCGTATATTATTATGTTATTATGTAAATGTTAAATGTAAATAATTTAATCCAAAAAAAATTTAAAAAATAAAAATATTTTTTCGACAAAATTGAAAAAAATTCAATTTTAACCACTTATTTCAAAATGCTACTAGTATTTTATTTTTTAAAATTTTCAGTTCATTTTTTTTGTGCAAGTCATTTATTGTATTATTGTTGATATTTTGAATAGATTTACGGATGGGAAATTTTTTTTTTAATATCAATAGATTTAGAGAAAAAAATATTAACTAAATACAAATGGAAAAAAAGCGGAAAAAGTGACTAGTTTTTGCACATATGATTTTTTTTTTTAAATAATGTTATCAAAATATTAAAAATCGGATCCTTAAATCTCTTACATATAGTATGATGTTGAACTAGAAAAAATTCAAGTACTATCATTCATATCTGGAAAAGCTTTAGCATTTTGAAAACAAGAAAAAACCTGAAAAATGCGAACTGAGGTAAATGGGTTTAAAGATTTTATTTGCAAAGAGGTTGTCGTTGTATTTAAAGGGACAAAATGACAACAGATGTTTGTAAAATCAGCCGTAACTGTTGTTCTATAGGGAGTATCAGTCTGAAATTTTGTCATGATGTAGTCATAAGTTTAAATGATTATGTGATTACGTTTAACACTGCAGTGATAGTGTTATTCGATAACCCTTTGAAATACAAAAACGATTACGTAAAAATGTTTTATAGCTACATTTTTCGGGTTAATTACCACAAATTTCGTTCGATAATGATTCGTGGTTTTAACACAAGAGGAAAATTTATATTTTATAATGTCTTTTCGAACTAGAAAAAGAAAAAGAAGAAAAAAACATTAATTTTTAACATCTGCATACATTATACTAATTAGGACTTCCCTCAAAGGGATTAGTCTGAGTGATATTGCTGAGAACATAGGGTTAACAATTACAATATAAAGAAAAAGAGCAAATTAAATGATATAATTATAAAATATCATATATAAATTCATATACACTGTTAAAAAAATAGAAAGGAAGTACCGTTCATCAGATGTGTTGTCATAATTTTTTTTAACATGTGGCAAAGAATCTCATTTTCTTAAGCGCGTATTGCGCAAAACTTGGAAAAAAAAAACGCCGGATCTTTTAAAACGCCAAGATTTTTAAAGTTACGTAATTGGATTTGCAGCCAATAGATTATTCTATCAAGCGTGGCTTAACGCAAATTTAATTTCATTGTTGCACCTTTTTTTGTGTGTGAATTTAAATTTTTTCTTGCTTGATTAAATATCTATTATTTGTATAACTGTTTATAGAAACTCTTGCACTTCAAACCACCTTGCTAGCATGCTTTGCTACAAACCAGATTGCAAAACTGTAGTCTAAATTACTATTAAAGTATACAAAAAAATCTTTCGATGACTTCTGTAAAATAACTTTTACATTAAATCTCTATATCGGCAAAATTGAAAAATTATATATATTTCAAAGTTAAGCTTAACAGATACTTCTTGATTATTCTCTAGGAGCCTCTGCCCCCTGCGCCTTTACTGCGCCAATCCTCAGACTTTTCTTTTGCCTGTCTGTCTGTCTGTCTCTCCACAATCTGTCTGTTTCCCTATCCGTTCTTCTGCCCGTCTCTCTAACCGATTGTCTATCTCTCTACACTTCTCGCTACCTGTCTCTATATTTCTCTACCGGTCTCGCTACCCGCCAATCTATTTCTCTAACCGTCTGTCTATCCGTCTATCTACTTGTATGTCTAGCCGTGTCTCTATCAACTTCGCTACCCATTTGTCTATCTGTCTCACAACTTGTCTATCGTCTCTCTACCCGTCTGGCTATACGCCTCTCTACCCATCTTCTTACCCATCTCCGTACCCATCTACTGTCTCTCTACTCGTCTGTATACCCGTCTCACTAGCCCGCGGAAGAAGAGACTAGTGGCTTGTTCTTCCATACATTTCATGATCGGACTCCGCGGGAAAGCAAGGGCCGTAGGGATGCCGGACATCAGGTGGATGACCCGACTCCCTTATGGGTGCTCGGCGATGAAGCCGTTCGACAGTCTCTACGGTTCATCAGGTGTCGCGCGGGGAAGTCTCCTTTGATGGTGGGAACTTCCGCCGAATCGTAACGACCTCTGTCGTCGACTCTGGGGCAAAAAGATGAGGAGGCGTCGCTGGAACGCGAACCCTCTGAATCGATCGTAGCGACCTGGCGAGACAAAGTCATGGTCTGCGTTATAAATCCCTCAGGATTTGGGCACGATGAGGAGTGGGCTCGCCCGGCGCCGTGCGGGCGCCGGAGGCGCCTATTAGTTTTACCCGTCTCACTATCCGTCTGTTTTTGTACCCAACTCGCTACCAATCTCATTACCCGTCAGTCAACTCGTCTCTGTACTCATCTCTCTACTCGTTTCTTTATCTACCACGCTACGCGCCTCGCAACCTTTCTTGCTACATTCCTGTCTACCTGTGTCGCTACCCGTCTCGTGACCCATTTCGCTACCCCTCTGTCAACCCTCTTTTTACCTTTCTCTATAGCTGTGTGTATATTCGTTTCTCTAGCCGACAGCCTACCTATGTCGCTACTCGTCTCTCTACCCGTCTGTCTACCCGTTTGTTTACTCGTCTTTCTACCCCTCGCCACCTCTTCCCAATATTTAAACAATTCATTTAATATACAGAAGCCGTTTCTCAGTTATTAAATGCAAACAGAAGTAATTTATCTAATAAGTGTAATCAGATGCAATTTTTTTTAAATACTAGGGGGCTCTGCCCCCTGCTCGCTACGCTCACCAGCCCCCGTTCTGATTTCACAGCCTCTTAAAACCTGGTAATATATCCTGTTTTAAAAAGATGATGATGATGATATCACGAACGGCGGCTTTCTTCTGTAATCAGGTTATAATGCTTTTCTTATTTAACTGGTTATAATCCTTTTTCATTTAATTCATCTTTTTTATTTTTAATATTCATGTGTAAACACAATTTTTATGACGTAATTTTCTTTATTTCCTTTAAACACGTGATCATTTAATTATTATTTTAAACTTTCATTATTGTTTTTAATAGTCTCGCGCAAATACATTTTTTATTTGAGATAAAATATAATCATTTGTGCTTTTTTAGCAACAATATAAAAATGACTTTTTCAATAAAAGATTTTTTACTCGATTTTTAAGGATTTTTTGAGTTTTTATTGTCCGACCGTGATAATTTTTTGAATTTTTGAAAGCTTGTTATATTTCGCGTCTGGTGGTATGATTTTCGAATCCGTAGGATGGCTAAAAAAAAGTAATAGCTCCTCAAAAAAGTCCCTAGTAAAAAAGCGATGCGTATAACCCGGAATATCTACGCAGAATTTGATTGGTCCATTTCGTTTTTGGCTCAGTTCCAGATTACTTTTTTTTAATATAGAAGGACATACATAAACCTGAATAATAATTCATCAGTTTTGTGTTCATAGTTGTTTATATCATTTGACAGTAAATCTCAACTTCTTAAACCTGAATTGGCTCAAGCTTTTTAAAAAAACCCACAAGGTCTGTATAACTGCAAAGTAACTTGAGGGCTATATTAGCTACATGTTATTAAGTTAAGTGAAAGTTTCGTTATCGCGTTTGCAGCCAATTGCTTATGTCAGAAAGCGTGGCTTAACGCCATTTTAAATTCATTACTGTAACTTTTTTTTTTATTTGGGGGGGGGGGGGGGGAGGGTTTCAAATGTATACATTTAAATTAAAACTTTTGTCTCCATGCCATTAGTGTTGTTTGTATTATTAACTAATACCTTGTAGACCGAGCTTCATTTGAAACAAATGAAAAAGACTTCTTCTACAGTTTTTTTAGGAGAAACTTTCGTAATTGGGCCCAAAGCCAATCGGAGCATTTAATATCATTATTGTAACTCTTATAGAGTTAAAACAATATTGTTGCTAGCTTTACTCTTGTTTGAGACCAGCCTTGCCTGTGCATCTGAATGGGGAAAAGTTTCGTATCCTATGTCGGTTGGCGAAAAAATTTTTAAATGGTGCCAAAAGGTAGTTTTAGCATCTTACAAAATTTTTCAAGAGAGCGGTAAAACATGTTTTTCAAATATTTAGAAACATACGTTTATTAAAGCATGTTTTTGCACCATCTTAAAAATTTAAGCACGATGCTAAAATAAAATTTTATCGCCATATTCGATATTTTAATAAGTAATGAAAATACATAAACAAATTTATTTAACAAACCTAAGAGGCATTTTTGTGATAAATAATTGTTATTGTCAGGGGGGTAAATTGTAAACAATTAATAAACGGCTAGTAAATAATAAATAGCATTTAAATTTTAAAAATGGAGAAGTGGTCCGTATAAAAATGCAAAACATAACATTATACACTTGATATATGTAAATCTTTTTTTATTTTTTAATATTTCCGAAGGCACAGATAAAAAGGTAAAAATCTCTTTTTCAAATGCCAAATAGAAAATATAGAAAATAGAAAAATATCTGCAAAAAAATGTATTTACATAATACTACATCTGCAAAAAAAAATAAGATTTAGAAAAAGTAAGCCAAATCCTGCAGATCCCAATAATCACATCGAAAAACTTATCACCAAAAAAGAACTCGCCAAATCTTACGGCACAGGAGATGGATTTTTCCCTCTAAATGCAGAATATTAGTTTTTTCTCTTGTACGATGGGTGATTATAATATAATTGTTTCATTTCACATACTACATACCGTTTGATATATTGGTACTTTTATGTTATCCTGGCGCAGTTGATAAATCGCCAAATATTGTTCCTATAACATTTTCATATTGAATTCATTTCATTTAAATATAAACCTTTCACTCATTTAATTTAAAATACATGCCTTTCATTAATCCCATTTAAAATGCTAAAAAGAGAGAAAAAAAAGAAATAATGCCATAAATCGAAACCTTTTATTTAAACACCAAAGAATTTTTTTTTAATTTACACACGCGAAATAAAAAAAGCTGCTATTGCTGAGATTTGCTCCAAATCTCTAATACCAAGTCTACCAAGTTATTGCGGGTTTTTTCTTTCAAATAGAAAAAAAATCCAGATTAATTTTCGATTTCTACTAAATTGAAATATATTTTTTTGTGCTGAATATTAGTGCGTGCATATTTTTTTGCTCCATGTATTCCATGAACTTTTCAATTCCGATTGTCTACGAAAATCTCCCGCCGGTGAAAATGACGTACGCACAAAATTTTCCTGACGTATGTACTTTAATTGTGCTTTTTTATCTATTTTTTTAATATAATTTCCAAACGGTTTGACATTTATTCTTGGTAATAAATAGACGTCGTTGTCACCTTTATAGGTACCTGCTGTAAAAATTTGAACGAAATCCGTTAAATATTTTTTGAGTTATGCTTGACGAAAGGTTTTAATATCCGTCGTAGCTATATATGGGGCAAAGTAATACTGCGCTGTGTATGAGTCTTCGTTGCACTCAGACAATTATTACAGAACATTTAAATACGTGATATATTCCTCTTTTGTTTCGGCTACACTGAAAAAAATGCGAATGTTTCTTAATACACGAATATATACGAAATGAAAATATACAATAACATCTTCGGATTTTCCCCTATTTCCGAAAAGCGTTCTTTATCTTTAGAAACCTCAGAAAACAATACAATTTCGAGATTTAAAAAAGCATTTCCGAAACGTTTCCGAGTAATTTTTGAGCGTATTAATCAGTTTTCTTGATGTCTAAATGTTTTCTTTTTCAGACAGTTTGTCTTGTACAGGGGTCGGAAAAACTACATTTTTATTCTAGTGAACTACAACTATAACTACTTTATTGAAAATGTAATTACCTACAATCACAACTACTTGTTTTAAAAAGTAGCGATTATAATTTGCTTATCAAAAGTAGTCACTACTTTGCAACTTTCATAATTTAAAAGATTCAAGTTACACCCAAAATTGAAAACACGAATTAATTAATGGAGTGACGTCTCGTTATATCGCGTCTGCCTGTATACAATTAAATATGTGCGATATAAACGAGGGCACTAATAATTAAAGTTTCTAACAGATAAGAAAATGTTTTGTATTTGTCTCCAAAAATCAGAAAATGCGTTTATAAATTTCGTTGTATCTAAAAATGTTAAGTTTATTTCTAAATGATATTAAAGCACCAGAACCCGTTGGCAGAGCAGTTCAGATGTCAGTAGGGGGGGGGGGGGGGAGGAATTTGAATAAAAGAATGTTGTTGAATTTAGAGGTGTAAACCTCAAAATTGGCTATTATTTTGCAAACAACCTAATATATTCAAATTAAGAGCACTACCGTTTTCACCTATAACATCCCTTTTTTCATTTTAATTTATTCTTTCCGTATCAATGGCATTTAATCATTTTATACAAAAAATAAAAATCGATCGTCTATGCTTTAAAATTCAGACTGTATTTCTCGAAAGGTATGTTCTTAATATTTTAAAAATGATAAGCATTAAAATTCTTCATATAACATTTCTTCAATATGATTTTATATAAAAGCTTCCTTAGCAACCATCTGATTTATAAAGTATTAAGGGTAACTTTTAAAATTATAGATCAAAAGGTAGGAATATCTATTATATTAATACTATTACTAATGTCTTTTCAATTCCGCATATTTACTTTCACAAAAGCTATATACATATTAAAAAATGAAATGAATTTCATTATGTTCTTTAATTACAGTAATGTAATTCATTTTCATTGAAAAAAACTACAATAGTGAAAATATTATTTCCATTTCCAGTTATAATCATTTGAGTTGTAAAACGTTTATATAAAATATCTAGAAAAATATACACCTTTGTTCTAATACACAAATATTCAAGATATCTGAAATCAATATTTCCAAAATTAATGCTGTGCTTAGAAAATGCAATACTCATTATGAATATCATTAATTATTATTTAATTCATCAATATAGATTTCAAGAAAACTGTCTTTACCTGTCTATAGAGCGAATTTTTCCCCCACAACATTTTAGGATTAAAAATTGGCGTGCGCAGTATAAAAGGGATATTTCCTAAAATAACATTAAGGTAAAATTGAAATATAGAAATAATAAATATAATAAGTGACATAATTGCACTTTTATACGTCTAGTTTATGTATTACGACCAAATATGCAGTACAGGTTTCCCTCAGTTAATTAATTCCGCGATATTACCTAACAAAACGAAACATACACTGAATAGGAAAAACTGCAATATATCCAAAGCCAACAATGTCAAAAAGCCAATAGAAATAATAATGTAATGATGTCCATAAATGTAGACATAAATAGATATAATGATATACTATGAATTTGTTTTTTATGTAAAGGATGCCCTAAAATTCACGCAAGAAATAATTTTGATAGAAAGCACTGTTTAATAATTACAATTAAAAAAAATATATATAAAAAACTTTTTATTGATTCATAAAGTATATAGTATAGGATTATTTATGGAATAGTATATCGAGTAAATGGCCTCCATGGCTTTGCTGGCACATACGCACTCTTTTGTTAAAAATCTCCATGACCATTTCGCATAAATAGGGCTGAATTTCATTGATAGAGTGCTGAATTTTAGTCCTTCAAGGCGTGGATGGTCGTGGGTTTGTTGCCATAAACCTTAGACTTCAAAAGACCCAAAATAAAACAGTCCAACGGCGTTAAATCGCATGATCTGGGCGAAAAATTCTGATCACCAAAACGGGAAAAACTAAGCTGCGCCGCCAGGCGCCAGACTGGCACCCGTCAGGCACGTCAACCATGGCACCTACGTCCTGAGGGACTTATAACGCGCATGACCAGGAGTGGCCTCCCGTATGCGCTCGACCGCCACCTGCGCCTCACTCCTATTGCAACCATAAGGTGACGACAGAGGTCGTTACAATACGCGGTGGATCCCAATATCAGAGGAAACTACCACTAAAACGCCTGGTGAATCGCTAGAGCTCCCCGACGGCTGCGTAGACGGAACCTCGGCCACATGTCGAGTTTCCCCTACGACTCTTGCTTTGCCACGGCTTCTGATCATCGAGTCCTAGGGAAGGAGGAAACGACTAGTTCATTGGCCGCGGTGAGCTGGAGAAGCCTCTCGCCTACCCGGGACTTTGAGGAAAATCAGTCCCTGGCGCATAGACACGCCTTGGCTAAGGTTGACACCTCTCAATGGCTTTGCTTTCGGTGAGCCTTGCAGCGAAATGCAGGTGGTCCCCGATCGACTCCATTGAGAGGATCCTGCACATATAAAAAACAACACAATACAAATACAAACACAAAACAAAAACACAACAAAGGTTAGAGTCAATGGAAAGTTAGTTTAGAACGACTACCGGACTCTAAAAGACATGGAAAATTCATTCAAGAAAGCTAAAGAAGCGGTCCCGGCCGAGTTTAGTAAACAGAAAGTTATGTGAAGACTCCCGCTAATCCAACCATCGGGCACGGCAAACTCCGATTATGCATAGACGCGCTGGGTTGGTTTTCGACCCAAGGTTTGATTTCAGGTTCGAACGCCGTCATTTTACTGACAAGCCTCCGGCCCGGTTCCTCGTAGTCGAACAGTCCAGGGAAAGAACCACACACCCTCCCAAGGAATTGATACGGTCGCACGGTAAACTGAATGGCTCCGAAGCAATGGCATCAGTCTTGGACGAACGGGCAATCCTCTTTCTGATCGACCTTGAGGGAGGCACACAACTACTCCAGTTACAGAGGTAGGCGCAATGGACATTGCAAGGAAATATGTCTCAGGGGCCATTTCCTTGTGACCGTCTACGTTCCACCGCCTATACACTGCCGAGGGATGCAGCACGCCGCCTCACGCACTGACAAGCCTCACAGTGGAACCCAAGCGTTCCTTTTTCTACAGAGTTTTAATTAAAAGAAGTTTCGTATATTTATGCCATTTTAAGGGTACGTTTTTTTTTTTTTTTTTTTTTTTACTTTTTTAAAAAGCTAAAATTAAGTCATGTATTTAAATTCGTTTTTCAGATGTACAGACATATGCTGTTACAATTGTCTGAAAAGCTGTTTTTGAATATTTTTAATTCAATTAAAAAAAAAAAAAAGAATGCTTCCTCGTGCTTCCTTCTATGTTCTTATTGATAAAGTGTATTGATAAAGGACAAGGATTTAATAAGTATAAATTAATGATTTGGATTTATTAATTAAAGGATAAAGTGATTTGAAAGGAATATTAAACGAAACCACTTGTGCGATCTTCGATTACACTTACCCACTTGTTTCTAAATTTCCTCCGTTGCAAACAGATTGTGTAATCAACCACAAAAATGTTTTCTATGTTGTTTTACAGAATGAGGTATATCAAGTTTAATTAAAAATCAGCCTGATGTTAATAAATATATTTTTAAACTATTTTAAGAAATTCAAGTAAACAAACTTGACACTTAATCTAAATGACAGAAAAATGAGAGAAAGGTCTGAAAAAAAAACCCTTAAAATTAATTTGTCATGCAAAGGGATTTTAAATTTCACTCTTTAATAATTTTCTTTAAATGAGATATTTCGAAATTATTTGCATGGGTTAATGAGTCTGTAATTTTTTTCTTAAAATATATCAGGTAGCGTTGCTGCATCAGATATTAATGAAAATTAATTTCCTTTTACATAACAACTTTTACATTTTGCTTTAGAAACATTGCATTTTTTTAACAAAGCAATTAAATAGATTGGCGTATAAATACAAATTGTTCCCATTTCAATAATGTGAAGCTTTATTGCAGAAAGTTTATTTTTCATTGTTATTTTTAAAGCGATTTTATTTGTAATATAGTTAATGCAGTTTATAGTTAGTATAGTTCTAATAGATTATTCATATATTTAACACACTGTTAATTTTTTAAATTAAACAAGCTTTGAAATAGATAAAAAAATAAAGTTTTCCATATACATTAATTACATGTAAAGCACAAATATTTAAATATATCATTAATATTTTATTTTAAAAAGAACTATATTTTTTCAGTTATCGTAATAAAGCTTGAGGGGGTTCTCAAAAAAATATTTTGCCTCACTCACACTGCAAAAAAAAATTGCTGATTTTGCAGTATACTACTGGCATCCCAGCTGCTAGTATTATACCGTAAAATTAACAGTAATAAACAGTAAAATAACAGTAATACGCTACCGCGGCGTATTACTCCTTATTTTACTGTTTATTACTGTTAATTTTACGGTATAATACTAACAGCTGGATGCCAGTATTATACTGTAAAATCAGCATTTATTTTTTGCAGTGCAACAACGCGAAACTTTCTGACTAAATTTTTATACATAAAAGCATGATACTTGCTTGAAATGGTTGGTTGTATAGGGTTTAATGGCGCAATGTCCCATTGGGGACAAGCTGCGGTAACTTGCTTGAAATGATCATTGAAGTGATTTGTAATAAAACAGTTTTTTTTTCATTTTGCGATAAATGAATTGCATCTTGAGCTATAAGATATTGTCGTCTCAGAATGGCATTTGTTTTTCCTTTTCTTGCGATGCCGCGTCCGAAAATCCAGTTCAAAAGGTCAACATTGACAGCATTTTATGAAAAAAAAAATCTTCTGCCTTTACCAAAAAACAAAAAACAAACAAACAAAAAAAATCAGTTAAATTACATAGTTTCTGAATAAGAGCAACTCCCAGTTTGATACGTTTGCGAAGAAAACTAAGATAAACAAGTACAAAAAATCATGCGTCAGGCATAGATTTTGAAACACTTGTGAACACTTCCAGAAAACTGCATCGAAACTTCACAGTTTAATAAGTAATTAATTTAGAAAATGCATAGCAAATTTGAAAACTAAATTTCAAGCATAGATTTTGAAACACTTCTGAACACTTCCAGAAAACTGCATCGAAACTTCACAGTTTAATAAGTAAACAATTTAGAAAATGCATAGCAAATTTAAAAACAATTTCAAGTATAGATTTTGAAACACTTCTCAACACTTCCAGAAAACTGTAACGAAACTTCACAGTTTAATAAGTAAACAATTTAGAAAATGCATAACAAATTTGAAAAACAAATTTCAAGCGTAGATTTTGAAACACTTCTCAACACTTCCAGAAAACTGTAACAAAACTTCACAGTTTAATGAGTAAACAATTTAGAAAATGCATAACAAATTTGAAAACCAAATTTTAAGCATAGATTTTGAAACACTTCTCAACACTTCCAGAAAACTGTAACGAAACTTCACAGTATAAGTAAACAATTTAGAAAATGCATAGCAAATTTGAAAACCAAATTTCAAGCATAGATTTTGAAACACTTCTCAACACTTCCAGAAAACTGTAACGAAACTTCACAGTTTAATAAGTAAACAATTTAGAAAATGCATAACAAATTTGAAAACCAAATTTCAGCAATTGCAACTAATAGTCGAACAAAATATCCGAAATCTTTTGCGTAACTCTGTACATAATCTACAGATTTGTATGTATACTACACAGTACGCTAAAATTTACTTCAGTTAGAAAATACATAGCACAATTGCAAAATCCCTATCAGCAATTTCCGTCAGTAAACGGAAATGTACGTGAGATTTTTTGAGCAGCCATGTACATGACCTATAGAATTTATATACACGAATTAATATGCAAAAAATTACTTAAATTTTGAAAAGCGTACCAGAATTGAAAACGAGTTACCAGCACTTATTGTTCATAGACAGTACTGTAATCAAATTCTTCTGATTGTCTCTGTAAATGAACGATACATTCTATGCACATCATATCCTTCAGTAAGCACCTTGTAGAGCACAGCAGTGATATGTATCCATTTGAATGCGGTTAAAATAGCGAAACATCATCAAAATACTCTGCAAACAATTTTTCCCCATAGACCGTAATGTAACGGAATTCTTTTGAGTGTCGCTGTAAACGATCCATAAATGCTAAACACTTTATTCTCTATTCCAAACATGCCATAGTAAACCTCAATAGCATACATCAATTTCAAGGCAATCCGAGTACATTTATATGAGTTAGCGCACGGACAGACGGCAGACAGACAGACAAACCGAATTCATAAACACTTTTCAATTATTTTAGAATGTGTTAAAACTAAGTCAGAAAGTTTGCATTTGAGAACAGCCTTAAAAACTGAAAGATTTTTGGGAAAATAAATAAAAAACTTGATTCAATTTCTCTCTATTAATTTAAAATTTTATGTGAACATTATTTCTTTTGTTAAAGATATAAGATTAAAAATTTTCCAAAACATTTATGATTAATACGTACATTTTTTATTACAGTTACAGAATATGCATCTGAAGAAAATGATTTGTTTTATTGTTTTGCTTTTTAATTTTAGTTCTTTGAGTTTAATACCTACGTGTTAGTAATTTGTAATGGATAATTAAAAAAAAATAAAAAATCACCCATTTCGAAAATCTTTGTATTGTTATTTTACAGATATTTAGTTATGTTTTGATAAATATATATATATATATGAATATGCAATTTATTTACATTTATTACATAATAAATTAATAGCTAGAAAATGCACACACACAAAAGGAATGATGTAGAGGAATTTCGAGTGTTATGGGATACTATTTACATTTGGGGTAATACAACATCCCGATATTGTTTAAAACCCGAAAACCGAATAAAATTACAAACGTCAACTATCTGCGAAGACAAAAATTACTTTACTAAATTTCATCAGTTGAAAACAAATATTAATAACAAACAACGTATTTTGAGTGTATTGTGAGATAGGATGAAAATATGGAATGGGGGGGGGGGGGGTTAAATTTGAAGAAAACGAACAAAATTTGGCAAAACACAGATGTCCGATGTAATGGTATCAAGAGAGCAGAGAGCATGGTCAAAATATAGTGTCTAGCTGGTCAGCTAATATACTGGAATTCATGCTTCAGATCTGCACAAATCACAGATGGAAACGTCTGTCTTTGCGCCACCCTAATCGTGGAGTATTATGAGGCCACTTTGGGAATAAAATACTCTATGTTTATTGGTGTGAATCGCGAGCTAAAAAACGAGTATTGCATAATAAACTGTTGGTATTACGGTGCACATTATGCTTAATTTCAATGCAAAAATATTACTAAATATTCAAAAATTATCTCCTGAAACTTTCCGAAGACGAAAAACAAATTTACATTCACACAACGCATGCTGACGCCGACCGACGAACTGCTTTGGGCAACGTCAGCCCAAAACTTGTATTTTCCCCATAGAAATAACGTTGCGATTGTTTAATATTAAATGAAAAAAAATAGCTCCCTTGTTGCAGCATGCATCCATTTTAATCACATTGTTGCCCGCATCATTACGACGTCAGCATTTACATGGAATATATATGAATGAGTATGTACTGATGAATACATATGAATACAATGAGTATTTGTTGAAAAGTACTGATGACAGAGTTATCACAATAGCGCCAAATTTCGGTCAACTTGGCGAAATATTGCCGAATTTGGGGACAAAAATAAGCAATATATGAAGCCAACTTGGTGATGGCTGGCTAATTTGGCGAAATTCCCATTTAAATCCATTAACCTTCCATAATCGTCTGCCATTGGCATAGCGTACTATTTTCTATAAAGCCATAAAAAAGCATGTTTATTTTTATTTTTTTTATTTTTTAAACGTCAATATACTTATGTTTATTTGAATTACATTTAATTTTTAAATAATAAAAAAAAAACAATACCACGAATTGAAATACTAGATTTAAATAAAACTTAACTGTAAATTAAAGTCTTAACAGATTCTTGAAATAACTTTGTTTCAAAAGCTTTAGTTTATCAAAACATAGATTGTAAGTTGTCAAGCTAATCCTGATAGGCACCTTTTATTTTGTAGGAAATTTTTAGAATTAACTCATTTTTTTTTCTTTGGGGCTAAAGCTGTCGTGACAGTAGACCGGATAAAAACATTTCGAACTTTCCCACTAGGTATTAAGGAAAGTTAAAATATTACACAAAACAAAAATTAATGGACGATAGAATTTGCGCTTAAACTTAAGTGACAGACAGTAAGAGGCTTTTAGAGGCCAGAACTTTGATACGAAACTTTTAAAATAAAAGGTCAAAACTAAGTAGCGAACATGAAGTCCTTGACAAGAACAGTTGGAAATAAAATGTTCAGTCAAGGTTATGTTCCATTGAATTCTTTCAAGAAAAAAACGAGAAGTTAAACATAATAAAAATTCAAATCTTATTTTAAACTGTATTATAAATATTATTAAAAAATATGTTTCATGATTTTTTTTTAAATATATTAAATATAACTTAAAGCTTGTGATTCCTCTAATCAAAGAGAAAATCGCATTTGTAGGCATTAAGTATATAAATTAAAATTTATTGGTAATAAAATGTTCTCGAATGAGCTCAAATCTTTAGAAAGCGGAATTATTATTATTATTATTATTATTATTATTATTATTATTATTATTATTACCAGTGGACCCGTTTGAGGCTTTCTCAGTGAAACTTTTGAATTTTTTTGCTGATACTTTTTCATTAATTTTTACTTTCTTCTATCTATAATAGAAGAAAGTGTTGTAAACGAAAATTTTTTTTTTCGACTTGCGGTTTTCGACGGATTTACGCGTTTTAGGGGGTCAGAGATTCCGAAAAACATGTTTTTACAAAATGTCTGGCTGTCCTCATTGTATCATCGAAATGTGTATGAAGTTAAGCTTCAAATTGAACCATATTTTTTCTCTGTTTTTGGCTGAGGCCAGCAGGTCCTACTTGAATTTGGAGATATTTCGACGAAAGGGTGCGCTGTGATCCCGATTTTTGTTCCATTTTCACTATTGTATCATCGAAAAGTGTATGAAGTTATGCAGATAATTGAACTAAATTTTTTGTATATGTTTTTGATTATAGCGTGCAGGTCCCAGTTGAATTTGGGGATATTTCGACGGAAGGGAGTTCTACGATCGCGATTTTTGCTCCATTTTCACTATCGTATCACCGAAAAGTGTACGAAGTTATGCAGATAATTGAACCAAATTTTTTGTGTATGTTTTTGGCTATGGCCAGCAGTTTCCACTTGAATTTGGTGATATTTCGACGAAAGGGGACGCTGTGATCGCAATTTTTGTTCCATTCTCACTATTGTATCATCGAAAAGTGTATGAAGTTATACAGATAATTGAATCAAGTTTTTTGTATATGCTTTTGACTATAGCAGGCAGATCCCAGTTGAATTTGGGGATATTGCGCCTGGAGGGGGCGCTGTGGTCGCCATTTAAAGATTTCAATTTCAAAAAGTTGTACAAATAAAAATTAGAAATCCAAAAAATTTTTGCGTTAAAATGTTCGGCCTTGATCCAAGGATTCCAGAGCATTTTTTGTTTCGCCTCTATCTTTAAAAATGGCTGAGATATAGCAGCATGCAATTATAGGGTGGCTGACATTGTGAAACAATACAGCAGGATTCCTCCATAAACGGGTTTAATTTATGAATTTTATTGAACATGGTTTCGCCAAATTTTCTTTCATTGTTGTAACCATCGTTTCAACACTTACAATGCTTAAACAGTATATATTTATTTTCGCCTATGTCAAATTCTCGCCAAGCTTGACGACAATTGGTGAAATATAGCCAAATTTGGCGAAAAAATACGTTGCCTTATATAGAGCCAACCTGGCTATGTCTGTCTAATTTGGCGATATTCTCATTCAAATTCAATATTGACGGGAACTTCGAATGACTCTTCTGTCATCGGTTTCCGCGCATTTTAGCTGCGTATATTTTCAGTAGAATCAGCTAAAATCTTAAAAACAAGCAATAGGGAGGCTATCTTTTCCTGCCGGTACAGGCCAGGACTTTTCGTAGTTTAGTATAATACATCGGCTGCTCGCATCCAGGTAACCCGACGATTCGCAAGCAGCTGATGTACAACAGAATGAAAAGAAATTTTGATTTTTTTCCCCCTTTTTTTTTTTTTTTTTTTTTTTTTGGCGGTGTGATAGCGAATTTTGAAGCATTAACATGTATGAGATAGAAGAAAGTTTTGGGATTGGTATATCCGACTAGTTACTTAATATCAGTTTTATTTTCTGTCATACGCTAAATTCAATGTATTCAACGCGAGGGAATATTTTACAACATTGAAATGCTTACATAATTTAATACGGACGAAACATTTCCTCGTTTGGAAGTCCGTGCTTACAGGAGTTCACTGTATATACATGGCTGTAACGCAAATACGACTACATGTAAAAATAGTGTGACTAAAAAAGAACATTTAGGTTGTTTTAATACAAGTTTAAATTAATAATAGTACAGCAGATTTTGTCTTCTGATAAAATCTTTAAAACAGAATTGAAGATATCAAATACATTTTATGCGCATGTCAGATTTGTATATATATAGGATTAATAATTGTATGTCTCGGGACGAAAAAAGTTCGGCGTACCACGGTTTACAACCACAGACGTGTAGAGTACGGCTGCTCTAGAGTATTGAATTGCAAGGAAAGTTAATATGAAAGATGATTGTTTTTAGGGTTTCGTTCATCTCACGAAACCCAACTACTCCCGTTTTTTTGTCTGTCCGTCACAGAGCCGTTCTCAGAAACTATATAACTTACAGGCATAAAAATTTGCGTACTTATAGCTAAATATCTACTATGAAGCTCGAAATATTAAAATTTGAAAATAAATGTATTATTTTAATACAGAGAGATAAAAAACAAAATTCTAACAGCCTTTTCCTATTAAATTTAAACATTTTTCGTTATAGCAGTTGCCAACAATTAAAAATCCACGAAGAAATTCTTTCTACAGTAATTAATTTTCTATTGAAAGATTTCCACGTGAAAATTAAAATGAAATAAAAAGTTTCACCAATTGAAAAAAAGATGAGTATGATGTTATATTGGTAATAAAACGAAAATTTTCAAACATTTCGCAATATTACAAGGAGTATGATTATGTGTATGTACTGAAAACAGTTTAATATCACGTCATTAGAGAATTAAAAAGAAAATTAATCTGACGTCATATTCGAAGTTTAACGGATTTTTCAAATGTTTGAGAATAATGCAAATCGAGTATCAATATGAATAGTAAAGAATAGTATATATATGAGTTTGAGGAACGTATTGAATCATGATTAAAACCCGATTATGGAAATATTCGCATCTTTTAACATTTTGAAGATGTACAACATGTTTAATTTTGAAATTATTTGTTTTTTAAATATCGCATTTAGTCCACATGACAGATATTATTATGATAGAGTATAATAAAGGGCTTCGACCGCTATAGGGCCGATTCAGATATTCGAAAAAACGAAAAAATACACCGGTAAATTTTTACATTATAAAAAACATGAGCTTTTTTTTTTTTTTTTTTTTTTGCTAAATGAAATTTATTTGGATTTATTAAAGAAAGGCTAAAGTGTTTTGAAAGGAATATTAAACGAAACCCTTTGTGCGATCTTCGATCACACACTTACCTATTGTTAAAAATTACTTTGATTCAATTTTTGGTTTTAATAAAATCAACAGTAGGCGCCACTGCTTTTGTGCCATGAATTTTATAGCTGTATTGCTCTAGCTATTCCGTAGAAATACCCCAAGTTTTATTTTTGTGATGGCTGCTGGTTTCTATTGATCTCTCTCTCTCTCTTTTTGAATAATACAATGTGTAATGTAAAATGTAAACGATTAATAGTAAATTTTAAAGTTAAAACAGTCTCTATTTTGTTTACTTTTTTCAATTTCAAATTCAATTATCAACATATATTATCCCTGCTTAACTTTTAGGTCATTGTGATACAATTACAATGTGTAAATTCTTGATAAGATATTGCTGGATAAGAGTTATTTATTAGAATTTTTTTTTAAATAATATTGGTTAATGAATGAAAACTACACAAAGAACTTTTCATAACACGTGCGATATCCTTACATTATTAGACTGCTTATTTAAAATTAAAATTGTTAAAATGCAAAAATGTACTTGCAGCAGCAGTTGTGATACAACTAAACTTCTTGTTGTTGACACATCGGATATGCACACGTAACGAGTGTGTGAGTGTCGGTCTGTAGTAATATGTTTTTGCAATAATTAAATAATCTCTGGATACAACAGTTAAGTTGTTTTTTTATATAAGTGTAAATTAATCCGAACAGGTTATGGGCTTATCACGCTGTCATTGCGTTATATATAGAATATACTTAAATTAAATCATTGGCGAAACCTACTAGGCCTAATTGCTTAGCGTGGTACGAAACTGTTGAGAGATTCGACTAGAACTGTTCTTTGAAATTAGAAATGGATTTCAAGGTGCATATAGAAAAATTAGTTGGTAATTGTAACTGGACTGTGTGGAAAAGACAAGTTGAGTTGATGTTGAGACATCAGAAAGTATTGGATGCTGTCAACGGAAAATTTGTCTGTCCGGACGATCCTGAAGCGTCAGCTACAGCTGAACAGAAAGACGCTTCTGAAAAGAAAAAGAAGTTATTTTATAAAAATGATGCTCTTGCACAGCTGCTGTTAGTCGGAAATATGGACGAATCTAATGTGGAACTTACAGCCACGTGTGACACAGCCAAAGCTATCTGGGAGAAACTTATCTCTGTATACGAACAGAGCTCTGGTCAACGAGTGGACAGACTGATGGAACTTTTCTTTACTAGTGAAAAAGACAGTTCTGAAGGTGTTGTTACTCATATTTCTCGGTTGCAAAGAAATTTTCACGAGTTGAATGATGAACTAAATAGACTTGTTAAGACTGAACTTCCAGATTTGTTGTTAATGAGTCGTATCATGTCAACGTTGCCGCAGGAATATTTCGAATTTAAAAGCGTTTGGGAGTCTGTGCCGATTGAGGAAAGGACAATTAACAAACTGACAGAGAGGCTCCGATTAATTGAAATGAGATTGCCAAATAAGCAAGGCAAATCAACTGCACTTGTTGCTGGGCAAAACAATAAAAAGAAATTTGACAAAATCAAATTTGAAAAGGTAAGAAAATGCTTCAAACGTCATTTGGCTGGGCACATTTCAAAGAATTGTCCGAAGAGAGGTAACAGTAGTCACAAAAAGCCAGATGGTGATGCCTTCATGTGCCTAATAGATGGGATAACTGATGAAGAATTGTGGTTGGCTGATTCAGGGGCTTCGGCTCATATGACAAAAAGAAAAGAATATTTTGTCACGTATGAAACCTTTCCTGTTCCAAGACAAATAAGAATAGGTAATAGTGGAGCCATATTAGCTTATGGTCAAGGAACTGGTAATGTGGAAATGTTTATAAACAGAAAAAGGGAGAAAAATCACCACAAAGAAGTATGGTATGTCCCAGAGATTGATAGAAATCTTTTTTCTATTGGTAAAACAATCGACAAGGGTTTTAGCTTCAAAGCTGGAAAACAGGGATGCATTTTTTTCAAGTATGATGTGCCAAGGTTGAAAGGCGTGAGAACACCTAATGGATTATATGCCTTGCAGATGAAGGTAAGAAAACCTGTTAAAACTCCTGAAGTACATATTGCCACACAAGAAGAAAACATACAAATATGGCATGAAAGACTTTGCCATCAAAATAAGAAACATGTAAGTGAAGTTCTTCGTAAATATGGAATGAAAACAGAAGTAAAAGAAGAATTCTGTGATGGTTGTTTATAAAAGATAAGCAGCAGCGTAGAAGCTTTGGTACTAGATCTAATAGACTTACAGCGCCTGGAGAGTGGATACATGCTGACTTATGCGGCCCTATGGAAGAAAAATCTATCGGTGGATCAAGGTATTTTTTATCTTTTAAAGATGATTTTTCAAAATTCAGAAGAATTTTCTTTATCAACAATAAAAGTGAAGTGGTTAATTGTTTGAAAATCTTTTTGAATGAAGTTAATGTAGCTGGTCACACCATTAAGGAATTTTTAAGTGATGGAGGGAAAGAATTCGATAATTCTTCTGTGCATGAAATACTCCACAGTAAAGGTATCAAAATTAGAGGTTCAATGCCTTACACTCCACATCAGAATGGATGTGCGGAAAGGGAAAACAGGATGTTAGTTGAGAGTGCTAGATCAATGATTCATGCAAGAGACCTGCCTATTAAACTCTGGGCAGAAGCCGTAAGCACTGCAGCCTATGTGTCAAATTTAACTGGTCCGTCGGCTATTAAAGGTAAGACACCTGCTGAAATCTGGTTCAAAAAGGAAACAAAAATTGACCATCTTCGATTATTCGGCACAATTTGTTATGTTCATGTGCCAAAGCAAAAAAGACGCAAGTGGGATAAAAAGAGTTTTAAAGGTTCATTTGTTGGCTACTGTGATAGAGATGGGTACCGTATTTGGCTTCCAAGGGAAAATAAAATCATACTCAGTCGAGATGTCAAGTTTGAAAATGAAGCTGTGTTTGAAAAGAAAGTACAATTGACTGTTCAGTGCCAAGAAAATTATTCTGAAATTTATGTTTGTAAAAATACTGTTTCAGAGGAAGCACAGTTTTCAAATGAAAAGGAATCGACCTCTCCAGATAAAAAAGAAACACAATCCTTGAGACATAGCAAGCGTCAAATAAATAAACCTGCCTATCTCTTGATTATTTACTACTAGCACATTTTGATATACCAGACTCGTATGCATCAGCCATGGAATCTGAGCATTCTACAAATTGGAAAATTGCTATGGATGAAGAAATGGCTTCTTTAGCAGAAAATAAAGTCTGGAGTCTTGTGGATTTACCTTCTGGAGAAAAGCTAATATCAAATCGCTGGGTGCTAAGAGTAAAGACAAAAGCGGACGGCAGCATTGACAGATATAAAGCAAGATTGGTGGCAAAAGGATATAGTCAGAAACATGGTATAGACTATGATGAAACCTTCAGTCCTGTGGCTAGGTTTGATACCGTTAGAACAGTACTGAGTGTCGCAGCATCAGAAAATCTTCATCTTTTGCAGTTTGACGTAAAAACAGCCTTTTTGTATGGAGAACTTCATGAGAAAATTTTTATGAAACAGCCAGAGGGCTATGATGATGGATCAGGTCGTGTATGCAAACTTGATAGAAGCTTATATGGTTTGAAACAAGCACCTAGGTGCTGGAACAAACGCTTTGTAACCTTTATTCAAAATCAAGGGTTAAATTGTAGCCAAGCTGATCCATGTTTATTATTCTGCAAAGATAAGGAAAAGAAGCTCATTGTAGCCATTTATGTTGATGATGGCTTGATAGCGGGTTCTGATAAAAGTGACATATTCGAATTTGTGGAAAAGCTAAAAGCTGAATTTAAAATTACAGTTGGCTCCTTAGATTGTTTTCTGGGAATGCAAATTACCAAGTTAAGTGATGGCTCAGTCTTCATAACTCAAAGTAATTATATCAAGAAAATTCTTGAAAAATTTGGAATGAGTGATGCTAATGCTGTTGCGAAAAGTACGAAATAAGTGATCAAACTCTTGATGCGAAAGTTCCCTATCGGGAAGCTGTGGGTAGTTTGATGTATCTGTCTACAGCCACGCGTCCTGATATTGCCTATGCAGTCTCTGTTGTGTCTGAAAATTTGGATTCACCCTTGGTGTGCCATTGGCAAGCAGTCAAAAGAATCTTTAAATATCTAAAAGGAACTTCTGACCATGGGTTGCTTTATAAAGCAAATTATCTTGTTGGTGAGCTTAAAATTTTCAGTGATGCTGATTTTGCTGGTGATGCAATTACTAGAAAATCAAGAACTGGAATCTTGTGTTTATATTCTGGTGGGGCTATTACATGGTCTAGCCAAAAACAGAAAAGCATCGTGCTTTCAACAACAGAAGCAGAGTATGTGGCAACCAGTGAAGCCACAAAAGAAATTATTTGGTTGGCACGCCTGTTTTGTGAAATTTCTGTGATCAAAGATATTCCAACCCTGTTTGTGGATAATGCTAGTGCGATCAAACTAGTGAAAAATCCTGAATTTCACAAACGTTCAAAACATATCGAAGTGAGACATCATTTCGTTCGTGAAAAGTTTCACGAAAAGGTAATGAATATTGAACATATTGACAGCAAAAATCAGGCTGCTGACATTATGACTAAAAGTCTTGCTAGAGTTCTCTTTGAAAAACTTAGACTTTCTTTGGGACTGAGAACTGTTAATTGAAATTATTTTCTCAGTTTTGTTTTCTTTGTTTAATGTCAATGTATGTAATGTATTCATTTAAGCAAGTATATTTTTAGAGGAAGTGTTAAAATGCAAAAATGTACTTGCAGCAGCAGTTGTGATACAACTAAACTTCTTGTTGCTGACAATTCGGATATGCACACGTAACGAGTGTGTGAGTGTCGGTCTGTAGTAATATGTTTTTGCAATAATTAAATAATCTCTGGATACAACAGTTAAATGGTTTTTTTTATATAAGTGTAAATTAATACGAACAAAAATTACAGAAAGTGCTTTTTATTATATCAAACACAACAATTAATTTATCAGTATAAAATAATTAAATCGATCATAGTAAATTGGGAGATTTTTATATAAATGTTAGTATAACATTTTTTAATTAGGAAATGAAAAAAATGATAATTAAAAGACATTTCAATTTTGCTGTCTTTCAAAAAAGACAAACGTGGAAGATCGAAATGAAGATCACAACTCAAATTTTAATTATAGCTAGTTCAACAAACTCTAGAAAATTAATTTGGAAGAGATTTTTTTTCCTGTAAATATAAATAAGAGATACAAAATGTTTTCACCCTTTAATGGTGTTGAAATAACATCGTAGCAAAATGCCCACTTCTCGAAAAATGAAAGGTAATTAGAAATTAGTTGCGGTGAAGCAGAAATGAACAAGCTGCAGAAAAGATTAAAAACTGAGACATTTTATCAGAGTAAAATTACATTTACCTTACAAAGTTGTACAGTTTCGAATACTGTGGTTTTAATTTATTTTACATTTGAAACATTTATTTTTCTATCCGAATAAAAAAAAATTCTCATTTTAACACATGTGATTTTCAGTTAAATATTATTTACTATTTGTTTTTAACTGAATATACTAAAGAGAAAATGCATTCAAATTTTTGAAAATTCAATTTTGAGCTTAAAAAAATGCAGACTCAAACAATTTAAAAATATGGACTTTTTATAGTTTAAACGATGAAAATTTATTTTTTTTTAGTATTTTCAAGAATGTTTTTTTAAATTTCCAAATATGTCTATGAGATTTTTGTAAAATTTGAAAGCGCAAAATTGTCATTAGCTTAAAAAAAATTATCATTCACAGCCTAAGAGGGACTGCTCAGACGAGGAGGCCAAATTCTAGGGCTCATGATACCATACCCAAAACGTATACATATCAAGCGTTCAAAGATGTATGGTAGAGGTGTCCGCCGAGGTCACGCCAATGAAGGTCGTACGCCACGTAGTGGAAGGGGATGAACTACTAGAAGTTCAATAATTGTTGTAATATCTATGAAATAACTGCACATGAGCAAAACAAAACGCAAACAATTATTTCATTCATAGCAAAACATTTCGATAATATCTAAAGCAGAGTCTTTTAAGTTCTTAAATAAAGGCAAGTGTAAGTAAAAAATATATTTAGCTACACTTTTCATAAAATCTATGAAAGCGACCGAGCTAACAATTTTCATGTTTCGGTAAGTAATTATTTATTTATTAATTTTTTTAGCCTTCTAAATTATGAATGCAGCTATTATATTACAGAAGATTTATGGGATAAAATATTCGGATTATTACAGTATTTTTAACACTTTCCAGCATAGTTGAAAAGTGTTTACAAATTCCGTTTGTCTGTCAGTCCGTCTGCACTGAGAAAAATGACACTTTCAAATCTGAGTAAATCGATGTTTTCATTTTGTTATGAAACTTTTTGTTTCAAATAGGACGACACAATGTTTTCAATTCTGAAATAACAGAAATACGCAGAATATTGAAACATGGACATACTCAAAACTAAGCCCGTAGTGGTAGAGTTGCAAAGGCTAGAAAAAACCCGGTTTAAACCTGGGAATAAACCGGGTTTTTTGGGAATAAACCAGGTCTTTTGGGAATAAACCTGGGAATAAACAGGGTCTTTTGGAAAGAAACCTGGGAATAAACCGGTTCTTTGCAACTCTATGTAGAGGTCAGTTCATACTCATTTTTTAAACATAGACATACTCAAAAATGAGCACAAAGAAATCAGTTTATACTCATTTTTGAAACATGGCCACACTCAAATATTAGCGCATGATGTTTCATTCTTGAGCGTGCGCAATTTTTCAGAAATGAGTATATACAATACATGTTTCAAATTTGAGTCATTTTTATTCGGAGTCATTTTGACTATGCGACATACTCAGATTTGAGTATTTTTTGCTCAGTTTTGAAAATGTCGTTTTTATAGTGTGCACGTGCTCTAACTCTCGTAAATGTACTCGGATGTCATGTAATTTCCATATGTTATTACGGATTAATATACAATGTTCGGTAATTAAAATAAAGTGTTCAGCATTTACAGTTCGTTTACTAAGACACACAAAAGAATTCCGTTACATTATGGTCTATGGGAAAAATTATTACGATGCATTTTATTGATGTTACGATATTTCAGTCATAATGAGATGGACTACAGCGTGCTTTCTTAGGAGTATAGAAAATATAGCAATTATATTTCGTTTATAGGGACGAGCAAAAGTAATCCATTACATTATATGATTTATAGTGAAAATTCGCTTGCGGTGCATTTTAATGATGCCATGAGTCTTCAAACATAAATGAAATTTAAAAATCACTGAAAAGTATAGTCCCTAAAAAACAGTCGTACATCGCTTCAAAGTTCATGCAAAATTGTAATAATCGGCAAAAAATCGGATTTTTCGCAGTTTTATTAATATTAACTCCTTACCAGTACATTTAGCAAAGGAAAGTCGTTAAAAAACTGGTAGAGGGAAAAAAAATCTACAACAAATATCATAAATGAAATTATAATCTAGTCTCAAAAATAACTGATCTGCACCTCATCAACGGTCGCTTTATACAGAAAGAATCAGCAAAAACTTGAGTATTTCACAACTTTCTTATCAATAACTTCTTACCATTACCTTTTAGCGAAATAAAGAAATTACGAGTATTGTAGAGAAACTATTTGCAACACAATTCATGCATGAATAGTATTTCTAAGCCCATGATTAACGGAGGTAAACTGCGCCGGACGTCCAGTTAAATTAGAAAGAATGAGTAAATTTTAAGTTTTAACAGCTTTCTTACCAATTACTGCTGACCAGTGTATTTTACCGAATGACAATTATTACCAATTTTATAAAGAATACAATTTACACCAAATTTAAAGCTATTAGCAAACTTATAGAAGATGCCATTTGTAACAAATTTCGTTAATAAAATAAATTTAGGCCCAGAAATATCGAAGAAATCACTGAAAAATTTAGGTAAAATAGAAAGAACTGAAGAAATACAGAGTTTTTACCAATTTCATAACCAATAATTTTTTATCAGTGTATTTTAGTGAAATAAATCTATTTGTAATCTAATAGAGCATAAAAAGTGTATCATCTACAAAGTTTTATTCTAAGCCGAAAAATTGTACAGCTTCAACGTTCGAGTAAAATGGAATAGCCCAGAAAATAGATCCCACCCCCAAAATACCCTTATCTTGCAAAAGTACAAATAGTTCTGGTTTTTTAATATGTTGTATAAGTTAATGTTCCAATAAAAAAAGCCATGTTTTGGACTCCCACGCCATTCGCGAAAGCCGCCACCTTAACAAAGATACAAACATTTTCTATTTTTCCCATGTTTTTCTTCACTTTTCGCACCAGCTCTTTTTACTAAAGAATGAGACTATCAATCTTGTAGAGGATAAAATATACTTCAAATTCCATACATGAATGAAGCATTCTTTTTAGTATGAAGCTTTCTTTGCTAAAAGGAGTTGGCACAAAACTATTGAAGAAAAACATGGGAATAGTGAAATTTTTTGCCACTTTTATTAGATAGTGGTAGAAAGCCACTGTTAGAAAGTCGAAACCATATTTCTTTTTCTTTTTCTTTTTTATTTTTTAGAACATCAACTTATACATCATATCCCCAAAATAGAAGTACCCGGCATTTCCAAGGTAAAACTGCTTTATTATCTGGACTAATTTTGTTCATTCTTTCTATTTTACCCGAACGTAAGTTAGTAAGCAATATACAACGATATATTCTGAACGTTGGTGCAATGTACACTGTAGAAAAAAAAAAACCTTGAAAAAACGGAAAATGTAGTACTAGCATCAAAGGGGCCGTTTATTCTCTGTTTTGGTATTCTACCGTTTTCAAGATGGATATTTTCCGCTTTCAAGAACAGAAATTTCTGCTTTTACAAATAAATATGGGCAACAGAGCGATCTATACTAATAAAAGAAAGTTTCGTTCTGTGTGTCTGTTTGTCCGCGATGGCTAGCGAAATCTATTTCACCTAGAAATCTGGAAATTTAGGAGAGGATAGTCCAAAGTCTCTCCTGGTCTACCTGAATCACAGAAGTTAAATATTTTGAAAATTAGAGAAGTTATTAACTAAAAACTGATCAAAGATCATAAACAAAAAAGCACACTTCCGAAATGCACGCGCGCATGCTCAGAAGCCTTTTTTCTGCACCGTCAGCGAAAAGAAGAAGAAAAGAGCGAGTCAATCCGTTTCTTTTTCCATTTTTCTAAATTCGCCACAGGTAAACGGCCGGAAATACGGAAAAACCGTCTACATATTCTTGAAGAACGTAGTTTTACGTCTCGAACGATCCGGTCGGTTTGGAAAAAATTTACATTTAACCTTTTCAATTATTTTTATGGTGTTATTAAGAAGTTTTTTATGCTTTTATAGTATCACGTCAGTTTATTCAATACTTTAATATCAGTCATTATTAAAAATTCAAGTTTAGCATAATATAAGACTTTTAAAAATCCGATATCAGCAGAAAATCAGCAGCAAAAAATCAAAGTTATGAGATTTTGGCCCATATGTCATTATTTTTCCTTGGAATTTTTTTTTTTTCAAAATCAATTATTTGAGATGTAGGGTTCAATTGTTTAATCATATAAATGGTAGATGAAAAAATGAGTTTCATTTATCATTATTTGGCTCTTTTCAATTATAATAAATGACAGACTGGTTTCATTAAAAATAATTAATGAAGACTCTATTATCTCTCTCATGAAATACTGAAATAATTGTATAAGTGAAATGAAATTAACTTCTTGGCATATTGTGCTTTAATGAATATCGTGACATAAATTTTTCTATCTGTTATTAAGCTATGCATTTTTATCAGCTTTTGAAAACAGATCTTACAGATGACAAACAATTAAATTCACATTTTTGGATTGTTTGAAATTGCATTAATATTTCAAAAATGATCTGTAATGATTTGTTAAAAACAACTATTTTAAAATTGATCTCGGAAGTATATAAATTAATCCTATTAAATAGAAAGAAATATTTATTATTATTTTTGGGAATACAATAATTCATTTTGCCAAATACCAGCAAAAATAATCTTTCCTCTGTATCCATAAGAAGAACGTACCGTAAAATATGGTTAATTAGACCCAAAAAATGACAATCTTTCTATAATTCTTAACTATAGCCTAAACTAGTCGGATGTACCAATCCCAAAACTTTCTTCTATCTCACACACGTTTCGCATACACTAAAAACGAATCAGCACCAATTTATATCAAGGTCAAACTGAATCTGAAGTTTTATTGAATTCCGTGCATTACTTCATGAGATATGACTATGGCTAAAATCGTGTAAATCCTGAGAAATGCAGCATAGCTGAACAACCTGTTAAGGAATTTACACCAAAACCTTATCAACAACAACTTATGTCAACGTCTAACTGAATCTGAAGTTTGATGAAAATCCGTGCATTAGTTCTTGAGATATGGTTATTGTGAAAATCATGAAAAGTAGCATATCTGCGCCACCTGTTAAGCTATTTATACCAAAACATAATCAGCATCTATTTGTGTCAAGGTCTATCAGAATCTGAAGTTTGATGAAATTTTGTGCATTAGTTCTTGAGATATAGCTATCGTGAAAATCATGAAATAGGTAGCATAGCAGCGCTACCTGTTGGGATATCTACATCAAAACGTAATCAGTGTCTATTTATGTCAAGTTCCAACTGAATCTGAAGTTTGATGAAAATCAGTGCATTAGTTCTTGAGATAGAGCTATTGCGGAAATCGCGAAAAGTGTAGCATGGCAGTGCCACCTGTTGCGAGATTTACCTCAAAAACTAATCAGCACCAATTTATATCAGGGACTAACTGAATATAACGTTTATTAAATTCAGTGCATTAGTTCTTGAGATAGAGCGCCCTCAAATGGTTTGTCATATACAGACAGATAAACAGACAGAGTCACAGATTTACAGACAGACATTTTCTAAAAACAGTCAAATCGAGTTCAGGACCTTCTAAAACGAATAAATCCGTCGAAAACCGGAAGTCGAAAATTTTCATGAATCCAATAGTTTCTTCTTGTTCAGATAGAAAAAAGTCAAAACATGTGCTGATAACTAATTTTTTACTACTTTTGTGATATATTTTTTATGACTTTCAGTCTATTTCAAAATAAAATGTAATATTTTTCAATATAATGTATTAATTCATTGGAATTTGAGTTTAAGTAACCGCGGTTTTGCATAACTTGAGCCCAAGGTATTTTTACTTACCGTACACATACAGTGTAAGTAACGTATTGTAATCATGATAAAAACAGATTATGGGGCATATTTTTATATTTTGAGGGTCCTTGAAACCGTTTTCGTTATTTATACAATGATTCCATATGTATGTGTGGATATATGGGTGTTTAATAAATTTTTCTCCTATTTTAAGGTCCCCAGAGCTGGTTTTTGTTGGTTTTTCGATACTTTCAGTATGTGCGTGTGTGAGTAACCCAAAGAATTCTTTTAATTGAGCTCCCAATTTAGTGAATATGTAATGGGATGCTGTTGCAAGAATTGCACTCACTTTCGAAGAAATCGGTTTATGATTCTGGTATCTACATTTTTCAACCATTTTCCTGCCATACTATCACGGTAACTGATAAACTGAATTTCTCTCATATATCAATTATTTTTACTTTCTTCTATCTACAAGAAGAAAGTATTGGATTCGTGGAACAATTCGATTTCCTGTTTTCCACGGATTAATACATTTTAGAAGGTCCTGAACACGATTTGACTGTTTTTAGAAAATGTCTGTCTCTGAGTCTGACTTTCTGTATGCGACAAAACATCATGTTTGGGTACTCTATCTCACGAACTAATACATGGAATTTAATAAAACTTTGGATTTAGTTAGACCTTGATATAAATTGGGGCTGATTACTTTTTGGTGTAAGTCGTTCAGCAGGTGGTGCTTCTATGCGTCATTATTCACGATTTACGCAATAGCTCTACTTCAAGAACTAATTCAAGGATTTTTAAACTTCAGATTAAGTTAGACATTGACATAAGTTGTTTCAGATTCGGTTTTGTTGTAAATATCGGAAGAGGCGGCGCTGCTGTGATGTATTTTTCAGGATCTACGCGATTTTAGAAATAGTCATAACTCAAGAACTAATGAACGAAATTTAATAAAATTTTATATTCAGTTAGACCTTGATATAAATTAGCGCTGATTAGTTTTTGGTGTAAATCGTCCAACAGGTGGCATTATTTACGATTTCCGCAATAGCTGTATTATCTCAAGAACTGATGCACGGATTTTCATCCAACTTCTTATTCTGTTAGACCATGACATAAGTTGGTGCTGATTAAGTTTTCGTGTAAATCATATCACAGGTGGCGCTGCTATGCTGCATTTTTGACGATTTTTGCGATAGCTATACACTGTTAAAAATTTGCAGCAAACTGTCCAGTCAGACGACCGTTTTTATAGAAAATGGTTTCATTACCGTAATTTAAGTCTATTATGACCATATTATTAGGCCCATATTATGGTCAGAAAACAGCTAAATTACGGTTATGTAACCGTTTTCAATAAAAGAGGTCAAATGACTGGACAGTTTGCTGCAAATTTTTAACAGTGTATCTTAAAAACTAATGCACAGAATTTAATGAAACTTCATATTCTGTTACACTTTCACATAAATAAATCCTTATTGGAGCTGAAATTAAATGATTTGATTGAAAAATGCAATGTTTATATCTCTTTTTTAAAAGCTTCACACTTTCACATAAATAAATCCTTATTGGAGCTGAAATTAAATGATTTGATTGAAAAATGCGATGTTCATATCTCTTTTTTAAAAGCACATAATTCAACCTCATTACCTCTGCACCTTTAGAATGAGGGGCATAAATTGTCATTTAATTTAAACGCTGTGATATTTTACGAATTTTGAAGTATTATCATGTATAAGATAGAAAAACGTTTTAGGATTGGCCCATTCGACTTGTTTAAAATTAAATTTAATAAAATTTCTCATTAAAAGTAAGTTTTAATCATTACATTTTTCTTAATTTTATTTCATATAAAATTGACATATAAATATGTGTTTACTTTGTGTGTAAACTGCAGTGTGAAAAGACGTGGGAGTGGAAATTTTCAGGTTAAGGAATTTACACCAAAACCTATTCAACAACAACTTATGTCAACGTCAAACTGAATCGGTAGTTTGATGAAAATCCGTGCATATAAGTTCTTGAGATATAGTTATCGTGAAAATCATGAAAAAAGTAGCATAGCTACGCCACCTGTTGGCGTATTCATACCAAAACGTAATCAGCATCTATTTGTATCAAGGTCTATCAGAATCTGAAGTTTAATGAAATTCTTTGGATTAGTTCTTGAGATATAGTTATCGTGAAAATCAGGAAAAATGCAGCATAGCAGCGCCACCTGTGGCGATATCTACTACCTGCTGGGATATCTACTACCTGCTGGGATATCTAGTTGATTAGATATTGATGTATTTAGCCTAACATTTGGCACTGCCATGGCGTATTTTTCACGATTATTGTCTGTTAGCTGCATCGCGGCAACCAACCACATCGTAGAATTCTAACAAATTTAGTATGTAATATGCTTGTTAAGAAAAATTACGCAGATTCATTTTGATTTTAATCATTCAACAAAGGGAGACGCTTTGCCGTGCTTGGGTATATTTGCATAATCGGGTCATCAGACTATTGGCGTATTTTAGCGAGAGTGGTCTGGGATCCAAATTAACTCTTTTTTGATTACCTATTTACAATCCTCATATACTTGCAACCTCTATGTTATCAAAATAGATTACTGTTAAAGGCAACCTTGGTTGTGGACCCAGTTACGGAAAATAATCCAGCGAAGAACATTACAGCTGTATCTGAGTTTCTGTTGATTATAAATGTACAAAATGTTATATTTGAAGTTATTAATTAAAATCTATGTGTTGATTGTACATTAGATTTAAATACCCAACGGATAACTCTGTTGTGCAACACATTTTTTTTAATGCTCTGATCACTGTAACTCCTTGTTAAATTCAAAGGTTTGTAACATCGTTGTTTATATTATTATAATACAAAGATATGGGAGAAAGTTTGGTGACGGTCACAGCATACTAATTTCTCTTATGAAGATCATAGATCCGGAAGCGACAACAAAACATTCTCAGACATCGAATGTAAACAAACTTTATATAACATTCAAAAATCAATGCTGTCTAGAATGCTAAGCACCGTTTTGTCTAACAATAACCTTGTGGCAGTGCCTAGCAAATCAATACGAAGTTGTAGATTTTAAAAGTTAAATTATACCAGGATAAACGTATTATAAGAAGTAATAGCATAAAAATTACCGAACATAAAAACAATATTTATAGAACAATAAAATACTAAAAAATATAGAAAATTTAATGTAGACACGTTTCAGTTGTATACTAATTTTCTTTTACTTTAACATTAAATTTAAATATTTGATTATTATTAGATCACTTCTAAGTTAAAATAAGACTGAAACAGATTATTTATAAATTAAAACTAGTTTTTCATTTTATATTTTATAGAAACTTTTCCATATTCTGTAAATCTCGAGTGAACTTGAATGTATAAGATGATCTTTAGCGATTTCTGAATTTAAAAAAAAATATATAGCAAAAAAAAAAAAAAGCCCGAGAGTAATTTTAAAATGTTTGAGATAATTACTAAATAACAGTTTCAAAATCATGAATAAGACTTTCAAGAATAATTGTCAGATTTAAATGTCATCACATTTAATTAATACGAAATTTTCCAGATAGTGATATTGGGAGAAGAATTTTTTTTATTAATACTTATCTCGATCATAAAAGTTAAGATGAGCTCAATTAAATATCCATTAGCTCCAAGTAAGTGGGTAATTCCGAATTCTTCTTCAGATTCTTTTTAACCGAAAGAAATATTTGTCATATAAGATAGAAATTGACTTTGCAGAAATTATTTTAAGTCGTGAGTTAAATCCTTTGTTAAAATTGCTTTAACTTTTTAAAAATCTAATAATTAATTATTTTATCTACCATTAGAAAAGATGATTTTATTATATAAACTGGTTTAGAATCAAATTTTGTCAAACAAATTAATTTGAAATCTTTTTTCATATAATTAGATGTCTTTTAAACTATAAAAAATGAAAAAATTATAAAATATTTTAAGCAGTAAACGTTAGAAAATAAAGTAATATTAGAATAATAAAAGATAATATTTAGTATAATATTAGTATAATAAATATATTATAATATAGTATAATAAACGATAATGTTAGTATAATAAAAGATAATATTTTTTAAAAATTCCCTTTTATTATTATTTGTTTTTTTTTATATTGCTTTACATGCAATAACAATAATATGGTCGTTTGCAGCGATATAATAAGATAATTAACCGCACACTGCTGGTATAAAATAAAAGTGTTTATTTCGTGTATTATCGCCTAACAACAACTGATGTTTATCACTATATTATAACAGGCCTATTCAGTAAATTCTCCACAGTCCCCAGAGGTTCAGGCCGTGCACTGAAAAGCGAAAACACAAGCCTGATAGATTTGGGACATAGCTATCGTATGCGAAGATTGGTACTCACGATCGCTCCCCCTTTAACAATAAAAATACTCCTTTGAAAAAAATGTATAAACAATGAATACAAAAAATAGTTCATTTTACAAAGAGTTGCACAAAATCTTTTATTATCAAGTTTAAACTCAAAAGACCCGGTTTAATACGAGGTTGAAACTGGTTTTTTTCCAACCTTTCAAATCTAATTTCAAGTAGACAGAAAATTTGAATTTACTTTGTCCAACGAAAAAAAATTCCCTTCTCCTATCAAAATCTGAAATTACGCTTTTGGCGAAATGACCCATGCAGGTACTGCGCCAATCTATGATTAGGTCCAGAACACAACACAGCTTCTTTAGGTTTTCTAAATGGAACTGTTTGGCCATCTATCTTATAGCACGGACGTAGCTATTAGCTATAAATATAATTTCATATAACAATAATCCACCAATATAAGATAACCAGAGGGCCCGTGCGAGGATTTCGCACTGAAATCTAATATTTTTTAGCTATACTTCTCTATTATCCCGTCGACCACTTTTCATAACAAAAAACTACCGCCAAAAATGCAGTCCCATTTACTTGATGTCAGAAGCATTATACGTCTTTGTTATGTCATCAAGTGGTTTTTAATTCGACATTTGCGGGTATTTTTCATTATGTTTTACTGATTTAGTAGTTATTTCATTCATTAAAATAACAATTGTGTCCTTAAATTCTTATACTTTATTTATACATTTATTTTGATATTCCAATGGCAACGTTCTCCCTTTTATTTGGCGTTACAGTTTTTTGTTATGAAAAGTGGTCGACGGGATAATAGAGAAGTACCGTTTTTTATCAATATGTAATATTTATTAGATGCAGGTTTAAAGTTCTAAAGAAAAAGTAAGGATAAAAATATCTGCAAACAACATTTAGTTTTTAGTCAAGCCAGAATATCATCTAATTTATTCCATCAAAGTTACAGTAAAAACTGATCCAAGATTGCAAAAGGCACGCTGGAGAAAAAAAAAAAATTAACAATCGTATTTTGACTGGATTAGAGGATGACGTTATCTGCTTCGGGAAAAACATGGGACATAGAAATATAAATCTAAACATTTCAATTTCAATTTCGCTTTTTAATCATAAATGTAAAATAAACCCGTGCGATGTTTTCTATAATAATTACTAAGCATTATATAATGTGGTATTTTATTTTTGTGGCAACAATAATTTGAAGCAAACCTTTCATTTCTTTTAGGAAAACAATGCCGATTTAATTTTCAATTTTCAGCAAATTTTAATCAAAAACATATTTTAACGAAACGTTAAGTGTGCTATGTCAAAAGCTTATTCAAAATCCTTTTAAATGCTATCTCATTCGTCGTTCTGCGTTTCTATTTTCTGCGAAAAAGGGGATGTTGACAGGAGAAATAATATATATTATTAATATTAATCGCATACTGCTAGTACAAAATAAAAGTTTTAAATATTGTGTATTATCGCATAACAACAACTCATGTTTAGCACTATATTCTAACAGGCTTATACAGTAAATGAATTCCCCACAGTCACCAGAGCTGTGTACTGAAAAGCAAAAACACAAGCTTGACAGATTTGGGACATAGCTTTTCCATGGGAAGATTGGTACTTCCCAATCGCTCGCACTTTTGCAACTGTAGCAGATAGAAATGTTAATTTTATTCCTTCTCCTGGTGAATGCGATAAAGTTTCTTTTATTTCGAAAAGTATGACAAGCCATTCAGAGATGGATGAGATGCATGCGCGTCATTTAAGGAAGGCAAGGAGGCAGTTGCCCCAGTGTGAGTTTCAAGTTGTCTGATATCATTATCTGTTTCTTTCTTTCTTTATTATTATTTGAATATTTCCATGTATTTTTATCAATATATTAATAATTGCAGGTAAATAATTTATAATAATAAAAATACTCCTTTGAAAATATGTATAAACATGGAAAATGCGACACAGTTTCTTTTATTTCGAAAATTGAGACAAAGCATTCAGAAGAAGTTGGGGAAAATGCAGGAGCGTGATTTAAAGAAGGCAATGGGGCAATTTCCCCAGTGTAAGTTTCAAGTTGTCTGATATCATTATCTGTTTCTTTCTTTCTTTATTATTATTTGAATGTTTCCCTATATTTTTATCAATATATTAATAATTGCAGGTAAATAATTTATAACAATAAAAATACTCCTTTGAAAATATGTATAAACAATAAATACAAAAAATAGTTCATTTTACAAAGAGTTGCACAAAATCTTTTATTATCAAGTTTAAACTCAAAAGACCCGGTTTAAAACGAGGTCCAAAATGGGTTTTTTTCCAGCCTTTGCAAATCTAATTTCAAGTGGACAGAAAATTTGGATTTACTTTGTCCAACGAAAGAAATTTCCTTTCTCCTATAAAAATCTGAAATTACGCTTTTAGCGAAATGACTCATACAGGTATTGCGCCGATCTATGATTAAGCCCAGAACACAACATAGCTTCGTTAGGTTTTCTAAATGGAACTGTTTGGCCATCTATCTTATAGCACGGACCTAGCTATTAGCGATAGACGTAATTTCATATACCACCACAAATTCTGGCATTTTGAGCATCTTTCAAAGTGGTTGATGTTTGTCACACATTGATTCTTTCGCAAGCGGCAGGCTTCTACGACACATAAATACAAAAGTTGATCTCACTGTATTCCAAAGTCTCAAATCCGGTGGTGACTATGCTGAATAGTCGCTCAAAGATTGCTGTATTTCTTTCGATAATTCTTGACAGTTAGTATTTTTTCTTTCTGTTTTACAGCATTTGGGGAACTTTCTTTCTGGAAGATCCTTATACTTTATGAATTACGTGTCCCCGCCGCCGCTGACGAGTCCAGTAGTAAGTAACCTTTGTAGGAGCTCTATGTTCGAAGGCGGTGGTACAGTAAGAGTTGTCGGGGGACACTCAGCATAAGACCTAAAGACCAGTTCCCTCTTGGATTTCCGGCTCCGAAGCCATCAGTGGACTCAGGCTTCTCTCCAAGTGTCTATTTTGGTGTTCTAAGTGTGCTGGGAATCAACGCAAATCGCAGCACCCTATATTGTCAATGATTTCGGGTTAGAGAATTGATACTCTGGTGGAGGTGCTCGTTATTTTGGCCGGAGGTGCCCCGAGTAAACTGGGTCCTTCCAGGCAGATCACGCGCAAGGGTTCTGAGAACATAGAACTGGCTGTGAAGTATACGTCCACTTTCGGCGGCTTAGCTTAGTTTTTCGTTATTGGAGCTTGATTTTTTTGCTCACGCATGTGTAGATTCTTAACAAAGTAATATTTACTAAATACATTGTTAAGATATAGTGGTCTATAAAAGGTTTTAATGGAATATATATTTTGTTTGTTATATTACGTTTTTTTTTAACCTAGAATTTTTCGGTTTTGTTTTGACTATCTCATACTTGGAACACCGGAGGGTGTGGTCAAATAAACGGATTCAGCATCCTCAGTTTACTTTTAGTTTTTCATCCTAAACTTAACATTTAATTTTGAATTTCGTGTTGTTTTCTGAATTTATTGGCGGGTTTTTTTTCCTAATTCACTAATGTTTTTTTAAAAGCTTTGAACAAAATAAATAAATAAATAAATAAAATCCTAATTAAAAGTTTTCTGTCTTTAAAAATTTAATTCACATTTCATCCTTAATAGAAAAATTTAATATATTGTCATTTGTGTAGAAGAATTTATTTTAACCTTTTGCCTTGTTTGGTTCTAAAATTTCAACAAGAGTCTTAGAATTTAATGACAATGGTTTTAAATATTTAACATTAATGGTGTGTTTTGTTTAGTTTGTAAAAATTGTGTTTGAGAGAAAATAAAGCCTCTTACTTTTAACATCAAACTTACTTTGAATCGTTCTTATTCTTCCCATCGTTTCAGCTAACTTCATTGTAGCTGTCTTTCTCTTTAAGTTTTAACCTTTAAGATCAATTACTATTACTTTGGGTCGTTTTTATTCTTAAACATCGTTATAGCCAACCTTATTGTTGCCTTTTTTCTTTTCAAGTTTTAACCTTTGACATCAAACATTACGTTGAATCATTCTTATGCCTCCCATTGATTTAGCCAACTTCACTTTAATCCTCGTTATTTTTTAAGCTTTAACTTCAAACACTATTACTTTGGATCGTGCTTAAACTTACCATAGTTTTAGCTAACTTCATTGTTTCCTTTTTTCTCTTTACGTTTTAACCTTTAATATCAAACACTATTAAATCGGATTTTTCTTATTCTTCCCGTCGTTTGAGCCACCCTCATTGTTGCCATTTTTTGTTTTAATTATACCTTTAACATCAAACACTATTATTCTGGGTCCTTCGTATTCTCACAATCGTTTTTTTCAATTTCCTTGTTGTATTCCTTGTAGTATGTCCTTGTTCAATTTCCTTTCCTTTCTCTTTACGTTTTTATCTTTAAGATTTAGCCAACTTCTTTGTTGTCTTCTTTCTCGTTAAGTTTTAACCTTTAACTTCAAATACTAGCCGTCTTTCTAAGTTTTAACCTTTAATATCAATTACTATTAATTTGAGTCATTTGTATTCTTAAATATCGTTTTTTCCAACCTTATTGTTACCTTTTTTCTCTTCCACTTTTAACATTTAACATGAAACATTTCTTTGAATCGTTCTTATCCTTCCCATAGATTTATCAAACTTCATTATTGCCTTCTTTCTCTTTAAGTTATATCTTTAACATCGAACACAAAATAAATAAATACTTTGAATCGTTCTTATTCTTCCCATCGTTTTAGCTAACTTCATTGTAGTCTTCTTTAAATTTTAATCTTTAACATCAATTACTATTACTTTGGGTCCAGTCAACTTCATTCTTATCTTCTTTCTCTTTAAGTTTGAACCTACAGCATGAAACCGTAGTATTTGGGATTTTTCTTATTCTTCTCGTCGTTTGATCCAACCTCATTGCTGCCATTTTTCTCTTTAAGCTTTAACCTTTAGCATCAAACACTATTACTTTGGATTGTCCTTAATCTTACCATTATCGTTTTAGCCAACTTCAGTGTTACCTGCATTCTATTTAAGTTTTAACCTTTAACATCAAACTCTATTATTTTGGGTCCTTCGTATTCTCACCATTGTTTCAGTCAATTTCATTGTTGCCTTCTTTCTCTTAAGTTTTAACCTTTATCATTAAACACTATTACTTGAATTTTTTGTTATTCTTCCCGTCGTTTCAGCCAACCTCATTGTTGCCATTTTTCTCTTTAAGTTTTAAGTTTTAACATTAAACTTTAGATCGTTTTTATTCTTACCATCGTTTTAGACAACGTCATTGTTGCCTTATTTCTCTTTAAGTGTTAATCTTTAACATCATATTCTTCCTGTCGTTTTAGCCGTCTTCATTGTTGCTGTCATTCCCTTTAAGTTTTAACTCATTCGGCTGTAATCCTCGGTAATTCAAAACACTAGAAAGCTAAATAAAATGTTAAACATAAATAAGTAAATTGTCATTTCTGGAATAAAAAGGAATAAAAATTTCTGAAATACACAAAAGAGTATATTAGTATTCGTATATAGACATAATGGAATTTAAAGTTTTTATTATTTATTATTTTTTTATTTATTTTTTAATAAATAGATAGTTATTTCTAAATCATAGCAGTTTTTAAAAAATAAAGCATAGCTAATTTAACATAGCATTTTATTAAGATTTTTTAGTATAGGAGAATGTCCAAATACCCGCTATTAGGTACTCTGAGAACTGGGCGCAGCGCAGCCTAGTGGCGATAAACAGAGTTTGGATCTTTAATTGAGAGAAGAAAGTGACGAGCAGTGTGCCGCTGAAGTGTATCTAATTTACAAACATTAAGAGCAAAAGTATCGACACGACGAAATCTGAGATATCAAAATTTTTCAAGCATGTCTTGCTGTTTTTTTAACAATTGGGAAAATTATTGTTGCTTTCGATCGAGAATGGACCAAATGATGTTCACGTTTTATTATTTTAACCGTTTTTAACGAAATTCTGTAACTTTAGAAGAATTTTTTAAGCGTTTTTAATGAAGGAAGCATATATAAGCTTTGCGATGATTTTGGCGAAATCATAACTGCAACCTTGGCATAATCATAATTGTGGGGTCCGCTTTAACACGAAAGTACGGTAATTTTTTTTAAAGCTTTCGGAACATTTTCCCAATGGTTATTGTTATTTGTTAAATTATATATGTCGTATTTCCAAGTTCGAATTCGGTGTGAAGGGCAGTCGAAAGCTCGTTGATAAACAGGTTTAGCTCTGTGCCAGGTTTCCCTTATAGATCGCATCAGGAGGCCGTGTGGTGTCATCAACAACAAAAACTTCAGTCCGTTTTTCAGTAGAAGAAAAAGTTTATTTCCAGTTAAAGACATCACTTCAGGAGGAATGCTCGTTAGCCAACGCTAAACGTAAAACAAAATCTCCACTGTCAAGTTCTTTTCGATGACAACGTTCCATTATTTTATAGAATCCGTCCCGATTCTTTTAGCAAACACCAACGTCAAAAATTTCTCTCCGGATCAGGATGTACGTGTTTTTAAACTAGCTCGCGTAAGAAAACAGAATACGTCACGTGACCAACTTTTATCAAATCAAAAGGTCCCTTTAGAAACTCTATTAGTATTTCCGGTGGATTTATACTTTACAGAAATAACTTTACAGAAATAAGGTTTTCTGAGCGGAATAATTTAAGAGATACGATATTTTAGCATTTAAATAAAGAAGTTATAGCAATTTGACTACACGGGAATAATACTAATGAATTTTAATAATAGATTAAAATAAAGATGTTCTATTTAAAGAATAAATTAAAAAAGCTATCGCCATTTTTAGACTAACTACTTTCGAATAAATATTATTAAGTGGATTAGGATAAATTGGCTTTACATATGGATAGTAAAAGGCTATTTTAAGAATAAGAATTATTTTAATAAGCTGGGTTATATACGGAATATTATTGAATTGAAAAATTTTATAGAATAATTGAGGAGAAAAATTAAATTTTGTAATATATATATATATATATATATATATATATATATATATTGAAATATTGATCGTATATTGGCCTGAATTGACGATTAAATTGTTTTATTCAACATATGTAGCACTAAAATGCTGCAAGCACGTTATTAGCATTTTACTATATGAATACGTAAAACAGGTTTTACCGTATACATAGCAGCAGTCGAAATACCTGCCATCCAGTGTGGTCTAATTACCGGTTAGTCGGTATTTTGCCCTTTTTAGGTTAGCTCCGTTGAGAGAAACAAATTAATTTATGGAATCATGGATGCTGTATTACTTTCGTGCGTCATTTGACTATTAAATGTATAGCTATGGTTACAATGCTGGCCAAAATCGTTTGCAATAAATGAGAAGATAAAAAAGGAAAATGATGGAGGAAAATCAAAGAAATTACAGGCGAAAGGGCCAGAAATTGGATTTTAAAACGGTTAAAAATAAGATATTTGACATGGGAAGATGATCTGTGAGGGTGCTTTCTGTGTGAACAAGAAGGGTGAACTCTGGGTTTGAGATGTTTAGAATGCGGTATACGGACTCATAGTGACTGCACAGACGCAGAAAGTGATTATTAAGTATGTGATTTTCGAATATAAAGTAATCTAAATTTCACACAGAAAGATTATTTCTGTTTAATACGTTAAAAAACAAACTAGAAACATAATGGAAAGAAGACTGTCAGAGATAGTGGTTACGAGTTTTATAAATTTGAAAAAAATGCTTGTTTATTAAAAATTTCATGTTCTGTCTAAACATATTAAATGTTATTAATCAATAGAATTTTTTTTAAAAAATGTTCTTCTCTCTTAATTAGAGAAATAATCCTGATTGTGTGATTCTTTTGGAAAAAACTGAGGTAGCCCGTATTTAGACATCATTTTCTAAATTCAAAATTTGTAGACTTTCGGAATTTTTCTTTTTATAAACGGAACACGCTTTTTAAACTGATATGTTTTCTAAGAGGATATGAAACATACCAGGTATCCTACCGTGACTTTTTCCTCCACTAATTTTCAAAATTATTGGATGTAGATTAAAAATAAAAGTTGTAGCCGGTATTTGGATTTTTCCTCTACTATTTCTATATCTCTTTGGCCAGGAATGAAGTTATATGAGGGCGTCGTTTTATGCGAGTAGCGGTTGAACAAGATCTTGCGTAATTTATACAAACACATTAAAATATCTTGTCTTCATCCTTTTTTAGGGTTTCGTTCATCTCACGAAACCCTATTACTCCCGCTCCGTTGTCTGTCTGTCTCAGAGCTATTCTCAGAAACTATGTAACTTAGAGAGTTGAAACTTTGTGTATATAGCTGAATACCAGCTATAAAGAGCTCAAAATATAAAAATTTGAAACATGTGTATTATTTTAATAAATATAGATAAAAAATTCTAACAACCTTTTCCTATTAAATTTAAACATTTTTCGTTATAGCAGATGCCAAAAATTAAAAATTCACGATGAAATTCTTTCTAGAATCATTAATTTTCTATCAGACGATTTCCACGTGAAAAATGAAAATGAAATAAAAAGTTTCACCAAATGAAAAAAAGATTAATATGAAATAAAAATGATTGACGTCATAGTGGTAATAAAACGGAAATTTTGAAAGATTTCTCAATAATACAAGGAGTATGAGTATGTGTATGTACACAAGGTAGATTAATATCACGTCCTTAGAGAATTAAAAAGAAAATCTGACGCCATATTGGAAGTTTAACGAATTTTTCAGATGTTTGAGAATAATACAAAGCGAGTATCAACATGAGTAATAGAGAACAGTAAATATATGAGTTTGAGAAACATATTGAATCATGATAAAAGTACGATTATGGAAATATTCGCATATTTTAACATTTTGAAGGTGTACAACATGTTTAATTTTGAAATTATTTTTTATATCGCATTTAGTCCGCGTGACAGATATTATTATGACAGAATATAATAGCCGGCTTCGCCCTCTGTCGGGCTGGTTTGGATACTCGAAAAAAGAGAAAATAGACCGGTAAATTTTTACTTTATAAAAAACAAAAAACATGAGCTTTTTTTTTTTTTGGTTACCAAATGAAATTTATTTGGATTTAATTTATTAGAAAAAGGATAAAGTGTTTTGAAAGGGATATTATACAAAACCCTTTGAACGACCTTCGAACACACTTACCCACTTGTTAATTTTATTACCTGATAAGATATATTATCAGGTAATAAAATAAATTACAAAATACATCAATCCAATATATGAAATGTAAAACATGTCAAATTGATATTATTAAAGTTACACAATATTCTTTTCCAGTTTATCTTTTTTACAACATAGTTTTACGATAAAAACATTCGTGTGCCTTGTTAAAATCTAGATTTGCTTAATTAGAGATGAAATTTAGCTTACTAATTTAAATATATTCGAAAATAAAATCTCATTATTGCATTGGTTTCATTTCGATTTCAATACAGTTCATTAGCTTTATTTTACATTACGGACACGGAAAACTTTCTCAAAATATTTATTGAGAAAAGCGGTAGTTTCTTTGATATTATAAAAGTTCTAGTTTTGCTTTATTTCCGAGATATTTGCAGATAATTAAGCAGGAAATTTAAGATAAATGTTCAATAAGTATCTTATTTTTTATCGTTAAAATTATACAAATTCTATTCAAATAACTTCATTCATTATTAAACTTTGAAATCAGTTTCTGTTAATTAAAAACTTGTACTCGTATGTTGCAATAGAAACGTGTAACATTGTATTTTTAAAATGTCATAAAGCTAATATAAATGATGTATATATCGATTTTAAAATATAATTCTGGATACAATTGCTGACATTATTTTAAATTTTGCAACACATATCATAAATGCGAACACTTTATATATATATATATATGACGAGCGTTAGCATTATTTGTTTGGCATCAATCACTCAGAAAAAATAATATTTTTGTAGTTATTAAAACACATAACTTATTTTCTCACAAAATTATAATAACTTGGAGAATGAACTACATAATATTCGCAGAATTTTGCTTTTAATAGTGATTTTAAAGTACAACATATTAATAAATTAATTGAGGGGGTCGGGGCAAGAGAGTGCTAAGCCACATTTTTGCACTTTTGAGAGATTTCAGTTTAAAAATTTGATCCAATACTCAAATCAAGATATAAAACAAAGTTGTTCGCCAATGCCTTAGTAACATTTGAGATATTCGGAGTAACAATAGGGCATTACTTTAATGATATAAATATTTTATTCTTTGTAAATTAGCTATCTTCATTTGCAGCATAAACAGCTGCGGCAAAAAATAAATCTGGGACATATGTTGCCACCAAGTGATACATATACTCTTCGTTTGACTTCATTCAATTCACATTACTCAGCGATTTGCGCTCATAGACAGTACTATAACCGAATTCTTTTGTTTATCCTGCGCTATAAGTCGTATGATGATAAACGAGTGATAAATGCTACGCACACCATATTCGATAGTATCTATAGGAAGAATCTTGCATGCACTTTAGTGAAGTATACCATTTTCAATATGTTTGAAATAGTGTAACATCATTAAAATACACTGCAGACAATTTCGTCCACACACCACAAAAAGGAATTATTTTGAGTGCCCCTGTAAACGATCTATAAATTCTACACACTTCATTTCAATACCAAAATTGCATGCCATGTTAAATTTCAATATTATATATCAGTTACATGGCAATCCGAGTTTAGTTACATGAGTTAGAGCACGGTCGGACATACCAAATTTATAAACACTTTTAAACTACGTTTGAAAGTGTTAAAAATGGCGAAATCAAGAAAATAATTTGATGCGATTTGAACCGAAAACAATTCAGATACACTGGTGCCCAAAAGTTAAGCAACGAACATAAAATGATAATTTTCGAACACAAAATTTAATTGCGAGTACTCAAAAGAAAATTTAAAAAAAAAATTAATTTAACAAATTACAACAACCATTGGGAAAATGTTCCGAAAACTTAAAAAAAAGAAAAGCCAAATTAATTAAAAACATTAATTATTCAAAAATATTCATCGGAACCATCTACAAATAAACGCATTTTCCATTACTACCGTTGAAGAGATCCTGGCATTCTCTGTCTTCGTAAAAATATTCGTTTAAACTATCGCCGCAGTTATTGAAACGCATTTTCCATTACTATACCTTATCCTTAATATATACCTTAATATTTTGTCGGGTCCTTCCAAGAATAACTTTAACTCTTGTTTAGATTGATGTCTGAGCTAAAGGTATTTTGAGGAAATTAAAATTGAAGAGCACGTTTTTTTGCTTTATAAGACGATTTCTCATCCGACGTCAATGTTTGAATTCGGCTTTGTTTCATAGCTGATAGTTTGCATCTATCCTTTTTGTAACTTTAACATTTTTGCAACGATTTTATGCATTTGTATTGCCTATTCAAAGAAAAATACTTCTAAAGTTACAGAATTTTGTTAAAAGTTCTTCTAAATTTCCAGAATTTCGTTAAAAACGCTTAAAAAACTAAAGTGACGACGCCAAGAGGTCCATTCTCGACCGAAATCAACAACCATTTTCCCAATGGTTAATAAACAGCAGGTGTAACAAATACGTACTACTCTAGCAGCACAGCTTGTCTATATGACTTCGCTATAAATATCAGAGTCACTAGTGAACTCATGTGTGATACATTTTCCTACTCTCATGATTATTCTCAAGTGACCGTCATTCAGTCACTCCAATGTGAAGTCACACTGGTTTTTGTTTTGTGGCGAGTCACCAAATTCAATGAAGTCACACATTAGAAACTCTCAATTTCAGCCATTTAAAGATTCAAACCGTCAAGGGACCTAGCATTGACAATTGGTGCTATTAAGGTAGTACCTTTTTTCCTACGCCTGATGTTTAAATCACTTTCTTTTGGGCACACACAATTAACTTTATTGTTCAAAAATTTGAATTTTGTTTTTATTGCTTAACTTTTAGACACCACTATAGGTCTGGCCTGTATATTATATTAATTACTATAGTTATTATTATTTTTATTGCAGTATTTGAAATTTCTTTCACCTTTCAGAAATATAATTAATGAATAATAATTTAATTAGTGATACATACAAATTTTCGCGACATACCTAGAATTTTATCATGGCACTTACCAGTGTTTCGCGGTACAGTGGTTTAAAAATAATTAATGTATTACAATCCTTCCAAATATTATTAATTTCATTTACCATAACTCGGTAACTTTTTGGGATATGCAAAAAAAACAAAAAAAAAAAACAATATGCATTTAATAGTCTGTTTTATGCCACCACCGATTTCTGTTCAAAAGGGTTTTATTTCTTCTGAAAATATTAGAGAGTAATAAACATTACACTATCTGTTGTTTTTCAAATAAAATATACCAAACTGAGACATTTATTCACTTATAAAAGCTTCTTTTATATTTTGTCTGTTGCATATTTTCTTCTGGATTCCTGTATGTAGTTGTAAATAAAACATACTAAATGTAAGTATACTTTCCCGGAGCAGATAGTTGTTGTCCTTAAAGCAGATACTTTAGATATAAACATTATGTTTATTTTTTTATGTGCGTAAATTTTTGAAAGAAAACAAATTATTTGTGTAAATTGCGATGTTTGTTTTTTACAAAAGTAAAAAAAAAAAAAATCACAAAAAAGAAATGTTACCGAAATTCAATATTACTAGCTACCTAAAGACCCGTTGTATTGTATTTAATTTGCATGAGACCTTTTGATGTTTGGGAGGGGAACAATTTTATTTTACGTTTAACAAGTTGGAAATTGTACGTCAAACGTGACAAATGCGTTGCGTTCGTACTATAGCTAGTTATATAAATATTCAGATCTTGAGGATTTTTTATTCTGTGAAATGAATTATATCGTCTGCACATTAATTTCTGTCATAAAATAAGTATCTCGGTCGCTTCACGATTAAACCTCGGAAGCTCCTATAACAAGAAAGCACCGATTTCTTTTTAAAAAAATTAAATTTCTTAATAAATATTTTTATTAATAACGTCTAAAGTTTTGATTCGATTTTCATAAAATTTGAATTTTATGAAAATTTTTAAAATTTGATCGTTGTAAATAAAAAAAATGTTAATTAAAATTTGTATCGTGAATGCGTTCTCGACAAAATTCTGCAAAGATAATATATCTTAAATTTCAAACCATTCGATTGGGTAGTTTTTGCGTTGTTATATGCGGACGGACGTGCAGACGGACGGACAGACTGACAGACAGACGGAGACAATAGGTGCTACGTATTTATATAATTACGAACACACCTAAACTCACAAAACGAGAAATGTTACCGAAATTTAATAGTACTAGCTACTTGGCAACCCGGTGTGTTGTATTTAATTTGCATGAGACCTTTTGATGTTTGTGAGAGGGGGGGGGGGTATGTTACGTTTAAAAATAGTTTATAGTAATTTTTTATTCAAAATTTCAAGTAAGAAATCATATTTACAACGTATGTTAAAAGTTTTCTCAACGAAAATGCACTTTCTCAATGATTGGATTTGTTAAAAACATTTCATTCTTTCAACATTTGGCTTCAAATTTTTGAACTAGTGCAATGAATACATTTAAATTTTATAAATTAAAATAAATGCTTTAAAAATGTCATTTTACTTACCCATCATACGTAGTATAGGATAAGTCTTGTAACCGTTTTGAAAATTGAAAAAAAAAAAAAAAAATTGACGGATTTACACGTTTCAGACATTGAAGATTCCGAAAAACATATTTTTAGAAAAAAAAATTGCCGTCCGTCTGTCTCTCTGTATGTTTGTAAACCCTCTATCTCCCGAACAAATTGAGATAGAGATTTGAAATTTAGTGTGTACTTAGTATGTAATAATGGGAAGAAGCTTATTGAATTTCAGTAACCTCGATTATCCAGAACTATTTTTTTCGGACTCTCGAAATATTCGTTCTGATAAAAGATATGTAAAATTTTTCGAAATTGTTTATTTTAAGGAGGGAATACTAAAAGCAATAAAAAAAATATAAATTTTGCATAAATAATGAAGTCGATCGGATAATGAGTTGCCGAGATATTTGTAATCCTATTTTCCACATTCTTCGATTTTTCCTGACCCTGTATTCCATTCAAATTTCAATTCAAAGATGTATTTTAATTGGAAATGAGTAGCTTAATCCATCGCAGTAAACCGTTAGTTAATAGGATTATCAATTTTGGAGTAATAGAGAATTTAAACTTGACGTCATCAAGCCACGATTTTATTCGAATTGCAATGCGTCTTATAAATAGTTTACACATGTTTTATTTTCATATTTTATATTATGCATATCCATGATGGATATGTATTACGGTGGCCCCCAACGACTAGTTTACTTGCTAAACCATTTTACTTTCAGCGCCCTTGTGAAAAGTTTTACCCGCCATATTCCAGAGCTGAAAATCTATGTTTTTCTTTCAATTCAATTCTTATTAATAGGTAAAAAAGATTGTCCAGTTGAATTGGAAGTAAAAAAAATTGCAGAAACTTATTATCCAGGTCCCTTCCTTCGTCAATATGACATCAGTGTTACTCACTGACATATTATTTATTACACACTTTATAAAATAGATAATTATTTATAGAATATTAGACGTAAATAAATACTGAGGTGTTTATGTTGTTTTAAGTGCAAACAGATTAATCTTCCGTAATTGGTCTGCAAGTGATAGAGATAGATTTTAAAAAAAATAATGGTTGAAAAGTATTTTAAAAACCATAAGCAGTCAGTAAAGTAAGATACAATTTTGAAACAAATTGCGTTTGGAAGGACATTTTTTTTTTATTCGTAGTAAAAATTGAAATTGTGCGATGTTTGGAAGTTATAAATATTGCAGTAAAAGCGAAACTTATTGACCAGGTCATTTGCATCGTCACTATCACACCAGCATTACTGATTGAAACATTTTTACTATATGAAACAGATAAATGCCATAAAGAAGTTTATTTTCTGTGATTATTCCTGCAGAATTCCTAAATGACATCTTACCCCTACTTAAGTTGCTATTTATAAGAGCTTTATTTAGGCTGCAACCGTAAATAAAGGTGTTTTTATAACACTAAAAAAATGTTTTTTTTTATTAATACGATGTAAGCAAATACAGGGGGTTTTCTTAATCCCGTTTCGAAGTAAACTAGTCGTTGGGGGCAACCGTACTACTTACCCATTATGGATAGGCATAATATGAAATATGAAAATAAAACATGTGTAAAATATTTATAAAATGTATTGCAATTCGAATAAAATCGTAGCTTGATGACGTCAAACTTTAAATGATCTATTACTGAATCTTTAAAAAAAGAGGGGGAAAAAGTGTCCCGCCGAAATAAAGACACTATTGTTAATAGCCAATATATCCGCCATTCTTATATATGACTTGGAATATACGATGTGGCATACTATTTACCAGTCCTTGGGGGACAGTAGCATCAATATTATCCTAGGCTTCAATGATGGCGGCCTTCAATTCTGCCACAGACTGAAACTGTCTGCCATTGGCATATACAGCCCTACTGAGGATACCCTACATATTTTCTTTTATATAACAGTTTAAGTTTCTCTATAACAGTATCTATATAAGATATCATTATGTTAAACATTTAAAACATAAAATTTCGACAATTAAATAAATTTACCGTACTAAAAAGCAAACTATGAATATCCTTTAGTAATTTTACATGAAAAGAATTCTAATGAAACATCTTACTTACTGAGAAAACAAAAATGTAAAGTAATTCTGAGTCCCACTTTTCGTAAAATTCCATTTATTTACAAAAACCAAAACATATATTGGTCCATTTAACGCCAACTGCGTCCATTTTAAGTTCTGATCTTCATCTTGAAAAATTATTCTGCGAACATTAATGCGTGTAAACAGAAGATCTTCGTGCTCAGAATGAAAGTTTGTAAATGAACTTTTCAGGGATAAGTTGTTTGAAGTAAATAAATATTTCTCTTGTGGGAAAGTATCTACTTTTGTTTAGCTTGAAATATAGGATCTTTCCCTTTATCGTAAAATTTTTTCTTAAGTAAATAAATAATTATTTTTGGATTAGAAATAGCAATCGAACTAGCTGATCACGCACAGGGCATCTGCGCTTTAGTGTCTAATGTTTGATATATATGCTTAGACGAACTTTAGCCTTATTTGCATAAATACTATTATATATTAAAAACGTAAACTGAATGAATTGTTGCAGCAGCATTATTAATAACTCGAGGTGGACTTTAAACACTTTTAATTTATATTTAAATCACAATCACAACATCGAACACAACACACGTAACATATCCATTTTACAGTAAACAAACTTTTACCGGTAGGTGACGTAGTAATTCGCTGTGGTGCTGCCATCTAGTAATTATATTAATAACTAAACACCACAATTTTCCCCTCCTTAATTGGAAAACTTAGTGGGAGCATTTCTTTTCCTGGTGGATCTTCTAGATACCTGTAGGGAAGAAGAAGAGTTAGTATTTAAAGTATCTGTAGCATCATCAATAGAAGTATTGGGCACCATGGGTTTTGGAATTGAAGGTATCACTTTAGAGTCTACTGGAGCAGGACTTGGAGTATTTGGGAGGACAAAGTCATCTGGTTTAGGATTTGGAGCAGATGGGACAACAGAATCATCTGGTTGAGGATTTGGAGTAGATGGGACAACAGAGTCAGCTGGTCGAAGATCTGGGACACTAGGCGGCATTAGCTGAGCATCACGTTGATTAACAACTGCATTATCACTTTTGTGACTTTCTGTATCACTCGCTTCAGAATTTGAATCATTAGTTAAATGTATCTTCGAACCGACATTTTTTATCTGATCAACATGCCTTTTTCAAATATTCGAACCAACTTGAATTCTATAATGCAACTTGCCCTCTCTTGCAATAATACGACCAATTTTCCACTTGGCTTCAGGAGTATAATTTCTTACAGCCACTTTCTGGTTAATTTGAAATTATTTTACTTTAGAATTGGCCTTTCTCGCATTTTGTTTATCATGCACAAAATTTGTAACATTTGGAATTATCAAATCTATTTTCGTTCTAATATTTCGCTTTAGAAATAGAGATGCAGGACTTTCCCCCGTAGTAACATGAGGCATATCTTTCTATACTGTAAAAGAAAGTTATTTAATTTCATCTGTATAGTACCAGATTCTGAAGATAAGGCTTTTAACCCTCTTTTAAGAATTTGCACATATCACTCTGCCTGACCATTTGTAGCTGGATGGTATGGAGCACTAAATCTATGTTTAACCCCATGATTCTTCAAGAATGTCTCAAATTCTTCAGAAGTAAATTGTTTTGCATTATCAGACGACAGGATAGTAGAGGAAAGTATTATTTGAAAACGTAAACTTTTACATGAAAAATGTTTATACAATGATAAAGTATATAGTAAATAAGCTATTCAAAATAGCTTATTTTATCTGAAATTTGTGCATAATCAAGATTGTATTAGAATTGAAATTTTGTTTCAACCTTGAATAAAAGAAAAAGGAAACTTGTCATATATTATGACACAATATTTTACATTATGAACGTAAATTAATTTCCCTACAACATTTCTTTTAGATTTTATGCTTTATTAAGTATATCTTAAAGTTCAAGTATATTGAATATACTGAAAGGTATTTGAAAAATTGTCTTTTATAAACTAAAAATCACATTAAAAATTTCGACGCTGACGCAAATTGAATTACTCATTTTGGAATTTCAAACTTCAAAGGGGAACTTTTTAAAAACTTTTAAATTTCATACTATTATGTTTCAGTATGCATAAATTAAAAAATGTTTTAATAAATACCTATGAATGTTAGTATTATTCTATTTTTGGCAGAATATCTGTAACTTTATAAAAAAGTTATTGTAAGAAATTTTCGAGGCAAAATCGTTAATCAATCTTAGGGGAATTAAATGTTGTTCTTAATTTCGTTTCCTGCCTAAAGCTATGCAAGTCTATGTCAAAAAATAAAACATGTAGTCAAATTTTGTAAAAGGAATTTTCACGTGGTTACAGGTTATTTTTAAGGATAAATATATGAGATGATTTTATACGCTAAAGGAATTATTAACTTTTTAAAAGTAACTGTATCCTGTATAATCCTTTTTAAAGTAATTTTTCTTCAATGATAAATTTTCTATTACTGATAAAATTTTGCATTATATAAATGAAATGATAAGAAAAAATTCTTTTTTCTAAGTAAATCTGTAGTATATTTAGAAGTATATATTTATAGTTAAAGTAAAGTCACATATATTAAAAAAATAAGTGTAGTAAATGAAAATCGATGATTGAATCCTATAGATTATTTCTATTGTCAACATCCCTTTTTCTACGCAAATAGAAAACGCAGAACGATAAATGAGATACTATATGAAGGGGTTTTAAAGCAGTTTCTGACATAGTACACTCACATGTCGTTAAAACATGTATTTTAATTTTTAAAAAAACTGAAAGTAATTAAAAATTAAATCGGCATTGTTTTCATAAATGAAATGAAAGGTTTTCCTCATTTCCACAAAAAATAAATACTGTATCAATGATTATTAAAAAAATGTTCAATAAAAAAAGCAGTGGGACATAGTTGCTGCACAGGTTTATTTTATATTTAGGATTAAAAAGCAAAATTTAAATTCAAATGCTCAATTTCTTTTACTTTATTGCATGTTATTTTTCCAAAACAGATGATATCACACTCTAATGCAGTTAAAATATGATATATATATATATATACATATGTTTTTTTTTCCTTTGCATTTGCATTATCTATTTTCGATCAGTTTTTAGTGTGACTTTGATGGAGTAAATGAAATGCTATTCTGGCTTGACTAATGTTGATTGCAAATCTTTTAGCCCTTAATTTTTCTTTTAGAAATTTGAATCTACTTCTAAAAAATATTAGATATTGCTAAACAATATTAGACTGCGGTACGAAGTCCTCGCACAGATCCACTGCTAAAGAGACAGCTGAAATCAAAAGCATTAAACTCTCCACACGAAAAAAAAAAAAAAGAAAGAAACACCGTATGCTATCGATATAGGCACCAAATTATTGAGAGAAACCAGAGAAATACAAATGACTTCATCGAATGGAAATTGGGTTAAGACTTCCTGAATAATATAAGCGTAGAGGCTCCCCTCCATATTAAAATAGAAATAAACTTTAATTAATTACAATGCAAGACTTTATACTGGTACAATATATCGATGCTAAGATTGATTTTAACTTCAGATTCAAAATTTTAAATCATTCGGTAAAATATAATATTTATTATTCAAAAGCTCCTACTATTAGATTAATTTTTAACATGTGGAACCGTGTGATGTTTTTGCATTGAAACCATTGAGTTTGATTGCTAATTATTATTATTATTATTATTATTACATTAACTACAATATTAAACCATGTTTTAACGAAAATTGTGTGTACTTTATTAAAAGCCTGTTCAAAAACCTTTCGTATGATGCCTTATTCATCATCAAGCATATAAAAAAGGGAAATTCACATTAGAAATAATATTTATGATATTCTCATTCTTATTTCCATTTCCAGTAACATTATTTTCTATGCTGCTTATGTTTGTTGGTTCATTTAAAAAAAAAAATTGCGTGCATAATATGTGCATGAAATGATTTTGGATTATTCGTATATTATTTCAAAGTTACGGTCATTTGAATGTACTGAGCGTAGGCTGAGTTTTCATAAAGTAAAACTTTAAACAAGGTTTTTCGCAAAAGCAGATTTTTAAACTATCTGTGCAGCATAACACGTTCGAAACTATTAACCAATTCGGAAAACACTAATTGAGTTTTAAAGATAATCATTTTTCGGGGGCCATGAACCTATTTAATGTTTTAAAATTTTTTTATATATTGTTTCCAAGACTTTAAAGTTAAAAAAAAAACATGAAATCCTTGGGTCTATTTTCAAACAAGCCCAAGTCTGTAGGCCAGTTTAAAGGACTTCGGGGATTAAAATTTTATTTTCTTTTTTATAGGCATTTTTTAATGAAGTTTTTACTGAAATGTGTCGTTTTAGAAAGCTTATTTTCAGATAAAAAAATTTGAAAACTTAAAAAAAAAATTAAGTTTTAATTATTAAACTTATTTTATTTTGATATAATTCATGAACTACTTGCCAGATTTCCTTACTTTTTCACTATAGTGTGTAAAAAGGGGTTTCTTTTTAATTTATCTTCAGAATTTATTAAAAAATTATTTACGAAATTTATAATAATAATTAAAAAAAAAAAGGAAGAGTGATTTTATTTGAAAAAACGTTTTTTCTAAATTTTCACATGCAATTAGAAATCCTACACACTATTTATTAAAAAACAAACATAACAACTCTGTACAAAATTTCATACACATATCTTCCAAGAAAGCTTAGATATATCCTTTTAAACATTACAAATGGTGAAAAAATCCAATCTGAGATAAATGGATTTGAAGTTTTAGTTACGAGCGTTGAAAGACTGATGGTACAGCAAAAACATTTTTATATTTGCTGATGTAATCATCGTAGAAATGAGCGATTTTCTTTATTCAATGTAGTTAACTTGGTATCTTTTTATTAACCAAAAGAAAAAGAAAGAAAAAGAAAAGAAAGAAAAGAAAAGAAAAGAAAAAAAGAAAAAAAGGGCAATTTTTTTACAATTTTGATTCTCGAACACCCTTAAATAAAAATAGCCCCGAATATTCATAGCCATAACTTTTGTATTTTTGATGACTCTTTCAGGTATAATTCTGCAGCACGCAAGGTCGTGCACGCAACGCATACCTGTTTAAAATAATTATACCACTACCAGTGTTTAAATTTGTTAAACACAAACAATGTTCATAACAGACAATAATATGCTAGCTCAATGAGAAAAAATTCAGGAATTCTTTTACTGATTCTTCACTGAGAAAATAATTCGTTAAAAATACCTACAATTTTGTCTTACAATGTGAATCTCAGCTTATGTATTCGATTATTGGATTAATGATTTGACTTTCGAATATTGTTTACAGTATCTTTTACGTATGAAATACATTATTTATAAAATTATTATTTTATATAATTATAAATTGCTACTTATGAGTTTTTGACACATATCGAATTTTAAAGGTTTATTATATTTACGGCGACTGTTTTCACATTTTTCATATAATTTTTATGGTGGTTTAAGAATTATTTTTCATATTTTTGTGCTTTAAATGGTCCCTTACAATGTTGTAATTGTGCCCTTTTAAATCCGTTCTGTTTTTTTTTTTTTTTTTTTTTTTTTTTTTTAGTTATTATTTTATTATTTTACTTTATTTTATTTCCTTAAATTAAAATCTTTACCGTAGTCTTTCTTTGCACGCAAGTGTTATCAGTAGTAAATCTTGCCACTCTCAGCATGGGGCAAGGTTGTGCCCCATTTGGGCCCTTCTCTTCATTTGTAACACCTCAAGTGATATATTAATATCTTTCTATTCTTCCTTTTCCACCCCACACCCTGTTTTGTTTGCATCAGGGCTCTATTTTCTTAAAATGATGTACTTGGGGCCCCCTTTTAATCCATTCCGTCTGTCTTTTTTTTTTTTTTTCCTCGTATTAAAATCTTCACCGTAGTTGTTCGTTGTCCAAAGTATTTTCAGATGAAGGTCCGGCCGGATCACTCTCAGCCAGGGGCAAGGTTGCTCCCCATTTGGGTCGTTACCCTTCATTTGCAACAGTCCTCAAAGTGATATATCAATTACTTTCTTTTTTTATTCTCTATCTTATGTTTTCTTTCTATCTCCCCCCCCCCCTGCCTGTTTTGGGACCAGGGCCCTATTTTCTTATAATGATGTAATTGGGCCCTTTTAATCCTTTTTGTTTGCCTTATCATTTTTGTTTTATTTATTTATATATATATATATTTCCTCTAATTAATCTTCACCGTAGTTTCTCTTCGCCCGCAAGTGTTTTCAGTTGTAGGTCTAGCCCACTCTCAGCAAAGGGCAAGGATATGCCCGATTTGGGCCACTTCCCTTCTTTTGCTACACCCCATCAAGCGCTATTTCTCAATAACATGCTTTTTCTTTTAAATAATCTCTTTCTATTCTTCCCTTTCCATCCCCCGCCCCTGTTTTGTCCGCACGAGGGCCCTACTTCCTTATAATGATGTACTTGGGCACATCTAATCCATTCTGTTGTCTTTTTTTTTTTTTTTTTTTTTTTTTTTAATTTTCTCTTATTAAAATCTTTTCAATAGTTAATCTTTGTCCGAAGTATTTTCAGCAGAAGGTCCGACTCCCTGTCAGCAAGGGGCAAGATCGCGCCCTATGTTGAACACTTTCCTTCATTTGCAACCCTCCACATAGTAGTATGTCAATCACTTGAAGAAAAGAGGGGAAAAAAATCTTTTTTAATTATTAATTTACTATCTAATGTTTTTTTTCCATCTCCCCCACCCCAGTTTTGTTCGCACCATGTCCCTGTTTTCTATAATGATGTATTTGGGCCCTTTTAAATCCGTTTTGTTTCACTTTTGATTTTAAGTTATTGTTCGTCCGCAATAGTTTTCGTAGCAGTTTTAGCCTATTCTCAGCAAGGGACAAAGATGCGTCCCATTTGGGCCATTCCATTCATCACGTAATATTTTTAATAACTTCCTTCTCTTTTTTTTTTTTTAATTCTTTCTTTACGTTGTTTTTTCTTCTTTCCCCCTTGTTTTGTCCGCTTTGGGCTCTTAATTTTTTATTTTATTTCATTTTTTTTTATTCACCCCTCCCCCTTGTTTCTAGTCAATAATTGTAGCACTCATTGTTTTAAGTTAGCTTGTAGGAATTTTGATAATTTCTTTTTTCTTTTATTAATTACTTTTACAGCTACCCCAATGGGGCATTTGGCTGTACCTCGCAATTGCTGGGCTTTAATTTGGGACTGATTGGTATCAAATCTAATCTCAACGCGGTCTTACAAACTGTTTTTTTTTTTTTTGGGGGGGGGGGGACTGCTATGTATTTTAATGTAGCTCAGTCCTTTATCTCAAATTCCTTACAATCTAATTTATTTTTAGTCTAACTCTCATTATTTTATATCCCTTATCTGGGCTCTCAGAAATTGGAGATGGCAGTTGCAAGAAATGACAAACAGATTGTCGCGTCTCTTCCCCCTAGCTCTAGTTGTAATTCTATCCTCATGCTGCTTCACCCGTAGCGGTTGTCCTGACGTCCGGATGATCAGGGCGTTGGTGCCCAAAGATCTAATTATCCCTACGATTGTATTTATATCCATTCTTAGTCTTTATTTTTAAATCCTTAATTGAGTATTAAAACTTTATTGTGCAAGACTTAAGGGAGACCTGCAGTCAATATCAATCTATAATTTGCCTAAGTCGCAACACAGTTGCTTTGACATAATACAATGTCGTCTTCAGAGACTGACAGCGTACACTACCCCATCGCCTCTTCTCATCCAATTAATAAAAGGCAGACTAGAAATAATTCCAACATAAAACGCTCTGACAGCATGCTATCTGTCCATTCAGCTGCCTCCACCACGAAACTGCCAAAAACAGTAAGAGAACTAGTCCAGTATTGCAGAAAGCTGGTCAAAAGTTTTAAGGAGGACTCGGACAACGACCTAAGCAAAAACAGCGAGTATCTCCTGAACGACATGAGGAGTGCCTTCACAAAAATGCTAAAGATAGACAATGGAGTTAAGGATCAGCTGTCAGCTCTAGAACTATCGTTAGAGGTACAAACCAAAAAAACTGAAGATTACAAGCACCTGCTTCACAATCTAACCAGTAATATACCACAGCCGGAAGAATTGAAAAGAACTATAAACACAACAATAGCAGCACAATTTGAGCTACTTGGTCAAAAGAGCGGGTCTTCTGTAGCAGAACAGCTTGGCGACGTGGCCAGAAGAGTTACAGAGCTGGAAAACATCAAGACGAACCCCGTAAACGTAGCTTTTGCCAGCGAGGGACCTGATGACCTAGCCACTGAAGCGAAAAGCTCCACAGGAAACATCCCGCAGACCATGAAGAGTCACACAACACCAAAGCGCACCTTCACAACACCACTACAAGACGTACCTCCTCCACAGAACTCTTCACTAGAACCAACCCATCCGCATAGGCGCACCATAGTTATACGCCACTTGATCCCCGGTAAAATGACAGGGATCGAAATACTACGTAAGGTAACGTCGGCGCATGTTTCCTGTCCAGCTTCATCAATCTATAAAACCACTCCGTTCAGAAAACATGTAGAAATTGAATGTACAGCTGAAAACTGCAAAAACCTCCTCATCAGTGATCTCGGACGCCATAAAGACCTACAAATGCATTTTACGTTCGTAACCAAATCCATACCAAAACAAAAAATGATCTTACTAGGCGTCCCAACTAACTACAAAAAAGAAGAAATCCTCGAGTGTATATTAGCAAAATACAAAGCGCACGAGGACGAATTCTATTTCATAAAAAAGATGGAGCACAGATCACCAAACCTTGCGAAATGGCTCATAGTCATGCCGATTCCACTGTCGCGTGTCATAATCAGTAATGGTGGTGTTTTGATTGGGCTAAAACATTGCATTTTGCGTCCCCATACCCATATCCAGCGTTGCAGAAGATGCCAAGGATTAGATCACAGCAAAAACCATTGTCGAAACACTGTCGTCTGTGCTACCTGCGGGGAGGAACACGCAACAGAAGGCTGTACGTTAGCACCTACATGCATTAATTGTTACCTCCACAACAAACATATGAAGACCTGTTTCAGCACCAACCACAAGGCCTCAGATCCAAGATGCGATGCATACCGCTCGGCCTATGACGCGGAGAGGCGTCGGCTGGATGAAATATTCATGCCAAATCCTCCTCCACGCATGGTTACACTGCCTCCTGTTCCACAGCAAAATGCAGCTAAACAATTGTTATGTAACAGAGACATGCTCCGTCCGATGAACTTGCCATTCTTTGCAGCACAGCACTGGAATACAGAGAACGAACAGTTTCCAGGTTCAAATATCTACAATAATTTTTATTAAATAACTTTTAATTTCAGAGCCACACACAGTGATGTCACTTCCTCATTCTAGTTCTCCCCCTCCCCTCCCTCTTGGTAAACTAAATTTTCTACAGATCAATCTAAATCATAGCACTGCGGCGAATGCCAATGCTAAACAATATATGATCGATAGTGATATTGATATTGGTCTGCTACAGGACGCCCACTGCAACAAAAATGGTTCTCTCTCAATTTTTCCTAAGAACTGGAAAATCTTCCTATCAAAACGCAACTCAGCCCATGTTGTCGTCCGGAACACTAATCTTGTCATCACTCATCTTTTCACCGGCGCTAACAGTGTGTTCATTTCTGTCACAGCGAAGGAAGGAGAGTTATTCATCGGCTCAACTTATGCCGCTCCCTCCGTTGACTTTGAGGACACCCTTATGGAATGGGAACACCTCATCACTCAGAGGAAGGCTTTCATCTGTGGCGGGGACTTTAATGCTAACTCCACACTATGGGGCTGTAGGCATGAAGATCTCCGGGGTGACTTCCTCACTGAACATCTCGTAGTGCACACACTGGCAATAGCAAATCTACACAACACGGATGCCACATTTGAAAGACTTGATTCCAAGGGCAAGGTAATTGCGACTGGCTGGCCGGACCTCACCTTAGTCAACTCACTAACACTTCCCAAAATATCCACCTGGTTTGTCTCCGACATTTTCAGTGGCTCCGATCACAAGTACATTCGCTACACATATCAAACCACTCCACTCTATACTCAACGTAAACGTTTTAATACTACGAGAGGTAATTTTCGTAAATTTAACAACATCATAAAATCAAACAAACAGGCTTTACATAGCCAGCTTGCTGAGATTGATAACACAGACAAAATTAACGACTTTACAAAATAATTAATTGAAACCATGCACACAGCTGCGAAAGCCTCTTTTCGACTGAAAGCAGCCCAAAAGACACGAACATTCTCATTCTGGACACCGGAGCTCAGCGCAGGGAGGAATCACCTTACCGCGCTTCGTCGCAAGTTAAAAGCACTGAGGCAGAATGATCCGTCATCTCCAGACATCAAAATTCTGGGCGCCAATCGCACCAAGCTGGCAGCCCAGCACAAGCGCAATGTCCTGACAGCAAGGAAGCAGGTTTGGGAAAGGTTCTGTAGCAGCGATAATAACTCATTTGGTGCCTCTCAAAAATTCTTCTCCGGCAAGTACTTTACTCCAGATGAAATTAAGCTTGAACAACCTCCAAACACAACATCAAGACAAAATAACTTAGAATACCTAACACAACAACTCTTCGGCCCTTCGGCATATCCCACAACTGATAATACAGACATACATTTTACTGCTCCACCAGACAAAACATTCACGAATGCGGAAGTAAAGACAGCACTATATAAATTAAAAGATAAAAAAGCACCCGGACCTGATTCCATAGATTTCCGAATTCTTAAACTCACACACAAAATTTTTCCACAAATCTTCACGCGTTGGGCAAATCTTTGCCTAAGTTACAATTACTTCCCTGAAGTTTTGAGACAAGGAGAAGTAGTATATTTCCTAAAGCAAGGGAAGTCACCCTCTGAACCGAAATCCTACCGCCCGATCTGCCTACTACCCACATTAGGCAAATTGTTAGAGAAGCTCATTGTTTTTCGGCTCTCTCATTATCTCGAATCAAATAATCTCCTACATCCAAGGCAATTCGGGTTCAGAGAGGGCAGATCATGTGAAAAAGCTTTGCATGCCATCATGACCTCCTGCACCGATAGCATAGCAAAAGGAAACTACACTTCACTGGTCTCACTCGATATTCAAGGGGCTTTCGACAACGTGGAATGGCGTGACATACTCACACAACTACAAGCACTTCACTGTCCCGGGAACATAGCTGGAGTCATCAGCTCATACCTGTCTCAAAGGAGTGTCCTCATAAATTGGGGAGCTGGCACCTCATCCCACCGGCTACACAAGGGTTGCCCTCAGGGCTCCTGCCTCGGACCAATCCTCTGGCTCTTGGTAGCAAATATACTTCTAAAAAAACTGAACCGCTTCGGATATACTCTTTATGCCTTTGCTGCTGACTTTAGCTTCATTTTCTCGGGTCGCACTCGCCGTCATCTGGAGGAAGCATTTGCCGAAGCCCTTCGCATCTTCTGCCAGCTTCTGGACACACTACACCTCACACTATCTTCCAGGAAGTCCCAGGCATTGGTCTTCAATAAGCCACGTCGTCTAGATCCGAATTGACCACCAGTAATGAGGATTTATGGCGTATTGTTTTTGTATCATTTCTTTGATTTGGGTGATTTTCTTTTAGCATAAAGGATATCACCTTTGCAGTATTCGGAGATTATTTTCCTATAGAATATATATATATATATATACGTACCACAATTTGACGAAATGTTCCTTCCTTATTGTTAATATTATTTATCGTTATTTTAGATATAAAAAAATCCATGATTGTTACAGAGTTTTTAAATAGCTAAATTAGAAAAATTTGTTTTGGAAAGAGTACAGACATGGTCATTCATCGATTCATTAAAAGCGAAATTTTGTATGTGCACAAACATTTCAAGGGGCAGACGTTAATTTACATTTTCAATAATTAAAAAAAAAATCTAAAAATATGGTTTTTTTTTCTAGCAAAACAAAATCATCTTATAAATGTATGAACAGTTTGTGTTCTATACACATAATATTTCATATTTTTGATCCAAATATCATTATCTCGAAATTTATGCTTAAAAAAATAACCACTGTAGTTTGAAAAACTTCACAGCTGCTGATAAAAATTTTATTTGTATGAAAACATTGGATAAGAATAACAGTGGTCTCTGTTATTTGATGTGATATCTAACCAGTGAACTCCACACTAATGCAAATTTGCACCGAGAAAAAATTCAAATGTTGACGTTTTTTGAAAGTATGCTTTCATTAATTTGTATTTTCCATTAACAAATAAAATTTTTATTTAAAAATACGTATTACCATCCGATTTCTCATTACTTTTCGTAAAGGAATTATGTGTTACATTTCATTATCACTATATTGTTAACAAAGTTATACGCAATTGAAGTTACGGAATCCCATATCGTGTGTAGTGAATAGGGTGGTGAATGAATCTCTTTTCGGAGCGCGCGCCCGACCGAATTCGACGGTTTCAAATCCGAAACCAACCGAGCCCGAAACATTTTTGTGTCACTAGAGCCCAATCCTGATACCGAAAGTATGCAACAGAAAAACATTTAAAAATTAATTTTAATAATCTCATTTTTATAAAACTTCTTACATCTGTTAATCTCTAGCACATAATTAATTTTATGAAAATTTACAATCAATCTAATCAAAAGGGAAATTTGATATAAAGTCAAAATATACTTCCTTAAAAGGATTCTCATATTTTTCTCCCCCAACAAGCAAATTTGATGGGCACATTAACGAAGTCCGCTTTATGAATGAATGCATGAAAATTTCCAAAATTAACATGTCGAAGAATCGAACAACGTTTTCCAATCTTCTATAAAATGAGTACATCTTAAATTATAATAGATTCCTTCATCAGAACAATCTTTCGCGATTCTCGTGTCCCTGAAAATCAGCCTTAATGAAAAATTTGACATCGCAATATGAAAGAACCGATACCTTTAAAAGAAAATAGGAAACAGTGCTCAATTGCTTTCTATCAGAATAAAAATGCACAACAATTATATTTATTTACGATTGGAAGTGACTTCGTGAATGCGAACAGTAGAGTCGCAGCTCAAGCACAGTTCACGATGAAAAGTAGATATAACAATCACTAACGTTATTGTCACATGAAACGTGATTATGACGCGTACACAATAGAATACTAAAAATTTGCAAACCTTAAGCTAATTCTCATTGACTAAAAACAAAAGCAAATATTCATTTCATGTTAGATTTCTAAAAAAATAACAAACGTTCCAATTAAAAAATATACTATTTTCACAAACGTTAATCGAAGAACAAATTATTCGCGCCTCTTCCGATTGGCACTATATTAACATGTCGTCGCCCTCGATACCAGACAAAACTCTCAAATATCAAAAATTTTCCTTTAAATAGAATTCTAATACTAGAAAAGAAACCCATGATTTCTGTTCCTTCTTCATTCTGATCAAAATAGCGTTAAAATGGCTTAAATGAAATAATTAATTTTAAAGAAAAATATATAAATTATTTTTATTTTTTCTATACGTGAATAAAGTGCATTTATAATTTCAGAAAGAATGAGTCCGATCCCGCCCTTGCGCGAAGTATAAAAATCTAGCTCGAGCCCATGTCGGGCTCTCTGGCTCGGTCTGAGCCCGTCTCATCTCTAGTGCTGAACCAAAGTGTGAAGTCCAATTGTTAAATTTATTTATTTAGCATCTGTTTCTCATCAGTTATAACATTTTCCATCAAATAGAATTCATAAAATTTCTAACAAATCTCTGCCTTGGAATTACTAATTTTACTTATGGGTTTAGAATTAGCTCAATTTTAAGTATTGAACTTTTACAGAAATTATTCATTCAATCTTCGCCAAAATTTATTTTTAGGATAAGAGAAGGATCATGAGTTTGTTTTTCATTGTCAAAATTCAACGTTACAACGTTAGCGTTGAAAATTTTAAGCTTTGTTGTATTTCAATTTAAAGACAGCTAGTAGACATACAATTACTTCACTGGTATAGATCAGTAGTTTCCAACGTAGGGAGTACGTGTCTCAGGGAAACAATTTCACTTTCTAGGGCAGCATTTCTAAATTTGTTACAAACCGATTCCTTGTCGTTTTTGCCTTAATCCTGGTATAGATCACTGGTCAGTGGTTCTCAACTTAGGGAGTATGTGCCTCAAAGAAGCAAGTTCGCTTTTTAGGGGAGCATTTCTAAACTTGTTGCTAACCGATTCCTTGTCGTTTTTGTCTTAATCCTGATATAGATCACTGGTCAGTGGTTCCCAACGTAGGGAGTACGTGCCCTAGGGAAGCAAGTTCACTTTTTAGGGGAGCATTTCTAAATTTGTTACTAATCGATTCCTTGTCGTTTTTGTCTTAATCCTGGTATAGATAACTGGTCAGTAGTTCCCAACTTAGGGAATAAATGCCTCAGGGCAGCAAGTTCACTTTTTAGGAGAGCATTTCTAAATTTGTTACTAACCGATTTCTTGTCGTTTTTGTCTTAATCCTGGTGTAGACCACTGGTCAATGGTTAACAACGTAGATAGTACGTGCCTCAGGGAAGCAGGTTCACTTTTTAGGGGAATATTTCTAAATTTGTTACTGACTGATTCCTTGTCGTTTATGTCTTAATCCGGAAAAGTAATGTTGCAGACCAAAAATAACAGTAGTAATTATAAAATTCAAACAATAAAAGAAAAGGAATTTTTATATTAAATCTTCAAAAAGTTCCCAATTAAAAGGTGAAATTAGAATCTACACTAGAATTATATCAATTTTTTTAGAGTTTTAGGCATCATTTCTAAAAATAAGAACATTCTAGAACTTTTCAGGTTAAAATTGAATTTTATAATTTTTCACAATTTTTATTTCCCCTTATTTATTAAATGAGACTTGTGTTTTCATTCGTTCTGCTATACGTCACATGAAGAAATTTTAACTCGTGAAACTACTTAAGGGTACATCTAAAACTGACTGTCTTGAACTCATGTAATCTAAAAAAAATAATGTAATCTAATAAAATGTATAAATGACAAATGTGCATCAAAAAAGGAAATGGATAAATAATAAATTCCCTATGGCTCTAGACGAAGCCTCATGCAGAGTAAAAAAATATAAATCATGACATATACATTAAATATTAAAATCAGACTGTACAGATGTGTTATTATGGGAAAGAAACATGGCTACATAAAACTAACAAAGATAAATATCTGGAAATGCTTCTTAATCTTTTGTATTGCGTTACTCATAATGAAATATCTTATTGTGTTCAAAAAACGTTCCACTAGTTCCTGATGAGTAATCAATATCTATTATGAAATGCACAATTTCTATTTAATTCCAAATGTGAGAATCTCTTCAAAACATTTTGTGAAGATAAAAAAACAGACCACATAAGTTTGTAAGGAACAATAAAACTTTTTATGACATAAAGGAGAAGATGTATGGTTGCATTGCATTTGTAGAATTATTATGGTAAAAATATATTTTTGACAGAAAAAAATATGTATACAAACTTTTTTCATTAAACGTGGGGATTGGAAATTGCGCGATTAAAATATTAAATAGAGAGTTTCTAATCCGAAATAGTGGTGCCAGACTGCTTGAAAATTCTAATAAGTTATATATGATATAGAGTGGATAGGGGGGGGCAGTCGGAATTTTTCAGACACTTCGGTGGGGCGTGGCCGATAAAAGGTTGGGAACCACTGGTATAGATTATAGAAACCAAGGTGCCAAGCCCTCACTAATCTTCCGTAATAAGTGGGTTAATTTGACCCAAGTTTAATACGTTTCGCACCAGAAAATTTTTAAGAAATTAAATTAAATATGTTCCAAGTAGAAAGCTGAAAATAAATAAATAAAAATTCATGAAATAAATATTCTGGTTCCAAACGTTATTAAGCTGGGCGAAATGAATACACATATTACGGAAGATTAGTAGGAGCTTGGCATCTCTGTAGAAAATATAAAAACAATTTTTCAAAAAAGCATTTTTTTGGTGTTTAACAAATGAGCACATTTTTTATAGTATTTTATTCACATAAAATTTCACAGTTAATCAGTTTTGATAGCATTCAATCGATATAATCAACTGGAGATGACACCTATTTATAATGAACAGCTGTTGTAAAACTTTTCAAATCACTCATTTTTTAATGTCAAAATCTTCTTCCTGAAATAACTTCAAAGTGCTTCATTAAAATTTATGTCAAGCCACAATGGTCACTACATGTATAACTGAAAAAACAATTTCTTTCTTTATTTATTTTACGTTCTCGTTTGTTTACGCTAACTTTTTTACTCTGATATATTTAATCTCGTAACATATGCTTACGTCAATTTAATTAAACGTTCTTTGCAAAATTTTACACTCAAAAAATCTCATCGATATTTTTATAGCGGATTGAAAAATGTTTTAATTAAAACACTAATTATTAAAGTATTATTATTAATTTTTTTTTTTTTAAAAAAAAAGAAAAGAAAGTAAAGCATACACTTTAAATGCAAGTACCTTCTAGAGAAATTAAAAATGAGAAAATGAACTTTAAATAACTTTAAAAGTTTATAAAAATATTTTTTTTTAATTAAGAAGTATTTGTGATACTTCACAAAGAACTTTAAAGATTTTTATACTTATAAGGAACATTATTTGTTTTGAAGCAATTTATTTTCACGAAAAACCGAATTTATTATGTATTTTAAAACCTACAAGTCTGTAAAATTTAAAAAGTGAAATATTGCGGTATAAATTATATTTTTAACTTAAAGAAAACAATATAGCCAATTTTGAATAATTGAAACTCTTTTGCAACGTTTTAAAAATATGTACTTCATGAGAAATTGTTAGTTGAAAGAAAGAATTTATTAAAAATATTTATTAAAAAAAAATAGTTAAAAGTTTTATAAAAAGTAATATTTTTTTAAATATTAATCTTATTTTTTTATATTAGTTTTTGAAACAATTAAATAATACATTAATATATGCATCTTTTAAAAAAATGTCTTTGTCGTAATTATAATGAACATATTTTTTTTTTGTATCTCAAGGAAAGAATAATTTAAATGTTTAAATTCATTTAGCAATCTAATTTAAAATTACAAAATTTTTTCACAACTTTTTTAGCTGTTTTATATTACTTAAATACAATTAACACAGTATATTGCGAAACGTCATATAGTTTATTAAATTTTCCTTTTGTATATTTCTGTTAATATCCTTCCTTTACCTTAAATTGTAAGTTACATTTCTTTGAATACCTTTTATAATCAGGCAAAGAGGCATATTAGAGGAAAAATTTCTAATCAGAAAACGTAGATAATATATGTAACGAAATAATGTAATCTAATTGACAAATAATCAGAATAACGTGCATTAACAATGCACTTAATTAATGCATGCTCCTACTCAAAATCCTTATAAAGATTAAACGAATAAACACCAATTTTCTATAACGAATAAGCATAGGTAAAGATTAGGAACGTTTTATTTATATGTTGTAGAATAAATCTATATTTTTATAATTAAGTTGATTATTTCTACGACGTATTCTATTAAACTTGGAAAAATTAACTTCTAAATTAAATATCAATCAATACTGCTAAAATTAGAATACAACTTTTTCGAACACACCACCCAAAGTTTTACATTTTATGCATATTCATGGTGTATAATACAATATTTTACTACAATTTTTATTGAAAAATATCAGCAAAGCACAATAACGCATCGAATTCCAAATCATCAGATTATTTTACCAAAGAAGATTTTCTATAAGTCATTGACTAGTGATATGAGATTATATTAACAGCTCCGTACAGCACAATAACGCCAGGGAACATGGCCTGCCAAATAAAATACGATCTGCGATGAGAAATTACCTCATCCGACGTATTCACCAGACACTGCACAACACGATTACCACTTTTTTCGCTCATTATGAAACAGTTTATGAAATCAGTAACTTTATACTGAAAGTGCATTACGAAAAACAATCGATTAATTCATAATCGTTTACCATTGTGTTTTCCTGCACCCAAAAGTATGAAACATAGAGAACTGGGTGCAGGAAAACACAATGGTAAACCTACGAGTCAACCGCTAAAATTGGGTTTTCACGTGTTTTCCACCAAGATATGACTTGGCAGACCGATTGCGTTTTAATATGCGAATCGAGTTATAACTAATTCTAGAATTTCAGCAGTGAACTCGATGAGGTGATTGTCTGTGCTGCCACCTCCCGGTCTAGTTGCTTCAACTTGTTTTGTCCTCTAGTAACTCCCTAAGTGAACTATGACTTATTTGACTGACGCATTGAACAGAAATTAATATACGTTCAGTAAAAATATGATTATCTCGATTTTCAAAATTTTTGACTTGCTCCAGTGTCATTCTAACCCCTTCATATTTCCGGAATTATCAGCTTTTAGAAAAAGAGAAGGAAAAAAACTGTGTTAACACAAGTTGTATAAACTTACATTTCCTTTTTAAAAAAATTCATTCCCTGATTTGTTTAAGGGTACACTGTAAAAAAAAAAAGGGTTGATTTACTAAAAAAATGTCAGTTTTTCTCATTGATTTTTGCAATTGCTAAAATTTTTTTTGTATTCTTACTCAGTTACAAGAAAATCTGTAAGAATTACTAGACAACATCTAGCAACATTACTAGAAAACAGCTAGTAACGATTCCGATTTATAGTATTAGTTACTAAACAAATCTGTGGAATACAAATATACTAAAAAAATTCTAGTAACCTCAGGATTTTTTTTACAGTGTATATTTAGAATACTTTTAAAATTATTCATAAATTTTAAAAATAGAAATATAGTCAAGTAAGCTTCAATCTGTATATGAAATCGAAGTTTATGAGAATTCGTTCAGAGAGTAAGCTTTTTAAAGTTAATTTATGGTGAATTTTTTTTATTGCTGTTATTCTTGTTTTGCATGATTTATAAGTGTCTTAATCAGTATAGGTTTTGCGGGTGCTATCTATTCTCAAGTAAACATTTTCATGTTCAACAAAAATGTTTTACAGACAAACACTACAAATTAGCAGCATTAGGCTAATGTCACACGAACGATTATTTCGACGCTCACGGTTTCCGTAAGGCTCCTATACAATCCTGGCTGACTCACGCCGCCATTTAATTGCCTGTAGAAAAACGATTAACCACCGTCGAAACAATCGTTCGTGTGACATTAGCTTTAACGTTAACATTAAAAAAAAGTACTATTTTGTTACTCTCACACAACTGAAATTTTTTTCTGGATAATTAATATTATCCTAAAAACCGATATTCCGGATTGAGAAAACGGAGTGACACACTATAAGAACTACTCAGACACGTTTCCGAAACTACATGGCATTAAAAGGAACTTTGTTCTAATAAATGATTCTTTAAATCTCAAAAATATATTGGTTTCCGAGGTTTCTAAAGATAAAGAACGCTTTTCGGATTCGTGGGCAGCTCGGAAGCGGTAAACGTATATTTTCCTTTGTGGTTATAATATATTTTCCTATTTTAAGTCACATATGTCTTTTTGTTACAGTGTAGAACTTTTTTCTATATAATCCTCTCCTGCAAAATCTGGTTGCGGGAGGTTGTTTACAGCTTTTGAGGACGTAGTCAATGAGTTATTAGAAGTATATATAGGGTTGTCATAAAGTCTTTCCCTGATTACAATAATTTGTTGCAAAAAAAACTAATATAACTAGGCATATTCTTGTTTCAATATATTGTAAAGACATTTATGAAGTTTTTAATACAAGTACTTACGTCAGTAAATTTCGACGTGAGCACCCTTGGTAGCTCGAAGAATGTGAAGAAGGTATTCCATTTCTCGCCACTATACACATCATCTGTGATCCTGACCTTGAGTGTTTCAATATATTTTACTGGTGTTGCAAGCGCTCTGTCCTTTATGTATCACCAAAAGAAAAAAATCTAGAGGAGAAATATCAGGTGAGCGAGGAGGCCAATGTTATCCTTCCCGTCCGATCCATCTTCCAGGAAATTTGATGGACTAAATTAAACTTAAGAACATGACGTTACCATAATGAAATTTTTTACAGTATTACATTCAATGGTTATTTAGGAATATTTTTTATAATCATGGAAAGACTTTATGACCACCTTGTATTTGCTATGTAAAGAGATTTCTTTATCCTCAAAATAAATTTTGGCGATATATACATAAATAAATAAATATTTAAAAAAGCTTTTATCGTTTTTATTATTATTATTTATTTATTCGTTTTCATAAAAAAATGCAATGTTATCAGTACCATTATATATATTTGTATATATATATAAATTTATAATATATATATATATATATATATATATATATATATATATATATATATATATATATATATATATATATATATATATATATAGGGAGAGAGAGAGAGAGAGAGAGAGAGAGAGATGGAACATGCTTCTTCTATTGTCGACTTGATGTTTTATCTGAGATAAGAGTATTTTTGTTTTAGCTTTCCCTCTAACAAAATAATTTCATATTACATTCATGATCCGAGAAAATACGAAATTCTTCAGAAAATAGCTTTTTGCTTTGATGGCATGCCTTATTTTTATTGCAACAGAGAGGGAGTTCCAGTCGATAAACACTGATGATTTCCGCTGTTTAGTTCGGAATATTTCCCATAGATTTGCGACAGAAAGAACATAGGAATGAATGTGACATAGTCATAGATTTTTTTTCTCTAATGCGAATATCTTTCTACGCCTGATAACTTGACATATTACTGGATTTATTACGCATACGATGATTTCTCAGAAAGGTGCATTCCAGAAATTCATCGTAACATGTAATCAGAGTGGGAACAGAATAGAAAAACAAAACTGATAAAATGTTTTGACCTTTTTTCCATGAACAAAAGCGAAAAAAAAAAAAAAAGAAATCTCAAACAATTATTTCATATTTTTATTATTCGTGGAAACGCTCGTAAAAGAATAAAATCATATGAAGAAAGTTTTTAATATGGAAAATTCACAACGGCTTTTTTTAATATGATGCCGACAGATCTCTTTCAAGTGTTATCATGATAGGTAATGAATTCTATAAAACATGGGTTGATAAGTTCCCGGTCTAATAAAGAAAACACAACTTTTTAACATAACTTTATAACTTTAAAACTTTATAGCTTTATAACTTTATAACTTAAATGAATAACATAACTTTAATAATAATTAATAATTTAATAATAATAATAATAATAATAATAATAATAATTTAATAATAATAATTTCATAATAATAATTTAATAAATAAATAATAATTATAATTTTATAATAAATAACATAATTTTTTAACGAAAAAGCTCCAAACAGTGCTCCGAATCATCGATTCATTGTTGTTTTTGGTCAAAAGTCAACACGCGCGGTACCCACTTTGACAACTGCTTTTTAATAGACAAATGTTCATTCAAAAGAAAACCTATACATTCCTTGGATATCTTCAGAGTCTGCGCTATCTCCTGCAACTTCACTTTACGGTTCCTCAAAACGATTTTGTGTTTTTTTTATATGTTTTCCGGAGTAACCACCTCTTTTGGGTGGTGCATCACTGGTGTCCGTACGACCCCGTTTAAATTCCGCAAACCAGTCAATAATGGTTGATTTACCTGGTGCAGTGTCCGGATAACGCTTATCAAGACAAGCTTTTGTTTGAACGGTCCCATCAAATCGGTCGGAAATCGTCAAATCGGTCAAATCGGTTCGAACGGTCCCATCACGGTTTTGTTTTTCCCATCAAAAAACAATTCTTGAAATTCTTGTTTATCCATTTTTTTGTTTATCAACAAAGTCGTTCAACTAAAACCACTCTAATGTTTTATACACACGGCGAATCGTCATGACATTTTTTCTGTTACCTTTTAAAGGTTACTACGTACTAAAAAAAGCATCGGTTCGGCGATTGCAACGCCATCTGTGTGTCAGACCGGGAACTTATCAGCCGATGTGTTACACATACATTAATTGTTTGTATAATATATCCATAAATTAATATCGAGGTTTTCTTATCTCATAACTTTTCACTTAAAAACATGACGAAAAATATTATTACATATTCATAAAGTCAGTGGCAGCTTCTCTATTGATGACCATGAACACACGTGAATCCCCGCAAAAAACGAAGAAATAAATTAACATATTAAATATTAAACACATTTCCAGATTTTTGTGAGTTTCTGGGATGAGCTCCATTCACCCTTTTAAATATGGTCATGGCAAAACGTTATTGTAATAATGTAAATTTAGAAAATTATCCTCATAGACCATCCGGTTTTCCCTGGATCGCACAGGCGATCGAAAAAATTCCCTTCGAAGCCAGCTTATGCGGGCGAAAGAGGCGAGATAAGCGTGAGGTGATCATATATTTCCAGAAGCATAACTTTCTTTCTGCGGGAGTTCGCATATTTTCACTTGTTTGTCCGAAATCTTCCTTTGTTTGCTATATTCCTTCTTTTATTTGTTTGATTCTGCTATCTCCATTTAAAAAAAAAAAAAAAGTAAAATATTTTTCATTTGTTTCTACTTATGAGTATTAGTTATTTATTTTAGTTGCATTGTTTTCTTTTAAATTTTGAACACACAAATGTATTTTAACCCGCATATCAGGCATTAGCTGCAGATTTTATTTTTGCAATTTATGCATTGTGAACCTCTATTGGAATAACGCCTGATCCGCAACTGCGTAAAGTACAACTCGAAAAGCTTTTTAATAACACAAACAAACTTCCATATGAGTAAAGTTGCAATTCAATGCAAATCAAATACCGATTATATTCTAATAATAATTAATATTAAAATTTTATCAAAAAGTTATTAATGAATTATGAGAACAAAGTTGAGAGAACCACAATTCGCACATTGAGAGTTCACCTTTTTGAATTTTCGTGTCTCAGCCACCGCAAGAGTTGATGCATTAATTGGAGGTGAAAACTTAACTTTGTTTGTGTTATTTAAAAAAAACAGTTGTTCTTTATGAATGTGGAATAATATTTTTCGTCATGTACTTAAATCAAAGTTATGAGAAGTAAACCGCAGTAATAATTTATGGACACCCTGTATATTCAGATATTAATATAGGCCTTTTTAATGGAAGTTTTTCGGCTTGAAAAATAAGCCTAATTTATAAAGCTATTTCGTCAAGAAACAAGGTAGTGTATATAGATTTTATATGGAAGTGTATGTAGGATATGTAAGTTTTTGCATAAGAAAACAGATAATTTGAACTTTGAGAACCATAATTTTATTAATTTGTATTGACAAATGTCTCTTTTGAACTCGCTATTCCTTCGATGTTGCACGTCGTGTAGCGTTCTGATCTACCCAAATTTTTCTCTCAGTGGTTCCATCAGAAATCACTAAAGTAAAGAAACACACTAAATGGCATGTAATTGTATAGTTCTTGAACGTGGTCAATTGCCTATCCCTTTGTTTTGTTTTTTAATTTTGCATTACAAAAAGGCGTAGTATCAAATTTAATATAACACCTTTTAACAAAGAATCGGATTTATATATATATATATATATATATATATATATATATATAACTTTTTTTTTATATATAAAAAAACTTTTTGTTTTCTATAAAAAAAACTTTTTGTTTTTTATAAAAAAAAAACTTTCAACGAATTAAAAATAATAATAACAAGTTGGAAATTGTACATCAAACGTGACAAATGAGGTGCGTTCGTACTACAGCTAGCTATATAAATATTCAGATCTTGATGATTTTTCATTCTGTGAAATGAATTATATCGTTTGCAGATTAATTTCTGTAATAAAATAAGTATCTCGGTCGCTTGACGATTAAACCTCGGAAGCTCCTATAACAAGAAAAAACCAAAAAAAAAAAAAAAAATCAAAATTCTTATTAAATGTTTTTTTTTTTAAATATTTAAGTTTTGATTCGATTTTTATAAAATTTGAAATGTCTCGACAAAATTCTGCAAAAATAATATATCTTAAATTTCAAACCATTCGGTTGAATAGTTTTTGCGTTGTTATATGCGGACGGACGGACAGACGGACAGACAGACAGACGAGCGAACCAGACGATAACAATAGGTGCTACGTATTTATATAATTACGAACGTACCTACAAAGAAACATTGGTCAAAGAGTAGAAAAAATATATAATCTTTCATTTAAAGATAAGACCAAGAAAATCGGTTCATCCGGAGCCGAGCTATTTTGGGTACCTACTTAAAAAACATTTTTTCGAGAAAATCATATTTTAAATTTCGTAACAGGTACCTTTCGCTCGTGTACTGTGCGGCAAGAAGTGATATAATTCTATATGTGCTTGTAATTTTTATTAACGAGAGAACAATGTCAGTCATTTAGAAAATACAAATAATTAAATAAAATAAAGTTTAAAAAAATTGTTTCAGTTTTTGTTACAAACTTTAAAATATGGTAGAGTACATTTACAACAAACAATTTTTGTATTGGAAACAAAGGTCGCAATGTAGCATGCAGTCATGCAGTCAAAAATATAATTTGCTGCACTTACACCTGAACCTGGTGTTTTGATCAAAACAATAATGAAGGTATTTTACAGATAATTACAACAGAATTAACTGACTGCGTGCAAAATTTTATGAAATCACGAAAAGCGGTAGAAGTACATAATAATTAGGTTGGTACACCGTATGTAATATCAACTATATTCTGAAAAGTGAATGGGGATGGGGATGGTTACCACTTTCACCACCTTAAATGAGGTGATATAACGAGATGTAGCAAAAGTAGCCACCATCCGCGGCCAATCATGTCTAAATTAGAAGATCCACTTTTTCGAATGCTAATGTCATTACATAGGGTGCACAGTCCGAATTATTGTGTACTTCTACCACTTTTTGTGATTTTATCGAATTTTGCATACAAAAAGTTAATTATTTTTTAATTATCGCTAAAATATTCTGTTTAGTGTTAAAAATATGTAAAAAAAATCCAGGCTCAGATTGAAGTAGAGCAATCCTGTAATTTTCACTGAATGAGTAGATTGCGTATATGTGAGTAGTGCGAATGAGTATATATATATATATATATATATATATCGATAGATAGATAGATAACCGTTGAAAAAACTACAATTATTGCATGTAAGATGATATGTTCTTTTGTTCAATAAAATTCTCTTTGAAACAACGTACAGTTGTTAAAAGTATTTATAAATGGAAATGCAATTTTTTTACAAAGTATTTTATCAGTATTTTTAGGAAATTTCTTGCTGCACACATTCAACTTTTAGTATTTGGAAAATAAGAAGAATTTAATTTAATTATCTCGGACCCTTTAAATTATACGTGAAACAAAGTAATTAAAAAAAAAATTGTTTTTTAGCTACTTTGAATAACATTTCAGAAATCTACAAACATTTATAAAAGGAACTTTTTAGCGCCAAGATATCTAACCGACTCATATTCAAGAATTTATGGATGTTTTAACTTTCAGTATAAAGGTTATGTGCTACAAACACACATAAAGCTTCTTAATCAATCCTTTTAAAACGAAACAAGTAAGTGAAAGTGCAGGAATATCACGAAAACTAAAATAGAATATCCTTTCATGGTCGTGTTTCCCGATCAGTGTTGCTGACATTAACGACTTTATGTACTAATGGAAAAGAAAATTATTATGTGACATTACACTTTTGTAATTGTTTAAGATTTTTTTTTTTTAATTTAGAGATTTTATCGCATTTTTTAAAAGCAAATTAAAGTTTAACGATAGCAATGGTACCCTATATGATTTACAGGTAGTAAAGACTTTAATTTTAAGATACTTATAAGAAGTCTCATAAACAATTTATGACTATTTTATGATTTCTGCTTCAGAAATTTAGTAAAGTTTCTTTAAATCAAACGCAAGTTGTTATAACTAGGGCTTTACAAATTTGATAAAATCTGGTAGCCAGAAAAAAAATACTAATCGTCAGTAAAAAACGTTTACCGCCCTCCTTTTTGTGTTTGTGACAGTTAATTTTTGAAAGAAAATATAAAAAACTTATGAAATATATTTATGTAATGGTACATTAAAATATATATTTGAGGAAAATTGGAGATTTGTGATTTAAAAAAAAATTAACTTTCATTTAATGAACAAATGATTACTTGTATACATTTGTTACACGTCACAACACATTTCAATTATGAAAATTTCACTTTTTTTTTTTTTTTAATGCGGTAAATATGTGATTTTTATTCAGTTTTCTTTCTATAATTTTTTTTAGATAAATTAAACTGTTATTAAAAGATAAGCAAATTCATCAAAAATTATATCTTAAATTAATGTAACAAGTCTTTCTTAAATCCTACGTACAAATACAACTTTTTGTAATAGTTTCTGAAATTTGGCAGCATTAGACACCTAATAAAAATATTTAGTGGTAGGAAGCAGCCACTTTTTATTTCATTTTTTAACACTGTATGTGCACATTGTAATTTGTCATTAATTTTGAAGTGATTCTGACTGAACTAAACTAAAACTGGTCCTATTTTCCGTTCTTAATTTCAAAGGTAATCATATTTTTTTACTGAAAATAGTTTTTTAACTTATGTACATAAAGCCTTCTTCTTTTTCTTTTCTTTTGAATTTTTTGCTTAAAATGTCACATTCTAGCTTAAATAAGCATGAATTAATGCATTATCAAAACCATACAGTGTGTATTTGTATTTTCCGTAGATGAATACTCCGTTATAATATAATTAAAGAAAATAACCGCTACACTTTTATTAAATAAATTAAGAAGAAAAACAAAAATAAAATCTATGCATTTACCTACATAAATCCAAAAACGTGCGAGATACGTAGTTTTATATAAAAAAAAATTTGTATTACATTTTATTTAAAAAATTTTATTTCAAAAGAGAACGTTTTTGGTATAATGACTCTGATGCGTTTTCATTTATGCGTTTAACTTTTAGAATTTCTTAAATAAAAAAATACCAAAAGCAATTTTCTTCTTCAAATTTATTGGTCTTCCATTCGAATGGTACTTTTCTTAGGGGAAAAATCAAAAGAGGAATGGCAATTCCGTCTTTTAAAGGGTAAAAAGAAGAAGAAAAGAATGTAAATTACTGTTTAAAGATATAAACATTAAATAAATAAATGATAAATAAAATAAACAGTATTATTTGAAAGAAATTGAAAACGAGATACGTTTAAGTGGAGGTTCTTACGGAAAACGTTCAGTAACGGTTTTTTGTTCCTCCCAATATTTAAGACGTGACATTCAATTTAGCGGACTGCTGTCACGCTGACAATAGGATTGATCAAAACTTTAAAAGCGTTTTTTTTTGTTTTGTTTTTTAAACCAGTATTTCTGAGATAGTGATTAAATTAAGTTGCTAAAATCGTAAACTTAACTTTCACGATTAAACTAAGTTGAAGCGTTTTGATTTTTGGAAATTAAACTACACTTTTTTAATTTGAGAAAAAAACTTAAAAAATATACAGGATCCATCAGACAAATGCATACACACTTTGAATGATTATAACTCTAGTTTTTATTCGCATATAATTAATATTTAAATTGCAAAAGAATCTACATAAAATGTATAAATTATCCTCTTACCGCAGATGTTCAAAATTTTTACCGTTCTGGTAAATACACTGCTCATAACGATGTGATATTGGTTAACAAACATTTCATTTGGTGTGGTGGCGCATTCTTACTCAATTGCGGTTTCTAAACGTTGTCTATGAACATCCATTCGTTTGAAACTTATTTTTTATCCGATGAATTGTATTTCGCATAGGTGTATATGCCTGAAACTTCCTGCGGAATTATTTTTGTACTTCTGCTGCACTTTCATACTTACAACAGTATTTTAAAATAATAATTATTTTTTTCAAAAGTTATTTTTAATCCACTCATTATTTCAAATTAATTACACTTTGAAAAGAAAGAAATATTAGAAAGTTATGACCCGTTAAACAGTATATGTATACACTTTTCTGACGCACCCTGTATATATTTTTAATAATTTTGGATTTTTAAACGCTTTCGAAATTGAAAAATTCATGAAGAAATTTGATCTCACATTTGAAACAGCCGCAATTTGGTAGAATTTCGATTTATCTTATCAATTTTAGGTTTGGCATCTAACTAATTTAATATATTTTAAGAATTCATGCGATTTTTATATTTCCGATGATTATTAGGAGCGCAGACACCTACATCAATTTGTAACTCTGCGCATATTGAACTTTGGTAGACTATAGACCGATTAAAGTATTAATATATTTTTATTTTAACCCTTTTTATCCTGACAGTACTTATAAGTACCACTTTAAGCCCTTCGCGACGAGCGTCTTTTACAGAATTTTTAATCTGTTACCATCGGTTTTTCAAATGAGATATTTCACCTAATTGAATCGCAAAAATGCTATGATTAGATAAGGAAAACTTTACAACAAAAAAATAACTGGTGGGAATAATCGAGGATTCTGAGCATCTAAAAAGTAGCTGGAAAATTAATTCAGGATATAAAGGGTTAAAATATTCACACACCTAGGCAAAAGTACAAAATATTCAATGAGAAAAACAATTTGTGTCTATATCTATATTTAAAAGAAAAGAACAAGTCTGAAAACGTACCTAAATAGGAAGCAATATTGGGAGAACCTCAACTTAAATGAGAAAAGTCATACAAAAGTTAAATAAGGTCATTAAATAAATATCCAATTTACATATTTTGAAGAAATATGCATAGTTCTAGTGAATTTTTAATCTATATTGTCCTTTCAAATGGGATAGTTTTTCCTTTACTTAATACTTTTTATGGTGATAATCAACGCATATTTTTTCTGATTATCATTGTTGAATTTTAAAAGCACAAAGAGTTCGTCGAAAAATGCACAAAAATACATCGAAGAACCCCAAATTGGTATCTTAAAAATTTTAGCAGCTATGTGCGGTGCGAAGCAACAAGATATATAATCATCCATACATTCAAAGATGACAGCAAATGTCAATGAATGCTATAAAAATAAACAAAAATCTGCCTAAATAAAATGCCAAAATCATGGTCTTAAATATGCATTTACCAATCTCTAGACCAATGCATCTCTGGGTGCTTCTCTGTTTTCATCGAAATTATCAAAACTCTGGCATTTCGTCTTTAAAATATATTCTAATTCCATGTCCCGATTCTTCCACCCTGAACTATATCATATCTCCTATAAAACGTACCTTATTATTATTATTTTTTTTACTGCTCAGTATTTTGTTTTAAACGCATATTTTTCTTTTTGTTACTATTAATTTGGTGGATATATCTCCTTGTAAAGCTCCCCGCATGTGAGTCACAATTTCCCCTAACATTGGTTTCTATCACAACGTAATTTAGTTTTACATCTTTTTTTCTGTGAAAATATTGCACTTGACCTATTAGTAAAGTGAGGCTATTTCCGCTTCCATATATCAGATATTTCTTTCCAAGTGATTGCTTTTTGATACTTTTATTACACAGTTTACTTAACTTCGTTTCTTGTCTGTCTGTGTAAAATCTAGAAAATGATTTTTGACTCCCTTCCATCGAATCAATTTTCCTCAAATGTTGCACATAATTTCATTGCCGATGACAATGCAATATTCAGGTATTTTTAGGGCAATCCAAAGCAAAATATTACGGAAGCAAGTCAAATACGAGTGATCCTGACATTAGTAGATTTACAATTGTATAACGAAAATAATAGTTAACACAATAAAATTCATTTTTAATCAAACCAAGTTTGTTAAAATACAACAGCAATATTGTTTTAACTATACGAGATTTACAACAATGGTTAATAAAAAAATGAGAAATTGAAGGGTCTTATTTATTTTTAACTGACTTTCAATGGAGAAAGTTATACAATTTGTTTGAATTTGCAATTAATTTTTCAAACAAAAGACAATAGCCGACTTTAAGGAATTGTTTTTTACCTTCGTGTTTTTGTGAAAATCCTATATTATTCACCACATTAGAGTCCTGCATGGTTTTGGTTATATATATCCGAACTTGATAATTCTATTTGAAATCAACTCGTAATATGATCCGAATCCGACGGACTTCAACCTAAAATTCGAATTGAAAGTATAATAATCCATATTTTAATGCAATTATGAAGAAATATTCTGTAATTGTATTTCTAATATTAATTTTATCATTTACGTAGAAATAAAACATGGTTATATACACATTTATATTCAACTATGTAGTTTTTTTCATTTTAAACAATACAGGGGACAATCGTTTTAACAAAGCGGATTGCCAAACTCGAAAAGCATAAGTCGAAACCAATCCGAATCTGAAACATTTACAGTCAATCCGACTTGCAACGAAAAAAATTATTGCCTACTCGAACTGGCCCAAAACGTGGGTCGGATCAGGTTATCCGAGTTAGTCTACTTATTTTAATAGAATCAGGAACATAACATTCGCTTTAAATCTCATTATTGTGAATATCGATCATTTTGATGTGCAGTAGACAATGACATATTACATTTTTGCGGTGCCTCTGTGAAAAAAAGAAACACGATACTACGAGTATTTCGAAAACATAAAGTAGTGCTGTGTATCTTAACACCATATTAAAATATTGTGAAGATTGGTCAATTTTAACGAAAGTTTGAGCATATAAAGTAAAAAAAAAAAAAAAAAGAGAGATTTGAAAAGAGACATATAGACAAACATATCACTATTAGATCCTAATGATATTGGAACAAGACAGTCTTCCGACAGAGACCGTTCGAAAAGTAAAAGGAAAAAAAAAGTATGAAAATCGGACCAAATCGTTCAAAAGTTATGCGTGGACAAATATTCGAAAAAAAAAATGCAAAAGAATTTTTTAACCTATTGCATTGAAAATCGGTTAAAAAATAGCAACAATATAATTTTAATAATATTATGTTTTAGTAATTTTAATGCACTGAGAATAACAACAATATACATACAAAACTAGTATGTTGTGGCTATCACAAAACTTTTTTCCATATAAAGCAACTTAATTAAAATATTTAAATAGTAAAAGAAGTTACATCGATTTAACCAATAGGTCTTTTTTTAATATATAAACGCGTAATATTGTTATGGAGTCGTGGACAATGGAGACTTTTAAGGCAAGAAAAAAATATATTTACTTCCAACATACCGTTCCATAGTCTGCATGTGCATGTTATATAATTTTTTTTGAGGCGTTCAAATTGAATTTCAGCACCCCCGCTTAGAAGTCTGCAACCAAAGTTTAAAGACAACCCATTTCCATTATGAGTATTCTAAAGGCAAAGATTCGTTCAATTGTTTGCATTTAAACTGGAGATATAAGCATTGCATTTATTGAACAAATCATTGAATTTCGGCACCCCACCTTAGATGTTTGCCACCAAAATTGAATGACAGTGTATTCTCCTATATAGGATGCTAAGAATGGAGTTTTATTTAATTCTGAATACATAAACTGGAGATAGAAACATCACAAAAATCGAACCAACCATCGATTTGCGGCAACCCATCTTGGGGCATTTTGCCGAAAAATAAATTAGCACCATTTTACATAAGGATAGAACATTAAATGAAATTTCATCTTATTCTACGCAGTACTTCGTGAGTTAGCGCGCCCACAACATTTGTGCCACATACAGACAGACAGACAGACACACAGACTCACAGACAGACATTTTCTAAAAACAGTCAAATCGTTTTCAAGACCTTCTAAAACGTATAAATCCGTCCAAAACCGGAAGCCGAAAATTTTCACGAATCCAATACTTTCTTCTTGTAAAGATAGAAGAAAGTTAAACTGAGCAATAAAATAAAATCCAACCTTGTTGAAAATTATTTATGACTTCTTTCTGTCAGTGCTCTAACTGTCGTAAATATGCTCGGATTACCATGTAATTTGTGTATGTTATTGAGGCCTATCATAGCATGTTCAATATTGAAAATGAAGTTTGTAGAAATTATAGTTCGTTTACATGGGCACTAAAAATAATTCCCTTATATTATGGTCTATGTAAGAAAAACCCTTTGTAGTGTATTATAATTATCTTCCATTATTGTAAACATAATTAAATTGAACTAAATTTTGTTGTAAGGTGTTGTACGTGTTCATATACTTAGTGTTAATGTATTATGTGGGCATTTTCTCTTTTCTTTTAACTGTTACAATGTATAAAATGTTAGGTAGTACAAACTCTTTTTTGGTATCCAGTTCTTGTATATGTATAATTTTTCGTGTATTTGGTGTTTTTTAAGTCATGACTGGTATGATTCCAATGTAAAAGTATGTGCCAGCCGTATACTGTTCTATGTGTTGAGGCTTTTAGGTTTTAAAAGTTTAGTTCAAAATTGCGTTAGCTTTGTATGGATTTTGGCTAATTTAACAATATTTTAGAGATTGGACAATTCCTCTATATTTACTCATTAATACTAACAGTATTTATTTCTTATTATACACAGTACAATATAAGGGAATAGAGAAACTTATACCTGTAAACTTCAGAGCGCTTCTGGTCTGCATTGTCGATTATGGTTTACCTCCAAAGGGATAGGCAAAGATCCCCAGTTAAGACAGCATTTCCGATTTTGGTCTCGAACACATCCTCTAGCGAACTTCCTTGTTTTTCTAAAACTCAGAGCACTCTCCTTTTTTTAAGTTTTCACTCCATCGGTCAGGACGTCAGGTACTTAATGAATCTCCTCTTCCAGATCTCTCTCGGGGTTCACTTTTCTTTTCCTCATCACTGGACCCGCCATTGGCTCTTCTGTTTTGGAAAGAAGTCTTCGCCCTCATATCTTATTGGCCTTGCTAAATTCTATTTGGGACCACCTAGGAGTGGGGTCTCTAATCGTAAATTTGCTATGCACTTAGCAACCAAACAGCTATAAATTCTTCAAATTGTATATCTGTCCTCTGTAAGAGTTATCCTTGTTAGTGTTGCAGACCAGTGGCTAGGAAAGTAATAAAACAACTATATGGGTGGTCATTTATATATTCCCATACGAAAAAAAAACTATGTACACTAAGAAAAAGACTCAGCAATTAGTCCACAGAAATTCCTGGTTATACATATGATATATACATGAAAATACATATTAAAAAATAAAAGAAAATTAATTTAGTTATAAATTGGGGGTGGCTCATATCTCACCACCAGATATGCATTACGGAGGTGCACTAAAACATGCCTTTTGTAGAATATCGAGTGCAAAGCATTTATCATTCATTTACAGGGTCATGCAAAATAATTCTGTCATATAATGGTCAATGGAGTATAATAGTCTACAGTGTATTTTAATGATATTGCACTATTTCAAACATAAGAAAATATATATACATTACTAAGATGGAATACAAGATACCTATTTTAGCATATAATGTGCATAGCACTTACCGTTGATTTACAGAGACACACAAAACATTTCGCTCATAAACAGTAATTTATGAGCGATAATTGCTGGAAGTGCGTTTTCAGTTGTAGTATGTGTTTTTAAGTTTACCTAAAGTTTGCATATTATGAGGTGAGCATAAATTCAATAAATTGTATACAGGACTGCACAAAACAATTCGTAAGCATTACTGTGTGGTATGTATTTTCCAGCTGAACTAATATATTCAGTATAATACTAAGAGATGTTTTTAAAGTATAAATAAATTCATATACAGCGCTGTGCAAAAAACTTGGTACATTGCCGTTTATGGATGATAATTTCTAGAAGTGCTTTTTAGTTGAGTTACGCACTTATGGTATAATATATGGGTAACTTTATTATTTAGTACGTGGTGTGTATTAAAATCTGTACACAATATACAGACCTGTAGAAAACAATTCGAATACATTTATGTCTATTGTCGGAAATTGCTGAAGATGAATTTTCAAATTTGTGATACATTGTCTAACTGAGCTAAATTTTAGTATATTATGTATATATACAAATCTAAATGTGTTATACAGGGCTGTACAAAATAATTTGACTATCTTTCGACTAGGGACGATAATTGCTAAAATTAGGTTTTGGTACATTATATGGTTTAATAAGTGTCTTCATCTTGATTCGCATAAACCACATAGTTTGCAGATTTAATGGTGCAAGAAAAACTTCAGTAAGTAAAAAGCAAGCCACGGCCCTTTGTTATTGTATTAAAATATGGCAAGGTCTTTGGTATTTTTAAAGATATAGCACGGAGTGGGTTTTTTTCCAGAAATTTAACTATGTTTTACATTTTTATGTGTTAATACAGCAGGAAAACTGGTACACAGTTTTTCAGTTACCACTTTTTCAGTTTAAATTTTTTTTCTCTTTAACAGACTTACCGATCTGCCTGAAAATATTTACAAACATAAATATTAATATGCAAACTTAACCTTTTTTTATTACCGATCTCCCTGAAAATATTTCTTAATGTTCCTTAAACCTTCTTACATTCCTCATAATTTCCCTAGAACATAGTTTTCAATGCAATTTCAAAATAAAAGTATTTGTATGCACCAGTAAAGCGGACCAGTGTGTCCCGGAAGCAGGGAACAATGGTCCACCCACTGGGGCACAGTGGACCACTATTAGGTATTATCTGAAATACAATATAAATCTATTTTTCGTTAATATAATTCTTTATTCCCCCTTTACCTCCAGAATAACATAATAATACAAATTTGCAAGTAACATTTACAAAGAAAAAAAATTATATTTTGAAAATAATAACATATTAAGCTACAGGAATGATCGCAAATAAGTAGACGTTAATAATTATATACAAATTTTTAAAAATCAGCAAATTTTAAAATTTGCAAATGAAATTCCAAAATACTTGAGCCTGGAATTTTCCTAAAATATTTTTGGGTCTGGTGAGCAACATTATAAAATCACGAGCATCAACAACAGATTCATCTACAAAAAAACTGTTTTCCATTCAAATTGGGTCTCATGAATTTAACTTGAATAGAATCATCACCAATTAATTAGGCTACAGTTATATTTTTCAGAGGCAGTAAGTAAAAGGCAAAATATTTCATACTATTTTAAATAAATTACTATTTTTCTTTGTAAACTTTATTTTACAGTTAAATTACTACTTTAAAACAATATTTTGTTATAGAAAATAAGCAATCTTTAAATATTTTGAACACTCTGGATTACAGGAGCAGAGTGGATTTTGAACCACAGTAGTCGGTGGTCCGCTGTGCCCCATGTTGAAGTTCAATAAATAATCATATATATTATTTTTCCTGTCAACATCCCTTTTTCTAAGAAAATACGAAACGCAGAACGACGAATGAGATAGCATATGAAAGGATTTTGAACAGGCTTCTGACATAGCACACTTAACATTTCGTTAAAACATGTTTTTTGATTAAAAACTGCAGTTAATTAAAAATTAAATCAGCATTGTTTTCATAAAAGAAATGAAAGATTTTCCTCAAATCAATGTTGCCACAAAAATAAAATACTGCATTATCAGATGACGTCATCCTATAATGCAATTAAAATACGATTGGTAATTTATTACTTGCGCGTACTTTTTGCAAAAATTTCGAGCTTTTAATTGGGTTTTTATTTAATTTTTACGCGTGCGTCACCTATTGTTTATTTGTTTATTTTGTTTAATAATCGCTGTGTATATGCGTACTGTAGGAGCACCAGTAGATTACGTAATTTAAGGATTATCTTCCATTTAGATATACAGTTCATTAGGATTCACAAAAATTGTAAGTATTTATTTTTTAATATTTCATTAAGCTGTTTATATTTCTGACGTCACTTAAATGGCTGCTGGACCACAAAGTTTGAACATCCGATGTGTAAGTTCCCATAGGCTTGCAAAAAAGTGGTGTTCCAAATATTGATTTATGCATTAAAGACATTTCTAGAACAGTTTTGCAAAATATGAGGAAATGCTTTCATATATGAATTCCCTAAACGTCTGATTCCGTGTTTCAATTTTTTTTTTATAATTCATTTTTTTTTTTTCAGTATAGGGGTCTTGACAACCTAGAGAAATGACCTTGGCGAGAGAAGAAAATTTGGCAACAAATTTTCTGGCAATCTATTTCCATTTTCTCATACACAAGCAATCGTCATATATATTACTTCTGTTGACGACATCCTTTTTTCTATGCACATACAAAACATACAACGATGAATAAAGTATCATTCGAAAAGTGTTTGAACAAGTTTTTGAGATAGTACACCCACTTTTCGTTAAAACGTGTTGTTTGATTAAAAAAAAATCGGTTAATTAAAAATAAGTGCTAAAACGTACCAGGAAATAACCTGAAAGACTGCAGTGTGAAAGCTTCGCACGGGTCCTTCTGGTCATATTAATATTGTTTATAGCTTTCTAATTAAACATATTAACTTTAAAGTTAGTTAAAATCAAGTATCTTACCTTTGCCAAATAGCTGTTTCATCTTATTAATCTACAACCTTACTAAAAAAAGAAAAATATGATGATGAAAAATTTTACTTTTAGAAGCTCAAAACAACCAATCAGGATAAAATGGTTCACTCTGAGCTAAACATGTGCTCTGAAGATTATAAATAATCAGTCCAGTGCTGATGTCTATTAGGCTAGAAGATAAGCTTAAAGTTTTCAAAATAAATAAATATATATTTAGGGGTGGTGCACTGTGACCATAGGCCCAGTGTGTACTGGTCTGCCCTACTTCTAAACACAAATATGTTTATTTGTTGAACATTATTAAAATAAAATATTTTTTATAAAAATTAAATTAAACTTTAAAAAATGAAAATATAGAAAACAGTGATAGAGCACATACGCATACATTTTACATTATACATTTTAAACATAAATCGATGCAACTTATGTATACTTCTCTAAGTGAGCATAAGTATCATATTTTAACACATTTAAACGATTTTTTTAAGTCTAATCTTTTACATAACATAAAAGCCTTGGTCTTTTTAAAACTACACGGTATTCTAAAGCGTCAAAACACCTAATTTATAAGAAGTTTCTGAAAAAAATTCACCGTTTCCATTAGGTAAATGATCTTATCCAATTTAAAAACCATTTCATCATTTCAATCAAGTCCCGTTTCAATCTTGTCAACACTGTTAAGTCCTTCCTAAAGCTACATTTTTATTCAAAAGTTTTCTTTACTTTAAGCATCAAAAATAATTTTTTCAAGAACTTAAAAATCCTTTTCTTCAAAGTAAATTGAAATTTGACATTTTGTATTTCTTCTTAAAAGTGCTTATCAATAAAATACTTGTGTAAATTGTATATCTAGGAAAGGTTTACGTTTAAAATGAATATGAAATACACTGCATAAATTTAAATGTAATTTAAAATCGTATATTAATAAAAACAATTTATGTATTCGGTCTGTTTGTTGTACAAGTGTTGATTCATTACTTTAAATAACTGCTATCATACACTGCAAAAAATAATTGTTGATTTTACAGTATAAAACTGGCACCCCAGCTGTCAGTATTATACCGTAAAATTAACAGTATTAAACAGTAAAATAAGCAGTAATACGCTGCCGTGCAAGCAGTAATACGCTACCGCGCAAACAATAATACTGGCAGCTGGGGTGCCAGTTTTATACTGTAAAATCAACAATTATTTTTTGCAGTGTAAGTATTACAGTGCTTTTCCTTAGATAAGCACATATTTTAAAGCACTAATAATATATGGGAGTCTTAATATATGAGACACTTAAAAAAAAATCAAATTTATCAAAAGCTATTACTAAAATAAGAAAACACTTAAATAAAATAAAACAATTATTTTATAATGCATTCATAACATTTATTGTTACTGAAAACATGCTTATAAATTTAAACCGAATGAGAATTCTGGAACATTGAATTAAGCCAAAATAGAATTGAATCAAAATATATCTTAGAATTTGAGTTATTATCAAAAAGCCGTTTTCTAGAAGATATTTGCTATCGCCATTAGAGAAATTATTTTGTTCAATATAAAACCTGATACAGCAGTTCCATGACGTGTTGTTTGGTTATCAAGTATCATCTTTTCTTCAAGCGCTATTGTTATTCTAGAATTTTCCCCTTTGTTTTGAAAACATAAATGAAACTTTCATAAATCCGAAAAGAAAATTTGACGATAAAGTGAAATTTTATATCTTGTGTTTTTCGAAAAAATGGCTTACCTGCAAAATATTTGCAGGGTGTAGGATATGAAACAAAAGTTAATGTGTAAACAAATACAGAAATGGTTTGAAATGTGATATTGAAGTGTGAATTTAATACAAAAAATAAATGCTAATCGTATCTATATTTTCTATCTACATACATTCTACATACAATTGTATAAATCATCGTTTTTCTGTAATAAATAAATTTATAGAAAATGCACTGTTTCTTATAAGTATACTTATATTTATTTAAAAATAATATTTTTAAACAAGTTTTATTTAAAATTAGAAATCACTTTAATTAAAAACTACACTGTAAAATATTTTGGTCAAAAATTACGGTACATATACTGGCAAATCTGTGACCAGTATATATACCGTAATTTAACTGGATGGTATATGTGACGTAACAAGACAAAGTGCATCACTTCAGGAGTTGTCGTACCTCGAGGCGGGGCTACCAGCTTTTTCCTTACTGAGAAACAATTATTTTACGGTATAAATAGCGATTTTTTACTGAAAAACAATCATTTTACGGTATAAATACCGTTTATAATGGAAATGGCACATATACTTTTTTTACGTTTAAAATACCTTAGAAGTACAGTACTCATACCGTAAAGAGTAAAAACGGTATAAGTACCGTTAATTTACGGTGCATCTACTGACATTTTACAGTGTACTACATCATCTAAGAATATGATTTATTATAAAAAAAAATGTGTTCTATAATATATATTTTAGTGCCATAAGAGAAATTATGCACGACCAAGCGACCAGACATACAGACAAATGGCCAGGCAGACAGATGGTTAGACAAACTGAATCAATAAACACTTTTCAACTATCTGTCGAAAGTATTAAAAAACAGTACATATAAAAATAATTTATTTATTTTATCATAATTTAAAAAAGTATTTCCTGTTAAAACATCATTCTTTTAAGAAAGTACTTTGTTAAAAAAGGAGTGTTACGTTGAAAATATGTTTAATCTCACATCTAGAAATAAGTACAATTTATATAAAATGAAATAAAATATTTTACTCCAAAACCACGCAATTAATCCCTTAAATTTAAATCAATCGTAATCAATATATAAAACAAAAATATTTTAATTAATACTTACACATGTATTTACTATATTTGACCAAGGATATTGAAATTTATAAAAATAAAGTTTTGTGGTTCAGCTTACAATTGTGGTTATTTATAGACTGCAAGATACAACACAAAAATAAACCAAATATTTTAATATAAACAACTCTTGATAATAGATTTTAAAAATATGGAAATCAATAAATTATTTTTTAAATAATTGTTGCATTATTTATATGTTTAAGTATGTAATTTGTTTATAAAATTTGCAATCTAAATTTGTACGAGGTATGAAATAAAATTTACACAAAGGTTATATAGACCAGTATTCCACAAAATATTTGAAAACAAGCTGTGGGCATTGGCAAGCATTGGTCTGAAAATGTCCAAAATCACATTTAAGAGTATCCGCAAGAGTATTTTTTGATGTCGCCGTATAAATTTTGAAGCCCGTACAAATGAAATTTTTACTTAATATTTGAAACAGTTCACAGATATTTAAAAAACAGCTGAACCTCATTTTTTAACAAATTTAGGAGACTGAAATAGTGATAAAAAGTCCTTCCGGCCTGTAACATAAGGAAAAGGTAGCTTTCCTATATCTTCGTTTTAAAATTTTAGCTAATGTTACTTGAAAGCAGCAAGCTAAAATTCAAAAAACCCGATTACAGTTTGTTCGTTAATACGGAATTTGAATTAGAAATTCGCCAAATTATTGGCCTATAGCAAGTTGGCTTCATTTATGGAAACTTACTTCAGTAGCCAAAGTTGGCGATATTTCGACAAGCTTGGCGAGAAATTGACGCTAACGGATATGAATATTGTTTTGATGCGTATGATTGCGTATAATTGGTATTTTTGCGTATGATTGGGAAAATGATTGCACCAATGAAAGATAATAGTTTGCGAGAAATCACGGTCACTCAAAACTCATAAATTAATCCCTGATTTTTTGTAATCTGCTGTCTTGTTTCAAAATGTCAGCCACCCTAGAATTTCAAACTGCCATATCTCAGCCATTTTTTAAGATAGAGACAAAACAAAAAAGTGCTCCGGAATCCTTTGTATCAAGGCTTAACACACACGCAAAAAATAAATTTTAATTTTTAATTTTTTGTATATCTTTTTGAATTTTAAATCATTTAGTGGCTCCCATTTTGAAACAAGATGGCGAAACAAAGTGGCCAACGAAATCGGTCGAGATATTGGTGAGCTTAATAACACATTTAGTTTCATCCAAATCGGTTTAGAAATACGATTGCTATCGTATGACATATAAATCAGATGTATATATAAATTAACATTTGAACGGAGCCTGGGTTTGGGATAGGGAGGTCATGTTCGGTGAAAATATACCGAAATTGTTGTCCTCCGAACGGTTGCAATAGGTAGCTTTTTTACTTTTTGTATTGAACGCCACCTAAAAGCAGTGATCTGAAAATGTCTAAATTAGCACATTCAAGAGTATCCGTCAGAGTATTTTTTTGATGTCGCCATATAAAAAATGATAATTTTACTTAATATTTGAAACAGTTCACAGATGTTTAAAAAACAACTGAACATCATTTTTGAGCAAATTTAAGATACTGAAAGTAAAAAAGCAGTGGTCTGAAAATGTCCAAAATAGCACACTTAAGAGTATCCGCAAGGGTATTTTTTGATGTTGCCGTATAAAATTTGAAGCCCGTAAAAATGATTATTTTACATAATATTAGAAACAGTTCACAGACGTTTAAAAAAAAACAACTGAACCTAATTTTTTAACATATTTAGGAGTCTGAAATAAAGATCGAATTTCAAACTCAGTTTTATCATATTTAAAAAAAAATAAGGTACTCTTAATCCATTAAATGTTTATTTAACTGTGACGTGTAGGAATTCTTAAGGAATAGTCAGAAAACATAAGGAAAACAAAAGTCACAAGGAAGAAAGTGACAACATAAAAGTGACAAGGAAGGGGAAGAAAATGCACTTCTGCTACAAATCATTTTTTCATCTTATGGATCTTTCCCATTTCAGAAGCGATGCTAACAGATTACCATTTTACGATATTGCAGGACAACATTTTATGGTTTCCTTTTCCAGTCTGCGGGTTCTAGATGTAACTATAAATTTTGGCTTAAAATATGCATTCTAGCTTGAAAGCTAAAGAGTGGTTTCGCTTGGAAAATGTCTGGAAGCTTGTCTAGATTATATGTTATGAGTTAAAGTGGAAATTATTTTATGCTTTTCACCATTAAACTGTCATAAAGTGTTTTAACTTCAGATATTTCCTTATATTTAATAGTCTATGCATTGTAAGTTAAAAAATAATGATGAAGAAGATAACCAAATATATATTTTTGATATATCTGAAATATGATTGAATTTTATTATTATTTCTTGTGTTTTATAGTTCTGAGTAAAAATTCAAGCATTCTATATATGTAGTTATGCACCTCCAAGCCCGAGTTTTTGGTTATGTTTTTTTTTTTTTTTTAATGCGATTTCTAGATTTTTTAATGTTTTTCGGAGGTTTTTTCACATTAGTAAAACGAACCCGGTTTCAGTATTATATTCCAATTATAGTAAAATTTATCTTCTATTCATAAAGTTTATTAGGAATTCCTTCGGCAATTTTTAAGTTTTTTGCGAATTTTAATTCAATTTTTATGTTATAGTACACGTAAGAGTATTTTTTTTAGGGCGCCGTATAAATTTTGAAGCCTGTAAAAATGTTTATTTTACTTAATATTGGAAACAGTTCACAGATGTTTTAAAAAAGCAACTGAACCTCATTTTTAAAGAAATTTAGGAGTCTGAAACAGAGATCGAATTTCAAAACTCGATTTTATCATAGTTAAAAAATTTTAAAGATACTCTTAATCGAACAAATTTATTTCACTGCGACGACGTGTAGGAATTTTTAAAGAATAGACAGAAAACATAAGGAAAACAAAAGTCAGTAAATAAAAGTGACAAGGAAGAAGAAGAAAATGCACTTCTGCTACAAATCATTTTTCCATCTTATGGATCTTTCCCATTTCAGAAGCGATGCTAACAGATTACCATTTTACGATATGGCAGGACAAAATTTTATGGTTTCCTTTTCCAGTCTGCGGGTTCTAGATGTAACTATAAATTTTGGCTTAAAATATGTATTCTAGCTTGAAAGCTGAACAGTGGTTTCGCTTGGAAAATGTCTGGAAGCTTGTCTAGATTATATGTTATGAGTTAAAGTGGAAATTATTTTCTGCTTTTCACCATTAAACTGTCGTAAAATGTTTTAACTTCACATATTTCACTATATTTTACAGTTTTATACACTGTAAGTTAAAAGATAATGATGAAGAAGATAGTCAAATATATATATTTGATATATCTAAAATATGATTATCTTTTATATTATTATTTTTTTAATTCAATATTTTGTGTTATATTTTATATAGTTCTTGCGCGTGCGTTCAAAATAGTATAAGTGTCGAACATATTTTCTAGTTTACTCTTCGTGACTGCGCAATTTTTTCAGTTTACTTCCGAATTTTTTATGTCTACATATCGAGTTAAGGCTCACTCATGGTCAAGAGCATAATGGCGCTCGCCAGCTGTTGTAGTGATAGTGTGTTCGATTCTCAAAGGCTCCATTTTGGAATTTTCTGGTGTTGTAAAATCTCCCTGCTCTTCGTGCTGTATATTCTGTCCTATACTACATGTGGAGAAATTGTAACAAGCATTGTGTATTGCATAAGACTATATAATATAAATCTATGTATTATCATTCGGGACAACAGCCTTAGTAGCTATATAGATCACAAAGGAGCTACCCAACTTAAACTTATGTTTAAAGGATATATTTACTTCTGACGAAACATGGATATGAGTATCTAGCAGTGTTAGAATCAGAAAATTTATACAACTACGGGAAAGACATTATAGAGGGTGGAAATTTTAACTTTTATACCTTTATAAAGCATAATATTCGAAACTTTCTGGGAGGGATATTTTAATAATTCGGAGGATATATTCTTCCTACCTCGGAGCGACTTCCTGAATTCATCAATGTTATCCGGTGTAACCAATATATAGAGAAAGATTTGGAAAGTTAGAAGGAATTTATTTTTAAATTTATTTAATGCATTATAATGTAGCATTGCGATACTGGGTTTGATTCATCTTTTAACAAAAGCTTGAACGTAAAATTTGAGTTTATAATTTATGTTATGTTTATTAAATAAATAATAAAGGTAATGTAGAAAAATAATATTCGCACTTTAGTCATTAACAATTCAATGAAAATGTTTTTATATGAAACAAGTTTGAAATAGTACAGAATAATTTAAGAAAAAATAATGCCAATATATATGCATACATATATAATTTGACTCTTTACTTTTTATAATTTATCTTTCTATCTATCTTCCAATGCAGCAAAAAATACCGATACTCCGATATATTATTGTACGTAATTTTAAAAAATTCAACGTATATTTTTACAATTAAAATCGCAAAAGATGAAAATATTTAAGAGCCATTTATAGAATTTCAAAAATATTTGATAGTTTGATGTAAATATGATGATATACTTATATAAATATTCGCTTTAACAACTAAATTATTCCAAAATATCTGGAGTGAATGCAATTTCACTAACTTACAACAAAAACGTATTCTGGTTTTGCGGTATCTTTAAAATTTTCGCTTCCTGATCTTTTAAGAAAAGGATAATGTTGTGATGACTTTCCAAAACACTTTTAAAAACATCTAAAACCAGAAGAACGGTTGACACGGGAAAAAAGCCTTGGATAAGTTCATGTTTTCTTGGCATCGAACAGACTCTAGTTATTAGATTCTTATCAGTAACTACTCATCGAACGTCTTTTACTTCTTGGGATACAAAAAATTCACAATATTATTTACGGTAAAAATCGTTTTTTAAATTCTGTTTTATTAGGTTATATCATATAAGATATAAAAAAAAATTCTATAAAAAGAAAGATTTAAAATTTGAAAAATATTTAATTATTTGCTTAGCGAATAAATAATATTTCACATTGTACATGGTGCCAAAAAAGTCTGTTCACATTTCAAAAATTCCTCATTATTTGGAATTTCAAAACTTATCAAGATATTATTGATATTTTTCAAAACTTTGTTTGAATATATTCTTGATATTTTTCACATAAAAATGTTTTTGGTAGTGTTAGCTGTATATTACATGTAAAAAAATCCATTAGCGTTTTCAATTAAAAAAAAAATTATGTTCAACAATGCTCTTTAACCGGGGAATACCTGATCAGATCCCCTAGCATTTTTAAAACCTAATTTTGTCATCCTAATAAAATGAAATGCGATTGTGTATGTGAATGTTCGGCTGAAGTAAACGTAAAAACGGAGGATTCAATGACCCTGTATCTTTGCATATAGATGGATTATAACCCAGAAATGGACATAGGGTAGATGTTGTGCATTATTTTCAAATACTTTTCTTAATATTTCAAAATTTCATTATTTTCATAGAGAATCAATTAATATTTTTCATGTAAAATTTAATTAACCATTTTACGTTGCTAAGCATTATCGTTGCCAATAAATACAAAGCCTGGAATAATATTTTCTCCACCAGTTAATTTTCAAGTTAACGATTTCCACGTGAAAAATTAAAATTAAAAAGAATTGAAAAGAAGATGAACTGCCGTAATATTTGAAACGAAAATATGGAGTGTTTGTTATTGTACATGAAGTATGAATGTCGTTTATGTTGAGAAGAGATTTTCTATCAAAAATTGCGTTTTAATTAGAAGACAAAATGAACAATAATTATATTATTAAGAAAATTTTTCTGGACCATGGAAATATGAAAAGGATCCTCCTAAGCTTGGACAAATATGATGTCATACTGGAAATAAAACATGCATTTTCAAATATTCGTGATAATACAAGGAGCATGAAAATCAGTATATAATGAAATTAGATGGATAATGACGTCATATTTAAAATAAAAAATTGAAATATTTTTTTATCGCTACTAATTAATAATTGAAAGTCAGTAAGATACAGATGTGAATTTTCTGCCAAAATCCATGTTATGATTGCCTGGAAAAGAAAATTAACAGAAATTATATCATTAAAAAGAGATTTCTCTGGTAATAAAGTGACGTCATATTTTGAAATGAAACGGGAATTTTCAAATATGTTTTTAAAGGAGCATGAATCAATTTTATACCTTAATAATACAAGGATCAGTAAGTATAGAAAGTAGATTAGTTTCACGCCATATTTAAAACAAAAATTTGAAATATTTGTTTATTTAACTATACGGTTTATTAAACATGAAAATATCAGTTACATACAGATGAGAGTTTTCTGCCAAAATTCACATCATGATTATTAGGAAAAGAAAAATAAACATGAATCTATTAAATTTCTCTAAAAACGGCAACTAAATTACTCTATTTTTGTGGATAAAAAGGAGAAATAAAACGGATTAACATGTTTTTTACGCCATTTTTCCATTAAAACTGAAAAAGGAATTTATTTTCAATTTGAAAAGATGGTGAAAATAAAATCTTGATTACAGTAAAAAATTTTTAAATTAAAATTTATTTCTGCATTTTCGAACTTTATGACTCAAGTTATTTTGCAGAACAAAAATCGTCTGTCAACATATTGTCATTTGGAAATCAAGATTAGTTTCAGCTATCCATTAAACCAAGGAGGCAAATTTAAGCGCCTTGCAATTAGATGTACAAATTATTGCTCCCTATTCACAAGAATTTAATTTAAAGAAAAAGCATATACTATTTCCAATTAATTATTTTTGAAGTCTGTTAAAACGTTTCACAAAGTCGTTAAAAGAAAAATGGTTTATCAGGTAAAATTGACATTTGATTTTACCCAATTAGTCAACTTCCACGATTTTATTTGGCCCTCCTTTTTCCATTGGTTTCAGTTTCATTTTTGAGATTATTTGGTACAAAATTTAACTTTTTAAAACTGAGTTACGTCAATGTACCTATAAAAAATATATAACTTATTGTCTCCTATGAGATGTGATAAAGGTTTAGTTAATTATTTACGTTTTTAATTATCGGGAGTGAAATATTTTGCTTGATTAATGCATTTATTCTTCTTTCAAAGATACGTGAACGAAGTCACGGGTAACAGCTGGTATTTTAATAAGACTGTAAGAATACAATCTTTATGCCGAAAAATATAATGTAGTTCAATTTCATTTTAACCAAGTTTAAACCAGTTCCTATAGTTTTTGTTTTCAGTGTGTGGACTTCATAAAGCAAAGAGTAGAAAGTTATAACATATTTTACCCTAAATTTATTTATTTCATATTAAATAAAAGTTATTTTCTAAACAACAATGTGTCCCATAAAGCGGTTTACATATATTAAAAAAAAAAACCGCTTTACAAATTCTCGCACCGGAATGCGGTTTGTGCCATAAGTCTTGTGAATATAAGTTTTATAAGTATATTATCTATTTAACTATACTCAAATTTAGCAATAAATATAGATGCTCCGATACACAGGTATATGTAATTAAAAAAAAGCAACGTATGCGTTTTAATTTCAAAGATGAAAACATTTAAAAGCCATTTATAGAATTTAATATATATCTGATAGTTTGATGTAAAAATGATGACATGGTTACATATTCGCTTTAATAACTAAATTATTTCAAAATATTTGTAGTGAATGCAATTTCATTAATTTTCAGTAAAAACGTACTCTGGTTTCGCGACATCGTTAACATTTTCGGTTTCTAATCTTTTATGGAAAAGATAACGTTGTGATTGCTTCGCAAAAAAAAAAAAAAAAAAACCTTTTAAAACCATTTAAAACTGGAAGAACGTTTGACAGGAGATTGTTGATAAGTTGATGTTATCCAGGCATCGAGTAGATCCAATATAGATTCTTGTCAGAAACTACTCATTGAATTTCTTTCATTTCTTGGGATAAAAAAAATTCATACTATGTTTTACGGTAAAAAAGTTTATAAAATTCTGTTCCATTAAGTTATATCAAATGAAATTTAAGATATTGAGGAATTCTATATCAAAAGCCGATTTAAAATTAAAAATTTTTTTAATGATTTGCTCAAGCGAATAGATAATACTCCACAGTGTACAGGGTGTACCATATGTCCGTTCACATTTCAAAAATGCATAAAACATTAACACATTGTCGTATCTGAGTGCGATTTGAACCAAAAAACATGTAAACTTCTCGGATGTTATGTAGAAGAATAAAAAATTATTTGATTTTAACTTCCGGCAAAAGACCAAGTATTATCATGTAAATCCCACTCCAATACGATATTTTCGTTAAATTTGTAAGCATTTTGGCAATGTGAACGAACTTATTGGACTCTTTGTACTACTTTTTTCTTTTTTTTTTACAAGAATACCATTCCACTTTTTAATAATTTTTTTGTACTATACGACAACTATCTTAAACATTTATGAATTTTTTAAATCTGAACTTACATATGGGTCTCTTTGAATTATATTTTTCCCACAAAAAAGCCGTCAACTTGACCACATTCCGTTGTGACAGTTTGTGAGGGTTTTTAAAAGAAATATTTTAAATGTAAACTCTGTTATAGGACGCCTATTGTTTCAAAAGTTACTTTCGATTACTTTGAAAGAAATAGATTTATGGAAAGAAATGTTATGACTTTGTCATTTTTGGTGTATGAAGTCCAGATACTGAAAACGACAATTATCGGAACTGTTTGATACTTAATTAAAATAAAATTGGACTAAAGTATATTTACATTCTATAAAGATTGTCTTGTTACAGTTTTATTAAAATATGATAAAATCACGTTTTAAAGATTCTAGAGCAGCCATACTCAATCTTTTTTTCTCGCGGTCCGCAAACATATGTTTGCGAAGGTAGGCGGGCCACAATACACTTAAAATAAGGTTAATTAAAATAGTAAGATAACAAAAGTGTTATAAAAAAAGAAAGATAACAAGTTAATATTATCGTTCGGGTTGAACGTTTGTCGCAGAAGAAATATTACCGAAAAATTTTAACACCACTATTTCCAAACGATAAACTTCGTGGTAGATTTCTATTGCCAATGTCTTAGAAATAGTTTGCGAAGTTTTTTTTTTGGGGGGGGAACAATAGTGTAAAAAAGTTTAGGTGCGAAATTTTTTCGCGACAAACTTTCAACCTTTAAAAACAGTATTAGATGTATAATAAATATAAAACGTAATATTACAACAATGCAGTATTTCCAAGTTTTAAAGGAAAACAAACAGAAAAGTTTTCTCGAGTTAATTAGTCTTTTGCTCAATCCAAACACTTTATTTTCTTTAATTGTACAGATATCTAGTGCGGATTTTATTAATTTGGAATAACGTCTGATTGGTGTTGCAGATAAAGAAATTTATACAACACTATAGCACAAATAGAACTGCATGTAAAGCGAATTTTTGACTATGAAAACGGAATTTAAAATGTTTTAGCATAATTTTAAATTAATTATAAATAACAGGGCAGATGTTGTCTTCGCATGAAAATATATAAAACAACAGTGAAGGTCTTAAATACTTTTTATGCACATCTCAATTAATTTTATAAATATGGATAATTTTATAAATATGGTATATATAATATAAATGATTACGTGTCTCGGGTCACACATAAGAGGTCGCCTGGCCACATGCGGCCCGCGGCCCGCAAATTGAGTATGGCTGTATTAAGGGATCTAACATCTAACCTTAGCTTCCCGGATTACAGAACATAGATAAAAACCATTTTTTCTATATTGAAAACTCCAATACATTTTTTACATTTAATATATAGTTTTAGATTTCCCACTAATAAAAAGAGTTTTTTATGAAAAATATATAAACTGTATTCAAAGAAAATTTTGAAATTTATTAAAAGCTCTGCTTTCGCATTAGTCGCATGCAAGGAGTTAATAGCCAAAAATATCGCAAAAGATTTCGCTACTTACAGCAGCCTTTATGATTTTCAAAATTTCAGTGATTTATGTGCGAAGTTCGATTACATGTCTGTTAAATTGGTGTTTTATTTGTATTTTTTGATTTATTTGTTGATGACGTTTTAATTTCGTTATAGAATAATAGCCGGAAACAAATGCTGAAATACTTATATTGTTTTAAGTGCAAACGGGTTAATCTTTCGTAAGCGGGCTGCCCGCGATAGAGACATTTGGTAAAAATCATGCGCAAAAATTATTTTAAAATCCATGAAGTATCAATAAATTCCTATACAGTTTTTAGACCAACTACACTTAAAAGAAAAAATTAGGGTGTACAAATTGAAATTGTGTAATGTTTAGAAGAAAACAAAATTGCAAGTAAAAACGAAATTAATGGGTCAGGTGTTGCCACCGTCAGTATGACGTCACGGAGAAGTTTTTGCTTTATATTATTGATATGATAAAATTATGTTTTGAAGATATTGTTATATAACAGTTCTAGTTTCAACTCTATTTTTAATTTACATTAATACTCTTAAAATATAAAATGTTCAATTCTTGAAAATCGAATTTACCTTCGATTAAAATCACCGCAAATTATCACAGAATTTATGATTAGGAAAGTAATTTAAGGAAGATAATAATTTTCTTTATTTAATATTTTAACTCAAATTTTGAGATTTCAATTTAAATTTTAAAAGATATAGCTTATAAAAATCTGAAAAGGTTTAAAACCAGTCCAAAGCTGAATAAAACATTTAAGATACCTTAAGAAAACACTTCATTTTAACTTCTATAATACGTCAATTTCAATATGTTTCAAATGATTACAGCCTTGCTAACTTGCACTAAACCATGTTATACACATATATATATGTATATGTATACATCTTTAGGATTTTTGGATCTTAATCTTTTATGGTTTATGATAATATTCTGATGACGTTTCAAAAAACGTTTTAAATAAATTTCAAAGCAAGAAAAATATGGGACAGAAGAGAAAAGCCTTTGATAAGTTAATGTTTTCCAGAGATTCTCAGATCACTTTCAGGCTCTTATCTTCAACTACATTTCGAACTTATTTTTAGTATTGCCAGTATCCAAAGAAGTTTGTATATTCTATGGTTGAATAATTTCTTTAAATTTTAAAAGGAATTAAACAGTGTTGGAAATTGAAAACCTAAAACTAGATGCCATTATGACATCTGGAGTAAACTTATTATTACATCGATATCTGAAGGAAAAGCTTACGTTTCATCTTTAATGATAAAAATCTTTTTGAGATTATAAAATTTTTTACTCTTATCATAAACTACACATCGAATTTCTTTCACATACAGAAAAAGAAATTTTGATTAAAAAAAAAAAGAAAAGAAAAGAAAGAATGAATGAAAAAAAGAAAGAAAAGAAAAGGAAAAAGGAAACAAAAACAATTTTTTACGCATAAAAAGTTTATTAAAATAATATCACAGGATAAAACTATTGAAACGGGATGAAATTGAATAGGATTAAACAGTATTGTATTTGCTTTACAATATTATTGTTTTGCTATACTTTTTTTTACGATAGGATAAAATAAAGTTTGAAGATTCTGTTTCTAAAATTAAAGCATATTTAACACGAGCTTAAAATTTTTTTTAAAAATATCGTTTACTTGAACATGGCAGTTATAGTTCAACTCTTTTCTGCCTTTTCACGAAAATCTTAGCGTTTAAAACTTCATTTCATTAAAATCAAACTTGCCTTCAGTTGAAATCATTGCGACAATGGTTTTAATGTAAAACTAGTCGTTAGGGGCCAACGTAATACTTACCCATCATGGATATGCAAAATATAAAATATGAAAATAAAACATGTGTAAACTATTCATAAAATGCATTGCAATTCGAATAAAATCGTGGCTTGATGACGTCCTAAACTTTAAACGCTCTATTATTGAATTGCGTAAGAGAAGCATCCTTATAACTCCAAAAATGATAATCATATTAAGTAACAGTTTACTGCATCGGATTAAGCGTCTCATTTCCAATTAAAATATATCTTTGAATTGCAATTTGAATGAAATACAGGGTCACGAAAAATCGAAAAGTGTGGAAAATAGAATTCCAAATATCTCGGCAACTCATTATTCGATCGATTTCATTCTTTATTCAAAATTTATCTTTTTTTATTGTATTTTATATTCACTCCTTAAAATAAACAATTTCGAAAATTTTTATATACCTTTTATCAGAACGAATATTTCGAGAGTCCGAAAAAAATAGTTCTGGATAATCGAGGTTACTGAAATTCAATAAGCTTCTTTCCATTATTACATACTACTATGTACATATCAAATTTCAAGTCTCTATCTCAATTTGTTCGGGAGCTAGAGCGTTTACAGACACACACACAGACAGATGGACGGCAATTTTTTTTTCTAATAATATTTTTTTCGAAATCTCCAGTGTCTGAAACGTGTAATTCCGACAAAAAAAATTTTTTTTTTCAATTTTTAAATCGATTGCAAGATTTACCGTATACTACGTATGAGGGGTAAGAAAAACGATGTTTTCAGTTTGGTATACCAATGATTTGGAGAGAACCTCAAAATCACAGTGATAATTGTTATTTTTGTATTTTAATGTGAAAGGTTTCAATTTATCCGAAACAAAACTAAAGGAGGGGGTGTTTGTAGGACCAGACATCAGGAAAATGATGAAAGATGCAAATTTTGAGACTAAAATGGAAACAAACGAAATAAAAGCCTGGAAATCTTTCAAACTAGTTATTACTAGCTTTCTTAAAAACAAAAAGGATCCAAACTACAAATCTATTTTAGAAGAGACTAGATGGAACCCGTCAAAATTTGACGGCAAACAACTTGATAGTACCATAAAAATAAAATTTATAGTTGCTTTAACTTGACAAATTTCATAGTGGGGAGCATAATATGATTAAGCGGTCACAGACCTTTCCATCGATATATCACATGAGGGGTGTGTGCAAAATTTAGAAAAGTACCCCTTGGGGGGGGGCAAAGTGGGGAGATGGACATCGGAGATGCATAATATGATTAAGTGGTCACAGACCTTTCCAATAATATATAACATGAGGATTGTGTGCAAAATTTAGAAAGTACCCCTTAGGGGGGGGGGCAAAGTGGGGAGATGGACATCAGATATGTATAATATGATTAAGTGGTCACAGACCTTTCCAACAATATATGACATGAGGGGTGTCAACAAAATTTAGAAAAGTAACCCTTGGGGGGGTGGGGGGACAAAGTGGGGAGATGGACATTGGAGAGGCATAATATGAGTAAGTGCTCACAGACCTTTCCAACAATATATGACATGAGGGGTGTCAACAAAATTTAGAAAAGTACCCCTTGGGGGGAGGGGCGAAGTGGGGAGATGGACATTGGAGAAGCATAATATGATTAAGTGATCACAGACCTTTCCAATGATATATAACATGAGGGTTGTGTGCAAAATTTAGAAAGTATTCCTTGGGGGGGGGGGCAAAGTGGGGAGATGGACATCGGAGATGCATAATATGATTAAGTAGTCACGGACCTTTCCAACAATATATGACATGAGGGGTGTCAACAAAATTTAGAAAGTATCCCTTGGGCGGGGGGGTGAGGGGACAAAGTGGGGAGATGGACATTGGAGAGGCATAAGTGGTCACAGACCTTTCCAATGATATATAATATGAGGGTTGTGTGCAAAATTTAGAAAGCACCCTTTGGGGGGGAGGGGGGCAAAGTGGGGAGATGGACATCGGAGATGCACAATATGATTAAGCAATCACGGACCTTACCAACAATATATGACATGGGGGGTGTCAACAAAATTTAGAAAAGTACCCCTTGGGGGGGGGGCAAAGTGGGGAGATGGACATCATATATGCATATGATTAAGTGGTCACAGACCTTTCCAATGATATATAACATGAGGGTTGTGGGCAAAATTTAGAAAGTACCCCTTGGGGGGGGGATGGCAAAGTGGGGAGATGGACATCGGAGATGCATAACATGATTAAGTAGTCACGGACCTTTCCAAGAATATATAACATGAGGGGTGTCAACAAAATTTAGAAAAGTGCCCCCCTTAGGGGGGGGAGTGGCGGGATAGACCCCGCAGATGCATAACATGAATAAGCGCTCAAAGACTTTTCCAGCGATATATCACATGAGGGGTGTGTGCAAAATTTAGAAAAGTGTCCCACTTGGGTGGGGGGATTGGGGGGATGGACCCCAGAGATGCATAACATGAAAAAGAGGTCACAGGGCTTTTTTCTCAAAGGCATTTGACAATATTAAATTTTTTTTTACCCAAGACAATTTAACGATATTCTTAATTTTTTTGCGGAATTCGTCAAACGTTCATGGAAAAAATCATGAAATTCGCTAATCAATAGTTGATAAATTATAAAATTCAACAATCGATAGCAGTAAAACTGGTCAATCGATAATGGAAAATTCACGACATTCATCAAATGGTCTCCCGTAAAAAAATTGTCCTGCACACTGATGTGATGATCAAAAGGGTTTTGAAGAATAGGACAAAATTAGGACTTACCAAACAGCGAGTAATACTGAAAATTTGGCAATGGACTTTATTGCTACCACTGGTAAAACATAATAGTCACACTCACCAATTGCGATGATTGAATGGAAAAAGATTGTTTTCTCTGCTGTCGCTCGACAAATTTCGAAACCATTTGGCGAATTTCACGATTTTTTCCCCGAAATCGACGGATTGAGATTTTTTTTCTCGAAGCCATTCGACGATATTCGAAAACTTTTTCCCCCGAAACCAGTTGATGAATTTTGCGATTTTTCCACTGTCGATTAATGAATTTTGCGATATATCCGCTATCGATTGATGAATTTCGCAATTTATCGACTATCGATTAACGAATTTCACGATTTTTTCCATGAACGAACAAATTGCGCACTTTCTGTCCGCTAATGTTTGACACATTTCACCCTTTACAATTCAGCCAATGAGTTGAACGTTGTTTCTTTCCAGAAATGTCAGGAATAAAACAATGATTCTTTAGGATGAATTTCCTTCGTTCGGTGCCCCATGGAAGAATGTGTGCGATGCAGCAACGGGCGTCACAGACTTTTTAGGGCACCAGCAGACTAAAAACATCTAACCAATCTTCGCGGGGGAAAAAATCACAGATTTCGTTAAATGATTGAATTTTATCAAAGGATCATGGGAAAACATGACTTTCGTTAAAAGACCACAGAAAAAACGTGAATTATGCAAAAGGATCGTGAAATATAAGCAAATTTTGTCAAAGAATCGCAAAAAAGGAAATTTCACCAAAAGATCACGCTTTTTTACTAAATTTTGTCTAAAAATGGCGGATAAAATGTATTTTATCAAAGAATCGCTGGAAAATGCGAATTTCGTTAAGGATCGCGAAAAAAATGCGAAATTTTTCAAAGGATCGCTGAAAAAACACGAATTTCGTCAAAGAATTGCTGAAAAAACGAATCTCGCCCAATAACAGAAAAATCATGGTTCGTAATCATTATATCTAGTAGTATATGTAAATACAGTTTGTGATATAAGACAAAATTAACACTCACCAATCGGCGAATAATAGTGAAAATTGGTGATTGATGTTATTGTCACCACTGGCTAAACTTAATAGTGACACTCGCCAATTGCGATGATTGAATGTAAAATGAAATTTTTTTTCCCGCTGTCACTCAAAGAATTTTGAAATCATTTGGTGAAGTTTTTCCCGAAACCATTTTGTGAATTTCCCGATTTTTTCTTCAAAATCATTTGACGAAGAGACTTTTTTCTCAAAGGCATTTGACAATATTCAAAATTTTTTTACCCGAGACAATTTGACGATATTCTTAAATTTTTTTTCTGCAATTCGACAAATTTCATGGAAAAAATCATGAAATTCATTAATCAACAGTCGATAAATTGCGAAATTCAACAATCGTTAGCGGTAAAATCTTAAAATTCATCAATCGATAACGGAAAAATCATGAAATTCATCAAATAGTTTCCGGTAAAAAAATTGTCCTGCACGCTGTGATAATCAAAAGGGTTTTGAAGGCATTTATTTTATTTGTTGTATTGTGTATAAATACCTAGGTGGAAGCAGTTAGCTTATTTTGCAAATTTTTCAACAATATTCTACCCAATACGCATGCGTCAAAAAAATATTCCGGTAGGACCGGCCAATGAGGTGAAGGTCTATTACGGTCTCTAGAAACGTGTTTGGGATCATCTCCTGTTGTTTTTTTCTTGCACTTTGCATTAAACCTAGGAAGGTATTTATATAGAACTCACTGTGGAGTGTTTAGAAGGTATTTTTTAATTATTTATTTCATTTATTATAATTTGTATGAATACTTAGGTGTCCATTTCGGATTTACTGTTTAAAAATGAATTTAGGCTCATTTAACGTTCGCGAAATGAATCCTGATGGAAATTGTCTTTTTAGATCTCTATCATTTTGTTTATATAGTACAGAAAATAATTATTCAAACGTACGTAAAAATATCGTAGAACACGTAATACAAAATTGGACCACTTATAGTCCGTTTATTATCGGGGATGAATCTTATGGTGTTCTGATTGCTAATGAAAACGATTATGTAAATATATGGTTCTTCACACTTCAATAGAAGCATTGTTTAAATTAATATAATTCTACAAATATGATGCAGTTTTAAAATATCGAGTAATGATTAATACTGTCAAGGAATATACTCATATACGTAATTAAGTTTTGGTACTTCTCTATTATCTCATCGACCACTTTTCATAACAATAAACTATCGCCAAACTGTAACGCCAAATAAATGGGAGAACTTTGTCATTGGAATATCAAAATAAATAAATAAAATATAAGAATTTAAGGATACAATTGTTATTTTAATTAATGAAATAACTAATAAATCAAATAAACATAATGAAAAATACACGCAAATGTTGAATTAAAAACCACTTGATGACATAAAAAACACGTATAATGCTTCCGACATCAGGTAAATGGGACTGCATTTTTGGCATTTAATCATACAGTTTGGCGATAGTATTTTGTTATGAAAAGTGGTCGATGGGATAATAGAGAAGTACCTAAGTTTTTTATACCAAGTTTGAAAATTTATCTTTTTTTGACATTTTAAAAAAATAACAGAAAAAACATTACAAATTTGCCCATTTGCTCAGCGGTCAAAGGATTTAAGTAAATATTAATGATTAGCGGAACTGGTTCTAGATATGAAGTATATTATTTTGCCCAAAAACCCCCAACAAAAAAATAATTACAAAGAATAAGTAATCGTCTTTAAATATACAAAAAACAATGTGATTATTGGCCAGGTTCTTTTTTCATATAACATTTTTTATATACAAAAGAAAAACCGAAATAACCTCATTCATTTCGCCTGACGTCAAAAATAGTTTTTTTTTCCACATTCTTGGGCAAAGCACTAAATCAATAAAATCACCAATTTGTGACAAATTATGAGTTTCATATGAATCGCCCAAGAACGGACATACAAACCGGTAAAAAATGAATGTAATAAATTAAAACATTCAAGATTTGTATACATACAAACAATACAATGTAAATATTAATATTGTTACATGATACATTATACATTGTTTGTAATATATACTTCTTTGTATACATATATTGTTTGTATATATACAAACAAATATAGTGTAAACATTATTCAAATATTCAGAGTTTGCAAATCAAACCATTCTAAAGATTTGTATACATACAAACAATATAATGCATACATACTCTTTACAAATAAAATAGCCCACTTATGTAATGACAAAACTTTTAAATCGAATAGAGATAATATATTTCTGTTAAAAAATAATGCTGAAGTTCAGAAACTCTTTTAACTTAATATATTATACATTCACATAAAGCAAGTCACATTCCTGCATATTTATTAAATATTTAGTTGCCAAATACAGAAATAATATTTTATAATTTATATTCAGACGCTCAGATTCTGCTTTTTTCGAACACATAATAATAAAAATATTACTACCGTGCGTACTGTCTTTTGACATTATATTTACATAATCGTTTTCATTATCAATCGGAACACCATAAGATTCATTCCCGATAATAAACAGACTATAAGTGGTCCAATTTTGTATTACGTGTTCTACACGTTTGAATAATTATTTTCTGTACTATATAAACAAAATGATAGAGATCTAAAAAGACAATTTCCATCGGGATTTCGCCAACGTTAAATGAGCCTAAATTCATTTTTAAACAGTAAATCCGAAATGGACACCTAAGTATTCATACAAATTACAATAAATAAAATAAATAAATAAAATAAATACCTTCTAAACACTCCACAGTGAGTTCTAGATAAATATATTCCTAGGTTTAACGCAACGTGCTAGAAAAAAACAACAGATGATATGATCCCAAACGCGTTTGTAGAGACAGTCATGGACCCTCACCTCATTGGCCGGTGATTTTTTCACGCATGCGTATTGGGTCGAATTTCGATGGAAAATAATTTGACAAAATTAGCAAACAGCTTTAAATATATGGATGGTAAAGAATTTCAAGATTTTAGGGTGCTATGACCTTAAAAGTTTATTTTCTCGATTCGCACCTGGACTATTTTCTTCAAAATTTATGTGCAGGTAGTGAGGAACAAAATGAAAAATTTCATCACGGTATAAAGGAAAGAGAGAGGCGCTATCAAGGAACATGGAATGTCAACATGATAGCCGAGTACTGCTGCCTATTACAAAGAGACGATCCCTGCAAAGTTCACAAGAGGAAAAAGGGCAAAAAAGTTTTCATATAAAGAAAAAACTTTACTATAAGGATTTGTAACTTTCTACCTATACTTAACAGTTACTTGAACTAGGATATAAATGTAATTTATGTAGATTTATTGATTAACGAAATTTAAATGAAATGTCAAAACTTCAAGATTTTAACTGTTTCCTTCAAAATATGCAATAATTTTGTAACAAATTCTTACGTGATAGAAAAAAATGGATTTCATTTTTGAAATCAGCACTAAAAGTAACCAAAATCAGTCATCAAAATTAAAACAATTTTCTAAAATATTTTTTGCAGGCCTATGTTATCGGTGTGTATAAATTCTATTGATCATATACTCGGCTGCACAAAAGTGTTCCAGTCAATTTCCGCTTACTGACGGAAATTTCTGAAGGGAAATAATCAACTTTTTTACGCATTTTCTAACTGAGCCTTAGCTAAATTTTGCCATACTATGTATTATATATATAAATCTATAGATCATATACAGGGCTGCACAAAAGAAATAGAATATTTTTCCGACTATAGATGGTAATTGCTGAAATTGTGTTTTCAACTGTGTTTTGCGTTTTCCAAATTTTTTAGTTAGCAATGATTTTTCACCTTATTAAAAGGTGAAGTTTGGTTACAGTATTCTGAATGTGTTGGAAAGTGTTTCATAATCTATACTTAATGCATGATTTTTCTTTCTTGTCCTAGATTAAATTGTATTATTGATGGGCTGTTGTTTTGCTTAACGGATTACGTCTTTTGATCATTAGTAAACAAAATAGTCTCAATGTCATAATTGTGGAGAAATCCTTATATATTATTTCTCCTGTCAACATCCCTTTTACTCCGAAAATATGAAACGCAGAACAACGAATGAGATACCATATGAAAGGTTTTAGAACAGGCTTCTGACATAGCCCACTTAACAATTCGTTAAAACATCTTTTTGATTAAAATTTGCTGAAATTAAAAAAATAAATCGGCATTGTTTTCATGAAAGAAATGAAAGGTTTTCCTGAAATTATTGTTGCCAAAAAAATAAAATACCACATTATATGAAGCTCATAGCAATTATTATAAAAAACGCCGCACGGGTTTATTTTATACTTATGATTAAAAAGCGAAATTGAAATGTTTAGATTTATATTTCTAAGTCCCATGGTTTTCCCAAAGCGGATGACGTCATCCTCTAATGCAGTCAAAATACGATTGTTATTTTTTTTTTCCTCGCGCGTGCCTTTAGCAATCTTGGATCCGTTTTTAGTCTAACTTTGATGGAATAAATTAGATGATATTCTGGCTTGACTAACAACTAAATGTTGTTTTCAGATACTTTTAACCTTGCTTTTTCTTTAGAAGTTTAAACCTGCATCTAATAATATTACATATTGATAAAAAATGATACTTCTCTATATCCCGTCAACCACTTTTCATAACAAAAAACTATCGCCAAATAAACGGGAGAACGTTGCCATTGGAATATCAAAAAATAAATAAAATATAAGAATTTAAGGACACAATTGTTATTTTAATTAATAAAATAACTACTAAATCAGTAAAACATAATGAAAAATACACGCAAATGTCGAATGTAATACCACTAGATGACGTAACAAACACGCATAATGATTCTGACATCAAGTAAATGGGACTGCATTTTTGGCGTTTAATCTTACAGTTTGGCGGTAGTTTTTTGTTATGAAAAGCGGTCGACGTGTTTATAGAGAAGTACCTAAAAATATTAGATTTCAGTGCGAAATCTTCGCACGGGCCCTCTGGTCTAGATATAATACTTGGAGCCTACATCTTTAAAAGATGAAATATTTCTTTATCTAACCAGAAGGTTTTCGAAATTTATAATATGACCTCTTCCAAGTTACCTACGACTACAAAACGCATTCCTTCAAAAACTCCTGAAACCTATAGGTTTCCAAAATTTAAAGAAGCATGTCTGAAGCAAAAGTTTCTTTTGATGCTCGTATTAATCGAAAATATTTCCGAGTAGATTTTACAGTGTTCTCGTCTATTCAGTTTCCTCAATCCGGTATAAAAAAGAAATATCAGTTTTTCAGATGCTATGAATTTTTAAGTAAACATTTTCAGTTGCGTAACAGAATTTATACATGCAAGATTAAGGCAATAACTGGTATGTTTGTCTGTTGAACATTGATACCATCCGAAAAACCGATATATTCTGTTGATAACAGGTTGAGAAAAATGATAGGTACACTGTAATAACAACTCGATAACATTTTCAAAAATTACTGGAAGCAAATAAAACTTTTGTATCCAAAACGCTTCTTTAAATCTCGGAAAATGTTTAGTTTCTGGTTTTGGAAGATTAAGAAACGCTTCTCGAAATCGCGGGTAACTCGAAAAAAGTTATATCATATTTTCGTCAATGATCAAAGACGATTACTGAAGAATTCCTACGTAGGGCTTATTGCCTTCGTTTACTTCACAGCTAGATGAGAACAGTCTACGGAGATTGCATCAAAATATTGAGAAATATGAAAGTTTTCTCGCAGCATTCTGCGGTGGAGTGATGCTGATGTAGGAGCAAAGTCAAATTCATTTTTTTTACAAATTCAACCAAGCAGGGAGGCCTACCATATGACTTAAGCTCTACAAGCCCTGCTTGCCAGGTTTATTTTAAAAAATTACAATTCAGGCCATTAGGCTTTTACATAATTACAGCCAAATATCATATTCTTCAGCAATCCAAGTTCTAATAATCTTCAAGTTGGTCTGCAGCTACCACGTTTTGAGAAATGAGTTGTTTTTTTTTTCCCAAAAACTTAATACACTCTATTATGTTCTGTTGTAAATATGCTCTTTTTAGAACATAGCTAAACCAATTGGATAGAGGCATGGAGGCAGGTTTCTTTATATGGTATGTTGATGTGAGAGTGCTCTTTAATATATAGGGAAGAGATGTGCCCCTAGGCCACATATGCAGAGACATGAAGGCGATTTTCCAAACTTATGCAAGTAGGATGTAAAAGGACCGTGGTTTGTTGCGAATAGGTATAAAATTCTGTGATGCAGAATTATGTCTTTTATTTTTGGAAATAGTTGATACGTATACCGACCAGTCTGTGCATTATCCCATTCACTTTGCCATTTTGTGAGGATTTATTTTTATAAATCCTTTCGTTAATCTCTTTAAGTGAGAATGAGGAAATGGATGAAATTTTATGTCGCTTAAAGCAGTTGCTTCTTTCGCTAAACTATCGACTAATTCGCTGCCTCTTATTCCTGCATGACTTTTCACCCATTGAAAGTAAATACTTTTTTGGGTTTGTTGTAGTTGCTGAATAATTTCATTATGATTTCTTTCCTTGAATTTATATCTTCAAGCGCAATTAGACTAGAAAGACTGTGTAGATTTTAAAACTATTGTAGGTTGTTGAATTTGCCCAGTTTATTGAGTCTTGCAATGCCAATAACTGCACTTGATAAACAGAGTTTTGTTCATCCTTATTTTGTTTGTATTAGGAATTATGTTTTCTTTTAGGGCTCAAAATGCAAATGCTGTCTTTGAATCAATTTTGGAGCCAATTTTGGAATCAATTTTGAATCAATTATAGATTTGGATCTCACTCAAGTCCTGTTGGTCCACCAGTTTAAATAGATGTTCTTTATGAGGTATTATCCATGTTGTTAATACTTTTGATTGGTACATAATTGGTTCACAGTTATTTGTTGGAATATTAAATCTTTCAAGTATTGTTTCTTTTTTTCTAATTGTAAAGATAGAGGCCGAGGCGTAGTACCTGTGAGTGTACAGAGGGCTGCAGTTGCCGTTTTGCGAAATGCTTTTGAAATTTTTAAGATACATTGTGCCTGTATAGATCATAAATGGCGTAGTCAAAAAGCTGTGCACTTTGATGCTTTGATTGGTGACAGACTGATGAGTATAGGGGGCGAGAGGGGGAAAAAAGCCCCATCAGAGCCATACTTTTTTTTTATTAATCTAATACATTATACAAACAATTTATTTTAAATAAGATCCAAACAATTAGTTTATATAAGATGCATACAATTAAATTATATAAGATGCAAAGAAAGTTAAGTGTCGTTACAATTAAAATGCAATATATATATATATATATATACTAAAATACAATTTTAGTATAAAAGTTAGTTTAAAATAAATTTTAAAGAATTGCAAAAGTTTTTCCATCTTGTAAAAGTTCTTTATATAAATTAGCATTTATAAAACACGCCTTTGTATATAAAGATTTAAAAAAAAATTAAATATCAAAATAATTTATTTAAATCATATAAATATTTATTATTGAATTACAAAAAATTGGAAAGAGTTTTTATATTATAAATTTACACTAACCACACTATATAGCCAAAAACAAATGACAATCTATCAACTGAACACTAAAATATAACCTATTAAAACTATAATACAATTATAACCAAACACAAAATACTAACGAAAAACCAATATCAGGAAAATTAAACCTGAAGGGTGGATGGCATGGACAACGACATGCACTGCAGGGTTAAATCCGGTTTCTACGCAAGCAACGTCCCCCTACTCCTGCCGAGACCAAATTAATTCAAACTATCCACCAAAACACTAAGCTACACACAGCAGTAATCAACCCTATCTGAACTCATCGAACAACTGATCTATATATATATATTCCTAACAACAGCACGACAGCTAAGTTGGAAAATTAACAGAACCCGATGCCAAAAGCAAGGCGGGAAGACGTCAAGAGGAAAATTTTAGTGTAGGAATACCAAATGAGAATAACAATGCATGTACCATAAAATTTTGAATTTGAAATAGCACAACAAAGCGTTTAGGCGGCTCCCTTCTCCTTCTTTTGAAGGCGTAGCAAAGATGTCATCTCTACTCCAGATGGCAAGCGAACACTTCATCCCTCTACTGTGCATATTTTCGTAAACCTACGTGCTAGGTCAAAAAACATCTATATTTTTTTACAGTCTTGAATAATTTTAAACGTCAAAAAGAAAAATGTGGTCGGTAAATTCTTTTATTTCGAAAAAATTTGTCCTAACTCATATTTTTTTAATTTCTCCATTAAAATGATTTATATCCCAAATCATTTATCATTTCAAAATGTTGTCGTTTCTTGACATTAAATTTGACATTAAAATAATGTTTAAAATTTCATATATTTAAATTTATTAAAATATTTGCTAAATAAATAAATTGAATAATTTATTTTTATTTCCTTTAAATTTTAACGCAAATTTAGATTTTAACTTTAGATTATTTAAATTACTTTAACTTTTTAAAAATTATTTATTTTACTTCTAAGGATTAATATTATAAATGATAAAATATTTTTAAAAAATCATATTATTTATAACCTCAATTAAGTGGAAAATGTCTTTACAGTAAAAAGACACACCTGTTATAAATTAACTGATTTCCATTTTAATCTTCGTCGTTCTAGTTAACTTTAATTATAATTTCCTAAGAGAGGAAAGATATTCAGAAAAATATTTATATTAATAAGCATGAAAAAAACTAAATAATTGCGTTACCAAATTAGCAAATTATGCATTAAAAATATCAAAAGTTTACCTTCTTGTTACGAATTAATTTGCTGAAAGTTATTAAAGAATTGTAAAAGTTTTTCCATCTTGTAAAAGTTCTTTATATAAATTAGCATTTATAAAACACGCCTTTGTATATAAAGATTTTAAAAAAAATTAAATCTACCCTATATATATAAAATCCTAATGAAACGAATTTGTGAAACGATTTTATGAAACGAATTTATGAAACGATTTTATGAAACGATTGATTAAACGACTGATTATGTTTCAAGGCTATTTTTAATAAAATATTAAACGCTTGATGGTGAAATTAATACCAATTGTTCATAAAAATCCGCGGATGTCAAAACTGGTAATAGAATTTTGAAATTGGAATTAGTTTTCGAGATATTAATTTTTTTCTAATTTTAATGACATTTCTGTAATGATGGCAACTAATTACTCAGTTTTTTTGTGACAAAAAAGGGAAAAAATTGAATAGGATCCCGATAGGGATTATTGATTTCTTTTTATGCGTCATTTTCAAATTGAAATTGAATTTATCTTTTATTTCAATCGATAATGAAGACAAGATTATGATTAAATTATGTTTTTCAGGAAAATTTGAAAAAAAAATCACATTTCTATCGTCAGGATTCAATTGTCTGTCAGCATTTAATTTAATTTATAAACTGAAAATATTTTGAATAAATTCGTCCAAATGACGTCATTTAGTAAACGCAAAAGAAAGGGGGGGAAAGGAATTAATAGTAATTATTATTTATTGATATCATTTTGTTATTTTTTTGTAAAATTTAACTAAACGAATTTATAAAATCATTAATTCGGATATTTGAAACTAATATATAAAATAATAATTGCCCAACTGAACGGAAGAATAAAATATCCTGCTTGGTTTTCTATCCTGCTTGGTTTTTTCCGCCAAGCTTTTTAAAAAAGCGTCAAGATCCCTATAATAGAAAAGCACCAAAAGTTCATTGGGTTTATTTTCATAACTTTTGGCAACAAATCTATGTATATTAACGAATCTATCCCTTTTTGAAGCTCGAATAAACTCCCAAACCTAAAAGCAAAGGATCCTATAATGGAAAAGTACCCGATTTTTTTATGAACAATATTCAAGTGACAGAACATGGTGTAAAATTACCACGGATAGCAAATTTGTTTAAATATCTCATCAATTGATGCCGAATAAATGCAGGCATGCATGCACAAAATATTTAATTAATTTTGTATGATAAATAATTATTAGAAAGTTCGTATATACATATTAATTAAAAAAATAATTTACATCTTTAAAATAACATGAAAATATGCATGATGGTGCACTAAAATAGAGAGAAAATTAAAACCTGTTACTGAAAATGTTTATAACATAGTACTTTTCAATACCGTGGTTCTTAATGTTATTCACAAGCGGATGGAATTTTTCTCATCCTTAAACGCAAAGGATGAATAGAATAGAGATTGTTGTTATAAAAGTCCGAGAGGTAGTCACAATTTAAACCTAACCATTTTATACAAGCTGGTTTTCAAGTAGTAATTGATTTTACTTATCAATCCCGAAAACAGTCGTCAGTTGTCGCAACAGCTGTGTACACTCTAAAATTGGGAGGAGTGAGAAGTTGACTCTTTGGAAGAGTGAGAGGCATTTTCACTCTTTTTGGAGTGAATTTTATAAAAATACACTCCTTAAAGAGTGGAATTTTCCACTCCCTAGAAAGGAGTGAAATATGTCACTCCGTTGTCGAGAGTGACTGTCTCACTCCTTTGACAAGAGTGAAATATTTCACTCCGTTGAAGAGTGAAAGCCTGGCATTATCTAATTTTGTCCATATTTATTTATTGAGAAAAACGAAATTATCATTTTTTCTTTTTCTTTTTAGGTAGATTTCGTAAGAAATACTACCTATTACATTTTCCCGTATGAGGGAATTTCTGAAATTTTTTGCAGATCTACGCCGATTATGACCCCTAGAACCTCAAACCACCCCCCAATTCAAAACTTTATCTATCTATCTATCTGTCTATATAGCTATATCATTTTTTATGGACACGATAACTTCAATAATTCTGCACAAATATCTTCCAAACTGATACATATAATCAAGGGACATAAAATCTCGGCCAAGTTCGTTAATGGGGGCGTTCCCCTGATGATATGGTCTTAGATCATTTTTCTGTTAGCGTCAGTCTGTGTAGCGTAAGTATTCTATAATCAGTTCGTTTATTTATTTATTTTTAATATACAATGATTTTAAATGATGATATAAATGATGATAAAATTTAATATAGAATGATTTTAAATGATACAATGATTTTAAATGATTATGTTAAAAGAAGGCAGACATACCCCCCTCCGCCTAATACAGCGTACAGTGTATTTCGTGTGCCCGGGATAATTCAGAATATTGCCCGTCTTTCTTAGTAACTATTATATTTGTATGCTATAATTTTTTAAGCAACGATTCTCTGGAGCGACGATTCTCAAAAATTTTCGCCCGGGCAATCGCATCTCTTACCCCCCCCCTTCCGCCCCCCCCCCCCCCAAAAAAAAAAAAAAAAAAAAAAAAAAAAAAGCTACGCCACTGCTTTTAATGAAAATCTTGCGTGCGCACATCTTTACACATTACTATTTTACGATTCGAGAAGACAAAATACGGAATGAAAAGTGCAAAATGTTGTTGGATTATAAATTTATAATCTTTCTTTTATTGAAATATCAGATTTAAATAAGTTGAAATGCTGGGAGGTTTTCGACTTTCCTCCTCTTGAACTGTGAGGCGATGTGCGCGCGCATATTAGTAGCGCGTCGCCGATTGGAGTACGTTAGAGAGGCTTTTTCCTGTCGCTAGACTTTATTTATTCTGTTTTTTTGTTTTGTGACTCTTTCTATCTATCGGCTCCCGCCAATAGTTGATTTGTTGCTTACGTTTGATTATGTCTTCGAAAGTGTTATTCCATTTTTAAAGTGATATTATTTAATAGTGCTGAAATTCTGTTCCTTGTTTTTCATTTGTAAATATATGTGATCAGCCAAAAAATAAAAAAAAATCTCAATCTGATCAAAAATTTCGATCAGAATATTCTGCAAAATGGCCTTGTTTACGTCCATCGGAGGATTCACCTCCACACATTCTGCACAATTTGCAATAGTCATTTTCATGTCAATCACGGTGGAAAGTTTGATTGCTCACATCATATAAGATCAGGCAGACATCGGAAGTTCAGTGAACGGAAAACGATAGTAAAATAATTGCCCGAAACTTTTTTTGTGGACAGCGATTTATCTTTACAAACAACCAAATCCGAAATGCGTTACGTCGTTTCTTATCGAACATAACGTACCACTGAGTTCGGTTCTAACGTACCACTGAGTTCGACTTGAGATGCTAATGTTGCTTGGAGTAAAATTTCGGAAATTAAAGATCAAAATGGATCAATAAAATATCACTTTTTATCCAAAAAGTCTGCTAACAATTCTCCTAATACCACACAGTAATGCTGCTAGTGAAAAAGTGTTTAGCATTGTTAGACACAACTTAACAGAATTTCGTTCATGCCTTAACATTGAAATAATCAGTTTCTTGAATAATAATGAAAGTTGTTACAAAAAAAAAAAAAAAATGAAAAAGAAAAAATTGTAAGTGCTAAAAAAGCTACTGTACAATCCTTAAAAAATTGAAATGTTTACCTGTAAAATAAATTTTTTTCACTTAATTGTTTTTTTTCTTTTGGTTTTTAGCATGTTATTAACAACGTAAGTTTTCCTTTTCCATGATAGAATTATTATGATTTGAAATATTGAAATAGGTATTGTGCTGGGTTTATGTAAGAATATTCATACAAAGTAAAGTATTATTTTGATATTTTAATGAAAAATAGCATCATGTATCTTTGTTGAATTGTGAAAAAATCAATTAGAAACAAAATTTCAATTGGAGACTATTTTTGAGATAAATTTTTATGATGAATACATATTTCAATATGAGGTAAGTTTTATATTTTAATTGTAAAATATCTTTTATTTTAATATGATTGATAGTTAAATCAGTGTTTATCAACAAAGTGTTGTTTTTAAATGTTAGCAAATGATTTTATATTAATGATTTAGGGTGCTAAAAATTTGTTTTTAACTGCACTTGATTCCTCAAAACTATACATTTTCTATGTTTAAACTACACATTTGTACTCGCAGAGGTTGGCAGCCCTGTATGAATTTTCATTTTTAGTGACAACAGTATAATTTAATACAGAGAATATCAAAGAGCATATATGTAAATGTTTATATATTATTAAATTTAAGTTTATGTATGAGAAATGTTCCATTTTTTGCTTCAGATGGGGATATAGAACATGAAAAGAAATCGTGAAAAGTATTAGAGTAAAGTTATCATGACTTTCCGAATATTTTATAAATAAAGGTTGTTTTTCCAATGGAAAATAATCCCTCTTATAGTATTCACCTGCAAGATACTATTTTTTTTAATAATCTATATGAGAACTTGTTTGAAAATATAAAAACTACTTTGATAAATATCTTGTATTCTATCTCAATAACATGTTTAAATTTCGAGACACAGAGCCATCATGAAAATACCCTACAAATGAAGAATAAAAAGCTGTGTAAGTAATCCAATATGTGAAAAAAATATTTTAAAAATCAAGTTGAATAATATGCGTAAACAGAACTGAAAATAATGTGAGGGGGGAAAAAAAAGCAGATGAGTATATAAAAAATTCATTTTTAGACCAGATACTTTTTTAAGGGGTTTTATTTTTTAAGTTACAGTTAAATTTAAAAAATATTAATGTGATATTAATTGAAAAAATATTTTTAATTTTTCCCCCTCAAAGTATATATTTTTTATGTGGGTGTAAAAGAAAAAAAAAACCATGAGTAATAATGATAATAAAATCTGATTTAGAAAAAAAAAAAATCTGATTTTTATTTTTTGAAAATATTTCACCATTAAGCATGTTTGGGTTTATTCCAGAAGCAGAATCTGATTAAAGCATGAGAAAAGTGGGCTGTGACCTTGCCCTCTCCCATTTATTAAAGGGCCCCAAATTTGGTATGCAATGTTTCTAAAGCTGATATTTTAAATCTATTTCGACATTGTACTGTCGAAGAGGCACGTGGGGGCAGAGTCACGGCCCACCTTGCCCGTGCTTTCCTTTTAATTTTCAGTTACTTTGTATTATTGATATAATTTAACATATGAATTTTCATTTTTACTGACACCGTTGCACTTAATACAGAGTATATTATCAAAGTAAATGTTTATATATAAAACAAGTTCGGAATGCTTACATTCATCTTTGACGAATTAAAATAAAAGTGTACACAAAAACATGTGATTCACATTACCTAAAAGATGATTAAAACTTTAATTAGATTTTAAATTTTAATACATTAAAATCGAGCACTTTCGGCTGTGAACCCAGCCTTCATCAGGATTTATAAAAACAGATGTTAAAGCACAGACGTCTAGATCACATTTATATAACAGTATGTTTGTGTACTGCGAACCTGCAGAAGAGTTCAAAACATTCACATTCGCCAACGGTCGGTCGATACCATTGCATAGCAAAACAGGTGAGGAAAGAAGGAGGAAGGGGAAAGAAAGCAGATTTTACTGTTCCTTGATTAAATTAAGCCAAATTCACGGAATATTGTAAGACAGTACATCATTGCACACTTTTCCTTGCTTATTTACAATTTCTACAGATTCTCGAATTATTAAATCATAGTAATTTCTCATTAGGACATATTACTTTAGCATTATTAAAATCTATTTTAACGTTTCGGGTTTGGTGAAGTCTCGATAGAGCAGTGGATGACTTGTTAAATTTTAGATCACTTTTATGTTCTTTTATACAGTCTTTCAATTTCCTTGTTGTCATTCCTATATATTCTAGTTGTACATCATCATCGGTGTTAAATGGAATGACATATACTCCGGACATTTCATCTGGTGGGATAGGATCAATCTTCGCGGCCAGTAAATTCTTCATTTTAATTGGGGGTTTAGCTATCAAATTTATCCCATAACCAAAAAGAGCGTGCCGAAGTTTCTCAAAAAATCCTGGTATATAATTTATACTACAATATTTATTTTGCGTTAAGTTATTCTTGGTTGAATGCTTGTTACTTTGAAACGAACAAATTAATCTATTAATAAGGGGAATCCATTTTCAAGAGCAATGTTTCTGATAGCGCTAAGTTCCATTTGTAAACGATTATTGGAACCATAAAGGCTCTTCTTACATAAAAATTATACGCTGAGATTTTATAATTAAATGGTGAACTGCTGTCGTATGAGATAGTATTGTTCGACTTATGAATTTTCCTATATATTGTGCGTTCTAAATTCAGGCTTGACAAATTTTTGATTAACTTTACATCCAAAAAATTTAATTCGTTATTTTCTTCAACCTCTAAGGTAAACTTAATATTTGAATCCATATCGTTAATTCTATCAAGAAAATTATGAAGCTCTTGTATTCCATAATCCCATACAATGAAAATATCATCGACATAACGACACCAAAAAGAGGGGATAAAACCAGTTCTTTTCAAAATTTATTCTTCAAAAGGTCGCAGTTTAAATTCTGCAAAAATCTCGGAAATCAGTGAACCCATTGGCGCACCATTTGGTTGGTTATAAACTGTATTGTTAAATAAAAATATATCGTTTCTTGTTATCAAATTTAATGCAGAAATAACTGTAGTTTTCATCTTTTGACTTAACATTTGTTCGTTATCTATATAAGTTCTTGAATTGACCCCATAACTTCAACCATGTCAATAGATAGAAAGAGGGATACAATATCTAAACTTGCCAAAATGCTTACTTTACTGATCTTTAGACTATCAATTCTCTTGACGAAATCATTTGTTGAATTTAAACTGTATTTAGATGGTGGAAGGAGGGAACTTAGGAAACTTACAAACGCTTTTTCTAAAAAGTACGTTGGACTTGAACATTTTGAAACAATAGGTCGAAGCGGAAAATCTTTCTTGTGATCTTTCAGACGTCCAAATAAACGTGGAGTAACAGGATTATTATTGATCTTCAATTTGCTTTTCATTAGGGATGGCCAAGAACCGTGCTTTACTAAAGTATTTGTTTTTCTTTGAATCTGATTATTAATGTCCTTCTTAAGTTGTATACATCCCATTTCTTTTAAACAAGCTTCCATTTTAACTATATACTCTTGGCGGTTCATTACTGCTAACTTATTTGTTTTATCAGTTTCTAAAACAATAATACTAGGATCATTTTTAATCTGTTTAACTATTTTATTAACCTTATACTTCTTGCAATCAGTTTTAACCATGTATTCTCTTAAATTGTTATATATCATGTTCCTAGCTTCATCCCGCTTTTCATGATTGATTGATAATGCTACTCGCCCACAGTCAGTAACGATATTCTTAATGTTGAAACTATTTCTGAACATAAATTTTGGTCCTTTTGACAAAATTTTATTTTCTTCTTTTGAAAAATGTCTGTCTGATATGTTCACATATTCTACAGGTTCAGTCACATGGTCCGCAAACATAAATGATGCACACAAAATATCCAACTTCTTACGTATTTTTAAAACTTTATCTCTACATTGAATCGAACGAAAATGCTCAATAATTCTCATAGAATAATCAAAATCAATAGGTGGAATTAAAGTCACCATTAAATTATACAAGTAAGTAATACACTTTATCTGTAATCAAATCAATTAATTTGTACTTACGTCGAATGGAAATTTTCAAGCAGTCTATTTCAAATTTTCGTTTAAGGCTTCCAAATCGACCATCAAGCGTGTGATTCTTAAACTGCAGAAATTTTGGAACATAATTATATGATTTATTATGATTTATATTTTTTATATGATTGATGATTTTTAAGAAGCGGAGATTCACAAGTTCATGATCTAGACGAAGGCGTTCATGTTTAAAACGTTTTGTTATTTCAGCGGACTCCATAATTATCCGGTATCGATTTCTTTTCACATATAAAAGAACATAAAAGTGATCTAAAATTTAACAAGTCATCCACTGCTAATCGAGACTTCACCAAACCCGAAACGTTAAAATAGATTTTAATAATGCTAAAGTAATATGTCCTATGAGAAATTACTATGATTTAATAATTCGAGAATCTGTAGAAATTGTAAATAAGCAAGGAAAAGTGTGCAATGATGTACTGTCTTACAATATTCTGAGAATTTGGCTTAATTTAATCAAGGAACAGTAAAATCTGCTTTTTTTCCCCTTCCTCCTTCTTTCCTCACCTGTTTTGCTATGCAATGGTATCGACCGACCGTTGGCGAATGTGAATGATTTGAACTCTTCTGCAGGTTCGCAGTACACAAACATACTGTTATATAAATGTGATCTAGACGTTTGTGCTTTAACATCTGTTTTTATAAATCCTGATGAAGGCTGGGTTCACAGCCGAAAGTGCTCGATTTTAATGTATTAAAATTTAAAATCTAATTAAAGTTTTAATCATCTTTTAGGTAATGTGAATCACATGTTTTTGTGTACACTTTTATTTTAAATGTTTATTATAGATTAACAAATTTAACTTTTTGTATAAGAAATGTTATAAACCATTTTTTTTTTTTTTTGGTTCAAATGGGGGATACAGAACATCAAAAAGGAAAAAAAAAAAATCCTGAAAGTATCAGAGTGAAGTTATGATTTTCTGAATATTTTATAAATAAAGTGTTTTTCCAATGGGAAATAATCCCTCCTATAGCTTATAGGTGCATATTCCTAAAATTTGGAAGGAGCCAGTGGCTCCTAAACCCAAAAAATCCAGTGGCCACAATTGTGAAACAAACGCATAAAAACAATAGTGTTTATATGCAGTAAAAAACTCAGGAATTCAAAGTGTAAAGTAATTTATTTAATATACGCACATGTACAACAAAATTTGACTGTTAAGTGTAATATAAATCTTAAATCATGTATAGTCAGTAGATAAAGTTGGGCAAGATACGGTTTAAAAAAAAATTGTTCAAAGCTAAGCAATCATGATTGCAGGGAATATTAGAAAAAAAATATTTCTTATTTTGATTTTGCCATACAAAAGTACATATAAAAGAAAATCTGAATGTGTGAGATTATTTTGCACTATAAAAATCAAAACACACTTGAAGCATTTGTTTATCAATATATATTTTTTTAAATCACAGACTAAGTAAAATTATCCGACTCTGTTACTTACCGTAACTGTTACGAATAGCATTGCTATTCGAGTATATTTAATAGTTTGCTATGTTAAACAGATCATTCTGAAATGTTATTAAAAAGATACTAATAAAGTTTGTTGTGTTTCGGTCTTAATTAAAAAAAAAAAAAATCGAAATTTCACGATGGTGACTGGAAATACCAGAAATTGGTCACTTTTAAATCACATGGCAACTTAAACACCGAAAGTTAGTGGCCACAGCAAAAAATTTAGTCGCCACGTGGCGACTGGCGACCATGAATCTGCACCTATACTATAGCTATAGTACTATATTCACCTGCAGGACGATACTATTTTTTTAAGTAATCTGCATAAAATTTGTTTGAAAATACAAAAATTACTTTGATAAATATCCTGTATTCCATCTCAATAACATATTTAAATTTCGAGACACGGGGCCAGCTTGAAAAATTGCTCATATAGCAATATGAACAAAAATCTAATTTTTATATGATATTGCACAATAAAGTTCTTTCCTTTTAATTTTCAGTTACTTTGTATTATTGATATAATTTAACATATGAATTTTCATTTTTACTGACACCGTTGCATTTAATACAGAGTATATTATCAAAGTAAATGTTTATATATTAACAAATTTAACTTTTTGTATAAGAAATGTTATAAACCATTTTTTTTTGGTTCAAATGGGGGATACAGAGCATCAAAAAGGAAAAAAAAAAAAAAAATCCTGAAAGTATCAGAGTGAAGTTATGATTTTCTGAATATTTTATAAATAAAGTGTTTTTCCAATGGGAAATAATCCCTCCTATAGCCATAGTACTATATTCACCTGCAGGACGATACTATTTTTTTAAGTAATCTGCATAAAATTTGTTTGAAAATACAAAAATTACTTTGGTAAATATCCGGTATTCCATCCCAATACATATTTAAATTTCGAGACACGGGGCCAGCTTGAAAAATTGCTTATATAGCAATATGAACAAAAATCTAATTTTTATATGATATTGCACAATAAAGTTCAGAGTATATTATCAAAGTAAATGTTTATATATTAACAAATTTAACTTTTTGTATAAGAAATGTTATAAACCATTTTTTTTTTTGGTTCAAATGGGGGATACAGAGCATCAAAAAGGAAAAAAAAAAAAAATCCTGAAAATATCAGAGTGAAGTTATGATTTTCTGAATATTTTATAAATAAAGTGTTTTTCCAATGGGAAATAATCCCTCCTATAGCCATAGTACTATATTCATGGCACTGACCTGCATTCACCTGCAGGACGATACTATTTTTTTAAGTAATCTGCATAAAATTTGTTTGAAAATACAAAAATTACTTTGATAAATATCCTGTATTCCATCTCAATAACATATTTAAATTTCGAGACACGGGGCCAGCTTGAAAAATTGCTCATATAGCAATATGAACAAAAATCTAATTTTTATATGATATTGCACAATAAAGTTCTTTCCTTTTAATTTTCAGTTACTTTGTATTATTGATATAATTTAACATATGAATTTTCATTTTTACTGACACCGTTGCATTTAATACAGAGTATATTATCAAAGTAAATGTTTATATATTAACAAATTTAACTTTTTGTATAAGAAATGTTATAAACCATTTTTTTTTTTTTTGGTTCAAATGGGGGATACAGAGCATCAAAAAGGAAAAAAAAAAATCCTGAAAATATCAGAGTGAAGTTATGATTTTCTGAATATTTTATAAATAAAGTGTTTTTCCAATGGGAAATAATCCCTCCTATAGCCATAGTACTATATTCACCTGCAGGACGATACTATTTTTTAAGTAATCTGCATCAAATTTGTTTGAAAATACAAAAATTACTTTGATAAATATCCGGTATTCCATCTCAATAACATATTTAAATTTCGAGACACGGGGCCAGCTTGAAAAATTGCTTAGATAGCAATATGAACAAAAATCTAATTTTTATATGATATTGCACAATAAAGTTCTTTCCTTTTAATTTTCAGTTACTTTGTATTATTGATATAATTTAACATATGAATTTTCATTTTTACTGGCACCGTTGCATTTAATACAGAGTATATTATCAAAGTAAATGTTTATATATTAACAAATTTAACTTTTTGTATAAGAAATGTTATAAACCATTTTTTTTTGGTTCAAATGGGGGATACAGAGCATCAAAAAGGAAAAAAAAAAAAAAAAAATCCTGAAAGTATCAGAGTGAAGTTATGATTTTCTGAATATTTTATAAATAAAGTGTTTTCCAATGGGAAATAATCCCTCCTATAGCTATAGTACTATATTCACCTGCAGGACGATACTATTTTTTTAAGTAATCTGCATAAAATTTCTTTGAAAATACAAAAATTACTTTGATAAATATCCTGTATTCCATCTCAATAACATATTTAAATTTCGAGACACTGGGCCAGCTCGAAAATACCCTACAAATGAAGAATAAAATTATACGTGGGTGAAGAATATGTGAAGAATAAAAATCTATGTTATTAATCCAATATGTGCTCTAAAAATATTTAAAAAATCATGTTGAATAATATCACGAGTAAAAAGAAATGGAAATAATATGAGAAAAAAAAAGGTTGATGGATATGTATAAAATCTATTGTCAGCATCATGATACAGACAAACACATTTTTAGGGGCTTTAATTTTTATAATAAAATTTGAGATCTAAAGATACAACTTCTTAACCCCTTCAGGGGCAAAGTACTCTTATAGCTAAAATATTGAAATGATGGATTGACACCAGGATTCACGAACAAATTTATTTTAAAATAAGTAAAAGCCTTTTTCTCATGTACCTTAAATTCAAACTTTGATTATAAAATTCTGGTGTCATTGTGGCATTAAAATTAAGTGGTATATATAATATACCGGTGCCCTTCAAGGGGTTCAAACACAGTTGTAATCTAATATTCTAAGACATTTAATGTCAGTTATACCTACTGATTGGTAACATTGGTGATATTTAATACATTAAAAAGGTAAGATATAATTATTCTTGTTATTTTTGCTCTGTGTATTTCATATGAATATTATATTTCTAATTTTATAGTTAAATTAAAAAAAAAAAATACTGTGATATTAATAGAAAAAAAAAATATTTTTAGAATATTTTCCCCTTAGAGTATTTTTTTTTAAATATATATGTGGGTGAAAAAAAAACCCAGAATAATATGTAATTTGATTAAAAAAAATTAAATCGGATTTTTATTATTTTTTTATATACATGAAAATATTTGACTATAAAGCAGGTCTGGGTTTGTTCCAGAAGCAGAATCTGATCAAAGCATGGTAAAAGTGGGTTGTAACCCTGCCCCCTCCGATTATTTTAGGACCCAAATTTAGTATGCGATTTTTGTAAAGCTTATATCAGCTTTACAAAAATTGTATACCAAATTTGGCTCCCTAAAAAAAAATGGAAGGGAGTATGGTCATAGCCCACTTTGCCCATGCTTTAATCAGATTCTGCTTTTGGAACAAACCATGACTTGCTTTATGGTCAAATATTTTCACGCTTAAAAAAAAAAAAAAAAAAAAAAAAAATACAGAGATCTAAAGTGTTAAAATTTGAGTTACACATGAAAAAAAATAACATACATCACAGGAATTATTGAAATACTAAATACAACTTAATGGGTATTTGAAAAAGAAAGAAATAATATTAACTGATTAAGATTTTGGTTAATTACTTGTCCTTATGGGCATTTTAAAACTATCATATCTTTATAAGGCATGCAATGAAAGCAAACACAATAGTGATAAGCTTGGAATAAAATATTTTAGTTTATTTCTGTCAGTAATCTAATTTAATTCATTATCTAACTCTAATTGAATTTTTCCTTAAGAGTTCAATTACTGTAACAAACTATGAATTAAATAAATATTGCCAATGAAGTATTTTATTCCAATCTTTACCACGCTTGTGTCTATTTTCATTGCATGCTCTAAAATATATGATTCTTTTAAATGCCCATAAAGGAAACATAAAAAAAAATAATTCACTCCATAAAAAGTGAACATTCACTCCTATGAAAGAGTGGCTATTCACTCCTGTCAGGAGTGAGAAATCCACTCCTTTTGCAAGAGTGAATAGTCACTCCTATGAAAGAGTGGATAGCCACTCCTATGAAAGAGTGACTATTCACTCCTATCAGGGTGAAAAAACCCACTCTTTTTGGAAGAGTGGATAGTCACTCCTCTGAAAGAGTGAGTATCCACTCCTGTTTAGAGTGAATATTCACTTCTCGGGAGTGAGTATTCACTCTTTCAGAGAGTGAACAATTTCACTTTTGCCTAGAGTGAATAGTCACTCTAAAGAGGTTGGGCAAATTTTGACTCTGCGATAGAGTGAATATCCACTCCTCCGGAGTGAATAGTCACTCTTTCTTATTTAGAGTGTATGAGGCCATGATAATCGAAAAATGTCCCATTAAAATGTTAAAAGCATGGCAACCCAATTACAGATTTACCAATATTTTTAAAATAAAGCACGCTGTCATGTTTTTAGAGGCCTCGAAGTCTGAGCGGGGGTTGGAGAGCGTAGCTCGCAGGGGGTAGGCCCCCTAGTATCAAAATAATTTATTTAAATCATATAAATATTTATTATTGAATTACAAAAAATTGGAAAGAGTTTTTATTTTATTATAAACTTGTTATGTAATAAACGTTTTTACAGGATATACGATTATTAAATATTAAAAAAAGTTCGATATTTCACACAAAATACATATCTGGAACAGCGCAGTATTTTCTAACCATTTAAAAATATTTTAAATATTTTTTGGAAGCACAAAATTATCCCGTAATTACGCTCGTTATGACTAAAACAGTGCCAGTTGTTCTAATTGGAAGTGATGATATGCTTTAATGTGGTTTATTTTAAAATGTTAAAAATGTGCTTTAAAAAAAATTGCATGAAATACTTATCTTGCACTACTTAATCATGAGAGACGGTAGTTTCTCGAGTGACGCAGCAAAAACCGAAAACCGAAAGCCCAAAACCGAAGATTTCCGTCACTCTTATATATACAGCTAGTTTGAGTTCAAAGGAAAAGCGAAAAACCGACATTTAATATCTCAGCAAATATGAGGCACATCATTTTGATTTTTTGACAGCTGTCTTATATTTCCGGTCTAACTCTATCCTGAAATTTTTAGATTTCTACATGCAGTAGATTTTAAGATCTGGAAATCCATTTTTAAGTAAAATGGGAAGTTTTTCGCTCTGCATGTAATGGTGTCATGGTGTAAAGGCGCTTATCTCGAAATCCGCCCGAAGGATTTTTTTAAAATTAATATATGATACTAATCGGTTTTAGATGAAGCGAATCCCCGTATCCACTTAAATAGGAAAACTCTAGTTTTTTATGTAATCCGATTTAAAAATGGGACTATTTTCTTAAGCCAAGCTGTACAAATGCAATAGCGTATTCACTCCCTTCTTCCGCCGGGCATTACAGTTAAAAATTGATGTACGGTTGCCGTTATCAATAAAACTTCTGACCGGGCTAATTATTTAGATTTCTTTTAAATGCAAAAACAATTAATTATATACTCTAAACATGTAAAACATATGTATTAAATTCAATTGGGGTTTATATGTTTTCTCTTTTTGTTACAAAGAAATAATTTCAGATTTTAAACATGCATATATTCGAAAAATTATTTCGATTCCTTTTTCAAAATGAGGAAATATTTTTTTAATTACATGTATTCAATTTTACTGCTAAATATAATAAATCTTTCATTTTCTAATGATAAAATATTTTTCATTTCTTTGTTTCTTTCGCAAAGAAGACAACCAACCAACTATTATCGTATCAATGCGCGAAGCACAAATTAGCGAGAGGCAATTGGGGAAAAGATAGGCACAGAAAATCAAAGATATTATTCTTACTATTAGGTATCTATATATTTAAAACGCTAAGCGATTTCTTTCGACAATCCGTCAGAAAAAACTACTGCATCAAATTACACCATTCTTTTTTTTAAATGAAAGATATTTGGACACAGATTTGTTATCGTGCATTCGTTTGTTCGAAAATGTAATTAATTAGCTGTAATTTTCAATTAAACATTTACTTCTGCTTATGACGTCATAAAGACGGCAACTCCCACTTTTGAGGGCATAGAGTTTATTCTCTGAACTCTGTGGTTCGCCAATCTTTTGACATTAGCTAATATCAACTAGGTAATATTTTAACATTGTAGTATAAAATCTTTAAAAAAAAAACTTAATTAGCTAGAATATAATCATAATAAAATATCTAAACGTAAACATATCAATATGAATAACAAATCTCACGTAAAATGTTGAAATTTAAATGATTCCAATTGAAACAAGATTTGGAGAGTTATCCTTGACGCCCAGCTAACATAAAAGTACCTATTTTATTTTATTTATTTACACACATATTCAAATTTATTATAAAACACCAGGTTGCCATACAAAGCAAAAATCGTCATTTAGGCGCCAAAAAATAACCCAGGTGCGTCTGCGATATATGTACGGATTTAATCAAAATTATTTTGGTTGCACCGCATATTGCAAAATTAATTAAATCCATGATTATCGTTTCTTTCTCAGATTAAAAATAAGAAAATTGGTACTTCTCTATTATCCCGTCGACCACTTTTCATAACAAAAAACTATCGCCAAACTGTAACGCCAAATAAACGGGAGAACGTTGCCATTGAAATATCAAAATAAATAAATAAATAAAATACATGAATTTAAGGACACAATTGTTATTTTAATTAATGAAATAACTAATAATTCAGTAAAACATAAGGAAAATAGACGCAAATCTCGAATTAAAAACTACTTGATGACATAACAAACACGTATATTGCTTCTGACATCAAATAAATCGGATTGCATTTTTGGCGTTTAATTTTACAGTTTGGCGATAGTTTTTTTTTTATGAAAAGTGGTCGACCGGATAATAGAAAAGTATCAGAAAATTTAATGTTTAACGAAATTCAATTATTTGATCGATCACAAATTTTGGTTCTTTTCCGTTATACCGACACCATGCCATACATGTAAATATATGCTTGGCGACAATGGTGTCCGTATAATGGAAAAGTACTCAATTTTTTCTTAGTTCGGGCTATACCAAAAACAAACATTTTACAGGTAACAAAAAAATGGCCGAAAAGTGCTGCTTCATCAGCTGTTATGACAGCAAAGTTGGATAAAATCTAATAACCTGAATTTTACAGCGTTTATGCGAAACACCACAGAAAACACACGCTATTTTTATATAAGTAGGGTATATTTAAACGAATAAGAGAACTAACAACCTTCAATAATATAATGCATGAAAAAGTAAACAAATAAGTGATTCAGCAAATCATAAAAATATGTATTTCTTAATATAACTATAAAATGCAGAAAAATATTCTGGTACCATCAAAAATATTCATTATCCCGTCGTCCCATTAAGAAAAGAAACTATATGTAAATTAGGTACTTTTCGGTTAGCCGGCGCCAGTAATATATATATATATATATATATATATATATATATATATATATACACATAATAATAAACTCCAATGGAAAATTACTTGCAGAATCATTATCACAAAAGCCAACCAAAATCTATAAACCACATAAATTCAATACTAGAAAAACAAAACTATATACATTATATATATATATATATACTTCATTGGCGCCCTGCTAACCGAAAAGTACCTCAAATAATTCGGCAAACTGTAGAGCCCAATAAACAAACGGAAGAATGTTGCCATTAAATCTCAAAAAAAGAATAATAATAATAATAATAATAAATAATTAAGAAAAGCCCCATTTACCAAAGTATCATTTATCAGTAACTTTTAACAATGATATTTACAATATATTAATGAAAACAGAATAAAAAATAATCTTGGATATTTATTTATTTATATTATTTCTCTTAATTATGGAAAAGGAATAATTATCCTGATTATGTAAAGGAATGAAGAAACCATACAAATAAATTATACTTGAAAACATTAAAAATCTCCTTTATCTGTAGATTGATTTATTATTGTAAAAAAAATTCTTCATCTTTACATAAAAATTGATTAGCTTAAAACAATGTATGTGTTTCAGAAGATATGGATTTGAAACGAACAATGATTAAAGAAGACATTTTAAAAATTTTGATCAAAACATTTTAAGCTTTTTTTTAACGTCGAATTTCGACGGTGCGTTTGGGGAGATGCAATGCACATGCGCATAGGAGCTCAATCGGTTGCATTATCACAGGGGGGGGGGGAGAATGTGTGCCTTATTTAATATGTTCTTTTATTGACTGAATATGAGATGAACGTAGGGATATGCTATTTGTATGATACTTCATAAGTTCAGGAAATTTTCTTTCTTGCTGTGAGGAATAGGGTGGTAATGTCAAACTGATTTCCATTTTGTTTACGGATTGTTTGTTTGGAGTTTGCATCGGAAATAATAACGTAATTCACTGGGGGAATTTGTTTTAAAATAAAATATTTGAAAGATTGTTTCATAAGCACCCCTACTTATGTAATAAAGAAGCTTATTTTACTAATATTGTTATTGTAATTTTTTCAGTCAAGTTTTGACGGGTACCATCTAGTTTTGTTTATTTATTCATTGTTTTTTATTTTATATGACTTGTTGATGGTTCTTTTAAAAATTTTCGTTTTGGTAAGGTGCTTAATTGGTCTTTGTCAGAGCAACTGACAATTACATGTTTTTATGGCTTTAAAATATTACTTTTATGTTATTTTGTAAAAGAAAATGCAGAAAGTTAGTTCTGAATTAAGTGTTTTATGTTATACAATGGATAAATAAGTTCTTAATTACTTTAAATCCAGAGTTTGAATAGTAAACAAATAGCTTTTTTTTTTCTTTTCCTCATTGCATAGCATTACCTTATTGCATTCATATTGCCAGTATTATTACATTGTTATCATTTTTTTTTCTCATTACATTTACAAACAGTTGTGTGACAAACTTCTATCTTCATGAATGTTTTGCATTTACTTTATATTAATTTTTCACATTCATTTTTTAATAAGCTTGTTAAATAGTTTTCGAGCACTATATTGTTTCAATGTCAAATGTTACATTAAAAATTATTAAAAAATACAGTAAAAAAAAATGCTATTTGCTCGCGAAACTTAAGAATATAATCATTTTAACCCACATGGATTTTTTTAGCTCTAAAATATTACTATACAATGAATAAATAAGTTCTTATTTACTTTAAATTCAGAGTTTAAAAAGTAAACAAATAGTTATTTTATTTTTCAATTTTTCTATCATTTACCTGTGACTTTAAAAATCATTTAAAATTACTAATTTAGAGGTATGAAATACCTTATATGTGCTTAAATCACAGAAAAAATACAACTTTAGTAAGTATATTACAGGGCTCTAAGAAGAATTAAGAACACCTTTAAAGGATCCTTCACAATTTTTTTTTAATCTTAAAACAGTATCCTTCACATTTTTTTCATTTTAAAACAGGTTATTTCACATTTTTTTTCATTTTAAAACAGGTTATTTCACATTTCTTTTCATATTAAAACAGGACACTTCACAAAACTTTTTCCTACCAAAAATTAACTCTTCACAAATTTAATCATCTTAAACTTTTCCCAATTTTTGTATAAAATACTGTTTACTGTTGACTGTAATAAGTGTTTGTTCTTCAAAGTAAATTTTGAAAATTTATTAAATTTCAACTGCTGCTAATACATTTAATTTTTTTATTACAACTTACATAAATATCAATATTTTACATAGGGTTTCTTGTACAGCGGTGTATTTTGAAAACATATAGAAGAAAGAAAAAATTTTTTTTAGAGAAAACCACTGTTAATTATTTCGCAATGTTTTTTAATAGTCAGATCTTATAAATTAAGTGTTGGTGAGTGCAAAGTTTGAAATTGTCTGAATATGTTGAAAACAACATAGGGCTCTAAAACTATTTACTTGCATAAGTTTATTAAAAATGAATTTGAAAAATTAATACACAGTAACAGCAAAACATGCATGAAGCTTCACAAACAGCTATAGACCATCAAAGTATCAAATAAAATGAAAATTTTGAAATGGAGAACCATCAATTCAAAATAAATAAAAAACAATAAATAAATAAACAAAATACCTGGGGGAGGTGGGGGGAGTATTTTATCTATTATAAATTGCAGCTTGTATTTTCAAACAATTTGGAAGGGCGGATAAAATTTTATCATTTAAAATATTAAAAAAAATAATACCTTCTAAACTAGAATTTTATTATCAATTTTATAGATGATTTTCTTTGGACGATTACTCTCTATGAGAGAAAAGTTCTACTTTTGCATTTGTTCGCCACAGTATATTTTGTTGTTTTTCAGCCAGTCTATAGAATTCTTTGCAGGAGTGCGGTTTTCAACAGGCATGTGATGTGGAGCATTGGCCATATATAGGGCACTATTAGATTGCAAATTTGGAAGAAGTTTTTCCAACACTCATTTTTGGAAGTTTTCGTAGTTCATTTGCACGGGATTGTCACCCCTTTTTGTCGACGTTTTATACAGTAGTTAAGCATCCGTAAGGAAACACGTTTCCTCATTTTTACGCTCGAGTTAAGACCTTGTACCGGCCTTGTACAGCTAAGTACATGGCCGTTAAAGTTTTTTTTCGGTAAATAGTTAATAACTTTCTCCTTTTAATTCGATGTTATTCGTTTTTGGGTAAAGGTGAAAATAGGCAATCGCCAATCACCACTCGGCAATAAAACTTGAAAAACTGACTTGAAAAATATGGAGAAAACCGACCAAATGCAAGATTTTCTGATTTTCTTTTTTTCCCATGTCCGTTTGAAAAAATTCATGATTTTCCTCGCCAGATCGAACGAAAATAGTGATTTTTCTGCACCATATCGATGAAATTAATGATTTTACTGCACTAGATTGGCGAAATTTATGATTTTTATGCGCCGATTAAAGAAATTCGTGATTTTTATGTGCCCGTTCAGCAAAATTTCTGATTTTTTCATGCCGTTCAACAAATTTCTTGATCTTTATGTGCCCCGTTGACAAAATTTGTGATTTTTACATGCCTGACCGACTAAATTCATCATTTTTATAAGCCCGATGGATGAAATTAATGATTTTTACATGCCGATCAATGAATTTCTTGATCTTTATGTGCCTGTTTGACAAAATTCGTGATTTTCATGCACCGATAAACAAAATTCATGATTTTTACATCTGTGTTCGACAAAATTTATGATCTCCCCCTCCCTGATACACAAAATTCATGTTTTTGCTGTGCCTGATTATTGAAACTCATCATTTTTACACACCCGATCGACAAAATTCATGATTTTTACACACCGATCAACGAAGTTCAAGATTTTTATGCACTTGATCACCGAAATTCATGATTTTTTTTCATGCTCGATCGACGAAACTTCATTTTTCTGAACCTGATCGACGAAATTATTGATTTTTATGCAAACGTTTGATGAAATTTGTGATTTTTATGCACCTACTTGATGAACTTGTGATTTTTAACCACCCACTTGATGAATTCGTGATTTCTATGCGACTACTCTACGAATTGGTAATTTTTATGCGTCCGTTCTACAAAATTCATCATTTTTTCGTGCCTAATCGATGAATTTCATAATTTTTACGCACCGATTGATGATTTTTATGTGCCTGATTAATAAATTTCTTGATTTTTATGCATCCGTTTGATGAAATTAATGATTTTCATGTGCCGATCAAGGAATTTCTTGGTTTTTATGTATCTATTTGATGAAATACGTGATTTTTATGCGATCGATAAACAAAATTCAAGATTTTTACGTGCCCGATTGCCAAAATATATGATCCCCCCCCTCCCCGATCGACAAAAGTCATGTTTTTTCTGTGCTCGATTGATGAAATTCAGAGATTTTTACATACCCGATCAACGAAATTCATGATTTTTAAATACACTATCAACGAAATTCATGATTTTTTCATGCCCGATTGACGAAATTAATGATAATATCCATGTCCCAATTTGACCCCTCCCAAGGGGGTACTTTCTAAATTTTGCTGATACTCCTCGTGTTATATATTGTTGGAAGGGTCTGTGACTGTTTAATCATATTATGCATCTCCTGTGTCCACACCCCCACTTTGCTCCCCCAAGAGGGTACTTTTTGAAATTTTGCACAATTCCTCATGTGATATATCGTTGGAAAGGTCTGTGACTGCTTAGTCATATTATGCATCTCTGGTGTCCATCCCCCCACTTTGCCCCCCCCAAGGCGGGTACTTTTTAAAATTTTGCACACACCCTTCATGTGATATATTGTTGAAAAGGTCTGAGACTGTTTAATCATATTATGCATCTCCTGTGTCCACACCCCCACTTTGCCCCCCCAAGAGGGTACTTTTTGAAATTTTGCACAACCCCTCATGTGATATATCGTTGGAAAGGTCTGTGACCGCTTAGTCATATTATGCATCTCTGGTGTCCATCCCCCCACTTTGCCTCCCCAAGGCGGGTACTTTTTAAAATTTTGCACAAACCCTTCATGTGATATATTGTTGGAAAGGTCTGTGACTATTTAATCATATTATGCATCTCCTGTGTCCATACCCCCACGTTGCCCCCCCCCAAGGGGGTACTTTTTGAAATTTTGCACAACCCCTCATGTGATATATCGTTGGAAAGGTCTGTGACCGCTTAGTCCTATTAGGCATCTGTGGTGTCCATCCCCCCCCTTTGCCCCCCCAAGGGGGTAATTTTTAAAATTTTGCACACACCCTTCATGTGATATATTGTTGGAAAGGTCTGAGACTGTTTAATCATATTATGCATCTCCTGTGTCCACACCCCCACTTTGCCCCCCAAGGAGGTACTTTCTGAAATTTTGCACAACCCCTCATGTGATATATCGTTGGAAAGGTCTGTGACCGCTTAGTCATATTATGCATCTCTGGTGTCCATCCCCCCACATTGCCCCCCCAAGGCGGGTACTTTTTAAAATTTTGCACACACCCTTCATGTGATATATTGTTGGAAAGGTCTGTGACTGTTTTATCATATTATGCATCTCCTGTGTTCATACCCCCACTTTGCCACCCCCCAAGGGGGTAGTTGAAATTTTGCACAACCCCTCATGTGATATATCGTTGGAAAGGTCTGTGACCGCTTAGTCATATTATGCATCTGTGGTGTCCATCCCCCCTTTGCTCCCCCCCCTCAAGGGGGGTACTTTTTAAAATTTTGCACACACCCTTCATGTGATATATTTTTGGAAATGTCCGAGACTGTTTAATCATATTATGCATCTCCTGTGTCCACACCCCCACTTTGCCCCCCAAGGAGGTACTTTCTGAAATTTTGCACAACCCCTCATGTGATATATCGTTGGAAAGGTCTGTGACCGCTTAATCATATTATGGATCTCTGGTGTCATCCCCCCACTTTGCCCCCCCAAGGCGGGTACTTTTTAAAATTTTGCACACTCCCTTCATGTGATATATTGTTGGAAAGGTCTGTGACTGTTTAATCATATTATGCATCTCCTGTGTCCATACCCCCACTTTGCCCCCCGCCCAACGGGGTACTTTTTGAAATTTTGCACAACCCCTCATGTGATATATCATTGGAAAGGTCTGTGACCACTTAATTAGATTATGCACCTCCGGTGTCCATCCCCCCACTTTGCCCCCTCCAGGGGGGAACTTTTTAAATTTTGCTGACACTCCTCGTGATATATTGTTGGAAAGGTCTGTGACCACTTAGTCATATTATGCATCTCCAGTATCCATCCCCCCCAGTTTGCCCCTCCCACAAGGGGGGTACTTTTTAAAATTTTGCACACACCCCTCATGTGATATATTGTTTAAAAGGTCTGTGATCACTTAATCGTATTATTCAGCACGGCAGCTATACGGTGCCGCAGGCAGCGGGAACCCGAGCCGGAGGCTCGTTCGGTTAGAAGTTTATACTATTCGATGTGCAAATTAAGGTATTATCCGGTGCATGCATAGCACGACCGGTATACGGTGCCGGAGGCAGTAGGGACCCGGGTTGGTGGTTCGTTCGGTTATAGGTTTATACTATTCCATGTGGAAATTAAGGGATTGTCATACAAATGGAGAATTCAGTTAGATTCGAGGCCGTGATGTAAATTGAAGGCCCATTAGCGGGCGAAGCCACTAAGTTTTATTCTTATAAATTTATACCCTAATGCTTAATTGCGACTGACAGAAATTTTCATCAATAACCGCTTAAAAGTAATGATATCAGTACAAAAACCTTTAACGGGTTAAAAGTTGTGACGCAGCACTTTCTTTTGGCTCTAAGAATTTCAAATATGGGTCTTAAAAGTAATGATATCAAATTTGAGTGACGCTATGTTAATTTTTTTTAAATCATCATTTTCTTTTTAGTTTTATTTATATTCACAGGTGCAATTATTAACTTAACATGAAAATAATATAAAATTTATTCGCTAAATCTTTTTCATTCAGATCTCTCAGGAATTCAAAATATGGGTTTTAAAAGAAATGATATCAAAATTTGAGTGACACCTTGACGTGAATTTAATAGGATTGTTTTAAATTTAAATTTAAATTATTTTTCGTTTGTCTTCTAAAGTATATTTACGCATACAAACAATACTTTTAATTTTTCAATACACTGTTTAATATATTACTTTCACTGAGCCTATATTATGTATTGAAATGTATTTATTTCAATAGACTGATTCATGTTTTGTGCCACGGTATCCAATATCATAAGTAAAATTTATGTAAATGATTAATTTGCGTCATAGTATCCAAACAAAGGAAAATGTATGCAAGTGGATACTATGACGCAAAATAATCATTTACATAAATTTTACTTATGATTTTGGATACCGTGGCACAAAACATGAATCAGTCTATTGAAATAAACACATTTCAATACATAATATAGGCTCAGTGAAAGTAATATATTTAACAGTGTATTGAAAAATTAAAAGTATTGTTTGTATGCGTAAATATACTTTAGAAGACAAACGAAAAATAATTTAAATTTAAATTTAAAACAATCCTATTAAATTCACGTCAAGGTGTCACTCAAATTTTGATATCATTTCTTTTAAAACCCATATTTTAAATTCCTGAGAGATCTGAATGAAAAAGCTTTAGCGAATAAATTTGATATTATTTTCATGTTAAGATAATAATTGCACCTGTGAATATAAATAAAACTAAAAAGAAAATGATGATTTAAAAAAAATTAACATAGCGTCACTCAAATTTGATATCATTACTTTTAAGACCCATATTTGAAATTCTTAGAGCCAAAAGAAAGTGCTGCGTCACAACTTTTAACCCGTTAAGGGTTTTTGTACTGATATTTCTACACGCAATCTTCACGGATTTATAGATTACATGTATAGTTTAAGATTGAATAAGAAAAAAAAACTGAACTATCGCAGTCATTCCATTTAAATCGTATAAATAGTTATCTTCCGGGATATTTGTGTATATTTTAGCAAAATATACATTTAAAAAATATAATTGAATGTATTTAATATTTTTTAGAATTTTTATCCCCTCCCCCCTTCGTCTCTGACCCCCATGAATATATATATAATGATTGGAATAATTTATACTAATATTATACAGAAGTAACGTTTGATTGGTTTTGTGTTTGTTTGTAGGGTGTAATCTCTGGAATTACAGAACTGATTTCAAAAGAAATGTTAGCAAATTGATGGTGAAAGTCCCTGCCTCAACATAGGCTATATTTTATGAAGGTGCCTACCTCAGGGGGGGGGGGGGGTCAGAAGCGAAAAATGTTCTAAAATTCTGATTTTTGTGGTTTTGAAAAGTCTATAAATTTTTAATTTGGCATGGTACAATTCAATGCTCTGGAACTACCGAACCGATTTCAAACGTAATGATGGCAAATTGATGGTGACTGTCCCTGCTGTAACATAGGCTATAATGTATGTCGGTGTCACTACCTGAAGGGGATGGGATGCGGTAGCGAAAAACGTTCTAAAATTGCAATTTTTGTGATACTGGAGGAGTTAGAAACTTCTAATTTGGAAAGGTAGTTAGTTACTTAAAAGATATAAATGCTCTCTAAGAAAAATTGAAATTTAAAAGGGTGATATGAGCGAAAAGCTAAAAATTTTCTAAATTACGATTTTTATGGAATTGTTAAGGACAGAAACTTGAAATTTCACATAGCTGCTACTTTTTAAGACGCAAATGCATACACCGAACAGTTTTTTAAAGAAGCGAAATTTAAAAGGGTGAAGGAGGAAAAAACGTTCTAAATTAAGACTTTTGTGATACTGAAAGGACTAGAAATTGAAAATTTGACATGTCGGTTACTTTTAAGGTACAAATGCTCGCTAACAATGGTTTATAAAGAAATTCGAAATTTAAAAGGGTGAAATTAGCGGAAAGCGCTCTATAAACGTTCTAAATTCGATTTCTATGGATTTATGAGACAGAAACTTGAAATTTGACATGGCTGTAAATTTTGAGATATAAATGGTCGCACAGAACAATAAAAAAAAAATCGAAATTTAAAAGATTGACATGCGCGATAAGCGATAAAAAGTTCTAAATTACAATTTCTATGGAGTTGTTAAGGATAGAAACTTGACATAATAGAAGTTTGACATGGCTGTTGCTTTTAAGACGTAAATGGTCGCACAGTACAGTTTTTATAAAAATTTAAATTTAAAAGTGTAAAAGCGTGAAAAGCGTTCTAAACTACGATTTATTTGGAACTGTTAAGGCTAGAAAATTGAAATTTGACATGACAGTTATGTTAGAGGCGTAAATGCTTAACCAGAACAGTTTTCTAAAAATGCGAAATTTAAAAGGTAGCAGAATAAAAAAAAAGTTCTAAAATTGAGAATTATGTGGTACAGTTGGTATAGAAGCTTGGTATTTGGCAGGGTGATTACTTAAGAATATAATAAAATATAACACATTGTAATAACATATTTCTTTTAAATGCTAATAGGTGTAAATTAACAACATAATATACAGTAAAATAACTTTTATTAGGTTGTTGACATGTTTCGGATCACTCCGAGCCATGTAAATGACTAGTACTGAGCCGAAACATGTCAACAACCGAATAAAAGTAATTTTGCTCTATATTATGTTGTTAATTTACACCTATTAGCATTTAAAAGAAATATGATGGTTATTTTAAAATGAAAATCCTCACTAAGAACTGTTTCTAAAAAATTATAAATTTAAAAGAGTGAAATGAGCGGAAAACTTTCTAAAAACGTTCTAAATTATGATTTAATTAAATTTATTCGGTTTAGAAACATGAAATTTAGTATAGTGGTAAATTTTAAGATGAAGACGCTCGCTGTAAACAGTTTATCAAAAATTCGAAATTTAAATGTATAAAATGAGTGGAAAACGTTCTAAATTACGGTTTATTCAGAATTGTTAGGGATAGAAACTTAAAATTCGACATGTCTGTTATTTTTTATGCGTAAATACTCGCATAGAACAGTTTTTACAAAATTGTAAATTTAAAAGTGTGTAGAAGCTAAAAAAATTTACTAAAATTGCGATTTTAGTGATGCAGCTGGACTAGAAATATGGACTGAAATTTGGACTGAAATTTGGCATGGTGGCTATTTTTAAGATTTCAGTGCTCACTAAGAAGAGTTTCTAAAAAACATTCAAGATTTTAAATGGTGAAATGAGCGGGAAATGTTTAAAAAACCTTCTAAACTATGATTTATCTAAAATTGTTAGGGATAGAAACTTGAAATTTGACATGGTTGTTGCGTTAGACATAAATTCATCCACAGAACAGTTTTTAAAAATGTTGACATTTTAATGTGTGCAGGAACAAAAAAACTCTAAAACTGCGATTTCTGTGATATAGTTGCAATAGAAGTTTGCTTAACTAGAAGATTGGAATTTGGTATGATGCTTACTTTTAAGATGCAAATACCTTCTTACAACAGTTTTTTAAAATTGAATCCATTTGGACACTACACTGTTAACTAGTATTTTAAAAACACAAATTGTGCTTATTAGTTGCTAAAATCAGTGTAAAAATTGTTTTAAACTCATAAAAGAGCTAAAATCCTACATGTTTCGGCTTTAAACTTAAAGCCATCATCGGGGAAGAGGAACAACACAAACGACTACTGATCTTTTAATTTTCGACACGAGAAAATTGAAATCAACAGTATGGAAAAAATTAAATCAAATAAGCGGGCGCTCTCTGTTGCCAAAGAGCGAAAAAAAAAACAATGAATTAACAATTTATTAACCCCTTGTTAATTCATTGTTTTGTTTTTCGCTCTTTGGCAACAGAGAGCGCCCGCTTATTTGATTTAATTTTTTCCATACTGTTGATTTCAATTTTCTCGTGTCGAAAATTAAAAGATCAGTAGTCGTTTGTGTTGTTCCTCTTCCCCGATGATGGCTTTAAGTTTAAAGCCGAAACATGTAGGATTTTAGCTCTTTTATGAGTTTAAAACAATTTTTACACTGATTTTAGCAACTAATAAGCACAATTTGTGTTTTTAAAATACTAGTTTTTTAAAATTTCTAAATTTCAAATGAAAATTGAAATGAGCAGAAAACCTTCAAAATACATTCTAAATTACCATTTATTTGTAGTTAATTTTAGCTCATCTCATTCATTTAAGTTTCGTTTTCGCCTAATGCAGTATAAGAATGAAGTTTACTCAAAATGTGGCTTAATTAGTAATCCGCAGCAGTATAATTTCCTCTAATCAAAATAGGACCACAAATACCATTTGACATATTTCAATAATTACGCGATCAAAGCCAGGAGTTTTGCTTTTTTTGCATGCCGAATTAACCACAATTACATCTATTTACAGAACTTCTGTTCTTCAGTCGATGTCAAATTCTCTGCATGTAGAAACTATAGATTTGCACTAACGATTTCATTATTAACTAAATCATCAGTTATTCTATGCCATGTATATAAAATTTAGTGCAACATTTTTGCGCTTTTTATAGTTTGCTAGCTGACTTATCCGGCTTTGCTCGAGCCAGGATAATAATCTTAAATATACTTAAGATTGCTTTATCGCTTCCCGGGATAATTCTAAATATATCTCGCTGAGCTGCTCGGTTTTTTCAAACGAATATTTTTACACGCGTCGAATAAAAGCCGACGCTGAAATTTTTCTCGATGGCCTTACTTTCTTTAATAATTAATGAAAAAAATAGTCCATTCTTTTGAGGCAATTAACAAAAATCTGCTCCATACATTGGTATAAAGTATAAGATTGGATGAATAAAGAACCAAATAGAAATTTGTTGGCAGAAAACATAATAAAGTATCAAATAGATATTGCAGGCTGGGAGGTCCCGATCCTGCAGCCTACAGCCTAAGCTGGGACGTATCCATATGTCCAGAGAGTGTGTTTTCCTCGACTTAACAGGCCAGAGAATGATTGGGTAACAGCATTTTTTCTTTCTTTTTTTTTCTTTTTTTTTTTACAAATGAAATCTTGAGTTCTAAATATATATTGAATTACAAATCAAAATGCAGTATCTATATTATTATTATTATTATTAAAGAAAGAAAGTGTAAAATACTCATATTAAATATAACTTATGATTTCATTTGTCAAAAAATGAAAAAAAAAATCTATTATTTCAAAGCATCTTTGGAAAATAAAATCGAGATTTCCTAATAGACGAAAAAACTTTGGCGAAAATCTAAACATAGAATTTCACCTCTGAGCCAAATCTGTGACTGTAACCTTTTTTTTATTGCTTTGAGAGGAGATGGACAATGGAAAACGTAGTAATAAAGCTGTCAAAACCCGGCGGACGCCGTCGGACCAGGCAGAGGCAGTGGACGGATTCCAGCAGGGCTACACTAGATACCGGGCTTGCTCATTCATTATCATGACGTCACAAATGGTGGCTGGCCGCTACCAGCGATTGGTACAAAGCGAAACAACAAAATGAAAGACATACAGCGATTGGCACAAACCGACGGGCTCGTCGCTTTGCACCAATCGCTGGTCACGGCCAGCCACCTTTTGTGACGTCATGATAATGAATGAGCAAGCCCGGTATCTAGTGTAGCCTTGATTCCAGCCGTCTCCGTCAAAACACATAAAATATCAAAGGTTCCGAAAAATCGCATCAAAAGAACTGCTAGAGCTGGATGGCGACGTACTCGCTCTGTTCGCAGCTTTAGTTTTACCGCTTCACGGGATTACTCCAAATATAACTCGCTATGCTGGTCGGTTTTTTCAAACGAGCATTTTTACACGCGCCGAATAAAAACTGAAACTTTTCTCTCGTTGGAATTTCGCTTCATGTCGCTGCGTTTCAGAAAGAAAATCGACGGCCTTGCTTTCTTTAATAATTAATTAAAAAAATTAGTCCATATTATCCTTTTTAAACGATTAACAAAAATATCCTCCATACAGCGGTATAAAATATAAGATTGGATGAATAAAGTATCAAATAGATATTGGTTGGTAGAAAAAAAAATTGGAAGAAATGGGTACTTAAAAAAAAAATCGCAAAAAACTCAAAAATCGCTGTGCGAATTCCCAATAAACTTTATTGGACAACATTAACTATATTGGGCAAAAAGTTTGAATTTGGTTTGCTTTTCTGAGTCCGTCAAATTCGCCAGCGAACTTGAAATTTCGGAGAAATACTCGAATTGTCAGTTGAATATAAAATAACAAAAAATGTATTAAAATATATCCAAAATCTGAGACACAGGTGCACTCACACCTGTCTTCATCAATTCAGAACCAAAGTTCAAAAAACTCCATAATTTTTTCTAGATAAGGCCAACACACACGCACTTATGCGCAGACACATAAACCATTTTATTTTATTAATATAGATGTGATATCTTTTATATTATTTGTTTCTAACGGATTTTATAAATAGCATCAAAACCTTTCTGAACATTTATTTATGATACTTTAAGCTTTGACCGATTTTTGAATGCAGAATTTAGGTGTCACAAAAATGGAAAAAAAGATTATGAATATGTGAAAATTCAATCGATAAAAAATAAAAACAAATATTAGCCATAATCTTCTGTTGTTTATTCTGCAAGATATAAAATAAAGTTTCCTTAAAAGTTCAAGTGGATAAGAAATAAAATGCAGCAATATTTTTCCTACTATAATAGATTTAAGCATATTAAATAACATCCATCGAAATCTATTTATGAGAAACAGATCGCAAGTTTAGTTGAAATAAGGTGCTAAAAACATCCGCTTTCATGAAAATACTTGCTTTACCTTAAATTTGAATTTTTCAAAGAGGTAAGAAATATTTAGGATTATTAAATTTTGCTGTTTAATATCTAATGCTCAGATTGTATCTCGATCATTTTACAACTCGCAAATATTGTCTCAAAATATTTGTTTTTGGAATTTAAACATATTGAATGCTTGAATGTCTTGAACCCAATTCTATTTTTACACTTTTTTATTTAACTCAACTTGTTTTTGTTTGTAAAGATGGAATTTTGTAATCGATTTTTCACTCACTTCCTGATAGCCTAGAATTATAAAAGTTACGTACACAGGTATGTTTCCAATTTAGAACACCTGAATAGGTAGTTTAAATAATGTTTTTTTCCCCTGCTGCTATGTATTAAAATCAACCAAATCAAAAATTATATATTTTTATTAAATTCATTAGTTTGCGCTTTCTACCAAGCGTAAATCAAAGTGGTGAATTTTTCATAATCGTGGCCCATGACTAATTAACGTATTGTAACGAAATTTATTTTGAAATAGCATGAATTACATTCATGAAATTAGGCGTGATTTTTAAGATAAACTGTGAATAGTGATAAATGAGTATTTAAATATATATATATATATATATATATATATATATATATATATATATATATATATATATATATATAATTTAACAAATTACATTAACCATTGGGAAAATGTTCCGAAAGCTTAAAAAAAAAAAAAAAAAAATCCGTACTTTCGTGTTATAACGACCCCCACAATAATGATTATGCCAAGGTTGACGTTATAATTTTGCCAAGATCATCGCAAAGCATGCATCCTATATACGCATATATATATTCCAAACACTCATGTGCCATATACGTCATTAAAAATATATTATTTACGTCTTATATGTCGTATATACATCATATACACATGTCATGTATATACATCATACATGCATCATATGCATCATATATGAGTATAACTTGGCAACATACGTCATGAAATGTTATATATATATCTTATCCTCTTTAATAAAAAGCTATGCGTTGCTGACGACTGGGATTTTCGATAATCGTTGCCACAGATTAAACTCGGAAAATGAAACATTTGAAGTTACTGAAAAAATTAATTGCTCGAAAAGTATTTGTCAGAAAATTGTTTGACAAACTTCGTTAGAAAGGTAAAAAATTGTATTTTTCTTGATATAAATTTCAAATCTAATAATTAAGCCGTTTTTCAAATATTGAATTAAAAAAATTACCAAATTTCACAATGGAGTACCATAGCGAAAACTTCACGCGTAAAAAAAAAAATAATAACAGCAATGTGTCAGCACGAGTCACAAATTATAGTAACCGTATTATTCTGTTAAAATATAAGTAAATAAAAGTGAATTATGATGTCACGAGTGCATGATTTTTATTTAATTCTCGACAAATACTAGATGCGCCATTTCTTTTTAGTTGTGAATAATATAGGTTAATTCACGTTATTAAAAAATGTAGCTATATAAATCAATGGAAAACGGTAGGTAATAAACTGTAAACGTAATAATAAACCGTATTAGAAACACATAACTTAGTGAAATAAGTATCCGTTTTTATGTTATTTTAAGATATTCCCGGTAAAAGTACAGATAACTTTAAAATACAAGGTTAAATTCACCGATATATTTCGTTTGATTCAAGGTTCTTTTGGAGAAACCGACCAGCGCAGCGGGCGTAGTCTGCTAGTTTATTATTATAATGTCATACATGCTTTATAATTTGGCGATGAATCTTGGTCGCTTGGCGATTCATCCTTGGGGGCCGCTATAACACGATAGTACCAAATTTACAATATATTAATGCAAACAGAACAAAAAAAAAAATTGTAAGACAATTTCTCATCCGACGTCAATTTTTGAATTCGGCTTTTTTTTCATATCTCTTATTTTGCATCTATATCCTTTTTGTAACTTTAACATTTTTGTAGCGATTTTATGCATTTCTATTGCCTATTCAAAGATAAATTCTTCTAAAGTTACAAAATTTCGTTAAAAATTCTTCTAAAGTTACAGAATTTCGTTAAAAATTCTTCTAAAGTTACAGAATTTCGTTAAAAACGCTTAAAAAAATAAAGTGACGACGTCAAGAGATCCATTCTCGACCGAAAACAACAACCATTCTCCCAATGGTTAAAAACTATTTTTTTACTTTTATTCTTGTTTTTCTTAATGTTGACATCTATTTCGAAATAATATTACTACTGTATTATTATAAAAAAAAGTGTTTGGCAAAATACATGATATAATGTAATCCTATACATTATTTCTGTTGTCAACATTCCTTTTTTTTATGCATATACAAAACGCACAATAATGAATGAGGTATCATTTGAAAGGTATTTGAACCTGCTTCTGCCATAGTACACTCAGATTTCGTTCACACATGTTTTTTAATTAAAAATTGCAGTTAATTAAAAATTAAATCAGCATTATTTTCATAAATGAAATGAAAGACATTTTCTGAAATCAATGTTGCCACAAAAATAAATTACCTCATTATATCGTGCTCAACAATGATTATAAATAAATAAATGGTACAAATTGAATAAAGTGGACTTCTCCGCACAGGTTTAGTTTATATTGATGATTAAAAAGCAAAATTCAAATTTAAATGTTTAGAAGAAAAAGACACTATCTATCGGTCGAAGCAGTGGTATTTCACGTGTAGAATAAAATTGCATTTAATTAAAAATAAATCAGCATTGTTTTCATAAATGAAATGAAAGGTTTTATGAAATCAATGTTGCAACAAAAATAACATACAGCATTACATCGTGCTCAGCATTGATTATAAAAAAACTATATAATACAAAAAGATAAAGTGGCGCAACATTTTATAGTTTTGATTAAAAATCAAAATTCAAATGTTTAGAAGAAAAAGGCACCATCAAATGATCGAATCAGTGGTAATTTGCGTGTTACCTATAATGTATGATTTGTTATATTAAATTATATTTTATTTTACATGAAATCAATTTATTTTCCTTCGTCACGTGTTTTTCCTAATCGGATGACGCCATACTCTAATACAGTTAAAAGACGATTGTTTTTATTTATTTTTTTCTATTGCGTGCCTTATGCTATCTTTGATCATTTTTTACTGTAACTTTGATGGAATAAATGAGATGATACTTTGGATTGACTAATGTTGTTTGCAGATATTTTTATCCTTAATTTTTCTTTAGAAGTTTAAACTTGCATAAAAAATAAAAAAAAATTACTAGACTGAAAAATACTAGTGCGAAATCCTCGCACGGGTCCACTGGTATAATGTAATTTTATACATATTTGTATTTCTGAATGTGACTTTTTTCGTATGACAGAAAAAATAATTGAAAGAAAATTCAATTAACGAAATTTCATGCTATGTGAGCGTGAGGATACTAGCGAACTTCTTTTCTGTTTTGAAAGAGTATCTCGGCGCTGAGATATTGCTTTTTTTCACAACGTTTTCTTCGATTCTCTATTAACAACATTTATAGCACTAAATATTCATTAATATGATACCTCCTTCTTAAAAAAAATATACTTCAGAAAATCTTCCCTCCTCCCATAGAATTAAAAAAAATTGCCAGAAAAAAAGTGGCAATGTAAGTTTAAAAGAAAAAATAATGGAAATCATATTGAAGCCATCAAAACTTATTTTGATACAGAATTAACTTTTTTTTATCTTATTTTTAAAATAAAATTCTATTCATCAGTAAAGAACTAGGAAAAAAAGTGTCAGTTATCAAAAGATATTTTAGTTATTATTGTGATTGGTAATGCAAAATCACTAGGGAAATTTATTTAACTATTCTTTTATACCCTATCCCAGAATGTTATATGATGAAAAGAGTTTGTAATCTGATAAAAGAGTAAAAAAATCTTTTCCATCAATTTTCTGACTGAAAACATTTTTTTTATATTATAAATAGATCTTCGTAATGTAAAAATCTCGGAAAAACAAAAATATTTTTGTGAGGACAAAATTTGTTTTTCATAAATCATCCGTTGTATTGAGTATTTGACAGAATGATAACTATAATTGAATTCATTAACATGATTTTTTAAATTTTTTAATTTTTTATTATCTCATAAAAATTTAATTTAAGTATTATGTATTGAAAAATTTTATCATCATATGAGCCAAATTTGTTTTTTCCTTTGATAACATAATTGAACTACAATAAGTAAATTGTACATAAACTTAAACAAAATGCAGCTGATGTTACGATGGTAAAAATAGTGAATTATCTAATGGTCAGTTTTTATATCCTCTATTGTAGATATAAATTTTTTTAATATCTCATATTAAAAATCGAATTTAAGCATATGTTTAGAAGAATTTTATCATCATATGAGCTACATTTAATTCCCCTTTGATAACATAATTGCACCGCAATAAGCAAATTGCACATAAAATAAAACAAAATGCAGCTGATGATACGATGGTAAAAATAGTGAGTTATCTATGGTCAGTTTTTATATCGTCTATTGTAGATATTTTTTTATTATCTCATATTAAAAATTGAATTTCAGTAGATGAATATAAGAATTTTATTCTCATGTGAGCCACATTTTGTTTTTCATTTTGATAACATAATCGAACTGCAATAAGTAAAATGTACATAAACTTCAAGACAGCTGTTCTCAGTATGGTAAAAATGGAGAGTTATATATGGTCAGTTTACATCCTCTATTTTGCGAAAGCGTTTCGATTGGTCTACAAATAATAGCGAGTTCATCTCATTGCCGTATTTACAAAAAAGACTAGAAAAAGTTGTTTGTAAACATGCCTTTCTTTATTATATAAGTTAAATTCCACTGTATTATAAACAATATAGCTCTACATCCAAATTAACAAAAGAAATGAAAACATTGGATATTCCCGTTTTTGCCTTCCTATGGATTCGAACTATGGGGTATTTGTTACAACGCAAACTGTACGAAAGAAACGGCCGAAAAACTATCTCAATTCATGCGTTATGCATTAAAATATTTCAGCCCAACAATAATCATCATCATACACAGTTGGTGCCGTGACCAGGATATGTATATGATATAGAATCATTTATACATATCTTTATTCTAAATTATTAATCTTCCTAACTTAATTTCAATATATTAATTAATATTCTCTTCGCTAAAATATCTCTTATTCTAAAACCTCAAATGTTACTTCCTTTTCTCATATGAAAGACTATCTTTACTAAATACAGCATGTACGTTATAAATCTATTTTAATTCCAATGCGATTATAACAGATGTAATGTTATGTGTTCTGGACATTCATTGACAGCTGCTTGGGCGCCCAACCTTTTTCTGTTCATAAACAAATTGTGCAAGTAATGTAATTTCCCAGATACAAAGTAATTTTTTCCTTTTACTAAAATTCCTTTCCCACCGGGTTGCCCGCATGTGTCCTCTAAAATTCACAAAAATTACAGTTTCGCCAAATGTGGTAGCCTTTTCATTACATCCTCCCAAAACAATTATATTAATTATCCTTAACGTACATAAATTCTTTTGCGCGTCTGCGGTTTCTTGGCTCAATGTATTATCGAATCTTGGCGATACAAACTACCGCCCAAACAGCAGATCACTCCTAGCTCTTGATCTGTCAACAACTGTTTTCTAAGCCTCTAACACCCGAGACCACCCCGTTCTTACATCTTATGCTTGCTATATATCAATAAATAACTTCAGCTGATATGTTTTCATCTTCATTGGATATTCCCGTTTTTGCCTTCCTATGGATTCGAGCTATGGGGTATTTGTTACAACGCAAACTGTACGAAAGAAACGGCCCAAAAACTATCTCAATTCATGCGATATGCATTAAAATATTTCAGCCCAACAATAATCATCACCATACACAGTTGGTGTGACTTCGGAAGGCAATAATTGATTATAGTACAGTCGGGGTGGTCTCCCGTCTCCTGTCTCCTCCTGTATCATGTATCCTGTGATCTCCGTTTCTGCTCTCCTCCTGTATCCTGCATCCTGTGAGCTCCGGTTGCTGGCCTCATGTCTACGGTCTCCGGTCTTCTCCTGTCGCCTATCAGATGGTATCCAGTTCCTCTCCAATCCTTTCCCGGACCCCTCCAGTGATCTCCAATCATCTCATCTCATTTCGTTCATTTGCCAATCATATCCAATGGTCTCAGATGGTCTCGGAATGAAATAACAGATTTTTAAAGCGGTACTGTTCTGTATTTCTCAGGATTATGTGGATTTTTTCTTCCGGATTTTCGGATTGCAATTTTCAAGCTATACAATTTTTCCTGAAGCCCCCTTTATGTTCCGAATTTTCATTCAATTGCTTCATTCTACAAAACTGTATTAAAAGAAAAAGAAAAAGTATCCCAATGTTTTCGAATTATATGAAGTATTATTGTTGTTATGCGGTGCACGAACATTTTAATGCAATTGGATTTGAGTGATAAATGCCAGACTCCAGTTCACACACAACAGAAAGAAAAGAAATTTCTACATAATGATTCTCCATTACTGATGCAATTTTACCGACTTGTGATATAATGTTCGCTATCAAAACATGGAATGTTGATGGATTTTATTTTTCGCTTGAACCTTCAACTCTCTCCCGTGATGCAAAGAACTTTGCATTCAACAGTGCATCGTCATTGGAATTTATTTTCTCGCCTGGCCAGCCGATAAAATTTGTCTTCGATCGCAGCTGTGTAATGCCGTGTCGACTTTCTCTACCCGTTAAAACGGAAGGACAGCTAATTACCTCTAGGAGCGAAATATGCTCGTTGCGTTCAGTGGAATAAGATGAAGGTGCTCCTCTCCGAACCTCCCTCCCCCTTTTGTGTTGTGATGAGGAGTGTTTAAAAATAATAATAATAATAATAACTTGTTGTGCGGACATCTTTTGTACTCTTATAACTGGTAATTCAGCGAATCAACGGGATTGCCCATTACAAATACTTTCAATGTCGGAAACATTGAAAATTAACTATTTATATTTGCGTAGGATATTAAAAAAAATTGTATAGGTGAGCGAGCATTGATATTTTTGAAAACGTATTTCATTGAATTATCTGTTCTTTTTAAAACACATCTTGAATATTGTATAAAACAAATGGAGTAAAAATACACTTATCAAGCAAGTACATATTTAAAAAATTATTTAATATATGCATATTTTAATTATTTCCTTCAGCCTACAGTATTTTTCCTTCAAAATTATTTTACATGATGTTTTTTATCAAATTTTTTTTTCATTTTCTAAGGTAATTTTTATATCTATGATTGCACGGCTGAATACGTTAACTTAAATTATACTCATGCATATATTATAAACTGTATAAATAAATTCTACCATTTTTGTTGTTATTGGTATAAAACGATGAAGATCATAAATAACTTCATCAGTATATTATTTAAATTTTCGATGAGTACATGACATATCCTTTACTTTGGTTTGAATAAAGGTAGATAAATAGTTTGAAATTTAATTTGTTAAAATATAGGTGCATGTTTCCTTGGAAACTTATCTCGTTAAATTAATGTCTTTTGAAATTTTTATTAATCAGTATGTCAATTAGTCATGCAAACATTCACAATTTTTTCTATATGTATGTTACATTTTATATGATATTATATATGTTTTTTTTTAATAATTGTGTACAATTAGTGTATGATTTTTCTCGGATAAAAAGAGGAAAATTTTGATTTTACATTTTTCGTCTGCGGTTTATATTTTAAATATTATATTCTAGATTTTTTATACATATTAAAAGTTGTTTTCCTAGATGATAAAATTCTGTTAAAAAAAAAAAAAAAAAAAAAAAAAAAATTCATATTTGTGGACACTACAATTAATTGGATAAAAAAAAAATTATAAACAATTTTTAATCCAATTTTTGCTTATATGCACCAGTTAGTTTGCCATGTGTACAATTTTTATGATACTTTGATGCAATAGATTCTTAATTTGGTACGTTAATTTTATTTCCCATTGTCAGTATTCATACTTTGCACAGTATCACTCTACTTTTAACATATTTTTGCCTCATAGATTTTTATTTTCACTTGAATAAAGGAAAACACTTATTTATATTAAACTTTTATGCATAATTATTGTTTATATATATTACATTTGCATTTGTTTATATTTACTTTCCAATTTAAACTAGTTTTGTTGTCATATTATATTTCTATATTAATGTTTATTATGATAAACATTTTTGAAGTAAAGCTAGCTAAAATCAAAGAAATCTGCAGATATGTATGTTACCATCATTATGAGAATTGCTAGCATTGAATATTTTGATAATTGTGCACACATACATGTATATACATATGTATGAAAAATATATAGGCCTCCGTCAATTATGACGAGTATTATTGAAATGATAATCATGATATTGTTCTGTATTTTTAAATGCTGCAGCTGTTTGAAAAAAAGAAATGAAACAGAACATTTGTATGATTTAAAAAGAAATCATTTTAGGTACCTTTGCGCACATACTGAAAGTGCAACATTTTAAAAACAAGTACTTGTATATTTTTAATTCTATATGTTTATTTGTATTTTTGTTTTATTGTGTACTTTTGGGTGATCTCCAAGTGTAATTGTGTACTGAACTTTTTGCAGGTACGTATAACAGTTTGTACCGATGTACATTGAGCCAGCGTCATTTTTTTTTCTCATTTTGTCGAAGGGGAGAATATGTATATGATATAGAATCATTTATACATATCTTTATTCTAAATTATTAATCTTCCTAACTTAATTTCAATATATTAATTAATATTCTCTTCGCTAAAATATCTCTTATTCTAAAACCTCAAATGTTACTTCCTTTTCTCATATGAAAGACTATCTTTACTAAATACAGCATGTACGTTATAAATCTATTTTAATTCCAATGCGATTATAACAGATGTAATGTTATGTGTTTTGGACATTCATTGACAGCTGCTTGGGCGCCCAACCTTTTTCTGTTCATAAACAAATTGTGCAAGTAATGTAATTTCCCAGATACAAAGTAATTTTTTCCTTTGACTAAAATTCCTTTCCCACCGGGTTGCCCGCATGTGTCCTCTAAAATTCACAAAAATTACAGTTTCGCCAAATGTGGTATCCTTTTCATTACATCCTCCCAAAACAATTATATTAATTATACTTAACGTACATAAATTCTTTTGCGCGTCTGCGGTTTCTTGGCTCAATGTATTATCGAATCTTGGCGATACAAACTACCGCCCAAACAGCAGATCACTCCTAGCTCTTGATCTGTCAACAACTGTTTTCTAAGCCTCTAACACCCGAGACCACCCCGTTCTTACATCTTATGCTTGCTATATATCAATAAATAACTTCAGCTGATATGTTTTAATCTTCATTGGATATTCCCGTTTTTGCCTTCCTATGGATTCGAGCTATGGGGTATTTGTTACAACGCAAACTGTACGAAAGAAACGGCCCAAAAACTATCTCAATTCATGCGTTATGCATTAAAATATTTCAGCCCAACAATAATCATCATCATAATATAAGTTAAATTCCACTGTATTATAAACAATATAGCTCTACACCCAAATTAACAAAAGAAATGAAAATTCAGTAATTCCAAAAGTACAGTTGCGTGATATGTTTTTCACAGAAATAAAAAGCCACGGGATGTTTTAATAGCAAGAAAAAACTAGTAGGATGTGCCAATCCCAAAAGTTCCTTCTATCTCACACAGGTTTCGTATACACTAAAAATGAATCAGCACCAACTTATATCAAGGTCTAAATGAAAATATTTTTTTATTAAATTCCGTGCATTAGTTCTTGAGATAGGACTATCGCTAAAATCGTGTAAATCCTGCAAAATGCTGCATAGCAGCGCCACCTGTCGGGAAATTTAGACCAAAACCTAACCAACAACAACTTAAGTGAACGTCTAACTAAATCTAAATTTTGATGAAAATACGTGCATTACTTCTTGTGATATAGTTATCGTGAAAATCATGAAAATAGTAGCATAGCAGCGCCAACTGTTGGGCTATTTACACCAAAACGTAATCAACATCTATTTCGGTCAAGATCTAAAATACTCTCAAGTTTGATAAAATTCCGTGCATTAGTTCTTGAGATACAGCTATCGTCAAAATCATGAAAAAATAGCATAGCAGCGCCACCTCTTGGGCTATTTACAGCAAAACGCAATCAACATCCATTGATGTCAATGTCTAACATAATATCAAGTTTGATGAAATTATGTGCATTAGTTCTTGAGATACAGCTATCGTAAAATTCATGAAAAAGTAGCATAGAAGCGCCACTGTTGGGATATCTACACCTAAACGTAATCAGCGTCTATGTATGTCATGGTCTAACTGAATCTGAAGTTTGATGAAAATAACTGCATTCTTTCTTGAGATATAGAGATTGCGGAAGTCGCAAAAAATTCAGCATAGCAGCTCCACCTGCTCTGTGACTTTCACCAAAAACGAATGAGCACCAATTTATATAAAGGACTAACTGAATACAAAGTTTTATTAAATTTCGTTCATTAGTTCTTGAGATAGAGCGCCCACAAAATATTTGTCACATACAGACAGACAGACATTTTCTAAAAACTGTCAAATCGTGTTCGTGTCAAATCCTTTTAAAACGTATAAATTCGTCGAAAACCGGAAGTCTAAAATTTTCATGAATCCAATACTTTATTCTTGTAAAGATAGAAGAAAGTGAAAATAGAATAATCATGCTCCAAGCATAGATTATGAAACACTTTCCAACACATTCATAATACTGTAACAAAACTTCATCGCTAATTTGTAAGGTGTAAACATTTTAGAAAACGCGTAACACAATTGAAAACTCAATTTCGGCAAGTACCATCTATAGACAGAAAAATATTTGAATTATTTTGTGTAGCCTTGTATATGATATATATATTTTTATATATTTTACATAGTATGCAAAAATTTAGTTCAGTTAGGAAAGGAATAACAAGTTGAAAATTCTACTACAGCAATTTCCGTCAACTAGCGGAAATGTATTCGAATACTTTTTTCAGCCCTGTATATCATCTATAGAATTGATACATACCAAATAATATGAAAAACATTATAGTTAAATTTAAAAATGCATATCACAAATAAAAACGTACTTCCAGCAGTTATTGCTCATGGACACTACTGTAACCAAATTTTTTGTGTGCCTCTGCAAATGAACCATAAATGCTATGCACGCTTATAGTAAGCATCTTGTAGCGAACCTCACTGATGTCTATCAATTTTAATCAGTTTGAAATAGTGTAACATCATTAAAATACACTGCAAACAATTTTTCTCCATAGACCATAATGTAACGGTATTTGTTTAGAGTCCCTCTCTACGAATTATAATGATACGCATTTCCTTTTCATTACGAAACAGGCCACATCGTAAACCTCAATAACATATATACCCATTACACGACAATCTGTGTGTATTTAGGCGAATACAGCACCGACAGATGGACAGACGTCCAGACAAACCGAATTCATAAACACTTTTCCATTGTGTTGGAAATCGTTAAAAAGAAAAAGAGAGAAAAGAAAAAAATCCTAGAATTGTACTGTTGTAAAAAATACTGTTGCCAGTCGCTCATCATTTGAATTGAATTACAGTTAGAAATCAAATTCGATGTCTTGCAGACTATATTGCTATACAAACAAGATAAAAGCTATTTTCACTACACAGAAAAAATTAAAACCCAATTTGGGTCGAAACATTCTTAGGTGTTTTGGTTACCACTGTGTATCCATTTTGGGCACTGTTAAATACCCATTTAAAAAAAAAAAAATTGAAAATGGGTACTTAACAGTGCCCAAAATGGATACACAGTGGTAACCAAAACAGGCATGACCCGATTTGGGCACATACCTAAGAATCTTTCGACCCAAATTGGGTTTATTTTTTTCTGTGTAGTGGCATCCTTTAAAGTGAACATTTGTAGTCCTTAGTTACATTGCGGACTGTGGTGCTCCATAAGTAAACTAGTCGGATGTGCCAATCCCATAACTTTCTTCTGTCTCATACATGTTAATACTTCAAAAAGCGTATTTTTATTTATTTTTTTATTTTATTTTATTTTTTTTTGAATCCGAAAATGTAGCATAGCAGCTCCACCTATAATATGATTTACACGAAAACATAATCAGCACCAATTTATGTCAAGGTATAACAAAATATGAAGTTTGATGAAATTCCGTACATTAATACTTGAGATAGAACTTTTGCAAAAACCGTGAAACATGCAGCATAGAAGCGCCACGTGTTGGCCGGTTTACACCAAGAACTAATCAGCACCAATCTATACCAAGGTAAACTACTGACTCTAAAGTTTTATTAAACTCCGTGCATTAGTTCTTGAGATAGAGCGACCACAATTTTTTTGTCAAATACAGACACACAGACATACACACACATACAGACAGACAGACATACACACACATACAGACAGACAGACAGGCTCACAGACAGACATTTAATTAAATCTGATATTTGATTAAATTCCATGCGTCAAAGTTTGAATAAAGCGCTCGCAAAATTTGAGTCACACACACAGAGACTCACGGACAGACTTTTCTAAAAATGGTTAATTCGTGTTCAGGACCTTCTAAAACACTTATAAATCCGTCGAAAACAGGAAGTCTGAAATTTTCATGAATCCAATACTTTCTTCTTGTAAAGATGGAAGAAAGTATAAAATGTTGAAGTTATTCAAAGACCACTTATTGGTGGCAATTGTAATTATTTTTAAAATAAAATGTTCGTTATTAAATGAATGTTTATATTTCTGTACACCTCTCTCTAAACCACATCGTGACCAGGCTATACTTTTTGAATTATTGATTTTTTAACACTTTCCAAAATAGATGAAAAGAATTTTGGGATTATGTGTGTTTGTCTGTCCGTGTTCTAACTCCCGTGAATTTACTTGGATTGTCAAGAAATTTTTATATGTTATTGATGTTTACTATAAAAATTCGATATTGAAAATGAAGTGCGTTGCATTAGCGCGTTTATTGTGTACCCACAAAAGAATTTCGTTAAATTATGGTCTATGGGGAAAATTGTTTGCGGTGCAATTTATTGATCAAACATAATAAATTTGATATTTATTGATGTTACACTACATCAAACATAATGAAATTGATATGCATCACTTAGGTGAGCTAAAACATGCTTTCTTAGGAGAACAAGTTGCATGCTAGAATAAGTTGCATTTATAGTTCGTTCACAGGGACGCACAAAAGAATTCCGCTACTGTATGGTCTATGTGGAAAAATTGTTTGCGACGCATTTTAATGACGCTATGATGAACCAAACATAATGAAATTTAAAAGGATTTCTCAGGTGCCCTACAACATGTTTTCTGTAGATTAAGGGGTGCGTACCATTTATCTTCATTTAAGGAGATTCACAAAATAATTACTTTACGTGACGGACTATGATCGATTTCATTGTATGAAAGTATAAAATTTCTTAATAATATTCTGTTGGTGTTGCATTGTTTTTATAGCTGAAGAAAACCTGATTCGCTGTTTTTTTCTTTGGTACATCAGTGCAGTTTTTTTCCATATTTAATATAGAAGACGTGCATTAAAATACCTTTATTTCTTTATTTCTTTATTTTATTTTTTAGAACACTTCGGTCGAAATATGAAAATACCCTAGGTGGACCACTTTCAACCACCATATCTCCCACACAAGCACAGAATAGTCCTCGAACATTCTAGAACATTCTCGATCCTTCAGCTCCATATGCAAACAAAATAAAAAAATATGTATATGTATATATATATATATATATATATGTGTGTGTGTGTGTGTGTATATATATAAAATGTAAACAACATTTTAGTACATTGTAGAAAATTCTAGTACATCCAAGAACATTCTAGTATATTCTAGAAGATTCCAAACATTTTTTAGAACAGTTTGTTCGAAATATGAAAATGCCCAAGGTCGAACGCTTTCGAATATATATATATATATATATATATATATATATATATATATATAATTATAATATCTTTGAATTTCAAAAAACATATCAAGTTCTTGTAACATTCTAATATATATATATATATATATATATGCATAAAATATAAAGAATATTTTAGTACATTCTAGAAAATTCGAGTACATTCAAACATTTTAGAATATTTCAAACATTTTTAGAACACTTTTGTAGCAATATGATAATGTCCTATATCAACCACTTTCAGCCACCCTATCTCCCACACCCCAGAGCTACCGACATGCAATCACCATAGTGCACGATGGAAGACTCGAGGCTATTACCACACATAAACACCAGTGGTCTATTACGCTGGGTAATTGTGGCTGCAAAGGGAAATATAAGGCGATATCGTTTAGTTTCAGTTTTCACCGCTAAGCGTTGCTAAATCATCTTACTTAGTTATCTATATCTTAATTAGTTCATGATAAGTTGAATGAATAACAATTTTTAATTCATTTTGAACATAATTTTTCATCTTTAATGTTTCAGCATATTTCATACTGTATAACTTTCTTTGCAAGAAGAGTTTTATATTTAAATGACTTTGTCAATAAACTTTAAGTAAAGAATTCCACATACCTTTTACTATTTCCTCATGCTTGATATGTATCAACTGATTATCCTCTACATTTAGAGCAATTAGCAGACTTGTTTGGTTTATTCCAAGCAGCTCGATCAACTCCCACTTCAGTAGGTTTTTCCGATGTAATTACATCCCAAGACCCTTTATTGGTTAAAACCATTTCCATTTTAAATTTTCATGCATCGTAATTACAGTTATTTAACATTGTAAAGTTTACTTGCTCTTCAGTCATGTTTCGTATGCGGAACCATACATGCACACAAAAATAGCATTTTGGACTGTTAAATAAATTTTCCTAATTTAAAATAAAATATGCTTCTGGGCAACATAAGATGTTAAAACTAAATTGAAAAACGCACTACTTAAATATGCAGCAATGCAGAGTAAGAAGCGCAGTAAATTAGGAAAATATATTTAACAGAAATACGATCATATAAAATGAACAACATACATGTCAAAATATAAACTACTAAAACTAGTCGTTGGGAGCCACCATAACATTTACCCATCATGAATATGCATATTATAAAATATGAAAATAAAACGTGTGTAAACTATTTATAAAATGCATTGTAATTCGAATAAAATCCTGGCTTGATGACGTCATAAACTTTAAATTCTCTATTACTGAATTGCGTAACAGAAACGTCTTTATAACTCCAAAAATGATAATCATATTAATTAACAGTTTACTGCGTCGTATTAAGTGTCTCATTTCCAATTAAAATATATCTTTGAATTGAAATTTTCATGAAATACAGGGTCATTAAAAATCGAAGAGTGTGGAAAAAAGGATTACAAATGTCTCGGCAACTCATTATCCACAATAGACTTCATTCTTTATGCAAAATTTATGTTTTTTATTATCTTTTATATTCACTCCTTAAAATAAACAATTTCGAAATTTTTTATGTACCTTTTATCAGAACGAGTATTTCGAGTGTCCGAAAAAAATAGTTCCGGATAATTGAGGTTACGGAAATTCAATAGACTTCTTCTCATTATTATATACTAACTACATACCAAATTTAAAGTCTCTATTTCAATTTGTTCGAGAGATAGAGAGTTTACAGACAGACAGACAGACGGACGGCAATTTTTTTTTCTAAAAATAGGTTTTTCGGAATCTCCAGTGTCTGAAACGTGTAAATCCGTCCAAAAAAGTTTTCGATTTTTTAAACGATCACAAGGCTTTCCCTATACTACGTATGATGGGTAAGTAAAACAGAACCATAATTTAAAAACAGTTGCCAAACCAAACAATTTAAAGAAACCTTTATGAGGCAGATTGCACGTGAACACATAGTTCAACAATTGCTTTCCATAGTCACTGATATCTTATTTCAGCGAAATTCTTTTTAGGGATGCACCGGATATGGATTTTGCCGGATATCGGATTTCGGATATCCGAAGCTGTTTGCCTGCCGGATATCGGATATCCGGCACTAGATATTCTGCTTTTAGTTATGGTGCATGCTTATTTATTTCTTTATATATTGCCATTTCAGAACAATAAGTTATTTACATGTAATGTATGTACATAAATAAAATATGTTTCACATATCATTAAAACATTTTAAATATATTGAAATATAATTTACAAAAACTATATCTCTTTAAATATATCTATATTAATAATGCTGCATAAAAAATGTAAATTAATCATTAAAATATTTTGTTTATTTGTACAATGCTGGCAGAAATAAACAAATTTTAACCATAACACATTTATTAATATACCTATAAATGTAGAGTATTTTCACAAATAAATACATACTTTTTTTTAAAATTATTATTTAAGCATAAAATATCTACTAATATTGTTGAAGAGTTATTTTCTTCAAATATAGGTTTAGTTGATGTTTTTTTGGTTTTAATTATTTAATACTGTTTTACTATAAGTCACATTTAGTTTTATTTTAAGTTAAATTACTTTTAGAGATTTGTAAATAAAAAGAAAATTACTTTTAATTTTAAATATTTATGATGAAGTTATATTTCCCCTAGTAGTTTTATAGAGGTATGAAACAGAATTTCAGGTTATGCATTAAAATTATTTTATTAAAAACTAGCTGACCCACCCGGCGTTGCCCGGGCCCATGATAAAAACCTTAAACAGAACTCAAGTTTGACCGATTTTTTTTAAAGAAGCTGCATCAGGGGCCCAAGAAGGAGATTAATATTCAAAATTGGTTGTAGCTGAGGTCCGAGAAATTTTTTTGTCTTTCAAGGCACAAAAATGACAATGGCCCCAGACCGGAAAGCAGGGTACTAAGTGGAATGTAGAAATGAGGGAATAACTAATAAATAAAGAAAAATCCCCCAAAACGAAGAAGATCGAATTAAATGGGGGCACGTTATTAGCAATTTAGAGATAAAAACTTCAAGGAGCCTTGTACTGGACCCCAGGGATCTAGGGTCTTATCTGGAATGTAGAAATGGGGGAATAACTAAATGGAGAAATGGGCCCTAAAAATAAAGAAGATCGGATAAACAAGGGACAAGTTATTAACAATTTACGGCACAAAAATTTAAAAGGTGCCTGGGTCTTGTCTGAGAAATTTTTTTGCTGTTCATGTAGTAGCTGGAAGTCCTAAGAAGTTGTTAGAAAAACAAGTTGGAAATTGTACGTCAAACATGACAAGGAAGGTGTGTTCGTACTATAACTAGTTTCAGTGAAATAAATTATAGTGTCTGTTATTATGATATGATTAATTTCTGTAATAAAATAAGTGCATTTTAAGTTGGCAACATTTTATCTTTTGTTGACATTTACTGAAAATTTCAATGGGAAACTACATTCCCATGTGGGAAACTTATTTCAATGGGCCTAGCTTTGAAAATTTCAGAACTTTAAATCCATATTTACACTCTTTTTCCATTTAATATCTGGTTCTCCGGAAACATCTACACAAAAATCTGTTGGTATATTATATAATTGCTATAATTAAACAATTTTAGTATAAAAATTCGGTTTTTAAATTCAGCAATACGGAATTAATATGACTCCATCTTAAATATGATGTAATCACCATGGCAACCAAGAAACATTACCTATTATGGGATATCATTGAAATAATTACATATAATAGGATTTAATATAATGAAGAATGTAACTATAACTTGGTCATAGAGGTTATAAAATGTCATATATGACCATAAACGTCATGCATGTCAGATAACTTGGTGATACATCTCGGTCGCTTGACGATTAATCCTCGAAAGCTGCTATAACAAAGATGTACGGATTTTTAAAAAATTCAAATTACTTACTAAATATTTTTATTAATATCTTTTTAAGTTTTGATTCAATTTTCACAAAACTTGAAATGACTCGCCAAAATTCTGCATTGATTATATATATATATATATTAAATTTCAAACCATTCGGTTGGGTAGTTTTTGCGCTGTTATATGCGGACAGACCAGCAAATGACTATAGGTGCTACGTATTTATATAATTACGAACATACCTAAACTGCTAGTGAATCGTAAGATTTTTAAGGGAACTATCGTAGAGGACCCAAAAGGAGCCAATTGATAGTTTTGAGCAGGACCGTGAGAAGAAAACATCTTAAAAATTTCTTAGTACTTAGCACTTTAGATCTTTAATTAGTCGAAATTAAGCATAAGGTATTAAATAAATCATTAAAATAAAATTTTAAATAAATGCTTAAAAAATTGGGCCCTAGGAACCAATAAAATTTCGAGGGTAGTGGCCTGGAGAGAGGTGTCCAAGACTCACCTTTATAGTCACTATACATACTCGACTCCCTTATTCGAGATGAAAACATGTTTAATTCAGAATGGTTTTCTATGCCTTATTTCACCTCATTTAATTCTAAATAATTTAAGGCGCGAAGAAAACTACTGCAAAATATTCGTATTAAAACTGTTTTCATCTCGAATTTGGGGGGTTGGCTTATACGCGAGTATATACAGTATGCATTGAGAAGGTAACACAATTGGGGGGGGGGGGGGCGGTAAAAACGCATGACACACAATAAGTTCAAGAGGCCCCGGGTTCTAACTGGAATGTAAAAATGGGGGAATAACTAAATGAGAAAAAAGGCCCCAAAAACGAAGAAGATAGAATTAAAAGGTTGCAAGTTATTAACAATTTAGGGAACAAAAACTTCAACGGGGGCCCCCATAAGGGCTCCAGGAGGCCAGGGTCTTAACTGGAATGTAGAAATGGGGAATAGCTAAATGGAGAAAGGACCCCTAAACCGAAGAAGATTGGATAAAAAGGGGACAAGTTATTACAGGGTTCGTACAAAATTCAGAAGAAAAAATCCAAGGAGTATCTAAAGAGTCCAAAAATTTTAAAAAACATACCATATTTTTTTTTTTTTTTTAGTATTACTCATACTTGCCAACTTTTACACTTTGGGTGTAAAATTTACACTTTTTGACCATTTTTTACACTTTTACACTTAGGATGTTTATTTTTACACTTTCTTGCAAAGTTTCTTCTAAGCTCTATTTTACTCCCTAAAAGTAGGAAATACTTTTTAACTTCTTTTATTAATGATAGTTGCTGAATATAAAGGAATATTTCATATAGTTAAAATCATGAAGCAAGGGTTCATATTCAAAATATACCATACAAAATCTTTTAATTTTCATTGTATTTAAATGGAAATAGTGTTTTGGGTAATGTTTTTGCTTAGACTTCCTTTAAAAAAAAAAGGTGTGTGTATATGTTTCATATCAAAATATCAGTATATTATTTAACAACATTCATCTGTGACATGCTTAAATGCTGTTTATATATTTTTTACATAATGTGTTATATGTCATATGTGTTATATGCTTTTATGAAAGAAAAAAATGCAAGAAATACACTTCACGCATTATTTTACACTTTGCCATTTTGATAAGTTGGCAGGTATGTATTACTGTACTTTTATAACATGCACAATTTTTAATTAAGAAAATTAACAGAAAAGACTTTCAAACAGATTTTATACTATTAAAATCTAATGGGTCAGTTCTTATTTTGGCATTTGAAATACTTAATAAAAGTAAATCTTGTATTATAAGTAAATCTTGGAGTTTTGGTGCTCATACTTTAGTTGATTGGCAACAGTTCGTTACACCTGCCTTCGTTACAACTGCACAGTATTCATAATGTACTGCTTTCTTTTTAGAATGGTAAGGGTAAGAAAATCACTTGTAATCATTTTAATTTTTCTTTTGTAAACATAACATTTTATTTTACTGCATTACCTAAGAAAGATCATTATATAAAGGCAATATTAATCCTCATGTCTCTATTTTCTAATCTTGTATACTTCAATTAAGAGCATGAAGTCACTTAAATTTGCTTCTCAATAATTCTAAGGAGTTTATAAGGAGTATTTTGTATATCCAAGGAGTTCTAAGCACTGCTCAGAAACTTTTTCATTTCTAAGGAGTTTCTAAGTAGTCTAAGGAGTCTGTACAAACCCTGTTATTAACAATTAAAGGCAAAAATGTACAGGGGCCCCGATCACAAAAAATTAAGTTTGAGCATCAGGACCTGCCGTAGACTATCCTCACCTAAATTTTCAGACTCCTATGTGCGGCAGATTTTGGTAGCCGTCACACACACACAGAACAAAAGTTTCTTTTATTAGTAGATAATAAGTATAAAGTTTTTTTTTAACATACAAGTTAAAAAACAAAAATAAAAGTAGGTCTGTTTAATTGTTTAACTTAAAAGTAAGAAAGAAAATTAATAAAGTCCTACTTTAATAAACAACTTCAAATTTTATTTTACAATCTGACAGTAAAGGTACAATTTTCTAAAAGATGTAAATGTAATTTTTTAAATTTATTATACAGACTTCAAATATCTATATTAGGAAAGTTGACAATTCTTTAAACTTTTGAGAGTTAGGTCCTTTTAGGATAGGGAACTTACTAATATATTTCATATTTTTCATTATAAACAAAAGTTATAACAAAAGCTATTCCCTATTCCATCCATACTTTTATCAAGGATGTTTGAATACAATTTGCCATCATGTCCTATGCATATTATTCATAGAACTTATGTAGTAGAGAGCCGGATATCCGACAGAGAAGTCGGATATCCGGTAATTGTGATTCGGATATCCGATAATATTTCGGATATTGAAAAATCAGCCGGATATGCCGGATATCGGATATTTACCGGATATCCGTTGCATCCCTAATTCTTTTACGTCTTTTCCCTGTAATTATAATGTTTTCAATAAAACTCAAATATTTTAAAATGTATGCTGGAAATGAAGCAATAATCTCAGAAACATGGAATATTTGCGATTGTGAAAATGACGCCATTCTCGGATTTTCATCCAAGAAATTGAAATATTTAACAATTATTAAGTCAGTATGACGTCACATTCACTGGATTTTATTTCTGCACGTAAAGAAACTGAACCCTCTACGAATTATTGAAAGATCTTTGGTATGGATACTTGATAAGGAAATCAGAAAAAGTGAGAAATATTAATGAAGATAATCCGAAAGGAGATTATGTTGTTAATAGATATTAATATAATTATTTTTTTATTATGTATACCAGTTAATTATATTTTTTACAATGTTTTTTAACCCATGTTTCCCGTGTATGACGAACATCAGCGAGCAGTTAGAAAAACCCCTAGTCCTAGTATTGACTGAAAAATGCTCTGATTGCGTTTTTTATTCCTTCATTACTGAGAGATTAAGACTGAATGAACCACGGCCTGTCGCGGTTCCGCAGTAAAGTTTAGTCTGAGATCTCTGTATTTTCAAAAACTCCATGAACATTATTTCTACTTTTCAAGCAGCATATCACGTGTGACGATGAACAAGCTTTTTGAAAAAATTAAAAAAATTATTTCTGTTTTTTAAGAAATAATAGATATTGCAAGCTAACTTATTTTCTATAGTAATTATTAAGTTTTGACAAAGGTTATGACGGATTCTTGCTGCACTTTTAACGAATCAACTCTGAGTTAAACGAAAAATCAAAATTATTTCAAATTTTAGGATAATGGAATTTACAAGCTAAATCGTTTTCTAAAGGAATCGTTGAATTTTTGCAAACATTTTGACGAGCTTTTACTATTCTTTTAACGAATACATTGTGAGTTAAACGAACCATCAAAAAGATCAAATATATGTCAAAAACACTCATGTCAGAAATGGATCTCACAATTATGAGAGCTATTATTAAAGTTGATGGCACGGAAGGCGCAACTGCAGATGAGATTGAACAGAATTTGACTTCCACTCAAACTAATGCTCCAGATTTAGAAAGCATCCAGTCACGTCTAGATGCTGCCGTCGAGAAAGGACATGTGTCTAAACTGTCTGGTGGAAAATACAAAATCAAGGAACATTCAGACGATTGCTCGGGCCAAGGGAGCTGTTGTGACCTCCAAGCTGTTCTGACAAAGGCATTTAATGAAATGGATGTAGTCGATTCAGAAAGTGATCAAGAAGCAAAAACTGCCGATGAAAAAGATTTTTCTTCAAAGCTGGATAATGAAAAATACAAATTAGAGGAAACTGCAAGACGTGGAGAAGTCGTTCAAGATGCAAATAAGAGCGCAGATACTAATACTCCAAGTAGAAGTGGAACGGGGAATGTAGAAGCTTCAAAGCTGGATAATGAAAAATACAAATTAGAGGAAACTGTTAGACGCGAAGAAGTCGTTCAAGATGCAAATAAGAGCAAAGATACTAATACTCCAAGTAGAAGTGGAACGGGGAATGTAGAAGCTTCAAAGCTGGATAATGAAAAATACAAATTAGAGGAAACTGCAAGACGTGAAGAAGTCGTTCAAGCTGCAAATAAGAGCGCAGATCCTGATACTCCAAGTAGAAGTGGAATGAGAAGTGTAGAAGTTCCAGAGGTGAGAAAATCAAGTTCGCAGAAAAGGGTTACGTTCGATAGATCCAGTTTTGTAGACAAAGAAGACAAATTCTGTAACATCTGCTAAAGAAGAAAAAAAATATTCTTATGTGTACCAAAATAAATTTGTAGAAGTTTATGCAAATTAATGACTAGTTGTTACCCTCAGCTCCTCTCGTGTAAAAAGGACTTCGCAATTATACATTTTTGTTTACAAATTTTAAGATGACAATAACTTGATATTATAATTAAAAAAATGTAATAAGTTTATTTTTAAAACATCTTTAAGAATTTTATGTAAAAGCTTTTCATAAATTATACGCTTTAGTATCAGTAACATTGGAACAGAAAAAGACACAAATACGAACGTCAAGGGATAAAATAAGTAAATTCAGATACACTTTTCAAACAAATTACATTTAAAGTACATTTTTCCCCCTTTTTGATGGTGTAAAAATTTAAATTGTACAATGTTTAGAAGTTAATAAATTTTCAAAAAAGCAAAATTTATTATTCAGGTCCGTTTTCATAATAGATATGACGTACGCGTCCCTGACGGACATGTTTTGCCTTTATAGTACAGATTATCGTACATGTGATTAATTTATATTAAAAGGAATGAGTTATGTATTTCGTGCTTGTTATGTATTCATTATAATATATTTAATTACATTCATGTTTTTGATTAATAACGGTATTTTTCCAGTATAGAGGGCTTGGCGAGATAGAGAAAATACCCTTGACGAAAAAGAGAAATTTTCCATGTATATTTTCTGGCACCTATTCACTGTTTCATATGCACAAGTAATTTGTTCAACATTTATCAAATTTATTTAATACAAAGAAGCTATTTATCTATTTTTATTTATGAACATAAGTAAATTCTATTTAATATACATATAAATAAAATAAGGTACTTCTCCATTATCCCGTCGACCATTTTCCATGAAAACACTATCGCCAATCTGTAGGATTTATCGCAAAAATGCGTGAGCTTGACACCACATTCACTTGACGTCAGATGCGTTATAAACGTATTTTGTATGTCATCGAGTAATTTTTAATTAGACGTTTATCTTTATTTTTATTGATGTTTTACTGATTTATGAAGTATTTTGTTAATTATTAAAATAACAATTATGTCATTAAATAGTGACGTCATGATATTAAAAGAGAATAAGCATTTTAAAAAATGGGTACTTACGTGTTATCCGGGCCAGGAGATAGATCGCCAAAAATGATTGCCAAATACCAATCTTGTTTATCGTTGCCAATCATGTTGAAAACAGTAATTAAATATTATTAAATGCTTAACATTGTTAAAAATGGTAAATAAATAAATAAAATGTGTGGCGCACAATGGTATATTTCAACTGCGCATACCTGGGAATATTCCACTTTTTTTTAGCATGGGTCATAGATATAGATATGTTTTTTAGATATTGTGTTTATGAGTAAAATATAACTATTATATTTGACGAAGTTAAAACGATAGATAAAAAGATAATATGAGCAGTAAGAAACAATGTTTTTATACACATTTCAGCAAAATTATATAAAAAGTTAACTTCAATGTAAAGATGGAAAAAAAGCGAAAATACACGAAATTCGTTAATGCGGCAATCACCGCACCACACGCATGATAACTTTAAGAGCATGAAAACCAAACAAAAAAATCATTGGAAAATAATTGGATGCAGCAAACTCATTGTATTGGAATACCGAAAAATACACAAAATTTTTAATGCGGCGATCACTGTACCGCATGTATGATCGTTTCGCGAACATGAAAACAAAAAATAAACTCCCCTGGATGCAGGAACCTTGTTGTATTGGAATTCCAAAAAATACACGAATGTCGTTAATGCAGTGATCACTGTACCGTATGTATGATCGCTTTGCAAACATGAAAACAAAAAAAAATCACTGGATGCAGCGACCTCTTTGTATTGGAATCCCCAAAAATACACGAACCTAGTTGTCATCAGGTAAACAATAATTAGAAAGAAAACAACCCATACGCGAGAAAATCGGCTATTACAAACAATAACCAACCTACTAGCATTCAAAACCCGAAGATAAATGAGCAGAAACACATGCCGAAATCAGGAGCGACAGCGAGGCTAGACGTTAATCCTCCCCTCCCGATCTCCTCTCTTCCTCTGTCCCCTCCTTCTGTATTGGGATTTCTAAATGGACTACTCCAATCCATTGTGCGAGAAGAGAGAAAAAGCTGCCCTAAGAGCTGCCCACCTCTTCGAAAGAGCCGGTAATTGCAGTTACCATGCAGGAAGAAAAAATAATAAGGATTACTATAATTAGTAATATTTGCATCATGCGTGGCGCAATTGGCTCAAACCTGGTCCAGATAATATGTAAGTACCAAAAAATGTAGCGATGCTTAGTTATGTACGATAAACATAGTTTCAACTTATGTCACAGACATTTATCCATCAGTTGAGAGGGATAACTGAGAAAAATAATGTAAGTAATTAATTAAATATCCAGGAAAGGGGTTCCGTATCCTGTGCTGGTTTTTTTGGCGAGTTATTTTTGCCGATAAATGTTTGATGAGGTTGTTGCGATCTCCAGCCTTTGGGTTTGCTTTTTCAACTACTGGAATGTACTTTATCCCTTTTACTTTATCCTATATTTACGCGTATCTTTTTTTACAGACCGCGGGAGTCACGTGATGCTCGAATGCACCAATGCAAGTGTAAGAAAAGAGCACCACCCACTCTAACGGTCTGTAAAAAAAGATAAGCACCGCGGTAGCCTGTCTTTTTTGTTAACCTCGACTTTATCTACGTGACGTCACACGATTTTGGCGCCATTTTGGATTTCTTTTTTTTTTTTTTTTTTTTTGTGCCAATCATGCCAACTAGTACAGGATATGGAACTCTTCCCAATATCCAAGATTATTTTTTTCTGTTTTCATTAATACAGTAAATTTTATTGCTTAAATTTATTGATAGTTGACGCTTTATTCAGACGGTCTTCTCCATTTCTTTTAGCCACACACAGGGCTTATTCTTTCAGGCAACAGTAAAATTCATGTTTATGAAAAGTCACAGCCATCCATCATCGCCACAACTTAATCTCGGAAAATGAAACATTTGAAGTTACTGATGAAATTAATAGCTCGAAAAGTATTTGTCACAAAATTGTTAGACAAACTGCCTTAAAAGGTAAAAAATTGTGTTTTTCTTGATATAAATTTCAAATCTAATGATTTTGCCGTTTATTAAATGTTGAATTTCAAAAATTACCAAACTTCACAATGAAGTACCATAGCGAAACTTCACGCGTAAAAAGATAATGGGGCTGTTCACTGACGAAGATCAGGCGGCGCACGGACGAAGATCAGGCGGCACTCGGGCGAAGGAGCCTAAAATATGGAGTGAGTCTATACTGTGAATTGAAAATTGAAAGGCCTGCTTCCGAAACATTGATTTGACTAATTTGGCTATTTTCATGATTTTGTTAGAATCTAAAAGTGAACTTCACGGCTGAATGGTTAGAGCTCTGCTCTTAATTCTGGAGGTTGCGGGTTCGATTCTCCTAAATTTCTGTTCAATTTTTCTGCTTTTTTATTTAAAAATGTTTTATCGATTGCTTTGTATTTTTTGTGATAAATGGAATATATTTCATAAAAGTAAAATTTTATATTAATATCAATTACTTATTTAACTACGACAAATTTAGCTATTTCACGATTAAAATTTTACATTACATATTATATTATTAGCCACACACAGGGTCTATTCAGTCTACAGTAAAATTCATGTGTATGAAAAGTCACAGCCACTCCATATATAAAGGAGGACACCCTTTGTACATTATATGGCCAATGATGACCGGTCACTTGCGATTTTAGACGTTTGGTTAAATATCTGGAAAGATACACGAGGAATTATCCTGAAACTTCAGGAGTGTAAACAACATTATAGACGTCATATATTTCCGTGAAGATTTTTTCCCGAAACCCCATAAGGAGCCGTATACAAATTGAAGAAAAACGAATATTTTTTTGATAACCCTGTAAAAACTAATTTCACAAAAGCGTTGAAACGGTAGCACATGCTTAGGAGGCTTTTTTTAATAAACTATGTTCATTTTTATGACGATAGCACGTATACTCGTGGAAAAATTAAGGTTTTTATAAAAACAATCCAAAATTTCACCAAGTGTTTTGCTTATAATTTTCCGAGTTCTTAATATAAAAGAATGTTCTTTTCAGGAACTATTACACATAACATTATATACAATACCCTGTAATCAGAAATAAAAAAAAAATAAATATTGGATAAAAAATGAGCAGGTTCACTAAATATTGTTTCACTGCGCATGCGCGAATTCAATCAAAATATACTGTGCATAATATATTAGCTAAATGTATAGAGCAACTTTTGTGAAAGTCTCAAAAACATAGCTTGAAAATTCTGGTAGTAATCGTCGATAGAATAAGCTCGAAATTCGCTGTTCCCAAAAGGAAACAAAAAGACGAGGTGTTGTATCCAAATATACTAGCTTATGAGAGTTGACATAATAAGAATGAAGTGTCTCTCATTGTATATTTGGATACCGCCCCTCATATTTTGGCTTCCTTTTGAGAACAGCGAATTTCAAACTTATTCTATCGACTATCACTATTAGAATTTTTAAGCTGTGCTTTTGAAACTTTCACAAAAGTTGCTCTAAACTAATAGTAAATTAAATAGTAATAAAAGTATTATCCACTTTCAAATAAATAGGGCAGTCACAATACTTGGCACGGCTTACAGTAAACACGGTCAGGTTTGCAGTAAATGGCGCGTTAACACACATTTTTGCACGTCGGTGGTATAACGAAAAAGTACAGCTGTTTATTTAATTTTGTAACAGAAATAGGGGGCTCTGCCCCCTGCTCGCTACGCTCACCAACCCCCGTTCTGATTTCACAGCCTCTTAAATCTTGGTAATGTATCCTGTTTTAAAAAGATGATGATGATGATATCACGAACGGCGACTTTTTTCTGTAATCAGGTTATAATGCTTTTTCATTTAATTCATCTTTTTTATTTTCAATATTCATCTGTAAACACAATTTTTATGACGTAATTTTCTTTATTTCCTGCTTTCAACACGTGATCATTTAATTACTATTTTAAACTTTCATTATTGTTTTTAATAGTCTCGCGCAAATACATTTTTTATTTGAGATAAAACATAATCCTTTGCGCTTATTTAGAAATTGGCAACAATATAAAAAAATGACTTTTTCAATAAAAGATTTTTTACTTGATTTTTAAGGATTTTTCGAGTTTTTATTGTCCGACCGTGATAATTTTTTGAATTTCTGAAAGCTTGTTATATTTCGCGTCTGCTGGTATGATTTTCGAATCCGTAGGATGGCTAGAAAAAAAGTAATAGCTCCTCAAAAAAGTCCCTAGTAAAAAAGCGATGAGAATAACCCGGAATATCTACGCAGAATTTGATTGGTTCATTTCGTTTGTGGCTCAGTTCCAGATTACTTTTTTTAATATAGAAGGATTTGTTTTCTGATGTCTGAATTGTGCCAAGTTAGAAAAAAAAACCGCCAATGACCTACAAAGGAAAAATACCTTAATGACTTTTAATTTGGGTTATTCTACGATATTTATCTGATTTCATAACGTAAAAGACTACTGGTGATTTTTTTCTACCTATGCATTATCCGTACCATGAAGATAATTGGTTGTATGAGGTTTAATGGCACAAAGTCCCATTAGGGACAAGCTGTGCCAATTCAAAAAAATAGATTGACAAAAATTATTGTCAAACGTCAATCGTGCTCAACGTTGCCAAAACCCAATCGTGTTCAAAACAGTAATTTAAAATACATAAGATCATTAACTAGTCGGATGTGCCAATCCCAAAATTTTCTTTTACCGCATACAAGATTCAGATACACCAAAAACGATTCAGCACCACCTTATATCAAGGTCTAACTGAATCTAGAATTTTATTAAATTCCGGACACTAGTTCTTGAGATAGGACTATCACTAAAATCGTGTAAACCCAGAAAAATGCAGCATAGCAGCACTATCTCTTGGGAGATTTACACCAAAAACTAATCAACAACTTATGTCAACGTCCAAATGAATCTGAAGTTCGATGAAATTCTGTATATTAGTTCTTGAGTTATAGCTATTGTGGAAATCATGAAAAAAGTACTATAGCAGCTCCACCTGTTGGGCCGTTTACACCAAAATGTAGTTATCGTCTATTTATGTCAAGATCTAACAAAATCTGAAGTTTGACGAAATTCTGTGCATTTGTTCTTGAGATATAGCTATCATGAAAATCTTGAAAAATATAGCATAGCAGCGCCACCTGTTACACCAAAAACTAATCAACACCAAATTATATCAGGGAGTAACTGAATATAAAGATTTATTATATCCCGTGCATTAGTTCTTGAGATGTGCGCCAACAAAATTTTTGTCCATATACAGGCAGACAGACAGACAGAGTCAGAGATTCACAGACAGACCGGATCTGTAAGCTTTCTTCTAAATCTGTAAACTTGTTTCTAAAAACAGTCAATTCGTGTTCAGGACCTTCTAAGACGTATAAATCCGCCGAAAACCGGAAGTCGAATTTTTTTACGAATCCAATACTTTCTTCTTGTAAAGATAGAAGAAAGTAAAAATGGTAAGTACACAAAATCACACGAAATTTGCGTATAATCTGTGCCAGAAAGATAGATCACTAAAATAGGTTTTCTATCACTAATCGTGTTTATCGACACCAATCACTAAATGTGTCGAAAGCTGTAATCCAACATACAATTAATTAATTTAAAACATTTATATGTACATACAAAACCACGGTATTTACCGGGAGGAAAGCTGACTTCTCTATTTTTTGTTTTTAAGGATTTACCCAATTTTAATCAAATACACGAAACTAAAAGAACAGTAACACAATTATATAACAGGATAGAAGCGCGACCTACGTTATACTACGTTGTATAACGTAGGTCACGATAGAAGAGCATAGCTTTACAGTTTTTGTCAATATTGAATTTGAATTTGAATTTCAAAAGATTAATCAGCTGTCACCAAGAAGGTTTCATTTATGGCGATATATTTTTTCGTCAAATTGGGTGATACTTTACCAAGTATTGTCAAGCTTGATAAGAATTTGATATTGGCAGATACGTCTATGTTGTTTATAGCGTATGGGAGTTGGTACAATAGTATCTCATCCAAAACAACTCGTTGTAAATGATCCCGCCAAGCCACAAACCTAAAACGTCAGCCATAAAAAGAAGTGATATACCATAAAAAGAAACGATATAGAAGTGCATACTCCGAGTCCCGTGTAAAAATCTATCACCACTCATAATGTTTCCAAAGGACTCGGAGTGAGGTACAGTATGTGAAAACTGCTTGGCGACCAGCAGGCTTTTATAATGTTTGCGCAATTACATATGACAATATTATTTTTATTTTTATTTTTATTTTTATTATTTATTTAATTATTTTGCTCCCATAAAATTGTAAAAAGCTGAAGCTTCTGTGTTTGCATGTCTTTTCTGATTTATGAGCTTGGAAAATTAATTTGTTGATATTTCTCGTGTCGAAATTTAAGGTCAGCAGTCGTTTGTGTTGTTTCCGTGCCCGAGGATGGCTTTGGGTTTTAAGCCGAAACATGTAGGATTTTAACTTTTTTATGAGTTTAAAACAATTTACACTGATTTTAGCAACTAACAAGTCCCAACTTGTGCAATTTCTGTTTATTTACCATTATTTAAACTAGAAACACCACTCTTACGAAGAAGATTTCTTAAGTAAACATAAGTAAACTTAAGTAAAGATTTTGAGTTTGTAATATATATATATATATATATATATATATATATATATATATATATATATAATGATCATACGCATATTAATAACAATGCACCATATAATAAACGTTAACTAAATTGAGATATATTGCAATAATTCTAGCGTAAGCGGAATCGCATAAGTCTGGGGAAAAATCCGTTCTGTCAGTTCTTTCGCATACAAAAATATTTATAAAAGTGATATAACAAAAATTAAAAATTTATTTTTTCGATTTTCAAAATTGATATACTGCATATATTATAAAAGCCTGCAGGTCGCAAAGCAGTTTTCATATACTGTACCTCACTCCGAGTCCTTTGGAAACATTATGAGTGGTGACAGATTTTTACACGGGACTCGGAGTCGTACACTACTTCTATATCGTTTCTTTTTATGTGATATCACTTCTTTTTATGGCTGACGTTTTAGGTTTGTGGCTTGGCGGGATCATTTACAACGACTTGTTTTTGATGAGATATCACTCATTTTTGTAAGGTGTTTCATTTCAATTACACAGATCCCATTTTTATTCAGAAAAGAAAAGATAAAAGAAAGATGAAAGGGGCAAAATAAAAGAATAATTGTGATGCTATAAACAGAATTATACATCAGAATTATACAATTTATTGCGTGACTTATTCCAATGTACATGTCGCTACCATAGCAACGAGGAAACTTTTATATTCATTTCCTTACATTGTATTCATCAGATTATTTATGACATGTTTATTTTCCTTTTTCTTTTGTTAATATCCCTCTTCCGTTTATATACATTCGAAAAACAAAAAAATAGAAAATTTTACAGTAGTTTACAAAGTAATTAAAATACTGCAGTTTCAGAAAAATGTGGAAAAATAAGAAGCACCTTTTTTTTTTTTGGTCAATTATAACAATGAGTTTACTTTACCGAGAATAATCAAATTTGTTTTTCTACGAACCATTATAATTTACAGGGATTTTTATACTAATACTAGATGGAACCCGTCAAAACTTGACGCAAAAAAATACTATAACAATATCAGTAAAATAAGCTTTTTTATTATTTACGAAGGGGCGCGTATAAAACAGTCTTTCAAATATTTTATTTAATTTTTTCCCCAGTCAAATACAATACTATTTCCGATGCAAACTCCAAACAAACAATCCGTAAATAACTGTGTAATGCAAATCAGTTTGACATTACCACCATATTACCAACGGCAAGAAAAAAAATTCATGGACCTATGAAGTATATACAAATACCTTATTCCTACGTTCATATCATATTCAGTAAATAACAGAACATAGTAAATAAAGCACACATCTCCCCCCCCCACCCTGTGATAATGCAACCGAATGAGCTCGTATGCGCAACGTTAAAAACGTTTTAAAATGATTAAATTAAAAGTTTTAAAATATCTTCTTTAATCATTTTTCGTTTCAAATCCATATCTTCTAAAACGCATCCATTGTTTTAAGCTAATCAATTTTTATGCAAAGATTAAGAAGTTTTTTACAGTAATATATCTATCTGCAGATGAGGGAGATTTTAAATGTTTTCAAGTGTAATTTATTTGTGTGGTTTCTTCGGTTCCTTGACATAATCAGGATGATTATCCCTTTTCCATCACAGTCGGGGATATTTTTCCTCTTATACAGTTGGCAAATGTAAAAAAATAAAAAAATGCAATTCCTAGCATATCCTGATATCTGATGGAACATATTCTTCAACGAATTCAACATATCAATTTTATATTCAATATAAACTAAAAATAGTTTTTTTTTTTCCCCTGACAGATTTTTGTTTAGCGCCAAAATGTTCTATCTTATGGATAATCTGATCTTATGATTTATCACTTTTTTTTAATTATTATTCACTTTTTATGATGGTTAGGGAAATCTATTTTCAATTGTGGCAACTTTCCCAGGGGCTATTTTACATTATTGAAGTAAACTGGTGGTCATTGATAAGATAGAATTGAAAAATTTTTCATGCTTGAAAATTATTTAAAAAGTCGTTAAATTAATCGGCAGTTTTCAAATAAATTTCAATCGAAAGCTAATTTTTTTTCTAATTGATGATGTAAAAATTGAAATTGTAAAATCTTGTAAAAAATAGAAATTTGTAGTATTTCGAAGTGATGTAAGCGCGATGAAAGCTAAAGCGATAGCGCCTTTGTTGTCACAACTGTTGTACATTTCTAAAAATTGCCACTGTATTTTGGCTGACGTCCAAAAGTGGAAAAAAAAATTTTGACATCGAAAGAGAAATTCACAGTGAAAGAAATAGGACTTTGCGCTAATAAGGAACTGTTAAATGAACTTATAATAAATCTATCAAAATAATTTCTATGAAATATTAGTCTTACATTGTTTATTCTAGCAAAAAATACAATAATTATTTCAAGATTTTTTTCTACCATAACACTATTTTTAATAACTTTAAATTTCCTGAAATGCTTTACTTTTGTGATTTTTTTTATTAAAAAAGGAAATCTTCTATCCTATAATTAAAAAAAAAATTGGTAACGTGTAATCAAGGTATGCAATCAAGATGAAGAAATCAATGACGGCTCCAATTCTAATCTTTATAATTATGAATGCAAAAATCAGTAAAAGTATATTGCAGCCGTTCGGAGGAAAGCAGTTCCGGAAAATTTCGATATATTTTCACCGATCATGACCCCAGACCCCAAAACCACCCTCCGTTCAAATGTTGATTTATATAACGGTCGTATTTATAAATCGATTTTGATGAAACTAATTGTGTGTATTAAGGTCACCAATGTCTCGATCGAGTTCGTTGGCCAGCTTGGTCCGCCATTTTGTTTCAAGATGGCGGCCATTTAAAAATTTAAAACTAAAATATATATACAAAAAAATAAAAAAATAAAATTTATTTTTTAATTACGTGTTAGGCCTTGATACAAGGATTCCAGAGCATTTTTTGGTTTACCTCTATCTTAAAAAATGGCTGATATAGAGCAGTTTGAAACTCTAGGGTGGCTGACATTTTCAAACAAAACAGCACATTAACGCGATTACTCGCAAATTATTTTCTTTCATTGTTGTAATAATTTTACCAATCATACGCATAAAACTATATATTCATATCCGTTAGTGCCAAAATTGGTGACATTGGCGCCAAAATTGGCAACAAAATTAGCAAAATTTGTGACATTTGGCGAAATATCGCCAAATTTGGTGACCAAAATAAGTCTTTATAAATGAAGCCAATTTGGCTATTGCTCAATAATTTGGCGAAATTCTTATTCAAATTCAGTATTAACGAATCTTTGGTAAACGTTTCTTTACATTTTAACTTGCTGTTTTCGTGTAACATTAGCTAAAATTTTGAAACGAAGATATAGGAAAGCTACCTTTTCCTCCCTGTACAGGCCGGAAGGACTTTTTAATTTTTATGGGGAATTTAAGAAGATATTTCCTTTTCATTGTGCTCTAGGCCTGTTTTTAGAGCATTTTAAGTTCGTCATAGCCGGAGATTCGATGAACGGCAAACATTTAAACGCAAAACTTCTAATCTTGGGGTAGCAACATTTTTACATTCTATTACTCAGCGCATGAATGTAAAGTTGGAATTTTAGGTAGCTTTCTATACAAAAAAGTATAAAGCTACCTATTGCAGCCGTTCGGAGGAAAGCAGTTCCGGAAAATTTCGATATATTTTCACCGATCATGACACCCAGACCCCAAAACCACCCTCCGTTCAAATGTTGATTATATATATATATATATATATATATATATATATATATATATATATATATATATATGACCTATGTCATACGATAACGCTCGTATTTATAAATCGATTTTGATGAAACTAATTGTGTGTATTAAGGTCACCAATGTCTCGATTGAGTTCGTTGACCAGCTTGGTCCGCCATTTTGTTTCACGATGGCGGCCATTTAAAAATTTAAAACTAAAATATATATACAAAAAAATAAAATAATAAAATTTATTTTTTAATTACGTGTTAGGCCTTGATACAAGGATTCCAGAGCATTTTTTGGTTTACCTCTATCTTAAAAAATGGCTGATATAGAGCAGTTTGAAACTCTAGGGTGGCTGACATTTTCAAACAAAACAGCACATTAACGCGATTACTCGCAAATTATTTTCTTTCATTGTTGTAATAATTTTACCAATCATACGCATAAAACTATATATTCATATCCGTTAGTGCCAAAATTGGTGACATTGGCGCCAAAATTGGCAACAAAATTAGCAAAATTTGTGACATTTGGCGAAATATCGCCAAATTTGGTGACCAAAATAAGTCTTTATAAATGAAGCCAATTTGGCTATTGCTCAATAATTTGGCGAAATTCTTATTCAAATTCAGTATTAACGAATCTTTGGTAAATGTTTCTTTACATTTTAACTTGCTGTTTTCGTGTAACATTAGCTAAAATTTTGAAACGAAGATATAGGAAAGCTACCTTTTCCTCCCTGTACAGGCCGGAAGGACTTTTTAATTTTTATGGGGAATTTAAGAAGATATTTCCTTTTCATTGTGCTCTAGGCCTGTTTTTAGAGCATTTTAAGTTCGTCATAGCCGGAGATTCGATGAACGGCAAACATTTAAACGCAAAACTTCTAATCTTGGGGTAGCAACATTTTTACATTCTATTACTCAGCGCATGAATGTAAAGTTGGAATTTTAGGTAGCTTTCTATACAAAAAAGTATAAAGCTACCTATTGCAGCCGTTCGGAGGAAAGCAGTTCCGGAAAATTTCGATATATTTTCACCGATCATGACACCCAGACCCCAAAACCACCCTCCGTTCAAATGTTGATTTATATATATATATATATATATATATATATATATGACCTATGTCATACGATAACGCTCGTATTTATAAATTAATTTGGATGAAACTAATTGTGTGTATTAAGGTCACCAATGTCTCGATTGAGTTCGTTGACCAGCTTGGTCCGCCATTTTGTTTCAAGATGGCGGCCATTTAAAAATTTAAAACTAAAATATATATACAAAAAAATAAAATAATAAAATTTATTTTTTAATTACGTGTTAGGCCTTGATACAAGGATTCCAGAGCATTTTTTGGTTTACCTCTATCTTAAAAAATGGCTGATATAGAGCAGTTTGAAACTCTAGGGTGGCTGACATTTTCAAACAAAACAGCACATTAACGCGATTACTCGCAAATTATTTTCTTTCATTGTTGTAATAATTTTACCAATCATACGCATAAAACTATATATTCATATCCGTTAGTGCCAAAATTGGTGACATTGGCGCCAAAATTGGCAACAAAATTAGCAAAATTTGTGACATTTGGCGAAATATCGCCAAATTTGGTGACCAAAATAAGTCTTTATAAATGAAGCCAATTTGGCTATTGCTCAATAATTTGGCGAAATTCTTATTCAAATTCAGTATTAACGAATCTTTTGTAAACGTTTCTTTGCATTTTAACTTGTTGTTTTCGTGTAACATTAGCTAAAATTTTAAAACGAAGATATAGGAAAGCTACATTTTCCTCCCGGTACAGGCCGGAAGGACTTTTTCAATCAATTCCTGATACATTTATTCATAAACACAGTTTTTTTTAATCGATGAAAATACTATATTTTAATAGATTTAGAGCTTAAGATCGACGATCTTTCAGGCGGACAAAATGAACGCGTATTAAATTTTAAAGCAAGATAATAAAACCTTACAGAGATTGAAACAGTATAAAATCATTAAAATACATCTCACTCAGTAAATATACATCGGTTGTAATGTAATCTGGAGGCACGGCAGTGCCTCCGCCAAGTCGAGAAAGCACAGCCGTAAGCATACTTTTCTGGAAGCAACTCAGGGCACTTTTGACCCCCCCATATCTCCGCGCTGGAGTATCCCAAAAATTTTAAACTTCAATTATAGAGAGTATTTGGCACACAGGACAAAATTTTAAAATTACAACTTTCTGTCTTTTATAGTTCAGGCGATATATGAACTCAAACATTCGATTTTTTGTCACTTCTTACTCACTCGTTCACGCGTCATCAAAAAGATTGGGTAGATCCCGTAGCCCCAGAAACTTGACATTTGGAAAAAAGATAGTGTTTAGGATACAAAGAAAGGAAAAATTATAAAATCCAGAAAATTCGAAAAAAAAACATTCGAAAATTCAACAAATTCCATCAAAATTGAAAATTGAGAATAATACGATCTTGTAGTCTTGGAAACTTAAGATTTGGTGTGAAGGTAGTGTTTAACATCCAGAAAAAGAAAACATCAAAAACACCAAAAAAATCGAAAGCAAAATTGAAAAAATCGAAAAAATTGAAAAAAACCGAAAATTTGAAGACAATCCGATTTTGTTGCGCTAGAAAATTCAAATTAGGAATAAAGGTAGTATTTAGGATACAGAAAAAGGAAAATTAAAAAAATCCAGAAAATTCGAAAAAAAAATAAAAAAATTCGAAAAAAATTGAAAAAATGAAAATAATTTGATACGATAACGCTCGTATTTATAAATTAATTTGGATGAAACTAATTGTGTGTATTAAGCTCACCAATGCCTCGACCGAGTTCGTTGGCCAGCTTGGTCCGCCATCTTGTTTCAAGATGAACAAGATGGCGGCCACGGAAAATTTTAAAACTAAAATAAATATACAAAAAAGTTAAAAAAATCAAGTTTATTTTTTAATTAGGTGTTAGGACTTGATACAAGGATTCCAGAGCATTTTTTGTTTTACCTCTATCTTAAAAATTGGCTGAGATAGAGCAGTTTGAAATTCTAGGGTGGCTGACATTTTGAAACAAAACAGCACATTACAAAAAACCAACGATAAATTTATGGTCAATAATGGTCAAGCAGGTGCAATCCCGAATGAATACTCCGTGTTATTATAACTGTAACTTTGACTTCGAAATTTTGATACGTTGCATTTTCTATTTGTTGATATTTTTGAACTATGATTTACGCTAAGTGAAATGTTGTTGTTGAAGAGGGATTTTCCATGTAAATCCGAAACGTCCAATTTTAATATTTTTTTAATGTTTTATGAAAGTGTATTGTAATGTCTGTAATTTTAATGATTTTAATATAAATTTACAAGTTTTAGTGAACGCGATTTCTCGCAAATTATTTTCTTTCATTGTTGTAATCATTTTCCCATTCATACGCATAAAACTATATATTCATATCCATTAGCGCCAAATTCTCGCCAAACTTGGCGACAATTGGCGAAATCTCGCCAAACTTGGCGACAAAAATAAGTCTTCATAAATGAAGCCAACTCAATAATTTGGCGAATTTCTTATTCAAATTCAGTGTAAACGAATCTTTTGTAAACGGTTTTTTTGCATTTTAACTTGCTGTTTTCGAGTAACATTAGCTAAAATTTTAAAACGAAGATATAGGAAAGCTACCTTTTCCTGCCGGTACAGGCCGGAGGACTTTTTTATGAGTTGTCGGATGCAATCTATGTTTTGCATTAAATAAAGTAAAACATTGAAAAACAAATCCCACAGGATGGGGATAGTTTGTTTTAGATAGGTTTTAAGATAATTGTCCTATTAGCTAGTACACCTTCCGTTATTGTTTTGTGTTATTTTCCCCGGATTATGCTTTCTTTTCTTTTGTTTACGAATTTTGTAATAGAAAAGTTCCGCTATAGACTGGCTACGTTATAGACCTTTTTTTTTTTTATAGACAGGTTCATTTTCTTTCACAGGCTTTACTCTATTTAATTTATATATGAAATATTTGTTGTTAAAAGATGTTGGTCGCACAAAAATTTTCACATCTCTCCCTCCCGACATTACTGGTTGGTTATGGCTTGATAGTCCTTTCTAAATAAAATCATGGTGATTCTAAGATTCTCTTGATTTATCTCTAAATTGAACATAAACGATCCTAAGAAAACGGATCAATGAATTACTATATTGGCATGAGGAAATTTAGTTGCAGAAAAATGGAGCATATAGCTAACATTAAGTCTAATAGGAAAACCACAGCCTTGGCAAGATCTGGAGGCACGGCAGTGCCTCCGCCAAGTCGAGAGAGGACAGCCGTAAGCATACTTTTCTGGAAGCAAGTCAGGGCACTTTTGACCCCCCCATATCTCCGCGCTGGAGTATCCCAAAAATTTTAAACTTAAATTATAGAGAGTATTTGGCACACAGGACCAAAATTTAAAACTACAACTTTCTGTCTTTTCTAGTTCAGACGATATATGAACTCAAACATTCGATTTTTTGTCACTCACTCGTTCACGCGTCATCAAAAAGATTAGGTAGATCCCGTAGCCCTAGAAACTTGACATTTGGAAAAAATGTAGTGTTTAGGATACCAAGAAAGGAAAAATTATAAAATCCGGAAAATTCGAAAAAAAAAATTTGAAAATTCAACAAATTCCATCAAAATTGAAAATTGAAAATAATACGATCTTGTAGTCTTAGAAACTTAAGATTCGGTGTGAAGGTAGTGATTAGTATCCAGAAAAAGAAAACATCAAAAACACCAAAAAAATCGAAAGCAAAATCGAAAAAATCGAAAAATCGAAAAAAATTGAAACATTTCAAATAATCCGATTTTGTTGTCTACAGTACTTTGCAAACGAAACTAAAGCTTCAAATTTTTGATACCTGTAAATAATAGGGACAGAGTGTGGGCTTAGCGAAAATCAGTGGATAATCTCCAAAAAGAACCCAAAATCAAGAAAAGGAGGATTACTTACAAAAAGAAGTGAAATCTCATCAAAAAGTCACCTGTAAAAAATGCAGCCAAGTCTCGTAACTCATTTACCGTAAAAAGTACTGAGATCGTATAAAGCCAAGTTTAACTATCTTATTAACTCTGAAATTTTCATTCACAAATCACTACTAGTCTCTACATCTTTAGTTAATTATTATTTTGTGACTTGGCAATTACGCAGCACAGGGAAGTTATTACACCTTACTATGTTATGGGATGGGATGGGATAATTTAATTAAGGCAAATTATATACGCACGGGGAAGTTATTGCACTTTAATATGTTATAGTATTATTTGATTAAGACTAACTATATACATCACATTCTCGTGCTACGTAATTGCCAAGTCACAAAATAATATTTAACTAAAGATGTAGAGACTAGGAGTGATTTGTGAATGAAAATTTCAGAGTTAATAAGATAGTTAAACTTGGCTTTATACGATCTCAGTACTTTTTACGGTAAATGAGTTACGAGACTTGGCTGCATTTTTTACAGGTGACTTTTTGATGAGATCAAGATCTTCTAAGAGACTCTGTAAACGAAACGTATATGGTTCAACAGTACAAACAAAAGTCCTTCCGGGCTGTGCCGGGAGGAAAAGGTAGCTTTCCTATATCTTCGTTTTAAAATTTTAGCTAATGTTACACGAAAACAGCAAGTTAAAATGCAAAGAAACGTTTACAAAAGATTCGTTAATACTGAATTTGAATAAAAAATTCGCCAAATTATTGAGCAATAGCCAAATTGGCTTCATTTATGAAGACTTATTTTGGTCGCCAAATTTGGCGATATTTTGCCAAATGTTGCCAATTTTGGCGAGAATTTGGCGCTAACGGATATGAATATATAGTTTTATGCGTATGATTGGGAAAATTATTACAAAATGAAAGAACATAATTTGCGAGTAATCGCGTTAATGTGCTGTTTTGTTTCAAAATGTCAGCCACCCTAGAATTTCAAACTGCTCTATCTCAGCCATTTTTTAAGATAGAGGTAAACCAAAAAATGCTCTGGAATCCTTGTATCAAGGCCTAACGCGTAATTAAAAAATAAATTTGAATTTTTATTTTTTTTTATATTTATTTTAGTTTTAAATTTTTAAATGGCCGCCATCTTGAAACAAAATGGTGGACCAAGCTGGCCAACGAACTCTGTCGAGACATTAGTGACCTTAATACACACAATTAGTTTTATCAAAATTGATTTATAAATACGAGCGTTATCGCATGACATAGGCCAGATATATGTATATATATATATATATATATATATATATATATATATATACATATATATAAATCAACATTTGAACGGAGGGTTCTGGTTTTAGGGTCTGGGGGTCATGATCGGTGAAAATTTATCGAAATTTTCCGGAACTGCTTTCTACCGAATGGCTGCAATAGGTAGCTTTATACTTTTTTGTATTGAAAGCTACCTAATAGAGCACTGTTAAAAAATTGCAGCAAACTGTCCGGTCATTAGACCGTTTTTAAAGAAAACGGTTACATAACCGTAATTTAACACTATTCTGACCATATTATTGCCCATATTATAGTCAGAATAGTGTTAAATTACGGTTATGTAACCATTTTCTATAAAAACTGTCAAATGACCGAACAGTCTGCTGCAAATTTTTAACAGTGAGAGTTTAAATGAATCGGATGTAGTAACATATTTGAATATCTTGTGTATATAGCCACTTTGACAAAAATTATGTTATTAATACTATTGGTTTTCCTCTGCGTTGAGGAATCAAGTACGTCAACGTAAAAATTCGCTAATTACACAACTATTTAGTCTTATTAAAAAGTCTTTTGAGTTACCCTGTAAACGAACAGTAAATTCTACAATTCTGTTTTGCAATAGGAAGCTAACTTAGGTCGTTCGTAATAACATATTTTAACATCCTGCGCATACGTTCTTTTTTAAAAGAGTTAGACCATTTAATATTTCTTTTCTTCATCTTAAGTATAGGAATAAATCACTTTAAAGTGATATACATAAAAAAAACTAATTCATATTTTTACACGAAATATTAAACATTTGAACTACTCATAAAAACAATGCAATTGCTGAAAAACGCGTAAAAATCGGATAATTACACAATTCTTTATCCCTATATCAAAAGATCTTTTGTGAGAACCTGTAAACGAACCTTAAATGTTACTATTTTTTTATAATAGGGAGCTTACTTGGGTCGACTGCAATAACATATCTTAATATCATGTGTATACGACCATTTCTAAAAGAGTTGGGTCATTTATTATTTTTTTGCTCTATAATAAGTGTAGGAATCAATAACTTTAAACTGATATAAATCAAAAACTAATTAATATTTCTTTCATGAAATTTACAAAGGTTTGAACTATTCATAAAAACAATTCAAATGACGTAAACCACGTAAAAATCCGATTATTACACATTGCTGTAGCCCTGTCAACAGTTTTTTGCTATATGTTAAGTATAGGAATCAATAACTTTAAACTGATATAACTCAAAAACTAATTAATATTTTTACATGAAACTTACAAAGGTTTGATCTACTCATAAAAACATTTCAAATGACGTAAACCACGTAAAAATCCGATAATTACACATTGCTGTAGCCCTGTCAACAGTTTTCGGTCTGTACAAGATTTAAAAAGTGCAAAATACAGCACTTTTAAAATCGCATTTCCTGAAAATCTATTCGACAGATCTTGCTTTTATTTTGATTTTTTAGTCACGTGGCACGCCCCATTCCATAGAATCAAGAATTTTGTTTCTATTATAAATAGAACGCGAGATATAGATGTGTCAAAAACCCGTTTTGTCCCGGCCGCACAATATAAACTAGACAGAGTTAAAAAAAAAAAAAAAAATGTAAAATCGTTTGGCATCCATTGGCGGAAATTCCTTTCATTTACGGTTCAATGCATTGTTGTTTCTTATGCTTGGCGAGAAACTCTGTCGAGTTTCTATGATAACAACAATGAAAGAAAATTTATGAAAAACAGCTAAGTATAAAACTTATAAATTAAACCAGTTTATGAAGGTATCCCTTATTGATACTTTTGAAAATAGTTGAAAAGTGTTTATAATTTCGGTTGGAAATGAAGGGTGTAACATTTATTTTTTGTTTATAGCTTACACTGTATAAATTCCGTTACATTACGCCCTATGAGAAAAAAACGTTTGCTGTGCATTTTAATGATGTTACACTATTTCAAACTTATTAAAATTAATACATATCACTGAGGTGCCGTACACGAGTCTTTTTAAAGAGAATCGTGTGTGTAGTATTTATCGTTCATTTACACTTTACAGGGACACACAAAATAACTAGATTGCAGAAAGTGTCTATGAACAATAAATCCTGGAAGTGTGTTTTTAGCTGTGGTGCGAGTTTTTAGATTGAACTAATTTTTTGCATAATATTTAATGTGTATAAAATGATCATATACAGGGCTCTACAAAAGAGTTCAGATATTTTTCCGACTATTAATGACACTACAATGAATTCCTGAATTTGGGTTTTAAAACGAGTTATGCATTTACCAAATTGTTTACGTAGACATCGTCTTTCACCTCATTAAATTGTGAAGTTTTGCTACAGAAACCTGAATGCGTTGGAAAGTGTTTCATAATCTATGCTTGACACATAATTTTTCGTTCTTGTTTTTAATCTGTTGTTGTGTTTCAAAACTTCAGCCACCCTAGAAGTTCAAACTGCTATATCTCAGCCATTTTTTTAAGATAGACGCGAAACAATAAATGATTCAGGTTCCTCCTATTGAAGACAAATACTTAAAGGGGAAAAAATAGAATTTCTATTATTTGCCACATTTTTTTTATTTAAATTCTTTAAGTGGCCGCCATTTTCCACATTGGTAAGTCTTTTACATTACCGAAGTCGTAATGTAATCAGTATTACCGTAAGAAGTACCGTACTCGTCACCAGGGTTTAACTGAACCCATAATTTTGTCAATTTGTATGATGCTGTATTGTTACATATTGAATTTTTCGGTTTTATAATTTCAAGGTTTTCTCTTACAATTGATGAATAGTGGAGATTGAATTCAAATTAGACTCATTATTTAACGATACATTTATCGTTATTTAACTTTCCAAAATTATAGGTTGAGTTACGAGTACGGAAATAAACATCAAAGTAGAAATAAAACAATCAATATAATTTTTTTTAAGTCAATTCCTACTTTTTAATCATAAATATATAAAATAAACCCGTGCAGCATTAATGTCCCACGTTATCTTTATTGAACATTATTTTATAATCATCTTTGCGGTATTTTATTTCTGTGGCATCACTCATTTGAGATAAATCTTTCATTTCATTTATGAAAACAATGGGAGGAATTTGTTTCTCCCATTTAAAACTAAAATTAATTAATTTAATTTAATTAATGAATTAATATTTGAAAAAACTGTATTAACATCAATTGTCATCCACTGCAAGTTTAAAAAAATTGTATTTGAACTTGAGTGGATGAATAGAAAATATTTTATTAACGATTGAAAATTTGAACAAGATATATATATAGAGAGTGTGAGCTAATAGTAGGAATTTAATAAGAATGATAATAAGTTAATTCTATCCTAGATAAAATTTGTGCAAAATTAAATAGAAAAATGTATTGATATACATAGCTGTATTAAGGTATATTTTTTATGAATAATATTTTGTAAAAAAAAGAACAATTCTTAAAAATTTTAGTCATTTTCTTATAAACCTTTCTCATTTAATCAATATCTCAAGAGGGATTATGGAATACGCCAGCTTCCTCTGAGAAATTTACATTATAATAAAAACTTGTCGTCTTAAAAGCAAGTATTTCTAAGCATCAAGTTCAAGCTATAAAATTCATAGATAATATCTAAGATTTATTCCGGAATACTTATGTGAAGTCATAAACAACAGAAAAAAAAGAAAAATATATTATCTTTTAAACTTTGTTTTAAATAAATGCAAATTTATGTTTTTGTGCTAAGTTTAAAATGAAAGAGTTTAAACTGCGTGTTGTATATTGTTCCTTTCAGCAGAAAACTGTTCTTTTTTTATTGCTTATTTTAAAACAATAAACTTCTGTTTTATCTTTGCCATATTTCTGACGTCCGGGGAATAAGAAGTCAAGCTAGCTATTATTTGATGAGTCTAAAAATTTACACATAAATCGTAAGGCATAAGTATTAAATAAATGGAAAGAAAATATGGCTAAAAATAATCATTATATGAATTGAAAGAATGATTTTTTTGAGTGTAAGTGTTCATAAAGTTGCATAAATTTCAGGTTTAATAAAATTCATTACCAGACAATACTGAAGAAAGACAAAATATTTAAGCTAAACTTTATTATAAAAATACTTTTATATGTATTAGAAGTACCGTAAATTCCGGCGTATAATCCTCGGATCAAACAATTCTGTTTCAACCCAGAAATTTCATTCAATAATTGAAATCAAATATTTACAGCGATCTAGTAAGTTCCATTTCATAAAATAAAATTTCCGGGTAGAAACATGATTGTTTGATCCGCGGATTATACGCCGGAAATTACGGTAACTAAAACTATACTTGTAAAAATATTATAAAATGTATTAACAAAATATTTATGAGAATTGTCGAAATACTGACGACTGATTTTTTTTTTTTTACAGAAACTTTGTTAGCCACAATGTTCTATTTCTTTCATTAACGGATTTTTCTGTCGTCAGAAATGTGTAGTCCACTTTTGGCCAAAACCTTAAATGCTTGGTTTGACTCTAGACATACATTTTGACTCGTGTAATTAATCGCAAGGGTTCGTTTATGAGTCGTAGTCAATGACTGAAAAAGTAAATGTGAATATCATTAAATGGTTTTAAAAAAAACCCTTGTTGCAAAGCTCATATGCTCATATACTTCATTTGGCTGTGAACCTGATTATTAAAGATTATCTCTGAGATACCGCGCTTTGTCTTTAAGCTGAAATCTATCAATGAAAAATCAAATTTTCATTATTGCATTTTTAAAAATTTAAACTTTTACCCTAGACCAACAGGTGGCTATAATTTTTTTTGTACTTAAACTCGGATATTTTATCGAGTGACATAATAAAATTGAAAACTATGAATTCTGTATAAGGGTTTTCAAAAACTATAATTAATAAAAATAAGAGTTTATTGATATTTTTTATGTCAACTTAGAATATCTAAAGACGATAAGACTACAATGATAAACTGTCTAACGATGAACTTTAAACGATATAAAAGGAAAACTGACTAATTTAGATAATAAATTACTTATAGCTTCGTTAAAAAGAATTTTTTTTGTTGTTTTGGAATAGCTCAGCTTAAACTGCACAACAGGTTAGAGAATGGAAAAGCAGACATGCTTACATCTATGGCGATAATATATCTTACGTCAAATTTTTCAATAAAATAAATATTTTATATTTAAAAGTTTGTTGTATAGAACATACAATTTTTATGAAACTTGACTGACTTCTATATTTCGTTTTTCGATGAGTGTAAAAAGCAAATTAGTTCTGTTTTCAATTAGTTCGTCTTTAATTTTGTTGTAAGTGAAAAAAAAAAAGTAAAGTAAAAGATATTTAGATTATTGCTGTAAAAGTTTTCATGTTAAGTGCAATATGTTTTAGTGTCTAATTTATATTAAATTTGAAAATATTTATAACCATAAGTTGTGTGATAAAGATATCACAGTCTTTATTTTTTAATTACTTTCTATTTCAGTTCAACGGAAATTCTGTATTTATTATGTGCCATTTTATTTGACTTTTCAGTTTAATTTGCCGTTCTTTTAAAAATATTTTATCGGCAGAGCGTTCGTTTTGGACAAGCGCTAGTCTTGGGCTGTGACGTCATCATCTCTCCTTTGAGTTTCATCGCATTCGGTTACTCTCCCGCTTGTGCGTTATACGCATGCGCTGCTTTTGTTTACTTCGGGTTCAACGCTGAGAACTCGGGAGTATTTCATATTTCGGCCGTTTTGGCACTCCAGGCGAAAGGGGCGTGTTTTTCCTAGACACTTAAATTTCTTCGCTTAATTGTCAAATATTAATAAGTTTTCCATTTGTTACTTTAATTTTAGCATCATCATTAATCAAAAAAGTATTTTAAATTAATATTGCATTCACATTTGTGTTCCCCAGTCACCGTTATAAATACCAATGACACTTAATTTTTAACAGAATTTTAATTAAAAACGATGCCATAAGAATTTATTGAAAGCGTGGTCTGATCCGAAACCTGGCCTTGTGCCGGCTCTCCGTATCCATGAATTTCGGCCGTTGCGTTGAATGTTTTGGGACCGCTCGTTATTCAAAGTTTTTTATGTTCTTTAGAATGCTGGATGCTGTTGTAATTTTAAATTTAATACCTTAAAAAGTTTTAATTAAGTGGTAATTCAATAGATTCCAAAATTAATTCTATAACTCTTCATGGATTCGGCCAGAATAAATATTTAAAAAATCATCCTCATTTACCCGTGATGTTCGAGCCTGAACTTTTAAAAATGATGAGCAGCCACCGTCATTCTCATGATTCTACCTTCCTCCTACTTGAAGAAAATAATAAAACAAATTGGATTCCAATTCTAAAGGAGCATTTATTTTAATTCGTATGTGTCTCTTATTTTGAAGAACAAGTAAGAATATTTTATTCATTTTTTTCAGATGTGTGTTTATTTTCCAGAATGTTGACCTAAAGGACGAAATGCACTATTGTGCTGGGTTTACTTCACAACTTGCAGTATGCAATAGTAATTAAGTTATACGATCTATCTATTCTCCAATAAATTAAATAATGACACCTTTAATAAATAAGTATATTTAACGTCACAAGTAGTTTGACTATTTTGAAAATATGGAATAGATATCGAACATATCGAAAATAAATCAAAATATAGGATTTTTTTTATATATTATCGAAAAAATCATGATACTTACGAATCCTGCATAATAGATTACGATAAAAAAAAAATTAAATATTTACATATTGTTTAACCAAAAATATGTTTTATACAACACATGCAAATTTGAAACACTATTGGCAGCATTATGGGAAAATTCCAGTTTCATCCTTATTAGATTTCAAACGACACATTAGAAAATTTTCTAAACATTTTAAAATATACATTTAATGCATTTCATATTTTAGTGCGTAAAATATTTAGAGGAAAGTATAGGGCATTATTTTGTATCTTTTCAACATGAAATAAAAAGAAGAAAAATGCATATGAATGAAGATCATCAGGCTGCCATTACCATGTAAAATAAACTTGGCTAAAAGGATTTAAAATTGGAAAAGTAATAAAAAACTTCTACATATTTTTCTGCAAAGAATGGATGTAGATGGACATTAAAGTACTCTATTGAAATCTATTTATGCAAAACGTATTGGAAAATTGATCGACAGAGCCTTTTACAGATGGAAAGATTCCAAAAATGCATGCTTCCGTAATATGAGATAAACATTTTATGTCATTTATTCCAAAAAAATGTCCATTGCATAGTACAATTTTCTAATAAACGTATATTTATAATTTAATAAACATGCGAATGTTCTCAAACTTTAAAATTTTCATATTCGAAATCCAATTTCTAAAAAATGGAATGTTAATATGCCAATTTATTTAACTCAAAGCATTACTTTTATAAGTTTCGTACAAAAATGCTTTGCTTTGATCAATTTAAAAAAAGAGCAATGTACAAATATGTATTTAAAAAAATCAATATCTAGAAAAATTTGAAAGATTACAATTTGATTTATTGAAATCATTTCCTTCTATATTAAAAAAAAGTAATCTGGCACTGAGCCAAAAACGAAATGGACCAATCAAATTCTGCGTAGATATTCCAGGTTAGTTTCCTCGCTTTTTATTAGGGACTTTTTTGAGGAGCGATTACTTTTTTTCTAGCCATCCTACGGATTCGAAAATCATACCACCAGACGCGAAATATAACAAGCTTTCAGAAATTCAAAAAATTATCACGGTCGGACAATAAAAACTCAAAAAATCCTTAAAAATCGAGTAAAAAATCTTTTATTGAAAAAGTCATTTTTTATATTGTTGCCAAAAAAGCGCAAATGATTATATTTTATCTCACAAAAAATCCCCAAATTAAGATATTGCAATGCATCAAAAATTAATATTAGCTTATGAATAGAGCTTAATTGAACTATTTACATTATTTTTAAACACAAACACTAACTATTTACAATATTCGTAACACTATATATACAATTGGTTCTTGTTAGTTATCCTGTCGACCAAATTACTGTCGCCAAATTCATATATAATTAAACGAGCAAGAGATTTTCCCGATTATTCATATATATTAAACGAGCAAGAGATTTTCCTGATTATGAATGATATCGTAAACGACGTGGAAGATTTTCACGAAAATTGTCCCCTGTACTAAATCGAGCACGAAAAAAAGATCTAGCTAGGTTCCGAATACAAGAAAATTCGTTTTTACAGGGTAAAACAAACTCAGCCCTGAAAATGTTTTTTGTTATAAATGGGAAAATACTCAAACGATTTACACGAAACGTGTTGCCTATATTAATCCGAGCACGAGAAATCAATCTAGCTAGGTTTCGAATTCGGGAAAGGTCATTTTGATCTATTAAAAGGAACTCAGCACTAAGAATGCTGCTGTATATCGAAAACGGCACTAACGATTTTCACAAAAATGAATGACTACACTAATTCGAGCACAAGAAATCGATCTAGCTAGGTCACTAATTCGAGAAAACTTGTTTTCTGTGTTTAAAACTCGACGTGGTATAAAAAACAAGTCTTGAAACATAATCGAAAAAGTACAGGAAGTTCTTTGTCCAGATCGACTTTAGCTATCCAGTGCCAAAAAAAGTGGGTGCTTTTCGAACCAAAATGTACAAAAAAAAGAAATAAAGGAAAAAAACATTCATAAATATTGAAATGCAAACGAGATATTAAAACAAATGTACCCCACAGTACTAAAGTAAGCCAGCGAGTATTTTTGTGTGAGTGTAGTATCCTCTTTAACTAACGATTGTGTTTTTAAACGGCTTCGACAAAATTTTAAAAGCGGTAAAAGAATTGAAAAAATCTAGTGATGCATAGTTACATAGATTAGATCAGCTTCTACTGACGTCACAAACACTCACCTGTCGAGAGGGATAATTATGAAAAATATTGTAAATAAATAAATATCCAATATTATTTTTTTTTTCTGTTTTCCTTAATACATTTCAAAATTTATTTTAATAAAATATTGATAGTTGACACTTGAGTGAATGTAGCTTTTCCGATTTTTTTTTTAATTCCAATGCCAACATTCACCCATTTGTTTATTTGGCGTTAGAGTCTGGGTCTGGCGATTACTTTGGCGATAGTTTATTTTATGGAAAATGGTTGACGGGATAATGCGGAAATACCAAAAATGGTTTTTTAAAAACACTCTTTTATAAGCAACCAATGGTCATCTTGAAAATACCGCGGAATTTTTTTAACCGCAATTCATATTTTTTACGTAAAATATCTATTACAATGCATTAATTTGGCCTGGACAAAGACCTCTATTATGAAAAATTCACTTCTTTTTTATACGTTTGCCAGGAAGCTCAAAATAATGAATTTATTTGAAATATATACTTTTTGCTCTGTTTATTTATCAACAAAAGAGAATCAGAAAGAAAAATGAAACATTATTTAAATTATCTTTTTACTCTTTTAAATTTATTTGTCATCGTGTAATCATAAATTTATTGATATTTAATTATTAATTGATGAAAGCGTATTCTGTATGTTACATTTTATATTTTACTTTTAACTCTTTAAAATATTGACTTTTGCCATTTCACAGCGCTTTGGTCTATTTTAGCGAGCATTTTACTGTCACATAATTAAATCCGTTGTTTTTCAACTCCCATACAATTGTACGAGTTACAGAGATATTTGGCGATTTATCACCTGTGACCGCCTAATTGAAAAAGAACAACCAATTTCAAGTGAATGTATCATATATATTATTTCTCCTGTCAACATCCCTTTTTTCTGAAAATACGAAACGCACAACGACGAATGAGATAGCATATGAAAGGATTTTGAAAACGCTTCTGACATAGCTCACTTAACATTTCGTTAAAACATGTTTTCGATTAAAAATTGCTGATAATTAAAAAATAAATCGGCATTGTTTTCCTAAATGAAATGAAAGGTTTTCCTCAAAACATTGTTGCCAAAAAAATAAAATACCACATTATATGATGCTCAGCAATTATTATAAAAAACACCGCACGGGTTTATTTTATACTTATGATTAAAAAGCGAAATTTAAATTGAAATGTTTAGATTTATATTTCTATGTCCCATGTTTTCCCCGAAGCGGATGACGTCATCCTCTAATGCAGTTAAAATACGATTGTTAATTTTTTTTTCTCGCGCGTGCCTTTAGCAATCTTGGATCAGTTTTTACTCTAACTTTGATGGAATAAATTAGATGATATTCTGGATTGACTAACAACTAAATGTTGTTTACAGATATTTTTATCCTTGCTTTTTCTTTAGAAGGTTAAACCTGCATCTAATAACTATTACATATTGATAAAAAATGGTACTTCTCTTTTATCCCGTCGACCACTTTTCATCACAAAAAACTATCGCCAAATAAACGGGAGAACGTTGACATTGGAATATCAAAATAAATAAATAAAATATAAGAATTTAAGGACACAATTGTTATTTTAATTAATGAAATAACTAATAAACCAGTAAAACATAATGAAAAATACACGCAAATGTCGAATTAAAAACCACTTGATGATTTAACAAACACGTATAATGCTTCTGACATCAAGTAAATGGGACTGCATTTTTGGCGTTTAATCTTACAATTTGGCGATAGTTTTTTGTTATGAAAAGTGGTTGACAGCATAATAGAGAAGTACCTAAAAAATATTAAATTTAATGCGAAATCCTCGCACAGGCCCTCTGGTTAATTTATAATTAAGTTGTAAAAATATTAAAATGTTGTATTGTCATCGGCAAAACACTTTTCAACATAATTTATATAATTCTTGCCTATCAGGAATTGTGTTAAAAATCGATTGGAAAATTCCATGAATAAAAAAAAGTAATTAAAATAAGCTAGCAAAAAAATAAAAATAAATAAAAAAATACCTGTTGAAAAAAATTACCGAGCGAGGATTGGTCTACTAGGAACTTGTAAGATTAAATGCAAATAATGGTTGATCGAAAATGTCACATTCACTTGACAACACGTGTTTACGTCATCAAGTTATTTTTATTTCGACGTTTTATTTATATTTTTATTAATGTTATACTAATTTATTTGTTTTTTCGTTATTTAAAATAAAAATTATGTCAATTTGTATAATTTGGTGAATGAGCAGGAAAAATAAGAAAATTACGTCATAAAAATCGGGTTTACACATGAATATTAAAAATAAAAAAGATGAATTAAATGAAAAAGCATTATAACCAGTTAAATGAAAAAGCATTATAACCTGATTACAGAAGAAAGTCGCCGTTCGTGATATCACCATCATCTTTTTAAAACAGGATACATTACCAGGTTTTAAGAGGCTGTGAAATCAGAACGGAGGTTGGTGCCACCAGGGGCAGAGCCCCCTAGTTTAATTAAAATAAAATTATTTTACTAAATAAAGTCACGTTCTGGTGAAACGTAATTGTTGTATCGACAAGATGAACGTGAGCAATAAAAATAATTTAATTGAGAATATAAGAGAAAATGTTTATCAGTTATACTCACAAAATAGTTCAAAACTGGTTTAAAAAGTTTAGATGTCAAACCTAGTGATGGGCATAACGATTATTTTGATTATTCGAATGAATCATTCGGGCATGCGCAGAAGCATATCTGTCAAACTTCATTTTTTTTTTTACTCAGTTACTACCAGAAATGTTGGGAGAAAAAAAATAAGTTTCTGATTTTAATTAGAATTAGATTAGATGCCAAATAAAAATGAAAAATGTTTTTCGTAACAAAACGCATCTGCCTGAGTCGGAATTGAGCGCGCTTACCTTGCATGAATTCGCGGCAGAACTGGTGTTCGTTTTGAGTTCGAGCCCGGTGTTTTCAGTGTCATTTTCTTTAGAATTTTGTGCTCTAAGCATTCGGGCCCAATTTTTGTAATTCTGGCTCTGTTTTGTCCTTATATATCATGACAGTTAAAAATCGGGAAATTATTGAACTTTTCCAAATTTACAGCTTCGTATCTTTTTGAGATTTTGAGATACATACTTGATTGTAACGCATACACTCCTCTTCAAAACAACACTTGCTGTACTCGTATAGGATAATTAGTCTTTGAGATATGGTTCCGTTTACTGACACGTGTCAAATCCGGAAGGCTTAAAACCGTTGATGTACTTTTTGCACGCAGCTCGTAGACATCCGGCTGCCACGAGTGTTGGAGCCGTATGGGTAATAATACAGTAATTCTTGCTCTTCAACCCCTTTAAAGATGGCGATATATTATATAACCCTCTTAATTTTAATCACCAACTGGTTCTAAAATTTTGCATTAATAATGTGTACGGAACGAAGAGATTTTACTTATTTACAAATAAATTTGTTCGCAATTCCTGGTATCATTAAACATTTTAGCAATAGAATTATTTTACCTCTGAAAGGGTTAAAATCAGACCGGAATGGCGACGCTATGTCTATTTTTAGCTGAGTTATTGAAGTTTGAAATTACTTCGATGTAAATTGCGCTCATTTGGGCAGGTTGCTTTCCCGCAGATGGCATCGATTTTAAAAACGTTTTCACGTTTGTTTTGATGTTGATCCCGAATACATTTTATCAACAGGTTATGTTTTTCTGTTCCCAGACTATAATTTTCGTAAAAATAGCTCAATAGACACAATATTTTGATATGTTGTTAAAGTATACAATAATATTTTACATACTAAAAGTAGTCATCGTGTTTCATAAATAGATTTACAGGGAAATATTCAATAATTGCGATATACAGTTGGACTTCTATCGAATCTCACGATTCTTTTTAGAAAGATCTTATAATTTCCAGCCACGATGTGTCGAAAGCTTCAATCATTCCTCTTTGAGATTGATTTTTATTAGCTATTTTCTCTATCATTTCTTTGACTAAATTAAAAGACAAAGTAGATACATAAAATTTCGTAAGCAGAAGATGCTACTGCTAATAGTGTAGTACAATGGTTGACAAGAAAAAGAAAAAGAAAAGAAAAGAAAGAAAGAAAGAAAGAAAGAGAGAGAGAAATATTCTACAAATGTGGTTTCCTTCATAGATCGGAAATGATTAAAATTTTATCTATAAAAACATTTGTTAAATAGAATTAAGTCTTTGTTATTTAGAAATTTTTACTTTATTTTTATTCAAAATTAAAATTTTTGAGAAATTTTTGAAAAAATAAATGTTTAAAAGATATGTATATATTTAAAAAAAATGTTATTAAAAAAAATGTTTTTGTTTAATCATCTACCGTTTCTATGCAATAGCTTTGTAAAAAATACTTTTGTAAAAAAATCCATTATTTTTTTTTCCAGTGTAGTTTTATTTCTTTTCAGTGTTAATAAAATCGTTAACAATATTTTTTTGATCTGCATTCGGGAATCAAACTTTCATGCAGAATTTATTCGTAGGATTTAGGATCAAATACAGCGATATAACTTTTGACTTCAGGAAGTTTTTACGCTCCTTTTTCTTTCCTCTTTTTATAAGTCATAAATAGATACAACCCAAAATATATTAATGTACGAATGAAAACTTTTTATTCATTATCTATGGTAAAGACAAATTATAGAAAATAAAAGACAGAAATGCTTTGAAAAAAAAATTATACTTATTTTTTAATTTCCTGAAATCCATATTTAATTAATCTTTAACAAATGAAAAATTATTTTTTTCTACATAACGAAAGCATATTAAGAATCATAATGAAAAAATAAACAGAAATCCATTAGGCAGATTTGTGAAATAAAAGGAAATTATAATAAGCATACTTGAAATGGACAACCCATTAGTAACTTTCCATCAACTTATAATATAGTACCTAGATTACAGTACCGAGATTTTTATTTCTTTTAAGTAATAATTGAATTTAATATTTTTCTTTTTGAATGTCAGTTAGTCGTTCATCGGCTTATAACTAAAACTATAATATAATTACTATAATACATTAAGATAAGTTAATATACTATATATAATTACGTGAAAGTTAATGTAACGTTTAAAATGAGGAACAAAAGCAAAATAGTAATACACTAGTGCAATTGCCCATCCTAGGACGTTGGGTAGAAATCGTGGTTTTCACGTAAAATTTGAAATAATTCATAAAAATATTCGTATACTACTCATCGACAATAAGGAAAACTGACACGAAACGTTACGTTCAGGGCTTAATTAATGCATGGGGTTCTGTGGTTTTAACAAAAAATTGTAATATGATATAAATAAGATGATAAAACAGAGAGAGATTGCAAATCTATCTTAATTATTAAAAAGAAACAGATACAGATTAAATGCAAAATCAGTAGAAATAACTTTTACTGACTACTCTAAGAAATATGAACAAGTTTATATACTATTCATCGACAATAAGGAAAACTTACCTGAACGTTAAGATCAAGGCCCGTGGAGTTTTAACATCAAATTTTTAGTCTTATGCGAATAATATGAAGGAATAGCGGAGAACAGAGGCGATCTTTCATAATTAGTAAAAAGAAACAGATATAGATATAGAAATATATATAACACCGCAAGAGTTAAAAAAAGGAATTGTAACTACCGTTATGTAATGCATTCTTAAAAAAAACGTTTTCTTGACTATCGTCTGTCTGTAGTAGATTTGGGTTAAGTGCGGAGTTACGCATTCATTTTTAACGACGAAAGGGAAAATCCTGGAATTCTTTGGAGTAAATGCACCATAACGTAGCCGATGAATAAAGCATATTTAGATTAATTTAGCCATCAGTTAATATGACAAAGACTGCTACTTTTTAATTATGTAATGCAGTTCCTGCACTATTAGTACCAGTAAATAACTTTCATTTCCCGTGTAGAGGACTAGCTACTCTCCTATAGAGGAAGTCTAGTTTTTGAGTGCGAGCGTTTTGTCCAATGTTAACTTGTGTGCATGAAAGCGACTTCTGGCTTCGTTTTTCTTATTTCTTTCAATTCCTACTATTAGCTCACACTCTCTATATATTTATATATCTTGTTCAAATTTTCAATCGTTAATAAAATATTTTCTATTCATCCATTCAAGTTCAAATACATTTTTTTAAACCTGTACTGGATGGCAATTGATGTTAATACAGTTTTTTCAAATATTACTTCATTAATTAAATTTAATTAATTAATTTTAATTTTATATGGGAGAAAAAAAATCTCCCATTGTTTTCATAAATTAAATGAAAGATTTTCCTCAAATTAGTGATGCCAACAAAAAATAAATTACCGCAACGATGGTTATAAATAACTGTTCAAGAAAGATAACGTGGGACATTAATGCTGCACGGGTTTATTTTATATATTTATGATTAAAAAGCAAAATTTAAATTCAAATGCTCAAATTATTTTTCTTTCAAATAAATATACCAAATTTTTTAAGGCCGCGATCACTGGGAAATAGAGTATTTCCGAGATCTGAAGAAACATTAGCCACCGTCCTGTCTAAGTCGTCATCAGGTAAACAATAATTAGTAAGAAAACAAGCCATACGCGAGAAAATTAATTATCGCAAAAAATAACCAAACTACTAGCATTCAAAACTTGAAGATAAATGTACATAAACACTCCATTAGGTTGCACTCTTCGAAAGAACCGCTATTACGAGAAACTGCTGGCATGGTAACTGTTGATTCGTGATTATGTTTTAATGTTATTTTCTATACTGTTTCATATTATTTTTAGTACTTACGTATTATCCGGGCCATTCTTATATTATTTATTATTCTTTCTGATTTATTATGTTATTTACCATATATTAATTTTATATTAATTAATATTACCATATATTAATGGTAAATATTGTTATTTACCATTTTTAACAATGTTATGAATTTAATAAACATATGTTATATTTTATTTATTTTATATTAATTACCATTTTTAACAATGTTATTTGATAATGTTAAATTACTGTGTTTGAAAACATAATTGGCAACGATGAACAAGATTGATACTTAGCAACCATTTTTGACGATCCATCTCCTGGCCCGGATAATACGTAAGTACCAATAAAACTCTTGTTAAACTGCTGGAATGAAATTACAAATGTATTTTAGCATCGCAGTAAACATTTCATTTTTTGAATAAAGACGTCGCCATATGAACTATATGAGATACGACAGTATATTTGAATAAATGAATAAAAACAATAAACGAAAAGAAACTACAACACAACGCAAGCGACGATTAGAGAAAGAAGAACAAAAGCCCCAAGAAAAGCTTGCAAATGAAACAGAAGCAGAAAAGCGCTTACGTTTAGATAAACGAAATCAAAGATTACAGGATGCGTCTCAAGAGCAGCGCGAAACTCGATTATTAGATGATCGTCAAAGACATGCACTATTAATAACAAAAAAAACTCAAGAACAACGTTAATTACGATTACAAAATCTACGTCGTAGACAAGCACTGAAAATAGCAAATGAGACGAAAGAGCAGAGCGAAACACGATTACAAGATATACGTCGTATACAAGCACTAACAATAGCAAATGAGACGCAAGAGCAGCGCGAAACACGATTACAAGATCTTCGTCGTAGACAAGCACTATCAATAGAAAATGAAACTGAAGAACAACGCGAAGTTCGCCAAGAAAGACAACGTATTCTGCATTCACAAGCACTGAGAAGAGTAAATGCACAAATCGCTACATTCGAAAGAGCCATCAACACATTCTGTGACAGAACTTGCGAAATCTGTACGAAGCGATGCTATCCCAATCAAGTCGCAAAATACTATTTGACAAAAACGAAGGCGTATTTACCGGATGAATTAAGAAACAAGCCAATGCTTCTACTATGTTATCGCTGTAAAAATCACATCAACAGCAATAAGGATCATTCGCCGCCAAAGGCATATTGGAACAATTTGGATCCTGGCCCTATACCAAAAGAGCTGCAAGAATTGATTCAGGTTGAAATACGCCTACTAGCGAGAATCAAACCATTCATAAAAATCATCAAGTTCGATGGAGTACTTGGTCAATATGGATTCCGTGCACAAGCAGTACTCTTTGCACAAGACATACATGTTTCACAGAAAAGCTTCCCAATATGCTGCCTATACCAACTAACAATTTAGATGTTGTTGTCGTCACAGAGACCCTGGAGAATCTCGACATTTCTAGAGAATTCTCGATTGATCGATCACGTGCGAACAAGGCTCTTAAATGGTTGGTTGCAGAAAATGAACTCTACAAGGATGTGGTGATAGATCAAGAGTCGCGCATGGAAGAATCAGATTATATTCGCGTACAACCTGCAGTAGCTGTTCAAGAACAACAGGAATGTTAAATCGAAGTTCATCAACGAGACAATGTTTACATGCATGTCAATGATGTATCAAGAATTATACGAGCACCATGACATCAAGCAGATGAGACAATTTTCACATCAGGCAGCGCAGGCATGCAATGTTTAGGAATGGTGATGGCAAACATTGTGAGAGCTTCAATTCTTGAACCGAATAGATGGACACCAACTACACTCAGTGAAAATATGATTGAAGGCGATGATATATATCAGCAAATCGTAATAGAAAATGAGCGTAGAGGTGGTCTTGCTGTAGAAGAAGACGGTTATCTTGAAATACTCCATATGAATATGATCAAGCATGATTTCATCATGTACAACAATGTCTTCTCAATAGAATATGATGATAATACATCATATGTTGGCAGTCTTAGTGATTCTGTAAATGTTGAAGAACTCGCATACACACTAGAAAGTAGTCTCAATACAATGTTCAAAACTAATCATCATAAAGCTGGTGTATTAATAGCAGAAGGATATTCATATGGAGTTATACGTAATGCTGATAAATACTACTTCACCGACTCTCATTCATGTGGTGCTGTAGGTGGTAAAGCAAGAGGACCAAACGGAAAAGCATGCGTAATAGAATATGATACATTTGATGAACTTCTGCGAGTATGCAAAAGAGCAACAGGATTGAAAAATGTCCAATACACGGTGAACTATATAGATGTCCATGTGAAAGATAACATCGTTCGTAATTATGGAATAGATCAAGAAGCAGCGATTCAATAGATTGCAAGATTGGAACCATCACAAGCGGAAACAGTACCACTAATTCAAACATCAGGGATGGCTCCAATCGATTGCGCAGTGCCAAATGTTGAAGATGAGATTGAAATATCTGATAAGACGCAAAACAAAGGACAATACAGTAAATGAGGCAGAAGAATATGCATGGTATTTCCTCTTCTCATATGGCATAAATGGATTAAGAGAGCAACGTGATGTCCCAATAACACCATTGGATTACTTCCAATACAGAATTCTGGGAAGTGACACGCGATTTCAACGAAATGACTACCTCTTTTATGCTCTCTCCATGTTCAAGTACCTACGCGTTAAATCAACTATAACAGGGTGTGGACGAAAAATTGTAGGCGAACATGGAATGGTGGACGATATACATCTCTACCTAAAGAAATTAATAGGATCAGCCGCCTACTGGAAGACAGCGCATAATGAAATGATTGGACAAATAAGATGCCTGGGACCACCTCATTACTTCCTAACATTCAGTTGTAATGATCTCAATTGGTTAGACATGCGCAAAGCACTACTGATAGCAGATGGACGACCAAACGAAGATCCTAACGAGTTGGATATCTATGCGACACAGCGTTTGGTGGAAATGTATCCAGTAGTAGTGAGCCGACATTTCATGATTAGAGTCAATGCGCTGGTGGCATTTATGTTGAATAACGATGAAGTGTTCGGTGGTCAAGTAGAAGACTATTGGTGGCGAATAGAATTCCAGAATCGCGGAAGTCCTCATTTGGACATGGTAGTGTGGATCCCCCGTTATTAGACAAACCTGAAGGACTACAACGTATCGATCATGTCTTTTCATGTGAATTGACAGTACAACATGCTGAATTACATGATCTAGTAAGAAAAGTGTACATACATCGCCATTCCCATACTTGCGGAAAGAAAAGTCCGAATTCAAGATGTCGATTTGGATATCCACGAAATCCATGTGCACAAACACATATGGTTGATCTTGATTCATAAGATTTCATCACAAATGGCGGAAAAATTATACAAATATACAAAATGGTAAAGTAATAAGTTCTTCACATATTAGTTTTTGACACATTTTAAAATTCAACAAAAGATCAAGTAATTGTCGTACGAGAGTACGGTTTGGACGAAAATGCCTTTTATGATCTGAAATTTTGTTTAAGAAAATGAAAAAAAAATAGTTCCAAAAATTTACCATAGATTCTGTTAAGCTACCGAAGAAGTGGAATGCCTTTTTGCATAACAATGGCGAAAGATACACAATGCGTATGCACAGTTTTTGTCCAAATTATGACAACCCACATTCCAAAAGTTAACAATACATGAGTTCGATTAGACGAGTCAGAAAATTCAACAAACATTAGTTTGGCGAAAATAGAAAGATCACCAAGATGCTTGGCGATTAATTTTATTCCAAAATCGTATCAACCAATCAATTTTTTTTGTTGTTATGTCACTTTTATCTTACAGAGGCACCCTACTAATCTTGGCGCGCTTTCTATTATCACCAAACTAATGTTTGTTGATTTGCCTCACTCGTCTAATTGGAGTTGTTAAGTTCAGGAATGTCGATTGCCATAGTTTGGACAAAAACTGTGCATACGCATTGTGCGCCTTTTGCCACAGTTATGTATAAAGGCATTCTACTTCTTCGGTAGCTTTGACGAAGCAGCGCCATCAATGAGAATGAGAAATTTTTGGAGCTAATTTTTTATTTGCTTAAACAAAATTTCAGATCATAAGAAGCATTTTCGTCCAAACAGAACTCTCGTACGCCAGTTTCTTGATCTTTTATTGTATTTGGGACACCCTGTATATATATATATATCCAATATATGCACTGTTTTAGAAGAAGATATAATCTGATATTTATTAAATAAAGAATATATTTTACGTAGAAGGATTTAACATTAGTCGTATGTCAGTCCGTAAATAGTTAATGATGTACCATTAAAATAAATTGTTCTATTACACATGTACGTAACCAAGATATCTAATATGAGGTAAAGGAAATATAAGTACCCTTAGGCAATGCTCCCTAAATAAATCCGTTTTCGTAATTACCGTCTGTCTGGAATAGCTTTGAGTAAAAGTAGCAGTTACGTATTCATTTCAACCAGGAAAAGAAAAATACGTATAAATCATACGTATGAATGTTAAATTTTCAGTTTATGTTATTTAATATATTATCAAAATCAGTCGACATATTACTTAAATATACAAATATCCAAATTGTTTAAATATAAATACAAACAAATATACATTTTATCCATTGTAAACTCTATTTTAGAATATGAAAAAAAGCTGATACTATTTAAGTTAAGGCTTTAAACGAATTTAACATTCGTCGTAAGTCAGTTAATAGTTAGAGTATGAATCATTAAAATAAGTTGTTCTATTACAATTACACGCAAATAAGATATCCCATACCAGATAGAAAAGGAAATATAACTATCCCTTGGGCAATGCTTCCTTAACAAATTCGTTTTCGTAATTATCGTCCGTCTAGAATAGCTTTGGGTAATACGGGAAGTTGCGCATTCATTTTTAACGACGAAAGAAAAAAAATCCAGAGACATTACATCTAAATGATACCTTTTTCCGAAAGCTTAGAAATAGAAACTTTTCTTGTGCTAACGTTCCCTTAATTCTAATTATTCATTTCAAATAAATATTCAGATTTATTCTTAGCTTTAATAATTCGTATGCTCATCTGATTCTATTTAAATCAAACTAATTTATTTGAAACTATTAAAGAAATGTGGTTAAAAAATATACATTTAATACTTCTTTCGTGTATTCAATAGGCTTTAATTAACGATTTTGTGTAATTGATTTCATGTCTTCTAGATACACAACAGATTTAATTTGTAAATAAAACAATATTCTAATTCACAGTTTATATGGTTTTAAATGTCTTTAAATAGCTATATGTCATAAAATTTGCACATACTAAAACAAATGTGTTTATTAAAACATAAGTTCATATTTATTCCAATGGAAGCTTTTGTATCAACAGAGAAATATATATACATATATATAATGAGTCGGTAATATAATAAAATCTTTTTAAAATTCAAAATTTAATTTAAATTCCCATTTTTTTTTCTAACTTCAAAATCTAGTGGTTAAAAATAATCTGTCCCTGATAAGTTGTTTTCTCAGCACAGCAATTATTACTTCCAGGCTTCAAATTCTAATTAACTTAAAGTTGAAAATTGATGAGGTAAGTGCAACTCTCTTTTTTCTGTGGTCAGATTTGCATTAGAAATCGCCAATGGGGCATCATTTTTAAAAAGCGCCAAATGATGGGTTGAAATAGGATTATGCCTGAAGGCACTCTGTGGCCTAGTGAGTTTTGAGATTTTTGTGCGCGATCATATTTTCCAGCTTTCTAATATTTGTGCGTGAATGAGTTATCTACTCGGTTATCTCTTTAAATTGATGTCTGAATCTCTGGAAATCTGATTTTCACAGTTATTTTGTGCAATGATAATATAAGTAGTTATCTATAATTGTCTAGCTGGTTTATATACTATGGTAAAAGTAAGATTCCATGGATTTAGACGCATCTCCCTCATAGTTGTAATTTAGTCGGGATTTTCACAGCTTCTTACTTTGACATCGAAGTTTTGACTTGCTCAGTAGTCAGTGAAGCTTCCAGTATGCTGTTTTTGGATTTGAATCCACTGTTGTGATTTCTCCAGCATGGTAATGAGTTACGATTCAATATTTTGAATAAAAGAGTATTTGAATCCATGAGATTACTTTGATAGTGATAAAGTAATGTCGTGTTTAAAATGCTATTTTTTAGTGTTAACTACAGTATTCCTAGTGACATTTTAGAGTTCGCTAAACTGATTTCATTCTTCGGTTCCTGCAAACTATCAGAGATGCATTTTGTTTTAAGCCAAGCGTTGAATTTAGGAAGTATTTTGTGGAAAGCATTTCTCCCCTTAGTCTTAATATTCTATTCTCAGTTTTAATATTCTCTATCGTAATATTCTAAACATTTTCTAAAATTTATAATTAAAAAAATTCCAAACATTCTATGAATAGTGCGGTTTATAGATGCATAAATTAATTAATAACGAAATACCATGAGAAGGAAATTATTCATAATGAAGATTAATGGCAGGAGCGCAATTTTTTTTACAATCAATCGTTGAACTTTTCTTCGCTTCTCTGCTTTCTTTCCGAAGAATATTCAAAGTATCGTTTTTTACCGAAACATAAGAGGAATTTATCATTTATTCGAAATTTTTGAATGGATTTGCACCATTTCTTGCTTTAACATCGAAGTTTTCACTTGATGAGCAGCCTGTTAAATTCCCAATGTGCTATTTTTGGAGTTAAAGTCACTGTTGTCAGTTCGCCAGCGTGGTAAGAAGTTATAATTCAATATTTTAAATAAAAGAGTATTTGAATCCACAGAATTCCCTTGATAGTGATTCCGAATCTACTGAATTTAAAATTAGAAAAAAATTAGGGGTAGTGGTAAATTATTAATTAATACATTTACTGTACGGAATCCTTTAAGCGCGACTTATACTCGCACTTGATCGATTTTTATTACTTTTTATATGCCCGCGACACTGCCGATCACTCTTATTATTGCTTTTAAATAAACTGCTGTTATTGTTCATTTTTTGTCATGGCTACTTTTCAAGCTAACTGTCCGGAAGGGTGAGTCACACCTTGTTTAGTGAATTTCTTTTCTTTTCTTTTTTTTTAATTCAGCCACGAATTAAACCAAGAATTATTGTTTTAAATTAAATTCTATAAATTATTTTATTTCAAATGCTGGAATTACGTTTCTTTTTCTTTTTCATTTTTAAATAAAAATGACTTATTTATTATTATTATTACTAAATTACCACATTTTAATTTTACTTTTATTACGTTTGTAAAAAAATTATTTAATCATCTTAGTATTCTAAACATTTTCTAAAACATATAATTTAAAGAAAAATCAAACATTCTATGAGTAATGCACGTATTCGGTATATCAATGATGCATACATTAATTACTACCGAAACACAGTGAGACATTTCTTCGCTTCTCTTCTTTTCACTTCTCTTCCTTTTTCACGAAGAATACTTAAATTCCTTTCCAAACGCATTCATAGCGCATGAAAGATTTATCATTTATTCGAAATGCAGGAACATTTTCCAATAAGTATAAATAAGAAATATTTCTCTAAGATGACAATAAATGCAAAATGCTCACATTTATCAGTAGAAGGATTTTTACGAAGAAATAACCATCACGAAAGAAGTTTCTTCGTAAACTGCTACTGGACGCCAGCCATTAAAAGTTTTCTCTAGAGGATTCTGTTTTGTTTGTCTAAACTTCAACATATATTGATAAAGGAAGAGAAGTTTTACGACATTAGCAAGTTTTGATCGTAATTCTATGAGTTCTACATACGGAGAAAAAGAAAATACGTCATCTTTATAACGAAAAAAACAAGCAAACACGTATTTAGAGGATCTTTTAACGCCTGTGCTAGTCAGCATAAGAATTCGCACTCTAATGTGATGAAGACGTTCTTTGCAAATTTCTAGTTTGCATTGCAATGTTTTTAAATGATTTTTTAAGAATAGTATGAGCGATCGAAGTCTAACGTTGTATTTTTCTACTTTCTTTTTAATTTTTTTTGCACTTATATTTAGGGGACGCTTTTAATTTTGGAAATAAACTGATTGGTTTGTTCTAAAAATAAAAAAGTCCACAGAATGGAACTGTGAAAAAATAATTGATATCAGATATACTAAGGAAACTGACTCATTTAAAAATATTGAAATGCAAACGAGAAACTTGCAACGAACGCCTCCATTGGTTTAACAGTAGCTTGCGAATGCCGTCGTGTAGCTAGTACAGGCCCTTCAGATGCATTTGAAATATTCTAAAAAATTACTTACTATGGTGTTAAAGACTATGGTCTGAAAATTTATATTGTTATACGTTTTACAGAGTTTTAATATTTCGAAATACAGATGTCCCCATTTCATCACAGTTGTGACTGTGAAAATTTGGAACATCGTCGAAATGTCACCTTGATTGGCTACGCTATTATAATTGTAGTTAAGCGTAACTAATATTAATATACGTTTATTATATAAACTAGTATATAACGCCCATCAAAAATGACGGAATGTTGATCTGCGTTTCATTTTCATAAGACTTCATACAAAGAAACAGCATGAAGATTTTGTTACTGAAAAGTTTGTACTGTAGAAAAGTAAGAATGGCAAATGATTTCTACAAGTAAAAATGATAAGGATTTTTTTTCTTTTTTTTTAACTGAAATGGTTCAACGATTGAACAAAACATTCAAAAATATTTTTTAAATAATCCATGTGCGAAAGTTTTTGAAAAAAAAAAATATTAATGAGTTTCTAAAGAGCTTGACTCACAGCTCATTGTTTGGTTACATAAAAAAAAAAAAATTAAATCCAAATTCTGAAATGGTTTAACGATTGTACAAAACATTAAAATTTTGTTCGTTTTAAATGGTCTAAGCCAGAGGTTCCCAAAGTGTGCTCCGCGGAGCCCTTGGGGCTCCGCCTATACTTTTCCGGACGTTCCCGGAAAATAAGCAAAACATGAAAGAAATTAGCATATTGCAAGGGAAATTTTTTTGAAAGTATGTAGGAGTTTGTGCGTGTGTGTGTGTGTCAAAAATAAATGCATCTATCACTGGGTTGAAAAATACTACAATATATTTTTTAAATTATATAAAAATTTGCATTACACGTGTATCCATTTTCTATATAATATTTTTGGTTTGAACTACTTTATTTTATGTTTCTGCATTTAATGTGTTTTAAAAATTCGATTCAAAATAAGCTATAAGAAATAGTATTCTGAATCGAATGCACAGAAAGAATAGAAAGAGCAAAGGCACGCCACTGCTGTTATCCCTGCTTTCCGAACAAAAGGGAAATCAGTTTTGTTCTTTGGAGCTTCGCCTATTCATATGTTTATACTTAGTTCTTTTTTGCTTAGTAACCAGGTTGAAACTTCCTAATGAGGTAAGTGTGTCTCACATTGTTTATTTTCTTTCGCTTCACTCTTTGCGATCTTTAAAAAAAAAAATTCTCTCATTCAATTCTCTCATTCAATTCTCTCATCGAACATTTTAATCTCTGCTGCATACTGAAGTAAGACCGTTATCCCGAGGAAAAGCATTGACACGTTTGCTGGAGTTGCGTGCAAAGATTGAAGCCGTTTGACAGATCACAACTCTCAACTAGCAACAGTTTTAAAGGATGAAGATTGGTCGTGTAAATTGGAGTATTTGGCGGACATTTTTAGTAAAATGAACGAAATGAATTTATCGTTGCAAGGAGAAAGTGTTGCTGTTTTTGATGCAAACTCCAAAGTGTCTGCATTTAAGAAGAAACTTACCTTCTGGTCGGAGTGTGTAGAAAAAGCAGATATAAATTGCTTCCTCTTACTAAAATGCTCTTTAAAGAGCATAACATCCAATTTGAAAAAAAAATTCAAAAAAGTATTCAAGATCATCTCGAAGCTCTGACATATTCATTTAAGCATTACTTTCCGGCTGCTCAAAATAAGATGCTGGACGATTTTAAATGGGTACTAAATCCATTCAATGTGTAAAAAAAAAAAAAAAAAAAAAAAACAGTTTAAGCTCTGAGGAATATGATACTCTCAATGGTTTAACATCTCAAAGCGATACAGAAATCTATTTTCAAAACAAACGTATCACAGAAATTTGGTGTCATTTGGCAGAGGAATACAAAATTTTGTCCGACAGAGCAAAATAAATTTTTCACCGACTTATCTGTGTGAATCTGGATTCTCCGCTTACACAAGTATGAAACTAAGTACAGTAGCCGGTTAAATGCAGAGCCAGACATTCGCTTACAACTGTCGAAAATTGCACTAGCTATCAAAAAACTGTGCAAAACAATTCAACCACATTTTTCACACTTAACTTTTATACGATATTGCTCGTCACACTTTGTGCAGAATAAAAAAAATTCTATCGGCATTTAATATTTTTATATATTGTATATTGTATTATTTTTATTTTAAGAATTTTAATTTCCTTAAACTGTTTATTTTAATATTATTAAATTTTAGTTATTTAAATCCTCGATCCTATTTTTCATAATTGTATTTAATTTTTAAAACATTGTTTGTCGCTTAAAACGTCTTTTTTTTTATTTATAAGATCTTGTATCATTTAAAGCCCCTCACTAGATTAATTTTACATTTGTGTATATATATTTCTTTTCTTTTTATAACTTTGTTTTCTTTAATCTGTGTATGTTATTTGTATTAATTTTTAGTTATTTAAATTTTCTATACCGTTTTTCAGACTGCAACAATGTTTGTCGCTTAAAACATCTTTTTTATAACATCTTGTATCATTTAAAACCCCTCATTAGATTCATTTTACATTTGTGTATATTGTGTGTATATATTTCTTTTTAACACTTTCCAACCTAGTTGAAAAGTGTTTATGACTTCGGTTCGTCTGGCCGTCTGCCGTCTGCCCGTGCTCTAACTCCCGTAAATAGGCTCGGATTGCCCTGCAATTTTTATATGTTATTATCGTTATCTATAGCATGTTCCCTATTTCAACTGAAGTGTGTAGCACTTAACGTTTTTTACAGGGACACTTAAAAGAATTCTGTTGCATTACGGTCTATGGGGAAAAATCATTTGCGGTTTATTTTAATGATGTTACACAATTTCAAATATATTGTAATTGTTATATATCACTAAGGTGCATTACAAGAAGCTTAATATGGAATATGGTTTGCATAGCACTCATCAAGCAGGCGGTCGCTCTGCCAAGCCAAGCTTAAAAAAAAAAAAAACGCTACACAAACAACGCCAAGAACTGAACTAGACCGCTACTGCTTATTTACAGGAATCAACTTCGCAATGTTAAATCGACAAAACATGCCAAATTAAAATATCAGATATATAATAAACCAAGCGTCGCAGAAATAAAAAACGAAAACTAGAAGAATCTAATGAAGAATTTCTTCAATTTAAGACCAAACTCATCTTCATAAGTGATTTATAAACAGAGATATAGATTTTTTTTAAAAACGTCGAGTTACTTAAAATGATCACTTTTTTCTTCGTCAAACTTTTTTTTTTCAAACAACCTACAGACCTTAATATTCGGCAGAATAAAAAAAGAATTGCATTTTTGGACAAGTAATTACGTAATCTGTGTGCTTTTATGAAATTCAGTGTAAAAAAATATTATTTTCTATCCTTAATTAGCAAAAAACTGTTAATTAACTTGGCGATTAATAAATTATGCCAAAACAGATACAAAACCCGCCAACGACCATGTACCATCTATATAATAAAACCGTAAGTCATGTGACTGTCATCAACAGTCTGTCTAGCACAGTCTCTGTTTCCGTCGCTGACGTGCTTTCCTGGAGCTCCCATGAAAGGCTAAATAAATTAGGGACCAAGGCGAGTGGCACCCCGGATCATGGTAAATATGGACGTCTAAACTCTTTCTAAACATTTTGGTTCAAACCGCGTCCAAATCGGTCCAGTAGTTCTTATTTTATTAGCGTTTTAGTAAACGCTTCTTTGCCTTTGGCGATTAACATGGAGATCATGCCATTTTGGCAGCCATGTTTTGATCTCGTTACATGTTCTTTGATTATTTATTTTTATGTCTTCCCATGCTCATATCTTTATAAAAATGTTTTTAATCTTATTTATTTGTAAAAGCAGTTCTTCGTACACACTTACATCGGAGCATGTAGCCCGATTTGTTTATTTTGAATTTTAAAATTGTTCAGGTGTACACTATAGGGAAGCATCCTTTTCACATCTTCTTTAATGATTTATTATGCCTTCCCGTGCTCAAATCTCTTAATTTTTGATCTCAATCTTCATATTTTGTAATAGCAGAATTTTCTACACCCTTTAATTGGAACAATTAGCCTGTTTTATCGTAATTTGTTTTTTGTTTACATATGTTCAAGTGTACTAGAAATGGGGCGATCGCTAGTCCAGATACTATTCTATTCATGTACTTATTTATCACCCTTCCCGTCTTCAGACCTTCTTAAAATTTTTATATGTTATTATAAATAATATTATTACCATGCACAAAAATTTTCAAGAGAATCGATTATCATCTTGTATTTTTTATAAATTATTTTCTTCCTCCCGGAACATATTAGCTCCGGGTTGCCAACAGGTAGGCCACGCTACATTTATCTCCTGATATTTATATTAATTATCCTGTCCCAGGCTCTCTAATTGCTCATTTATCTTAATTTAATTATTAAGAAAGGTCTGGTGCTGGTTATTGAGTGGTTTCTGTAAAAGTAAATGCCTTAAAATTGTATTCTAGTGGTTAGTGTATCATTCGTCCCGTTTTTTATCGTGACATTGTTTACTTTCTAATAGTGCTTTAAATCTAAATTAATTCTATTATTAACTATGTAAATTGTAATAATATGCTCATTTGACTTAATTTACTTAATTATTAAGGTCTGGAGGGGTTTTTTAAATGGTTTTTATAATGTAAATTGTCTCGAAAATGTATTCTGGTAGTTGGTGTTTCATATCGGAACCGTTATAATATGACAATATTTACTTTTTTTTTTTTTTTTTTTTTTTTTTTTTTTTTCTGTGTGTTCAATATCCTGATTAATCTATCATTATTAATTTAAATCTTAATTAAATATAGTGTCGGATATTTAGATTAAGTTTCGCTTTCATTTTGAGATATTTTAAAGTGTTAAATGGTTTAATATGTGCATTTTTAAAACTGTTCATTTTCTTATTCTTGACACGGTGATCGTAATGTAAAAAACGTATTGAAGCGTAACTATCTCTTAGAATTTGTGATATTAATCATATTAATTAAAATATTATATTTTAACTGTTGTTTGATTCAAGTATAAAATTAACTGTGGATTCTAAATCCGCTTTTGTTTTTAGAATTGATGAATTATTAACTGAAATATAAGCGTTTTATATGTCAATATTCTATGATTTTTCTAAATATTTCAAGGTTGGTGACGTTTTTGGTTATGGTTCTGTTTTGCGGTGGAGTTTAGTTGAGTTGTCTTCTTTCGGCTCCTGCTGTTAATTGTTAGGGACAGGATACCTTTAAATATCAGTCCGTAGTATAAAATATAGGAAGTTTAATAATTTTTATCTGAAAACCCATGGAGCTCTCAATTGTTTTCCTTTGCCCAGTAAGTTGAAGATATGCATCCTGGGTAAATTATAAAATACAAAATAAAGATTTTTCCATTGGAATTATGGGTAAAAATTTTTCAATCCTCATGGCTATTAGTGTAACTTGTTGCCTACAATAAACAAATGGTGTAAGGCATTGTGGGCGTACAGTTTTGAGATTTGTTAAACATTAGTTAATTATTCAATCGCATAGTATTTTGGGTTGCTTATGGGGATTGCGTGGTGCATTATGGGTATAGTTATGCTGGGCCATGGATGCTAGGCTGACATTCAGCATTATTCTCTTTTCCGTATATTGTAGATTTATACATCATTAGCTTTCCTTTTACACTCACTTAAATACTCATTGAGCTGGTCTAATGGGTCGTCCCTTTTAATATCTTAAAAAAAAAAAAAAAAAAAAAAAAAATAAATAAATAAAATAAAATAAAATAAAATAAAAAATATATATATGTATATATGTGTGTATGTGTATGTATGTATGTATGTATGTATATGTATTTGTGTATATGTATGTATATGTGTGTATGTATGTGTATATATATATATAGTTTAGCTTTTACCACTTTCTTTCAATTATCTCTTAATATTAACTATGCTACCGTCCTTTTTACCTTAATTGATGCTTTTTCAGTACAGTATTCTATACTTTACCCTAGTTGGGCCTTTATATTGCTATTTACTATTAAACATTATCTTTTACACATTTGGTTTCGAACCAACGTACTCCGTCCGTTTCGACTTTAAAATAATTCTTTATTTTGCTCTGATTGGCCTGTTTTCCCTATTAGTAGGGTATTGGGGCCGCTGAGTTCGTTTTTGGGGTTTATTTTAATGCTAAACTTTTTAGGGGAGGCTCTAGCCCCCCTTTAAGGTATAAAATAAAACCTTGTCTAAACCCTGCCTTCCGACCACTCATTTTGAAGGTCTGACTTAGAGCTCTTCATATCTGATATTTTCTTAGTCCTTAATTTGTGTGGGTGGCTTCCGGAAGCATTTTTAACTTTTTCAAAAATTTTAACTCCTATAAAACCCCATCTTCCGACCACTCAAATTAAAGGTCTCGCTGAGACCTATTCATTCATATACATTAAAATGCTTTTCCTCTTACAGGGCGGCCCCTGGACCCTTAAATCAGGGCCATTACCCCATTATACCCTAATATTTAATGTCATTATCATTTTTCTCACCTTGTATCAATGGCCATTGGTTAGTCATTTCATCTTCTTGTATCACACTTAACTTTTTCTGTTCAGGGTCGGCCCTGGCCCCTATATAAGGGGCATCTTTCATAGATTTTTAAAATCATGTCATGTCACATATCCCCGGATAGCTCCTCTATTACAGTCTTTAAATCTTTCAATTATTCAACCAAATACTACTTACAGCTCGTAGCGCCCTCTATTACTTTGGAATAGTTATCTCATTACTATACTCCCATAGCTCAAGTGCAGCATGGATCTCTTGATGTAGCTCCCATATGGGTAAGTTTGGTGACCCTTCCCTCCTACTGTTGCGGGAGCCGAACTTTGCACTCAGCTCAACCATATTATTATTTTTCTACAGCATCTGCATCCGTCCCAATTAACTCTTAATTGGTGAATTACTAGCCTAATTCTCAATTAATACATTTTTAATTAATTGCAGTGTTCATATGGGAAATTGTTGTGGAAAAAAAAAAAGGAAGAAAAGGGAAAAAAAAAAGGAAAAAATTCTTTATTTTCATCATTAATTTTTTGTTGGTCTATACTCAAGGACTTCTTAAGGACTGTAATTGTTTAAAACTAGTCTTCATTTTATCTGTTCTAGAGTATTCAGACATAATATCTAGCCAAAGTTAGTAAATAAAATCTGGTTTACAAATGAAATGTTGCTATATATTCATGTATATATTTGCACCTGGTGTTAATTAACTTTTTTTTTAATAATTTTATGTCTAATTCACTATTAATAACAACCTCCAACAATTGCTATCTGAATATATCATGTTATAACTGTATTATACCATTCATTATAATAAATTTTGCGATCACCCATTTTTGAGCACGGGATCCCTTACCGATTTGGACGTAGTGTTTTTTTAGGCTTTTTCTATTCTATTTTATTTTCTAAATTATTTTCTTCTATTTTGGCGAGTCTATTAATTTCAAAATTCCATTTTTCTTTACCATGTATGGGGAGCTAATGAGCCTGATCCAGTAATTAATTGAAATATAATATAACTCATATATACTGTTGACTAAAAATCATAAATAACAAGAACAGATAAGTAAAATGGAAGAGAGTGATAAAGTTAGTGAAAATGAGGGTAATGCATCTCATGAACAACATCATGACTTAAACAAAAGAACTATGTATGAGAAAACCTCGATATTAGAACAAAATATTTCAATGACACCAACATTGGTCCATCTGAAAAAATCCATCGTAGATCATCAGTCGAGTACCAGTGAAGATGAAGCTGCAGATTTCGCTAGCGACTCAAAAATCACAAATAATAGAAAACCACGACTGGTCCCATCCAGATTCAAATTTACATCTACACCAAAAACAGAGGAATATAGATTCAACAAAAAAATGGCTCAAACGAAAAACATTCCAGAACTTATAGATATATACGTAAAACTGAACGCAAAAAGGTACAAGGGAGTGTCGAGTGAGAAAAAGAAATACCTAGACATGATATTCTCCAAATCAACGAAAATGTACAATGACCACAAAGAAAATCTTAAAAACTTAGAAGATATACAAAATAAGAACCAAAAAAACGAACAACAAGTACAACTCCTCAACAAAATTATTAAAGATCAACTAAAGGTAATCAATGAACAAGAAAGTAAATTAGATGCCAGTGGAACAGAAATTAATGAGAGCTATATAAAAATGCAGGAAGAAACAGCATTGAGAGAACGAAACTTATCGGACGAGTTGGAGAAGAAAGAAAAACAACTACAGAACATTATGGAGGAATTGGAAGTGAAACAAAATTTAGTGGAAGAACTTCTAGAGAACAATAAGAAAGAAACAACGATAACCGATATACAATTGATACTCGAGAAATTGATGAAGATAGAGAAAACAATAACAAGGCCAAAGGAAAAGATATTGACAAATACAAAGGAGATGCAACAGGAGGAAGAGGCGGCCACAACAGATCAGAGAGAAACATCAAAGAGCTTGTACTCCAGAATCCATCTACAAAATAAAATCCACAACAGGGAAATGAAGAATCACCGGCAGTTTTCAAGTTCAGCAATTCTAATTAAGAGGTAGTCCACAACTAATATCGCACTAAATGAAATCAGACTTATACTAACAAGAGAAATAAAAACATCGTCAAATACAACCAACATATATTGTGCAATAGCTAAAGATAGAAACACTCTAATAATCAAAACTACATCAGACGACCAAACGACTGAACTAATGGAAAGTATCGAAAACATAACATCACTTAAAGACATAATAGAAATAACGTATAAATCCACAAATTTAAAGAAAATTATCATACTGGGGATTCCAGAAATACTAGAAGAGAAAACAATATTGCAACAGTTGGAAAGCTTCTTCAATCCAGAAACTCCAGTAGCAGTCTTCAAAAAGATAAAGAGAAACGGAAAATACCAACTAATCCTGGAGGTCGAGGAATATATAGCAGCCCATATGCTACGGGAACGAAAAATTCAATTTGGATTCTCTACATGTAGGGTGAGCACCTACCTGCCTATAATCAGATGTAGCAACTGCCAGCGCTTTGGACATGCTAATACAAAATGCAGATCTCAAACGTCCTGTAAATACTGCACGAAAAAACATGCTTCTTCTGTTTGCCCATTGGCTAAATCCCCCCAAAAACATCAATGCGTAAACTGCTCAGGAACGCAGGGCGACTTTCCTCACTCGGCTGACTCTTCCGAATGTCCAGCCTTCCATTATTACATCCAACAGAGAAACATCTACGCACAACAACAGTTTTTAAATTCAACATAGACAATATTCATCCAACCCCCATACAGCATAAAACCTCAGCTTCATCCAATACAATAGTTAAAAAAAATAGATAATAAAATCGATAAACTGACCTTTCTTCAAATAAACTTACAAAAATCTAAAGCAGCAACTGGGAATCTCATGGGCCATGCCAACAAGTATAAGATCCTAGTGTTGCTGATTCAGGACTATTATTCACAGGAAGGAAAAATATGGGCAGTCCCCTCCAAGTCTTGGCAAACCTTCACATCGGGGAACAATACAGCTGCAATCATAGTAACACGCCCTGATGTGGAGGTAGTTCAATGTTACAGCGACCATAATTCAGTTTTCGTGAATCTAACATCATCTACAGGACCAATAACAATAGGATCCTGTTATTCAAAACCATCAGGAGACTTCCGAGAGGACTTAAAATGGCTGGATTTCTTCATGCCCCTTCAGCACCTGATTTTGGGAGCAGATCTCAACGTGCACTTGTCATTGCTCGGCTACCAAAAGGAGGATGAACGGGGATCCATCCTAACATACCTACTACTTTCAAAGAACTTAACACTCATAAACGATACGGAATCACCACCTTCGTTCATAGGAGAGCCGGGTCGTCCATGTCGGGGAAACCCAGATGTCACCGTGTGCACTCAGTATCTAACCAACTTCGTCGACTCCTGGTACGTGGACACAGAATCCGTATCGCTATCTGATCATAGGTATATTTGTTTCTCTCTTTCATTAACACCCTCAACAATAGATCTCAAAAGGTTTAAAACAAAGTATACAACCTTCAAAAAATTTAACAAATTCTTCAGACCTTTGGCCACGGACTTACACACTAAACTTACATCGGTTGACACCTATGACAAATTGGATAATTGGCTAGAAGACTTCAATATCAAAATTAACCAAACATGTCAAAAAACATTAAAAACTAAAAAACTTAAACTATACCCAACTTTTGACTGGTGGACTGACGCGCTAAGATCCCACCGAAACAAAATATCAGCTCTAAGGAAAAGATGGAGGTCATCGGGTGACTCAAAATGGAGAACGCTTCTACAACGTGAGCGAGCGCTATATAAAAAACACATAAAAAGCGAAAAATTAAATTCCTGGAAAAAATTCTGTAATAATACAAAAGACACCTTTGGGCAGGCGTTCAAAATTGCAACAAACAAAAGCTTATCAAATCAACACTTTATTCACACATCCTTGGAAGGTTCTTCACCTTACATTACAAAACAAGAAACATTTCAAAATCTTTTAACACATCATTTTCCAATAAATCCAACTGTTCCGTTACTTTTAGCCCCAGCAGGGGAGATAGTCCCCTCCCCCCCACTCTTCTCAAATAAAGAAACAAAAACAGCATTATCTGAACAAAACAATCTTAAAGCCCCTGGTCACGATAAAATAGACGCATACCTCATAAAAAATCTTTTCAAATCATACAAATACTTAATTCGTGATCTTTTCAATAAATGTTTAAATTTAAATTATTTCCCAAAAAATTGGAAAATAGCTAACGTTATATTTTTCACAAAAAACAATAAAAATCCTAAACTCCCAACCTCATATAGACCCATTTGCCTTCTCCCGATGCTGGGCAAAATCCTAGAACGCATGCTTAAACATAGACTAAATTACTATCTAGAAAACAATAACTACTTACATAAATCTCAATTTGGCTTCCGTGAAGGAAAAAGTACAGTACAATTACTTAACAGATTAAAATATAAAATTAATAATTATCTAAAATCAAATAAATACTGCGCGCTCGTCTCATTTGACATTGTGGGGGCGTTTGATAATATTGACTGGACAACATTGGGCAGAATTCTCAAAACCCTGCCAGTCCCAAAATATCTTATAAACTTTCTCCTAAGCTTTCTTTCAGACAGACTCATCATTACCGATTACCTAAATAATAACATTAAACGTCCTACTTCCCAAGGTTTCCCACAGGGTTCGTGTCTCGGCCCTCTCCTGTGGCTCCTTGTGGCCAATCAAATACTAAAAATATTCTACACTAAATTCACTAATCTTTATGCCTTTTGCGATGATTTCAATCTTATTATACGCGCAAACAATAGAAGAGATTTAGAATCGCAGGCGAATGAAAGAATTGCCCTTTTTGCCCAAATATGTGAAGACCTCTCGCTAAAAATATCATCAGATAAAACATCGTACATTCTGTTGGGTAAAAATGCCTTGGTGAGTCGTCCACCAATCTTTAAATTAAAACAATCCAATATAAAAGGTGTCACCGACTTAAATATCTTAGGTATAACATTCCAATCAAATCTTAAATGGGATAAACACATCCAAAACATTAAAAACAAAATAGTATTATTAACATCTTCAATAAAACGCGTTTTTTTCAGCCACATGGGGAGTGGATAGATCACGCCTTAAAACCTGGTACATCACAGTCTTAGAGAAAATAATAGTTTACGGCTCGGAGGTATGGTTCGACGATTTAAGAGTTATTGACAAACGTAACCTCCAGAGCATACAAAGATTATGTTTAATATCAATAACAAAAACATATAAAAATACTTCAACTCACACATTACAGACACTACTAGGTATTCCACCACTATTACTAACGTTAGAACATAAAAACTTAAAATATAAAATATTAAACAACACAGAGATATTATTAAAAGATAATAAGGTAATAACTAAAAATGACATAGAAGAAAAGCTTTACAAATACACAATTAACCCAGAAAACTTTTTAAATAATCTAATAACAATAGACAAAATCTTAAATAACATAGATATTATACACATATACACAGACGGTTCTAAGGTGGATTCTAATACAGCTTTCTCATTGGTGATTTTTCAGAACAACATAAAAATAGACGAAAAAACTACTAAAATTCAACCAGAAAACACAGTCTACCAAGCAGAGCTGCACGCGACCATAACAGCAATAGAATGGGCAATAAATTCTAACTTTAATAAATTTCAAATTTTATCAGATAGTCAATCAACAATCCTTTCATTAACAAATCAATTTCCAACACTTAAAGCAATTTATGATATACAGCAACTAATACATCAAAATAAAAACAAAATATTTTATCTAACATGGGTTAAAGGACACGCGGGTACAATAGGCAACGAACTGGCGGACAAGCTGGCTAATGATGCTGCTCAGTACTCCAACCTTCCAGTAGAGCGCGGAATAAAATTTCCACGCTCATATTTAAATAAATGTATCAAAGATCAATTACTGGAAAGGTGGCAGTACAACTGGGATAACTCAGGGAGCGGCAGATTTACGTATCAGCTTGTGCCAGAAGTCAACACTAAATTAATAACTAAAGATAAAGTCTCAATATATTTTTTCACGGGCTGCGGCAGTTTTCCTACATTCTTAAATAAAATCGGTAAAATGGATAATGATCTATGTGTTTGTGGCCAGAGGGGTGATCCTATACATTATGTCTTCGGGAAGTGTAGCTTTATGAAATATAAATTTCATAGGAAATTTCCAACATTCCTCGAGGACATGATGGATATTATTAATAATAATGAATCACTAGGCAAATTATATCAAAATTATAATATCTTAAATGAGAAATATTCTTTTATAAAATACAAATTTTATTTTTAAATCTAAAATATTTTTTAATCCTGCTATTGCTCGTCCTGTGAAGGTTATTTCGATTCATGGAGACGGTTGTCCTCTTAATTTGCGGTGTTATGTATCTTTAACTATATTTTCTGTTTATAAGTGTTTATTCATCAAGTATATTACTCTAGTTTTATTCATTGTATATAAGTGATTATTATTCAAATATAAATTTTCCATTGTTTTATTCATCGTGTATATATGTATATTATTCGAGTGTAGTATTCATTGCATTACTCATTATAATTAAGTGTATAAATGTTCGGAAAATCTTGCTAACAATTAAATAGTTAAAATAATCAATATAATTGATTATCTAGTAAAATGTAAATATATCAAGTGTACTACCTGTAAATACATAATTGTTACTTTACAATTCATATATTCATTCATCTACTTCTTGCATGGTTAATCATGAGGGCAGACGTTTCTTAGGGTTGTCTTTTAAAGAATGGAAAATGTTGTTAAACTTAGAAAATTACTGTTATCATCTTGCAAAGAGCTATTATGTATAATGTGTAAATATTGAAATCTGTAAAACATGTAACTTATATAATTATTGTGTATACATTTTTTTTTTTTTTTTTTTTTTAAATCTATTTACCTGTAAAAAACTGTAGCTTTAAATATTGTGTATATAATCTATAATATTCAAACATTGTATAAAATCAGGCACGCCCTGAATAAATAGGGCTGCCATTTGTGAATTAGAGTTTGTATAATTTACTTTTTAATTTGTAAATGTTTTCCCATGGCACGCCCTGATAAATAGGGCTGCCACTTATGATTGATGGTGTAAGAAATTTTAGTTAATCCGGAGACGGTGGTGTCGTTTGGACGGTAGAGACCTTCCTGCCTTGAGCTTGGGGCTTGTCCCGATCATATGCCAAAAGCGGATCCTCAAGGCGGGTGACAGCCAGCCAGACAGCCAGTCATCAACAGTTCCGGGATGTCCGTTTCACTTTTTCATATGCCAGGCGGCCATTTTTATTCAAAATTATTTTTGCAAATAAAACTGCATAAAAATTACATTTTTAGAAAGATCGTTCAAAATAAATTAATATTTGAGACATGACTTACGTTCAATTATGTATACATTCTGCAATAACTTCAGTTTAAATTAGGTTCGCAGTTCAAATTCTCTATATATGAAAGTAAACAAAGAAAAAAGATTCATTCGTTGTGAATGTTTAAAATATTAAACCATGAATTTTTGGATCGCTGCCTGGCGTAAAAAAATAATCCGCACCAGTGAGACAGTCAAAGTTTACCTTAATTCTGTTCCATACAACTCAACTTCCGGATCTTTTTTGACGTAAGTTGAACTCATGTAATAATATTTAATGGATCAAATTTCGAAAATAATTGTCAGCTTTTATTTTTTGCGCGTGCAAATTAGAAACGATACTTTAATTTGAAATCAAATGTTTTGATTTATGATAATTATTATTTTTCTATTTTCTATTTTAAATGAAAAATGTGAACGTCATGTATTTTAAATTGAAACAGCTATCACGGACGCACCGGGGCTGGCGCGATTTTTGTTTTGCGCCAAATATGTTTAAGAATCTCCGCATTAGCGAACATATTGCAAGTGATAAGCAAACGGACATGAAGCATAAATTCTTAAGTGGGTTAAGCGGTTTTTGTCAAGAAAGATGAAATACGTAACAACAAAAAATATGCGAAATGCTACCGCGATCGCAAAAGTTCTTGATTTATCTATTAGATTTTTCCAGTTATGCGAGGGATTAAGGAAAAAAATAAATTATGAATAAAAATAATTTGTTACAATGCTTAACATACATTTAAGGGCGACCAAACTGGTCGCCAGTGGCGGCTAGTCTCTATAATAAAACCGTAAGTCATGTGACTGTCATCAACAATTCCGGAATGCCCGCTTCACTTTTTCATATGCCAGGCGGCCATTTTTATTCAAAATTATTTTTTCGAATAAAACTTAATAAATGTTACATTTTTAGAAAGATCGTTCAAAATAAATTAATATTTGAGAGATGACTTACGTTCAATTATGTATATATTCTTCAATAACTTCAGTTGAAATTAGCCTCGCAGTTCAAATTCTCTATCCATGAAAGTAAACAAAAAAAAAAAAAAAAAAAAAAAAAAAAAAAGATTCATTCGTCGTGAAGGTTTAAAACATTAAACCATTAAACCATGGAGATAATCGTTCGTAAAGTAAGTTTTCCGTGAAAAATTTTTTGGAGCGCTGCCTGGTTTCAAAAAAATAATTCGTACCAGTGACACAATCAAAGTTTACCATAATTATGTGCTATACAACTCAACTTCATTCTTTATCTTTTCTTGATGTAAGCTGAATGTAAACAAATACAACTCCTGTAATGATATTTAATGAATCAAATTTCGAAACAAATTGTCAGTTAATTTGGTATTTATGTATTATACGTGCAAGGAAGAGAGACCACTGAAAATGATTGTTAATCACCAATCATATTTACCATTATTAATGACCAATCGCTTTCAAAACAGTAATTTAATATACATTTACAAAATACATAACATCATTAAGTACTTTTGTGTTATTTGGGCGCAAATCTCGCCAATAGCATATTTAAAATCGCCAATACCAGCTTTAATTTTTCGCGTGTGCAAATTAGAAACGATACTTTGATTTTGAAATCAAATGTTCTGATGGAACAGCTGTCGTAGACGCACCGAGGCACTATATTAACTATAGAGTTGCAATATAGAGAGAAAAAACGGGTTGCTGTAATTAGAATTATAGGCGGTAATGTTGGCGTGGCGTATTTACAAGTTACGGATCTTAATAGTCAGTAGACATTAAGCAGAAATGCCAAAATAAGGGAATTATGCAGTTATGAAAACTCCTGAACTATATCAAAATAGGAGAGCAGAGAAAAACAGAGTCGAACAGAGACCGGCATCTAGAAGGAAGTTCGTGAATTTTAATCAGATTCTACGCCACGGGTCAAAAGTGCTGATAGCAAATATGGTTTAAAAGGAATGTGATTATCAAAACTGGCTTCCAAAAGTTCAATGTTTCACCAAACCATACTCGAAAATTACGTGTTATAATATGCACCCCGATTATGTCACATTATTCAAGACGTTTTAAATGAGAATAATGATAGATTTTCTAATCTTCCGTAATCAAGTCTACAGCCAAAGTTAGCGAGAAACAAACAAACAAACAAAAGAATATTGGCAACAATATGGTTCAGTGTAAATGTGGATATCATTAAAGACTTTCACAAAATAGACTTCAATGCACCAAATCTTATTAACTAAAATACGCAATTTGGCAATGTATCCAATTACGGAAAACTACTTAATATGTTTAAGAATCTCCTCATTAGCAAACATATTGCGACTGATAAGCAAACGGATATGAAGCATAAACGCTTAAGTTGGTTAAGCGGTTTTTGTCAAGAAAGACGAAATACATAACAACAAAAAATATGCGAAATGCTACCATGATCGCAAAAGTTTCTGATTTGTCTATTAGAATCTTCCGGTTTGGCGAAGGATTACGGAAAAAAATAAATTATGAATAAAAGTAACGTGTTACAGTGCTTAACATACATTTAAGGGAGACCAAACTGGTCGCCAGTGGCGGCTAGTCTGTATTATAATAGCACAAATCAGTTACAAGTTATAACAACATCAAATTTCATCTGCAAGTCAGCCATTTTCTTCTGAAGATATTTAAAAAAATAATAAAACTTCATAATTATAAGAACACACATTTTATCAAACAATTAAATATGACTGCAAACTGTGGCAGATGACTGTTTCCAACAAGAATAAGTATGAGAAATTCCCGTAAAGCGTATGGATCTGGGTGGCTCAGTCGCAGAGAGTCGGCACGGTATGCATAAGGTCCCAGATTCGAGTCCTGGCCCAGGTCAATTTTTCACTCGTGTTTGTTTAGTGCATTTAATTGTCTGATAAAATGCGTGTTCTTAAAATATTGTAAAATAAAGTAATCAGACGTAGTGTTTATGCTTTAAAAAATATTTTAAATATATAATATACGTTTTTGAAAGATCTTTAAAAATAAATTAGTTTTTGAGGGAAGATGTACCTTCTAAAATGTATACATTAAGAGTTATCGGTATTTAAAATTTCTTTCCAAACGTAAACAAAATTTTTGAAATGAATTAAATGTGATTCATTTATTTCTAAAAAAAAAAAAAAAAAAAAACACGGTAAAGGACAGGCATTTTGTTCGCAGGAATACCTTTCACGTCATTTTTCTATAAATTAATGAAATCCAGTTGTTAAATTATTTTTGTTTTAGAAGTGAAATTTCCATTTAAATTTATTGTAACAGTACAATGTTTAATTGAATAAAATAATGTAAATCTAAGAAATTGCTAAGAAATTCCAAACATGCACAGGGCAATGCAAATAAATAAATAAATAAATAAATAAACAAAAAATAAATCAATAGATAAATAAATAAATAAAAATCAGCTTTCATAAATTCTAAAAATTGTTCATATATCTCAATTACAATCTAAAGGAGGGTTTATTTTTATATTATTCTACATATAATAGTAATTTCAGCAAATATATTAAATTCCAATGAGATCCGTTTTAAACTTTAAGATAGTTTATAACACATGATAAAAAATTTATAAAAAAGAATGGCGCGTCACAGTTCGGGGAGAGGATGGGGAGGAGCGTGAACAAAATTAGGAAGTATAATAAGGCTATCTGTTTGAAACTTTACGATATTTTATAACACATAACATAAATTTTAAAGATAAAGCTGCGTCAAAAATTATAGGGAGGGGCGGAGCGCGTTTTGCCTACACAAGGGGGGGGTGACAGTTTTCTAAATTTTAACGATATCCGTCATGTCACATATCGTTACAAAGGACTGTGACCACTTATTCATGTTATGCACCACAGGTGAAACCCCCACATTTTGCGCCCCCCCCCCGACACTAATCATGTGATATATTGTTCGAAAGGCCTGTGACCGCTTATTCATATAATGTATCTTCGGGGTCCATCCTCCCACTTTCACCCCCCCCCCCAAATGGGGCACTTTTCTAAATTTTGCCGGCACCTCTCATGTGATATATCGTTGGAAAGGTCTGTGAATGCTTAATCAAATTATGCAGGTGGGGGGGAGGGGGTATTTTCTGAATTTTGCACATATCCCTCATGTGATACATCGTTGGAAAAGTCTGTGACCGCCTAATCTTATTACGCATCTCCGGTGTTCATCCCCCACTTTGCTCCCCAAACGCGATTAGCTTTCACCACCAGTGGGAGCTTTCCTATCTCTGTTTCTGTGGGTCGGATCACGACGGGGTATGGCTCATTCGACTCGACATCTATAGAGCTTTCCGATTTTAGTTCGTTTTTTCACCACCAAGGGGCACTTTCCTATCTCTGGTTCTATGGGCTAGATCACGACGGGGTATAGCTCATTCGACTCGACATCTATAGCCTTAACGATTTCAGTGCCCGAGGTTTGTATAGAACAGATTGCGCTACCTGGTGGTGGAAGATATAACTTGAGCGTGCGCAGCACGACTGCTATACGGTGCCGAAGGCAGCCGGGACCCGTGTCGGAAGTTCGTTTGTTTAGATGTTTATACAATTCAATGTGCAAATTAAGGGATTATCCGGTGCCGAAAGCAGCGTGGAACCAGGTCGGAGGTTCGTGGGTTATCTTATTCGAGGTTTTAAAAGGATTGAGGCCCCGGTGTAAATTAGGGGCCCGCTAGCGGGCGAAGCCAGCTAGTGCTAATAATAAAAGAGCGTGATATCACGTTTGATTTCAAATGCAGCGCTGACACGCTATGTACGTATTCCATTTTTATTCATTTAATGGATTAGTCAGTGATATTTTTTAACGGAGGATAACAAGTATTATAACAAGCCACATATAGTATGTTGTTTTTAAGAGTGTAATTAATTTAATTGAAAAATCTACTGCTATTTCTAGTTAACCCTTTAAACAATGACTGAAAGTAAAATGTAATTTTAAATTATTTCTCATGTTTAGATTATTTAAATTATGTTCAATATATTTAAAAAAAAGAAATGATATCTACAAAAACAACTTTTCAAAAGTAAAAAAAAGCCAAGCGTAAAAAAAAAAAAAAAAAAAAAGTTGTGGCTAAAAAATGGTGTGATATCAAATTTCCAAGCTATTATATTGCTTATTTAACTTTTTTCCATTAAATAAGTTATCATATATATAAGTCGAGTGCCTACGTATATGTTAATAGAAATCGTTTTCTCCTGTACTAAATACATCCTAACGAGTTTCTGAAATTCAATTTTTTTCAAATTATGCATGATGGGCTTGGCGGCCATCTTTCCATATTTCTAAGCACCCAAATTTCTAAAATAAAAGCGTAATATGTTTGCAATGTAATATTTTTATAAAAATTTCGAACTTCAGATTCTAACTACGGACAGATAAATTAGATAAGACTGATATTTTGATAAATTGATTTTTACTAGTTTGAAATTAATAATTACTCTAAAAAATAAATCATAAGATGAATCTTTAAGATAAGTCATCATTATCTTAAGACACAATTTTCAGAGCATACAAGTCTATAAATGAAACTCTTAAATATTTGCTTAAATAACAATTTTGAACTTCGGATTTTAACTACGGATTTGGGTGGTTAGAATTTTGTGAATAATATGCAAAGATGGCCGCCAAGCCCATCATGCATAATTTGAAAAAAATTGAATTTTCAGAAACTCGTTAGGATGTATTTCGTACAGGAGAAAACGATTTCTATTAACATATACGTAGGCACTCGACTTATATATATGATAACTTATTTAATGGAAAAAAGTTAAATAAGCAATATAATAGCTTGGAAATTTGATATCACACCATTTTTTAGCCACAACTTTTTTTTTTTTTTTTTTTTTTTTTTTTTTTTTTTACGCTTGGCTTTTTTTTACTTTTGAAAAGTTGTTTTTGTAGATAGTTACTTTACAGGAACAGTCAAAATAATTCCGTTACATTACGTCTATGGAGAAAAATCGTTTGCGGTTTAATTAAATAATGTTTCACAATTTTAAACGCATTGAAATTTATATATATCACTAAGGTGCATTACAAGAGGCTTACTGCAGAATATTGTGTGTATAGCAGTCATCGTTCATTTACAGGGACACACAAAAGAATTCTCTACTGTCTGTTAACAATAATTCCTGGAAGTGCGTTTTAAGTTGCTGAACGCGATTTTAAATTTAATTCACTTTTTGTCTATTACTTGGTGTGTATAAATTTAGTAGATCATATACAGGGCAGCACAAAAGTTCGCGAACACATTTCCGTTTATTGACACAAACTCCAGAAGGAGAATTTTAAACTATGCTACGCGTTTCCTAACTAAACTAAAATTTACCATTCTATGTAGTAAATATACAAATCTATAGATCATATAAAGGGCTGAATAAAAGTATTCGGATATTTTTCCGAATATTGAATATGTTGGAAATATATGTTGGAAATATATACAGGTTATAAATTTTGCCCCGCCCACTTAAATACTAAAACGATGATCTGCTTCTAAATGCATTTTTAAGAAATCGTTCAAAAGAAAAAGCACAGCGGCAATTCGTTTTGCATGTTTAGAAGTACAAGAAACGTAAGGAAGAACAAAACAAGTGGGTAAGTGTGATCGAAGATCGCACAAAGGGTTTCGTTTAATATTCCTTTCAAAACACTTTATCCTTTCTTTAATAAGTTCAAATAAATATAATTTAGCAACAACAACAAACAAAAAGGCATGTTTTTTATAAAGTAAAAGTTTACCGGTCTATTTTTCCTTTTTTTCGAAAATCTAAACCAGCCAGATAGCGAACGAAACCCGCTATTATATTCTGTGATAATAATATCCGTCATACGGACTAAATGCGATATTTAAAAAATATATAATTTCAAAATTAAACATGTTGGACGCCTTCAAAATGTTAAAATATGTGAATATTTCCATAATCGGGTTTTTATCATGATTCAATACATTCCTCAAACTCATATATTTACTATTCTCTATTATTCATATTGATACTCGCTTTGTATTATTCTCAAACATCTGAAAAATTCGTTAAACTTCCAATAGGACGTCAGATTTTCTTTTTAATTCTCTAATGACGTGATAGGAATCTGCTTTGTGTACATCCACATACTCATACTCCCAGTATTATTGAGAAATCTTAGACATTTTCCGTTTTATTTACCACTATGACGTCAATCAATTTTATTTCATATTTACCTTTTTTTCAATTGGTGAAACTTTTTATTTCATTTTCATTTTTCACGTGAAAATCGTCTGATAGAAAATTGATTATTGTAGAAAGAATTTCATCATGGATTTTAAATTTTTGGCATCTGCTATAACGAAAAATGTTTAAATTTAATAGAAAAAGGCTATTAGAATTTTGGTTTTTTATCTCTATTTACTAAAATAATACGAATTTTTCAAATTTTAATATTTTCAGCTCTTAACAGCTGATATTCTGATTTATACACGAAGTTTCAACTCTGTAAGTTACATAGTTTTCGAGAATGGCTCTGTGACATACAGACAACGAAGCGGGAGCAATAGGGTTTCGTGAGATGAACGAAACCCTAAAAAAAATCCGTAATCGCATGATTCTATTACGGGTGGGCGGGACAGCGAAAACGTGTTATATAATTACTCATGGGCGACTGGACCTACGCATTTTCTCTTTTTTCGCGAGTTGCCTATTGGGATTATACAGAAGTCTCTCTTTGTATACGAAAACTGTACAACTTACCTTTTTTTCTGTGTGTGTGTGTGGTTTTCGCCATAAGTAATAATAGTTTCACGTAAGCCCCAATGCAATGTATGACCCAAACAGGATTACCATTTTGATTTTTAATTGTTCATACTGGAAATCCCGAAAGAATAGTTTTTATTTTAAAAATGGGTGTCATTAACCCCTTAACAGTATTGCTCGAACATCGCTCGGGTAAGAAGAGTTTGTTTTCTTCGTTACTAAAAGCTTTCAGAAACCACAAATTTTTAACTATAATTTTTGCTGTATTTGGCGGATGTATCTCGATTATTATACAAGCCAGACATATTAATACAAAAAAGTTGTTTATAGTCCTTATTAGGTAGCTTTCAATACAAAAAAGTGTAAAGCTACCTATTGCAGCCGTTCGGAGGAAAGCAGTTGCGGAACATTTCGATATATTTTCACCGATCATGACCCCCAGACCCCAAAACCACACTCCGTTCAAATGTTGATTTATATATATATATATATATATATATATATATATATATATATATGACCTATGTCATACGATAACGCTCGTATTTATAAATCAATTTTGATGAAACTAATTGTGTGTATTAAGCTCACCAATGTCTAGACCGAGTCCGCTGGCCAGCAGCTTGGTCCGCCATTTTGTTTCAAGATGACGACCATTTAAAAATTTAAAACTAAAATAAATATACAAAAAAGTTAAAAATTCAAATTTTTTTAATTAAGTGTTAGGCCTTGATACGAGGATTCCAGAGCATTTTTGGGTTTGCTTCTATCTTAAAAAATGGCTGAGCTAGAGCAGTTTGAAATTCTAGGGTGGCTGACATTTTGAAACAAGACAGCACATTACAAAAATTTTCATTGTTGTAAATAATTTTCCCAATCATACGCATAAAACTATATATTCATATCCGTTAGCGCCAAATTCTCGCCAAACTTGGCGACATTTGGCGACCAAATAAGTCTTCATAAATGAAGCCAATTTGGCTATTGCTCAATAATTTGGCGAATTTCTTATTCAAATTCAGTATTAACGAATCTTTTGTAAACGTTTTCTTTGTATTTTAACTTGCTGTTTTCGTGTAACATTAGCTAAAATTTTAAAACGAAGATATAGGAAAGCTACCTTTTCCTCCCGGTGCAGGCCGGAAGGACTTTTTTTAATTTATTATGTCCAATAATAGTAATATTAAATAAAACTGTTCAGGGGTTAAATAGAAAATTTGATTTTCAAAATGTCTAGTATGAATTCAGAATTTCTGTATCAAGAAAAGGGCCAAACTGAGAACCTTTGCTCCATGTTGGAAACTACTGGTTCGGTCTCTTATCCAGCAGATCTTTCTCTGCTCCATAGGCATAAAAAAACATTAATTTGTAAACCATAGAGTGCCGTGAGGTTAAGGGGCTCCGCCTTAGAAATTCTTCACAAAAAGGGCTCCGCGAGCCCAAAAGTTTGGGAACCACTGGTCTAAGCTAATAGTATAATAGAGTTGAATTTTAATATTTCTTGAAGAACAAAGTTTTCCAGTCATGAAGTAGCAAATACATAGCAGAACAACATAAAAAGAGACAGAAAATTGCATTTTTATGGATATTAGCTTCTTAATTCACAGTAGGAAAATATCCCATTTAAAATGACAGAAAAAACGAAGTTTTCCAATAAGGAAAAATAGTTAAAATAAATACACCGACGAAAGTAGATAATATAATTTTAACTTTTAAAAGTATTCGTCAAATTAAAACCTGATCCTTATATATTATTTCTCCTGTCAACATCCCTTTTACTCAGAAAATATGAAACGCAGAACAACGAATGAGATACCATATGAAAGGTTTTAGAACAGGCTTCTGACATAGCCCACTTAACAATTCGTTAAAACATGTTTTTGATTAAAATTTGCTGAAATTAAAAAATTAAATCGGCATTGTTTTCATGAAAGAAATGAAAGGTTTTCCTGAAATTATTGTTGCCAAAGAAATAAAATACCACATTATAGGATGCTCAGCAATTATTATAAAAAACACCGCACGGGTTTATTTTTGATTAAAAAGCGAAATTGAAATTGAAATGTTTAGATTTATATTTCTAAGTCCCATGGTTTTCCCGAAGCGGATGACGTCATCCTCTAATGCAGTCAAAATACGATTGTTAATTTTTTTTTTCTCGCGCGTGTCTTTAGCAATCTTGGATCCGTTTTTAGTCTAACTTTGATGGAATAAATTAGATGATATTCTGGCTTGACTAACAACTAAATGTTGTTTGCAGATATTTTTATCCCTGCTTTTTCTTTAGAAGTTTAAACCTGCCTCTAATAAATATTACATATTGATAAAAAATGATACTTCTCTATTATCCCGTCGACCACTTTTCATAACAAAAAACTATCGCCAAATAAACGGGAGAACGTTGCCATTGGAATATCAAAATAAATAAATAAATAAAATATAAGAATTTAAGGACACAATTGTTATTTTAATTAATAAAATAACTACTAAATCAGTAAAACATAATGAAAATACACACAAATGTCGAATGTAATACCACTAGATGACGTAACAAACACGCATAATGATTCTCACATCAAGTAAATGGGACTGCATTTTTGGCGTTTAATCTTACAATTTGGCGGTAGTTTTTTGTTATGAAAAGCGGTCGACGGGTTAATAGAGAAGTACCTAAAAAATATTAGATTTCAGTGCGAAATCTTCGCACGGACCCTCTGGTTTTGTCTTATTTTTAAAATATACCTGAAAAAAAAACCAAAATAAATTTTGATAATTAAAAATCATCTTATTTTATTTCTTAAGTAAATTGAAATTATTAAATGAATTAGTATGACTGAAAAATATCGTTTCACATTCTCTTATTAAATTACATTTTTTTTTTTTTTTTTTTTTTTTATCATTACAAAGTTAGGTTTAACCGTTACTATGTTAAATATCAAAATTTGATCTACATTGATATAATTAACGTATGTGAAATGCGGTACTGTATATTCCTTATATTTTAACTGTGTTTCATAAGAAATATTCATTTTACAATGTAAGCAAAATTTCAGAATTTAATTGGATATAAGCTAGGCGATTAAAATTTGATTTAACAAAGTTAGATTTTTAAGAAAGAATTGATATTAAGCTGAAGCTTTTAAAAGTTGATCTTGAAATAAATCAATACACCCTGAATTTTTCTTAGTTTAAAAATATGCTTATATGCATTTTATATTATTTTACAACTTTATTATTATGTTATATAATATTTTTTCCAAAAGAAAGATCTTTGTTTATATTAATTGTCCATAGATGGTGCTAAAATATGCTTAGATACATTTTATATTATTTTACAACTTTATTAATATTTTATATAAAATATATTTTTTAACAAAACTTCCTTCGTTTATATTTATTGTCAATAGATGGCGCAAGGACTGCGCCGAAATGTAAAATACTGATAGATCATCGCAAAGCCTCTCTTTGAAAGCTATCTATCATCGCTATTTCTGAAAAAAGTCCTTTAAGAAAAAAAAAATGCTTACAGAAATAAATTAAAGAAATCCTTTAAATTATTTAAAGACTTTAATATGCTTTTACAAATATTTTAAGAGCATAATCGGATATTTTAATGAAACGTTCAAAGAGTCATTCCTTTTTTTCTAGATATGGATTTGTGTTTTTGAATGGCAGCAGTATTCGTTTGTTTACATCAGGTAATCGGATGTTTAATCTGTTTTTTTAATTTAAAACTTAAAACATTATAACTGGATATGATATACATGTTTTATACGAAAATATGCTGAACAGACATTATTTCAAGTAGAAGAAATTATCATTTAGTGGTCATGTGTTAGCATATATTTTTCAGTAAGCCTAACATGGCGTTTAACTACTGTCGACTCGCAGACTAGAGTGGTCCATCCCGGATTGGTTACAGACACTTTCTTGCCTTCGGATTTTATTATAAGTAGATGATGTACACATTAATTAATACCAAAATAGCGTAACAAGGTTTTTGTTCATAATAAAATGAATTGAAGGAGGGATATTTTTTTTGTAAATATCATAAAATATTTTCTTAATTGCCTGCTTTCTGAACTATTTAAAATAGCCTTCCTTGTCCAATGCATTTATTGTACACGAAAAGCATTAATCATTTATTCGAAATGTAAAAGTATATTTTTAGAAGTATAAATAAGAAAAATTCCGCTAAGGTGACACACGTGCACTATCATTTGAGGGTTTTTTGAGCAGAAATAAATGTCGAATAAAAAAGATCTCCACAAACCGCTACTATACTCAGCCATTAAATTTTTCTCTAGTTTTATTTATTTATTTATTTTTATTTATATATTTTTTGATATCGTAAGTTTCCAGTTGAATAAAGTAAGAGATGCTGTAGAGCAGGGGTTCTCAAACTTTTAGACCGACGTACCACTAAATCGAAGTTCATACTTCCGAGTACCACCTGGTAATAAACGTAAAGCTAACATAGAAAAACCTGTCTAAAACGAAATATTTCTCCGGTCTTTTGTATTTCCGTCATAGCAGGTATTTTTGCATTTAAAAATGGGTGATTATATTACTAAATAGACTGCTTTTTAATAACATTCAAGTGTAAAGTAGTATCATCATTAAATTTTAAAAATGCATACAATATCAAAATACAGTATTTTGGTGTAGTAAAAAAGCCACAATACTTAATGACATATTGGCGAACACTGATTCACATACTGTTGTAGTAGGCTAATGAAAAGGGTGGGCTTGTTTTATCAAGCACAACTTCCTTATGTCTGGCTCAATATTAGACCGTTTTAGTCATAAGTCAGATTCGATGTTTAGTTTATTCCTGTATTTGTTTTTTATATAACAAAGGGGGGGGGGAAGTACATTCACAGAGATATGTTGTGCTAAACAGAAACATACTTTGACGATATTAGACGGTGCTCTGATATTCTCGTCAGCGAAAATTCTGTTACATTCATCCTTTTGAATGTGGATCCAGTAATCCATCACAGGAGAGGAGAGCTGAATAAGTTCATTTCTTTCCTCTCTGGTGAGATACAGTGGCAGGGTGTCTCAAATGAGAAACGAATTTCCAGAGCCCGATTAAGGTCATGTGGAGCTTAAGAGCCAGTACCTTTTCGGAGCCAGTTTCAAACCAAGATAATAGCTATAAATTTTTGGAGGGAGTATTCGGTGGTTATCCTTAGATATTATGATATGGTTACCAAGGTAATCAAAATCTTTTTTGGTTTTGAGAGAAAGAATTGGAAAAAACTGCATTTTTTATAAACTTTTTGTAGATAATTTTATTTATTTTGGGGCCTTCCATCAGTGGTGGGCCATAGGCCATGGCCTAGTCGGCCTCTGCATTAATCAGGTCCTTCGAATTTCTTATCTAAAACTTAGTTAGCGCATTTAACATAGGCTCAATACAACCGTATTAATAATCTGGAAACCTTTAAATGCGACAGTAATGTCGCTCAGTAGGCAAACACTTGCAAGTTTCTTCATACATTTATATATATATACCACTGCATATGACCACAGTTTTTGTTTGATTTCAATAATCTTACTCTCTTGGCTATTTTAAATAACCTTAGTCTCTTAAAAATTAATTCCATGAAATAGGAGGAAACTATAACACTTTTTGTACAAGAGAAGAAAAATATTTTAATCAACACAATGAATCAATTTATGAATTATGTTTGAAATAACACTTTTATTTCAACACCTCATAGACGCTCTTCTAAGTACAAAAAAACAATGGGTAATAAAACAACATTTCAAGTGTAATTTATAAATTACACTTGGAATGTTGATTTGTTTTACTTCCTCCTACTTCCAAGCATTCAGATTTTACATTCAGATAATTCAATTTGTAAAGCATGTTTAAAAACAGTTCGTCTGCTAATTGAAAGTACTTCATTCATTCATTAATTTTAAAATTAGGTCTTCATTAAAAATTCAATTTTTATCTATATAAATCAAATAATTGTGTTTTTAATTCTGGAAAACTGATTGTATCATAAGCGTTGAGTGCGAATATCAGCAAGTCTGCTGTAACAAACATTTCTCGTAACAAGAAAATAGAAAAAAACGTTTACTGATCTTAAATCACGTTCGAAATTTTTTTTAAATATTCCAAGTTAATAAAGACAAGCCGTTTTCGATTCCATAATAATATGCTGATTTTTGTATTTTATTTCACGTACCAGTATCGGACTTCTGCATACAAGTAGCCAGAGCTTCGCGTACCAGTACTGGTACGCGTACCATAGTTTGAGAACCCCTGCTCTAGAGCGTTAGAAAGATTTGGCCGTAACAGCATGGGAAATATCGAAATTATAATTTAATATCAATAATGGTGTTCATATCTGAAAAAGAAGGCATCTAGTTAGAAGAACTTTAGATGCGTTTCCAGCATTACGGAAGAACTATTTATTCTACCGGAGATAATATCATGGTTAAATTGAACTTAATAAACATATTTGTAGGGGCATTTCTCATTTACATGCACACATTTTGTAATATGAGTGCTTATATTTATTAAAAAAATTCCTATTCAAAAGGTAACAAAGCAACTTCGCGACTATCAATGATAGAATAAAATAATCCAATGTCCAAAAAACTGATTTTTTTTTCAATTCGAGTGAAACGTCCAATACCTTAGTCATAGCAGATTGCAAGAACACAGATTTTCACAGATTGTGACAATTCTACGTTTTTCATCAAAGCCAGTATTTACTAACCGTCACACAGTGAGATAAAAGATCACAAAAGTTAGCAACAATCCGTCATGTTGTAATGAATTGGCTTCATTTAACTAATTCTTGAACACTTACGAATAGTTTTTTAAAAGGAGCCTTATTCCCCCTCAATTCGATAGAAGCCACTCGAGTGATCTCCTAAAAAGCATTATGAACAGTTTTCAGAGTAGCGATTAATTCAACTTGAACTACTTCATATGACGTTATAAAATCCTTAAAGTTTCTTAAACGTCTCAGCTTTAACGTTATACACACATTTATGGACATATAAATTCTTCTGTGTTTCTAGGGCTCTCAGAGAAGCACTTCAACTACTTGAAAGATCCAGTGCATATATAGAAATGTAGATGGGGGCTATGTGGGATATGATTTGTAACTGCAGTAGGAGAGAGTACTCTGAAACTTCGCTAAGCAAGCGTAGGATATAACCAGGAAACCAGGTCGAACAGACTAAAAGAAAAACTTTTACGGACGTTTTCAACAGTCTAAAAGAGAGAGTACGGGCATTGTACTCAAATACCTTTAGAAAAGGTATTATATCCACCTGCAGATGTAAAATACCTGCACTAAAAACATTCCAAAGCGAACAGTACCTCCAGTTTAAATAACCATCTGCGTGTATTGTCATCGTGTATTCTTTATTGCTGTACGTGATTGTGAATAAAAGAATAGTATTTACTACATACCATATCACAGCAACACTCCCTGTTGAGGGATAAAATCAAGTTTGATCAGCATAGTATTTTATATTGACCATCTTACATACTTACCTAGTTGCGATTCTGTTCCTTAGATGATATTATATAGGCATTAAGCAAATTGTGAAATCACGACATATTGACACCTGTTTGGGTCCCCCATGCACTAAAATCTTATCAGCACCAATCTGTGTCAAGATACAATTAGATATGTAGTTACCTTGAATTCCGTCCGTTCTTGAGCTACAGCGCCAACATTACATTAGTGGAAGAGAGACATATACAGACAGACGCCAGAGGCTACGCAAATAGACACTCATTTTCTAAAATTAGTTAAATCATAGGGAGAACATCACAAAATGTATAAACAAAACAAAAACTTCGAAAAATCGAAAATTATCTAGAATCCAATTTTTTCTTTTTATGAATTAAAAAGAAAGTAATAAGGATTAATTACTCTGATTCACTAATTTCTGAATAAATTGAAATCATCTAATACAAACAAGAAAGGACAACTTGTAATAAAATTACTTTTTGATAAGTTAGTGAAGAATTTATGTATTGTAAAATATAAACATGAATAACAGATGCAGCATATTAATTATCATTGTGAGAATGGGGTTATTATGAATTCAACATCAATAGATTAAACTAATATATTTCTAAATGAAAATGTCATATTCCAAAAATACTGCTTTATATGATAAGACTTTGCTTTGGGTAACTCGATTAGTCTGCCATTGCTTTGTTGTAATCGTATTTACCAATGAAAGGATTACAATTATTTCGTGCATAAATGAATAGATTTGCTTATCTCGTAGAGAATTGAAAGTACGTAGTAAACATGGAATAGTTTATCGTGTGTTTGACAAAAGGAGATTTATTTGGCGTAAAATGTTAGCTTTCGACTTTTATTTAAATAGTAGTTGATGTTTCATTAATCACTTCTTTTAAATTTTCAATGCTAGCTTTTAATTTACTGGCATAAAAACTTTGTATTTAATTTAATTTATGTTGTCCATTTAACCCTTTATATCCTGAATTAATTTTCCAGCTATTTTTTAATTGTATTTTTGCATCGCTGGATAAGTTTTGGTGCAGAATAAACATAGGAAAGAGGAAAATAATTTTTATAGTGTTTTAGTGGTTAATTATGCGACTGTAACCACCATAAATTTTTTACCCTATGACATAAAATAAAATAGTAAATTTCAAATAGTAAACTTCAATAATATATAGGAAATGTTTACCTGTAGAGTATAGAAAACAATAGAAAATAATAGTACTAAATAACTGGTAATAAACCACTAAAATTACTCAAATGAAGAACAACATGCATGTCAATTCTATTGCAAAATGGATTTCGAATGTAGCGTGGCAAATGTAAAATCCCTACAATGCAAAGAAAGAGGATATATGCTTGAATTTGCCATCTCCTGCCTGCTGTCAGAAATACACTCTTTGTGCCATTGTGAATACCGTTAGGAAAAACGGTCATATTACGAATATATAGGTGTTTTATTAACCCCTTGGGGACGAGCGACACGAATACATGACGCATAAGATGCTCAGAATCCTCGATTATTCCCTCCAGTTATTTTTTTGTTTTTTGTAAAGTTTTCCCTATCTAATCATAGCATTTTTGCGATTCAATTAGGTGAAAATTTCTCATTTGAAAAACCGGCGGTAACAGATTAAAAATTCTGTAAAAGACGCTCGTCGCGAAGGGGCTAAAGTGGTACTTATAAGTACCGTCAGGATAAAAAGGGTTAAGACACAATAAATATATTTATTCTTCCGTCATAAAAAAAAATTCCGTTATGTACTGAAATGTTCTTAGTAGAAGACAAGTATAGTATAAAAACAGCACTGATGAAAAAACAGGCTTTATGTAGGAAAATATCATAGTCTTTTAAAATTAAAATGCAGCCTCTTTTTCCTGTCTAAATTATAAAAAAAAATTATATGACATATAGTTTGAATAAACTGTTCGTCGAAAATTTATGTATTTAATTTTACATAAATTTGATATTATGCGTAATTTACTACGAAATAATTCGAATTTTTCAAATAAGTCCATGTTAAAATAATAATAATAATAATAATAATAACAAATAAATGATATCGTGAAAAATAATTCTTTTTTAAATAAAAAAATATCTTTGTCTAGCTGAAATGCATCCATGGAATTAATTGCTTTGTGATTCTAATTAAAATCTAAAACTCTGGAATTTGCAGCTATCACTAATCTATTTTCAGTTTATTGAATAAACTATTGGAGGAGAATCTAAAACATTCACTTGTCTTCACAAATTGTTTAAAAAATTAGTGATAGAATTAAAGTTTGGATATTGCGATGATCGGTAAATTTGTTCTACCGCGTGGCCGAGCATTGTCATCCATTATGAGGAAATAATTATCAAAAGTCTTAACATATGTTGTCATATATGAATGAAAGGGTTTGCCCCAGAAAATTTAAATTTTAAATATATGTATATTTAAAATTAAATTGGAATAACAAAAGTTACAGACAAAAAAATTATACATACCTCAAATCTGGAAATGGTGCTTTAAATTCTAAAGGAACAGAGTCAAGATGGCACCAGATTTCTTCCAAGATTTTTTTTTCTGCAATCTAGAAGAGTACTATTTTCAAAGATACACAATTCTTATGATTAATTATATCTACTAAATGTAAATTCAGTAACGTATGTTGCATTATTTTAAGATAAATGTTAATTAATTGAATGAAATTAAATAAAAATATTTTACTTAATTATAACAGATTTATTAAAATATTATAACTGGTAATTAGAGTAAAAAAAAGGATAAATATTATCTTATTGATGATGTTTAGAAATATAGTATATTTAATGTTGCAGCTGCAGTCATTTGAACAGCTTAATTTGAAGAATGCTGAAGAAGGAAATGGATCTAATTTTATAAAATGGAGAGTAAAACTGTGTAAAATAAATAGTTATTATTTTTCTAAGAGATGGCAGAAAACAAAAATATTGCTCTTTATATATAATGAAAAAAATGTAAAGTTGTGGATAAAAGTAGCTGAAATAAAATTTATATAAACCATTAGTTTTTGTTTTAATTACCCGATGGTTTTTATATCTGTTTCAAATACATATCTATAAATAAATTATTTTTTGTAAACTTTTTTGAGACAGCATTTAAATTAAAACATACCACTTTTCACTGAAGCTAAAGTCCCAAATAATAAGAAATATTGTCAACAAAGTAATACTTTGGATAAACATTCTTTTTCTCCCCCTACTTAGAAACATTTGCCGTGTCCTTTTACTTCCCTATTTTTTTATTTATTGGAAAACAGGAAGATTTTATTAAGAGCCTTATAGATTTAGCGATATTGTCTTGGGTGTTTCTTACTATAAAAAATAAAAAATAAATTATGAGGTTTAAAAGAAAATATTTGTTTACAGTTTTCGAAGGTATTATAAATATGTTCAAAGGCGTCATATATCACAATTGAAGGAATACGGAGCATATATTTTTCATTTTTTATTTAAATTTTTTTTTTTATCAAACTCTGTATCTAATGAAATTTTGAATTCTTTAGTGAATGATTTATAATAAGATGTTCGAAGGTCTTTATTTATAGTGTATAAGAAAGTGATTCAATGAACTAAAATGAAATTCGTTCCCTAGATTTTCAAAGTTACACCAACCATTCCTATTATTCCAACCATGCCCTCGTTTGTTTTTACTTAAAAAAGGGTAACAAAACAATAACGAATGGCATCATGTCTTTAAGAAGTAACGCCTGAACGTAGTTCAGGTAAAAAAAATCAGACCAAATTTATCTCCGTCCCGTCCCACCGATATTAGCTTTGAGCAGCTAGCTCTTAAACGCCACGTGTCAGGCGTGACGGGTGTAAATCAGCGTGATGCCGCACTGACGCAGGCTGTCAGCCAAGGTGGAGCACCGCCACCTGCTCATCACTGTAAAAGATACCACATAGTGACGCCGGTCGTCACAAACAGCTAGCCCGAAGGTTGGAGGAACGAACCGTTATGGCTCCGGAACCGCACTGACTCCCTACGTGTAGCCCCGAGTAACATCGGGAAGTTCACCGACACGACGTTGTTTTACCAGAGAATTCGGATGACAAAATCTATTAGAGGTAGTGACTAGCCGGTCGACAGTGGATGAGAAAAGATAGGATTTACTCGCGAGTTTGCGCGGTCGTGGGAACTTTTCCCTGTATGCATATACGCTAACTCGTTTAGGCTGTGGACTCAAATGGGTCATCGTGAAACACAAGATCTCCAAATGACCACCCACACGCGCCCGTCGAAGTCACAGGGCTAGTCATTTCACTCATATTCCCATCTGGTACCATTTCTGATAATAACACAACCACACAAAGAAACATAAAGTATATTTGAGTAAAGTAAAATAGACTAATACGAGGTATATCCACAAAGTAAGTTCCGTTTCTATTTCTATCCGCAGCAGCGCTGCGATCGCAGTTCCGAGCATGCGCGGTAGTTACTCTGACTAAAGGAGAAGAAATGTACGCCATTTTCAGATTGCTGCTGCCGACGTGTTATTTGTAGGGCTTCTTTAAAATGTCAGCCTTAATTGAAAATGCCGCCGCTTGTGAAATCAGATGTGTGATTCGTTTTCTCAATGCAAAGAAAGTTAAACCAAGTGAAATTTATCGGCAAATCTGCGAGGTTTACGGACAAAATGCTATGAGTGATTCAATGGTTAGAAGATGAGTCAGACAGTTTAATGAAGGACGTGATCAAGTGCACGAGGAAGAACGAAGTGGTCGCCCGTCTTTGGTTACTGGAGAACTGGTTCATGCAATTGAAGAGAAGGTTAAGCAAAACCGTAAGTTTACAATTAGTGCTCTTGCTATGGAATTTCCGCAACCATTGTAACCACATGGTTGAAAACACAGGCGGCAACCTTCTATGAAGAAGGCATACAAAACCTTGTGGCACGCTACGACAAGTGCCTACAAAATTTCGGAAGCTATGTAGAAAAGTAGTTTCACAGTTGTAGATTTTTGTACAATAAATATTTTTTTTGTATCTGTACACGTTTTTTTTATATAACCAAACGGAATTTACTTTGTGGATATACCTCGTATATTCCATTCCTTATTAACCTAGCGGTACCGTTTGGTATCAGCAATCCCTACTTTAAAAATACCTCTTTTATGTTTAAAAAAATATTATTATGATTTTTGCTAACAGATGGCGCGTCTAGACTGATTAAAAAAGTAAACTAATCAGTAAAATACCACCAATAACTGTACGTTCTATGTTGTTAGTGTCAAGAAAGTTTTGCGTGTTATTAGAAAGACAGGCGAAAAAAAGGCTTATCGGCAAAATTGAGTACATTATACGGAAATTTAAAATTTCTACATGAGTTAATTAAATGTGAATTATTATTTATGTTTGAATGCCTTTCCTGTAGGCTACATTGAAAAAAAAATCTCTCATATTATATGAGGAAATTTTCATTTTGAAATGCTGTGGTACCGTATGGTATCGCTAGGCTTTAATGATAGCTTTTAATAACTAATGGTGAAACTATGTGTTTGTTCATTTGAGTCACGTTCTATGACTAGTTATAAATAATTAGCTTTCTTTTTTGGAAGGACGAGCTTATAAAATTAGTTTATAGCTGGTGATTAAAAAAAATGTTATGTCGAATTTTTCTAGTTGCTGATGATAGAAACAAACTTCCATTTACAAAATGTATCCAAATCATTTACGGATTTTAAATGATACGGCAAAATATGAAGAAAAATTTGGTAAGACTGCAGCACCTCTTGTTGCAATGGTGGACAATTTTTCTGAGAGTATCAAAAGTTTTCCATTCTGCTTGTATGTGGACAACTTACTTCTCGGAAGGTATCTGATAACGGTGCTGCAAGAGAGAGGCTATGGTGCTACTGGTACCATACGTGAGAATATAATTCTGTCTGATTGTCCTTTGCCTTCTTCCAAAGAAATGAAAAAATAGAAAAGAGGATGCATTGAAATACGTCTTGCCTAGAAGAAAATGTTACTATAGTCCGTTGGGTTGATAATGCTGTGATGAATGTCGTTTCTAATTCTCGTGGACTGAACCCTATTATAAATATTTTTCTATAGTAGACAATAAAGAAATTCAAGTTCCGCGTCCAAATCTTATTTTGGAGCATAATTGTTTCATGGGTAGTACAGATCGAATGCATGAAAATGTGTATTTATACAGAATCGCCATTCGAAGAAAAACATGGTGGTGGTCTATTTTTACAGGGTTGATAAATGTGATTCTGCACAACGCTTGGATACTTCACAGGAAGTCGAACTCAGCAACTAGCATTTCGTAGAATCACAATCGAAACATATCTCACAAGATACAGTAATCCTCCAAAATGTTTGGGGAAAATTCCAACCTCAAATGGAAATTTTGCTGGAGTCGGGTAAGCAAATTCTTTCTTCTTCATTTTTAATGTGATTCACAATATACTTAAGTCCTATATGATTTTTGAATGTTTTTTCCAGAGCATCTGATGAGTTAATATTTGACAAAATGAACCATCTTGTACGACCCACTTCACAAAGGCGTCATTATGCTGCTGCGAATTGCAAAGGCCGCGTACGTAGAGAATATGCAAAATGTAATGTAGGATTCTGTGTTGGTTGTTTCGTTAGTATTCATACAAATATGTAATTTAATCTGAATTTTTAATTAAATTTTTTTTATAGAGGAATAAACATACAATCTGTTCTTAATAAAAATAATTTTTCTACTGTAAAACCAAAATTTTGAAAAATAAGCGAGACGTGCAAAAATGGCAGTGTAAGAGACTAGCGGTACCGCTTGGTATCAGCAATTTCTGACTAAAATAATTTAACTTAAAAAAAAAAGTTTTATGCTACCCCAAGATAAGCAATGAATATACACTAAAAAGTAAAATAAAATTTGCGGAAAAAAATTTAATCAAGCATTGCCGGGTTAGGTATTTTAATATGCTAAATTTTTAAGAGTACTCGTGCGTGTTCTTGAAAGCTTTTTAAAAATTGTACCGCAATTAAAAAGTGATAAAAACATCAGGCGCCGACAGAAATATACACTGTAACAAAAGTGATTTTTTCCTTTATCTAGCAAGAAGAATTGCGAAAATATAATATAACCTCTTCCGAATTTCCCACAATTTAAAAAAGTCTTTCTTTATCTCCAGAAACGTCAGAAACAGATAAATTTCCGAGATATGTAGAAGCATTTCTGAAACAAAACTTTGTTTTGCTACAAAAATTTTTGGAAACGTTTCCGTGCAGTTTTTATAGCGTATTAATCAGTTTTCTGAATATAGTATCAACACGAAAGATCGGTTTTTCGGATGCTATCAATTTTGAACTAAACATATTATGCTGCATAACAGAATTTATACATGCATGAGTAAAAAACAAAAACAAAACAAATGTTTAAGCTGTTAATTTAACACGTCTGTTTGTTATACGTACATGAAAATGCTTACTTAGGAAATCATCTATCTATATATTTAAAACGCTAAGCTTTTTCTTTCGACAATCCGTGAGAACAAACTACTGCATCAAATTACACCATTCTTTTTTTTTAATGACAGATATTTGGACACAGATTTGTTTTCGTGCATTCGTTTGTTCGGAAATTTAATTAATTAACCGTAATTTTCAATTAAACTTTTACGTCTGCTAATGACGTCATAATCGGATAACGCCTACTGTTCCGAAGCACAGAGTTTATTTTCTAAACTCTGTGGTTGAATAAAAGAAAAATAATAAATATTAAAAGCACGCGGTTTTAAGGCCAAATTTGTTAATTTGCAAGTTAAATTTCGGTAAAAATACTTATCCGCGTGTTTTATAAGCGAATAAAAATTCATATTTATTGTGACGTCACGGGAATATTGTCCATTGGGTTTATTTTATCATTATGCATTATAACTTTGTTGATGCCATTTTTTCATTACAATTAAACACAAAATATATTTGTATTTGTGTGCATGGTGTTTAAGCATTAATGTAAGGTATATGAAGTACGTATGAAAAGTTTGCGCCGGTGAAAATGACGTTATGCTTAGCTTGAAGTGCATTTAACATTGATAAAACTAAAGAGAAAAATGTATATGATTGTGTTAACATGACATAATTTTACTGATTTTTGAATTCATAATTATAAAGATTAGAATTGGAGCCGTCATTGATTTCTTCATCTTGATTGCATACCTTGATTACGTGTTACCAATTGCTTTTTTTTTAAATTATAGGATAGAAGATTTCCTTTTTTAATAAAAAAAAATCACAAAAGTAAAGGATTTCAGGAAATTTAAAGTTATTAAAAATAGAGTTATGGTAGAAAAAAATCTTGAAATAAAAATCTTGAAATAATTATTGTATTTTTAGCTAGAATAAACAATGTAAGACTAATATTTCATAGGAATTATTTTGGTAGATTTATTATAAGTTCATTTAACAGTTCCTTATTAGCGCAAAGTCCCATTTCTTTCACTGTGAATTTCTCTTTTGATGTCAAAAAATGTTTTTCCACTTTTGGACGCCAGCCAAAATACAGTGGCAATTTTTAGAAATGTACAACAGTTGTAACAACAAAGGCGCTATCGCTTTAGCTTTCATCGCGCTTACATCACTTCGAAATACTACAAATTTCTATTTTTTACTACATTTTACAATTTCAATTCTTACATCATCAATTAGAAAAAAAAGTTAGCTTTCGATTGAAATTTATTTGAAAACTGCCGATTAATTTAACGACTTTTTAAATAATTTTCAAGCATGAAAAGTTTTTCAATTCTATCGTATCAATGACCACCAGTTTACTTCAATAATGTAAAATAGCCCCTGGGAAAGTTGCCACAATTGAAAATAGATTTCCCTAACCATCATAAAAAGTGAATAATAATTTAAAAAAAAAAAAGTGATAAATCATAAGATCAGATTATCCATAAGATAGAACATTTTGGCGATAAACAAAAATCTGTCAGAAAAAAAAATATTTTTAGTTTATGTTGAACATAAAATTGACATGTTGAATTCGTTGATGAATATGTTCCATCAGATATCAGGATATGCTAGGAATTGCATTTTTTTATTTTTTTACATTTGTCAACTGTATATGAGGAAAAATATCCCCGACTGTGATGGAAAAGGGATAATCATCCTGATTATGTCAAGGAACCGAAGAAACCATACAAATAAATTACACTTGAAAACATTAAAAATCTCCCTCATCTGCAGATAGATTTATTACTGTAAAAAACTTCTTAATCTTTGCATAAAAATTGATTAGCTTAAAACAATGGATGCGTTTTAGAAGATATGGATTTGAAACGAACAATGATTAAAGAGGACATTTTAAAACTTTTAATTTAATCATTTTAAAACTTTTTAACGTCGAATTTCGACGGTGCTATTGGGCAGATGCAATGCACATGCGCATAGGAGCTCATTCTGTTGCATTATCATAGGGGGGGGGAGATGTGTGCTTTATTTACTATGTTCTGTTATTTACTGAATATGATATGAACGTAGGAATATACTATTTGTATATACTTCATAGGTCCATGAATTTTTTTTCTTGCCGTGGGGTATATGGTGGTAATGTCAAACTGATTTGCATTACACAGTTATTTACGGATTGTTTGTTTGGAGTTTGCATCGGAAATAGTATTGTATTTGACTGGGGAAAAAATTAAATAAAATATTTGAAAGACTGTTTTATACGCGCCCCTTCGTAAATAATAAAAAAGCTTATTTTACTGATATTGTTATAGTATTTTTTTGCGTCAAGTTTTGACGTGTTCCATCTAGTTCTGGTTTAATTTTCTTATCTTACTGTTTTCAGCGCTCTAGCTTTTATGATTTTTCTCTTGATTTTCAGAAAAATATTTTCTACTTTTAAGTACGCTAATAAAATTGTATGGGATTCTTTCTTTCTTTTTTTATGTATATTATATTTCATTAATGCCGAGAGTCTTTTTAGATACGTGACTTTTTCCATTTTTTACGACTATTTGACATAATTTACGAACCAAATATTCAGATTAGCATAATAAAATAATTATTCAATAGGTATTTGTTTAATTATATGTATAAAATCAGTAATAATTAAACAAAGTATTGATAAATGAGGGGGTTAGAATGACAGTGGTGTAAGTCAATATTTAGTAATTTGAGAAATGAAGGGTCTTGTGAAACTTGTCGTATTGCCGTTGCATTAAGTGGTCCAAATTGTTTTGCCCTCTAGTGACTCCCTAAGTGAACTATGACTTATTTAAATGTCACACTCAATAGAAATTAATATATGTTCAGTGAAACTATGGATATCTAGATTTTTAAAATTTTTGACTTACTCCACTGTCATTCTTACCCCCTCAAATAAGAAAGTTTCATGATCAAATGTGTTAACTTTTATTTTATTTTTCCTTTTTTTCATTGAACATACTTTATAATCCATTAATAATTATTAATGATAATTAATAATTATTATAATAATTTTTTCATTGAATACTCTCATTATTTGTTTCTTCAAAAGGTGCTGTTGAGAAAACATATTCATTGATATGGCATAGACTTTTCTTTGTTTTACTGTTTTTTTATTGTTGAATGGAAATATTATCAATTGATTTATAATAAATTAATTGATTATTTGGTAATTAAATACTGCAAATTATCAAAATTTTCCATTGTCAAGGAAAAAACACAACTCTACTTGATTTCATAACTTTAGCGCATCAGGAAGTAAGTAAAAAGTTGATTAGAAAATTCCAATATGACATACATAAACCAAGTTAGGTTAAGTAAAAGCACGCAAAAATTGTATATTACTGTGGATTTATATATATTTTCTACTGTAAAGTTGAAGAAAAGCATAACTAAACATTTTATCGTATATAAAGTAATTTACGAAAAGCTTTTATCATTATAGGAACTTCTAAAAGAAATAACTACGCTACCATATATATTAAATGTAGTCTCGGAAATTTGCATGGTAATAACTTCTCTCTGAATATCAACCAGTAATATTTAAAAAATACTTACAACTTCAAAAGAAATGCATAGTAGCAATTTTTACACTGGAAATGAAATTTTAAATGACAATCTGAAAAATCAATGCAAATGAACTCTTTCATCTTTAAGTCAACCAATTTTGCTGAAAAGAAATTCACGTAATATGCAGTTTAAACATCTGAATATAAAACCTTAAAAAATCAATCAGTATGAAACATTCATATTGCATACTTTACATTCAACATCTTGTTGCATGTTTGTTTTCTGGGTTTTATATTTTACTAGTGTAAATGGCCGTCCTAGACGGTGGGTAGAAATCGTGGTTTTCACTTAAAATTTGAAATAATTTATAAAAATATTCATATATTCATCGACAATAAGGAAAACCGACATTAAACAGGGTATGACCCACAGCTCAGGCCCTGATTAATGCATGAACCTCAGCGGTTTTAACAACACATTTGTAAATGAATTTTTATGTAAAAATGGGGAAATTATTTTACAATAATACTATACAATCTACAAATGAGACAGATTTTTAAAGTTTGGAGCTCATAATTTCTTTGCAGGGTTCCTTCGTTCCATTTTTATAATCGGCATGGTTGTCCCTTTTCCACAATCCTGAATCTTGTCCCTGTTATGAAGTGGCATATCTAATGGATCCTTTAAAAATAATAAAATACAATTCTTAGTATATTCTGATGCAACACATATTTCATCAATTCAACATGATATTAATTGTATGTGCAACAGGAACTGAAAATCTGTTTTTTTGTTGACGATTTTCAGTTTAGCAACAAAATGTATCTTATGGATAACATGATCTTGTGATTTAACTTTTTAAACATTTTAAGTTGGGAAAATCATTTTACAATTCTGCTACCTTTGGTAGCGGCTACTTTACATTACTGAACCATAAAGATGGTCATTGTTGAGATAAATTTGAAAAGTAATTACTACTTGAAAATTATTTAAATCTCGCGAAATTGAGTGGCAGTTCTCAAATAAATTAAAGTTAATTTTTTTTCTATTCGATGATACAAAAATTGAAATTGTACGGTGTTTAGAAGTAGTAAGACCGATTGAAGGGAAAGCCATAGCGCTGTTCATTGTCATCATCGTTATACATATCTAAACATTACAATTGGGTTTTGGTTGGCGTCCAAAAGTAGAAAGATTTTTTCACTGCGACAGAGAAATCCGCAGGACTTTGTCGCTAGGACAAAGGAAAGACTGAAAGACTTTGGTTAGGACTTTGTGGCCATTCGGATTGGCTAATTCGGATTCGACTTTGTTGCTAATAAGGACTTTGTCGCTAATTAGGACTTTGTTGCTAATTAGAACTTTGTCGCTAATTAAGAGCTGTTAAATGAATTTATAATAAACCTACAAAAATAATTCTGATAAAGCATCAGTCTTAAATTGTATGGTGAAAAACAAACTCCAAAAACAATTACAAATTCACGCTTCTTTTTTTTACCATAAAACTACTTTCAATAATTTTAATTTTTTTGAAATCCTTTACTTTTCTGAATTCTTTATTAAAAAATTAATTTATTGAACCTATAAAAGCTGTCGGTAACATGTAATCAAGGCATACAATAAAAATGAAGTAATCAATATAAGCTCCCATTCAAATCCATAATCTTCATGATTAATAAATGAAAAATCTGAAAATTACGGCATGTTGACACAATCATATTAATTTTTCTCTTTAGTTTTTTAAATATAAAAATAAATTTCAAGCTAAGCACAATGTCATTTTCATCACCGAAAACCTTTCAGTCGTACTTTATGTACGTACTTCAATGCTTAACCAACATGTATTCAAATAAAAATATACGTAATTGTAATTTAATTGAAACAAAATGGTATTAGTAGGCATAAAGATAATATAAACCAAACGGGTAATATTCTTATAAATAAATATTAGTTTTTAATAGCTTATAAAAATAAAGTATACGTGCATAATTATTTTTAGCTAAATTTATCTTGCAAATAAAAGACGTCGAAAAAGCCACGTTCTAAATATGTGGGTTCGGATCTGATGTTGCTACGATGTTGGAGGCGGTAAGGTGAGTGAAAGTGAAAGGTAGCATTCGGCTGCTAACGACGTACTGTGAGTTTTCGACGCTCTAAAACCCAAAGTGTTGATGTGTTTGTGTGTGTCTGTTTTTTTTTTTCGAGTAATGTTTAAGATGTAAAGCAAGTAGCTTTCTCACGTTATTTCGATAATTATCGGCTGTTCACGAGTTCACTTCATATTATAAGCGTTTTTCAACTTTGTCTTGTCCCTGTCTACTGTTAATAAAAGTGTCTGTCTACAATTTAGGATGTTCTCTTTGAGTATTTAAGAGGTTCATCCCACAAATATGTTTCATTATTTCTCTTTTCTCTCTGCAATAATAGAAGTTTAAAAAAAAAATTATCAATGAATCTCAAAAATGAATGACTCACTGCTCAGCCATCTGACCAACAATGTACATGTAGCAACAATGTACCAATTTTACATTATAACAAATGTACATAGTTGGTTAGATGGATGGGTTCATACCGGAATCCTTACACTGTGTTTTATTATATTTAGATTTCACCACTTCATTATACGATCTAATACATAATGGTATAGTGAAACAAAATTATTTCTGAAATTTTTAAAACTACTGTAAGTGATTTTACTTTTTTAGAACTTCAAAACTAGAAAACTCTGAATATTCAAGATTTTTTTTAAAAAAAGAAGTAAATGGAGCAGAGTATAATATTCGAAGTCAAGAAATTGAACATGCACTCTATATGGTATGAGAAATATTTGTTTAAAAATTTAAAATTTAAAGAAGTAGATTTTCTAGGCATTTTATACCTACACACAATGGAATTTGATACAAATAAATTACATCTGGTGGAATCTAGTTATGTGAAATGGGTCGTAAAATTAATAGAAGAAAAAAATTGGAGAAACGACAAAGCCACATGCTTGCTGTACAAGTTAAATTTTGAGCTTTCTACAACATCAAATTTTTTTTTATCGTATATCTCTTTTCCATTCAAAATGTCAAGTGTATTTCTTTCATTTTGTATAAGAATAAGAGCAATGGGTATTTAAATTATTTTAAACTCTTTAAAAGTGCTGAGCAGATTTAATCGTGTATAATCCACCTACCGTATTTACTCATTTATAATGCGAACATTTATTCGTGTATTGCGTGTACCATATTAAATCGCATATCGTATTTACTCGTGTATAATACGCACATTTACTCGTGTATAATGTATACATTTAGTGTTGTATAATGTACACATTTACTCGTGTATAAAGCGCATATTTACTTGTGTATAATACAGGTACTCTATTTACTCGAGTATAATTCACGTATCGTATTTACTCGTGTATAAAGTACGTACCGTATTTATTAATGCATAATACGCACATATTTTTTCAAAATTTTTGCCTGAAAAATGAAGTGTCCATCATACACGGAATATCTCCAACAAATATATGAAACCACAAGGCTTCTATTACGTCACTGAGCGCAATACATAGATATACTGATACACGAATATAAAATGTACTAGCTAAAGTACCTGGTGTTGTCCGGGATTTTAAAAATCTTTGTGTAAAAAAATCCATTTCAAAATTAAACATGTTGTCCAGAGCACTTCAAAATGTTAAAGTATGTCAATATTTCCACTATCAGGTTTTTATCATGATTCAATACGTTCCTCAAACCCATATGACGTTATATTCACCTGATGACGTCATATTTACTTGCTTTCTCTATTACTAATATCGATACTCTCTTTTTATGATTCTCAAATATTTGAAAAAGTCAGTTAAATTTTCAATATGACGTCATATTATTTTTCTTTTTAATTCTCTAATAAAGTCATATTAACCTGTTTTCTGTACTTACACATACTCATACTCCTTGTATTATTGAGAAATGTTTGAAAATTTCCGTTATATTACCAATATGACGTCATATTAATTTTTATTTCAATTGTTGAAACTTTTTATTTCATTTTCATTTTTTGCATGGAAATCTTTCGATAAAAATTTATTATTGTAGAAATAGTTTTAGTGCGGATTTTTAATTTTTGGCAACTGGTATAACGAAAAATGTTTAAATTTGATAGGAAAAGGCTGTTAGATTTTTGTTTTTTTTATTAATTAAAAATTAACTACACCTTATTGCGATTCCGGATTACTTTAGTTGCCTCGGTCGTGTTTTAATACACATATACGTAACATTTCTCAATTCTGGCATCCAGACTGTTGATTTGCATAGAAGTGCAGACAGATAGGCAGAGAGACAAATTTCCATTTTTATATATTATATTGAGTGATATAATTTAGAAAATTGCATTTTCTTAAGCCACAGTTTGTATATTATAATCAAATATACCGTAGCGAATTCTGGGGTCGATAAATAGTTTAAAACAAAGTTTCAAGAGAGAAAAAAATACTTATTAAAGAAATCCTAAATATATGGTGCATTAATAATGATTCAAATATGCAGGGTGCCTACTGAAGTCTTGTCCACTCACGTTAACTTAAGAACGGCGACAACTATAGTCATCAATGTGTTGTCTAACTATAGTAAAGTGATTATGAGCTACGCAATAAGATTGATTAAAGCGCCATGTAAGCGCAAACGGAGAAGTTAGCGTTCCTATCTGGAAAATGGTTTAACCTTTACATTGGGACTCGGACAGCATCTGTCCAAGTTTGCATGTATTCTCGGTCAGATGCTGTCCGAGCCCACGTGTAAAGGTTAATATACAAGAAAAATGTCAACTACAAAGTTGTAGAGCGTCATCAATTTAGTATGGAAATGATGTCTTACAAATAAAAGTAACCTTATCTGAAGCCCCTAAATGTATTTTTTTATATCCTACAATAAGCTTAAAAACGCCGCTAATTCCATTCAGAAATATGCTGTTATAAAGCAGATGTACATTTACTAAAATATCTTACACGTGTAATCAAGGTATAGTTTATTTCTATAAGAAATTCAAGTCAAGTCCACAGTCAGGACACATGCAGGATCCATGATGCATTGTTTCTGATGGCGGACACATTGAGCATACTTAAGTTGATATTCTTATTAAAATAAATTATTCTTAGCTTACATGTGTCAGTTTTATCAGTAAATGCACGTCTGCCTTAGAATGGCACACTTCTGCAAATAGTGGTGCATTTAAACTGGAGACTGAATATAAAAATAATACATTCCAGAGTTATTTTTACATGTAAGACATCATTTCGCATTAAATCGGGAAACTCTATAACACCGTACTTTCCCTTTTTCTGGTATCTCCTCCGTTTTTGAGTTAGAACATGCCAATTTTGTAGTTTGCCGCTAGAAGGACAGGAGACTACGTTCATGACCAGAGTTCACGCCGCCGTCTTGACGGTAATGGAGTTGGATAAGACATTCATGGGCAACCATTATACGTTAGTGAATGCGGTTATTTACGTTCTAAGAAAAACATTGTAAGTCAAGCTTTCGACGTAATTTTTTCGTTACGTTCAAGTATTTTTTGTTGCTATACCGTGGTACTAATTATACACGAGATATGATTTTTTTTTTCAATTTACATTTTCAAAAATAGGGTGCGTATTATACACAGGTAAATACGGTATTACCGATAATACTGTGTACAACACCAAGCAATCTTTGTTTCCTGTGAATTTCGTAAGCCCCTTTTGTAATAATAAATGTGGGTAATTTTATGTTAATTGGGCGCAGGTGATAAATCGCCAAATATTGTCCCCCTTTCAATCATTCGTATTGCAATTGCATTTATTTCATTTAAAATAAAAACTTGGTACTTTTATGTTAGCTGGGCACCAGTGATATATCGCCAAATCTTGCTTCAATTGGCATCATATGAAATGCAACCCTTTTTCCTTGTATTCACTTATTTTACTGTTTTGGTTTAGCCTAAACATTAATAGACCGCGTTACGTGAGATTTTGTTATTTGTATTGATATGTTTGTGTTTACGTATTTTATCACGATTATACATTAGCTATTTTACTTCATAAGTAATTTTTTTAAGATATTATATTACAGTGTTAACATATTGGCTATTTGTTATTTGCTAATGTTAAAAGATTGGCGAGAATAAAAGGGTGGGCGAGATTAAAAACTTTTTGGCCATCACTGGCGCCCGGCGAACATAAAAGTACCATAAACTTTATACTCATTAATTCAAAATACATGACTTTCATTGGAAATGCATACATTTAAAATGCATAACATACATTTAAGGTGCATATATTATATACATTTAAAATTCATACCTTTTTTTCATTTAATTTAAAATACAAAAAGTAAGAAAAATGTGAGATAACTTATAATACCATAAAGAAAGCATTTTATTTAACTTCAAACTTTTGTTTCTAATCGTCTCGCCAAACTTGGCGACATTTGGCGAAATACCGCCAAATTTGGCGACCGAAATAAGTCTTTATAAATGAAGCCAACTTGGCTATAGTTGATTAGTTTGGCAAATTTCTTATTCGAATTCAGTATTAACGAATGTTCTGTAATTGTGTTCTTTGCATTTTAGCTTGCTGTTTTGAGTAACATTAGCTAAAATTTTAAAACGAAGATTTAGGAAAGCTACCTTTTACTCCCAGTACAGGCCGGAAGGACTTTTTAATTTAATATATACTTTTTTATATTGTACATTAACAACACAAAAAATTATTTTTATTGAATGATGTTTTGAAATTCATTAAAAGCGGTACTTCCGTATTATCCGCATACCAGGAGTTAATAGCCGAAGACATCGACAAAAATGTCGGTACTTACAGCAGGCTTTGTGATTCTGACTGTTTCAGTCGTCCAGTTACATGTCTGTGAAATATCGAACTTATTTATATTATTTATTATTTTATTATTTATTGATGAAGTTTAAATTTCGTTATGGAGTAACGGAAACGATGCTGAACTATTTTTATTGTTTAAGTGTAAGCAGGTTAATTTTTTGTAATTGAGTTGTACACGATAGAGAAATGTAAATTCAGGCATTTGAAAGAAAAAAAATGTTCGCATTCGACGGCGTAAAAGTTGAAATTGTGCAATGTTAGAAGTAAAAAAAAAAGGTTGCAGTAAAAGTCACTATCACATCCGCGTTACTCGCGGTGACATTTAAAAACTCGTTTGGCTTTAATTTTTGCTTGCTTTCTCCATAATAGTCTATTTATTATTTAAAAAATGGCGCGTAGTCTTAAAGAAACATCTAACAGCATTCGAAAATTGATTATCTTTCATCATAGTAGTTGTAAATGAGTTCGGAATATAGTTAAATTAGTCAATTTATCCCATTCTATGGTTCAGTGTGTGATAAAACGCTTTAGAGAAGAAAATCGGATCGAAAACACGGTAACAAAAAGTCGTCCGTCAAAGTTAACACAACTTGATCAGAGATTTATAATTAGAAAAACCTTTAAAAATCCAAGTTTACAGCTGTAAAAGTTGGTATAGTAGTTGGTACGTTCTGCTCGCAGAATTTCTTTTGTTAGTGAGAAAAACAGAAAGCTTAGCTCTTCCTTCTCAAAATCAATAAAAAATAAACCCGAATCGTATTGCAATACTGTCTTATTTGTAGATCAAAGCAAATTTAACATTATTTGTTCCGATGGGCGTATAATTGCCAAGACTAGTCGGATGTGCCAATCCCAAAACTTTCTTCTATCTCAGTCGTGTTAATACTTCAAAATTCGGAATCACATCGCCAATAAAACCAATATTTTTCGTCATTCTGTTGTACGTCAGCTGCTTGCGAATCGTCGGGTTACAGGGATGCGAACAACCGATGTATACTAAACTATGAAAAGTCCTTCTGGCCTGACCCGACAGGAACAGATAGCCTCCCTATTCATTGGTTTTACGATTTTAGCTAATTTTACAGGAAAACACGAAGGTAAAATGCGTGGAACCTAAATAAAGAAGATTCAATCCCAGTTCTCGTCAACATTGAATTTAAATGAGAATATCGCCAAATTAGTCCTCTACAGCCAAGTTGGCTTCATTTATGGCAACTTATTTTGGTCGCCAAATTTGGCGATATTCCGCCTACTGTCGTCAAGTTTGGCGAGAATTTGACGTTGGCGAATATAAATATATAGTGATAAGCATATAATAGGATTAATGGTTACAACAATGAAAGAAAATTTGCCGAAACCATGTTAACTAAAATTCATAAATTAAACCGTTTATGGATGAATTCTGCTGTCTTGTTTGTAAATGTCAGCCACCCTAAAATTTCAAACCGCTATATCTCAGCCATTTTTTAAGATAGAGGCAAAACAGAAATTGCTCCGAATTCTCCGGATAAAGGCCGAACATTTAACGAAAAAAAGTTTTAGGATTTCTAATTTTTTGAATTTGCACATCTTTTTGAATTTGAAATCTTTAAATGGCTATCAAAGCACCCCCTTTTGTCTAAATATCCCCAAATTCTAATAGAACCTGCTTGCTATAGCCAAAACATAGAAAACAAATGTGGTTCAATTTGAAGCATAACTCCATACACTTTTAGATGGTACAATAGTGAAAATGGAACAAAAATATCGATCACAACGCCCCCTTTCGTCGAAATATCCCCAAATTCAAATAGAACTTGCTTGAAATAGCCAAAAACATAGAAAAAAATTAGGTTCCATTTGAAGCATAACTTCATACACTTTTCAATGATACAATGAAGATACACAGACGGACAGACGGACAGACGGACATTTTGTAAAAACATGTTTTTCGGAATCTAAAACGTGTAAATCCGTCGAAAACCGGATGTCGAAAAAAATTTCGATTACAATACTTTCTTCTATTATAGATAGAAGAAAGTAAAAAATGAAGAACTTAATCCCTTTATTGATGGCATAATGAATCATGCTCTTTATTTAAATATTTTAAAAGACAATTTAAAATTATTACCCCAAAATTTGGGTATTAGAATCAACTTTGTTTTTTTTATCAATATAACGATCCTAAGCACACGGCTCTCAACGTTTGCCTCTGGTGTCTCTATAATTGTCCACATGTTCTGAAAGTACCAACACAATCGACGGATTTAAACCCAATAAATCATATTTGGAGAGAACTGGAGGCTAGAGTACGAAGACATGACATTAAAACGAAAAGCGAACTAAAAACAGTAATGGTAGACGAATTGATGAACATTGATGCACAAATTTTAAAAAAACACTAGTGAAATCTATTCCTAGACATTTAAAAGCTCTTGTTGATACTAAAAGATCTTCTACTAAGTACTAATTTAACGAAATACGAGCAGGGAAGACCGAGATATGCTCGATCAAAATTAGCTTTGAATTCAAATATCATGACTCATGACCAAAATGACCCACTAATCAAATTTTCACGAACATGTGACCAAGCCCAATTGTCTTCGCGTGTCCGAAATCCGTAGGATATACAATTTAGTCAAAATAGTCTGAGCCGTTTTTTAGATAAAATTAGCTTGAACCACAGTGACCCAAAAATGACCCACTAATCGGATTTTCTCGAGCATGTGACCTAGCCGAATGATTTACTTGTGCCCAAAAACCGTAGGATAAAAATTTAGTTCAAATCGTCTGAACCGTTTTTAAGATAAAAAATAGCTTGACACATAATGACCCATGAACAAAATGACCCATTGATCGAAAGTTCTCGAACATGTGACCCAGACCAATAGTCTTCTAGTGCCCGAAAATGGTAGGATACAAAATTTAGTCAATACCGTTTGAAGCGTTTTCAAGATAAAATTTGCATATATATATAACCCCACACACACGAGATTTGCTCGTATTAGAATATCTGATTACAATATTAGCTAATATGTAGAGATTTGTTTTAAGTGTACGAAGACTTTTGTGAGGAAACTTTTTTGTTAATTTTTGATTATTTGTTTCTTCAAAATAATGTTTTACTATGTTTTTATAATATTTTATGCAGTTTTGTTAAGAATCAGTTATAGATCTTATTATTAAATATCTATTCTGAAATATTAATTTTAATTAATGGATAGAGCACTATTTCATTGAAATTCGTATGTGTACGAACACTTTTGTGAGCCACTGTATATAGATTTGTTTCTTTTGAATTTTTTCAAGCACATACTGAAATAACAACCATACAGAAATAAAGTTGAATGCTTGAAAATCTGCAGATGAAAACTACCTTTTAGATGACATCTATCATCTATCTAACTGCGAATGAATTCAATAGTACAGAAGTACTCCTGCTCGGTTAATTTTTCGAATTATGCATATTTAAGCTCTACACTATCATTAAACGCCAATTTTTCTAGACCAGTAGTTTTCAACTGGTGTGTTGTGGAACAGTTGAATGACGTTCTGTGAAGAGCTTGCGAAATCACAGAAGCATAATTTTATTTTAATGCAATATAGCATAAACAATGCGGATTTTTTTGAGGAGTTTGAATCAAATCTTAAGTTTATTTCGATGTTTAAATTCTCTTAATAAAAGCGTGCTGGAAAATTAATAAAATGTTCTTGCAATTTCACATAAGGTTACTTTTTCTTCACATAAGGTTCTTCTAAGGAGCGAAATTTTCGCTCTAGATAAAACATTTATTAAGCTAACTTTACAAATTTTTGATTTATTGTAGAAAATGTCGGTAAAATAGCAGTTTGTGCTCATAAATACATTTAAAATGATAATTCTAAAATGGACTGACTGTTTTTAAAATTTAATAACTTGCAAACGGTGACAGATATTAAAACAAGAACGAAAAATCATGCGTCAAGCATAGATTATGTAACACTTTCCAACGCTTCCAAAATAATTTTACAAATCATACCGTTTAATAAGCAAAAAGAAAACATCTAAGTAAACAATTTGAAAAACGCATAACATATTTAAAAACATAATTTCAGGAATTTCCAACTTTTACAATATTCGGAAAAATATCCGAATACTTTTATTTAGCCCTGTATAGGATCTATAGATTTGTATATATACTACATAGGATGCTAAATTTTAGTTCAGTTAGGAAACGCGTAGCACAGTTTAAAATTATCCATCTGGAATTTCTGTCAATAAACGGAAATGTGTTCGCGAACTTTTGTGTTTCACTGTATAGGGTCTACAGAATTTATACACACCACGTAATAGACAAAAAGCGAGTTAACATTAAAATCGCGTTCAGTAACTTAAAACGCACTTCCAGGAATTATTGTTAACAGACAGTAGAGAATTCTTTTGTGTGTCCCTGTAAATGAACGATGACTGCTATACACACACTATTCTGTAGTAAGCCTCTTGTAATGCACCTTAGTGATAGATATAAATTTCAATGCGTTTAAAATAGTGAAACATTATTTAAATAAACCGCAGACGATTTTTCTCCATAGACGTAATGTAACGGAATTCTTTTGACTGTCCCTGTATATTAACTATAAGTGCTATGCACACCCTATTCCATATTAAGCTTCTTCTAATGCGCCTTCGTGATATATATAAATTTCAATGCGTTTAAAATAGTGAAACATTATTTAAATAAACTGCAAATGATTTTTTCCCATAGATCGCAATACAACGGAATTCTTTTGAGTGTCCCTGTAAAAAAATATAAGGGCTACACACTTCCGTTGAAATAGAGAACATGCTATAGATAACGACAATAACATATTGAAATTGCAGAGCGTATTTACGGGAGTTAGAGCACGGACAGACGGCAGACGGCCATACGGTAAGACAAACCGAAGTCATAAACACTTTTCAACTCGGTTGGAAAGTGTTAAAAATTCTTGAAAAAAGTAACGTAAGATATCAGGGTTTTTTTACAGTGAATCCTGATTTTAGTTCGAATTACCAGCAATAGATGGCGCTGCGAACAATAGACGTCCAATCGAGGCAGAAGCAAAAATCACCCAGCATTGATGCGAAGCAAGGAGGTTGTATGGAGTGGGTGTCATTCACCAATACAATCTTCATAAATATAAAATTGTCTGCCTGATCGAATATTGCTTAGAAAATCATGCTCAATTTTGAACACTGTCCTTATATCGAAGAGTTCGTTATTTCCCTGGCAACAACACCTTTCATCGAAATCATACCAACTGTGTTCAGAATCGGGCCCTAGGAACAAGATTGTATTGACTAATAAGGATCACTCCACTTTCCTTCGCATTAATGCTGGTTGATTAAAGATTTAACCTTGATTGAGCACCTGTTGCTTTCAGCGCCATCTATCACTGTTATTTGAAAGTACACTGGGAATCACAATAAAAAATCTCCTGACATCTTACATCCTCCTCCTGCAAGAATTTTTTAAATAACTGTCACCGTTTGCAAGTTACTGAATTTTAAAATCAGTCAGTCCATTTTAGGATATCCGGTATTACTTTCATAACTATTTAGTCATCCTAATTTAAGTTGCTAAGGAACTAGAACTTACACTGTAAAAAAGACACATTTTTCTTAATATTGGAAAATACAATATAACCACAAACGAAAATATACAATAACCTCTTCCGAGTTACCAACTATTTCAAAAAGCGTTCTTTATCTTTAGAAACCTCAAAACTAATATATTTTTTAAATGTGAAGAAGCATTTATTTAAAATATTTCTTTGACTTCCACTAATTTTCGGAAAACGTTTCAGAATAGTCTCTATTGTGTATTAAACAATTTTCTCAACCTCGAATATAGGTTTGTTTTGGATTCTTTCCATTCGCAAGTAATTATTTTTATGTTTAATAAACATGTTTTACCGACAAACATCATAAATCAACAGCAATAAGAATAAAATTAAAATTAATAGCACTTTATTACTCTTCCATGCATAAATTTCTTTACGCAGATGAAATTGCTTTATTGAAAATTGATAGCATCCAAAAAATCGTTATTTCGTGTTGAGAAAACTGTATAAATACATAATAAAAACTATTCGGAAACGTCTCCGAAAATCAGTGGCAGCAAAAGAAACATTTTTTTATAAATGCTTCTTTACATTTCAAAAATATACTGGTTTCTAAAGATAAAGTACGCATTTCGGAATCGTAGGTAACTCGGAAGAGGTAATTGTATATTTTCGTACGTTGTTATATTACAAGCCGTTGTTCCGCTTTTCTTTTCTCTCTGTAACGCTTTTTAAGACACTGTATCTGGCAACACTAGCCACTGCAGTGCTTACCATCTTAGACAAATGCAATTTTTCTCATAATAATCTTTTTTGGCTATAAAACATCCCATGTCTTTCTGTGTATTTATGAAAAATCCACTTCGTGCTACTGTCTATACTTTTCGAATTATTAATTTATTTTGAGGGATTTGGAACGCCCTGTATACCATAGTTAAAGACATTTTCATTAACAAATATGTCCAAACATAAAGTCTTGATGTAGCACATCATATTATACCAAATCAATTTGTTTAGGTTTTATTCGACCAAGAAGTAATTTCAGAATAATATATAAAATTAATTACAGAAACGTGATTCCTTAATCAAGGATTCATGAGGAGAATGATTATGAATTCAAGACAGATAATTCATCTATGAAGGTTCCGCATGATTGTCTGAGATTTCATTGATAATCCCCGAGTCTTGCCAGTCTTCTTATTCGGATCGAACCTAATCTATCACAATCGAATTATTACATGTTTTTGTGTATATACAGTAGACTTTAGAATATCCGTTACTCTCGGTATCGGAGTTATAGTGGAAAATCGAAATTGTCATATAATCGGGAAAACATTATAAGATGCATTTTATCTACCCTATATATGTAAAATCCTAATGAAAAGAATTTATGAAAAGATTTTATGAAACGATTTTATGAAACAATTTTATGAAACGACTGATTCACAGTGTTATATTCCTCCTAGGTTATAGAAAATTGGACAATCAAATTAACATCAGCTTTTTTAATATATATATCTACCCTATATATATAAAATCCTAATGAAACGAATTTGTGAAACGATTTTATGAAACGACTGATTAAACGACTGATTATGTTTCAGGGCTATTTTTAATAAAATATTAAACGCTTGATGGTGAAATTAATACCAATTGTCCATAAAAATCCGCGGGTGTCAAAACTGGTAATAGAATTTTGAAATTGGAATTAGTTTTCGAGATATTAATTTTTTTCTAATTTTAATGACATTTGTGTAATGATGGCAACTAATTACTCAGTTTGTTTGTGATAAAAAAGGGGAAAAAATTGAAAAGGATCCCGATAGGGATTATTGATTTCTTTTTATTCGTCATTTTCAAATTGAAATTGAATTTATCTTTCATTTCAATCGATAATGAAGACAAGATTGTGATTAAATTATGTTTTTCTGGAAAATTTGAAAAAAAAAATCACATTTCTATCGTCAGGATTCAATCGTCTGTCAGCATTTAATTTATTTTATAAACTGAAAATATTTTGAATAAATTCGTCCAAATGACGTCATTTATGTAAACGCAAAAGAAAAGAGCAAAAAATATTTATACAATTTGTTTAGCGTAAAATGTCATTTATCCTATTTTATATATAATCAGAAGTAATTTGTATAGAAAAAACAATAATAATATACGTATAATTAAAATACGCATATAAACAAAAAAATCGTCGAATTTGTTTCCATGGCTGTTTATGTCATTTGCACCAAATCTCGCTTTCTGATGCCCGAATTGCGCCAAGCTTTTTAAAAAAGCGTTAAGACCCCTAAATAGAAAAGCACCAAAAGCTCATTGAGTTTGTTTTCATAACTTTTGGCAACAAATCTATGTATATTAACGAATCTATCCCTTTTCGAAGCTCGAATTACGCCAAACCTAAAAGCAAAGGATCCTATACTGGAAAAGTACCCGATTGTCTTATGGACAATATTCAAGTGACATAACAAGGTGTAAAATTATCGCGGATAGCAAATTTGTTTAAATATGTCATCAATTGATGCCGAATAAATGCAGCCATGCATGCACAAAATATTTAATTAATTTTGTATGATAAATAATTATTAGAAAATTCGTATATACATATTAATTAAAATAAATAATTGAAATATTTAAAATAACATGAAAATATACATGATGGTGCACTAAAATAGAGAGAAAATTAAAACCTGTTACTGAAAATGTCTATAACAGTACTTTTCAATACCGTGGTTTTTAATGTTATTCAGAAGCAGATGGTTTTTTTTCTCATCCTTAAACGCAAAGGAAGAATAGAATGCAGATCGTTGTTATAAAAGTCCGAGAGGTAGCCACAATTTAAACCTAACCATTTTATACAAGCTGGTTTTCAAGTTGTAATTGATTTTACTTATCAATCCCGAAAACAGTCGTCAGTTGTCGCAACAGCTGTGTATGAGGCCATGGTAATCAAAAAATGCCCCATTAAAACGTTAAAAGCATGGCAACCCAATTACAGATTTACCAATATTTTTAAAACAAAGCACGCTGTCATGTTCTTAGAGGCTTCGAAGTCTTAGCGGGGGTTGGCGAGCGTAGCTCGCAGGGGGTAGGCCCCCAAGTATATATATATATATATTTTTTTTTTTGTCGTCAATTTCAAATTGAAATTATCTGTTATTCGAATAGATAGTGAAAACAATATTGTGATGGAATTATGTTTTTCAAAAAAATATGAAGAAATAAAACTTATTTTTAAATATTTGATCTTCAAGAATCGGTGTATTTTAGAGAGCCCAAAATCGTCTTGAAGTCATCTTAAACATTGACATAAATTCCATTGACGTAAAAAAATAAATGATAATTCCATCGCAGCTTTTTTCAGTTTCACCTTCATCCAAGGAGTTTAAACTAAAACACATTTGATCTCCTTGCATTTTAGCAAAGATACTATTGTTCCCTATTAGGAAATTAATTTAAACAAGAAATCTAGCTCTTCAAAAAATTATTTCTTATAGATCGCGATTAAAACTTTTTATTAATAGTCCAGGCATTAGGGGCTAAAAAAGGGCAAATAAAGGAAAGTTTTGGTGTAGTTTTGATAGTTGGTTTCTTCATGTTTTTGGGGTCGCTGAACACGAATTTGAGATTTTACAACAATTTTTTTTCCGGGAAATACGCTTTTTTTTACAACAAAAAAACCCTATAAAAAACGGCATTCTCTCTGTTTTTTCCAAATAACTCAAAAACTATGCATTTTGCGTGAAAGTCGACAGTCTATGAATTAAAGAGAATAAAATTTCCTACATTTTATGTATGGAAAGTTTTTTTCTGTGATCAATGGTTTAGCCGTGACAGTGCTCCAAAAATGGGTGTTAAAAAGAAAAAAACTGTAAAAAAACGGTATTTACAGAATTGTACGTCGATGTAACATGGAAGCTAACCATTTTACGCAAACTTTAACCATTAATGATACTAAATATTATATGATTAACTATGTTTTATACATTTGAGGTAGAGGAAAAGTGCGTATCCGGCACCAGGGGAAGGTGGGAGCAGTGAAGCAGCACCACCTCCTCTCATGAGTCGAGGGTGCTCCTCCTCCGGATACGCACTTTTCCTGTACCTCAAATGCATAAAATATAGTTAATCATATAATATTTAGTATCATTAATGGTTAAAGTTTGCGTAAAATAGTTAGTTTCCATGTTACATCAACGTACAGTGCCGTAATTCCTTTTTTTTTTTTTTTTTTTTTTTTTTTTTTTTTTTTTTTAACACCCATTTTTGGGGCACTCTCACGGCTAAACCATTGTTCAGAGAAAAAAACTTTCAGCACATAAAATGTAGAAAATTTGATTCTCTCCAACTCATACGCTGTCGACTTTCATGCAAAATGCATAGTAAAAAAAAACGTATTTCCCGGAAACAATTTTGTTGAAAAACTTCAGATTTTTGTTCAGCGACCCCAAAAACATAAAGGAACCAAATATCAAAACTACACCAAAACTTTCCTTTATCTTCTACCAAATGACTGGACTATAAGGCGCTTAAAACCGAAATGGTTTAGCGAGAAAAACACAATTTTCCAAGCATTTATTTTAATTCATAAACTGGAAATATTTTTAAAAAATTCTTCCAAATGACGGCATTTATATAAAAGCTTTTGTGGATAAGAAAAGGAAAAAAGAAATTAATAGGGATTATTATTTATTGATGTAATTTTTCAATCCTGTTGATAAGAATGCTTGCGGGGTATTTTTTTGGGGGGTGGGGGGGGGGGGGGTGGGAGTTTGCATCGTAATACTGTACTGTGTTTCACTGGGTATATTGTGTACCCAGTAGTACTGTGTTTCATAGTACTGTGTTTCACTGGGGGAAAAACTTTTAAAATAAAATATTTGAAAGACTGTTTCATACGCATCCCTTCTTAAATAATAAAGAAGCTTATTTTACTGATATTGTTACAGTAATTTTTGGTACTCGAACTTTTGGCGAGTCTACGTAGACTCGCCCAACGAGACTTCAGTAAACTAATTGACGATCCGATATGATCGACAAAAGAATAGACCGGTCACCGCTGTCGATATTGTATGACCCATTGCAGGCAATACTGTGAAACGTAGAATGTCGCTCTGAGAATGTACGGAGCCTTTGTTCCTAGTTAAAAGACTATATCATATTTACGTGATTGAGTGACTATAATGCAGAGACAACCTTGTTTTGTCTAACCTCCTACCCGAGAACAATGTGAACAGTCATAGACTCTAGGTCCATGTCTAGGTCCATGTCTAGGTCCATGCTTGCTAACTACTGAGTCCATTGTACCTAACATTATTCTATTTTTGATGTGATAAGTTGAACGAAACTATTTATTTTATTAATATTTAATCAAGAAATTTTCACTTTTTTCATGTTCCTGTAAATAAGGTTCATTTGTTTATTTAAATACAATAAGCGTTTTCTCTGAGATCGAGCTACCTGTTCTCACACAACGTTACACAGTTTTAGAATAAGTTTAATTACGGAAAGGTACAAATTATCAAAAATAGATTAATTATTATAACAATAGAATATTTACAAAAAGCCGGATGTATATAGGGTTTATATGTAAAAAAAGGGGGGGGGGAATCTTTAGCAAAAGACAGGTTTGACCAAATTAGAAGAATTGAGGTACTTGCCGATAGATTTGCACTTGGGCATTACTTGAGGCAACGGACGACTGAATCACTCTTTGAAAAAGAAGATTCAACAGCCGTTTATGCGAGCTTAGATTTATAATACTAAACAGTAAACAATAAATAAGATTAAACTAGTGTGTAAGTGTGATCGAAGATCGCACAAAGGGTTTCGTTTAACATTCCTTTCAAACCACTTTATCCTTTCTTTAATGAATCCAAATAAATTTCCTTTTCGAAGAAAAAAAAAGGTCATGTTTTTTATAAAGTAAAAATTTACCGGTCTATTTTCTCGTTTTTTCGAATATCTGAATAGGCCCGATAGCGGGCGAAGCCCGCTATTATACTCTGTCATAATAATATCTGTCATGTGGACTAAATGCGATATTAAAAAAAATCAATTTCAAAATTAAACATGTTGTATAGAGAACTTCAAGATTAATTTTCTTTTTAATTCTCTAATGACGTCATATTAAACTGATTTCTGTATTTACGCATTCTCATACTACAGCGCCTAGAATACATAGTGTGGAAACCGGCTACAAAATAGTACTAAAAAATTGTATCCAATAAATGTACAACGTTGCTGAAAATATTAGGATGGGTTCGCAGCGCCATCTGCTAGCTCTTGACATTGTATTAGAATGTTTCGGCTGGTGGTAAGTATTTTAAATACTTAAATTATATCATTTTCTCCTCTGACTTAGTGATTTTTATAACTTTTTTTTTTAATTATGAAAGCATGGCTAAAAAACGTGATACGCATTTTTTTGTCTCTGGTTGCAACATTATCGTAGGCTTCGTAGGAGCACCGTTGCACATTTATAGGCTACAACTTTTTAGCACTTTTTAAAGCATTACACCATTTGCCGGTTTCCACACTATGTATTCTAGGCGCTGTACTCATACTCCTTGTATTATTGAGAAATGTTTGAAAATTTCCGTTTTATTACCCATATGACGTCATATCAATCTTTTTTTCAATTGGTCAAAAACTTTTTATTTCATTTTCTTTTTTTACATGGAAATCTTTCGATAAAAAAATAATTACTGTAGAAAGAATTTTATTGTAGATTTTTAATTGTTGGCAACTGCTATAACGAAAAATATTTAAATCTAATAGGAAAAGGCTGTTAGAATTTTGGTTTTTTATATCTATATATTTAAATAATACGATTTTTTCAAATTTTATGATTTTTAGCTTCATAATAGGTTTTAGCTATAAGTACACAAAATTTCGTGACTGTAAGTTACATATTTTCTGAGAACCGACACTTTGATGGACAGACAACGAAGCGGGAGTAATAGGGTTTCGTGAGATGAACGAAAGCCTAAAAATGAAACATTGTCTATTTATTTTCTGCGACTCGATGCTCCAACATTCCAACCTCACGGATGTTAGTAGTAAAGTGGAATATCTTGCACTAACTAAAATCTCATTATTAGAAACAAGAAAACTGCTGATTAAACAAAATTATTTATAGAACTTGAGTTTATTAGTAAACTGTCCTTATCTCGTAGTATATGTTCTTTGTAAAATAAACTTAAACTGACAAAGGAAGTAAAATTGCACAATGTGTATAATTTTTTTTTAGTTCCGAAACTTGCTTAATATTATTTTACATTCTTTCTTTTGAGTCTTCTTTTTACATTTTACTATCTTCAGAATCCATAAACAAATCTCTGTTTGAGTGTTACATGCTGATGTCTGTCCTCATATAAATGCAAATTTTAAGCAAGGGCCTTTTCCTTTTCATCTAGAGTTGCCTTATTTTATTTGTCTACATGCCAGTTTAAATAGCTTATCACTATTTATAAAAATTCAAGCTCTCATCAAATTAATTTAGAATTTTATTCTTTGACTTACTTAAGGAAGTGACATCCTTCTGTTTCCTGACATTCAAGTAACAATGGTATGAAATCTCATGAATGTTATATAATGTTGTAACTTTTAGAAAATTATTTGAAGCAGAAATATCGATCCAGATGAAAACCCTTTTTGCATACAAGAAAGGATAAAGAAAATGTATGTGGCATGTTTTAGAAGAATGTACAGATGAAAGGAAACAGATGCTGCGACTTCATAAATAAAACATTTCTCCATTTTGTTTTACTTCATATAAAGTTTTGTCTTTTATAAAAATCATATTATACGTGGTGAAAAGTAATAGAAATGTTGTTTCGAATCCAAAGAAGATTTTTTAATACCATAAAATTATCATGGAGTTGTTGATATGTATTAAAACATTTATCCTTTTTACTGACATAATTTCTTAGAGGTGTGAATTCGGACGAGCGTTATCTAAAAAAAAATTGTTTCTCAGAAAAAAATGGCTATTTATCTATTCAACAATTGAGAATTGAAAATGGAATTTGTTGCCCGTTTTACGAAATTAAGCCTCCTAATTAAGATAAGTGTTAAAAAAAATAAAGAAAAATTTAAATCTCTATCTTATAGAACTTACGTCTGGACAATCTTTCTGTGCCGCTCACATCTGGTTAGCTGACAGTAACGAGGCAAATTTATTGCCTGTTAGAAAAGACTTTATTCGTTAGCCATCTGCAGAATTACTGTGTTAAGTATCGTCGGACATTTTAAAACAGTTTAGCTGAACTTCTTTTTAACGAGACTTTTACTGACTCTTTCTTATAAACACTTGAATTTGACTTTTAATGATGCAAAATGGCCAATTTTAGATAATGATGTTTATCACGCATATAACCTTTTGAATGTAACCCAGTTTTTGAGAAAAGCACGTGTGTATTTTCTTATATATGTTTTTTGCTCACTTCGTGCTTAAACTCCCGACTGAGAGGGTGCAGAATGTTCAGTCTTAATTTTATCTTATATTAAATTCTTTCTTTTCCTTTTTCAAAGTGTGAAGATGATTTTCTCTACTTAGTATACCACTATAATACTATGGAATACATAATTTTATAGCAATGATCATCTATCTAGTGAAATCATATAATTTCTTTCAAATGGATACTTCAAACAAAATAATATTCACACAACAACAAACAAAGTTGTTGCAAACGGATTAACTCGGATACATCACTGACGAAGCTACCAAACGGTAAGAACATTCCTTTTTACTTCTATAAGATGTTGTGAAGAAAAATGATTAAGTATTTAGAAATAAAATAAAGGAGGTAATTAACCGTTCTCACGCCTTAATACTCGTTAGGTAAATATTGTCTAACAGAATTGTCCTACCTTTTTTTCGACGATCAACATACTTCCAATTTTTTTATTATTATCCATGTGAAATGATATCCACGATAGGCACTTGTACAAGATGTGCATATATCGTTTGTAACTAGATGTCTGTAAAAGAACTTTTTTATGATATTAGTACTGACACAAATAATAAGCCATTCTTTGTGTATAAGCAATTAGATATATATTATTGAATTTTGCAATTGATTAAATTTACATTTTTAATTAAATTTTGTTAAGTTACGAAAATATATTTATATTTTAGTAATTACGAGAACTTTTTTTAAAAGGAGGGAGCCATTTGCTCCTTTTAAATGTGTTGACAGGATGAGTTTTTAAGGCAGACTAACTTGAAAGTTTTGAAGTAAAAAAAAGAGAATGTTTTATTTTTGTCCTTGAATTGTTTATATTCATGAGATTCTCTTTAATTGGAGTTTTCTGTATATTTCACGAATAAATGAGCATATTTCACAAACATATAAAGTACATCACAATTAGCTGGGATTTCCTACTTGTTGCAGCAATTATACAAGTTATTTAATTGGTGTGTGCACTTTGTTCATTATTTAATGATATAAAATAAAATAGTCAGTAAATGATTTCACTATCGCTTTTGATGAAGATAAGCCGGGTACTGTATTTGAAGAAAATTGGATATAACTGTCAACAAGATATTTATTTCGATGAATCTGTTCATGAGATATTGTACTAAGTGGAAGAAACTTCCCGCTGCATTTCTTTTTAGAACAGCTGTGTTTTCGAGTGGCTGTAGAGATGTTAATTTAATCCAATATGAGGAATTATTTCTAGCATAACTAACAATAATTGATTTATTTTTCAAAATATATATGACTGTTTTATTTTTTAGATTGGCCACTGTCTAAATATGTTTAAACGTGCTCTGCTATAGCATGTATGAACATTTAGATTTCGACAAACTCATAAATACATAAGCATGCATCTAGAATTAGTTATATATTTTTTTTAGTTTCAAAATAAATATATAATTTAATTTACATTTTTATATGAACGAAAAACTTTCAGTGACTGATAATTCTTTTTTTCTATTTCATCTGCTTTCAAGTTTAGAATTGTTATTCCCAGAAATTAAAAGTAATTCTATGTTACAAATGACAAAGTTTCTATAAAATCATAAAAATATGCTCTAATTAAAATTCTAATGAATTACATTCGTCTTAGTTTTGTGAATATACATCTATGCAGCTAAGAAATCGAAAAAAGTATTTTTTTCGAGTAAATATTTCTAAATTCATATAAACAATGCACGGGGTATACACTATGTATACCGGATATACTCTATGTATGTGCCATGGTACTTTCTCTGACACGACAACAATAACAACAACAACAACAACGGGATATATTGCAGCTTTAAGAATGGTTGTTTGGGCTCATAGATTTTAGTGATAATGAATTTTATGTACAATCGTCAGCAAAGGTGTTTAAGGTGTACAGCTTGTGTCAGTTTTTACATCAAATATTAATCTGTTGCAAAGTTAAATGATTAAGCCATAGAGCCAGAGAGACGTAGAATCTTGATGCGACTAAATCCGACGGTATGCCTTATATGATTTTACAACAGCTCGTCATTTACTGGAAATAAAGAATCCATTCCTAATTGCTTTTATTCGAAGTTTTCCTGTTAGTCCACTTTTGACAAATGATAAATGACATGTAATTTATTTATTTACATTCTATGTCACCAACACAAAAATTTTAAATGTCGTGAATATGATAGCTACTGTAACACGTAGTTTAAATTGAAATGCTCTACTACACCAAACATTAATTGATTTACGGTCACAATTCACATGGAGAATACACACATGTAAAGATTAGAAAGTTTTTACGAAGTTCTGGTTAATGTTCATATCTAGTATGGTCTCTGTGGCCCATTTCGAGCTGAATTAACTTCTCGGCAAAATTCTGTGCCTTCCATACATCTCTAGTATTTTAGAAACACGGCCGACCTGCTCTGCAGATCAAAAGCATATCGTAAGATAGGCCCTATGTCCATTGCATATATTGATAATGGGGATTTAAGTGCCTCTTGGAGATGTTAGGGCTAGTTTCAAATATCTAAAAGTTATTGTGTAGTTTTTATCCGTGTAACGTCAGAAATTGAGTTTTTTTCGAGAACTTGTTGCTGTTGTAACGTCAAAGGAGACCTTAGCTGAATATTAATGATCACTTCAGTAATGTTTACGAGAAACATCTGCAAATCTCTACTTTTCGTAGATTCTTGGTAATGAAAGGACATTTAGGAAATCTATTATATATAGAATCGTTCTTAAATTGGCAATTAATGAAATATTTTCGCATCCCGTACACTACTAAAGAAGTGAATGAGAAAACTATGACATCAGTAATGGAATATCTTTTTATTTGAACTTTCATTTACTTCTTTCACAAATAAAGAAGTGGGTAAAGAAAAGAGTAACCAACTTAAAACTACACGACTACATACATTTGTATTTCAAGATCTCAGCGGTTTATTCTTGTTCTATCAAACAACATCTACAACACACTGCCAAAATATCAGAAAACTTTCCAGTGTTGTATCATTGCATATAGGATGTCATATGATACATATTTAGCGCGTTTTTAGAAAAAGAATTGCTGCGTATATAAATCATGAATTATATTATTGGAGATTTATTTTATGACTGTTATGAAATAACATTCCTAATAATTAAAGTTACCCGCTGAGTATTACGCAACCATTAATTATTTCATGGATGTACTCTTATTGATTAAACGCATTTTGCATAACTGTAATATTACAAAAAATCATTTCTTTGCAAGATTAATAAGACTGTGTAAAAAACTAGCACGTATTCTACGGATAATTTTGCAATAATTGCCTTCAATAATTGAATTCAATTGGAATAAAAAGCGCAAAGACCTTGTACAAAGTTTAAACATGGCATTGTGCCAAGAGCGCTGCGAACGGAGATGTGTGCAACGGTGCCTTGGTCCGCGCAGCGTTTTCCTAGATACGTTTTTTATTAATATTTCGGATAATTACCGACGTTGTTTTTCGAAAATCGTTAATGAAGATCAACGTAGATAGGTACATCGAACACCTCTCACCTCCTCACTGAGAGCCCTGCAAATTAAAATTTGTGTGTAACGGAAAAAGGCGATTTTCTTAAAACTATTTGACCTAGGATAATCGCTTTGTTTTCTTCCAGGGTTCATATAAAGTCCTACTTACCTTAATTTTTTCGTAAATTTAGTTTCAGTATATTCTGATAGAAAGAGAGGATAACATATTTTACACTACATTTTCGATGATATCTCGGAAAATATCATACTTAAAATTAAAACATATTTTTGTGTTCGTATTACGAGGTCTTTCTAACGATGCACACACACACTCACAAATTTTTTCAAGTCATATAATTAGCCCCCCCAAATGTTTCCTAAATTATTTGAGGATGGCTTATAATCTATAAATATGTGGCTTAATAGCATTTACAACTCTGCCAAGTTTGAACTTTCTACGTTTCATAGTTTTCGAGAAAAACGGCTATGACATACGAACAAATAGACACACGAGTAATGTTATAATGGTTCCGTTTTTACATTTAAGTAGGGAACCGAAATATTATATATATCTGTAAGAAAAAGTGGAAGTTTCGATAAATGGAATTATAGATATCCAAAAAGGGCACAGATGACATATACACACCACATTGGCGCGATTCCAACAAAATGGCAATTTTATGCCTCACATGGTCACCCGGTTATTTTGTTTATATTGTTTTTTATTTACTTTTATTTTTTATTTTAAATCTATAAATTATTTTTATTATGTATATCAATATTTATTTATATCAAACTATCATTTATTTATTTTTATTTCCTTTTTCAAAATAATAAAAGCTATTTCACTTATTACGTTATTTTATTTTTATATTGAAATAAAAAATCTCGTGCTATTATTGTATGCTATTTGTAACTAATATTCAAAAACAAAGCTTTCGCCGAATTGGCGGGAGGGGGAGGGGGAAATCACGCTAATGTGGTGCGTATATGACATCTGTGCCCCAAAAAGATGTACATTTTTGCAACCATCGCAAAATGTGTTTAATGAATGCTCTACTCATTATTTGTCTTACGTTTTATGAACTTGTAATCAATGTTCTGAACAAAAGGCTGTGTTTTAAGCAGGTTCTGTTCTGAATTAAAAAAGCTAAACTGTTTAAACATAAATGGTACTGATAAAAGCAATGTCACTTTTATTCTAACACAAACAGCTCTTCATTTTCAGAAGATAAACATAAAGAATATGCAAATTTCTTCCTTTAAAAGCATCTTAATGATATCTTACAAAATTGAACATATATCTCTTTAAAATCAGTCAGCTTCTTTGAACTATTGAACGAACTGTCTTTCATTCACTACCATATTTATTATCTTTTTTATTCGGCGAATCATTCTCATAGACTTCAGACTTCTATGGAGTATTGCCGACCGTTATACTAAAACAGTCAGTGAAACCACTTTCTGTAATTACAAAAAGGGAAGTCACTTCATTTACAACGACATTATTATGGAGGAGATGTCCCATAGAAGCTCAATAAATTGGATTCCTACTGTTTTTTTCTTAGATTCCTTTGGTTTTTCTTCAAAGTTAAACATTTACATGGAAATACTAATCTAATAAAACGCAGAGTATCTTTTGATCTTTTAAAATAATCCGGAACATTTTTGTTTCCTGAATAGAACTGTGGAAAATGTATGTTATTTTAGACAATTTTTTTGCGCTTTTTAATCATAAACAAAAAAATTTCATAAATTTTAATAACACCCACTCTCTATGAAAATATTATTCAGTCGTAATAAAATAGAATGGCCTTATAGCAGAATAAGAAAATGTATTTCTTTAACAAAATTTAATTTATCGATTTTTTTTTTATTTCTCTGAATAATTTACATTCTGGCTAAAAAAATGTCTTATACTCTAAAAGTAATTTTTATAAAAACATTCAATTGACATATCAGACTTTCTGAAGAAAGTTATTAAAATTATTAGTGTGATGGACTTTTGGAACATTCGCTATTTATGTTAAAATTGATTCTATAATAAAAATTAAAAGTATTTTTTATAAAGAAATTTTCAACATAAGACTAATACGGTTATTAAAATCTTTCATAAAGCGAAATTCAAACACTACTTGAGAAATCCCGTTTAAATTTTCACAGCGAAGATTCACTATGAAAAGGAAAAAGAGAACCTCCTATCAACGAGAATAAATTCAAACCACAGGGAAATTAGATTCGCTTAAGCTAAGCGAATCCACAACGCAAGTTTTTTTTGAGGCTGTACTGAGAAAAATTAAAACCTTTTGCCAAGCATAACTCAAGAGGTTAGGTTAAAAAATGTGGTGAACTGCTAAATATGGTCAACCACATTAGAACTTCTACAGTTTTTTTTTTATCTCTTTACACTTCAAATTATCATTGGCCTCATCTTTTCAAACTTTGCAAGTGCAAATCACCAAATGATCTAACTTCTAACTCATAAACAAGAGCAGATTTCTTCCATAAAAATTCATTGGTTACAGCGTTCTTCTTTGAAAAAAAAAATAATATTTTGTCAATAAAGTCATCAAGATCGTTTGGAAACTGTATGATCAATGGTCTATATGATCTACTAGCTGTTACCCGTGACTTCGTTCACGCAACATTAAAAGATAAATAAATACATTAAAAACGTTAATAATCAACTAACTATTTATCACATTTCATAGGAGACAATGTGGTATTTTTTATTGTAGGGACCTTGACATAACTCAGTTTTAAAAAAGTGAAATTTTGCGCCAAATAATCGCAAAAATGAAATTGCAACCAATGCAAATAATATCCCAATAAAATCGTGGAAATAGACGAATTGGGTAAAAACAAATGTCAATTTTACCTGATAAACAATTTTACTTTTAACGCCTTTGTGAAACGTTTTAACAGCCATCCTTCAAAAAAAAAAAAAAAAACATTAATTAGAAATAGTATATGCTTTTTCTTTAATATCAATTCTGCCTCCTTGGTTTAATATATAGTTGAAACAAATCTTGTTTTCTAAATGACAGTATATTGACATGCAATTTTTATTCTCCAGAATAAATTGATTCATAAAGTTTGAATATGTGAAAATATGTTTTTATTTTTTGGATAATTTACTGAAATCAAGATTTTGTTTTCACCATCTATTCAAAGTGAAAATAAATTCGGTTTTTCAGTTTTAATGAGAAAATGGTGTAAAAAATATACTGTTCTGTTTTATTTCTCCTTTTTTATACACAAATATGGAGAAGTTACTTTTCGTTTTTAGAGAAACTTCGTTAAAAAAAAGGGCTTTTAATTTATTATTTTTTAATTATGAGAGTTTGTGTGACATCCTCGGATCAATTATAACCGGTAGTAAATCGCGTTGCGTTCGATAGTCTAGGAGTAGTTGCGAAATACAAACACACGGTCAGATTTTAATATAATAGATTCGTGTTCATTTTCCTTTTCTTAAAATTATGATGTGATTTTTTGCAGAAAACTCGGATACTCATGCGGAACGAAATAACGGATACTCATGCTTAATAATCAGTATAGATAACAAAACATTTAAATTTTTCGTTATAAATATGGCGTGAAACTCATCTACTTTATATACTTACTGATCCTTGTATTATTAATGTAAGGAATTGATTCACACTCATTTTAAACATATTGGAAAATTCCCGTTTTACTTCAAATACGACGTCTCCTTTTTCCCCAGAGAAATCCCTTTTTAATGACATAATTCTTGTTAATTTTCTTTTCCAGGCAATTAATTTCAATACTGGTATAGGGAAAATTATGTTACTTTAACGAAATAATATTAAATCTTTCGGTTTTATCAACAAAAATGGGACTATTAACATTCGTCATTTTTTTTTTTTTTTTTTTTTTTTTTTTTAAGGTAATCGAGTTATTTCTTTTAGGTTTAAGAATGAAAAGAAAAATCACTATTTCTCGTTATCCATGACATCATTTTCGACATGGACAATTTTGCGCAGCATATTACTGACATTTGCTAACTATTTTCTTTTGAAACTTCTTTTTACTTTTTTAAAATTTAAATAAAAAATACGGTATATTTATATTAGCCGTCCGCAGACTGTAAAACGGCAAGTGGCAAGTATTGTTACCATACAAAAGAAAAAAAAGAAAAAAAGTGAAGAAAAAACCCAAGATGATTTTATTTCACCAATCAAAGCATGGGAACCGTGGCGCGTTCCCGTAACCCAAGCGTCTTGGGAGCTAAAGCTACGGTGAGCGGGCAGGGTTCTGTCCTCGTGCGTGCTGCAGCACGTAGAGCTCCAAACATGCATTCTCACAAGAGATAGCAAACGATGTGTCCCGAAAGGGACAGTCAAACAATGTGTCCCGAAAGGGACAGTCAAACATTGTGTCCCGAAAGGGACAGCAAACAATGTGTCTCGAAAGAGGCAGTCACACAACGTGTCTCGAAAGAGACAGTCACACAATCAAAGCATATCCGCTTTATTTTGATAAATGACGTCATATTCGCCTGTTTCCTATGGTTACGCATATTGAAACCTTTTATTATTATCAAAAACTAAAAAAAGTACGTTTTTTTTCTAATAATATTATTTAATCTTATTCTTAATTCTTTAATTTTTTTTATTTCATTTTCATTTTTCCCGTTAAAATTTTTCAATTGAAACTAAATTGTTGAGTAAAAATTATTATTCCGGGTTTTGAATTAGTTTTTGCAACGATAAAGTAAATTTAACAATTTTAAAATGCTATACGAAAAAATGTCCATTTATTCTCAATGAAAATAACGAAATTTTGAATTATTAAGAAAAATATTTGAATAAAATAAACAAAAACCTGCCTATATTCATTTGAGGGTTATAATCAGCCTATATGCAAAGATACAGGATCATTAAATGCTCCATTTTGACGCTGGCTTCAGCCTAACATTTGCACACAATCAGATTTATAATATTACTAGTGGCCCGTCACGGCTTTGCACGGGTAGACAATGTAATTTTTTTATTACATTCGTTTTCCTGAATTTCGCGCTCCAACCTAAAACTGTTGCTGAGATATGGCGAAATGACCTAAAACTTTCGAATCCCCCTTTACCCACCTTCTAAGGGGGCGGGGGGATTTCTAAATTCACTGAAATACGTGTTTAATCATTTGTTTAGTAGATTTGTTTTCCTGAATTTCGCGCACCTACATAAAACAGCTGCTGAGATATGGCGAAATGTCCTAAAATTTTCGAAACCACCCCCTTTAAAACCCTTCGGGGGGGGGATTTCTAAACTCACTGAAATGCGTGTTTATCCATTTTTTAGTAGATGTGTTTTCCTGAATTTCCCGCTCCTACCTAAATCCGCTGCTGAGATATGGTGAAATGACCTGAAACATTCGACCCCCCCCTCTTAACCCCCTCCGGGAGGGGAAATTCTATAATTGCTGAAATACATGTTTAATCATTTTTTAGTAGATCTGTTTTCCTGATTTTCGCGCTCCTACTTATAACTGCTGCTGAGATATGACGAAATGACCTAAAACATTCGACCACCCCCCTTTAACCCCTTCGGTGGGGATTTCTAAAATCGCTGAAATACATGTTTAATCATTATTTAGTAGATTTGTTTTCCTGATTTTCGCGCTTCTACCTATAACTGCTGCTGAGATAGGGCAAAATGACCTAAAACATTCGACCACCCCCCTTTAACCCTCTTCTGGGTGGAATTTCTAAAATCGCTGAAGTAGGTGTTTAATCATTTTTTAGTAGATTTGTTTTCTGGAATTTCAAGCTCCTACCTATAACTGCTGCTGAGATATGGCGAAATGACCTAAAACATTCGACCACCCCCCTTTAACCCCCTTCTGGTTGGAATTTCTAAAATCGCTGAAATAGGTGTTGAATCATTTTTTTAGTACATTTGTTTTCTGGAATTTCAAGCTCGTACCTATAACTGCTGCTGAGATATGGCGAAATGACCTAAAACATTCGACTACCCCCCTTTAACCCCCTTCTGGTTGGAATTTCTAAAATCGCTGAAATAGGTGTTTAATCATTTTTTTAGTAGATTTGTTTTCTGGAATTTCAAGCTCCTACCTATAACTGCTGCTGAGATATGGCAAAATGACCTAAAACATTCGACCACCCCCTTCTGGGGGTAATTTCTAAAATCGCTGAAATAGGTGTTTAGTCATTTTTTTAGTAGATTTGTTTTCTGGAATTTCAAGCTCCTACCTATAACTGCTGCTGAGATATGGCGAAATGACCTAAACATTCGACCACCCCATTTAACCCCCTTCGGGGGGGGGGAATTTTCAAAAATCCCTTCTTATTGCTTGCCTAGGCCATAACAGCAATCTACAGTCCAAATTGCGTGACCCTGTCTTCAGTAGTTTCGGCTGGGCGTTGATGAGTAACCCAGTCAGTCAGTCAGTCAGTCACCGTTTCCTCTTTATATAATAGTATAGATTAGGATTAGGATTGTCAATGGTCACATATAAATGGCGGTGGAGAGGTAGTCCTCATCTTCATGATTTATTTTGACAAGAATATGCTCTCAGGATTGTAGAAGTTAAGTTTTCTGGTGGAGTTAAAGGACTTCTGGCTTATTGCACAAACATATGATCAGCGTTTAGCTCAAATTACACGTAATCACACATAATCAATATATAATCAGTCATTTATGTGTTTTCATACTATTTTTTCCAATATTAAAGCATTAATTACAAATTGCATCTCATTTTCGTCTTTTAGTTTTAACTAAAGGTAGCTTCTCACTTTCATTTCCTCTCAAAATTTGTCATTAAACCTATTGTATCAGCAAAATCGAGCAAGAGAAGATCTACTTTAGTTCAGCAATATTGCATTTAAATAACATTTTCTGTAGCATTCTTACAAAGAAGATGCCGTGGTCTGTCCAAATATAATAGCATACACTGTAAAAAAAATGTAAATTCACGGGCATTTTCCGTGAATTGCTGCCGTAATTTTACAGGAAATGACACTTTTTCAAGGTAAACGATCAATTTCCGTAAATTTCATGTTTTTACGGGCAAAAACCGTTTATGTAACAACAAATCTCGTTTATCTAGGGACAAAACCCGTTTTCTTATGGACATTGTCTGGAATCTCTGCTGCTGCAATTTTTTACAGTGTAGGTTACAAAAAAAAATATCAATGTAATGTAAAAAGTTGAAAAAAAAATCAGAATTTTTGTAAAACATATTCAATTCTTACAGTAATTTGATAAAATAGATTATTACAAATATTAACAATAACTAGGGGACCTAACACGTGCTCCCCGGACTTCAGAATTTGCTACCCGGTGGGTGTAAAGAACACGAAAAAATTATTTTAGTTGAATACTCTAATGAATTTTTAGACTTAATGAATATTTTTTAGATATCCCAAGAATTAAACCAAAAATAAATTTTATGTGACTATTGTAACAATTATACATTTAAATAATATCTATATATTTAAAACGCTAAGCGTTTTCTTTCGACAATTCCTGAGAACAAACTACTGCATCAAATAACACCATTCTTTTATTTAAATGAAAGATATTTGGACACAGATTTGTTATCCTACATTTGTTTGTTCGAAAATTTTATTAATTAGCCGTAATTTTAAATAGTTGGCAATCGGAATATGCCCATTGGTGCGAGGCACATAGTTTATTCTCTGAACTCTGTGGTTGCGAGGATAAAAGAGAAATGATAAATATTAAAAGCACGTGGCTTTTAGGCCGAATTTTTTAATTTGCAAATTAAATTTCGGTAAAAATATTTATCCGAGTGTTTTATAACAGAATAAAAATTCATATTTATTGTGACGTCATGGGAATATTGTACATTGGGTTTATTTTATCATTATGCATTATAACTTTGTTGATGCTAATTATTCATTACAATTAAATACAAAATACATTTTTATTTGTATACATGGTGTTTAAGCATAAAAGTAACGTATATAAAGTACAAGTGAAAATATGTTTACGCCGGTGAAAATGACGTTATTCTTAGCTTGAAATGCATTTTAACATTGATAAAACTAAATAGAAAAAATTATATGATTGTGTCAACATGACGTAATTTTAACAGATTTTTCAATTTTCAATTTTAAAAATTAGAGCTGGAGCTTTTCTGGGAGAAATATTTTTCAATTTTATCTCAACAATGACCATCAGTTCGCTTTAATAATCTAAAATAGCCCCTGGGAAAGTTGCCACAATTTAAAATAGATTTCTCTAACCATCATGAAAAGTGAAAAAAATTTAAAAAAAAAACCTGATAAATCATAAGATCAGAAAAAAAACTATTTTTAGTTTATGTTTAACATAAAATTGATATGTTGAATTCATTGATGTATATGTTGCATCATAATATACTAGGAATTTTTTTTTTTTTTTAAGATTCATTCGGTATTTAACCGTATAAGAGGGAAAATATCCCCGACTGTGAAGGATAATCATCCTGATTATGTAAAGGGACCGAAGAAACCATACAAATGAATTACACTTGAAAACGTTAAAAATCTGCAGATTGATTTATTATTGTAAAAATGATTCTTCATCTTTACATAAAAATTGGTTAGCTTAAAACAATGGATGCGTTTTAGAAGATATTGATTTGAAACGAACAATGATTAAAGAGGACATTTTAAAACTTTTAATTTAAACATTTTAAAACTATTTTTTAACGTCGATTTTCGACGGTACTTTTGGGCATTGGAGCTCATTCGGATGCATTATCACGGGGAGGGGTGATATTGTGCTTTATTTACTATGTTCTTTTATTTACTGAATATGAGATGAACGTAGGAATATACTATTTGTATGATACTTCATAGATCCATGAAATTTTATTTCTTGCCGTGGGGAATATGGCGGTAATGTTAAACTGATTTGCATTACAAGTTGTTTACGGATTGTTTGTTCGGAGTTTGCATCGGAAATAGTGCTGTATTTCACAAGGGGGGAAATTTTTTTTAAATAAAATATTTGAAAGACTGTTTCACACGCACCCCTTCTTAAATAATAAAGTAGCTTATTTTACTGATATTGTTATAGTATTTTTTTCTGTCACGTTTTGACGGGTTCCATCTAGTATTTTTTTAATTTATTAAAAATGGTATCACTTTCGTATTAGCCGCATGCCAGCGGTACATAGTCAAGGAAATCGGCAAAGAATTCACTATTTATAGAAACTTTTTTCATTCTGATAATTTCGATGTTTAAGCACGTGGTTTGATAAAAGATCTTCTAAAGCTTTGTTTATTTGTTTATATTTTAGTGAACTATTTAAATTTAGTATGGAATATTAGCCGGGCCAAATGCTGAACTATTTACATTGTTTCAAGGGCAAGCGTGTCAATCTTCTGTCAATCGGGTTAATTTAATTAACTGGAATTTTATATAAAAATGCTGAAAAATTATTTTAAAAATTATAAAACTCTGTAAATTGAGTTTTCAAAGAAATTGCATCTCAAAGCAATTTTTTTCTATTATTCAATTTGAAACTCACCCTGTATATTCGTCTTTGTCACTTTCTAACTTGTAATAACTTTAAAAATGATAAAGATATCAGCTGACTTTTATTAACTAACATGTTTATTAGAAATTTTAAAATAAAAAATAAATAAAATGACTTTGTTTAGATCAATAAATTAGATCATAAAACTATTTACTAAAACATCCAGGAAGAGGATGGTATTTTTTACACTGAAAATATGTAAGATATCAAAATCCAATATATTGAAATTTAAGATCACCATCCATTCATTTATCATTAGTACCTTTAATTAGTATTTGTTATATTTATTATGTAGTTCAATAGTTTTTTTTAAACCTTTTTTTATAATTTTGTTATCATTGGTTTTATATTCCTCAAAGAAGTTAAAATATTTAGGAAATATATTGTTGACGTGAATAAATTCCTTAAAAATAGAATTTGAAAGATTCAAATTAAAGTCCAATAATGCTTAAAGTGATAAAAACATAACACGGATATATTTAAAATATCTTTTTAATGTAGAGAACATATGTTTCGTTCATAACTATCGGTGACATCTTCGGATCTTAATGGTAAATACAATATTCTCGCATATTTTTGAAAATAGTAAACATATACCACGAGATCGCATGTCCAAGGCTAGCAGGTGCTTAAATTGCCCAAAACTGGGAAACGTGAAAAATTATTATTATTTTTTTTTTTTTATTGCTTTTTCAATCTTTCGATCATCGGCGTGCTAAATTTTAGCTAATTCAAAGGAAGCGGTTTCGTTGCAAATGCAATCTTTTCGCAAATATATTTCTATAGATTCACGGATAATGGATGGGAAATAAGCTCTTGATTGAAATATTATTTTACTATTCTTGAAATCAATCTGCAACTGCTCCTTTCTATATTGTATGGCTAAAGCGGTGGCTTTATCCGTGAATCTATAGAAATATATTTGCGAAAAGATTGCATTTGCAACGAAACCGCTTCCTTTGAATTAGCTAAAATTTGGTACGCGATGATCGATAGATTGAAAAAGCAATAAAAATAAAAACAAATAATATTTTTTCACGTTTCCCAGTTTTGGCCAATTTAAGCACCTGCTAACCTTGGACAAGCGATCTCGTGGTATATGTTTACTATTTTCAAAAATATGCGAGAATATTGTATTTATCATTAAGATCCGAAGATGTCACGGATAGTTGTGAACGAAACATATATTATCTACATTAAAAAGGTATTTGAAATATATCCGTGTTATGTTTTTATCACGTTAAGCATTATTGGACTTTATTTTAAAGTTAACAAGTGATTGTATTATATTATTTGAAAGATTCAGTTAAATAAAAGTAGCATATTGATTAATTGCAAAAAAAATAAATTAATTAACGTACGATCGTTTGGAACGTTCCATCGTTAATTCATTGGCTTTATAATATTTTTATGGCTGGTCATTGAAAAAAAAATTCTGCAATCAGGTAATTGCCGTACACTGCAACTACAATGTATTTCATTATTGGATGTTTATTAAAATGTGTCTTTTGAAAAAAATGGAACTTATTTATTTTCCTTCTTTTAACTTTTAAAAATTTCCACCTTAGTAAACAAACACGATTGTACTTTTTCAGATAACATATGATTAATTGGTAATTTTTCCGGAATTGTGTACAAATTTTGCATAAAGCTATTTGTGGTTATCTTTTAAAATAGTATTTTTACATTTTTACAAGAAGTTTTAATAAACGGAATCGAAAAATAAAATTATTTGTAATTGTTTTAATAGTATAAGTTATCAGCCTTTGCTTATTCCCCTTTTTTCTATTTTTTAATACAAAATTAAGGTATGAAAATATTTTACCAAATCTGTGCAGTATATGATTTTTTTATTTTTTGTGTTATCTGTGTTTTTTTGTGTATTGCGAAATTATTTAGGACAACGTGTATTGTTGTTCTGGAGTACGGATAAGGAAAATCCCTGAGTCATCAGTCATGGATGCTGATGAAGAAGGTGAGGAGGCACAGAACCTCCTAATTTTGACATTATAACTTTCTTTCGCTTTATCGTTGATGATTTAAAAAAAATGAAATAAGATAAATTGTTTTTTCCTAAATTATTTAAACTAATTTAAGACTAAGAATAAAAAACAAAAATAAGTGTATAAAAATGTTATTTATTATATCAAGGCATCAATTTGGTCGCAAAACATCTTCGCTCTCTATCCAAAAAGGAAAAAAAAAACTCTGCTCCACTTGGATTTCGTTCCATGTTCCATGGGCTTCAATAGCAGCAAGCTATATTATGACAGCACTAATCATGTGACTGTCTTAAACAGATACGGGGCTAAACGCTTTATACATATGTTTCATATGTTTCATATGCCAGGTGTATGTGGTATTTTTACTCTAAATTATTTTTTCGAATAAAACAGCATCAAAGGTACATTTTTAGAAAGATCATCAAAAAATATATTATTAAGATGAGATACATTATAAAGTGTATACATTTGCAGTGACCGGCATTCAAAATTACATTCCTGACACAAAAAACCCGCTTTCAAAAGAATTGAATTGATCATGTTTTTTTTATAGTTTTTGAAAACCATGGTAAACAATAATATACACTACGTTTTCCGGCAGACAATTTATCAGAAAAGACCTTTGACACCATTCGCCTATGATCCAATTAAATTAGTTTCAGTTTTAAACAAGTCAACTCGATTTCTTGCACATTGATTTTTGAAATTGAAACAGAAAAACAGAGAATTATTTCTTCAAGTGACTATTACTGTCTTGCTGGAAATTATCGCAGTGACAAAAATTATTTTGAAAATCTGTTGCTCTGTTGATAATCTTGCTAGCTAAGGCAGTTAAATTGGTGAGATACACCCGTTCTTAATGCAGATGAATTGTTTTATAATGAATGCATCCGACGTCAAAATGCACCAATGTACGTTCCATTTTTTTTTTTTTTTTTTTTTTTTTTGCTGTATGATTATTGGATAGATTCTATTTGAATAAGTCTTTTTTTTTCTTTTATGGTTGCGAGTTCTGTATGTAAAATGAAAAAACATATTTTTTGTTTCGTTTAAATCATTTTGTGAATTTGCTTTTTAACGAATTGATTCAAATTTGTTTAAAGGATAGCTTGAGTGTTATGAAAATGCATTATTTCTGCTTTTTCAGTTTAATTGAGTTTCTCATCACTTGACGTAGTAATACTAAGCCTTAGTTTTTTGTGAATAATATGATACTATGAAATAACAAGATTGTATTGTGGCTGGCATTTTGAGATTAACTCAAGCAGAATGAAGTGTGTTTGTCATTAACAGAACATTTATTGTTGTTGTGTATTTATTTATTTTTAATATCGGTGCTGTGTGATCTTATTTTTAAACGTGTAATTAATTATATCTAAAAAAAACGATCTTACTGATGTAAGGGAAAATGTAGAGAATAGTTTCATTGACTATTGTTTATAATTAACGGGAAAAACTTTTCCGTGGATAACTTTATTTACAGGTTTTTTTTGTTTTTTTATTAGTTATTTTCGTATAATTTAGAATAAAGTATTCTATTTATTTATTTTCTGTTTATATGTCAATTGCACTTTGGAGGATTCAAAGCTATATACGCTGCTGAAGGCAGCTGGGCTCCCCAAGCGACAATCTAAACGGGTGAAGGGACTTTACTAATTTATGTTAATAAATTTGTTGCAGTTATTTTTCTCGTTATTAATTGTTCATGGAGAATTAAACGTAAATGAAAACTGTTCATTTAATATAATTTTTTTTCAGTTGGTACATGATAGGTTAGCCAAGTGAATAAAATTTTTTGCACACCTGTCATCATTTGAGTACATTTGCACAAATTATTTTCCACTAATGGCGTTAAGCTCATTGCTAACGATTTCGGACTCCAATTTCAGTAGATTTCCTGGTGTTTTAAACGTGGTTTTATATACCTACTACTTTTGTATATAAGTCTCATCTGGATTTATACTCTGAATCGGCTAAATAGTTTTTAACGCCATTTCTAATTGCATCTTAACTAAAATTGATCTATTTATAGATCGTTCTCTTGTAGGTTGATAAATAAACGAATATAGGTTAGTTTGCAAAGGACCTACAAAAAATAATCGGGTCCAGGTCCTCAAATTCATTAAGAGGGCCCTGTTCAAAATATTTTTCTCATTTTCAAAGATATTTAAAAATAACATTATAGTCAAAACTAGGGGGCCTACCCCCTGCGAGCTAAGCTCGCCAACCCCCGCTCAGACTTCATGGCCTCTAAAAACATGACAGCGTGCTTTATTTTAAAAATATTGGTAAATCTGTAATTGGGTTGCCATGCTTTTAACGTTTTAATGGGGCATTATTTTACTATCATGGCCTCATACACAGCTGTTGCGACAACTGACCACTGTTTTCGGGATTGATAAGTAAAATCAATTACAACTTGAAAACCAGCTTGTATAAAATGGTTAGGTTTAAATTGTGGCTACCTCTCGGACTTTTATAACAACGATCTGTATTCTATTATTCCTTTGCGTTTAAGGATGAGAAAAATTCCATCTGCTTGTGAATAACATTAAGAACCACGGTATTGAAAAGTACTATGTTATAGACATTTTCAGTAACAGATTTTAATTTTCTCTCTATTTTAGTGCACCATCATGCATATTTTCATGTTATTTTAAATATGTAAATTATTTATTTTAATTAATATGTATATACGAATTTTCTAATAATTATTTATCATACAAAATTAATTAAATATTTTGTGCATGCATGCCTGCATTTATTCGGCATCAATTGATGAGATATTTAAACAAATTTGCTATCCGCGATAATTTTACACCATGTTATGTCACTTGAATATTGTCCATAAGAAAATCGGGTACTTTTCCAGTATAAGATCCTTTGCTTTTAGGTTTGGCGTAATTCGAGCTTCAAAAGGGGATAGATTCGTTAATATACATAGATTTGTTGCCAAAAGTTACGAAAACAAACCCAATGAACTTTTGGTGCTTTTCTATTATAGGGGTCTTGATGCTTTTTTAAAAAGCTTGGCGGAAAAAACCAAGCAGGATAGAAAACCAAGCAGGATATTTTATTCTCCTTCCGTTCAGTTGGGCAATTATTATTTTATATATTCGTTTCAAATATGCGAATTAGTGATTTTATAAATTCGTTTAATTAAATTTTACAAAAAAAATAACAAAATGATATCCAATAAATAATAATTACTATTAATTCCTTTTCCCCCCTTTCTTTTTGCGTTTACATAAATGACGTCATTTGGACGAATTTATTCAAAATATTTTCAGTTTATAAATTAAATTAAATGCTGACAGACGATTGAATCCTGGCGATAGAGATGTGATTTTTTTTTCAAATTTTCCTGAAAAACATAATTTAATCACAATCTTGTCTTCATTATCGATTGAAATAAAAGATAAATTCAATTTCAATATGGAGAATAAAAAGAAATCAATAATCCCTATCGGGATCCTTTTCAAGTTTTTTCCCTTTTTTGTCACAAAAAAAAACTGAGTAATTAGTTGCCATCATTACAGAAATGTCATTAAAATTAGAAAAAAATTAATATCTCGAAAACTAATTCCAATTTCAAAATTCTATTACCAGTTTTGACATCCGCGGATTTTTATGAACAATTGGTATTAATTTCACCATCAAGCGTTTAATATTTTATTAAAAATAGTCCTGAAACATAATCAGTCGTTTAATCAGTCGTTTCATAAAATCGTTTCATAAATTCGTTTCATAAAATCGTTTCACAAATTCGTTTCATTAGGATTTTATATATATAAGGTAGATGTCACTTCACATCCTGGTGCTTTTGTGTTCACATTTGTAACAAGACGAATGTGACTTGCAGTAACGTCACTTTGACGTCCCAAAAAATTAAAAATTTGTCAAAAAATATTTTTTTTACTGAATATTATGTTTCGAAGTATTCTTGTCCTTTTTTAAAGGTTTTTGAAGAAGTCCACATTTTTTAGTAGCAATGTGACGTACCTGAGTGATGGCATTTAGGTCACAAATGTAACGTGACCATTGTAATTTGTAGTGACGTGCCAGTAACATCATTGTCACCATGCTTGCTATAGGGGTAAAAAAGAATTATTAAGCAAAGCATGTTTGAAAAACACGATGTTCTGTTTTGCGATTTGTTTATTTTTCATTAGAAATGCTGTTTTTGAAAAGAAAGAAAGAAAACAAATGTCTATTCAAAATTAGTTTATTAAAGATATGCACGCAATTGATGCGAAAACAACTGAATTATTTAAAATTAAAAAAAAATGTACTAATTAATCGTTAAAATGTAAATATATATATATATATATATATATATATATATATATATATATATATATATTTATTTATATATATATCTTAATGTCTTAAGTAAGGCACATCATTATATGACGTAGGCTAAAACTGCGGAAAATTAAGTAAATATCATTATTTTGCATAATTTTAGTATATTAAATTCTTCATATTTCTATTAAACAACAACAACAAACTTGTCAGATGTGCCAATCCTAAAACTTTCTTCTATCTCATACAGGTTTCAAATACATTAAAAACAAATCAGCAACAATTTATATCTAGATCTAACTGAACCTAAAGTTTTATTAAATTGTGTTTTATTACTTTTTTGAGCTATGACTATCGCTAATATCGTGTAAATCCTAAAAAATGCAGCATAGCAGCTCCACCTGTTTGGAGGTTTACACCAAAACGTAATCGGCGTCTTCTTATGTCAAGGTCTAACAGAATTTGAAGTTTGATGAAATTCTGTGCATTAGTTCTTGAGATATAGCTTTCGTGAAAATGGTTCAAAATGTAGCATAGCAGCGCCACCTGTTGGATGATTTACACGAAAACGTAATCAGAGTCTATTTATGTCAAGATCTAACAGAATCTGAAGTTTGGTGAAATTCTGCGCATTAGTTCCTGATATATAGCTATCGAGAAAGTAATGATAAATGTAGCATAGCAGCGCCACCTGTTGGGAGATTTACACCAAAAACTAATCGACACCAAGTTATTTGAAGCTAACTGAATATAAAGTTTTATTAACTGCCGTGCATTAGTTCTTGAGATAGAGTGCCCACAAAAGTTTTGTCACAGACAGACAGACTCGCAGACAGACATTTTCTAAAAACAGTGAAATCGTGTTTAGGACCTTCTAAAACGTATAAATCCGTCGAAAACCGGAAGTCGAAAATTTTCATGACTCCAATACTTTCTTCTTTTAAGATAGAAAAAAGTAAAAAATATATATATTTTTCATATTTCAATTCATACTTCCTTTTTTTTTTTTTTTTTTTTTTTTTTTTTACAAATTAATGCTTTTATACATGGTAAGTATTTTATACATGGAAATTTAACAACCTAAGATAAAAGAAATAATTCATTTATCACTTGTCTCATTAATAAAGGTTTATTTCTTTTATATACAATAGCTTTTAACCTATTTTGTATTGTTTTTTATTGACTTTCTAATAGATGAGGTACATAAAAATTAATTAAAAAAAACATCGCTGACGGGAATAAATATCTTTAAAGGAGAATTGAAAGATTCAGTCAAATGGAAGTAGCATATTAATTGAATTAGAAAAAAAAAAAAAAAAAAAAAAAAAACGATCTGCCTTTTGAAATGAATTTCAGATTTACCTGATTAAAGTTTTCATCAAATAATTAATATCTTTCAAAATAATCTGCATGGGCCAATGAATTCTTTGCAATTTTTCTTTCTAGTTTTTTCAGGGAAATATCAAGTAACGTTACCTTCTCAACTGTCACACAGATATTAATGAAATTCATTTTTTACTCATTGAATATTATTAGAATTTGTTTAATTTTGACCTTTCATATTATTTTTTTTTTCTAAAAATAACTTTACTCTATAATGTATGATCATTTATTATATAGATGAAAAAATATTTTGTATTTGAAATATATTAAATAAGGATTATTAAGTACAAATAATATTGATTTTTTTTTTAAATATATATTTACTACAGAGTTACAAATTCTAAAGAAAATTTCTTGAAAAAAAAAATCTAAGGCAAAACAAAGACAAATTTGTGAAAGGCAAATTTCTGAACTGAATATTCGAAAAGGAAATAATTCTGCGATCTATCGCTGCATTTCTCAAGCATCAATGAACTTCATATGAGGTTCACATGTAATGAAGGAGTAAAAGTGATATATGCAAAGCTCTCTGATGTTTGACTTGCAATACAACTTCATACGAGGCTTATCTATAATAATAAGTAAAGAAGTTTGTTTGTGTCTGTGTTTCTGTGTGTGTATCTGTCGACTGTGTTCTGAAAAGACCGCTGCACGCAGAGCTACAAAATTTGACAGGAAAGTACTTCTGTGTATGTAGTTTTGCACCTCGAAGCCCGATTTTTGAATTTTTTATAAGTTTTTTAACATTTTTAATTTTTATGCGTTTTTTACCTTTTTTTACGTATTGAAAATAACTTTTTAAATTTCTTACTAGCTGATCCACCCGGCGTTGCCCAGTCCCGTCAAAAAATAGTACAAAACGCGGAAACACTCTAAAAATAGCTAATTTTATTTCATTTTAGGTTTATTCATAGCAATATAAGTTCAGACCTAAGTTAATCTAGATTCTTGCTAGATGGCTACCACCATTTGTGAATATTAATCTCCAGGAAGGTGGGGGGGGGGGGTATTTATTTTCTCGGGTTCTATGGGCCTGATTTTAAGGGGATTTGGTTCATTAAACTTAACACGAACTAATTAAGATATAGATTTGCCGCCCCCTGTGGGAAAAGTAGAAATAAAAAAATTCAGCGCGTGCGCAGCACCCCTGCTATAGGGTGCCGTCGGCAGCGGGGACAGGAATTTACAGAAGTCACCCAATCGTGGACAGCCAACCGTGAGGTATAGTCCATGAGGTAAAAAGTCATCGAGAGGGAAAAAAATCCTGCAACTTACCATATCACGGCCAGAAGACCGGGAGCCAGGAAGCAACGGGGAAAGGAAGACCCGCACCCCAACCAACTCCCCAGACCCTCGAGAGAGTCCGAGTATCTCGGGGTAGGTTTTTCTCCATTCCGTTGACGAAGATAAATTGAATTTAAAGATCTATACAATATTATACAATATTTAGATGTATTCTTTATTAATCACTTTTGCTGCCCATTTTTGCCAATATGGCTGGGCGAGCGAAATTGTAAGTTGCACATAGATTTTTATTTGAGATTTTCTATAAAAGGACGCAAATTATATTAGAAAAACAATAGTTAATAGCCATTTACACAATATTTACTAATTTATAAATCTGAATTGCAATTTTATACTAAAGTTTCTACCAATGGTTGCAATATATAATATATTTCCATATCATAGATGCAGCGGGGACACGTGTCGGAGTTTTGGTCAGGAAGAGGTTTATTTAGAACAGAATGCGAGCCCCTGGCGGTGAAAATTGGAACTAAAAGATTTTGCAGCGCACGCGTGCTATACGGTTTCATAGGCAGCTGGGACCCGTTCCGGAGTGGTAGACCATAATTTTAGAATTGAAAAGCTTGCCTTTTTGATAAAAGAAACTTTGTGATTAAAGAAAGCAAATGTTATCTTTTGGAATTTGTGGTGGCAAACATCTTTTAGGCAAAAAAGTTGAAGAATCCTACTTTACAAGATGCAATAGTTTTTAAGTGTTTTAAAATTTGCTTTATGTAATGTTTATATAAACCTTTAATTTTTCAAGACATTCAATAACCGTCTAATTCACTTAAACCTCGTCAGAGGCTCCTAACTTAAATATAAAAGAAAAGATGTTTATATTTATATATATACTAGCTGTTACCCGTGACTTCGTTCACGTATCATTAAAATAAGAATAAATTCATTAATTAAGCAAAATATTTCATTCCCGATAATTAGAAACGTAAATAATTAACTAACTCTTGATCACATTCCATAGGAGACAATACAGTATTTCTATGTTATAGAGGCCTTGACATAACTAAGTTTTAAAAAAGTGAAATTTTGTGACAAATAATCACGAAAAGGAAACTGCAACCAATAAAAAAGGCGGGCCAAATAAAATTGTGGAAATCGGCGAATTGTGTAAAAACATATGTCAAGTTTACCTGGTAAACCATTTTACTTTTAACGACTTTGTGAAACGTTTTAATAGCCATCCTTCAAAGATAATGGAAATAGTATGTTCTTTTTCATTAAATTCAATTCTTGTGAATAGGGAGTAATAATTGTAGACCTAAATGCATGGAGCTTAAATTTGCCAGCGCCTATATTCTAGGCGCTGTACTATAACTGAAAAAAAAAATCTTTATTTCTAAGTGAAAATATGTTGACAGATGATATTTGTTCTCTAGAATAAATTGACTCATGAAGTTTGAATATGTGAAAATACGTTTTTATTTTTTAAAAAAATTACTGTAATCAAGATTTTTTTTTTTCTTTCACCATCTATTCAAGTTGAAAATAAATTCTTTTTTTCAGTTTTAACGAGAAAAAATATATTATTCCGTTTCATTCCTTTCTTTTTATCCACAAAATTGGAATAATTTAGTTGCCATTTTTAGAGCAACTTCGTTAAATTTATACAAAAAAAAAATTATAATAATCATATCTCGGAATTTAAATCATTTTTAGGTGCGTTCGTAATTATATAAAAAGTCCTTCCGGCCTGTACCGGGAGGAAAAGGTAGCTTTCCTATATCTTCGTTTTAAAATTTTAGCTAATGTTACACGAAAACAGCAAGCTAAAATGCAAAGAAACCGTTTACAAAAGATTCGTTAATACTGAATTTGAATAAGGAATTCGCCAAATTATTGAGCAATAGCCAAATTGGCTTCATTTATGAAGACTTATTTCGGTCGCCAAATTTGGCGATATTTCGCCAAATGTCGCCAAGTTCGGCGAGAATTTGGCGCTAACGGATATGAATATATAGTTTTATGTGTATGATGATTGGGAAAATTATTACAACAATGCAAATTTTTGTAATGTGCTGTCTTGTTTCAAAATGTCAGCCACCCTATAAATTCAAACTGCTCTATCTCAGCCATTTATTAAGATAGAGGTAAACCAAAAAATGCTCTGGAATCCTCGTATCAAGGCCTAACATTTAATTAAAAAATAAATTTGAATTTTTAATTTTTATGTATATTTATTTTAGTTTTAAATTTTTAAATGGCCGCCATCTTGAAACAAAATGGCGGACCAAGCTGGCCAACGAACTCGGTCGAGACATTGGTGAGCTTAATACACACAATTAGTTTCATCAAAATTGATTTATAAATACGAGCGTTATCGTATGACATAGGTCAGATATCCATATACTTAAAGCTAACCTGCTTTTTAGTTTTTCGTGCAAAAATGCTATTTATACGCATGCGCGAGCATTCAGCTAATCAGCTAGAGGCTTTTACTATCTTCAGACGCGATGTTCCAGCCAATGAGGTGAAGGCTTTTTCCTCTCTCTAGAAGTGTATGTGTTCCATTTGGTTGTTCGGTTGTTGAAACTTTATAGATTTCTTTTATTAAGGTATTTTTTCATTTTACCATATTTATTTTCTTTTTAAGGCGTATGTATTTTACTACTTTGAATTTTTTTATAACTAACCCTTTTTTTGAGAGAGAGAGAGATTTCGTGGCACGAAATTCCGCGAATCGTTTCCGATGTAAACAAACTAATTTTAAACTTTTAATATGTAATTCTGTGTGATATGATTAAATTCAGGTTTTCTCAGCGACGATCACAGTATTTTTACCAAATAATTTTTGTATTAATCAAGCTTTTTTGGTTATTAAGCATAGCTAAACACGAAAGAAAACTTTGTTATTTTAAGATTTTGATGTGAATTATTTGCGTACATTTATTAGACGAGTTTCACTGAATAATTCAAGAAAAAAAAATCTCATCATTATACATATTTAGTTATGCATTATTAATTATTTACTTGGCCTTTACTTTTAATATTTCAAACTTACAGTTGAATGTAACTATTAAAACATTTGAAATACTGTATTCGTAAAATGAAATTTCAGCTTAAACACTCGACAATTACTTTTACTTATGCATTATTAATTATTTACTTGGCCTTTACTTTTAATATTTCAAACTTACAGTTGAATGTAACTATTAAAACATTTGAAATACTGTATTCGTAAAATGAAATTTCAGCTTAAACACTCGACAATTACTTTTTGTTATGCATTATTAATTATTTACTTGGCCTTTACTTTTAATATTTCAAACTTACAGCTAAATGTAATTATTAAAACATTTGAAATACTGTATTCGTAAAATGAAATTTCAGCTTAAACACTCGACAATTACTTTTAGGTTAAATTCAGGTTTTCTCAGTGACGATCACAGTATTTTTACCAAATAATTAAAAGTACTACATGCATGCATCTATCTATCTATATTAGAAATTGTGCAGGTTTCTGGTCACTGTTTTGTTTACATATTTTAAACAAAAATTTCAATTTAATAATGCACTGAAAATTATAATGAATGCTTACTATTAAACACAACAACACAAAACAAAAAATTTCACAAAAACACATTATTTTCCCGATATTTTCCCACAACTAATCAATAAATTTCATGATATTTTATTGCGATTTTAAACCATGAACTTTAGTACTTTTCTGTTATACGGACACTATGCCAAAATGTATGTATGTATGTAAATGTATGTATGTATGTTTGGCGACAATGGTGTACGTATAACGGAAAAGTGCCTGAATTATTATTTATATATATATATATATAAAATATAAACATAATTGGCGACACAGCAAGTTTTCTGGATTTCTCCCTGTCTCTCTAACCACATTGTTAACAAAACAAAAAATTCACGAAAAACACATTATTTCCCCGATATTTTCCCACAACTAATCAATAAATTTCATGATATTTTATTGTGATTTTAAACCATGAACTTTAGTACTTTTCTGTTATACGGATACTATGCCAAAATGTATGTATGTATGTATGTTTGGCGACAATGGTGTCCGTATAACGGAAAAGTGCCTGAATTATTATTTTTTTATATATATATATAAAATATAAACATAATTGGCGACACAGCAAGTTTTCTGGATGTGAAAGGCGGAGATGAATTTCATTCATTCAATGACCGTTTTAAAAGTTTCAAGTTTGGATTGAGTGCACCTGAACATAAAAACCGATACCTATTTCTATGTTCATGATTGAGTTATTTGGATATCTTTTCGTATAGCACAGAAAATCATTTCTCCCGCTTTCGTAATACAGATAAATTCTGGTGTATTTTTTTTTCTTCTTTTTATATCATAAGTACTTTTCTACTTTAAATTTTTTAATTGTCGAGTTTCTAAGCTGAAATTTCATTTTTCGAATGCAGTATTTCAAATGTTTTAATAATTACATTCAGCTGTAAGTTTGAAATATTTAAAATATTAAAAGTAAAGGTCAAGTAAATAATTAATAATGCATAACTAAATATGTATAATGATCAGAATGACATATTAAAATGTGTACAGAATGACATGAAAATTTTAAAAAACTGAAATTTTGCACTTGCAACTTAATTGTAAATTTCATTGTTTACATTGGAAACGATTTGTGGATTTTAAGAATTTGCTGAACTTCGTGTCACCAAATTACTAAATCTCTCTCTCTCACTCTCCAAAAAAAAAAAGGGGTTAGTTTTAAAAAATTCAAAGTAGCAAAATACATACAACACAAAAAGAAAATAAATACGGTAAAATGAAAAAATTACTTTAATAATAGAAATCCATAAATTTTCAACAACGACATCAAACGAACGTATCTCATCTTTCGTTTGTGATAAGGAACGCTCCTTTGGCCCCCTCCACTCATTGGCTGAATTGTAAAGGGCAAAATTGGGGGACAAAATGACTACAGCATTTCTGAGAAAAGAAAAAATCAGAAAATTCACAGAAAATAATTATTTTTGTTGCAAGTTGGATTAACTGTCTTTATAGTTCGAGTCGATTTCAGACTGAGTGTAGATTTCTGCAAGTTGGATTTGGGTTAACCCGATTTTTCAAAAGTTAGTTCAAGTTCAGTATATTATTTCAGATTAAAACTATAACTATCAGGGCTTGAATTTCAGGGCGGGATTCGCGCGGAAAATTTTGAAATCCCGCCCAAAAAAGATCATGAGCGGGAGCCTCCCGACCAAAAAATTTCAGCATTTTTGGAGAAATTTGCATTATTTAATTTACCTGCAACCGAACGATAAATTTCGTGATTTTTTTTCCCCGCAACCGATTGACGGACTTTGTGTTTTTTCTGCGACTGATCGACGAACTTTGTGGTTTTTTCCGTGACAGATCAACGAACTTTGAGTTTTTTCTGCGACAGATCGACGAACATTGCGTTTTTTAAGCGACTGATCGACGAACCTTGCGTTTTTTAGGGACATATCGACGAACTTTGCGTTTATTCCGCAATCGATCGACGAAATTTTTCTTTCTTCCCTGACTGATCGACGAACTTTGCATTTATTCTGCAATCGATCGACGAAATTTGCTTTTTTCCGCAACTGATCGACGAACTTTGCGTTTTTTCCGCGACAGATCAACGAACGTTGCATTTTTTTCTGCGACTGATCAACGAACTTTGCGTTTTTTCTGCGACAGATAGACGAACATTGCGTTTTTTAAGTGACTGATCGACGAACCTTGCGTTTTTTGGGGACAGATCGACAAACTTTGTGTTTATTCTGCAATCGATCGACGAAATTTGCTTTTTTCCCACGACTGATCAACGAACTTTGCGTTTTTTGGTGACAGATCGGCGAACTTAGCATTTTTTCCGTGACAGATTGATGAACTTTGCGTCTTTTCCACGATCGATCGGTGAATCTCAATCAAGTAAAATCTAAAGTCAGAAATTTATTTAACAACCTAATTGTTAAGGGTCCCTAACACATTTAATGGAACTTGAAAAATACACTGCATATATAAAACTTAACTTTCTTCCCTTTTTTATAATAAAAATAAAATTTTACATAATCATTCTCAGTTGACTTAATTTTTTCAATGGTATTTTGTCATGTCTGCATTAATGTAATTCTTTAAATAGCACGTAAAAGAATAGTGGGGTTTAAAGATTTTTTTTCTCCCTCCCAAACATTACAACTCCCCTCCATTTAAAAATGTTGGTAGGGAGACTCCCGTCTTCGGAAAAATTGAATTTCAAGCCCTGCCTATAATATGTTTGTGTGTATTGAGGTTTGTATAGATGTTTGTGTGTGTGCTGTTTTTAATACAGACAGTTTCATTTTTCACACGAACCTTTCAAAAAATTCACATTCTTTGCGCAATCCTTTAACAAAATTCGCATTTTTTTTCGTGTTTCTTTAATGAAATTCGCATTTTTTTCTGTATCTTTTTTTTGTCGAGATTCATAATTTTTTCAGCTATCCTATGATGAATTCGTGTTTTTTTTTCAGCGATAATTTGACGAAATTTGTGTTTTTTCTGCGATCTTTTTTTTCACGAAATTTGCGTTATTTTCCACGATTCTTTTATGAAATTTGCGTTTTTCTGTGATCCTTAGACGAAATTTTCTTTTTTCACAATGCTTTGATAATAATCACATTTTCTCTGCTGCCTTTTGATAAGATTCATGAATTTTCAGCAATCCTTCGATGAAATTCGCGTTTTTTCAGCAATCTTTGAAGAAATTCGCATTTTTCTCGCGATACTTTAACGAAATGTGCGTTTTCAAGCGATTTTTTGATAAAATACATTTTATTCCGCAATTTTTAGACGAAGTTTGGCAAGAAAGCGCTATCTTTGGGTGAAATTTCCTGTTTTGCGATTCTTTGACAAAATTTGCTCATCTTTTGTGTAAATCGCGTTTTTCTGTGGCCTTTTAACAAAATTCACGTTTTACATGATCCTTTGATGAAATTAGTGTTTTTCCCGTGATCATTTGACGAAATCTAGGATTTTTTTCCCGCAAAGATTGATTATATGTTTTTAGTCTGCAGGTGCCCTAAAAAGTTTGTGACGCCTGTCGCTGCATTGCACGCATTCTGCCACGGTGTATCAAACAAACAAAATTCATCCTAAAGAATTATTGTTTCGTTTCTGGAAATGAACAACCGTCAACTCATTGGCTGAATTATAAAGGGTGAAATGTGTAGGCACTGAGTATCATCTATACTATTAATGTCGGTAAACATCTGTCTGTGTGTGTGTTGTTGTGTCTGGCGTCTGTAAGCACAAAACTCTGCATGCAGACGACGGACATAAGTGCTTTTGGTATAAAAAAATTCGTAAGTGGAGTTTTTAAAATTCACAACATTTTGCGGGAGAAGAGGGGTGCGAACGAATTTAAAAAATGAGTCCGCATCAATAATTATGGCGGCGGGGGGGAGTATGTTTTGCCTACACGGGGCGGAGACTTTTCTTTGTTGACACCACTCATATGATATATCGTTCGAAAGGCCTGTGACTGCCTTTTCATGTTATGCATCTGTGTGGTGTCCATCCCCCCCCCCCCGCCAATTGGGACACTTTTCTAAATTTTGCACATACCACTCATGTTATATATCGTTAAAAAGGTCTGTGACCGCTTAATCATATTATGCATCTCCGGTGTCCATCCCCCCACTTTGCCCCCCCCAAGGGGGTACTTTTGTAAATTTTGCACAATCTCTTCATGTTATGTATTGTTGGAAAGGTCTTTGACTGCTTATTCATGTTATGCATCTCCGGGGTCCATCCCGCCATTTCCCCCCCCTTAAGGGGGGCAATTTTCTAAATTTTGTTGACACCCCTCATGTCATATATTGTTGGAAAGGTCTGTGACCGCTTAATGATATTATGCATCTCCAATGTCCATCTCCCCACTTTGCACCCCCCCCCCTCCCCAAAGGGGTACTTTTCTAAATTTTGCAGACAACCCTCATGTCATATATCGTTGGAAAGGTCTGTGACTGCTTAATCATATGCATATCTCCAATGTCCATTTCCCCACTTTGCCCCCCCCCCCTCCCCCAAGGGGGTACTTTTCTAAATTTTGCAGACAACCCTCATGTCATATATCGTTGGAAAGGTCTGTGACTGCTTAATCATATGCATATCTCTGATGTCCATCTCCCCGCTTTGCCCCCCCCCCCCAAAGAGGTACTTTTCTAAATTTTGCACACAACCCTCATGTTATATATCGTTGGAAAGGTCTGTGACCACTTAATCATATTATGCATGTTCCGTGTCCATCCCCTAATTTACCCCCCTCCCAAGGGGGTACTTTTTTAAATTTTGCACATACCCCTCATGTTACATATCGTTTGAAAGGTCTTTGACTGCTTATTCATGTTATGCATCTCCTTGGTCCATCCCGCCATTTCCCCCTCCCCAAGGGGGCACTTACCATTTACTTGCACAACAGCGCTAAATGTGTCAGATGAAAGAAATTCCGCGAGTACATGTGCCAGTGAAACTTAGCCAATTGCTGTTCTTCAACCTAGCTTTAATTGAAAGTGGGTTTTTTATTTATTTGAATTTTTGCAAAAGTTTCAAACATTTTAAAGCAGCTATGAATTTTATTTTTATGGTACTATCAAGTTTTTTGCCGTCAAATTTTGACGGGTTCCATCTAGTATATATATATATATATATATATATATATATATATATATATATATATATATATATATATATATATATTGAACGGAGAGTGGTTTTGGGGTCTGGGGTTCATGATCGGTGAAAATATATCAAAATTTTCCGGAACTGCTTTCCTCCGAACGGCTGCAATAGGTAGCTTTATACTTTTTTGTATTGAAAGCTACCTAATACGTAGTACCTATTGTCGTCGCTTGGTCCGTCCGTCTGTCTGTCCGTCCGTCCGCATATAACAACGCAAAAACTACCCAACCGAATGGTTTGAAATTAAATATTTATTATCTTTGCAGAATTTTGTCGAGACATTTCAAATTTTATTAAAATCGAATCAAAACTTTAGGAGATATTAATAAAAATATTTTTTAAGAAATTTGAATTTTTTTTTTAAATCGGTGCTTTCTTGTTATAGGAGCTTCCGCAGTTTAATAGTCAAGCGACCGAGATACTTAACTCTATTACAGAAATTAATCTGCAGACGATATCATTCATTTCACAGAATTAAAAATCATCAAGATCTAAATATTTATATAGCTAGCTACAGTACGAACGCACCTCATTTGTCACGTTTGACGTACAATTTCCAGCTTGTTTTAAATTCTGAGAGTTTATGACATCCTCTGCGAAATACAAACAGGCGGTCAGATTTTAATATAATAGATTCGTAATTATTTTTATTTTCCTAATAATCATGGTGTGGTTTTTGGCAAAAACTCTCATCTGTATGTAACTAATACTCATGCATAATAATCGCTAGCTAAACAAAAGCTAAAAACAAATATTTAAATTTTTCGTTTTAAATATGACGTGAAACTCATCTACTTTCTAATCTTACAGATTCTTGTATTATTAATGTAATGAATTGATTCACGCTCCTTCTAAAACACATTTGAAAATTCCCATTTTATTTCAAATATGACGTCACTTTTTCCTCAGAGAAATCTCTTTTAAATGGCAAAATTCTTGTTAATTTTCTTTTACTGGCAATCAGGACGTAAATTTTAGCGGAAAACTCACATTTGTATGTAGCTGGTATTCAAGCTAATTATTAATCAGTATCGATAAAAAATATTTCACTTTTTCATCTTAAATATTACATCCATTATCTATTTACTTTCATTATACATTGATATTCATGCTCCTTGTATTATTACAAATATTTGAAAGTACATGTTTTATTTATGACGTCATATTTGTCCAAGCCGAGGGGGATCCTTTTCATAGTTCCATGGTCCAAGCGAAATTTATTTTTTAATAATATAATTATTGTTGCACTTTTCCTTCTAATTATAACGCAGTTTTTGACAGAAAAATCTGGAGGCACGGCAGTGCCCTCCGCCAAGTCGAGTGAGGACAGCCGTAAGCATACTTTTCTGGAAGCAACTCAGGGCACTTTTGACCCCCCCATATCTCCGCGCTGGAGTATCCCAAACATTTTAAACTTCAATTATAGAGAGTATTTGGCCCACAGGACCAAAATTTAAAATTACAACTTTCTGTCTTTTCTAGTTCAGGCGATATATGAACTCAAACATTCGATTTTTTGTCACTTCTTACTCACTCGTTCACGCGTCATCAAAAAGATTGGGTAGATCCCGTAGCCCCAGAAACTTGACATTTGGAAAAAAGGTAGTGTTTAGGATACAAAGAAAGGAAAAATTATAAAATCCAGAAAATTCGAAAAAAAAAACATTCGAAAATTCAACAAATTCCATCAAAATTGAAAATTGAAAATAATACGATCTTGTAGTCTTGGAAACTTAAGATTTGGTGTGAAGGTAGTGTTTAACATCCAGAAAAAGAAAACATCAAAAACACCAAAAAAATCGAAAGCAAAATTGAAAAAATCGAAGAAATTGAAAAAAACCGAAAATTTGAAGACAATCCGATTTTGTTGCGCTAGAAAATTCAAATTAGGAATAAAGGTAGTATTTAGGATACAGAAAAAGAAAAATTAAAAAAATCCAGAAAATTCGAAAAAAAAATAAAAAAATTCGAAAAAAATTGAAAAAATGAAAATAATTTGATACGATAACGCTCGTATTTATAAATTAATTTGGATGAAACTAATTGTGTGTATTAAGCTCACCAATGCCTCGACCGAGTTCGTTGGCCAGTTTGGTCCGCGATCTTGTTTCAAGATGGCGGCCACGGAAAATTTTAAAACTAAAATAAATATACAAAAAAGTTAAAAAATCAAGTTTATTTTTTAATTAGGTGTTAGGACTTGATACAAGGATTCCAGAGCATTTTTTGTTTTACCTCTATCTTAAAAATTGGCTGAGATAGAGCAGTTTGAAATTCTAGGGTGGCTGGCATTTTGAAACAAAACAGCACATTACAAAAAACCAACGATAAATTTATGGTCAATAATGGTCAAGCAGGTGCAATCCCGAATGAATACTCCGTGTTATTATAACTGTAACTTTGACTTCGAAATTTTGATACGTTGCATTTTCTATTTGTTGATATTTTTGAACTATGATTTACGCTAAGTGAAATGTTGTTGTTGAAGAGGGATTTTCCATGTAAATCCGAAACGTCCAATTTTAATATGTTTTTAATGTTTTATGAAAGTGTATTGTAATGTCTGTAATTTTAATGATTTTAATATAAATTTATAAGTTTTAGTGAACGCGATTTCTCGCAAATTATTTTCTTTCATTGTTGTAATCATTTTCCCAATCATACGCATAAAACTATATATTCATATCCATTAGCGCCAAATTCTCGCCAAACTTGGCGACAATTGGCGAAATATCGCCAAATTTGGCGACAAAAATAAGTCTTCATAAATGAAGCCAACTTGGCTATAGCTCAATAATTTGGCGAATTTCTTATTCAAATTCAGTTTAAACGACTCTTTTGTAAACGGTTTCTTTGCATTTTAACTTGCTGTTTTCGAGTAACATTAGCTAAATTTTAAAACGAAGATATAGGAAAGCTACCTTTTCCAGCCGGTACAGGCCGGAGGACTTTTTTATGAGTTGTCGGATGCAATCTATGTTTTGCATTAAATAAAGTAAAACATTGAAAAACAAATCCCACAGGATGGGGATAGTTTGTTTTAGATAGATTTTAAGATAATTGTCCTATTAGCTAGTACACCTTCCGTTATTGTTTTGTGTTATTTTCCCCGGATTATGCTTTTCTTTTCTTTTGTTTACGAATTTTGTAATAGAAAAGTTCCGCTATAGACTGGCTACGTTATAGACCTTTTTTTATAGACAGGTTCATTTTCTTTCACAGGCTTTACTCTATTTAATTTATATATGAAATATTTGTTGTTAAAAGATGTTGGTCGCACAAAAATTTTCACATCTCTCCCTCCCTCCCGACATTACTGGTTGGTTATGGCTTGATAGTCCTTTCTAAATAAAATCATGGTGATTCTAAGATTCTCTTGATTTATCTCTAAGTTGAACATAAACGATCCTAAGAAAACGGATCAATGAATTACTATATTGGCATGAGGAAATTTAGTTGCAGAAAAATGGAGCATATAGCTAGCATTAAGTCTAATAGGAAAACCACAGCCTTGGCAAGATCTGGAGGCACGGCAGTGCCTTCGCCAAGTCAAGAGAGGACAGCCGTAAGCATACTTTTCTGGAAGCAACTCAGGCACTTTTGACCCCCCCCCCATATCTCCGCGCTGGAGTATCCCAAAAATTTGAAACTTTATTTTTCTAGAGTATTTGGCACACAGAACCAAAATTTAAAATTACAACTTTCTGTCTTTTCTAGTTCAGACGATATATGAACTCAAACATTGGATTTTTTGTCACTCACTCACTCACTCGTTCACGCGTCATCAAAAAGATTAGGTTGATCCCGTAGCCCTAGAAACTTGACATTTGGAAAAAAGGTAGTGTTTAGGATACAAAGAAAGGAAAAATTTTAAAATCCGGAAAATTCGAAAAAAAAAACATTCGAAAATTCTACAAATTCCATCAAAATTGAAAATTGAAAATAATACGATCTTGTAGTCTTAGAAACTTAAGATTTGGTGTGAAGGTAGTGTTTAGTATCCAGAAAAAGAAAACATCAAACACACCAAAAAAATCGAAAGCAAAATTGAAAAAATCGAAAAATCGAAAATTTTCAAATAATCCGATTTTGTTGCGCTAGAAACTTGGAATTCGGAATAAAGGTAGTATTTAGGATGCAAAATAATGAAAAATTAAAAAATCCAGAAAATTCGAAAAAAAATTCAAAAATTCGAAAAATTCGTAAAAAATTGAAAAAATTAAAATAATTTGATTTTTTAGCCTTAGAAATTTAAAATTCGCAGTAAACATACTGTTTAGGATTCAGAATAAGTTAAAATAAAAAACGCAATAAAATTCGAAAATAAAATCGAAAAGTCGGAAAAATAAAAAAATAAGGAAAATTTGAAAATAATTCGATTTCATAGCGCTAGAAACTTGAAATTTGGAATAAAGGTAATATTTAAGATACTAAATAAGGAAAAATTAAAAAATATGCATAATTCAAAAAATACCCATAAATTAGTGCAGACGATATATGAACTCAAAGTTTCGATTTTTTGTCACTCACTCACTATTGCGTCATCCAAAAGATTGGGTAGATCCCGCAGCCACAGAAACTTAAAATTTGGATTAAAGCTAGTGTTTCGGATACAAAGAAAGGAAAAATTATAAAATCCGGAAAATTCAAAAAAAAAAAAAAATTCGAAAATTCAAAAAAATCGAACAAAATTGAAAATTGAAAATAACACGATCTTGTAGTCTTAAAAACTTAAAATTAGGTGTGAAGTACTGTTTAGAATTCAGAAAAAGAAAACATCAAAAAGACAAAAAATAAATTAAAAATAAAATAGAAAAATCGAAAAAAATGGAAAATTTTCAAATAATCAAATTTTGTTGCGCTAGAAACTTGAAATTCGGAATAAAGGTAGTATTTAGGATGCAAAATAATGAAAAATTAAAAAATCCAGAAAATTCGAAAAAAAAATCAAAAATTCGAAAAATTGGAAAAAAAAATGAAAAAAATTAAAATCATTTGATCTTTTGGCCTTAGAAATTTAAAATTCGCAGTAAAAATAGTGTTTACGATTCAGAATAAGTTAAAATAAAAACGCAATAAAATTCGAAAATAAAATCAAGAAATCGAAAAATAAGGAAATTTTGAAAATAATTCGATTTCATAGCGCTAGAAACTTGAAATTTGGAATAAAGGTAATATTTAAGATATTAAATAAGGAAACATTAAAAAATATGGATAGTTAAAAAAATCGAAAATTTCAAAAAAAAAAGAAAAATAAGAAAAAGAGAGAAAATGAAAATAATATGATCTCGTAGTCTTAGAAACTGAAAATTTTGTGTAAAGGTAGTGTTTAGGATTCAGAAAAAGAAAAAATTAAAAACACAACAAAAATTGAAAAAAAAAAATCGAAAAAAAAACGAAAATTTGAAAATAATTCGATTTTGTAAAGCTAGAAACTTAAAATTTGGAATAAAGGTAGTATTTAGGATACAAAAAAAGAAAAAATCTGTAAAATTCGAAAAAAAAAATTCGAAAATCCGAAAAATTGAAAAAAATTCGATTTTGTAGCTTTAGAACTTAAAATTCGGCGTAAACTTATTGTTTAGGATACAGAAAAAGGAAAAATTAAAACACAATAAATTCGAAAATAGAATAAAAAAAACTCGAAAAAGATCGGAAATTTCAAAATAATTCGATTTTGTAGCGCTAGAAACTTGAAATTTGTAATAAAGGATACAAAATAAGAAAAAAAATAAAAAATCCAGAAAATTATAAAAAAAATTCGAAAATATCAAAAATTGAAAATAATTTTATCTTGTAGTCTTAGAAACTTAAAACTTGGTGTAAAAGTAGTATTTACTATTCAATAAAAGGAACAATTAAAATATTCGTTAAATTCGAAAATAAAATCGAAAAATCGAAATATCTTTAAGAAATCGAAAATTCGAAAACAATTTAATTTTGTACTGCTAGAAACATTAGTTTTAAGATAATTGTCCTATTAGCTAGTACAACGCCCCTAATTGTTTTAAGTTATTTCCCCCGGATTATGGTTTTCTTTTCTTTCGTTTACGAATTTCGTTATAGAGAAGTTCCGCTATAGACTGGCTACGATATAGGCAATTTCTTTATAGACAGGTTTGTTTTCTTTCACAGGTTGTACTCTATGTACTTCACATATGAAATATGGATTGTTAAATATTGTCATCCCCACAAAAATTTTCACAGCTCCCCCTACCCTCCCGACATTACTGACTGGTTATGGCTTGATAGTCCTTTCTAAATAAAATCATGGTAACTCTAAGATTCACTTGATGTATCTCTAAATTGAACCTAAATGATCCTAAGAAGACGGATCAAATAATTACTATATTGGCATGACAATCAGGTAACTTAGAATCAAAATCGAAAAATCAATAAATTTATAAAAAGTCGAAAATTTGAAAATAATTCGATTTTGTAGTCCTAGAAGCTTGACATTTGGCAGAAAGGCAGGGTTTAGTACACAAAGTAAGGAAAAATTAAAAAATCTGTAAATAATAAAAAAAAAGACTAAAAAACGAAAAAAAAATCGAATAAAGGAATATAATTTGATTTATTGGAAATTTCCGGAAATTTTAATTTTGGCTTTCTTTTCACACTAAAAAGTTCTTTTATGTTAAATATCAAGTATCTAGGGCTGCGAGTAATATCTCAGATGGATAGCACCTATCCTGGAAGCAATTGAGAGTACTTTTGACACCCCCCCCCTCCCATAACTTAGTGCTTGCCTAGGAACCTGAAATCTCTTTTTATCTACAGTACTTTGCAAACGAAACTAAAGCTTCAAATTTTTGATACCTGTAAATAATAGGGACAGAGTGTGGGCTTAGCGAAAATCAGTGGATGTTCTCAAGAAAAGGAGAAAATCAAGAAAAGGAGGATTACTTACAAAAAGAAGTGAAATCTCATCAAAAAGTCACCTGTAAAAAATGCAGCCAAGTCTCGTAACTCATTTACCGTAAAAAGTACTGAGATCGTATAAAGCCAAGTTTAACTATCTTATTAACTCTGAAATTTTCATTCGCAAATCACTCCTAGTCTCTACATCTTTAGTTAATTATTATTTTGTGACTTGGCAATTACGCATCACAGGGAAGTTATTACACCTTACTATGTTATGGAATAGGATGGGATAATTTAATTAAGGCAAATTATATACGCACAGGGAAGTTATTACACTTTAATATGTTATAGTATTATTTGATTAAGACTAACTATATACATCACATTCTCGTGCTACGTAATTGCCAAGTCACAAAATAATTAACTAAAGATGTAGAGACTAGGAGTGATTTGTGAATGAAAATTTCAGAGTTAATAAGATAGTTAAACTTGGCTTTATACGATCTCAGTACTTTTTACGGTAAATGAGTTACGAGACTTGGCTGCATTTTTTACAGGTGACTTTTTGATGAGATATCTTTTTATTTTAACCGATATTCATACTTCATGTATAATAAAAAATACTCCATATTTCTGTTTCAAATATCACGGAAATTCATCTTCTTTTGATTTTTTTTAATTTTCAGTTTTCACGTGAAAATCGTTCAATTGAAAATTAGTTGTTGGGGAAAAATTATTTTTTCGTGTTTTTATTTTTGTGGCAACGATAAAGTAAAATGGTTAAATTGTATGGAAAAATGTCCATTTATTCTCTATGAAAATAATGAAATATTTAATTATTAAAGAAAATATTTGAATAAAATAAACAAAAACCAGCCTATGTTCAAATGAGGATTATAATCAACCTATATGCAAAAATACAGGATCATTAAATGCTCCATTTTGACGCTGGCTTCAGCCTAACATTTGCACACAATGAGATTTATAATATTATTATGATATATTTTTTATTTTCAGTAACATTTCTTAATACTTTTTTTTTCATGGTTTATGACATAAATCATTTTTCATGAACTAGAGTAGCATTTTATTACGGTAATTCAAAGAATGCTATTTCTCCTTTGATTTTTCATTCAAAATTTGAGATCGAGAAGTTTAATAGTAAATACATATAAAATCTAAGCTAATTTGAAATGTTGACACCATCATTTTTCTTATATTTATTTTATAGCATTTCAGTTTTGTAGTTTCAATTAATTTCTTTCTGAATATTACGCATATACATATAGATATAATATCTTCTTTATATATTATTATATCGTTATATATAACCATAACTTTTAAAAATAAGTTTTGAATGTGCTCCTTTTAAAATTTGTATTACATTTTGGTGGTGATTAAAAATTTTAAATATATTTTTATGAAAAAAAATTAATTATGTTTTTGGTAATTTTTCTATTTTTACGTCTTTCACTACGGACGTTTTTCTCGTCGTCATAAATATGCAGACCACTTCTAGAGACTTGCCAGATAAACAGTTGCTATATTTATCTGTCATACATCACTTAAATTATGTATAATTTCAACTTTTGTATTATCGAATAGGAATAAAAATGCACTTTTGAATGAAATTTCGTTAAAAACTATAGCTCAGTTTAGTGACTATATAATTATAACTATTAAATGATTTTTTAAGTTGATTTCTTTAAATCAATATCAACAATAAGCGTTTGTTTGCTACAATATTGTAAATTAACCGGTGACAGAGTTATCACAATTTTTTAGCAAGCTCAGTTTACTGGTCATATAATTTTAATTATTGAATAATTTTCGAAATTGAGTAAAAAAAAATCTATACCGACAATGAGCAACCTCTCTCGACTGCGGCTGTTGTGGGACCGTGTACGTTAATGGGAGCTGGTGCATGTAAAATCTGTTCGTGGCTCCAATGTCCTCCAAGTTTGAAAATGATATTTCCGGGGGTGCCAATCTAGGTGCAGGTCTCTCATCTGGAATTGGTTTAAAATTAGGAGACCAGCTCTAGAAGTCCAACCTCTCTTGAGGCTCTGGCACCCGTTCTTTCAGAGAAGTGCCTTGGCACTATCTCTGACACGACAACAACAACAACAACAAAAATGAGCGTTTGTTTGCTAAAATATTGTAAACAAACCATTTACAGAGTTATCACAATAGGCAAGTGATTGCTCAGAGAAAATGAAAAAGAAAGAAAAAGCATATTGACCATAAGATATTGCAATTTCACGCAAAATTAAAATATCTTAACCGATAAGACAGGTTTTCATTTTCTGTTAAACAAAATTTAATATCAATGTAAGTTAAATTGGTTAAGAATTGTATTTATTAAATTTATAATGTTTATATGTAAAACAAGTAATTTTTAAATAAAAAACAAAACTGTGTTCAAATTCGTCAGTTGGCGTTTTTAACGAAAATGGTTTGGCACGACCCAATGTATTTTGCAACAACCTGTTATTTTATTATGAACTCAACTTACTGCTGCATTTTTACGAAAAATATTTATTCACTTCTAACTTTGTTCATTTAGTTCTTTCAGCGAAAAATATCTTTCCGTATTTCAATTAAATTAATATTATTCATTTTCCTAGATGTGTTTTTCTTTTTGAATTTTACAGTACTTCATAGAATATATAACAGCTTAACTTTACACATTTTCTCTGGAATATATCGAATCTTTCTGCTCTTAGTGTTTAATTTTTAATCAGAATCTGTTTTATTTTTTTAATTCTTCGTATTTAGAAAACTGCGTGAAATAAACAGTAATTTATTACAAATGAAATAAAATAAAATGTGATTTATGTGAGCAATTTTCAAGTTTGATAGCGGTCTGCACGATAATTTTTCTCTAGATTGCACTTCTGATTTTAAACTTTAGAACATATTGCTTCATTCATAAATTTAATCTCGTTTTGATTTATTCAATGAAAGAAGCTGTTGCACACGTACACTCATTGAAATTTAATTTTTACAAAATGCATGAACAACTGTCGAAAATCTGATTTAGTATATACTTAAACTTGAAGAATTACTTTGATTATTTATAGTATAGTACACTGCAAAAAATAACTGTTGATTTTACAGTATAAAACTGGCGCCCTGCGCGGTAGCGTATTACTACTTGCGCGGCAGCGTATTACTGCTTATTTTACTATTTAATACTGTTAATTTTACGGTATAATACTGGCAGCTGGGGCGCCAGTTTTATACTGTAAAATCAACAGTTATTTTTTGCAGTGTATAGTATTTAAATAAGTTTCTGGAAAAATAAAAATGTTCCGATTTTTAATATTTTTAATATTTTTAATAATATAAAAGACATAATGGGCAGTATTCGACAAAAAAGAAAAGCTTACAGAAAAGACTCTCCTTGAACTCTGTTGTGCTAAAACCGACCGTGTATTGAAAAAGTTTCAATGCATCTACTATAATCTCATCTTGCTCTATATTTGCATGGTTAGATTTAAGAGCTTTTTGGCGACCCGCATTTCAAATGATAATTGACATTTTCAGATGAAGCTTTGCTGAAAAAGTTATATAATCATGATTACACTTCATGAAGAATCGTTTTTGATACTTCTGCTAAATCTACTTCAGGTGAGTCTTTGAACAAAATTCTTATGATCGGATCACGCATACAATGGGAACTTTTCACAATTCTTTTAAGATTTAGAACTTCGCCTATTGTTCTAAATACAGTACGAATATACAGTACGTGTATCTAAATACAGTACGAATATTGAGAAGTAAAGATATAGACAAGTCTCGATTAATCCAGAAGATAGGAATTTTATGCGAATTCTTCTTCTCTTCCCATAATCGTATAAAGAATATAGTTCAACGACAGTCACTTATGGTACGCAGAGTTGCCAAGTCTCCGGCTTTTTGGACACCAGTATTTTAATACAGAAAATGCTGTTTTATGTAATCGGAACATTCTGCGATTTAAAAGAACAACTTTTTCTCTAAAATAATACTGGTATGCAAAAAGCCGGAGACTTGGCAAGCCTGGGTACGGTATCTGCTTCGTTCCTCTCTGGGCTGTGCTGTGTGTATCCCTCTAAGCGTTTTGCCCGCATTTCTCCATTTTCCAAAAACAACTTAAATCGGCTCTAGACAAAAATATTTTTAACAAAACTGCATTTTAAGATATATGTAAAATAAAGAGATATAAAGTGTATTTTAGAAACAAACTCGGAAAGAAAATTTAAATTATTTTAAGTTTTACAAATATTTTTATGAAAATGCAGGAAAGCCCTCAGATGCTCAGAGGGATATATAGGGTGTCCCAAAAGTCTCCGTACAACTCCAAAAATTTATTACAAAAAAATAATAATAGGCCTACAGCAAAAATAATTACAACAGTACATAGAGTAATTTAAAAAGTTTTTTTCTACTGCCATAGTAAAATTCCACCTGAGATCCTTTCGTAGCACGAAGAATATCAAGACGATATTCCAATTCAATCCACGAACGTTTTAGCATGCTAACATCAACAGTAACTACTGCTGTTTGGATCTTTTGTTTCGATTCCATGAATTCCATGAGACTATTAACTTTTGTTCGGGTTTCATCAAACAGTTGTAACTGCTGTTGATGTTAGCATGCTCAAACGCACGTGGATGGAATTGGAATATCGACTTGATATTCTTCGTGCAACGAAAGGATCTCATGTACAAGTCTACTAAGGTAGTAGAAAAAAACTTTTTAAGTTACTCTATGTATTGTTGAAATAATTTTTGCTGTAGGCCTTTTATTTTTTTAAATAAATTTTTTTAAGTTATTTATTTTTTTAAGTTGTACGGAGACTTTTGGGACACCCTATATAACGTTATCACTTTAGGAGGAAGGAGGTGTCTGGCACTTGATATTTATATGATATCTCAAGGGGGAGAAGGGATATGTTTTTTGATGTCGTTATCATTTTTAATCCAAACAAAATTTTCATTTTTGTTACTTTTTTTACATCAAAATAGCCTTTTTATTATTTTTTTTAAAGCTTGTATATATATATTTTTTTATATCTTCATGAAACTACAAAGTTATTATTAAAACCGTTAAACGATTATAAAATTATTTCAATGCAAAACATGGAATACCCCAACGTTTGACATTCCCATTCATTACCATATGCGCAATAATCCGCTGTTTGAGAAAGCAAGTGCGGACTATGTTTGAAATGATACATGTTGGGTTTACTAGAAAAAGAAGAGAAAGACTGTTGTCCACCTGTTTTGTTTATAAGAAATTCTGTTTACTCTTCCCCGTGCAGGGAACAAGTGTCAAAAGACAATATTACTGTTGAATGCATTATGCAACAAAAAGTTATAATCAAATACTTTTAAATAGTAACCCTTTCTTTTAAGTAGTAGATGATGTAAAGATATTTCATTTATAATAGAGATATTTTATTGACTTCTCTTCATTTGAATCAGTAAAATATGCGAATAATAAATGTAAAAAAATACCTGTGTATTACTGCAAATATATAAAAAGAAACACTTGTAAAAATAAAAAGATGTTTTTAACATTGATAACGATATCATTGAGGGAAGGGGGGGGGGAGAAGGTTCTATGAATGATTACGTATGATATCGTAAGAAGGGGGAGGATGTCCAAAATTTACCAAAAAGTTGATATCGGTATAGAGCGAAAAGTATTTTTCCGAATTTCAATTAAATTAATACTATTAATTTTCCTAGATGTGTTTTTCGTTTTGAATTTTACCTGCATAGAATATATAACAGCTTAACTTTACACAGTTTCTCTGGAATATATCGGACCGTTTTGATCTTGGTGTTTAATTTTTAATGAGAATCTGTTTAATTTTTTTCTTCATATTTAGAACACTTTGTGAAATAGACTGTAATTTATTAAAAATGAAATAAAATAAAATGTTACTTATATAAGCAATTTCCAAGCTTGGAATAGTGTTCTTACCGATACATTTTCTTTAGATTGCACTTCTGATTTTAAACTTTAGAACATATTGCTTCATTCATATATTTAATCTCGTTTTGATTTATTCAATGAAAGAAATTGTTGCAGCCCCTACTATAAGAAATCTTCCTCAGCTTACCTTGGATGAGAAGAATGATTTTTCTTTAACATCTGCAGCCGTGTCGAAAGAGTTTTATATGGATGATTTTTTTTTCTCTCGGGACTCCAGAATAAGTCATGGAATTAATTACTCAATTGTCTTTATTAATAAAACGAGATGGCTTTAATTTGCGCAAATGGGTTTCTAATGTCCATGAAGGATTGAGAATTTTCTGAAGACTATAGAGACAGTACAAATTAAATATTCTTAACTAATGACAGTGGGATAATAATTTTAGGAATCCAATGGGATTTAAAAGGTGATTTTCTCTGTTTCTCAGCTTTAGACTATGAGGAAAAAGAATAGCTCTGCAAGAGTTTTTTATTTATTAGAACTTGCTATTCACCTTTGTTTCTTTTATAAAGATACTTTTCAAGATTATGGAATTTTTTACTTAACTGATACAAGCCAATTAATGAAGAATTCAGTAAACGATGGACATTGTTTCGGAGTGACTTAAAGATAATTTATCAATTGAAAATTCACGATTTCTCTTGTTTCAGATAAGATAAAACTTCAAATTCATGCCTTTTGTGATCGGCCTGAAAAGCATATTGTGCAGTAATCTATATTCGTTCAGTTTCTCGTGATGACAGAATCACTGTAAATCTTATGATATCTAAAACTAAGATCGCACTCATTAGAATAACAAGACTTGAATTATGATCAGTGTTTATTGTCCTAAATTTGTTAAACATGGTTTTGCATCACTTACATGTCAAAGAGACTCAAGTATTAGAGTGGACCAATTCTAAAGTTACGTTGTAATGACTTTCTTCAGAGCTCCATGAATGGAAAAATTTGTAGGTAATTATGATGCTAAGATCAAAGAAGTCCTTCCTAATATTTCGTGGAATCATGTCTGTTAGCTTGAAAATGCAATTGACTGCAGGATAAGAGGTATGTTACCATCGGAACTAGAGAATTAAGAATTATGGTTTTATGATCCTTAATGGTTAAGAGAACCATTAAATGACAAACCGTCTAATGAGTTATTTGATATCTCATTTAGAATAGACTAGAACGAATCGTCGCGTGGTGTTTAAGATTTTTAGACAATGCAAAAAAGACGTTATAAAAGCAAATAAATAGTTTACTCTTGGTGCGCTAGCTTTGATGAACCACAACGAGGATTGTGAAATTAGTACAGTACAGGTGTTTCTGTGAGGAAATATTTGCTTTAAGTCATCACGCATCTTTAAGGACTTCGAGTAAACTTTTGACTTTAAATCCTTCCTGGATCATAACTGTATTTTGTGTGTTGGTGGAAGGTAGAGAACTGCTAACTTTTCAGACGATGAGAAACTTCAAATATTGCCTAATATGCATCGTATTTCTGCATTAATTTTGAAGCATTATCATACAATTTATTTGCATGCTGGTCCACAGCTTCTTTTAACTGGTCTTCAAACGAAGTTCTGTATTCTAAGTGATCCGTATGCAGTAATAATTAATTGTGAAGAGTTTCTTAAAGTGTTTTCGTGCTTCACCATCAATTGGTTACCGAATCTTCTGAAGAGTTTCTTAAAGTGTTTTCGTGCTTCACCATCAATTGGTTACCGGATCTTCTGAATAGTTTCTTAAAGTGTTTTCGTGCTTCACCATCAATTGGTTACCGGATCTTCTGAAGAGTTTCTTAAAGTGTTTTCGTGCTTCACCATCAATTGGTTACCGGATCTTCTGACCTTACGTGTCTCGCCCAGTCTTTCCTTTTCAAAGACCGGAGTTGGATTTTGCTAATGTAGCAACATCTTCATCATGCAGGCTTATTATTCAAACATATACTTAAAAAAAGATTTTAGTCAAGTTACAAAAAATATTAGTTATTAACAAAACGTATTGCAAAAAATGAAAAAAAAAAACAAAAAAAAAAAAAACAGTTTTTTAGAGAGCTGTAACTTAATTCATTTTTCACGTCTTTCTATACTTTCGATTGTATCGTTTTCTATTAAGTGATAAAAAAAATTAAACTAATGGTTAATGTTTTCTTAACGTATATTACCAAAAGCATTGTAGTTTTGTTCATGTTGTTGTTTTTAATGAGATTTTTTGTAACAAATTCATAATAATATTTTGGGTCATCATGTTTTCGAGAATCTTATACCATCGGAATTTATCAGAATTTTTTCCAATAAAAAACTAAATTCGTCCTTGTATTTTTATGAGATCAGTATTTAAAATGTGTAATTTGTCTAAATAATAAGTCTGTTTAAAAAAATATATATTTTAAAAAAACATATTCATATGAATAATATTCTAAATTCTAGGATGGTTGAAACGTTTTTGAAAGTAAATAGTAAATGAAATGTGTAAAAATATTTATTTTTACTAAAACTGTGCAAAACCTTTTTAGTAAAAATAAATATTCTTACAGATTTCATTTAATATTCTAGGTGAATATGGTGTTTAAAATTTATAGTTAAAGTACATTTTATAGTAAATAGTAAAAAAAGAATATAACGTCAAGAATATAGGCAAAAATATAAAAGTTTTAAAATATTGAAATTCTTTAAATATTAATGTGACAGAAAACTTCATTCATCAAAAATAAGAAAATTCCCGAATCTAGAACTTTCTTTTGTATAAAAGTGCTTTAGATTTGAATGTATGTCACGGAAGGAACGTATAAAGTTTTATAAAGGACAGCTGTCGGTAAAAGAAACAGATGGGAGTGTATTTCTAAATCTACATATTTTAAACTACAAGCATATTTACTGTATGTTAAAAAAATTAGACAGTGTTATAGTGATTTCTTTGAATATAATAACATAATAAAAAATCCTTATATATTATTTCTCCTGTCAACATCCCTTTTACTCAGAAAATATGAAACGCAGAACAACGAATGAGATACCATATGAAAGGTTTTAGAACAGGCTTCTGACATAGCCCACTTAACAATTCGTTAAAACATGTTTTTGATTAAAATTTGCTGAAATTAAAAAATTAAATCGGCATTGTTTTCATGAAAGAAATGAAAGGTTTTCCTGAAATTATTGTTGCCAAAAAAATAAAATACCACATTTTATGATGCTCATAGCAATTATTATAAAAAACACCGCACGGGTTTATTTTATACTTATGATTAAAAAGCGAAATTGAAATGTTTAGATTTATATTTCTAAGTCCCATGGTTTTCCCGAAGCGGATGACGTCATCCTCTAATGCAGTCAAAATACGATTGTTAATTTTTTTTTTTCTCGCGCGTGCCTTTAGCAATCTTGGATCAGTTTTTAGTTTAACTTTGATGGAATAAATTAGATGATATTCTGACTTGACTAACAACTAAATGTTGTTTGCAGATATTTTTATCCTTGCCTTTTCTTTAGAAGTTTAAACCTGCATCTAATAAATATTACATATTGATAAAAAATGATACTTCTCTATTATCCCGTCGACCACTTTTCATAACAAAAAACTATCGCCAAATAAACGGGAGAACGTTGCCATTGGAATATCAAAATAAATAAATAAATAAAATATAAGAATTTAAGGACACAATTGTTATTTTAATTAATAAAATAACTACTAAATCAGTAAAACATAATGAAAAATACACGCAAATGTCGAATGTAATACCACTAGATGACGTAACAAACACGCATAATGATTCTGACATCAAGTAAATGGGACTGCATTTTTGGCGTTTAATCTTACAGTTTGGCGGTAGTTTTTTGTTATGAAAAGCGGTCGACGGGTTAATAGAGAAGTACCTAAAAAATATTAGATTTCAGTGCGAAATCTTCGCACGGGCCCTCTGGTATATATATATAGTTTAAAAAATTACATTAACCATTGGGAAAAGTTCCGAAAGCTTAAAAAAAATTACCGCACTGTCGTGTTATAGCGGCCCCTACAATTATGATTATAACCAGGTTGCAGTTATGATTTCGCCAAGAGCATCGCAAATCTTATATAGGCATCCTATATCGCATATATATATTCCAAACACTCCTATATGTGCCATATACGTCATTATACACATATTATTTACGTCTTATATGTCGTATATACATCATATACACATGTCATGTATATACATCATATATGACTATAACTTGGCCACATACGTCAAGAAACTTTATGTATATATCATATATTATTATACACTGTTAAAACTGAAGGTGAAAAACCCGTGCTGTTTGTGTCTCCGGGGTGAGACGACGGTACCATTTTGGAACCCTAATGTGCTATAGAGGCTGGGAAATGTGGCTGGGGTGCCATTTGGCCGCTCACTGGGTGATTGATGCTAATTTGGGTGCCGTCCACTACGTATTGCACAAATTTTGGCAACCCCGCCGGGCGACTGGCATCTTGCGCATGCGCTGTGACGTGTTTCCTCTCATTTTCGCAAGTCACAAGGGAAGGGAGATCGCACAAAATGGCTGCCTTTGAATTGTAGTGTATCGCTGCCGCGCGAGATTTCCATTTTATTAATAACTAAATAACGCCATTTATGGTGAATAAATAAACCAGGGGAGTAAACAAGAATAATCACACTTTATATACAGGTATATGTGAAATGTGTGTTTTTATGTTATGCTTTATTTTTATATAAATTTTAGATATGTTGTATTACAAATGGCTCCATACATTATTTTCAAGCAAAGACATTTTAAGTCATAATCTTGATGTGGAAAGTTGAAATTTTTATCTCGTGAAAGTAGAATGATGTCGCCTCCCTATTTGTTTGTTCTTTAAATTATTATCTATGTAGAGCTTATAATAATTTCATTTTATTCATATTTTTATCTAATGAATTCTCTCGCACAGTTTTTGTTGCTTACCATCTAGAAAAAAATTTAATGATGCATTATAATAATAATAATAAAAATGTTGAAACATAAGTTGTTATATTTAAAAAATTAGTTTAATTTCTTATTTTTCTGAAATTTAAACAAACTATTTGTAAACAATTGAAGAATTTACAAGTTTTACGTAGAATTGATTTTTACTAACTTGAAACCTATTAATTTGAATATTTGACAATTTTAAATTAGTTGATTTGATAATATGTACAGGGTGATCTTTTTTAAAGTGACAGTGTTTGGAGCGCCCTGTAGCGCGATCTAATAGCCGAAATGGCACCAAACTTTGCATTTAGACTAATCAAGACATGGGAAAAATGATTCCGTGAAAAATAAATTAGTTCCAAAAATCGCCGCTAGGGCATTTTGTGGCGCTTTGCAATGTATAAAATGTGAGAAAGGAAAAATACCAACTTATACAATCGTACAGTTAAATTATTAATGTATATTTACTACATTAACTTCCCCGGTGAGGAATTAGACTACCTTCAATGTGAGCACCGTTCTCAGAAATAACACCGTGCATTCTGTGCACAACGTTCAACACAGCCGTACGTAACATATCACGAGGAATATTCCGCACAGTCTTTGTTATGTTGTCTTTTAGAATAGACAAATTTGATACTCCACCAACATAAACTTGAGATTTCAAATAACCCCAGAGCCAAAAATCGCATGGCGTGAGGTCAGGGGAACGAAGTGGCCATACAACTGGAAAACTCCGACTTATGACTCTATCATCAGTGAAGGTTTGGCGCAACAGCTGCTTTACTTTATTACCAATGTGTGGCGGAGCACCATCCTGCATAAAGATTGTCTGTTGGAGACGGTTTCTTTGCTGAAGTTGTGGAATAACAAACATTTGCAGCATTTCGTGGTACCTTTCCGCATTTATGGTGCACGTTTCGGGTCCTGTCGGAGTGATGGTTCCAAAAAAGAATGGCCCAATTACGAATTCGGCTGTGAAACCACACCAAACAGTGACTTTTGGGGAATTTAATGGGATTTCATGCACTGTGTGGGGATGCTCAGAAGCCCAAATTCGGCTATTTTGTGTGTTTACGGACCCATTGAGATAAGAATGGCACTCATCTCCCCACAGAATGTGCCATGAGAAAGCATCATCAATTTCTACCCTGGCAAGAAACGATAGAGCGAATGTCACTAGCTTATCATAATCACTTGGTTTCAGTTCGTGCAAGAGGCTGATTTTGTAGGGGTAAAATCCAATAACGCGCCGCAAAACTCTCCATACCGTGGAATAATTCATGTCCAATTGTCGAGCTACACCCCGGGCGCTGCTAGTACCAGCAATGGTTCCCTGCGATCCTTCGACGATTGCTGTTGCCACATCAGTTATTACATCTTCTGATACTCGTTTACGTCCTCTCCCAGCGCGAATGGTCAGTGACCCCGTTTCCTCGAATTTCTTAATCATTTTCTTAAGACCATTTAGCGATAAAGACCCCTTTCGTATTTTTTTTTTCTGGTTCGAAATTCCCGAAGAGCTGCGGATGCATTACATTGATTCATATAATACAGCTTCACCAGTAACGCACGTTCCGGTAACGTGAGAGGCATGTCCACTGGAGCTCGTTTGTTTCAGCTGAGATTATTTGTCGGAGCTGTCTACTACTTGCTTTTATAGCCCCTATTACTGGCGCTGTCATCGCACAACATTTGCATTTTTCTTTGATACCCGTGTTTTATGCTAATTCTCGTTATTGTAAGCTACAGCAGTGCTATAAAATGCCCTAGCGGCGATTTTTGGAACTAATTTTTTTCACAGAATCCTTTTTTCCATGTCTTGATTAGTCTAAATACCAAGTTTGGTGCCATTTCGGCTATTAGATCGCGCTACAGGGCGCTCCAAACACTGTCACTTTAAAAAAGATCACCCTGTATATATAAGAAATAGTCAACTTGATAAAATATAAATTTCTGCAGATGTTTTTATTAATCAAATACTTTTTATTATCGAAATTTTTAGAGCTTGTGTTTGATCATGAAAGAAATATACCTTATTACAAAATAAATAAATCGTAATTCCTGAATTAATATTTTGACATTTATACATGTGTCTTATTTTGAAAAATGCTTTGTGAGTATTTTGTATTATAACATATTAATAATAATAAATCACTGGAACATTTCACAGTGTGGCTGGATGTAAGAATGTCTTAGATGATTGCGTGATTTATGTAAATATATTTAACTCGCATAGCTAAAATATTTTTTTCCCTCTTAAAATAATAATAATAAATAAATATCTCTGTACTACATCTAACTTAAAACAACAATAATAGTAAAAATGGTAATAAATATTAACCAGTTTTGAAGGTAACAAAAATCTTTATTGTTAAGTTGAAAATATCTACTCACAATTTAGGCTGGGAGTTACAAGTTGAAAACTATTAACAAATTTAGTTGTAAGTAAAATGACTTCTAAACCTTAAACAAAACCAAACATCTTAATCGGTCATTATTTATCTATAGCGTCTATTGGCTATTTACACCTGATGATGTATTATACATTTGTCATATATATTAACCTACGCATGCAGGGGAGGATGCAGATTTATTTTATTTTATTTTATTTTTTATTTCTTTTCTTCTTCTTCTTCCTTTTTTTTTTTTGGGGGGGGGGGGGCATTTTGTGAAAAATAAAGGCTATTTTTGTGAAATGTATTATATTTTTTACAAAATATCCCCCCCCCCCATTCCCGTATCTAGCAATTGTATTGAAAATTCTTATACTTAAAAAAGGAAAAAAAAAAGCCATATATATATAATTATAATGCAATGTTTAACTTTAGCTGCAATAAACTGATCAATACTTCATTTTCTCTGCTGAAATTTATACAAAGTTAAAATTTTATCATTTCATGTCAAGGGTCGATCCAGGAAAAATTTGGGGCGTATTCAGAGCTCCTTCACAAAGATGTATTTAATAAAACTGGCTCCTTCAGAAAAATCAATTTAATAAAACAAACCTCTTCACAAAATTCTTTTTAATGAAATAGGCCCTTTCACAAAATTCTATTCCAAAAAGACTTACTGTTTTTATTAATTATTTATTATTTTGTTATCTTTTAAATTGTGTAATTTGTAAACAATCTTTCGAACCAAACATTTATTAACGTAACAAAAACTTTTTAAGTCCTATTTTCTAAAGTTTTCCCTTCTAGTGAACTTGATTGTTTACAAATTACACATTTTAAAACATAACAAAATAATAAATAATTAATTAAAGTAGTAAGTTTTATGGAATAGGATTTTGTGAAGGTCCTATTTTATTGCCTATTTTATTAAAACGAATTTTGTAAAGGCACTTGTTTTATTAAAATAAATTTTGTGATGGGATACATTTTATCAAATTGATTTTTCTGAAGAAGACCATTTTATTACATTGATTTTTGTAAAGGAGCTTGTTTTATTAAATAGATTTTTGTGAAGGACATCTGAATAGGCCCCACATTTTGCCAGGATCGACCCTTGACATGAGATGATCAACTTTTAACTTTGTATAAATTTCAACAGAGAAAATGAAGTACTGATCAGTTTATTGCAGCTAAAGTTAAACATTGCATTATAGTTATATATGTATAGCTTTTTTTTAATATAAATGCTGAACGATTACATCGTGAAACAGTACTACATTAAAGACGTGAGTATAAAATATCACAAATTTACTAAATGGTGTATACAGATGTCAAATTTAAAATTTATACATACAGGGTGATTTTTTTAAAGTTGTGAAAGTAAAACACTGTAACAATAGAACCACTGATCCAAATGTCCTGAAATTTCACCAGTATGCTCCCAAAGCAATGGAAATTTTTTTGGCATGTTTTAAAAAAAACTGAAATTCGCACCGACAGATGGCGCTGTAAGGTAGCAGAAACAAAGAATATCGTCTGTGGGAGGAAAACAATGGAGGGTACTTTGAGAAACCATCTTCCGTAGGCCCTCTGTCGTCATTGGACCTTTTCTTAAATTCTTAAGTGTCCTAAATCTCCTAAGAGCAGTTGCTGCGCTGTCATTATTCTGATAATACAATTTCACTAACAACGGACAGTCAATGGCGCAGTCATTGCGAGGATTTCCATAGAATAATGAATACGAGGTGTGCGTACTTCACGTTTTTATTGCCAATGTGCTTGTGCCGGGCGCAAGTTCGTTTCCCGACTTTACTGCATGTACAACGCCATCTGTCGGTGAGATTTTAAGTTTTTTTTAACCACGCCTAAAAATCCCCATTACTTTGGGAGCATACTGGTGAAATTGTAGGTCATTTGGATCAGTGGTTCTTTTGTTATAGGGTTATTGTTTGTTTGTTATGTTATACTTGCACAACTTAAAAAAAATCTCCCTGTACATTAAAATCAAATTAAAAATATCAACGTTTACTTGTACATTAATCTGCGAGAATCTGTGGAAATCCGTGAGAATATTTATTTTTACTAAAAAGGTTTTGCACATTTTTATTAAATTAAATATTTTTACACATTTCATTTACTATTTACTTTCAAAAACGTTTCATTCATCTTAGAATTTAGAATATTATTCATATCAATATGTTTTTTAAAATATATATTTTTTAAACAGACTTATTATTTAGACACATTACACATTTTAAATACTGATCTCATAAAAATACAAGCAACTTGTAAATATTACATAACACTTGTAAGTTTTTTGCTTTATAAGACGATTTCTCATCCGACGTCAATTTTTGAATTAGACTTTTTTTCATACCTGATAATTTGTATCTACCCTTTTTGTAACGTTAACATTTTTGTAACAATTCTATGCATTTCTACTGCCTATTCAAAGAAAAATTCTTACAAAGTTACAGAATTCCGTTAAATTTTTTTCTAAAATTACAGAATTTCGTTAAAAATTCTTCTAAAATTACAGAATTTCGTTAAAAACGCTTATAAAAAAATAAAGTGACGACGTCAAATAAAGTGACGACGTCAAATAAAATGACGACGTCAAATAAAATGACGACGTCAAATAAAATGACGCCATCAAGACGTCTATTCTCGACCAAAAACAACAACCATTTTCCTAATGGTTAATAAAAATAGATGGGTATATAGGCATTGATTTTTGGCCCTCCGACAGGGTAATATTTTTACAGTATGGACGACAAAAATGGATAGCTATCGTCAGTCGTGTTTCCTTCCAATCGCCAATCGAGATCAAAGCAGCAATTTAATATACATTTATTAAATTCATTGCATCGTTTAAAATAGTAAACAATATAGCAGCAAACAAAAATAATTCAAAACAGTTGTTTAATATACATTTATTAAGGGAACTTCTATATATACATATATACAGGGTATTTCACAAAGGACCCCTAACTTTAAAAATCAATAACCCGGAAACGGTGAGAGATAGAAACATGTAACCAGTAGTATGTTTATTAAAAAAATCGTAAGAATCTTATACATAAATCTCAAAATTTAGTTAAAATTAGCACCGATAGATGGCGCTGAGAGCGTTAAGAATCCTTCTAAAGAGAGTTCAGAAGCATAGAAAAACTAGCCATTGATCGCGAAGATTTCGCCATTGAAATTTGACCGCCATTAGCGTATAGTGAAAATAATTCCGAAAGTGATGTATACCGTGGTGGAACGTGTGTTTATTGTGTTGGAGTACCACCGATTAAATCAGAGTCCTACTTCCACAAGGAGGAGTTTTCAAACACGATCTCAAGTCGCAAAAGGCCCAGATGGGAAAACAATTCGTGAGCTTTTCAAAAAAGTTCGACAGACAAGCAACGTGTCCGATGCGAATTATTTTCACTATACGCTAATAGCGGTCAGATTTCAATGGCGAAATCTTCGACGGCTAATCTTTCTATGCTTCTGAACTCTCTTTAGAAGGATTCTTAACGCTCTCAGCGCCATCTATCGGTGCTATTTTAAACTAAATTTTGAGATTTATGTACAGGGGTGCAAAAATCTAGGCGCCAATGGGCTGATTCCCACCATTAAATTTTATTCTTCGTAGTATTCTTCGTCAAATTTTATTAGTATACTTCGCCTATATTTTATCAGTATTCTTATTAGGCGAAGAATACTAAAAATTTAGTGGTGGGAGGAATCGGCCTATTGGCGCCTAGATTTTTGCACCCCTGTTTTTGTATGAGATTCTTACGATTTTTTTAATAAACATACCACTGGTTTCATGCTTCTATATATCACCATTTCCGGGTTATTGATTTTTAAAGATATATATATATATATATATATATGTGTGTGTGTGTGTGTATTAAATAGTATTCATTTTTTTAACACTTTAAGACAAAATGTATTTTTTTCAAATTTTTCTGAGTATGCGCTTATGGAGACCTTCCTTGTAAACTCCATTAATCACTTCAGTAGCTGTAGATGGTTATTTCTTTTTGAAATGTATTCTTCTAATTTACTTAAATTAAAAAGAGTGTGATGGTCAAAAGAAGATATTCACAGATGTAAGATTAAACTCTACAAGATTTTGTGACAGAAAAATTTCATTATATTATAAGAAATACTTTTTTTTTTTAAATGGTTGCAGATATGCAAAAAATATTTTTATTTTTATATTCTAAATATTTAAAACAATTTTTCACGCGCTTAAAATGATATACAGGTTGATTATAAAAAAACTATCCTGATATATGAGTCCTTAACTGCTACACCGTTCACAGAAACTGACTGAAATTTTGGTTTTAAGTATTTTGAGGTATGCGCTCAAGAATCGTATGAAAAACAACAGTTACGGTTACAGTGACAAAATTTTGAAAATTACAAATGGCAACACCTATTTTTGTTTATTGGAATGTGAGCTTCATAGTGAAAAACCATAAAAAGGCGTTGAAACTGTACCTGTAACACGAAAATTGCCGGCGCTAGAGAGACTAAGAAGAAAAGTGAAAACAATCAATAAAGGACAGAGAAGCAACAGAAAGTAAAACATTTTATTATTCAGTGCTATCCACCATCTGCCGCATGCAACGTGTCTTCGTGTGTGACGTGGAAAATTTGTGAAACACAATAAAATGTTTTGTTTTCTGTTGATTCTCTGTCCTTATTCGTTGTTTTCACTTTTTTTCTTAGTCTGTCTAGCGCCGGCAATTTTCGTTCTACAGGTACCGTTCCAACCCTTTTTATGTTTTTACACGATGAAGATCACATTCCAATAAAAAAGAAAATACGTGTTGCCATTTGAAAATTTCAAACTTTTGTCACTGTAACCGTAACTGTTAGAGTTTAACTGTTGTTTTTCATACTATTCTTGAGCGCATACCTCAAAATACTTCAAACCAAAATTTCAGTCAGTTTCTGTGAACGGTGTGACAGGTAAGGACTCATATAGCGGGATAGTTTTTTTATAATTATCCTGTATATACGAGAGTAAACATTTTTCAAATAACACCTGTTACAGAAAAATATTCCTATATCGGTGATTAAATGCGATTCCTCTATAAAAACAAACATTTACATTCGCTAAAAATCGAAAAAAGATCAAATATTCAAAATTTTAAATGTAACTTCAGCGCCAAAAGTCTCAGTATTAATTTAAAATAGATTATTTGTTTCCTTTTTAGAATGATTTTAAATAAAACATTCAAAATCGTTTGGCCTTTTAATGTATTGAAAGAACTTTACGCCAAAATGCTCGCTGACTGAAACCTGGGGATTAATTAGAAAATCGTTGCGGTGATGCGTAAAGAACAAGCTCTAGGAAAAGTTAAACACTGAGACGAATTTTAAACACATTAGCATTTGCTTCTAGAGTAATATAGTTAGCATAATTTTTAGTTACACTTATCATCTATTTAATACATTTACGTTTGTTGTTGCTTTTAAATTTTCAATCCGTTATATTGCATTTTGGTTTTCATTCTCTTTCAGTTGTAATTTTAATCTAAATAATCTCAAATGATTTACTTCTAAAGAATTTTTGCAGAGTCTGCATTTTATTTTGTTGTTCTGTTATTAATATAACTCACGAAGTAAACCATGGATATCTACAGAACAAAACAATTTATTGGACGACACACTCCAATACAAAACAATTAGTTTAAACATATAATTCTTCTTAATCACACAGAGATATATTTGCTTATCGCGTATCACACAGAAATAACTTTTTATACTTCTCCGTACATCTCTCCAATCTCACGGTCGCTCGCAGACTGAGTGTGTGTGGGTGGGAGGGAAAAGCAGGCAGTGCGCAGATATGATTGCGCACATAAAAATGTTTCGCTCGCTCACTCCAACACACCCCTCCTGCGAGAGATACATTTTTTTTTTCTTTAAACAGTTCAAAAATACACAAATACATATACATACAAAAATTACATAAAATTACACACAAATTACATGCAATAATTACACATATCATAATAATGAAATATTTTCCATAGAATAAATCAATTTATCCTCATTTACAGCTTTAGTAAGGAAATCTGAAATAATATGTTCACTTTGAACATATTCCAATGAAATAATACCTTCTGACAACAAATCTCTTACAAAATGAAATCTCAAGTTCATATGTCTAGATTTATTTGATGATCTTGTACATTTTATGCATTGTATTGCTGCTTGGCTATCACTACTTAAAATTATGGCATCCTTTATAAATTGTTTACAATTTAACTCAGATAATAAATTTACTGTCCATATTATATCCTTACAAATTTCTGAAATAGAAAATAATTCTGCTTCACAAGTAGAAAGACTAACACTTTTTTGTTTACGACATTTCCAAGATATTAATGACTTTCCTAATAAGACAACTCCCCCTGAAAAAGACTTTCCATTTTCTCCATTTCCCCAACTAGCGTCTGAACTACTATTTAAATACCCAAATTCGTTGTTGTAAAATAATTTTTTATCTTTTGTGCCTTTTAAATACCTTAATACTCTTTTAGCCAAAATGTAATGTCTTTTTTCTGGTTTGTGATTAAATTGAGACAAATAAGTCGTGACAAATGATATATCAGGACGTGTTCTATTAGCTAAATATAAAAGTTCACCAATAATTTCCTGATACTTAGTCATGTCAAACAATTCATTTGTTGGAGGGAAACTTTTATCTTCACCTTTAACAATAGGTGTTTTCATAGATTTACAATTTTCTAAATTATGTTTTTCCAACAATGATTCAATATATTCAACTTGTGACAAACTGATACCTTTATCATATTTTTCAATTTCCATACCTAAAAATTTAGAGTTCTTATTTTCATACAATTCAAATACATTTTTAATTTTAGAAACAATATTTTCATACATTGTTTGATTATTACAAAAAATAGCTAAATCATCAACATACATACATATTATAAAAATGTTATTATTCTCAACTTTAATAAACATACAGTTATCAGAACCTAACTGATTTAATCCAATATTACAGAGTACTTCTTTAATTTTAAAATACCAGTTTCTACCGGATTGGGGTAATCCGTAAATACTCTTTTTCAATTTACAAACTTTATTAACTCCTATTAAATTTTCGTAACCAGGTGGTGGTGTCATATATAATGTTTCTTGCAAGTCACTATACAAATATGCTGTTTTAACATCAAAAAATTTAACAATCAAATTTAATTTAGCTGCAAGTGCAATTAGTAATCTAAATGACTCGATATTTACAACAGGTGAATATGACTCAGAATAATCTTTATTTTTAATCTGATTAAATCCAGCTGCTACCAATCTTGCTTTGTATTTTATTTCCTTATTATCGCCCTCTTTTAAAGCATATACCCATTTACTTTTAATCAATTTTGTTTTTTCTGGTATATCTACAATTTCCCAAACATTATGCTTAATTAAAGAATCCAATTCACTTTTCATAGCTTTTTCCCACTCATGTGAATTCATACTATTTATTGCCTCTAAATAATTACTTGGGACATTATCAGTTAAATTAGCTGACGAATATTTATTTTTCAATCTTTCTGACCTTCGAACTTCAATATTCAGAAATCTCTAAATTGATAATTTTATTCCTTTCACTTTGATTAATCCCATTTTCCCCCTGAAAATTTTTATTTATTAGCGATTCAATATCCCAACACTCGGAAAATTTACATAATCCAAAATATTTACTCCCTTTTATCATTTCATTGAATTTAACAGAACGCTCTTCAATTATTTTCTTATTTTTCACATCATAAATACGATATCCTATCCTATCTCTCGCATAACCTAACATAATTCCTTTTCTTCCGGGTACATCGAATTTATTTCTCACTGTTTTAGGAATATGAAAGTAAGCTAAACAGCCAAATTTTCTCACATAGTTTAAATTGGGCTTTTTACCTGTCCAAATTTCTAAGGGGATTTTTTCTTTTCCTTTACGCGGTGTTATATTAGATATTTGTGTACTACAATTAATAGCTTCTGCCCAGAATTTGTTAGGAAGTTCACTTTCATATAACAAAGATCTAGCCCTATCTAATAGAACCCTGTTAGCTCTCTCGGCTTTTCCGTTGCTTTCGCTATTATATGGAATTGTTTTTTCATGAAATATACCTGAATTAGCAAGATAATTATCTAATTCTGTGTTTACAAATTCGAGTCCATTGTCACTTCTCACTTTTTTAATTCTTTTACCCATAAGATTTTCATATTTAGCTTTAAATTTATAAAATATATCAAATACTTCATCTTTACTTTTGAGGAAATAAGTAAAATACATTCCAGAAAAATCATCCACTAGTATCATAAAATATTTTGCCCCACCAAGTGATTCAGGCTTTATCGGGCCACACAAATCTACATGAAATAACTCCATTATATCAGAACTTTGGTCAATATCAATGTTCGGATGACTTTTCCTGGTTATCTTACTTATATCACATGTATCACATTTAAAATCAGACACATTTACATCTTTAAGATCAATATACTCTTTCATTTGTAACATATATTTTGAATTTAAGTGACACAATCTGTTATGCCAGAGTTCATAATTACTAGTACTTTTACGAGTAAAATTACACTGAGTATTACAGGCAGGTTCAAGTTTAATCTCTAATCGATTATCATTCTTAAATGCTTTAAATAGAAAAGTATTATACTTATCAAAAATTAGCACACAGTTATGTTTAGAAATAATTTTACAACCCTTATCCATTAAACAAGTGACTGATAGTAAATTATATCTCAAATCTGGTACAAAGCTAACATCATTAATAGTTAAATGGATGGAATTATTTTTACTTACCGTATTACAGGATACTATACCTAAACCCTTCGAAATTAGTTTTGAATTTTTACCTGCTTGATATATATCCTTTTCTTCAGGAATTAGAGTCTTAAACCACAGTTTGTTATTACACATATGGGAAGTTGCACCACTGTCCAACAACCATATATTGTCACACAGTTCATAGTTTTCAGGTGAAATAGTTAGTGCAGAATTTTTTCTGTCCTTAAATGAATAATTTACATCATAGTGCGTTTTTCTTCTTTGTCGATTTCCACTGGACTTGTCATTTCTAGAACTATTGTTCCTGTAAAAACAATCCTTTGCAACGTGATTCGGACGTCTACAAATGTAACACAGTCTTGGACTTTTGTTTTTCTTAGAGTAAAATACTTCAGCGGCGGTCCCTTCAGAACGCGGAGTATTCGTTTGTTCTTCTTCCCGTAGAATTTCTAACACTTCATCCATAGATTTTTCACGCTGTGTCTTTAAAATGTCCCTTACTTTTGAAAACTTTCCTTTCAGCCCACGTACCGTGTAGAACACTAATTCTCGATCTGTTACAGTCAATCCAAGCGTTTGACATTTAGTGGCAATTCCCCGGGCTCTGGCGATATAATCATTTGCTGATTCGTTTGATTTCATATCTAAGTTCTTTAATTCGTTACCCGCGTCAATCCTTCTGTCTTCTGCTTGACCGGTGAAAGTAGATTTTATTTTTTCCCATAAAATTTTCGCATTTTCTTCGGCTGCAAACTGTAATGCCTGTTCATCCGACAATGATAATTTAATATAGGCTACGGCGTCATTATTTTTCTGGTCCCATTCGATGGAATCTTTTTCACTTAGATCTGTAGCTTTAATTTCAGATATGACATTGTCCAATCTTTTTAAACTTAAAGCTGCTTTAATTTTTAGGCTCCATATAAAGTAATTGGTTCCATTTAATTCAGGTACGTCTAATTTGTCCATGTTTATCTTAACACAATCACTTTCGGTTTCAAAATTCAACAACCACTGTTCTTGCTACCATTTGTTGTTCTGTTATTAATATAACTCACGAAGTAAACCATGGATCTCTACAGAACAAAACAATTTATTGGACGACACACTGCAATACAAAACAATTAGTTTAAACATATAATTCTTCTTAATCACACAGAGATATATTTGCTTATCGCGTATCACACAGAAATAACTTTTTATACTTCTCCGTACATCTCTCCAATCTCACGGTCGCTCGCAGACTGAGTGTGTGTGGGTGGGAGGGAAAAGCAGGCAGTGCGCAGATATGATTGCGCACATAAAAATGTTTCGCTCGCTCACTCCAACAATTTTTCTATATATAGTTTAGATTAACTGAACAATATATAATCTTATTAAAAAGATAGATGCTTTTAAACAGTTTTTGAGGAAATAGATGTTTTTAACATTTTTTTTTAAATGATTGATAATGAATGCAGTGTAAAAAAAGGACAAATGCCTCTTAATATAGCTCTTATCTTTCGTAAAGTTTACAAAAGTTCCATTATAAACTTTTCCTAATTACCAACAATTCCAAAAAGCGTTCCTTTATCTTTTTGACTTTATCTTCTATTTTCAAAACATTTCGAGTGTAATTATATCTTTATAACAAAAATCCTATCATTATGAAATTACAATTACGGTATGCTTTTGTTAAGTTTGCTTATGTTTCAATGCTAAAAGATTAGTAGTAATTACAATATTTATTTAGAAATTTCGATTTTTGTATGAAAAAAGATTTTGTTATTCTTTTTGTTCGCTACGTTAGATATAATTATTAATGTATAGAAAAAGAAAAACTGCAAAATGCGCTTGAAACTGTACGGATATAAATAGACCTATCTCTTATTCTCTTGTAACGATCAGGTTTTCATACCAAACGATGAATAATATGCTTTATACACGTTCCTCAAGTATAATAAATAGGGTTTAACGATTAATAGGAACAAATATGATAACATAATTACTAATTTGGAGACGGATATAAAAATGAATTACATAAATATTAAAACAGTTTTGGAATTTACGAGACAAGTTATTCATGAGAACAATTTATAACCAGGATTGATCATGCCAAAGATATCTGAATACGATATTTGGACCCCCCCCCCCCACAAAAGAAAAAATATATATATATATATATATATATATATTATATAAAAATAACTTTTTGGATTTTGTTCTGGGAAGTAATAATGTACTTCTTAGTATATAACTACATATCCACAGTGCAATCGTGCAAAATATCATACTGTTTACGGTTGAGACATACACTTTAGTTGCCCAACGTAAAAAAGAAATTCCTTTCTATTGAACTTTTCTCAATCGAACTGGACGTTTGGTTACGTGCGCCTAGAAAATCAACGTCATAAAAAAGTAGAAGTACAATAAATAAACCTGGAAAAGAACACTATAGAAAGAAGCATACAGCTTCAGAGATTAAAATGGTATGAGCAAGAAGGTAAAGAAGGTACTGAGTATAAAGAGATACTATTGAACGCCTATCAGAGATACGTTTGAATTGGAGATTTACGGGTAGACGAACTGGTTGAGGGAGAACAAAAAAGAAAAGTTCGCCGAAACTCTAAATTGCTATAAAATGAGAGATGAACCACACTTTGAAAGAAATAAGTGGGGTAGAGCCTGGAAGAGATTTTTAGTCGTGAAAATACCTTATTTATTTTAAAATCCTAGTAGATTAAAAGTACAATGTGGTAAATATATAGTTTATAAATTATAAATTTTTATGAATTTATTTATAATGTATCCAGATTACATTTATTCTATTTTTGCTTACATTACACATTCAGTACCTTCTTTTCTGACGGGAACTTTTTAAGATTTTAGAACCATTGCTGTAAGAATTAAAATACCAATAGTACGTTCTGTAATTATTCTCGTATTTTCTAACATTACTATTATTTTTCAGCTACTGTTTTCAGAAGTATTTAGAGGGCGGGAGGGAAGTACAATTTTTTTGTCAAAATAATAAAACAAAATTAGAATTTTACGTAATTTAACCACAAAACTTTCCGTTAATTTTGCGATTAGAAAGAAAACATCTTTGGATTTCCCCACCACAATATTCTTCATTTTGCATTTCGAAAAACGAATAAATAAATAAATAAATAAATTGTGCATATGTTACGCCATATAACTAACTCCACTTATAGAACTTCATCACGTAACATAATTTTCTAGTGATATAAAATTTAAAATGACTAGATTTGCTTAAAATGATTTCCTGATTTGTTTTCTAACAATTAAAATGGTAAATTGAAATAATGTATTGAAATAATATAACAGATGTACTACAAATTACAAAAAATAACCTTTGTATTGGTGAAGGTAAAATATCAGAAAATCACGATGTTCCATAAATTAACACTACAAAAACTTCACACAAAATTAAACAAGTGCCGTATTGAATTACAATGTGCACCAAAAGAATCAAATTGTTTGTAGCAGTAGACAACAATAGTTCAATGATATCCATAAGTAAGTTCAGCTTTCAAACATTCATACAAATATTTAAAAAACTGTCGTATTGGAGTGCAGTTTACAACATAAGACTTCTCAAAAAGTGGAATTAGGTGTAGCAAAAAGAAACAAGAACGAAAAACCATGTGTCAAGCATAGATTATGACTTGCCAACGCATTCAGAACACTGTAACAAGACTTCACAGTTTAATAAGGTGAAAGACGATGTCAAATTAAACAATTTGGAAAACGCATGATTTATTTGAAAATCGAATTTCAGAACTTATCATCAATAGTCAGGAAACTTAACGAATTCTTTTGTGCATCTGTCTATATGACCTATAGATTTATAAATATGCTACATAGTATGCTAGAATTTAGTTCATCTAGGTAACGTTTAGTTCATCTAGCACAGTTGAAAATTCCCTTTCAGCAATTTGCATCTATAAAAGGAAAAATACTCGAGATCTTTAATGCTGTCCTGTATATCTCTATAATTTTTACACGCCTACTAATATGCAAAAAATAGTTACATATATAAACGCGTACCACAACTGAAAACGCACTTTCAGCAATTATTGTTCATAGACAGTACTGTAAATTAAATCTTTTGTGTGCACCTGTCAATCACTGATGGATACTATACACACCATATTGTATAGGAAGCATCTTAGAGTACACCTCACATAATTTCAATATGTTTGAAATGGTGTACCATAATTAAAATACACCGCAAGCGATTTTTCTTCATACACCATAATGTAACTGAGTGTTTCTGTAAACGAACTATAAATGTTACACATTTCATTTTCAATACGGAACATTCCATAGTAAACCTCAACAAAATATATCAATAGCATAGAATTCCGAGTATATTTACGCGAGTTAGAGAACGGACAGACAGACAAGCCGAATTCATAAACACTTTTCAACTATAAAATAAATGGAAAAAGAGCTACGTTAATAGTATCAGAAATTTCAATTTCAATGCATACTTGTTTCGGTAGCATTTAGCGTATCATCCTCAGTGCAAAGATTGGCGGAAATTTGCTCAGATATATAGGAGAGCTGCGGATTCAAGCGAAAGATTTTTTGACCAATAGGAAAACAGGAGATTCCAGTAAACAGCTAACTAAAAAACGGAAAATTCAAATAAACTTAAGAAAAATAAAGCATTGAAATTGAAATTTTCTGGTGCTATTATCTCTCTTTTTTTTATTTCTATCATATTGCACAATGTACTATCTTAGTAATTACTTTTCAACTATATTGGAAAATGTTAAAATATTAATTGAAGAGTTCTATAAATTCGTTCACATTTCAAAAACTCATAAACATTTAATAAACTGTCGTATCGAAGAGAGATTTGAATCATAACAATTGGTAAATTATCTTAATTTTTATAGCAAGAAATAGTTCAAATAAATTTAAACTATTTTTATTTTCTTCTGCCACTAACAATTCGGCGATTTGACAAATCAGTACTTTTCCATTAAACAAAGACCACTTCGTGCCAACTGTGAATGTACAACAGTGCCATTCACAAGTACAACGAAAAGCATATGGGAAAAAATAATTATTTAGAAGATATGAGTGGTAATCTTACAGACATTTCTGCATTGTTTAATGAAAACTATAACACTTTTCCAGAATAAAAGTTATGGAGGAAATTTACAATCAATAAAAACAAATTATATTTCATTAAAAACTTTTACCCCCCCCCCCCCCTCAATGTTCCACAAATGGAATTCCATGTGACATTGTAACTGTTTAAGTATTTGTTTAATATTTTTGAAATTTTAAATGTTTCTTTTTCAAGACATGTTCTAACATATTGTAAATAATTGTTTAGTAATTATTTGTGGTTCTCAACTTGGTGCTTGCTGAAATGTAAACAAAACGTACATGTACAAAAGGACTGTGTCTTTTATGCTACATATGAATTTAGAATTTAAAGGTGTGTGCTGTGATAATGACTATTGTATTGAGTACTGTTTTTTATGCAGGTTCATGTATAAATGAATGATTTTACTTATGTCGATTTTATTTTATGCTTCTTTGAATACCAATACTCCAGAAGTGGAACATACCTGTATCTCCACTTATATTTTACAGAAGAACCCAAAATATTGCACACAATCATAGAATTAATCTAAATTACCAAGATGAAAATTTCAAATGAAACTGACAAGTAGTTCATGATGTAGCGGGTACAAGATTAGAGGGCCAATATAATGTAACGATTTTGTTTAGCATTGCTCAAAACATCTGAAATATTTTTCATGCTAGAGGCGAATTTAATTAAATATGATTCACAGAATATTCACAAATGAAGATGAATAAAAAACCAGAGGTACATAAACGAAACAACAGTTATTAAAATAATACGGGAATCTTAAAATAAGGTCTCCATCCTGTGACCGCGCTGTAAAAACTAAACTGTAAAAAACATGTTGAATATGGTGCGTTAAACGTGACAAATGAATGTTTTCTTACTATAACTAGCTTTACAATGTTAAAAAAAAAAAAAAAATGATCGTTTTATTTCAGTGAAACGAATTATATCGTCTTTTATGAGCGAAATGAGCATGCCTTTCTTTTCTCTTATTACGTATGCCACGTTTACAGATGCGAATTTTTTTTCCATACCAGATAGAGCTGAAAATTTCAACACACCGATCTTGCTTTGCGAATGATTACCTCCATGGTTTAATATTTCTATGATTCACGATGAACGAATCTCATGTGTTTAATTACTTATGACTATTGCGATAAATATTAGGTTGTTAACCTAATTTCAACTGAAATCATGTCAGAATCTATAAATTTTTTTAATGTAACTTACATGTTAAAAAAATTTTTTGAACGATCTTTCTAAAAATGTAACTTTTATGCAATTTTATTCGAAAAAATAATTTCGAATAAAAATGGCCACCTAGCATATGAAAACAGAAGTGGTTGTTAGTCCGTCTTTGTTTTCCTCAGACACATGATTTGCGCTTTTATTATATAGATTACGTATGATAGGATTTAACAGAATAAAGACAACTTTTATTAATATCTTTTTAAGTTTTGATTCGATTTTCATACAATTTGAAATGACTCGATAAAATTCTGCCACGATTATATATATTAAATTTCAAGCCCTTCGGTTGGGTAATTTTTGAGCTGTTATATGCAGACAGATGGACAGACATACATACGGACGGACCAGACGACGACTAAAGGTGCTATGTATTTATATAATTACGAATGCACCTAAAAAAGACAAATGTTTCTTAATCTAGGAAAATATAATATAACCACGAACGAAAATATGCATTAATCTTTTCCAAGTTACCGTCAATTTCGAAAAGCGTTCTTATCTTTAGAAAGCTCAGGAACCAATATATATGAACATACTTTCTTTTGATGCCACTGATTTTTGGAAACGTTTCCGAGTAGTTTTAACGTGTATTAAATAGTTTTCTCAACTGGAAACATAGTTTTCTTGGATGATATCCATTGTCAAGTAAACATTTTCAAGTTCAACAATTATGTTTTACAGACAAACATCATAAATCAACAGCAATAACAATAAAATTAAAATTAAAATTACTTTATGACTCTTGCAAGCATAAATTTCTCTACGGAGATGAAAATGTTTCATTAAGAACTGATAGCATCCAAAAAATCGTTATTTCGTGATGAGAAAACTGATTAAAATAACATATAAAAATGAAAATTTGTTTGTCTGTCTGTCCGTCTGCACATCTATACAAATCTATAGTTTGAAAGCCAGAATTGTGAAATGTTACGTGTAGTTTTATTAAAAAAGAGATAACTAAAGTAATCCGGATTCGAAATAATGTATAGTTAATTTCTAATTAGTAAAAATCCAAAAATATAACAGTCTTTCAATGTTAAATTTACACAGTTTTCATTATATCAGTTGCCAATAGTTAAAAATCCACAATAAAATTCTTTCTACAATAATTTATTTTCTATTGAAATATTTATACGTGAAAAATGAAAATTAAATAAAAATACATTTACCACTTTAAGCAATAATTACACTTTGATTTAAAGTTAACAAGTGATTTTATTATATTATTTGCATACATTAACATAAAAAATTAATATTATTATGTTACTCTTGCATGTATTAATGCAGCTACGCAGCTGAAAATGTTTATTTGATAATGAATAGCATGTTGAAAACCGAAAACCGATATTCTATTTTCAAAAAATTGATTAATCCATTATATAAAGTACTCAGAAACGTTTCTGAAAATCCGAGACTGCAAAAGAAACTTTGTTTTCATAAATGCCTTATTAAGTCTCTACAATACATTGGTATTTGAGGTTTCTAAAGATAAAGCACGCTTTTCCAAATTGTGGGTAAATCAGAATAGGTTATTGTGTATTTTCGTGCAGGGTATATTATATTTTCATAGATTAAAAACATTTTTTTACAGTAGTGTCATTTGGAGCTTCCAAACTAGGATTACATTACAATTTTATATACTTCAGTAAACAAATAGCACATTGTGAACTATACTACTTTCGAAGAATTTAACTGCAAAGCATATATCATTGGGCAATTACGAAATTTTGAAAGTCATATTGAAATGTTTAAAAAATTACATATTCTTCGAAAAGGTTGATCTGGATAGTAACACATAATTTATATTTGATGATTTACAACTGAGTTACTGCTGTAGTGAACATGCGTTCGCTTTACATGCGAACAAGAAATAAATAGTTTTGGTGCCTTGGCGCGAAACCTCGACTGGTGTCCGTGTAAGGAAAAAGTACGGAGTAGTCTTATAGTGCAAAAATGTCACACATTGTTCGTCAACTTGTCGTAATTTGTTTCTTTCAGTACTCTTGAAAATAGCAAAAGGTAAATTTTAAGTACTTTAAATAATATATATGTAAGAATATGATATGTAAACAGTTGATTTACTGGAATTATATGAACGACTAGACGTTGTATATCAAAATATAAACTTTAATACATTCCTAGACAGATAATTCTACAATACTTTACTAATAATTTCTTCACAGCTAATACACTTCTCGCCCAACATATACAATACATTTATTTTCCAGAAGTTCAACTAGGCCTAACAGCCCCTTTACTGGCTATTTCCCATTTCGACGCTTGCTTCGCAATAAAAATTAGAAGACTGGCTCTTTTTCCAATTTTAAAGATATTCAAATCTTGATCTCGCGATCCAAAATATTTATAACTCGTGCATTTAAATCATGGATAATAATAGTACTAGAGTGTCCGTTAAGTTGATGATCATGCACGTCAGATTCAGATTCAGATTCAGATTCAACCAAGCAGGGTGGCCTACCATACGGCTTAAGCTCTACAAGCCCTGCTTGGCAAGTTTATTTAAAAAAAAAAAAAAAAAAAAATACAGATGAGGCCGATCATGCACGTCATAAAGGAAATGAAGTGTTTAAACTGAAATCCTAGAAATATATATATAAAGGCTCTTTAATATATAATCATATCCAAAGTTACTTCTGCCACACTGTTAAAAATTTGCAGCAAACTGTCCAGTCATTTGACCGTTTTTGTAGAAAACGGTTACATAACTGTAATTTAACTATATTCTGACCGTATTATTGCTCATTTTATGGTCAGAATATAGTTAAATTGCGGTTGTGTAACCGTTTTCTACAAAAACGGTCAAATGACTGGACAGTTTGCTGCAAATTTTTAACAGTGCAGCATTCCGTCACCTTGTCATAATTTGTTTCTTCTAGAACTCTTGAAAATAGAAGAATGTAAATTTTAAATAGTTTGTGTTACAAATATATATAAAGGCTCTTTTAGCAATATAATCATATTAATCATATTAATCATATACCAAGTTTCTTCTGCCAGTATTCCATCACCTTGTTGTAATCTGTTTCTTTTAGAACTCTTGTAAATATTAAGAAGTTTAAATTAAAAAAAAATATATATAAAGGTTCTTTCAATATATATTCATATCCCAAGTTACATCTGCCACTTTTCCGTCACCATGTTGTAATTTGTTTCTTCCAGAACTTTTAAAAATAGCAGAAAGTATAATTTAAGTACTTTAAAGAATAATAAAACAAAATTGACATTAAGTAACTTTTAAGAAAAATATTGTTTGTTAAGATTATATATGTATTTCTTCACCTAATCCATGTTCAAATCCAAGAGAACTAATAATTAAATCTTAGTTACAATTAATACATTCATCGTTAATGGTATAATATGTAAATAATGGATAAAGAATGGCGCTCCGTAAATTGAAAATTTTTAATTAAAATGTCTTGAAAACAAAGAAAACTCTTTTTAATAACATCAACGTTCGAATTTTTTTTTTTTAAGAATCTAGTAATCTGGAAGCATCATTTATTAGTCGTAATTATGCGTAATTAAAAAAGTACAGCTAACTTAATTAAATTAATTATACCTGCACCATAATATAATTAATTAGACTAACAATCAATTATTTATTGCACTAATCTAACTATGCTGCGCTATCAGCTTATTTTTCAGTATAAAAATTCAAATTAGACTTATTACATTGCATACATAATAAACAAAGCATCTTAAAAAAATAATTAATTAAAAAAGTAATTGAAAAAGCCTTTTTTCTTCATTTGCGAAATACAACGCTAAGAACTCGCTTAAAAAACATATTAAACAATATCAGAATATTTTTTTCAATTCTTAGAATAAAGTTACTTTATAATACATCAACCCCTTTATACTTTTTAATTTCCATGATAAATAAGGCGTAATAATAATAATTGGGATTAGTTTTACTGCAATGGTAATATATAATGATTCGACATGGAAATTAGAAATTTACAATCTAAACAATATTTATAGGTAAAAGATTTAAAAAAAATTACTCACATTTTTTAGTTTACAAAATAAATTTAAATTTATAAATGTGTCAATCAGTTCTTTCCCCAGAAAATGAATTAAGTGCAAACTAGCTGCAAGATTTAAACAAGGGCGAAAAAAATCATGTATCCGGCATAGATTATGAAATACTTTCCAACACTAACAGAACATTATTTAGAAATTAAATTTTTTGATGCGATGAAATCAGATATCGAAATAAGCAACTTAAAAAATACATTACTCAGTAAAAATTCATTTTCAGCAATTGCTGGCAATGATCTAAATATTTCGTGCAGTCCTGTATATGATCTACAGAATTTCTAAACAACACGTGATACACTAAAAATTACATAAAATTGCATATCACAGCGGAAAGAGCACTTCTAGCAATTACCGATCATGGCCACTCCTTTAACCGAATTATTTTGTGCGTCTCTGTGCATGAACGAAAAATCCTTCGCACTGCATTATCTATATAAAATACGTTGTACTAAACCTTGGTGCTCCTTTTAAATTTCATTATGTTTCAAGTGCCATAACATGTTCAAAATGCACCACAAGCGATTTTTACCCATAGATCATAATGTAAAGGAATTGTTTTGTACGTCCCTGTAATTGAACTATAAAAGATACTAATTGTATACTCCAGTAAAAGCATGCTGTAGTCCACCTCAATAATGCATATTAATTTCATTATGTTTGAAATATCGTAACATCACTAAAATTCACCGTAAATGACTTTTCCCCATAGACCATAATGTAACGGGATTGCTTTGTGAGCTCTGTAAATGAACTATTAATGCTACACACTCCATTTTCAATACCGAACATTCTATAGTAAAATCCAATAAAGTGCAAAAATTTCATGACAATCCGAGTATATTTACGAGAGATAGAGCACAAACAGAGAGACAGACAAACCGAATTCATAAACACTTTTCAACTGTGTTGAAAATTGTTAAAAACACCTCCTTTGCCTTCCAATTATTTTTTTCTTTTACACAGACCAGCAATTTACAAATGCTACAATAATAATAAACTAATAAAATAAAATTGAAACCTAAATAAATGATTTTTAACCATATTAACGTGCAGTTTAAAATCTCGGCAAATGGTATTCGTACACTTACAAATTAAGAAATTAATACCTAAAATTAATTCCGAGCATATTCTGATGCAAAGTATCATCTTTCAGTCAATTTAGTTTAACCTGACGTTAATTTTATGTTCAGTGTAAAATAAGGGTATGTCTTTTCGTTGACAGTTTACACTTTACCAATAAAGTGCACTATATTATGTGTAATCTGCTTTGATTGCAGCGCTTACAGCGAGCGACAGCAGAAACATGAAGAAGAAGCTGTCTGCAGGAAGTGGCGCATGCGTAGTACGCACAAGCGGGGCTGCCGTAATCAAGGCGAGCGCAAAGCTAGCACCAGCGCCAAAAACGAAACTAAAGATACGATACACGGTGAAGAGTAGCATCGGTAGCGCACGCCAAGAGCCGATAACAGGCTTAAAGGAATCGTGAATTATCGGAAAAAGATTATAAGTTAGCGCGTAAACCTGAGTTGCGCCGCCAGGCCCCAGAGTGACGCCCGTCACGCGCGTCAACCGTCGCACCCAAGTCCTGAGGGACTTCTAACGCGCTTGACCAGGAGAGGCCTCCCGTAAGCGCTACGACCGGTCAAAGTACCGCCACCTGCGCATCACTCCGATTGAACCCATGAGGTGACGACAAAGGTCATTACGATACGCGGTGTATCCCAACATCAGAAAAAACCTCCACGAAAACACCTGGTGAATCGCTAGAGTCCTCCGAAGGCTCTGTAGCCAGAACCCCCTGAAACGGAACCGGGTCCTCTGCCATATGTCGAGTTTCCCGAACGACCCTTGCTTTGCCGCGGCTACCGATCGTCGATTCCTAGGGAAAGAGGAAACAACAAATTCATTGGCCGCGGTAATAACTGCCGAACTGCGTTGAGTTGAAATAAAAAATAACTAAAAATAAAGAATGTGATATCTTTATCATATTTGCTTTCCTCCAAACGGCTGCTTTTTACTTTTTGTAAAGAATTTGTGTCAAGTAGGGATGTGTATTTCGTTGATTATGAGATGGAGAATGCAATAGAGGTTGACTCAAACCCATCGAACCTACTTGGCTAACTCAATATGGTGGCGTAAATACAAAATTCTACTTGAAACTGGGTCGACAACTGTTTTTGAAAAACATCCTTAGACAACGATTTTGCCCATAAATCTGACGTTTGTGACCACCTGTGGTTCGAAAATCATTTGAAGCCTACCAATAGCAGCGTCACTGGCGTATTGCGAGAAGAGTTCTCTACAGAGGACGTGATTTATGTGAACCTCTGTAACAAATGTACGGCGTAGTTTTCTAAGGAGTAAATTCCTGCGGTGAGTGACGTAACGGTTCCGCGTATCCGCCAATCCCAGACCCAACCCTGCCCAAATTTGAACTCTGGACTAAGGGCTTGATTTCTGTTTCACCGTCTTTTTAATTTTAATTTAATCCCAATATGCTATACACGATTGACATTTTCACGAAAATAATTGCTGCAATATCCGACACTGCCTAACCTGTTTTTACAATAGCATGCAGAGTACGAATTCGCCCAAACTTTTCAGTTATTTTGCAGAAATGGAAAATTGACTTGATTATTCTTTAAAATTATTACACTTCTTCCATTGTGGATTGCGTTTGGTACATGTGGAAGTATGGACATATTTTATAGATTCTGATAGGAAACTATACATTGAATTTTACAACGCATTCCACTTTATTTTGTAAAAAATAAGTGTATTTTCGGTACTTGAAAAGGAAGTCATATTTATACACCTAATATAAAACAAAATTGGTAATAAATTTTCAAAACACACTGTGTTCCGTTATGGAAACTAAGTTTTTCTAAATGGGTATTTGGTTCCTTTCGTTGGATCTTTTGTTCTTCTAAGACAGGAGTGATGAATCTTGCACTTTCCTTGTAATTTTTCTAAGTCTCTCTCTCTACATTTATTTTGCATTGATGCATAATAAGTTCTGCAGTTGATAGAAAGAATGAAAGAATTCTCGATCTGTACTTTTATATTTGTTAAAATGAAGAAATTATAAATAAAATGTTCAAGCTCGCACTTAAAAAAGTTTTTTTTTTTTTTGTATCTTTGTAATTTCTCGTATGTATTCCTCTATACTCATCCATTAATTATATACGTACTTCGGGTAATGTAGCAGCTAATTGAGGGATGTGATATTACACGCAAAGACAATCAAATTTTAGTATGAAACTCGGATTGCCAATCTACAGAAAAAGATAACAATACCGGCAGACTCATTAAAAAGTGAACCACATTTTAGTACACAACTTTAACAATAATGAAATTATTTTAGCAAACTTCTCAACAGTATTACATTGTCAATATTATATTGTCAGACTTACAGTTACATATACACTCCCCGTGTACAATTTCATTGAGCTGTATGCTCCAAAATTCGAAATGTGCAGAACACTACGGCCTACTTTATCTGATCGACTTACTGTGCAATTCCACCATGTTTTGTAATGAATTCATATTGCGCAGAAAACAAGCTAAATCCTTGGAAAATGTTGTTACATTATCTTCATTATTCTTTAACATATCAACGAATGGGTCAGCTAGGAGTGAGAATTCTATGTTTATTTCTAAAAAAAGTGAATTATGACCCTGTTTTCCTGTATACAAATTGTTTGTCTTGATACGAGCTATCAAACCGCCTAGTTTGTTGCCACATTAACTGAACACCCTGCTAATTGGGGGCTGTCCATTACCGCCAGTTCTAAGGCGGTACTAGATTATTTATGTTTTGGCATTATACAACCTATACATGTACGTGTAAATAAATTTGTGTAGATGTGTAGAGACTGCGAAGACTGATAAAATATATAAATGAAATATAAACAATAATAGTAAAAATATTCACGAAATCTTTTCTAAGACACGTTAATTGCATCAATGAAAAATGTTAATTGCATCAATGTATGCATTTACAATAAATTGGTTATTTATCGATTGATGGGAAAAACATGTTTTCCGAAAAATTGTCCATTTACTTAAATAAAGAACTCATTTATTTAATGAGCAATCTAATTCGTAATATAAAAAAATATTACACATGCCAATTAACTTTACTAATGAGAAAAACCGGAAGGTTATAAGAAATAATGAGAGGTTAAAGTGTTCTTTAACTGCCTATTTCGTTATTTTCTTTTGTAACTAATTACACAAGAAGAAAATATCATCAATTTTAAAAATGTAACATTTTCTGGTGTTTTTTGTTTTCTCAAAAACATAAGTTCTCTTACATAACCACAAAATAAGATCACTAAATATAATTAAAATCTAGAGAAATGCTTAAGTGATACTAAAAGAAAACAACAAAAGACTTATAAAAACCTTTTTAATGACCCAACATACGTTTCAACGCTCACTACGGCGTCATTTTCAAGAAAATATAATGATAAACAAAGTATTCTTGCAAATTTTGAAAAATAAGTTTGAAAACACGAATCACGAGATCCAAATATGTAAAAAACGAGAAAAGTAGGTGCTTGCAGTAGCCAACTGTAATCGTGAAAATTATATTTCGTTATTGCTTTTTAAAACGGAAAAGAACTTCGTGCCAAATTTTAGGCAATTCAAATGAGGCAGATTCATTGCAAATGTTTACGTTACGCATGTAGATTTCTATTGATTCATGGATAATTGATGGGAAGTAGGCTCTTGATGGGTAAATTATTTTACTATTTTTAAAATCAATTTCTATTGCTTCGGTTCTATGTAGTCGTGCTAGTGCTGTAGTACTCCTGTTATATTTGATATTTGATATCTGCTATATGTTCTTTTAATCTTGTTTGAAACTTTCTGGTGGTCATTCCTATATAATATTGTAACGTTCCATCCGCTCTGGTGAATGGGATTTCATAAAAACCTGATAGTTGATACGGTTCTATTGGGTCTATTTTCTTACAAACTACACTTTTTAATTGTATGGATGGTTTTGCAATAAGGCAGATATTAAATTTTCTAAGTTTATATTTTAATCTTTCAAAGAATCCTGGAAAATATTGTAAAGTTGATATTTTTGAGTTCCGTTCATTAAAAATTTTCTTCTTTTTATCATCCATGCTCTGAAAGATTAAAATATAAACTTAGAAATTTTAATATCTGCCTTATTTCAAAACCATCCTATGGTGATGATTAGTGTTGGGCTGAAATATTTGAATGCATAACGCATGAATTGAGATAGTTTTTGGGCCGTTTGTTCGTACCATTTGCGTTGTAAACAATTTCCCAAAGGTTCTACATCCAGGAAGGCAGACGTGAAATATCCAATGAGCGAAGACATCTCAGCTGAAAGTTTTTTATTGATATATAGCAAGTATAAGATGTAAGAACGGGGTGGTTTCGGGTATTAGAGGCTTAGAATAGTTGTTGACAGAGCAAGAGCTAGGAGTGATCTGCCGTTTGGGCAGTAGATTGTCTCGCCACGATTCGATAATACATTGAGCCAAGAAACCGCAGACGCGCAGAAGAATTTATGGACGTTAAGGATAATTAATATAAATGTTTTGGGAGAATGTAATGAAAAGGCTACCACATTTGGCGAAACCGTAACTTTTGTGAATTTTAGAGGACACAGGCGGGCAACCCGGTGGGAAAGGAATTTTAGTCAAAGAAAAGAGCTAAACATTGTATCTGGGAAATTACATTACTTGCACAATTTGTTTATGAACAGAAAAAGGTTGGGCGCCCAAGCAGCTGCACAATGAATGTCCGGAACACATAACATTACATCTGTTATAACCGCATTGGAATTAAAATAAATCTCTAACGTACATGCTGCATTTAATAAAGATATTCTTTCATATGAGAAAAGGAAGTAACACTTGAGGTTTTAGAATAAGAGATATTTTAGCGAAGAGAATATTAATTAATATATTAAAAATTAAGTTAGGAAGATAATAATTTAGAATAAAGATATGTATAAATGATTCTATATCATATACATATTCTCCCCTTCGACAAAATGAAAAAATATGACGCTGGCTCAATGTACATCGGTACAAACTGTTATACGTACCTGCAAAAATTTCAGTACGCAATTACACTTGGAGACCACCCAAAAGTACACAATAAAACAAAAATACAAATAAACATATAGAAATAAAAATATATACAAGTACTTGTTTTCAAAATGTTGCACTTTCAGTATGTGTGCAAAGGTACCTAAAATGATTTCTTTTTAAATCATACAAATGTTCTGTTTCATTTCTTTTCAAACAGCTGCAGCATTTAAAAATACAGAACAATATAATAATTATCATTTCAATAATATTCGTCATAATTGACGGAGGCCTATATATTTTTCATACATATGTATATACATGTATGTGTGCACAATTATCAAAATCTTCAATGCTAGCAATTCTCATAACGATTGTAACATACATATCTGCAGATTTCTTTGATTTTAGCTAGCTTTACTTTAAAAAAAAATGTTTATCATCATAAACATCAATAGCAATATAATATGACAACAAAAACTAGTTTAAATTGGAAAGTAAATATAAACAAATACAAATGTATATATATAAACAATAATTATGCATATATAGATAAAAGTTGAATATAAGCAAGTGTTTTCCTTTATTCAAGTGAAAATAAAAATCTATTAGGCAAAAATATGTTAAAAATAGAGTGATACTGTGCAAAGTATGAATACTGACAATTGGAAATAAAATTACGTGCAAAATTATGAATCTACTGCATAAAAGTATTATAAAAATTGTAAACAACATGGCAAAAAAAACTGGTGCATATGAGCAAAAATTGGATTAAAATTTTTTATAACACTTTTATCCATTAAATTGTAGTGTCCACAAATATGATTTTTTTTTTTTTAACTGTAAAAGGTGTGGGATTTATAAATAATAAAAAAATATAGGAAAAATAATTATACAAACTGAAAAGTAAACACCGTAGGTATTATGCGCTATCAGAAAGTACGTGTGTAAAATGTTGAGAAAGCAGTCCTAACGTCTACCATATGACTAATAGACATGTCATATGACAGGAATGCAAAAAGAATATCTAGTATATCTAGTATATCTATATTTTGTATGTGTGTAGTGTAGAGTACTTCTGAAAAATAACATTTACCAGAATGACATTTACAAGACATGTTTATAAAAATTAAATCGTATAAATGAAAGAAAAATGTTTTGTATATGTGTACACATTGAACGTTGATGAGAGAACATGAAATAAATGCGTGAAAAATGTGTTAAAATTTTCCTATACCATTATTAAAATTCAATCCAAAAACATTGAACTGATGAATTCCATGATGTGAAGTTAAATTGTTATGTAAGCAGTTTTTTTTTTTTTTTTTTTTTTTTTTTTTTTAAATACATGAAGTATATCATAATCATGGAAAGAGATACGATGAAAAGTGTGAAAATCAATAAACACTGTGATAGAGAAATTTATTATTATTTTTTTGAAAACTGTCATGTCAACTATCTATTAAAATGATTGAAATTGAACCAATTTGTGAAGAGTCACAGTTCAAAAATGATGTAAACTATAAAATTTAAATGAACCGACGAGAGAGAGAACAATTGGAATTTTTGCATAAAATGAAAATGAATGTGTCTAAAAATAGTTTAAAAAGGAAGAGTATATTGTAAAATAAAGAGAAAATGAATATTCCAAACAGTACAGAGAACCAATGTAAACAATTGCATGTGTAACAGTGAATGAAAGACCACAATTTTATATTCAAAGCATTCTGCGAAAAAACATTGTAAAACTTTGTAGAAAAATATGCTATGTACCCCTTTGTATTGCAAAAATGCTCTGAAAAATTGTAGAAAGGAGTATCATCTACGAAAAGTCTATCAGCACTCAAAAGAAAGAACTTTGTAAGAAAATAAAACATTGTACGTTGGGCGCTAATAAATGACTTTCATGGAAGACACTGCGTGTAATATGGAGATATCAGAAAAATGAGAATATTCTGGGAAAATGCAATCGTAAACAAATAGAACTTGAGGAAATAGCAGAATATTTTTAATTTTTTGAACCTTGTATCAAGTAAGATACCTGTAAAATGTAAACGTTGACAAGAGAAGATAAACAATATTTGTATTACCTGCCAAGGAAACTGTTAAACACTAAACATGAGCATAAATATTGAAATTTTAAATATTACCTGAATATGTGTCTTGACAAAATAATAAAAATGCGTCTTGTTACACATCGAAAACATGTAGGGGAATGTCAAGATTTCAGTGTACAATAGATAATGGAGCCAATTTTTTTAAAAAATACAATAAAATGCAAAAATTTTAAATATGAAACAGCAATTAAAAAAAATGCGTGTGTGTGTGTGTGTGTATACCCGACAAACTATTTGTGCCTAGGATGACGAGTACTTAAGAATGTAGAATGTACGATGAAAGAAAATACGTACTAGTTACTATACTAGTTTCGATGAACAACGTGAAATATGTAAATTACTTGAATACGATGAATTTTCAGAACACCTTGAACAGAACATAATATAAATCGAATAGAGAGAATTAAAAAGAAGGCGTGCAATCTGAGTACTTGAAAAGTACAAAATATCACGACCAAAATAAAATTAAGGCGTGTGCAAAAATTTTAACAGCATAAAAATATATTGTACGAAGTGAGTAATACAATGTAAAATGGAGAACCTTTTCAGAATTGCAAAAAAATAGAACAAAAATTTTACGCCAGACATTAAAATGACAAAATATGACATCAAAATTTTGAAAAGTGCAAGAAATATTTCACACATAACCACAGTGATTGGCCGGTCACTTTGATTGAATGTGAAATAAACAAATTATCGTTCACTAATCCTGCAGAAATCAATCAACGAAAAGATGTACTTACACTTAAAGTGACTGTTAAAATTAAAAGTGAAATTTTAAATTATTCCATGAAAAATATATATGAGCACCTTGAATCGAGAATTATACAACTGCATAAAATGTAAAGAAAAATTATAAATCTTGAACCTACTTTTTAAAAACAAAATTTGTGCAAAAATGTAACAAGACGTTGAAAAAAAATAAATCATATTCCAAGTATGTAAGTATGCTGAAAGACATATTCTACCTAAAAGTTAATATTGCCTATGGAAATGATTAAAACATGAATGTCTTTCAGTCAAATAAATTATAATATCAGAACTGTACGAAGATGAGCATAAATGAGAAGAATGCTTAGAAAACTGATATAAATATTATAAAGTACCTAATATTTTAGAAGTTAAGTAGATAGTACAATGACATGATAAGCAAAAATATCTAAAAATTGTAATTAATATCTGTGGGAAAAAGAATAATCGTGTTTGCAGATAAAAAACATCCCTAAAAGCGACCAAAATATTTAAAAACTAAAATATACATGGCAACACTGATGTAATTCTTTATAATAATAATAATAATAATTATTATTATTATTTTAACCATGCCAGTATTCTTTTACACATATATATCTAAACTATTTAAAATATAAAGAAGTATTATAATTTCTCAGTTACTAGCTTGAGAAAAAAAATATCATAATTTAAAATACTTTTGAAATACCAATTTACCTTTTCTTTTCCATCACCATAGATATCTCGACAGTGAAAAATTAAGTGGGGAGAATCGAGATATTGACAAATCTGGAAAGTACATTACATACAAGAAGAGTGACAAATCCTAGCAAATCACTATGAAAGAAATTATATAAATATTTATCCCATCACAGATTTTATAGAAATAATGGGCCAAAAATATAAACACAAAAATTTTAAAATAATTAAAGTTTTTTATTTTATTATTATTTTTTTTAAATATGAGAATGAGCATTACCACAAATTATAATATTTGTCAATTTCTCCTGAAACCTATAAAAATTTACCTGTAGTGCCCTAGTATAGATCAAAAACATTACATACACCAAAAATGAAAATGTTACTTGCATAAGCGAATGTTTCATGGATATATCCGGGATATTCACATTCGATCAAAACTTTGGGGCCAGCCCATCATATATGGCAAAATGTAAATATATATACACGAAACAGAGCTTATAGCATCACACATAACATAAAAAATGACCTACACAAAAACAAACAACATATAATGTAATGCAGTTTACCTTTTAAGGAATTCCAGGTTATTAAAATTCTTTAATGGTATAAAATGGATGGTGTTAAAGCAAACAAATATTCATTACAGTTAACTAAAAATGCTCAAAAGAGTAAAACTATAAATTTTTATGATATAGAGCTTTTAAACCGAAAAATTCTTGATGCAATGTTATTAACCAATTAGTTGATACTTACCTACATAATCTATCAATATCAGCTTTCAAAAACAATAAGTAGTTCAAAAATATATGCAACACTCCCATATACATTCATTATATGTGAAAATTCTCCCCATCTCTATTAATTTGAAAAAAAAATCTGATAAACATCTTGTATTTATATATATATATATATATATATATAGAATGTTATGAAATAGGAAAACAGCTTTTAATATGCATAAAAAATCTAGAATATAATATTTAAAATATAAAATGCAGACAAAAAATGTATGACTAAATTTTTTCATTTGAGGAAAAAATCATACTCTGATTGTACACAATTATTAAAAAATATATATATAATATCATATAAAGTGTAACAGTCATATAGAAAAAAATTGTGAATGTTTGCATGACTAATTGACATACTGATTAATGAAAGTTTCAAAAGACATTAATTTAAACGAGATAAGTTTCCAAGGAAACTTGCACCTATATTTTAACAAATTAAATTTTAAACTATTTATCTACCTTTATTCAAACGAAAGTAAAGGATATGTCATGCACTCATCGAAAATTTAAATAATATACTAATGAAATTATTTATAATCTTCATCGTTTTATACAATTAACAACAACAACAGTAGGATTTATTTATTCAGTTTATAATATATGCATGAGTATAATTTAAGTTAACGTATTCAGCCCGTGCAATTATAGCTATAATAAAAATAATACCTTGAAAAATGAAAAATAATTTTCCGATAAAAACATCATGTAAAAGAATTTTGAAGGAATATACTGTAGGCTGAAGGAAATAATTAAAACATGCATATATTAAATAATTTTTAAAATATGTACTTACGTCTTTGAAGAATAAAACATATATCCCACAGTATATTTAAAAAAAAATCACACACTTAAAAATTCAATAAGTCCGAAAAATGTATCAGCACTTATACGCACAACCTTGGTCCGAAAAACAAATTTCTTTGGGTTTTTTTTTTACATTATGTCAATGTATTTTAACTTTGTGAAATTTTGATGGAGCGCGGTAAGGAAAAAGTTGCTCTTAAGAGGTTTCGCGCAAAAGTTCCGTTTTAACGGATGGAAGAAATCGGCGCATTGAACAGCTGGGATCAAAGAAAGCTTTATCGTCCGGCCAGGCAAAATAAAAACCGCCGACATTGCATGTTTTGATAGCGAAATTCTTGGACCGCAGGAGAAATTTACTATGATCGAAGAAGAAAAAAAAAACATATCTTCACAGCGAAAATTTTTATCACAAGTCAGTAAAATCCCATCAGTAATGAAGAATAAATTTGCAAACATGTGTTTTCATTTTCTCGTTGGCGTACAATTCGTTATATATTTCTTTTATTGTAGTGTACTGGAATCCGACGTTCACACTTGCATTAAAATGTTCATGCACCGCATAACAACAATAAGACTTCATATAATTCGAAAACATCGGGATACTTTTTCTTTTTCTTTTTATACAGCTTTGTAGAATGAAGCAATTGAATGAAAATTCGGAACAGAAAGGGAGAATCAGGAAAACTTGTATAGCTTGAAAAGTGCGATCCGGAAATCCGGAAGAAAAATTCACATAATCCTGAGAAATCCAGAACAGTACCGCTTGAAAAAAAATCTTTTATATAATCCAGAGACCATCTGAGACTATGGGATATGACTGGCAGATGAACGGGAGATGACTGGAGATGTCCGAAAAAGAATTGGAAAGGAACTGGATACCATCTGGATAGGAGACTGGATATCAGAATAGACGATGGGAGACAGGAGAAGACCGGAGACCGTACACATGAGGCCAGCAACCGGAGCTCACAGGATGCAGTATACAGGAGGAGAGCAGAAACGGAGATCACAGGATACATGATACAGGAGGAGACAGGAGACAGGAGACGGGAGACCACCCCGACTGTACTATAATCAATTATTGCCTTCCGAAGTCACACCAACTGTGTATGGTGATGATTAGTGTTGGGCTGAAATATTTGAATGCATAACGCATGAATTGAGATAGTTTTTGGGCCGTTTGTTCGTACCATTTGCGTTGTAAACAATTTCCCAAAGGTTCTACATCCAGGAAGGCAGACGTGAAATATCCAATGAGCGAAGACATCTCAGCTGAAAGTTTTTTATTGATATATAGCAAGTATAAGATGTAAGAACGGGGTGGTTTCGGGTATTAGAGGCTTAGAATAGTTGTTGACAGAGCAAGAGCTAGGAGTGATCTGCCGTTTGGGCAGTAGATTGTCTCGCCACGATTCGATAATACATTGAGCCAAGAAACCGCAGACGCGCAGAAGAATTTATGGACGTTAAGGATAATTAATATAAATGTTTTGGGAGAATGTAATGAAAAGGCTACCACATTTGGCGAAACCGTAACTTTTGTGAATTTTAGAGGACACAGGCGGGCAACCCGGTGGGAAAGGAATTTTAGTCAAAGAAAAGAGCTAAACATTGTATCTGGGAAATTACATTACTTGCACAATTTGTTTATGAACAGAAAAAGGTTGGGCGCCCAAGCAGCTGCACAATGAATGTCCGGAACACATAACATTACATCTGTTATAACCGCATTGGAATTAAAATAAATCTCTAACGTACATGCTGCATTTAATAAAGATATTCAAAATTAAGTTAGGAAGATAATAATTTAGAATAAAGATATGTATAAATGATTCTATATCATACATCCATACAATTAAAAAGTGTAGTTTGTAAGAAAATAGACCCAATAGAACCATATCAACTATCAGGTGTTTATGAAATCCCATTCACCAGAGCGGATGGAACGTTACAATATTATATAGGAATGACCACCAGAAAGTTTCAAACAAGATTAAAATAACATATAGCAGATATCAAATATAACAGGAGTAATACAGCACTAGCACGACTACATAGAACCGAAGCAATAGAAATTGATTTTAAAAATAGTAAAATAATTTACCCATCAAGAGCCTACTTCCCATCAATTATCCATGAATCAATAGAAATCTACATGCGTAACGTAAACATTTGCAATGAACCTGCCTCATTTGAATTGCCTAAAATTTGGCACGAAGTTCTTTTCCGTTTTAAAAAGCAATAACGAAATATGATTTTCACGATTACAGTTGGCTACTTCAAGCACCTGCTTATCTCGTTTTTTACATATTTGGGTCTCGTGATTCGTGTTTTCAAGGTTATTTTTCAAAATTTGCAAGAATACTTTGTTTATCATTATATCTTCTTGAAAATGACGCCGTAGTGAGCGTTGAAACGTATTTTGGGTCATTAAAAAGGTTTTTATAAGCCTTTTGTTGTTTTCTTTTAGTATCACTTAAGCATTTCTCTAGATTTTAATTATAAGTTTTCTTGACAACCTTTTTTTTTTTTTTTATCTTTAGCTTAGAAAATAACAAATGTGTTTTATTTCCGCAAAAAGGGAAGATAAAATATTTTGTAATATATTCAAATATTTACAATTTTTATATTTACAGCATTCATTCAGAATTATTTTACATTACACTTTAAAATATCTTCTTTGTTAAATTTCGTGATGAATAATTCTTTTTGAAAAGTATATATTTTGATTTGGAATATTTAATCTCACAAAGTATCGCATAATTTGCTGCTTACATTACTTATTTTAACCTTAATTTAAAAAAAGCTAATAAAAAATCTTATCGTATGAAAAACAAGTATTTTACATCGTTATCAAAACTGCTCCAATGATTTTTCCATTAGATAAAATAAATTTTCGATCATGAAATAAAATTCTATGGCAAAAAATAATTTTAAATGATGTTATAACTTTGCGGCTGGAAAAACGACTTTATACGTAATAAAATAAACTCTTGCATATTTTTAAAAATAAGGTTTTATGCAAAAAAAATTGAATATATAATATATATCTATTTTAAGGAACGTTATTAATAAAATTAATTTGTTCAGCACGCATATTTAACCGTGTGACGATTGTTTAAATTTTTAGTTAGTTATACATCATTAAATAAAGAGTGTATCAAAATGAACTGAAATTTTAAATTAACCACAATTTTTAGCGTAGTTAAGCTAAAGTAGCGATTTGTATTTGCCATTATCTGTAAGGTAAATTCTGAGATAAAGGTAAATTTTATGTTCTTCGCTAAAAAATGTGATTTAATCAAGTCCCTCATGCATGTTTAAAATTTTTTGCCATTTCTTTTCAAGCATTACATTGTGCACTAATTTAAATGTTAAAAAAATAATTTCAAATTAAAAAAAATTACAAATTAGCAAATGATATTGTAATGGCTTGTCCCAAACTTCAAATTTATTAGTGATTGAAACATTAATGTTTAAGATTTTTGAAACTTTAAAACAAAGACAATGATTATCTGAGTATATTTCAATGCTCTATTTTTTATATTTTTTGCACTTTAGACAAAAAATAAAATATTTCTATTAATTATTCATATTTAAAGTTTCACGCCAGCGGTAATCGTCATTACCATGGTACACAGTAATTTCTCAACCAGATCTGCACAAGATGGCGTTTTCATTATGATAACAATCTTAGATGGACAGTTCCACATGTTAATAAATGCAGTACTTCTGTTTTTATAATTACCAATGGAACCCGTGCGAGGATTTCGCACAGCAATCTAATCTACCAATATCTAATAGTTTTTAGATACAGGTTTAAATTTCTAAAGAAAAATTGAAGATTAAAAATATCCGCGAGCAACATTACTCAAGCCAGAATATAATTTTTTTTTTATTCCATCAAAGTTACAGTAAAAATTCATCAAAGAAAGCAAAAGGCACGCGCGAGTTAAAAAAATAACAACCCTATTTTAATGGTATTGTAGATGATGGCGTCATACACTTCCGGAAAAACACAGGACAAGGGAAAATAAATTGAATGCATAGAACTACAATTTAATTTAATATAACAAAACACACAGTTTGGGCTATACGTTAAATATCACTGATTCAATCGATCGAGGGTGTCTTTTTCTTCTAAACATTTTAATTTTGATTTTTAATCATAAATATAAAATTATCTTTTTGTATAATTATTGTTGAGCCCGATATAATGCGGTATTTTATTTTTGTGGCAACAATGATTTCAGAAAATTTTTTTTTCATTTCATTCATGAAAACAATGCTGATTTAATTTTTAATTAACTGCAATTTTTAATCAAAAAGCATGTTTTAACGAAATATGAGTGTACTAATAGGTCAGAAGTCGGTTGAAAATCATTTCGAATGATACCTTATCCATTGTTGTGCATTTTTTAAATGACGAGAAAAAGGTATATTGACAACAGAAGTAATATATATGATTAATAGCCGGTCGACTCCGAGTGGGGCCCAGATACATTCTGCAGCGTACTGACTTCCCTGACTTCGCTTGTTCCCAGAAAATACATTTTACATGCAAACAGGAAAATCTAAATAAAATACTTTATTTTAAACTATACGAAAAATAACTAATAAAAATACAAAAAAGCATGTAAATAAATATTTTATTTTTTATTATATTTATAATGTTTTTTTCATGAGCCCTCTGACAAAGTACTGCTGGACCCTGCCCGTGATTATTTAGGGTGGGCAGAGAGCTTTCAGATATAAATAAATAAATAAAATAAATTAATAAAAATGGTATTCCCTAAGATATATGGCGATAATTGTAAATTGGGCACTCTGGTTTCACGCCCATAAATTGTTAATGAGGTGATCAAAATAACGAGGCCCTGTGTATTTCTCAGCCATATATCAGCCTTTTAAAATAATGTCTCAGTCAAATAATAAAATAATGTCATTAGGATGGATTAAGGCTCACGCAGGGTACGCAGGATACGAGCGTGCTGACACTTTGGCCAAAAATGTAATAGAAAATGAAGAGTTTGATATAACGGAAGTTATGCCTTTTCCAATTTCCACAGTTAAGAGGTATTATAAAGTTAAGGCACTGTCAGACTGGTAAGAGAGCTGGAATAGTTCAACAGTTGGAAGGGATACCTATAATGTTTTTAATGAAGTAACGACGGATAGAATTATAGGTAGTAGAGTGGTTCATTATTATTGTACGGGTCATGGAAGTTTTCCAAAGTATTTGAAGAAAATTGGTAAGCGAAGTAATGATTTGTGTGACTGTGGACAAAGGGGTGATATTTTGCACTATCTGTTCGGTAGATGCAGACTTATGCCAAATCATTTTGCATTTCATAACTTTTTGACAGTGAGAAAAAATATACAAAAAACATTGCTGAGTTTTGGAAATTACAATAAGTTGAGGGAAAATTACAATAAATTGAATGAGTTATACTCGTTCATTAGATATAAATTCTGATTTTGGAATTACTCAGTGTATCATGGAAAATTATTTTAATCTCAGTGCATTTTGATGCGTACAGTGAATGTTTAGTGAACTGTTGCTTTATTGGACAATAAGTCACAATCGGGCTTGCATTTGCAGCAATGATGAATCATTGTGTTATTGAAGTGCATAGTTTGAGTTATTTCTTGAGCAAGTGTGTTTGCAATGTTTTAATGATAAATTCTGAACATTGGTTTTAATCATTGTATTAGTTGCATCATCATGAACGTTTGCTTTTAACAAATACCCGAATGAATTAATATTTTAATCGTTGTCTATAGAATATTTACATGGTAGTTGGTATTGACATTGGATACGTAATTGAAGTATTTTGAAATAGTTAAGTATTTATATAATTACGGTCAAGATTTTAAGACTGGCTTGCTGAGTTCATGGAGTGTATGCATCAATACAGATTTATTTACAGTGAGTTACCTTTGGTGTAGCGTGGCGATGTAAAACTGCAATTTGAATAAACTAATTTCTAATATGAATTGTGTAGCATCATGAACAATGACTTTTAAATTATGATATTGGTTGTGGCATGTCGAACAGTTATTTTACTTGTTTTTGAAAGTTGCTGATCATCTGGATGGTAACCTAAATACTTAAAAGTGGATAAGCAAGAACTTGTTCAATCTCATCTGTGCATTGTAGTAAGAATCTATTTGGTCTAGTAAAGTCTGGACATTTGGTCTTCAATCAAGTGAATGGAGACATTTACAATTATCTATGACGAAGTGAGATAATAGTGATGGAAATGGCATTGTCCTAATAAAGCTCTTAATGTTTTACAGTTGAAGATTGTCTGATTGTAAAGTTATATTATATTTCAATTAGATTGTATCTTATTTTAGTTTAGTTTAGTCGGAGACTTGTAACTTCAATTGTCCTTAAAGTTGTTATTATTTTAGGTTACTTTAATATTAGTTGACAATTGTAACTGAAATTGTCATTAAACTTTGTATAATTCAGTAGGTTAGTTTTTCATTTTTAGTTTGTATTTTAATATATAGTCTGGGCTAAGGATTGTTTGGCCTTCTTGTGACTCCATTTCGGAGCTCTTGTTGTATGGTTTTATATTTGCTCATTGTTCTGAGTCTGTCTTGTTGGGGTGATTTGCTGGCTAGCTCTGGGTATTTTTCCGCCGGGACATTGTATCCTATACCTTTTACGGTTGGTGTCCCGGTTGGGTGTTTCAAGCCATATATCGTTCATGCAGCGATCACTATAACGTGTTTCCGTTATTTTGCATGTATAAATCGTTAAAATGAAAATATTTTAACGGGCTCATTGGGTTGCACAGTATTTAAATCCCAAATATTTACTTCAAGAAAATGTTTTTTGAAAAGAAGAGGGAATATAATATATTTTTGTACAAAAATTTTAATCAGATCGCTAAAAGACGGAAAGCACAAAAACAATTTATAAAATATGAAAAAAAAATCTTTTCCTTGGAAAAATGTCATGCGAAATATATAATGAAAAATCAGCAATAGTTGTCTTATTCGTCTAATTTTCCATTATCGGTTTCATAACCGATGTAGCTCACAAACTCGCCAAATTTAACTTACAAAAACTTACTAAATTTGGCATCTGATTTTATCGCGAAGGGCTAGCATATGTTTGCGAAAGGAAAATAAACAAATTACAGTATCGTTAAATTAAAGGGAAAAGCTTCTTTTACTATTTTAAAACATATTTTAAGTTGCTTCCAATACTAATACGCACACAGAGAAAATCTTGATTACATAAAGTGATGGGAATGTCCACACTTAAACATCAAGTTCTATGTTCAGAAACTACAAAAATAAAATTTCACGATTCTGTCGGCACGAAATTTTTTCTTCATCACGCATCACATTTTTGTAATATAACTTTGAGAAATACCTAGAAATGTATAAAATTTGGAAAGTGGTATATGGAACTATACAGAATGAAATAATTAACTTGATTAAATGGAAGAAGTATTGGGCATTTACTTAAATCACAGATTTTAACAAGGTTTATCACACACAACCACACCTACCAATGGCTTTAGCTTCTCTGATAGTGTGATTTTACACAGGTTCCGTGGGGATGACTCTTTGGGCAAAACGTTGTATATTAGTGCCGGGTGAATGACTTATTATTTATTGGCCTCGTGCCAATTGTTTCTATTATGTGCCAAAAATTACATTATAGGGATCTTTAAAGTTATACAGGCAGAAAATGTAACTGATAGAACATGTTTGATTACATTTTCTGTTTCAGCATTAAAAAAATTGACATTGGTTCCTAAAATTGTGTGGACCAGTGTAATAATACTATCTGCAAATATATGATGTTGAGCCGTATATACGAGGGCATTTCGAAAAGTAAAGATACACCGTACGCCGGAGAAAAAGAAAAGTTTTGTCAAGCAAATTGGCAACACTGGTGTTAACCTTGAACCGCTAGCTTTCCCCTCGCGGTCGTTCGGCATTTCAACGTTGATTCTGGTTGAAGTAGGTCGTGTTTAAAATAGTCCCGCCGATTCAGAATCCCGCCAAATGCGAAGTGCGCTCCGTCATACGTTTTCTTCATGCAAGAGGTCAGCGACCAGCGGATATTCACAAAGAAATTGTTTCTGTTTATGGGAACATTATGAATCGACAAAATGTAACGAAATGGTGTCGTCATTTCTCTGAAGGTAGGACCGATGTTCATGACGAACAAAGAACAGGTCGGCCATCTGTGATCTCTAATGCCATTCTTCAGAGAACGGAGGAAGCAATTCGTGCGAATAGACATCTCAAATCGAAAGAATTGCATCAGATCATACCGGAAGTGTCAATGATAATTCCACGACGATGATAAGATCAAAGATGAAGTTGAAATGTGGTTCCGACAACAGGCGGAAATCTTCTATGACTGTGGGATACAAAAGCTTGTGCCCCGACTTAACAAATGTTTGGATAACGGGGGTGATTATGTTGAAAATCCAGTTAATAAGATGATAAATAATCCAGTTAATAAGATGTAACTTACGTTTTCTAAATAAATGTTTTTTTAAGGAATGCGAGCCATTGTATCTTTACTTTTCGAAATGCCCTCGTATTATACATATTTAGCACGAGTGTAAAGGCGGCATTCGAATCTTAAATCTATATGTATTACGTGCATTCACGATTTATCACGTTAATTTTTGGAATTAACCCTTTCAGGACCGGCGGCTTTTACACAAATTTTATTCGGTTGGCAAATGCAAATTATTTTAATGTATTAAAAAAGCTATTGAAAACTTCGATGAAAACACAATTAAAAATGTATTTAGTTGGTGCTACCAATGGGCATATTTCATTCCAGTTTTACAAAATTTACAAATTTTTGAAATTTAAAATAATTAACTGAAAAAATTACCTTGGAAACACAATTCATTTAAAACTTTGTTCACTGAGCCTATAATATTGTACAGCATGTCATAAATTTATTTTAACAAACTTTTAGAAAAACACTACATGATAGCGAGATAGTTCAATATAAATCAACAATCATCGTCTAAAGTTCGTTCAATGTGAAAAATAGAACATCTCTCAGACGCTTAGGAAGTTAAAAAAACGTAAACAACACGCTTTCTGCTGTGTTTAAAGTGAACTCTTAATCAAAAAGCTCTTTTGCTGAATGCATCACATGACTGTAAAACAAACCAATTACCACCAGCCGAAAGATTGTGCTGTATTTAAAAATAGCTCCTGCTCTGAATTTGGATTTGCTGAATTAAAACTAAAGCCCAATGACTATGATGTCATATTAACACAATGGTATACAAAAATATTTTAGCTTTATATAGACTCTAAAGCTCATGACGTCATTGGAATTTCCTAATGAACCGTTGCAATGCATTTCCTGGCTGTTGCTACGCTTTTCCTGCAAGTAACTCCTTCACGCAATGGAAAACTTACTCAGAAATGGTTTGTTTGTTTGAAACAGTTCTACCGTGTGCCATCAACTTTCCGAGTCTATATGAAAATGCACCCTTTCTTTCAAACCTGACACCATTTTCACCATTACAGCCATTCATCTCTGCCTAGATTAGAGCGTCATTCAAGAAAGTGTTTTAAAATTCTTGAGTTTCATTAAATATTTATTATAATTAATTGGAAATTACATAATTTTCAGAAATATTTTATTTTTTGCATAGCAAGGATCTTTAAATAAATAGCAAAAGTTCAGTCTATTTAGCTGTTGGAATAAGCGTCAGTAAATATGACTTCATCACTGAAAAAGTTATAGTAAAATATATTCACATATTTCTTTTAAATGCTAAAAGGTGTAAATTAACAACATAATACAAATTAAAATAACTTTTATTAGGTTGTTTTACATGTTTCGACTCACTCCGAGTCATTTTCAAAAACAAATGGGAATATTCCACAATTGCACGGGCTTTGGAGTTATTTTAAATGCTATCATTTAATTTTATGTTTTATGTAATTTAAAAATTAAATGATAGCATTTTAAATAACTCCAAAGCACGTGCAATTAGGGAATATTCTCATTTGTTTTTGAAAATGACTCGGAGTGAGTCGAAACATGTCAAACAACCTAATAAAAGTTATTTTAATTTGTATTATGTTGTTAATTTACACCTTTTAGCATTTAAAAGAAATATATCATTACAAGGTGTTATAATTCATTATAAAATATATTCATGTATGAAAATACATCTATTTATTTCGAATGACGTCATTTTCATCATCGGAAACATTTCGCTTTAGATATTACTTACTATGATAGATTATTTACTGTTATTCCATTTACGCGGATTACTTAAGATTATTTCTCAATAAATGATCTGTGTTCTGCTCTTCCACGATTAGTGCGTAATTAATTAGAATAATTTAAAAATATTTACATTTTATAAAAACCATTGAAAAGTTTCTTTTAAATATGACGCAAGTTTGTGGTGAAATCACACTTCTGATTGGTGAAATGTAATAAAGCAAATTGATTTTATGTTACTACGGTTCTTGCCAAAAGGCAATCTACAAATTCAGCCTTATTTTCGCGCTACGTAAGAGAAATTTGCTTATATATGTTTTTTTTTTTTTTTTTTTTTTTTTTTTGTTAAATTATATTTTTTGATTTTCATTAGGATGCAGTAGATAAATTATATTTTTATGTCACTAAAACGTAAACATATTTTTAAGCATGTTCGTAAACTATCTATGCAACATGTACAGTTTCATAAAAATGTTTTGCCATTTTTGATGTTTTTCTGGAGTAGGAAGCAGAAATGATTTAATCTTCTTCATGCAAGTCAAGTTTCTCTAATACTTAGTTTGACAAATTAATCTTGATAACTTGAATGTATGGTTTATAAAAATGCATCAAATGTCACAAAATGTCAGACTTACTGAAGTACGCAATAAGAGAAAAGCTAATCCTAGTAAACGTTTTATGAAAGAGATAAATCTTTTGAAACTAAGTAAGACTCATATTGATCAAAATGAACGACAGATAAATTATTATTATTTTTTCTTTTTTGAAAATTTTCGATAACATTTATTTAATTTTTTTGTTGTTATATACGAGTTTCTTTTAAAGACTTTCTTACGAGTCTCTTTTGTTATATAATGGTCCGTACAGTTTTTTAAAATTAAAAAAAAAATGTCCTATTGAAGAGCGGTTTGTATCATAACAGATGTCAAAATTTCGGATTTTTTGTGGCAAAAGACGAAAATATTGTTAACATTTTCACCGATAAATGGCATTATTACGGCTCACATTGTTAAAAGACGTAGCGCTTATTTATCAAGAATATATTTTAATCTGAATTGGTAGTACTTGTCTTACATTCACAATATTTTAATGTATTATAATAACGTGGGCCATAATAGTGTCACCATCGCTGGAATATTGAACGGTTTTTACCAAAAAATCTCAGATTACCTGGCATGTGTAATGGTTCAAACTGCACTCCGATAAGATAATGTGTTTAATTTTCACGAGTTTGTACTTATTTGTGAACAGAGTTATGGAACCTCCATTATATAAATTAATAAAAAGAAATACATTTGACTCTGGGTATTTTTTTTAGATTTATACATTTAAAAAAAAACATTAGTGACGAAAAGTTTTTTGTTTATTTGCGATAGTTGTACCCTATAAAAAAGACAGATGTTTCTTAATCTACGAAAGTATAATATAACCACGAACGAAAGTATACAATAATCTCTTCCGAGTTACCAGCGTTTCAGAAAAGCATTCCATAGCTTTAGAAACTCCAGAAACCAATACATTTTGGACATTTATGGGAAGCGTTTATAAAAACAAAGTTTATTTTACTGCCATTGATTTTCGGAATAGTTTCCAATCAGTTTTTGTAGTGTGCTAAACAGTTTTCTCAACCCGGAATATTGATTTTTAGGATGTTACCATTCTCATGTAAAACATTTTCATGTTCTACAAATGTGTTTTACAGACAAGCATAATAAATCAACAGCATTAAAATTAATACCATTCAGTTACTCTTGCATGTATAAATTCAATTACGCGGTTGAAAGTGCTGATTGAGAATTGACAGATTCTAATAAACCGACACTTCGGTTTAACTGATTTCTGCACTATAAGAACTAGTCGGAAACTTTTTTCATAATCAGTGCCAGCCAAATAAACTTTGTTTTTACAAATACTTTTTTAAATCTCGAAAATACATTGTTTTTTTATGTTTCTAAAGATAAAGATCACCTTTTGGAATCGTGGGTAACTTGGAGAAGGTTATTGTATATTTTTGTTCATGAGTATATTATATTTTCACAGATTCAGAACCATTTGTTTTTGTTTACATTGTAACATACGTAAAAAATAATTATTTTGTCAGGCTTTCCTGTCAAAACAAACGAAGATAAACGTCATGACAAACGATGGATATTTTTTTAATATAAAATATGTATTCATTTTTTGGTTTTGTAATGTGTTTGCATTTCTGATTAAACGTATTTTCTTTTAAAGCTATGCTCAAAAAGTTGTTGGATACAAAGATAAAAATAGAAATAAGAAATACCCCAATATACATGGTGTTCCGAAATTCGACAGACAAATTAAGAGGGATGATAGAAGACATCAAGCGGATGAAAACTTACCATAGAACATGGGGTCGCAAACCACGTTTATTAGGAGAAAATCGCAAAACTAGTTATGAAGGGTGTGACGTCGAGTGGAAAAAAGGACCAATATTCAGTAGAAAAAAACATTTATACGACGATAAACATGATTACAATGTATTACAGTTCAACGCCAGAAAGGAGACGACGACACATTTTTATACAAATTGTTCAAAGTTGCAGCCACGAAGGTCATTGCAGATTGCACAGCCGACACCGACGGACAAAGGATTGCAGAACGCGTTAAAACATATCCCTATAAAAATGTCTCGTCGTCTCCTTTCTGACGTTGAACTGTAATGCATTGTAATCATGCTTTACCTCAAATAAATGTTTATTGTATTTATTATTGGCCATTTTTTTCCTCTCAAACTCACACCTTTCATAAATATTTTAGCGATTTTCTCCCACTAAGCGTGGTTTGTGCCCCCATGTTCTATGGTAAGTTTTCATCCTCTTGATGCCTTCTATCACCCCTCATAATTTGTCTGTGAAATTTCGGAACACCCTGTATATAATTTTTTAAATCAGAATTTAGCAAATAGCAGTAAACTAATAAAATATTTAACAATTGTTATTCGAAATTATCACTGAAGATTACCATAAATAATTTAACTGCAGTTTCAGTTAAATATTTTCGAATATAATAAGAAAAATAGAGAAAATTAAAAATATATATATGAAAGATTTTTTTGCTTGTAATCTTACGGGTAACATAAAATACACTTAACTGTAATTTTTTTTAAATGATAATTTAAATTAAAAAGTTCGTATACTTTTTTTCATTTTCTTTTTTATTTCATTTCGTTTCTTTACTTTTTCTTTCTTTCATTTTTCTTTTTGAGAAAATTGAAAAATATCTGTAAAAATGTCAATACAAAATACAAGTTTTAATAACTATATATTGATATAGTATAACTACTTTCTGAGTATCAAGTTAATTAAAATAATTAATAAGTCGGTCCATAAAATAAAAGTTACAAGAAAACTAAACAAAATACAATTCACTCGGGGAAAAAAATGTTATTTACAGACTATTTAACAAATATTTAATTAAAAATCCCATACCAACAATCTCGTTTTAATTTTATACGACATAAAAAGAAACGGCAAAAAAATTACTTCTTTATACCGTGTCATTTATTCAAAAGATGACAAGTTCTTTGAGTTTTTCAATCTTTGAATGAAACTTCATGGTATTTCTAACACCTCACTACTTCGATGAATAGCCTTTCTTCAAATATTCAACAGATAATGCTGAGAAAAAAAAATGCAGCGTAATGTTTATTTTTCAGACTTATCAAAGAAGTTTAATATGTGTCCCATTTTATGAGAATGTATGGGAAAGGAGAAACGTGGTTGCATTTGCTAAGTGAAGGAAATTCAACATTGCATTAACAAATTAGTTTCTTGGCGATAACTTTTATTTCTATACGAAGTTTTTCTTAATTTATAGTTTTTGCTTTTCCAAGTAACATTTACATATATTATACATGGATTTTAAAGAAGAAAATTGAGATTGATTTCAATAAATTCACATTTTATTTTCTCTGTTGTTTGAGGTAGATAATAAATGAGTTAACAGCAGAATTTTTTGTTAAACAAATAACAAGTTATGAAAACAAATCACCTTGTTTGCATTTTTGAAAAATAATTTTATTTTTCTTTAAAATCTCTTATTCCGTCGTAGTTTCAATTAAAATTTAAAAGACCTAAATAATAAACCTTTGCATTGTCGTATTTTTCAAGAAGTGGAACTTTTTGGGATAAGAGAGAGAATAAAACATAGCTAATCAACCGTCACATCCAGATACTTGAGTCCAGTCATTAGAAATTATTAAGTATTTTCAAACATTAACATATTTAATATAAAACAATATAAAATATTTTATATGAAATAATAAACTCATATTGAGATATTTTTTATGGTAAATTGTACTTACTTCTAAAATACTCTGTTATATACAAGCGACAGTTGAGGGAAAATTTTGCCGATTCACGATAAAAATGAAAAAATATAATTTTTTACTAAAAATGTATCTTTTATTTTCTAATGAGCTCCTTTTTATATAAAACGAGTCTTAAAATAAATGTTTGCGCACATATTAAAATCATGCATCAGATTCCAGTTATTTCTTAAAACCTAATAAATAAATAAACAAATAAATGTTTATCAAAAAACAGACATGTTTTTATAACCTCAATCATTATAATCTTTTTAAAATTAATTAGATTTGAACGGTTTAGTAAACAATTTCGGATATTTTTTACTGCATTTCCAGTAAAATGTAATTTTTTTATACTTTCTTATATTTTTTCCGTGCTGTTATGCGAAAATAAACAACATTTTATTCACAGTTATTTAAGGCATTTTGTAATAAATTACAGAGCTAATATTTTAAATTAATCTTAGTCTAATCTAATCAATAACTTTTTTTCTTCCTTTTAATTGTCCGACTGTAACTTTTTATTAGGTAAAATAGTTTTCTATGATCTAATAATGTATCATTTCCTGTAATAATTGTACACAAAAAACTGTAATAAATGCCATGTATAAATAAAGAATATTGGCTTCAATGAACAAACATTTTGAGCTTAATATTAAACTCAAAAACCTTCATGTTTATTTTAAATATTTAATACAAAATATAAGCCTTTTTTGAAGTATACTTTTTCCATATATCTCTTCTGTAGCAAAAATTTTGTTTAAACTTGTCTTGTTTTAAACATGCAATGAAATTTTAAAAGCTTGTATTGAATCAGCCCATTTTAAATATTTTGCACAAACTCAGTTTAGTGACGATTTCAAAATGCTTTAACTCTTGGATGCATCGTGTAGTATATCTGCAACATGTAAAAGATGCGTTTTTATGACATCTGGTGGAGTTTTCATTAACTAATCTATGTTTTATATCTGCTATATTATGTTTTCAGAAGGATCATTACATATGTCCTCTAATATAAGGCTAGTAATTATTCAATTTTGCTGGAAGTAACAAAGAACATCAGATATTCAGAATTCGCTTATGTTCTGCATGGTTTAATTCGTACTTAGTTTTAAGTTATTACAAAATAACAATTCACCTACATAAAATAAGGTATCTAGATTCACGTTTATTAAAATAAGTACTAATTTTTCACTATTTTTGTTATGACAGTAGTTTTTGCCTGTGTTGCAGCTATGCAACATCATGGGAATATTGCATCGTTACGAAATTTTAGGATATGTTTCGATATGATTTTATTACAGCAGTTGAAACTATTAATTTAGAAATTTAGTATGTTTAGACACTTTGTATAGCATCATATCTGAATCAATTATCCGTAATAGTGAATTTAATAAAATTTAAATATAAATCTATTATTCTAAGCGGAATCATTTTGGTTATTTACACGTGATTTGTTTTTTATAAACACCCTGCATTCAATCAGAACATAAAAATAAATATTTTCCGAAATAATTGGAGTATACATTTTGGAGTATATCAAGTAATTGAAGTATACATTTGTATAAATATATATTATAATATTTGAATCCTCATTCTTTTTAACCATCCATTGCTGTTGCGTTGAAATAGGAGAAGCCTGTTGAGCCATTTTTTTTTTTAAAATTCAGATTGCTTAGTTGTAAACACTTTCTTGATAGATTTATATTATCCTTATTTAATCTGTCAATAAATAAGGTGAAAGGTTTTCTGATTTTAGGTTTTTGATATGATTTCAAGATTAGTTTGTTTACCTGCTGAAGTAATTAGACCTCCCTTGAATCGGAAAGTTTACTTTTTTTTTTAAATTTTTTATGAAAATTCATAATTACTATAGTTGATTATTATAAAATTAATTAACTTTAATAAGGTAAAATTTTATGTGACTCAATAATTTTTTATATATAGGTTTTGGCTGATAAACTGATTAAGAAAATTGTAGATGAAAGCATGCTGTATACCCTTCAAAAAGACCCAAACAATGTATTCCAGATTATAAAAACTGCATACATACGTATCTTGGAATTTGTTTGCTTATATATAGATTTTCATAAATGAAACCACATAGTCATTTTGTACGATTTGTAGCAGATATGCAACGTAAGAGAAAAAGTTTTGTACGCATTGTAGCAGGTATGCAACATAATAAAAAAGTTAACGTGTTATACGAAAAATATATCTCTGATTTTTTTTCTTGATTTTCCCTGTGTAATAAACCTTCCTTAGAATTATATATAATTTATTCGAAAGAAAATTTTAAAAAAGCATGCAGTTAAGGGTTAAAATTCTTTCAACACCTAAATAAGTAACATAAATTCGGTTTGTATATATCTTTAAATTATTTTATTCTTTTAGATGCATATTTAAAGTTGAGATCGCCACCAAATTCAATATACTTTGAACAAAAATTCATGAGACCTCTGGGAAAATCTGTATTAGTTACAAAAGTAGGTTTTATTGGAGCTATATTAAATACTTAGTTATGTTATAAGAATTATATTAAAAGGCCATAATGAACAGAGGAAAGTATATACAACTAGGTAAATTATATCTAATGGTCGGAGTATCATAGTTGAGATTTTTTCCAACAGAGCGAAAGTATGCCGGGACCAGCACTCGAACCTGGGTACTTTGGTTTGCCGTACCAACGCTCTCACTACTGAACTATCCGGACGATATCCTGGGCTCGCATATTTCACTCTTATTTGTTGGACAAGGCTGCGAACTGCTGCACGAATTTCATTTATCTGAGCTATAACTATAGCATTTACATGATGAATCTTGAAATAGCACGGAAACTCCTGTATACCATCTAATTAGGTCATACTGAACAGAGGAAAGTATATTCAACTAGGTAAATTATATCTAATGGTTGGAGTATCATAGTTGAGATTTTTTTTTCCAACAGAGCGAAAATATGCCGGGACCAAACCAAAGTACCCAGGTTCGAGTCCTGGTCCCGGCATATTTCCGCTCTGTTGGAAAAAATCTCAACTATGATACTCCAACCATTAGATATATTAAAAAGGTTATCTTTAATACTAAAGTGCTTTTTAAAATGATTTAATGGGTTAAATGATCTGCGAAAAATATTTATTTTATTATTTCTCAGTTTCAATTAAATTACTTCTTTTGAAGAAAGTGTGTCTGAAATTACTATCACTGAGCAGAAAAAAACCCATAAAGAGTATTTTTTTTTAAACTAAAGAAGTAAAGAAGTTAGTGGAATAATTCAATGTAGCCGTTTTGATGACATTACACATTTCTTTTTTACGGTTTACTGGACTAATTACTTGGAAGATTTCCATTAAAATATTTCTAGAATAATATTTCTTCAATCCTTGGCTAGATTAAAAGAAATGTAAGTGCTTTTCTAATTTCATAGGTATTTGTTACGCAAAATTGATGAAGATTTAGTGGAATTAAATGTAAGTAACAGTTGAACTTTTATTATCCGTGGCTAGATTAACATTGCATTCGATTATCCTTGGAAGCTATCTGTGTGTGGGTTCTTTATTATTATTATTATTATTATTATTATTATTATTATTATTATTATTATTATTATTATTATTATTATGGAGTAACACAAAAGAATATTGCGTGTGCATTTTTGTCATAATAGCTTTGATCATATTCTCAATCCTTTTTAAACAAGAATGAAATACCATGTTTCAAGAACGGATTATAAAACACTTTCCGACCCATTCAGAATATTGAAGTAAAACTTCATCGTTTAGTAAGGCGAAATAAGATTTCTAAATGAACAATTTGGAAAACGCATAACATATTTGAAAATCCAATTTCACCAATTACTATTATTATTTGGAAAAAAATTCGAATTATTTTGTGCAGTCCTATATATAATCTATGTACACAGGGTGACTTTTAATTAATCTGCAACTTTAAACTGAAATAACTTCTCAGAGCCTCACTAGATGGCGGCACGAATGCGTGCAGTGAGAGAGGGCCTAAAAGGAATTTGTTTAGTGTCAGTTTAAAGTAATTTTGAAAATGTCTCCCAAAGTGTCATATTCAACTGAAGATCGTATCTTTATTGTTAAAAATTCGTATTTACATGGTGAAAATGCAACACTATTTCTACGGAAGTGGTCTTCACCATTCAGAAACCGACCTAAGCTTCTAGAGAATTGGTAAGAGATCTGATAAGAAAATTGGCTACCTTATTCACTAGATATGAATCCATACGATTTCTATCTTTGGGGGTTATGTGAAAGATTTGGTTTACAAAAAGAAGCCGACAGACCTTATTAGAATCAATAGTTCCATAGCTGACTCATTTTCAAGCATAAAAAAAGGAACGCTCGATTTTGTTACTGACAACTTTGTGACTAAATTGCGCTATTGTATCACCTCTAAAGATTCTCACTTTGGAAACCTTATCCATTAAATTCTTTTTCCACGTTCTTTTCAATAAAAAAATGTTTGTAGCGTTATCTGCAACGACTCAAGTGTTATTTCAGTTGAAAGTTGTAGGTTAATTAAAAGTCACCCTGTATATATACTATATAGTATGCTATACTTTAGATCGTTTAGGAAAAGCATAGAAAATTCTCCTTAAGCAATTTCCGTCCATAAACGAAAATGTACTCAAGATCTTTCCTGCCGCCCAGTATATGATTTATAAATTTATACACTCAAGGTAAAATGCAAAAAATTAGTTCCATTTGGGGGGTTAGAATGACAGTGGAGTAAGTCAATATTTAGTAATTTGAGAAATGAAGGTTTTGGGAAACTGGTCGTATTACTGTTGCATTAAGTGGTCTAAATTGTTTTGCCCTCTAGCGACTCCCTAAGTGAACTATAACTTATTTGACAGTCGCACTGAACAGAAATTAATACGCTCAGTGAAAATATGGTTATCTAGATTTTTAATTTTTTTTTACTTACTCATTCTAACCCCCTCATTTAAAAACGCGTACCACAACAGAAAACGCACTTACAGAGATTATTGTTCATCCACAGTACTGTAACCAAATTATTTTGTGTGCCCCTGTAAATGAGCGATGAGTGCTATGCACACCCTATTCTGTAAAAAGTATCATGTAGTTCACATTAATGATGTATAACAATGTCAATGTGTTCTAAAAAGTGCAACAGCATTAAAATAAACTGCAAATGATTTTTCCCCCCATAGTAACGGAATTATTTTGAGTAACCCTGTAAATGAACTATAAACGCTATACACTTAATTTTCCGTACCGAACAACATGCTTTAGTAAGCCTCAATAAAATATATCAAATGCAGTCGGAGTATATTTTTGCGAGTTAGAGCACAGACAGACAGAAAGACGGCAGACAGAGAGACAAACCGAATTCATAAACATTTTACAACATTGCGGGAAAGTCTTAAAAAGAAAGAAAATTAAGTATTCTAGAGGCAAAAGTTGCTCCTGAAGCCTTGAAGCCTTGAAAGCAGCAGTGATTTCGCTTTTATATTTAGAACAACAAGTAGATTTAAATTTTAAAGACATCATTAATTTCTTATGATTTTGAATATAGTAGTAATCATGCGAGGCACAGAACTGAAAAGATTCTTATTTTTCCTAATTTTAGGTTAACTCTTATTATTTTATACTAGCAGTAAACCGATTAATCGCACGAAGAGAATGCAAAATAAAAAACACATCAACCCTAAACAAAGAAAAACGCAACGCTTCGAGGGATATGACGTATCGCTCACCCGCAATAAAACGACACAGCTCCAAAAAATTCATTTTTATTTTTTTGCACTAATAGTCCTGGCTTAGTTGTATCTTGGTAAAAGGAAAAGTGTCATAAATGTAATTATCCGGAAAACCACTAGATTTACACTATATGTCCACTTGCCAACGCAGAGGCAAATTATGTTGGGGATAACTGTACTTAAATGAAAGTTATGGAATTCTAAGACTTTTACTCATTTTATGTTCCAACTAGCAAACTACGCCCGATACACTGGTCAATTTCTCTTAACGCAACTTTAATCAAACGAAATGTTGACCTTGAATTTGACCTGGTGTTTAAAAACCATATGGACCTTAACTTTAAGTTAGTTTTGTTTATTTTAGTTTATTTTAATGATCTTATACTATTTCAAATAAATTGAAATTGATATACACCACTGAGGTACACTACAAGATGCTTGATAGAGAATATGGTGTGCATAACATTTATCGTTCATTTACAAGGTATCACAAAATAATTCAGTTTCAGTATTGTCTATCAGGAATAATTGCTGAAAATACGTGTCGAACCGTGGAATGCGTTTTTAAGTTTAACTACATTTTTCCATATTACTTGATGTGTATAAATTCTTTATATGATATACAGGACTGCAAAAAATAATTCGTGTACATTTCCCCTTACTGGTGGAAATTGCCGAAGGGTAATTTTCAACTTTGTTATGCATTTGCTAACTGAACTAAATTTTGACATATTATGTAATACATATACAATTATATAGTTCATAGAAAGGGATGCTTAAAATAAATTCGATATTTTTCCGAATATAGGTACTAGTAATTGCTGAAATGTGTTTTAAAATGTGTTATGCATTTTTCAAATTCTTTATTTTAGACATCATATTTTACATTAATAAGCGGTACGTTTTGTTACAGAATTGTGATAGTGTTGGAAAATGTTTCATAATCTATGCTCGGTGCATGATTTTTCCTCATTTTTTGTTTTATGTATATTTAATAATTGTACAAAGTGTACCAGAAAGATAGAAACGCGCTTTAATTTTACATTTGTTGGAATTTAGCAGGCATAAGTGCAAAAGTTTTGAAAATAAAGTAGAGAATAAGATTAAATATAATAAATAGTCCTTCTATTCATTTTATAAATATTACACTTTTTCAGTATTTTACGATTCCCCAAGACAAAAGTGGTGAATTAGTTCATTTGGTAGTTTTATGTTAACTGAGCGCAGGTGATTAATCGCCAAACATTGTTTTGATCGCCGTTATTCGTATTGCATTTATTTCATTTAAAATATAAACCTTTCATTCATTTAATTTAAAATACATAAATTTCATTCAAAATAAATACATTAAAAATACATATATTACATAAATTTAAAATACGTGCCTTTCACTCACTTTATTAGAAAAAAATTAATAAGATACAATATCATAAACCAAAACATTTTATTTCAACATCCAAGCAAAAACGGAAGCTGCTGTTGGCAAGGGGAAAAATACCATTCGCCAGATTTCGGCCCGGCTAACATAAAAATATCGACATTTTTTTCTTTTCCTCCATGGGGACCATGATTTAAATTATCTATTCAAGTATTTCTATATTGATTGCTCAACGTATAATCATAATTTAATTGCTATTAAACTGTTAAGTGATTAAAGCGTATTTTTTTTAATGTTACACTCTTTATTTTTATTTTTATTTTCGACTTTTTGGGGTTTAAAATATTTCGTTTTTGCAATTTCAGCCAATTAGCCTATTTTGGCGCAAAAATAACTCCATGGTTTTTGGTACTCGTATGCAGTTGTAACCAAAACGAATATTTTGCGATTAATCACCTGCAGCCGGCTAACGGGAAAATGTCTTAAAATTAATTCATTAATTTATAATTAAGTTCTTAAAATATTAAAATATCGCATTGTCATAGGAAACACACTTGGATAATAATAATAATTATTATTATTAGGTGCGTTCTTAATTATATAAATACTTAGTACCTATAGTCGTCTGTCCGTCTGTCCGCATATAACAGCGCAAAAAATACCCAACCGAATGATTTGATATTTATTTTATATAATCGTTGCAGAATTTCGTCAAGTCATTTCAAATTTATTGAAAATCGAATAAAAAATTAAAGAGATATTAATAAAAGTTTACTGAATTTAAAAATCGAATTTGTATACTAAAATTGTTTAATTAGAACAAATCTATAATCTACTGACAGTTTTTGGGATAGATGTTTCAGGAGAAATAGATATTACAAAGAAAAAGAGTCTAAATTTGGATTCAAATACTGTAATTATCAAAGCTAGGCTTAAGTTTACCATTGGAATTTTCAGCAAATGTCAACAAAAGATAAAATGTTACCAATTTAAAATGCACTTATTTTGTTACGTAAATTCATCATATCATAATAACAAACGATATAAATATTTATAAAACTAGTTATAGTACTCATTTGTCACGTTTGACGTACAATTTCCAACTAGTTATTATTATTCTAGCATATCAGGAAGTGTTTGAAAAATCAACTACAAAATTCGATCTTTAGATACAAAAACCAAGTTACTTTAAATAAAAGAGTGTGAAGAAAAAACATATAATTGACTTTTGGAACTCTTACAAAATGCATTTATGTGACTTCATGTGAGTTAATTTATACTATTACGAAAGTTCTTTCAAGCTAAAAAACAATACTGGATATTTTAGTTAATAATATTTTTGAAATCCGCCGTTACAGTGTAAAAATACTTTTGATAACTCACTGCAAAAAGTTTAAATGAAAAACAATAACTATAAAGTTGTTGTTTTTATTTCTCCGAAAGAAATGAAAGTCCGGATAAAAAGAAAAGTGTTATCAGAAGAGAGATTTTCTGGTTGGATAGAAATCATCCAACTAAGTCCTTCGGTAAGTTTTTCGGGGCTTTTATAGTCTCTTTATAAATAATGTAGAGATTTATGTGTTGGTCACGACTCACATTTTGAAAATAAATTGTAATGATTTTATATGTAACACTGACATTTGTTCATCCAAAAAAGTAAAGAAATAAAAGAAGGTAGATGCTACAACAAGCAATTTTGATATAGAAAATCTGGTTCGTAATTCATTTATTGAATACGTTAATTTATACAGGGTGTTCCTCAAAGCACCCCTAACTTTGAAAATAAATAACTCGGAAACGGTGATCAATAGAAGTTTGAGACCAACGGTATGTTTATTAAAAAAACCCGTAAAAATCAAATGCAAAAACCTCAAACTTTTAGCAACAAATTGCGAAAATAGATGGTGATGCAGGTGGCATAACCATAAGTAGGGATTATCACATTGAAAACGATTCAAAATGTGCACCTTTCACACAGAACACATGTCTCAAACGAAAAATGAAATTGTGAGGTGCTCTCTGTAGTACGCCAACGGAAATCAACACACACGCTGGACAAATAGCCTCCTCTAGCTCGTCGAGTGTTAAAGGATTGTTACGGTAAACAGCGTCACTTCCAGAATTTCTTTCACTATGCGCTAATAGCTATCACGTTTCAACGGCAAAATCTTCGACGACTGAACGTTCTTGGATTATGAGCTCTTTCTGTAGGGATCCGTAATAGTGCCTGCAGTGCCATCTATCGGTGTTATTTTTAACTAAAACTTTGAGGTTTCTGTATCACATTCTTGCGGTTTTTTTAATAAACATACCACTGATTTCATGCTTCTATCTACCGCCGTTTCCAATTTATTCATTTTCAAAGTTAGGGTCCTTCGTGAAACACCCTTTATAATTAGCAGCTGGCTAAGCAACCCGAGGTGTTGCATTTGTATTGCCTAAAATCTCTTGATTTTTGAAAAAAAATTCTAATTTAATTCTACATCTAAAGCAGATTTATATTATTTATATTAAATTTATTATTATAAGCAAGAAATTATATTTACAATGTAAATGAAGTCAAAATTACATTTTGCAAGTTACATGATTTCTAAGTAAATTATCGTAGAACGGTTTTATATGTCAATGGAGACATACAGGCAATAAAATTCCACATTTCGAGAGGATTTCGGATAAAAATTGGAGAGCTTGTCATTATTGCGAAGCTAATGCTTATTACTTTCTTCTATCTTTACAAGAAGAAAGGATTGGATTCATGAATAATTTCCACTTCCGATTTTCGATGGATTTATAAGCTTTAAAAGGTCCTGAACATGATTTGACTGTTTTTAGAAAATGTGTGTGTGTGTGTCTGTGTGTGATAAAAACTTTGTGGTTCGCTCTCTCTCATAACTAATGCACAGAATTTAATTAAATTTTAGATTCAGTTAGACCTTGATATAAATTGGTGATGAGTACTTTTTTGTGTAAATCGCATAACAGGTGGCGCTGCTATGCTGCATTTTTCAGGATATACACGATTTTAGTGATAGTCATATCTCAAGAACCAATGCACGGAATCTAATAAAACTTTAGATTCAGTTAGACATTGATAAAAAGTGGTGCTGATTAGTTTTTAGTGTAAAACGCCCAACAGGTGGTGCTGCTATGCTGCATTTTTCACGATTTTCGCAATACTTCTGTATCAAGAACTAATTCACGGACTTTCATCAAACTTCAGATTCAGTTAGATGTTGACATAAGTTGTTGCTGATTAGATTATGGTGTAAATAGACCAACAGGTGGCACTGCTATGCTGCATTTTTTAGTATTTACACGATTTTAGCGATACTCATATCGCCAGAATGAATGCATGGAATTTCATGAAACTTCATATTCTGTTAGACCTTAACATAAGTTGGTGCTGAAGAAAGTTTTGGGATTGACACATCCGAAGAGTTTTGTCTTAATCGACTAAGAGAATTCGTACAGGCGAGTATCGCTATGTTCTGTAGGGTTCTGCGTCAATTCGTCGCGGAACAATTCATCGCGCACAATTCGTCGCAGCGTCAATTCATCGCGGCGTCAATTCATCGCGGCGTCAATTCGTCGCGAGCTCAATTCGTCGCGGCTCAATTCGTCGCGAGCTCAATTCGTCGCAGAGAAAACGCACAATTCGTCGCGCACAATTCATCGCGGAACAATTCATCGCGCACAATTCGTCGCAGCGTCAATTTGTCGCAGCGTCAATTCATCGCGGCGACAATTCGTCGCAGCGTCAATTCGTCGCGGCGTCAATTCGTCGCAACGTCAATTCGTCGCAGAGAAAACGCACAATTCGTCGCAGCGTCAATTCGTCGCAGCGTCAATTCATCGCGGCGACAATTCGTCGCGGGCTCAATTCGTCGCGACGTCAATTCGTCGCAGCGAAAACGTCTTTGAAGGCTATTATGATAAAAATAAAGATAATTCAGTAAAATTACTTAATGATAATTTGTTTTTTAGATTTAGAGAATTGAAACTAACATTTTACAGGCAATTTTGGAGGAATCTTTTTTCATATGTGATTTTTGTGAATTTCCCCGATGAGAACATGAAGGTTTAATAAATTAGAACAACTCATTTCTTATTTAAATTAGAGATCGAATAAATATTGCTTTAGATTACCGAAAAAATTAGATTTAGGATAAAATCACACAGAGCATGAAAAAATGACGAATACAAATGCTAGAAAAAAAATTAGATATGCGTACACAGGGTAAAAAAGAGGACCCCCCCCTCCTCCTTATATTTGAAAGAATTAGGAAGTAAAAAAAGTATTTAGAGATGTAAACATAAAAACTTTTTGTGATTGTGATTGAAGTGATCGCTTCATGAATGCAATTTCATTATATGATAATTTGACTTTAAAAGTTTTTTCATTCATTTCATCTATACTAATAAAAGAAAGTTGTTTGTTTTTCTGAGTTCTGTGTATGTGTGCGAAATGACAAGCTAAATCTACCTCACGTAGAAGTCTGAATATTTGAGTGCGGATAGTCCAAGGCAGTCCCTGAAGACCTGAGGCTCAGATTTTAAATATTTTAAGACCCGGGGCCCCTGGGGCCCTTTTAAGGTTTTTGCATCTAAATTGTTAATAATTTGCCCCGGTTTTATCCAATCTCTCTTGCTTTAATGGCCATTCAATTTCTCCATTAAGCTTTCCCCCCATTTCCACATTGCAGTTACGGCCCTGGCCCCTTGTGGCCCGATGCGTTGTTCACTTGAACCTTTTGTGTGCCATGCATTTTTCACCTTCTCTAATTGTGTCACTCTCTCAATGCGTGACTTTTAAGTTGAGTCTTGGACTCCTCTCAACGGGCCACCACCCTCATATTTCTATTGAAGCCCTAGGACCCTTTTTTAGCATTTCTTTCAAATTTTATTCTAACGATTAATTTATAACCTATACTTAATTTCGTCTAATTGAAGATGTAAAGCGCTACGTACTAGGATCTTTTAAGATGTTTTCCTCTGAAGGTCTTACTCAAAACTATCAGTTGGCCCCTTTTGGGACCTCTCCCTTAAAAATCGACCTATCCACTAAGCTTTTGTTTACTGATAACTTTTTAGGACTTCCAGCAACAAAAGAACGACAAAATTTTATCGTTCAAGTCCCGACCCTCCTGGGCACTTTAAAATTTTTGTGCCCTAAATTGTTAATAATTAGCCCCATTTTTACCTGATCTCCTTCGTTTTTGGGGCTTTATCTTCATTAAGCCTTTCACCATTTCTACGTTCCAGTTAAGACCCTGGCCCCCTGGGACTCAGTATAGGGGAGAAAAAGAGGGGGGAAATGAAATAGGGGAGATCAAAGAAAATTTGCCGAAATCATGTTAACTAAAACTCATAAATTAAACCCGTTTATGGATGAATTCTGCTGTCTTGTTTGAAAATGTCAGCCACCCTAAAATTTCAAACCGCTATACCTCAGCCATTTTTTAAGATAGAGGCAAATTAAAAAATGCTCTAGAATCCTTGGATCTAAACAGAACATTTAACGGAAAAAGTTTTTAGGATTTCTAATTTTATTTTTACAACTTTTTGAAATTGTAATCTTTAAATGGCTATCACAGCGCTTCCTCCAGACGCAATATCTCCAAATTCAACTGGGACCTGCAGGCTATGGTCAAAAACATATACAAAAAAAAATGGTTCAATTATCTGCATAACTTTATAAAATTTTCGATGATACAATAGTAAAAATGGAACAAAAAACGCAATCACAGCGCCCTCTTCCGTCGAAATAGCCCCAAATTCAATGTTTGACCTGCTGGCCGTAGCCAAAAACACAGAAAAAATTTTTTGGTTCAATTTTAAGCATAATTTCATACACTTTTCGATGATAGAATGAGGACAGACAGACAATTTGTAAAAACATCTTTTTCGGAATCTCTGACACCTAAAACGTGTAAATCCGTCGAAAACCGGAAATCGAAAAAAAGTTCGATTATGATACTTTCTTTTATAGAAGAAAGTAAAAAATCATAAATTGGAAACATTTACTGAATACAACAAGCAGCATTAGTGGATGAAAATAATTAAAATATAATAAAATTATGATTTACTTTCTAACTAGGTGACCCACCCGGTGTTTTCCGTGCCCGTGATAATAATAACCATAAACAGAACTCAAGCTTCCATGACTCTTTTAAAAGAAGCTGCATAGAGGGGCCCAAGAAGGAGGTTAATATTCAAAATTGGTGGTAGCTGAGGTCCGAGATATTTTTTTGTCGTTCAAGTAGCAGTTGGAAGTCCTAAGTAGTTGTCACACAAAAAAAGCTAGTGAATCGGCAGATTTTTAAGGGAAGCTAACAAAGGGGGCTAACTGATATTTTTTAGCAGGACCCTAAGAGGAAAACATCTTAAAAGATCCTGGTACTTAGCGCTTTAGAACTTCAATTAGTCGGAATTAAACATAGGGTATAAATTAATCATTAGACCAAAATTTAAAGAAATGCTTAAAAAAGGGTCCTAAAGGCCCAATAAAAATATAAGCGTGGTGACCCGGGGAGAGTAATCCAAGGCTAAACTTTAAAGTCGCTTAGTAAGAGGGTGACAGAATTATGGGGTTGAAAAATGCATAGCACACAAAAAGTTCAAGGGGCCTCGAGTCGGGCCCCAGGGTCCTAACTGGAATGTAGAAATGTAGGAATAACTAAATGGAGAAAAGACACCAAAAACGAAAAAAAATCGGATTTTAAAGAGCAAGTTATTAAAAATTTAGGGAACAAAAACTTCAACGGTGTCCCTATACCGAGTCCCATGGGGGCCCGGGTCTTAACTGGAACATAGAAATGGGAGAAAAGCCTAATGCAGAGAAGGCACCAAAAACGAAGGAGATCTGAGAAAAATGGGGCAAATTATTAATAACTTAGGGCACAAACATTTTAAGGTGCCCAGGGGGCTCGGGACTTGTCCGAGAAACTTTTTTGTCGTTCATATAGTAGCTGAAAGTCCAAAAAAGTTATCATTAAAAAAAAAAAAAACTAGTGGATCGGTCGATTTTTAAGGGAGATTTATTAGAGGTCCCAAAAATGGCCAAATGATAGTTTTGAGTAAGGCCTTAAGAAGAAAACATCTTAAAAGATCCTAGTACGTAGCGCTTTAGATCTTCAATCAGTCGAAATTAAGCATAGGGTATAAATTAATCATTAGAATAAAATTTGAAAGAAATGCTAAAAAAGGGCCCTAGTGCCACAGTAAAAATATGAAGGGAAAGGAGTCGAAGACTCAACTTAAAAGTTACGCATTGAGAGGGTGAAAAATGCATGGCGTACAAAAGGTTCAAGTGAACACCGCATCGGGCCACAGGGGGCCAGGGTCCTAACTGAAATATAGAAATGGGCGGAGAATTTAATGGAGAAAGGCCCACGAAAAGAAGGGAGATCAGATGAAAATGGGGCAAGTTATTAACAATTTAGATGCAAAAACCTTAAAAGGCCCAAGGGGCCCCGGTTCTTAAAATATTAAAAATCTGAGCGTCAGGTCTGTAGGACCTGCCTTGGACTATCCACACCCAAATTTTCAGACTTCTACGTGCGGTAGATTTCGCTTGTCATTTCGCACACGTACACAGAACTCAGACAGACAAACACTTTCCTTTTATTAGTATAGATGAAATAAATGAAAAAACTTATAAAACCAAAATACTACTTAATGAAATTGCATTCATGCAGCAATCAGTTCAATCGCAATCACAAAAAGTATTTTATGTTTACATCTCTCAATACTTTTTTACTTCCTAATTCTTTGAAATATAAGGGAGAGGGGGGGTTGTACCCTGTGTAAGGTAAAGCGAGGAGAGATGGCGCGGTCGGAGAGATTGCGTGCATAGAGGTCCGGGGGGAAGGAGTAGAGTGAGCGCGCAGTGACTCTAGGTAGTTGTACAACAACAGTAGTGGAGTGTTTACTTGAAAGTGCACTTTGATTGCTTTGAGCGTCTAAGATAAAGTATTGCTATTTTGTTTTGTTTTCCCAAAGTAAGTGCTTGAATTTTCATAGCTATTCATCAGAATTTCTATACAATGTCAATAGTATAAAATATTTTAAACTTAAAAGATTTCTCATAAGCTACTAATCTAAACTAACAATGTGAACATCAACGGTTCGTTTTAGAAAAGGTCATGTTTCAATAAAAGGCCGCGCAATCTCTCCTACCGAAATTGGAGAGTTTGCGCATCTGCTACTTAGGAGAGATGGCGCAGTGTTCCCTTTAGTTTCCATGCTAGGAGAGATTACGCAGCTTATTGGTAAATTTGCATAAAAAATTGAAAAATGAAAATGGACTAATTTTAAGTTAAACGTGTTATTAAGTAGCATAATTTTATTTTGTAATCTTATCTGGACTTGCTTTTTCTGATTCTTTATTTTTTTTCCTTTAATTAAAATTTTTTAATAGTTTTTAAAATTATTTCCTTTTCCTCATCATTAGGTTGGAATATTCACTCCTAATACAATAAAATTTGTTCACAAAAACCTTACAGCAATGTCATTTAAGTGTAATTATTATTGTTAACAATTTAATTGTAGTTAGTATTAGTAACAATCTCTCCTACCCATGTGCGCAATCACACCAACCCTGTAAGGACAGATTGCGCAAAATAACTTTCTTGGTTTTATTACAACTGTTCTATTAAATTGCAACATAACAACAAAATAGCAATGGAAATGCATAAAAAACAAATGTAGTAAAAATTATTCATGAATAGTTTAGCAAAAAAATAATATTTAGATTTTTTATTGCTACACCCAGAAAAAGGAATTGATTAAAACTACAAAACATGTTTTGTTGAGTACATTTTGGTTGTTTTAACAAAATTCAAGTAAATTTTACTTGAATTAACAAAACATTTTTTGCTGACGATACAAAAATATTTTTTGGAATTGCAAAAAAAATTTTTTTTGCATTTGAGTTTGATTCAAACAAAATTTCCATTGACCTATAATTAAACAAAAAGTTTTGTTGGGTCAACCAAATTTTTGTTGATTCAACAAAACTTTTTTCTGGGTGTATTCTTTTGAATTGTGCGCACACTATCCTAGCTTTACCTTACACATATGTCAACTAATAATTTTTTAAAAAAAAATTTCTAGCATTTGTATTTGTCATTTTTTCATGATCTGGGTGATTTTATCCAAAATCCTTCGCCATTTTTTCGGTTATCTAAAGCAATATTTATTCTATCTATATTTTAAATAAGAAATGACTTGCTCTATTCATTAAACTGTCATGTTCACAATAAGGAAATTCCCCCAAAAATCACTTATAAAAAAAATTCCTCCGAAATCGCCTTTAAAATGTTAGTTATAATTCTGTATATCTAAAAAACAAATTATCATTAAATAATTTTACTAAATTATCCTTATTTTTATCATAATAGCCTTCAAAGACATTTTCGCTGCGACGAATTGATATCACGACGAATTGACGTCGCGACGAATTGAGCACGCGACGAATTGAGCCCGCGACGAATTGTCGCTCCGACGAATTGTGCGTTTTCGCTGCGACGAATTGACGTCGCGACGAATTGAGCCGCGACGAATTGAGTCGCGACGAATTGACGCTGCGACGAATTGTCGCCGCGATGAATTGACGCTGCGACGAATTGTCGCCGCGATGAATTGACGCTGCGACGAATTGTCGCCGCGATGATTTGACGCCGCGACGAATTGTGCGCGATGAATTGTTCCGCGATGAATTGTGCGAGATGAATTGACGCGACACCGTTCTGTAGTATGGGTTGCTATGGGTTTAGACAAAAACTTTCAATCTGATTGAGCATATGCATTGTGATCCATAATTTTTGTCTGCGTAGTTTTAATTAACTAATTAATTAATTAACTTGCACTTCGAGAGAATTAATCTATTAAATATTTTGCAAAATAATAGATACTGATCTTCAATATTTCTAGTATATTTGTTTACTTTTTAACACTTTCCAACCTAGTTGAAAAGTGTTTATGACTTCGGTTTGTCTGTCCGTCTGTCCGTGCTCTAACTCCCGTAAATATGCTCGGATTGCTCTGCAATTTTTATATGTTATAGTCGTTATCTATAACATGTTCCCTATTTCAACGGAAGTGTGTAGCACTTACAGTTTTTTTACAGGGGCACTCAAAAGAATTCCATTACATTGCGGTCTATGGGGGAAAATCATTTGCGGTTTATTTAAATAATGTTTCACTATTTTAAACGCATTGAAATTTATATATGTCACTAAGGTGTGTTATAAGAAGCTTAACATGGAATAGGGTGTGCATAGTGCTTATACTTACTTTACAGGGACAGTCAAAAGAATTCCGTTACATTACGTCTATGGAGAAAAATCGTCTTCGGTTTATTTAAATAATGTTTCCCTATTTAAAACGCATTGAAATTTATATGAGGTGCATTACAAGAGGCTTACTACAGAATATCGTATGTATAGCAGTTATCGTTCATTTACAGGGACACACAAAAGAATTCTCTACTGTATGTTAACAATAATTCCTCGAAGTGCGTTTTAAGTTACTGAAAGCGATTTTAATTTTAACTCGCTTTTTGTCTATTACGTGGTGTGTATAAATTCTGTAGATCCTATACAGGGAAGCACAAAAGTTCGCGAACACATTTCCGTATTATTTAACTCCAGACGGAAAATTTTAAACTGTGCTACGCGTTTCCTAACTGAACTAAAATTTATTTTCCTATGTAGTATATATACAAATCTATAGATCCTATACAGGGCTGAATAAAAGTATTCGGATTACTTAGATGTTATCTTTTAGCTTATTAAACGGTATGATTTGTAAAATTATTTTGGAAGCGTTGGAAAGTGTTACATAATCTATGCTTGAAGCATGATTTTTCGCTCTTGTTAAACTTGTAGAGTATTTTGCCATCATCCAGGATTTTCTTTACGAATTGAAGATTTATAATGATCAGATGGTACACCTATAACTTCAAGAAATATTGTACATCGAATGTTACAGTTTTGATTTCTCATACGCATTTCGTATGAATTCAATATGAGAAAAATATAACATTACATACGCACATAACTTAACGTAACATAAGCTACAATGAATTAAAGTTTAATATTTTTATAGAATATAGTTCCCTAATATGAGACACGTCGTCGGTTTTAGCCCACGGTAAGTATTGTTCACTTTCGGTGACGTCCTGAATTACTTCCTCAGTCGTTGTAGAGACTACTTTGAAAACAAAACGACGAATTCGCTGTTGTCCCGCGTAGTGCGAGAACGATTTAAAACTTTTTGCGATTTTGAGAACATCGAATGTGTTTTTTTTTCTAAGAAAACACCAAAACGTAAGGAACGAAAAATTCAAAGATAGTCATCGTCTGATTCGGACCAAGACTTTCCCTTTCATGAAAGTGACACATGAGACGTAGACATTGAGGACGAAGACATAGTGCAGAATAGTCTGCACAAGCCGTCTTTCTGACGACAGGTACGGTGAAAATTGGGCACACTGCAAAAAGTTTTACCGATGGGCTCACGTAGATTGTGTTGTAAAAGAAGGAACTTGTTTGTGTCCCGTGTGTTCAAATTGAAGCGTAAAACATAAAAGAAACTTTATTGACTGATACAAATTCAAGCAGTTCTTTAAATAGCCAATACTGCGAATTTTTTTGGACTACCTCATATTTGGACACCCTTTTCAAACTGCTTAAAAAAGACTTTCCTTTATTTCCTTCGAAGTTATGTTTGCATTCTTTGCAGTAATTAAAAATAAATAAATCTCTTGCATAATGATGCTGCTTACTTTCAACATTAAAAAAACTGCACTATTTCAAATCTTACTACTTAAATATTAATTACAAAAAGTGTATCTCATATTAGGCACCTTTCCTCTACAGTGCACATACCGGCAACACATTGCAAAATGCAAAACTAACACAAAACGGGCTGACTTTTGAACGCAAAAAATGTGTTCATAATATGGTTCCAGGTGTTCTCATATGGTAAAACATGTTTTACTCCTGGTGCTAAATAAAGCGTTCGTGAGGTGTAGTTTGAAACACTTTTTAAACGCATCCAAACCACATATTTATATACACCTAAACACATAATTTTGGATTGCATTTGGAGCAGATAACATGATGCGTAGCGTCGGGAGGCATATTTTCGGCAGATATTTCGGACTTACCGTGTTTCTGGTTTAAGTCATATTTTCTTGATGAAATGTATTAGTTTTCCAATCATTTTGTTAATAACTGATATTGAGTAGGAGGCATAGTGTTTTATGTTACGCAGTTCTACAGGTTTTTCGGATGCAGTTCTGCCTTTGGTGTCTTTTAAATTGCTTTTTTTCCCCTCTATGGCTTCATATGGATAACTTTTCTAGCTTTAGTAGATTTTGACCTCGTGTACAAAAAATAAAAGTGCCACATGTTGACAGGGTAAAAAATCTGCTAAAGCTGAGAGAAGCTGTCCGAATGAAACAGAAATTTAGAGAAAGATAAGGAATACGTCCAGGAGCCTGAAAAGGAAAGAACCCAGTGCATAATAAATATAAAGGAAGAAAGAGTAGTAAATTTGAAGATGAAGGGCAAAAATGCCTTTAATATCTAAGAAACTAAGACATCGAAAAATATAAAGTCACATTTAAGGGACGACAGCCTAATAGTCTAGTTTAGGATATCCCACAAACCAAGTGAAGGGTAAATATAGTGATAAAATATATATGAGTTGGAAGGGGACAAGGGGGAATTAACTAGAGGCAAGCTGTCACGGCCTTCGTAATGGAGAAAAAAGAAGTAGGATAGGCTAACGATTAATGAAAGATGAAAAAGAGAAAATCTATAGGAGAAGGGGCAATTAAAAAACAGCCGGAAGAAATGGGGCGAACATCGAAAAAAGAAAGGGGTCCCTACAGAAAATGCATATACCTGCAAATATAGGTTAAATTTACTGTGGGCAGAGACACAAGGTCATAAAACAGAAGAAGTTATAGAGAAAAAAAAAGAAATTACAAAAGACCCCAAAGTCAGAACTGTATCACAAAAACTCTGTACAACTGCAAAACATAAAACACCTCCTAACTAATATCAGTTATTAACAAAAAAGATTGGAAAAGCTAATACATTTCATCAAAAAATTATGACTTAAACCTGAACCGAGGTATATCTGAAATCCCCACTGCCGAAACAGTATACTGAATCTGTATGCTCGATGCAACTTTATGAGCTTTATCTCAGGTGGGAGGAAGGGGTCTAACAGAAGTCTATGGGGAAATATGGCATAAACAGATTGTGTTTAACTCTGAGAATTCATCCATTGCAGTCGATCCTATACGAGATCTGATCACATACGAATAGCATTGGTAGACTGGAGTCATCCAGAAACAATTGGCACAATCCAGAGAATTGATAAAAAATCTCGTCATCCCCCAACACTAAACTACATTATCTATATTCAAAACTGGTATATAAAAGAGACTGTGAAATGTCATCAATATCTATGAATATTTTCTTGTATATGGCTCGTTTGTATATATCTCGTAATGGGAAAGATATAGGAAGGTATACGCCTCGTATACTTCCCCATATCTTTTTAGTTCTACCAGGTAAGTTTCAGCTATCTCGCTTATAAAAACATACTACAGCTATAATTTTTTAATTTTTTAAAGCAATGTTTTTCTTCTTGTGTTGCCAAACCCTAAAAAATTGCACAAGAATTAAAAAAAGGGTGTACTTTTTTTTTGGCCCATAATAATTCAGACTATTTTCACATAAGAAATTGACGTCATTCAGAGCAGATAATACACATTTTTCATTTATAAAAATATAAACTATAAGTGCATTAAAATGATGTAGTACTAACAATTAAATGTATATTGAAGTTAAAATATGTATTATAATACAGACATTTCAATTTCAAGTAAAAAATTCGGAAGAGAAATAAAGAGAAATAAAGAGAAAATAAAATAATATATGCTAAATATTACATCACTTTCTGTATGATGCTTTCACTATAACATTAAACATCTCGAAACAAACGGTTGCTTTGTTTTATTTCTTATTTCATTTGTATATTACGGCTGTATCTTATACTTAAGTGCTTTAATACTTTAGAAACAGTGGCGACATTGCTATGATTTATATTAAATAGGAAATGAAATATTGGTTACAGATTAAGTGCCAAAGGGAAGAATATCGAATAGTGGCTGAATATTCATCCCCTTCCTACTGTAGAACAAATAAAATTACTTATCTTTTAATGCGTCAAAAATAAGGCGTTTTCATTGCAGATGATGGCGACTGCTACGAGCATTGTTTTGTTGTTGTTCCGTTGGATAGAAATTTAATTTTTTTTAACTGAAATTTATAAAAGTATGTAGCGTAAGTAATTACCTTTCTAAAAATTCAATCTTTACGTTTTTCTGTCCATTTTTAAGTCTCTGTGTTGTTTTAAAAAGTCTCTGTGTTGTTTTAAAAAGTCTCTGTGTTGTTTGTGGGAGGGATATTTTCAGTATCTTCACGGATTTTTAAAATTATGTATCTCTGGTTACAGTTTACTTATAAAGATAGAGATCGGTTTGCTCTCAAATTAAAGAAATGCTTCATTAGATTCTTCTACTTTCCGTTTCATTTTTCTGCTATGCTTGGTTCCACTAGTATCTGATATTTTACTCTGGCATGTTTGGTTAAATTAAAATTGAAAAGTTCTGTACTCTAATAACATTAAGCAGTCTGTTGTTTGCATTTTGTCGTTAGCTCGTTTGGCGGGCTCAATGTATTTTTTAAAACTTGGCTGCGCTTAACGACAGTTCTGCTCCAATTTTGAAAGAATTCGAGCATTTTAGAAGACTACGGGAAGATTTCCATATAGGTAAAGAACGTTTCAGTGTATCTTCCTAACTATTCACGATTCTGAAGACATTTTCCTAATCTTTATAAACTTCTGTTAGAAGAACAATCCGAAAACTCAGACATTCATATGGTTCCAAAATTAACAGAAACGTTCCTTTTGAAATTTAAAGCAAGAAATAAAAACAATGTGTCAAGCATAGATTATGTAACACTTTCCAACACTTCCAAAATTCTCTTATAAATCTTTACCATTTAATAAGTTAAAAGATAATATCTTTGTAAAAAATTTGGAAAACGCATAAAGCATTTGAAAACACAATTTCAGGAATTACCAACAATATTCGGAAAAGTTCCCGAACTATTTCGTGCAGAACTGTATAAGATCTATAGATTTGTATATATACTACATAGAATGCTAAATTTTGGTCCATTTAGGAAACGTGTAGCACAGTTCCCTTTCTGAAATTTACTTCAATAAAGGGAAATGTACTCGATAACTTTTGTGCTACCGTGTATATGATCTATAGACACCAAGTAATTTATACACACCAAGTAACAGACAAAAGTGAGTTAAATTTTAAAACGCGTTCAGCAACTGAAAAAGCTCTTCCACCAATTGTTGTTAATACGCAGTACAGAATTCTTTTGTGTGTCTCTGTAAATGAATGATAAATGCTATACCCACAATATTCTATAGTAAGCCTCTTGTAAAGCACTTTAGTGATACATATAAATTTCAATATGTTTGAAATAGTGAAAAATTATTAAAATAAACCGCAAGCGATTTTTATACATAGACTGCAATGTAACGGAATTATTTTGAGTGTCCTTGTAAAGGAACTATAAGTGCTAAGCACACACTATTCTACAGTAAGTCTGTTGCAGTGCAGCTCAGTGATCTATACCAATTTCAATATGTTTTAAAATGTGCAACATCATTAAAATAAACAGAAAATGATTTTCCCCATAGACCACAATGTAACGGAATTCTTTTGAGTGTCCCTGTAAAAAAGTATAAGTGCTACACACTTCATTTTTAATACCGAACATGCAATAGTAAACCTCAATAACATATATGAATTGCATGACAACCCGAATATAGTTACACGAGTTAGAGGACTGACAGACAGACAGAGATACAAACCGAATTCATAAACACGTTTCAACAATTTGGGAAAGCGCTTTGATTTCAGAAATATTTCTATGTAGTTCAAAAGATTATTGTGTCCTTAGATTTATGGATTGAAAATAAAAAGATAATGGAAATGTTTTTCATGTCAGATAAAAGCATACTGGTATTGAATTTTCGTAAAATTTCATGTTAAATTAGGTCAGTATCTTTGCGTTTTCCCTTTTTTCTTTTTTACAGTGTACAGAAGTACAAGGTAATATCAACTTATCTGTTTTTAACTTTCAAGATTCTCAAATCTACAGTAAAGACATAAACAGGAAAACTTTCAATTTGCAAGAAATTTTTTTTACTCAAGTCTAACAAGTAAATAAATAATGAAATAGATAAAATTTCTAATGAATTCGTATTCTGTATTTAATCGTCGCTTTTTTCCACTTTATTTATTTTTCTACTCATTCTTTAAAAATTAACTGCATATTTCTATGCAATTTTTCCCGAAAGATGACGCATTCATTGTGAATATTTAATTTAAAAGTTTCTGATCCTTGTCTTAAAATATAGTTTTATGTAGTCTCAACAAGTAAAATTCACTTTTATGCAGCATTAATTACCGCAGCGGTTGTGTTTTACCAGAAATGTTACATTTCCTCCTTAAAATTGCAGGATTGGTTTAATTTTGTTTTGAGTTTTATGCTATTTTTTATATCATAGAAATACTTTAATTGTACTTTACTGCATAGCTTTCGCATCATTTTTCTCATTATATTATTCATGAGTGCAAAATTTTTGATTTTGTTAATTTTTGCTTTTTACGACTGTTTTGCTCCAGACTATTTTATGGTTATTCATTGTCTGAAATATTTTCTTGGTTTGAAAATTACTGAAGATCGAGAAGTGGTATTTTTCTTTCTATTCTTTTTCTATTCTTTTTTTCTCTCATTAAACTATTTAAAAAAAATGGAGGAGGTTCTCAATTCGACGCGTATGAATTTATTTTTTATGTATCTTTACCGATTATTACGAAACTTCGCGACCAAATCATGTAATTTGGTAACAGAGATTACATAGTCAGGTTCTCAATTCGACTCGTAAGTTTTTTTTTGTGTGTTTGTATTTTTACCGATTACTACGAAACTACGCGACCAATTCATGTAATTTGGTAACAGAAATTGCATGTTCAGGTTCTCAATTCGACGAGTTTTTTTTTTTAAATTTTTTACCGATTACTACGAAACTATGCGACCGATTCATGTAATTTGGTAACAGAGCTTACATGGTCATTCCTTTATTCATTCTCTTTAAACAGATTTCAGCCATTAAGCAGCATTAACTTGGCTAAGGACATCTATTAAACATAGTGATAAAGAGAATTGTTTGACTGCTTGTTTTTATAAATATGATGCTTGTATTTCTGTGTCGAGGTTGCAAATTTGCACACCTAGGCATCATTCAACAAGTTTGCTAACTTAAATAAATAACATTAAGCCTTCAATTATTTGCTGTACTTAAAGCCTTATACGACTACAAAATGCAGTTATTATGACCAAAATGTAACAAAAAAAATTATTTTTGTAAAAGTGGAAATCTGCGTGTAAAATTGAAATGACCCGAATACTTACTGTCTCACATAATTCATAGTGAGATATTTCCTGAAATAACCTTTAGTCAAGTAAAATTTATTTGTGAGGAGTTTGTGTCCCTAATGATCAACAAATTTGTAAGAATTGAGTCTATGTCCTGAAACCACTCTCCAGTCTTAAGAGAAATAAAGATAATTGTTTGACTGCTTGTTTTTATAAATAGGATAATTGCATCGCTGTGCCTGGTAACAGAGTTTACAAATTTGTACACCTAGACATCTTTCAATACGTTTGCTATCTTAGATAAATAATATTAAGCCTTCAATTATTTGCTCTTTTTAAAGCCTTATACGGCTACAAAATGCAATTATTGTGACCAAAATGTAACGCAAAAAAATTACTTCTGTAAAAGTGGAAATATGCGTGTAAAATTGAAATGACCTTAATACGTACTGCATCTCATAATTGATAGTGAGATATTTCTTGAAATAACCTTTAGTCAAGTAAATTTTATTTGTGAGGAGTTTGTGTCACTAGTGATCAATAAATTTGTAAAAATTGAGTCTATGTCCTGAAACCAGTCTCCAGTCTTAAATTGCAAATTAAAGCAACATAGGTATAGTTAAAGTAGTAATATATATTTGCTTAACAAAATCTTTGACAATTGAACCAGTATATAGTACAATAATAGAACAACACAAAGTTCTAAAACTTACTCAATATGCATTAAAAGCATGCACAGAAACTGATAACAACAATGTGAATGAAGGAAGATGTAAATTAAATATATATGTATAATACTACGCGAAAACTACGCGAGTAAAACGGCGCGACTGGTTCATGTTTTTGTTTTTTTGTTTTGTTTTTTTAATTGAAAGAGGATACTCTCGAATTGATCCCATTTAAATTTCATCAAAATTGGTTCAGTACTTTTTTAGATATTCAAAAAAATATATATGTAAACACCTTTAAAATATTTCATTTTTAACGATTTTCATCAAGTAACGTAGCGCTATCTGTTTGGAGAGAGTTTCGCTACCCGGTGAGTTTTCTCCCTCTTTATACGGTTTTGTTTCTTAGGATTGTTGCAGGGACAAAAATCAATGTTTTAATCGTTAAAAACTTTAAATGACGTAAAAAAAAATTGTAAAGCGTTTAATTTCACCCAAGATTTCTGCGGTACACTTGCTTCAGTTGAAGAACTATATATATATATATTTTGTGGAAGGATTTGTAAGCTAATACAGGGTGGGCCAAATGTCCCTGGCAATACTATAAAACTACTATACTATATTACTATAAAATCAAGTAATTAGCGTGCGATAAGTGGGGTTTTAAAGTCTTTTTTTTTCTTTTTTTGTAAAGTTTATGCTATTATTTTTATTTTAAAATTTAAAATTCCTAGTTCTTTGTTTATTTATTTATTTATTTATTTGTAAAGTTTATGCTATTATTTTTTATTCTCAAATTTAAAATTCCTAGTTTTTTTTTTCCTTTTTTTTTTTTTTTTTTTTTTTTTAGTATGGAAATGAAACTTATGTTAATAAACGTACTACATGCGTTTAAAATAATTTGTTAATTTTATTTATGCTTTTCATTTAAAATATAAGATGGATGAATTTTGTATACAGCATATAAAAAAAAATACCAACAAATAAGAGAAGTAAAATTAAAAGTCGTTTTTTATTTTAGAAATAAACTACTGTAATTATAACTCAAAAAATATATATTAATGTATGGAAAATAAGTCTTAATCGATGTAACTTAATAAAATAGTTTGCTTATTAACTGTGATAACGAAAAAAAAAATTGTCACAAAGATTTTTAATGGCTGCTTCTGAGATCTCAGGTTTTTGAAATTCATGATTCTTCAGTGAATTTTCTTTTTAACTTTAAAAATAAATGTAGTATAACTACTTCTGTTTCCTTAGGCTATTTCAAACTGACTTAAATTACCTTGAGCGGATTTGTTAAAGGAACATTGCAAAAGGATAGTTAAAAATTTACCTTTCTATCCAAAACTTGAGTTCTTAGTTTTATGCAAGTGTAGCAAAATAGTTTAGTTTAATGATGGTTCATAAAGTGTTGCGAATTGATTTACGAAACGTGTTTTGAATTACATTTTAAGTTTTCAAATTCTAATGTAATTATATTTAAAGTAGATTCTTTCTAAAATAAAGTTTATAACAAATCTTTTTATGCTAACATGCATATTGATTTTTCCCTTTAGCCATTATATTTCAACTGAAGCTATACTTGCCGTTTAAGACCTCAAAGGAAACTGTGTTCTGTTTAGCGATTTTTCTTGACTTGAACGTATTTTGAGTGTAACAGTAATACATACTAGCATTTTTATAGAAGTTTCCGTTCACCGGCAAAAATTTAACTGCAAATCAGAAACCTCAAATTTTTGTTCTAGAAACAGTTTTAGAAAATTAATTGCAGAAGGAACATGCACTTGTAATGAACTTTGCTCTGCTCGTTTTCGATATTTTTATCAATAAGCCTGCCCATGGGAGTTATTCTTCTACGTTACATTATTCAACAAAATTATTTTGTTTTATTCATGCTTTTATTAACCCTTTCGCTACTGAATTTGTTTTTCGATTTTTGAAAAAAATCACTTTTACATGAATAAAATAAAAAATAACTACCCAAGTGACAGAAGGTAAAGTTTACTGAAATTTAACAAATATGTTATTAACTGAAATATAACGAAAGTAGTTATTTTTCCTATTTTTCATATGACACAAATCTAAGGAAGATATTTTTAAGACTTTGGAAAATATTGTATTACAACAAAACTAAACAACCATAAAAACTTAGTAGTATTTTTTTCTGTTTATCACAAAGTATGAATTTGGAAAAGTAGTCCATAATTTAATTTTAAAGAGTGGAATATATGTTTGAAAAAAAGAAACGTCAACGGCTTAGTGATAATTAAGATAATTACTATTATTATTATTAATACTAAATACTGAAGCATAAGTGAATGCATAATATTAAATGTATAGACATACACACTCATTATTAAATACTGAAATTAACAAAAATAATTGTTAAGATAAAATAATACTCAATGGAAAGGCATATCCTTGATCTAGGACGCCAGTAGCGAAAGGGTTAAAAATGACTTCAATTAATGACAATAATGTTTCTTATCGACACGCTTATATTCTCAATATATTGTTTTAATAAATAAAAATATAATGTATAAATAATAATTAACATTTATTATGTAACGATAACAGCCATAGGCAGAGTTTTTGACATACATAAGACATGGTTTTATGAACTTTAAACTTTTTAAAAAACTTTATGCATATTTGAAAGTTTAAGAAATATTTTACAAATGAAGATATTTAGATAAAGCGTTTATGGAATTTGAAATATAGCGCTTGTATAAAAGCAGGAGTTACATGTGTTGAGTCTGGATGTTATGCTACTCTTTTTCTAAATCTTCAAATCAGTAATTTATCAGGAAAAAAAAAAGCATATTTTTCTAAATATTATCTCCGCATTGTTAAATTACCCAATATTGTTAATTTAATCAAGTTTAGTTGTTATTCATTAAACAATCGCCTTATTTTATTTAATAGGAAAGGAAGCTGGATTGAAAGCTGATAGTACACAGTAAAATATGCGACAAATACCTTATTCTAATTTTACTTCCCGTACCTAAATTTACGTATTCTTTAATTTTCAGATTTGTATTTATAGGATCACAGTTCCGTCTTCCAGTCAACAGTTACACATTTGTCAACACGACAGATGCCAAAATATTACTCTCATTGACATGTAAGTTGATAGTGTCAAAAGATCTCGTCGGGAATTGAAATTTTAAAACAATCGTCAACCCACTCACCACTCCACCCTCTAAAATCTCATAGAAATTATGATGTTAAATTATTTTCTACATATTTTCACCTTTTATTCAAATAAATATACATATATATTATGCTTACATTTATGTTATATCAATACAACAATTATGTTTTATCGGAACATGACTTCATTTAGTAAAACTTTTTTTCCCTGATATAAAAAGAAGATGCGTACAGAAAATGTCTAATCCTTACTAATTTACTAATTTTGTTGATGTTTTACTAATATACTGATTTTTAAGAAGTTTTTAATCGTTGTTACTGGAGTACAGAAATAAAGTATTCAGATTGTTTTTAAAATATTTTCACAATTTTTTTTAATTGCTCTTATACATATATATATATATATATATATATATATATATATATATATATATATATATAACTTATTAAAAAAAAAATCCTCGTTAACAATCTTTCAACACACGGTTTTACCCTCGGTGTTAGTCCGGACGAATGGAAATGCAGTAAATATTACGTCAATTAAGACAAAATCGTTATAAAATAGTGCAACTTCATATATAAAAATGAAAGTTAATGACGTCATTTTCACCAGCGTTTGTAATTTAACTTTATAAAATTACGGCTCGATAACTTTCAGTCTTAAAACACATGAAATAAAGTTTAAATCATAGTATTCGGTAAATAATTTAAATATTTTATCAAACTCTGCCAATGGTGCAATTCAATCCTGTTTTGCCTTTAGGAGAAATCTTTCGCTTCAATCTTATTGTAAACGTAGTCTGAATTTGTTCATTTTCATGTAGTCGAGCAAACCAGCATAGAAAAGAAATTAACAAGAATTTTATATAGGTACTGATTATATTTTTTGTTATAATTATATAGTTATAAAAAAACAGAGCTCTATCGCCAAAGATGTGTGACAGGCAAACGTCGATAAGTACCAACTTTACTATGTTAAATTTATAATTAAAATTTAGCAAGGTAAAATAATAAGAATAATAATAAAATAAATAAATCATTGAGAATGTCTTTTCGAAAATAATTGAAGCTTAACCAGATTCAGTGTACTTTTTATTAATGTGAATACTTTTATATGTATAATGTAGTATATAGGAGTCCGAAAATGCCAATTAAAAAAAAACAATTAGTGAAGATGAGAAGAGCTGTGCAACACAATTCTTAGCTGAAAAGACGCAGGACAAGTAGTCAGGTACTTTTCGAATATTTGTCGAGTAACGATCTAACGACAACTCAGCAGAATGTATCTACCAATTTTGGCAGAGAGATATCACATATCATCTATGCCAGCTGTAATATGAGCTTTAAAACATTCACTGATATCCTATTGACCACTGCTGGGACTTTACTAGGCATGCAAGTCTAAAAATGGCAGTTTGAAGTTTTTTGCTGCTAACTGAATTTGACCTAGGTGCCAGGTTCAGTTCCAAAGCTATAAGTTATAAAGTTATACATCCTTCGGCTAAAATTGAAATAATTCGAGATGTCCCACGACTTTTTGCCACTAACAAGCATACTGAAAACACGTGGAATACTTAGACAGTGGCAAGATTATTAGCCGACCACAATTATTAAATAGCAAGATGAAGTGAAGATAGTCCCACATCGCATCTGGATTTCAGGTCGAACTTTCCTTAGCCATTGGATGCAGAATTATGCTATGTACCAATCTGTTGGCAGAGGATATTGAGGCAACAGATTTTGCTTAAGACTCGGGACACCGGCCTTCAGGCTTGCAACAGGATGCAACGCTAGAATTTGATGATTACCATTGGCCATTTCTAACTGAAAGACTTTTCCTTGTCATAATTCAAAAAAAAATATTGGACCGAAAAAAAAAAAGTTTCATGCTCAGAAACTGAGTTGTCTCTAAAAGTTGCATACGCTATCCCCATACACAAATCCCAGGGTTTAACTCTGTTAAAAATTGTTATAAGCAATGGCTTAAAAGAGTTTTTCACTTGGAGGAGCGCATGCCGTTTTTATTAGCGTTCGTCGTTTGTAGAATATGCTCATAGGATATTCTCATTGGCCTTTCGCAAAGGATAGGCTTGATTAAACAAGAAAAATGGAGGCAGTTACTCATAGATTTTCATTTCAGTAAAACTTGAGACAACTGATGTATGAATAAATTCTTGAGAGTTAAGATTCAATAGCTGTTATTGCAAGCATAATCTTTACACTAGAAAACTGTAACCATAAAATTGCATGAATATATATATGTATATATATATATATTTTCCCTTTATTTTATGCGACTCAATTTCAGACGTTTTCAATTACAATAAAATCAGCTGTTTGTGATCAAAAAAGAAAAACCAACCGATAGTAAAATATGCAGTACGACTCGATAATCGGAAGATGTGGTTACATTAATGGATCATGGGGGTGATTCGGCATTGGCCGAGGACCCAGTTTCCCTCATGGTGTTCCGGCAACGGAGCCGTCGGATCACTTCTACGTCCACCCAAGTGTTGTGTGGTGGTGTCCTCTGAAGTTGGGCTCCACCGCATGTCGCATCGACCTCTGTCGTCATTTCATTTGGGAAAGGGTAGTAGAGGTGCAGGAGGCTTACGCACCCGCCTCTCCCCCGGCTGAAGAGTGCGATCTTGAAGGTTACCGGGTAAACCGGCCCTCTTTGTTCGTGACCTCGTATGGATACACTGGATATCTGGAATCGGCGGTCAAATACGACTGCATTCGGCAGCCGTAGCTTATCATTACCTTCTAAAGCTGTACTTACATTCTTCAATTCACCGATATTGTTTTATTTCCTTCCATACATTGCAGTCAGTAAATTATGCGGGTGAATGAGTATTTTTTTCTGAAACTTACACCGTATTCTAAAATTGCATAATATCAATAAATCATCCTAGTAAAGTTAATTATTCAGTAAACAGGCGCAGAAGTTTATTTCATTGAAAAAAAAAGCTACGATCATATTTATACTGACATTATTTTCCAATATTGTTCTTTTTCTTTCCTGCCTTATTTTTCAGTCACCAAGTTTGATCTTTTTAAAAATCAAATCTACATTGTTAATTCATTATTCCGCAGTATCATTAATTTATCCTAGTTTGGTTTAGTAATTAGTGAGAAAACAAGCACAGCAATTTATTTAAATAGAAATTGAGCTACGATCTTTGTGAAAGATGAAAAAGCAAACGACAGAAGTATATTTCTATCAATCTATTTCTCTAAAAATCTATTCTCTCTCTGTTTTAGTAACATTATCAGTACATTCCATAATTTATGCACGCCTAATTTGTCTTCCATACGTCAAAGAATAATTTTTTGAGAATAAATGATATATTTTTCTGAAAACAAACTCTGGATTCTTAAAAATTATACAATATCATTAATTTAATCTGAATTAGAAATTATTTAGAAATCATGCACAGTAATGTATTTAATTTGAAATTAAGCTGCGATTCTCGGTGAAAGATGAAGGGAACATACATAAAAAATATGAAAAAAAATTTTCACAATTTTTTTCGTAGCAGCATAACAGCCTATTCCATACTTTTTCAATGCTTAATTTTTTTAATTCTATTTTTCCAAAAATATATTTTACTGAGTAAGTTAAATACTTTTCTATTAACTAACACTGCATATTTAAATTACCCACTATCATTAACTTAAATAGGCTTAGTGATTATTCAGAAAACAAACGTATTATTTTTTTTTATTGGAAAGGAAGGTACCATCCACTATCCTAGATGAAATATGAAGAAGCAACACACACTTAAAATATGTGAGAAATATATTTCTCTAAATTTTCTTAGTAGCATTAACATCTTATTCCACAATTTATCAATGCTTAATTTTTAAGTTCTCTACTTGCAATAGAACATGTTTGAACGTAAGTGAGAAACTTTTCTATAAACTAACATCGTATTCTTAAATTAATCACTATATCATAAGCTTATCCTGGTTTAGAAATTATTCGAAAAACAAGCGCAGTAATTTATTTAGTTAGAAAGGATGCTGCGATACTCGATGAAACGCGAAAAAACAAATCACACTTACAATATCTGACTTTATATGATACATCAAAACAGTCTTTTTCCATCTGCCTCACTCCCACGATGAAATGAACCGTCACAGAGGTGTCAGAAACGTATATGAATAAATGGTCGTAAGTAATCGAAAATAATAATCCCAGGATAGATTTTACAAGCTTAAGGATTACTCATAAAAAAGGTAAGGTAATTTTTACTATTTAAGCGTGGCCGATCAATTAAGGAAACTGAAGAAAACCCACGGCCTAACGAAATCATCCATTACCTCTCTCATTAAAAAGATAGAAGAAGCAGGGGTGTCGGAGTCGCCAGATTTAGATGACGTTGAGGAAATTTTAGCCCAGTCATAACAAAAAGATATTGATCTCAAATGAGGAGATAATGAAAGTTTATCATTAAGAGATGATTTAAACGAAGTAGAAAAAGACGCGAAAACATCTATCAAATACCACGAAAAATTACTTTTTGGAAATTTGGAGTTAATAAGAAATTGAAACAAAATAGTAAAAAAGAAATTACCCCTATAACTAACATGGATAGTAAGCTTGAAAACGTAGTTCTGCATACTGTTAAACTGCCTACTTTAAAAATAGAAAAATGTTACGGAACTATTAGTCAATTTCAAAATTTCTGGAATTCATTCAAGATCGCAGTGCATGACAATGAATCCTTGTCAAATATTGAAAAGGGGAGCTACTTACAAAGCTATTTAGACGATAGCTCGTGTAATACTATAGCCGGATTCGCGTTATCTGATTAAAATTATTTGGAAGCAATAGAATTTCTAAAGCAACAGTTCGTCAGAAAAGATTTAATCGTTACTGTGCATATTAATACTCTTTTATCTTTGAAACTCGTATCAAAAGTACATGACGTTATCTGTCTCAGAAAATTATTTCATACGATTCAAATTCAAATAAGAAGTCTTAGATCACTAGATATCGAATCAAATGGTTTCCATACTTTTTTGACCCCGATAATTCTAATATCCTTACCGCATAATTTTTCATTAGAGTGTAAACAAACAATGCACAAAGGATTCAAGCGACTCGCATTCAAGTGCCGATGATTTATTATTGTTTATTCGTACCGAATTGGAATCGAGAGAGAAGCAAAAACATTTGAGCGGTAATTACTTCAGATTTCCCCAGGTCAAAACAATCATATATTACTAATTTAGTGTCCGCATTTCGTAAACAGCCATTCGCTGGCGATAAAATTACTTCTGAAGTTTCTCATATTTCAATAAAATCAGAAAGCTCTTGCTTATTTTGTTCGAATAATGATCATTCAACGGAAGATTGCAATAAATTACCGATTGAGCAGAAAATAGCAAACTTAAAAGCTTAAGGCAGGTATGATACAAAGATCATATACATATTTTCATTATTATTCTAAATTTATATTCCTTTATGTTTCCTAATGCTTTATTTATATTTATTTAAATCATTTCTGTTTTAAAATTACAAGTAATTTTTACCTCATGCAAGATGCTTTCGCATCATTTTAACAAATACATTAGAGATTCTATTCTTCCATTTTATGTCTTATCTTTTAACTTCAAAAATGTAACTTCCTTTCCAGCATATAAATGCAGCTGCACTTAGACAATAAGTTAGATATTTTGATTTATTCTTTTAACTTTATTCTCTGTCAGGAAAATTTAATGAAATCTACAATATGGCTGTTACATCTGCTCTATTGTGAAAGCATAATCTCAACTTCCTTGTTTAAGTCAAGTGCAGTCTGATTACTTTCCAACTGCCAAAAATCTATTATCGCACCAAGTGTATTTACAGTGCGACCGGAGGTTTCACCACTACTGCTTTGCGCGTTTTCAAAAGATCGCCAAACTGGCGCGTTTTTGCGTTTTGTCTCCCGGAGTGGTAACCTCCGGGAGACGGACACACTTCCCCACAAAAACTATACCTGCCACTCAAGGTTTTATCAGTTACATTCGCATCTTCCATAAAAAACTTCTGCATACTTCTTTCAAACCATTTACGCGTTATTGTTAAGAATTTCATAAAAGTTAAATTAGAATTCTCAAGACATGTACCACTTCTCAAACTCCTACACACATTCACTCCTACTACATTCGAATGCACTCGGAAACGCCATTCAAAACCATCACTTATTCTACCATTCTTGCTTAGTTTCATATTTTTTCCACAATTCGGACATTCATACCTGGATGCAATCAAACCCTCTTTCATTAACCATTCTACAACGACTCTCTTACCCATAACAGGTAAAAGAGTAAAAAATCACTCGTGTATTCACCAGCTTCTTTCATACATTCATCCAAATCCTTACGATAATCTACATCAGCCATAGCGGTTTTTAAGTCAGACCTAACAACTCTAAGCAGAAAAAGAACCAAAAAATTACTCACTCGTAAGCTAAAAAAAATTCTGTGACAAAATGCAATCAAATAAAACGGTAAAAAAAAAGTTACGTTCGATTCAAAATTTCTCTTCTTTTTGTCCAATCACACAGGCAGAAAAAAAAAATCTAACGGAGCATGAGTGCAAAAAAGTACGCTCTTGGAGAAATCTGGATCGGAGAAAGAGAAATCTAAACAGGGTGAAATAGGAGGGTTGTAAGGCAGAGCGTGCTATCGCGCGCGCAGTAGCATGAGAAATAAACGGACGTCAAGCAGTAGTGAACGCTCTGAGTTACCCGTATTTACTTCCAGAAAATTACATCTGGTTTGATTCTCATAACATCCACCGGGTTGCCTATCAAAATTACATGAAAAAACATAAGTCGCCTGGAGTGGCAACCCTTTCCTTCCTTCTTCCTTCTGAATTAATATGCCAGACACTTAACAGTCATAAATTCTTACTGGCGAAATTGTCCGATGCACATGTATGCTTGGCATCATCAGTCAAATTGTGGGCACAAAATGTACCTCGAAATTTAATAAGATCTTCTCTGACTCCCTTACAAAAATCTTCTCGTGAAAGCAAATAACGTCGAAGACCACCTCTTCTCTATAATATCCTAATGTCTTTAGCAGCACTTAAAACCACTTCCAAGTATACTTATCCTTTTTATTCATGCCTCTGGTTTCTACTGATTTTATAATAGGATCGCGAATTTCGTTCTTGCGGACTCATCGGTAAAAGACAATGTTCACAAAGGATTTTCGCCCATGCAGATTTTCCGGGAAAAATATTCATTGTACGATTTTCTTGCTTTTAAAGCATACTTCGCTTACATCTTGATCCATCCCAAACAACAGCTTCTTCACCATAGTAGTTTATTTGTCTAAAGAGAAAAAAAACATATCGTCAAGGACTGCAATTCGAAAAATAAAAAATGCTCTCATTGCAGAAGACATCAGAATGTTTCGATATGTAATTATTTATTTGGTAATGCTATTGAATCAGAAATTAAAGATAATTTGAGCGAAAATGAGGAAAAAGCATTAAATGCGAGGGTTACATCAAGTGATTTATTTAATTTGAAAACACCGCAAAAGGGAAAAAATTAATTGAAACACTACCGACGGTAGCCATCGAATGCAATAACAAAATATTACACGGCATAATAGATTCCGCAACACAAATTTCTATTATAAAAACTAGTTGTGTACCAGAATATTTTAAGAATCCTTGTGGTACTATAGTACTCCATTCAGCATTTAGACACCAATTAAAAGCTCCTTTAATAAATATTCCATTGAGTATTTCAGTTGATAAATTAAACACTAGGATATTCTCCAATGATATGATAACATGTGCCATAGTTGATAATTTTATTAATGACTAGCAAAACGCGCGACTTTGCTCGCGTAATTCTTGAAAAACGCCAAGTGGTATTCGTTGGCCTATTTTCATTAGGGGAAATTTTACTGCCACAGATAACTCAGAAATTACTAATTAAACCACACTAATGTAGAAAAAAAACATCGAAATTTTAAAATGTTTATTGCTCTTTTACCCCCCCCCCCCTACGGTAGTGTCACCGATATAAAATATAGCCTATGTTACAGCAGGGACTTTTACCACCATCAATTTGCCACCATCACTTTTGAAAATGGTTCTGTAGTTCCAGAGATTCCATAGAAATTGTAATTGAGAATGTTTTTAGAAAGCGTTTCGCTCCTCTCACCCTTTTAAATTTCAAATTTTTTTAGAATTTGTTCTTAGAGCGCATTTACATCTTATAAGTAACTACCATGCCAAATTTCCTGTTTTTAACACCTTCAGTATAAACAAAATCGAAATTTTAGAACGTTTATCGTTCCTGAACCCCCCTGGGGGTAGCGGCACCGACATAAAATATAGCCTATGTTACAGCAGGGACTGTTACCACACTTTTGAAAATGGTTCTGTAGTTCCAAAGATTCCATAGAAATTGTAATTTAGAATGTTTTTAGAACGCTTTTCGCTCATCTTACCCTTTTAAATTTCAAATTTTTTTAGAATTTGTTCTTAGAGAGCAGTTACATCTTATAAGTAAGTACCATGCCAAATTTCATGTTTTTAACACCTTCAGTATAAACAAAATCAAAATTTTAGAACGTTTTTCGCACCTGCACCCCCCTGGGGTAGTGGAACCGACATAAAATATAGCCTATGTTGGAGCAGGGATTGTCACCATCAATTTGCCACCATCACTTTTGAAATCGCTTCAGTAGTTCCAGAGATTACCCCCTACAAACAAACAAACAAAACAATCTTCACTTCTTTATAATATTAGTATAGATTTATTGCTTTCATTGAAGACATTTTATGAATTAAATAATCTAAATGAGTATAATGAAACTAGAACGACTGTAAATTTTAATGTTGACACAATAAGTGACAGTACGAAAGAAGCAACACCGTTCATTTGTCTTGTTCCACTTTAGACCATGTGTCACTTTAAATTGCGAATGCAAACGATAACATTGTTCATACTCCCGGCGATGACTCTGATAATTTTGCAGGTGATTCAGAAAATTTTAAATGGCAATAGAAAAGCAACCCTTTTTTAAATCACTGTTGAACAGATGCCAAAAATGAATTTAATATGTTTTTGGTTCATGAGAATTTCTTGTATCACTTAGATAAATTATTCGATAAGACTGAAACTAACCTCATCCAAGTATTAGTATTACACAAACAATCAGGTAAGAAGATAATAATAATGAAAATTACATATTTACTGCTGCCGATTTAATCTCAAAACAGAGTGGAGATCAAACTGAAACGGAAATTCCATATAAGGGAAACTGCCCCAAAATGACATACTTAGGTAAAATAACGTACCTTATGTTTCTTAATACTATCGATAGAGGCCAACTCTTAACGATGCGCAGTTATGTTGCGGAATCGATTGTCAACGAAAAACAATTAATGGCGAAGGTTTCAAGTTTGTATTTTTCATTGTTATCTAAGAAACTGTTTACACCTTTGTCAGAAATTTCTTGTAACTATTTTGTTGGGACTAATTCCCGTCTGTTTCATTTCAGTAGTTACATATCTAAAGTATAAGGTGAGTACTTATTCCTTTTAAGATAATTTTCTGTATATGCGAAAATTTCCAAATCCATGTGATCTTATGTACTGCCTCTGTATATTCAATATGGTGTTTGTAAGCAAAAAGATATGCCGCAAGACATCTTTCCTGATCATGTTTTCTGTGCTTCAGTTGTGACAGAAAGTCTACTGGAAAATAAGGAAAACACCGACAGCAACTCAAGTTCTGCAGATAACAGCCTATCTAGACCTAATCCGTCAATTTTCACAGTTTCAATTCCAGCGCCGACAACACGTGTTTCCGTTACTACAAAGACGTGGAGATCTTTTCAACTGGCAGTATCTTTAAGTTCTTCATCTTCATTTATAAGACAAGTTGATGTACCTCCACTTCCTTGTACACCTCATGTTAGTTTCTTCTTCTAAAAAGAGGACGCATGAAGGTGCAAAAGTTCTGTTAGCTTTCATCTATAGCTGTCCTAATATTGCCGAAGCGAAGGCAAAACTGCTAAAAAACATCATTCTCTACAGGCTAAGAAGAAAATTAACTTTGTTACAACAAAGGATGACGATAAAGACATGGATCGTTCTACCGATGAGGATGATGATGATGATGAAGCTTGTCTTTATTACAATGATTTATCCAGTCACTCAAAACCGAAGAAGTGGATACAATGTGTTAAATATTCAAAATGGACACATAATGAATGTACCGGTGTTTCTTGGTGTGCAAAAAAATTTATTTGTGATGTATGCAAGTAAAATTAATAGCAACTTATGAGTGTGTTGTTTTAGGACAGCACTGTAGATAAAATGACATAGTGCAGCAGTTTATATAAATCGTTATTATGACATTGTGACTTTATTTGTTACGTTTTAAAAGGCACCATTGCATTTTGTATTGCAAGGTTAGTTTGTGAAAAATAAAGGTCGAGAGGAAAAATTTGTATGAATAAAAGCATTTTTACCTTAGGGTATGTCATTTTAGGACAGTTTCCTCTAAGGAAGAAGAACGCGGAAATAGGCAAGTAGAATCAATTTTACATAGTTCAAAGGACTTAAAAGCCAAAATTTTTTACAGAGTGACCACAAAATTATGAAGGGTACTCCCATAGAGAACAACGTAACTTCAATTTTCGAATCCTCAAAATATGCAATCACGCCTGATAAAGAAACCGAATACGAAACAGCAATTGATGCTAAAAGGAATGCAAGTGCTTCGGATAAATATTTGATTACATAAAAAAATTTGTATGAATAAAAGCATTTTTACCTTAGGGTATGTCATTTTAGGACAGTTTCCTCTAAGGAAGAAGAACGCGGAAATAGGCAAGTAGAATCAATTTTACATAGTTCAAAGGACTTAAAAGCCAAAATTTTTTACAGAGTGACCACAAAATTATGAAGGGTACTCCCATAGAGAACAACGTAACTTCAATTTTCGAATCCTCAAAATATGCAATCACGCCTGATAAAGAAACCGAATACGAAACAGCAATTGATGCTAAAAGGAATGCAAGTGCTTCGGCTAAATATTTGATTACATGAGCAGACAAAAAGAAAGAAAATATAAAACAAAGCATAACATCTGAAAATAAATATTCAAAAGCTGATGTCAAGACAGTAGAAAAATCTTACTCTATTGAAAATAATACAACACCAGAAACACTTGATGGAAGTTCTGAATTCAGCACGATTGAGTCCATCGAAAAACAACTTTTTCTTTACGATGAAAATTCTGACAACAATAAAGTCTATCGTTATGTGAAATCTCACGAAATAGCAAGCAAAGATCCCGATGAATTCCTTAAGTTAAATCATCCTGACAATATGATGTTAGAAAATCCCAGAAGGAACTTGAGAAGATTCATTAGTTCACGATAACTAAAGAAGTGTCAATTAACAACAATAAAAATGGTAGTGAACTTTCTAAAAGGTATAATAAAGTGAAAACTGTGTAGAAGAAAACTGTGAAGAAGTATAAATAAAACTGTGAAGAAGAAACCGTATACAAGTGATAGCTTTTGCCAAATGTACAATACATTTGCTACTGGAAAACGGAGAAAACGAGAAAAAATAAAATTCCATGACGGATTCCTTAAAGGCAAGATAAGACCGAAAACGAAAAAAAAAAATAAGATGTTAACTTTTGGACCCTCTTCGGAGATGGGATTCTCCCCATCGTAAGAAAATAGACATTCTCCAGATCGTAACAGCTCCGATTATCGTAAAGTCTCTAAGCAGATTATATTCCTCACACTGGACTTAAAAACTTTGAACTACCAGACTCATCTGAACTTTCTCTTTTCTTTTGTGCTAATATGTTATATGATTGAACTTTAAGAAATTTATCCTAGAATTTTAAAGTATTAGTATTAGTATATTAGTGTTATAGAGAGGTGCTAGGCTTTTCTAACATTATGTCAGGATGATTTAACTTAAGAAATTCATCGGGTTCTTTGTTTGCTATTTTATATGATTTCACATAACCATAGATTTTAATGTAGTCAGAATTTTCATCGTAAATATATAATATTCGCTGGTATAAACTATATTTAATTTTCGCTGGTATATATATATATATATTTATTTTTTAATTTTTTTTAAATTCTTTAAATGTTTGAATTTGAATTTTAGTAAAAATGTGCTTTACTTGTTTATTCAGATATCTACTAGATCAGGTGTGCAAAAATCTAGGCGCCAATGGGCCGATTCCCACCACTAAATGTTTATTATTCTTCGCCTAATAAGAATACTGATAAAATTTAGGCGAAGTATACTAATAAAATTTGACGAAGAATACTATTAAAATTTAGTGGGGAGAGTCAGCCCATTGGCGCCTAGATTTTTGCACCCCTGTACTAGATATTGATTTGTCTCAAAAGACTAAATCAAATGCTTGAAAAGGGGAGTTGTGAGGACTGCGCTTTTCTATGGGGACTTTTCTTTGCTCTAGTAGCGACCCCTTCTGGAAAAACAGAATAAACGTAGCAGAACCCAGAATAGCTAGACCTACGAAGGTTGGAAGCCATGAGAATGACCGTGACTATTATCGGTCATAATGGAAATAAGTGAAACTATTTGTTTATGTTTATACGTAAAAGTTTGTTCCTGTGTTTGTATTGCGGTGTATCTTTATGTCATGTATTAAGCTCTTTTCCTCATTATACCATCCTTTTTCCACCCACCTCACTCCCACAATGAAATGAAATATCACAGTGAGAAATATATTTCTCTAAGCTGTTCTTAGAATCATTAACATTACATTCCAAATTTATTCAATGCTTAATTCTTTTTTTTTTCTTCTATACTTAAAATCATAAATTTTTGAGAGGAAGTGAGATACTTTTCTATTAACAAACACTACATTCTTACATTACACACTATCATTAACATAAACTGGTTTAGTAATTTATCAGAAAACAAACGCAATATATTATTCAATTTGAAAGGGAGATCCTCGGCGATCCTCGACGAAAGATGAAAAAATAAACCACATTGTAAAATATGAGAGAAATACCTTTTTCTATATTTTTTAAATTAGTGTCCATATCATCAAAAACTGTATTTGTATTTGTAATAACTTTACGTATGTCTGATAATGACGGAGAAACCTTTTTTATGCAGTTAATAATCTCCACGTGCAGTGAACGATCGAAAGAACATGTTAAAAACCAGACCCCAATTAACTATAAGTACTTTAAGTGATAACCGCAGATGCAAAACATAGTGAATAAAACCAGAGACTGTCGAAACCAATTAACTGTGAAATTCTGCAGACCTCCCTACTTCAACCTACAGCTGATATCCCGCGCACGTGCACTGAACTTAATAACAATTCTCCCCCAGTTTCCAAAATGTATCCGAGCACTTAAGACGCTCTTGTATATATATATGATGTAAATATATCTCAAATATAATGTAAAATTGGAGCACCTATATGCAGTCTCGAAAACGCGATATAAATGTACATATCTAGCCAAGAATTATAATATTATATTCAAAGGAAAATGGATCTACTTCTTATTTCACACAATGTTATTTTCTAATAATAATGTTTTTTACTATTCAAATACAGTGATACGACGATCACTCAAAGGAATAAATATGTGGATACACTGTGGTTCATTCTGTGCGCTAAAGGAAAATCTCAGGTAAGCCGAAACAATATTCTTTACCATTATCGAAAGATGAAAATGTATATTAAAATATGAAGACTGATATAACAATTTATTAAGTTAGAAAATTAATCATGCTACCCATAGGCGTAGCGTGACCGGAAATTTTTTTTTGGGGGGGGCACAAATGTTTATTAACTCGGGAGAAGTCGCGCATACCCAGATAATGAATGGTTTTTACATTGTCACCAATAAATACAATTAATAATCGTCACCTTATTCAGTCTGAGACAATTGTTACAAATTCCATGATAATGTAAATTGTAGATTACTTTTCGAAAAATAGTGGTGACAATTGTAAAAACCGTACGCACCCTGGGGTATGTCATACCCCGTGCGACTGCTCCCGGGTTAAACACGCACACACGTAAGCACACGAAGCCATATATATACAATGGTTTCTTGGTTAAAAGTGGCCTCAGTTAACGACGTTGCGGCAACTTTACCACATTGGGTAAAAGTAATTTAGTTTCGATCTTCTGGCCCAATATAATAAATTTTGTCTTTGTTTTTAAAAAGTTTAATCGGAAATCATACAGCAATTTTTGAATTTTTCGCGGAATGTTTGTGATTTTTTGCGTTTTTACGCGTTTAGCAACAATTTCGTAACATTTGTGATAGGAATTAAGTTTCAATCATTTAACACAATTCAATAAATTTTGTCCTCTGCAATTTAAAAGTTTTTCGCGAAATTTTTATGAGATTTTTAACGCTTTTAAGATTTTTGCGGCGATTTTATAAACATTCGTAGGAGAAATCTGGTTTCATTTTTTCAGCAGATATAGTAAATTTTCTACTCTGCTATTTATTAATCATATACATTATTTCTGTTGTCAACATCCCTTTTTCTCAGAAAATACGAAACGCACAACAACAATAAGATGCCGTATGAAAGGATTTTGAACAGGCTTCTGACATAGTGCACTTACATTTCGGTAAAACATATTTTTTGTTTAAAAATTGCTGTTAATTAAAAATTAAATTCGGCATCGTTTTCATAAATGAAATGAAAGGATTTCCTCAAATGAGTGTGGCCACAAAAATAAAATATTGCATTATGTGATGCTCAACAATGATTATAAAAAAATAAATAGTACAAAAAAGATAAAGTTGTTTGCTGCACGGGTTTATTTTATATTTATGATTAAAAAGAAAAATTGGAATTCAAATGCTCAATTTATTTTTCTTTGTCCCATGTTTTTTTTTTTTTTTTTTCTGAAACAGATGTCATCTTCTAAAGCAGTTAAAATACTATATATATATAGATATATATATATTCTTTTATTATTATTATTATTATTATTATTATTATTGCCTTTGCTATGCTCGATTAGTTTTTACTGTAAGTTTGATGGAATAAATGAGATGATATGCTGGCTTGACTAATTTTGTTTGAAGGTACTTTTAGTCCTTAACTTTCCTTCAGAAATTTAAACCTGAATCTAAAGAGTATTAGATACTTCTAAAAAATATTAGATTGTAGTGCGAAATCTTCGCACGGGTCCTGGTTTTTTACAAATTTATTATGCGATTTTTCGCGTTTCGCGACGATTTTTTTTTAAATTCGTAAATGGAATCCAATTTTAATCTTTTAGTCCAATATAGAAAATTTTGTAATCTGCGATTTTTAGATTTTTCAAGATTTTTTTATGCGATTGTAAGTGTTCTTTAGCGGTCCGCTACGATTTTCTTAAAAATTCGTAAAATACATCTGGTTTCAATCCTTCAGCTCAATATATTAAATTTTTACCTCAGCGATTTTGAAAAATTTCGCAAATTTTTTATGCGATTTTTAATGTTTTTCCGCGTTCTGTGGCAATTGGTTAACATTTGTGATGCTAATCTGGTTTCAACCTTTTAACCCATTCTAGTAAATTTTGTTTGTGCGATTTTTAAATTTTTCATAATTTCTTTTATGATACTTTGGCGTTTTTTTCGCGTTTCGCGGAAGATTTTAACATTTGTAACAGAAATCCGGTTACACCCTTTTAACCCAATATAGTAAATGTTGGCCTCTTTTCAATAAAGTTTATTCGGAACTCGTATAGCAACTTTTGAATTTTTCACTAATTTGTTAAGTGTTTTTAGCGTTTTTTCGTGCTTTGCAGCGGTTTTCTGGCATTCGTAAAAGAAATCCAACTACAATCTTTTAATCCAATATAGTAAATTTTGTTCTCTGCGATTTTTGAATTTTTCGTGAATTGTTTTATGCGATTGTTATTATTATTTTTTTTTCACGTTCTGTGGAGATATTTTCACATTCGTAAAAAGAATCTGATTTCAAACTTTTAGTCCAATAGAGTAATTTTGTTTCTCTTTTCAAAAAGTTTATTCGGAATTAAAACAATAATTTTAACAATGGCTTTAATTTTTCCTGCAATTTTAACGTTTTTTTCGCGTTTCGCGGCAATTTTTTGACATTCCTTAAAGAATTCCAGCTACACTCTTTTAACCCAATATAATAAATCTTGTTCTCTGCAATTTTTAAGTTTTTCGCGATTATTTTTTGCAGTTTTTAAGCGTTTTGCGGCGATTTTTCTAACATTTGTAAAGTAAATCTAATTTCAATCTTTGAACACAATATATTTAAATTTGTCTTCTGCAGTTTTTGAATTTTTCGAGATTTTTTTTTATGGGATTTTTTTTTCACGTTTTGTGGAAATATTTTTACATTCGTAAAAAGAATCTGGTCTGAATCTTTTAGCCCAATATAGTAAATTTTTTTCTGTTTTCAATAAAGTTTATTTGGAATCCGTTCGATGATTTTAATTTTTTCATTCGATTTTAACGTTTTTTCGCGTTTTGCAGCAATTTTTTAACATTTGTTACAGATATCGGGTTTCAACCTTTCATCCCAATATAGTAAATTTTGTCCTCTATGATTTTTAAAAAAAAAGAGAGATTTTTAGTTTTTTTTTTCGCATTTTGCGGCGGCGTTTTTAAATTCATAAAAGGATACAAACTGGTTTCAATATTTCAGCCCAAATACAGTAAATTTTGTCCTCTGAAATTTTTGATTTTTCCGCGATTTAAATCGTATAAAAAATTTTCTGCGGTTTTTCGTGGTTAGCAGCAATTTTTTTAACACTTGTAAAATGAATCCGTTTTCAATGTTTTAGACCAATATAGTATATTTTGTGAAATTAGTATATTTTGTGAAATTAGTATATTTCGCGTATTTTTGTGTTTTTTCGCCTTTTACGGCAGATTTTTGACATTTTTTTCCCCTTGAAACCGAATGAACTAACTCTCAGTTAAATTTTGCTCTGATGAGATTAAATTAAAGTTGGAAGAATACAAAATCGTCGTAACACGAACCACGATGCTCAAAATATTAAACTAATCTGGGTCAAAATAAAAAATCACAAAAATTCAAGGTTATTTTGATTCGAGACCAGAGCAGAAGTAGCCTGCCCGTGTTTACGCTGTTGACGGCAGTTGGGCCCCACTACCAGATTTATTTAATTCGAAGTAGAGTCCTGCATTGGGTCGAGTTACCCGCTTTTACCCGAACCCAACCCGACGGCTGGGTTGGAGCTATATTTTCCCGTTGCGGTTCGGATTGACTTCAAATTTTTTGCTGCGGGTCGGGTTCGGGTCGGGTTGGCTTTCATTGTTTCGGGTTCAGGTCGGTTTCGGGTTGGCTTTTGAATCTTGCGGGTCGGGTTCGGGTTAACCTGTCATTTTAAAAGAATGTCCAAAATATTTTTTCACGTTAAAAGTCTATATAAACCGCAGATCAAAGTTTCACAAAAGCAAAATGCGTGCCTGTCTGTTTTGTCTTAATCTTAGAATTCGTTTCCGGAAGTTAATATAAACATACTTTTTCAATTACTGGTACGATAACGATTATAACGAATGCCTCTTCTGCACTGCTGAAGCATTTCTGCTGAATAGTTACAATTCTAATTTTTGATACTTCTAATTTTGTTATGACAAAAAACTACTGCGTGATCAACAAGAAGGATCATTTAGCGTTTTGCTGCGTATTGTATTTCGTTATAAATGGAAGTTTTGAAACCGCAACTAACTTTAAAGTATATTTAAAGATTATATTTTCAGTTTTATATACCGTTTAGAGTCCTGCATCGGGTCGGGTTAGCTCTAGATTTTTTTTGTTGCGGGTCGGATTCAGATTGGGTTGACTTCCACTTTTTTTACTGCGGATCAAGTTGAATTTCATCGACCGTTGTTTCGAGTCCGGGTCGTTTTCGGGTTGGGTTTTGACTCTAGCGGGTTGACCCGAATTTCAAAAGAATGTCCAAAATATTTTTTCAGGTTAAAAATCTATATACAATAAGACTTTCGTTCTTGTTTTTCTCCCGAAAGTCGGACACCTCTATTTAGCGGACACTTTTTCAATTCCTAAAATTTATATATTTGAACGCTTATATCGCTGAATAGCGGGCACCTCTCAATCTAGACACACGTAACATGTGTATGTGTACATAAACCATCAATAATATAATACTTCTGTTTTTGTGTGTATCAAAAACGAAATGTTGATGACATTTTTAATATTTCGAAAGAAGAAAAAAATGGTTCTTAAAGAAAGAATAATATATATCGCATTTCTCTTATATACATTTTATTTCTCATGCAGTAAATTGAACATGTAGTCCTAGATATTCAAATACGTATACTGGTGTGCAAAACTTAAGCAACAAACACAAAATGCTAATTTCTGAACACGTGAGTACTCAAAAGGAAATTCTATAAAGAGCAGGTGTAGATAAGAGGTACTACCCTAACAGCACGGCCAGTCGATGTGAAGTCCCCTTGACGTCACACATTGTTAGAAGTGTCACAATCGCTACGGTGAATCAAAATATGGGATATTTCACTGTCTCATTATTGCTCTCAAATGATTGTTAACACTGAAAAGTCGCTGTGACTGTCGCTTTGTGATGTGTCACCAGGTGACATTACGATGAAGTCACCTTGTGATTCTCAAGTCACTGTCAGTTGAAGACTGAACTTTGAATTCATTGTGAGCATTGCATTGTGATGAGTCGCCAAATAATGTCACAATGAAGTCGCATGGTGACTTTACGGTGATCGACACTCTATTGTGAAGTCATCATTGCGCTCCTTTGTGAAAAGTCACCAGATGATTTCATTTTCTGTCACTTGGGAACTCGTCACAGAACAGCTATCATGATGACTTTACAATGGAGTGTCAAAATGAGAGTCACATGAGAGTCACAAAATGACTTCATTGTAAAGTCACCGGTGACTCGTCAAAAAGCAGCAGTCATGGTAACTGTTCAGTGGAGTGACCAAATGAGAGTAAAAATGAGACGAATGAAAGATATCACATTTCTGTTCATTGTAGTGACTGTGACAACTGTGACCATTTGTGATGTCAAGAAGACTTCACATCGACTATCTGGGCTGTTAGAGTAGTACCTATTTTCTACACTTGATGTTTATAGAATTTCCTTTTGAGTACTCACGTGTTCAGAAATTAGCATTTTGTGTTTGTTGCTTAAGTTTTGCACACTAGTGTATTTATTTTCCTCTGACAGATAGTTGTACTCAAAATTTTTGTGAAACTCCCAATAACTTTCAGTGGTAAAACACCTATATATGACCCGAAAGAATTCTTCTACCAACCTACAGAAAGAAAATTACTCATTCCAAGCCGAAAAAAAAATAATTCGGGATAACTCGATCCGATGTTTGACTCTATTTAACGATCCCAAGGAGCTAAGAAGTTTTACTATCCGTATTTGAGTATTGAAGAATATAGGTTTGTTCATTTTTTAATGTAAAATATAAAAATGGTATTAGAGTAAAATTTTTGATTAATTTTCATAGTGGCATTGAAACATGATTTACTTTATTTACTTTGCGGGTTCGGGTCGGGTTACGGGTTGAAATATTGCGGGTTCAGGCCGGGTGCGGGTTGAAATACCTCGGGTTCGGATCGGGCTGCCGGAAATTATTTTTGCGGGTTGACTTAAAATGGAATTTGCGGGGTCGGGTCGGGTACCACCCGGCCCGCGCGGGACTCTTATTCGAACTTCATTTGGAAAAATAACCAACCAGGGAAATGAGGAAAGCTCCACTAGTACATTTTATTAAAATTAATATTTTTGTAACAAATATAATAAATAAAAGACATTTATCAAACTTCTAAGACTTTAAAATAAGTTAAAACAGCACTTTTAAGAAGTACTAATGATTTAACGTATGCACCTGGAAAATTGCACCTTGGATAACAATGGTTTTGCTTAATAGCGGTATTTCTGGAAAGGATAACCATCGTTTACCAAGGTACGGCTGTATATTAACTTTAAAACATCTCATTCAAGAATTTTCACACTTTGAAAAAAAATCATAACCATTGCCCCTTCCACGCGCTGGGTACGGGCTTCGAGCCAGGCCCGGGCTCGTACAGACCTCTACTTTATAGAAAGATTTTTGAAGGTAAATGGTCTTGATTTTTTCATTAACGATTAAGTCAATTCTGAAAAATTTTCCCTAATCCCATTTTGCCCAGCTCAGATTTGAAACAGCAATTTTCCAAATTCATTACTTCAAAGAAAAAGAGCTGAGCTGTCTATTGATCTGACCTCTGAGTAAGTTTTATTAAAAATTAATAAAACTTTCGTAGTAATTATTAAGAAAACAAGGGCAGTGATTTATCTGAATTGAAAGGAAGTTATGATCATCGATGAAAGATGAAAATTCAACCCAAACTGTATAGTATTCGAGAAATATCTTATTCTAAACTCGAATTTACATCTACAAATTTGTACTTATATTCCCTAGTTTCTTTATTTTCCATGTACATTTAATCTGTAATTGCTACGAATAACTTGGTATTTTTTTTTTAAATATCTAATGTACATTCAAATATTGCTCAATATCTTCAATTTAACCTGGTTTCGTAATTATTAAGAAAACAAGGGCAGTGATTTATCTGAATTGAAAGGAAGTTACGATCATCGATGAAAGATGGAAAAGCAACCCACGCTGTAAAATATGAGATAAATATATTTCTCTAAACTTTTCTTAGTCTCCCGCACACCATCACAGCGCCACCTGACAACTCAATGCCGACAACCGAGCCTCCCAGACGATTGAGTTTTGTCCTGAACGCCGGCCGTTGTGATTTCTCACTTAAATCCAAGTTTTTGTCTAAACGGACTTGTGACAGGTCGGCTTTTTCTTTGTCTTTAGTTTGAAAATAAAACGGAATAAATTACGAAAAATATTGGATTACAGTTTGTATACTTTTGGATTAAATTTTTTTGTGATTTTTATTGAGATTTTTCCTATTTTATTGAATTTGGATAAACAACTAATAAGAATGTACAGATTAGTATTTTTCGGAGTTTTTGTGCAAAACTGTTTATGTATACATAATAACGGTAAGAATATTTTTTTTTGTTCTTTAAATATTTGTTTATATATTTTTTAATTGATCATATGGTTTTTCCATCTCAGTTGTATGATGATTTTGTTAAAAGTAAATTAAAAGAGTTTTTTAAGAAATGAATTTACAGGTGATCTTTTCATTTGAAGATAAATTACAGTTTACGTATATTTGTTTTTCTTTGTCCGTTAGTACGTTTTCTTGCTCCGTTGTTTTTTTAAAATAAAACTAAATAAATAACGTTTAGATTATAATTTGGACGATTTTTATTGAGTTTTTTCAATTGTTTTTCTGTTTTTTGATTGAACTTCGAAAAGCAATTAATGTAACTGTAAAAAAAGTGAAAAATTCATAGATTACAATTTTTAAAATTTTTGTACAAAATTACCAATTTTTATATAATAACAGTATGGTTGATCTCGATTTATTAGATATTTATTTCATTACTTAGATAATTTTCCATATCAGATGTTTGATTAAGCTGTTAAAAGTAAATTATATGTGACTTTTAACAAGTGCTTATAAAAACTTTTTCATTTAAAGATAAATTACAGTTTATATACCAGTTTTTCTTTATTTTTAATTTAGAAATAAAACAGACAAAATTATAAAATATTGGATTACAGTGTCTCTTTTATTTTAGGTGAATTTTATTGTTTCGTTTTGTTTTGTTTGTGATTGAACTCGGATAAGCTCTTAATATATCTGCTAATAAAAGTACAAAATTCATTGATTGAAATTTTCTGAAATTTTTTTACAAAATTACATATATTTATATAATAACGGTAAGGATGTTCTTGATTTATTAGGTATTTATTTTATTACTTAGATTGTTTTTCATATCAGATGTTTGATTAAACTGTTAAAAGTAAATTAAAAGAGATTTTTAACAAGTGATTTTACAAACTTTCTCATTTGAAGATAAATTACAGTTTATATACCGGTTTTTCTTTATTTTTAATTTGGAAATAAAACAGACAAAATTATAAAATATTGGATTACAGTGTCTCTTTTATTTTAGGTGATTTTGATAGTTTCGTTTTGTTTTGTTTGTGATTGAACTCGGATAAGCTCTTAATATATCAGTTAAGAAAATTGGAAAATTCATAGATTGAAATATTTGTACAAAATTACATATATTTATATAATAACGGTAAGAATGTTTTTGATTCATTGGATATTTATCTCATTGCTCAGATAGTTTTTCATGTCAGATGCTTCATTAAACTGATAAATGTAAATTAAAAATGTTTTAATGTTGTTTGTCAAATGCTTGTAAAAACTTTTACACTTGAAGATAAATTACAATTTATGCACATTTTTTTTTTTTTTTTTTTTTTTTTTTTTTAATAACACAGACAAAATTATACAAATAATTGAATTATACAGTGTCTATGTTATTTTGGGGAATTTTTATTGAGATTTGTTTTATTGAATTTGGATAAGCAATTAATATATCAGTTAAATAAAAGAGAAAAATGTATAGCTCAATATGTTTTAGAGTTTTGTCACAGTTGCTGTGTTTTTGTTCTTTTTTGATTTGGCTGTTTATGCTTGCATAATAACGGTAAGAATATTTCTTACTCTTTATATAGTTATTATATTACTCATATATTTTTCATCTCAAAATTTCTAAAAGTAAATTAAATGGCCTTTTTAATAAAGATATTTTCAGGTAACTCTTTCATTTGCTAGGGGTTCATTCATAGGGTTTATTCAACACTTTTTCTTTATCTAATTTTGAAATGAAACGCAATAAATTGCGTAAATTATTCTATAACACTTTGTATACTTTTTTTTATACTTTTGGAAATAAGACAGACACAATTATAAAAAATATTGAATTACAATGTCTATTTTATTTTGGGGGATTTTTATTGAGATTTTTTATTATTATTATTGAACTTTGATAAGCAATTAATATGTCACTTAAATAAAAGTGGAAAATATATAGCTCAATATGTTTCGGAATTTTGATATTGTTGTTGTGTTTTTGTTCTTTTTTTATTTGGCTGTTTCTGCTTGCGTAATAACGGTAAGAATATTTCTTACTCTTTATATATTTATTAAATTACACAAATTATTTATTTTTCATCTCAAAACTTCGAAAAGAAAATTAAATGTGCTTTTTAATAAATATATTTTCAGATAACTCTTTCATTCGCAGATATAGAGTTTATTCAGCAATTTTTCTTTATCTAATTTTGAAATGAAACGCAATAAATTGCGTAAATTAGTCTATAACACTTTGTATACTTTTAGATTTTATTTCAGATGACTTTTTATTAAGTTTTTAAAAAACTTTTTTGAACTTGAATAAGCAGTTAATATATCTGTCAAACAAAAGTCAAAATTGTACAGATTTATATTTTATTGAACTTGTATAAAGTTGCTTGTGTTTAAATAAAAACGGTAAGAATATTTTTTATTCTTTAAATATTTATTATATTACTCACATGTTTTTAATTTGCGAAAACGAAAATCAAAGTTAATTTTCCGCTATTTTCTATTTGAGATTTTTTTAAATTAATTATTTATTGTTATTAATGAACTTCGATAAGTAATTAATATATCTGCTAAACAAAATTGGAAAATATATTGTTTTATATTTTTCTGAATTTTTGTATGAAATTCCTTATGTTTACACGATAGCGGTAAGTATATTTTTGAACTTGCAACTGCTTATTAAATTACTCAGATTTTTCCCATGATTAAAAATAGATTAAAAGAGCTTTTTAATTTATTTTTAATTAACTTTTAAATTAATTGCAAAATTACTTTATTACAGTTTTTATTCTTTTGGATTATATTTTGGATGATTTATATAGAGGATTTTTATTGGCTTGGATGAAATTAATATATCTGCTAAACAAACGTGAAAATAAAATGTATTACTTTTTTACAGTTTTTGCAGTTCATGTTTACACAATAACTGTAAAAATATTTTTCATTCTGTAAGTGTTTATTTACATTACTCAAATCTAAAAGTAAATCGTCTGCTAAACGTAAATTAAAAGTGCATCTTAGCACAATTTTTAGTTCACTAAGTTAAATTTTGTTTTCTGCACTGAAAACAGAAAATTGTTGATTTTACGGTTTAATACTGGCAGCTGGAATGCCAGTATTTTCCGTAAAATCAACAATTTTATTTATTTATCTATTTATTTATTTTTTTCATCTTGTAGCGTTTTTTACATTCGGAAAAGAAATTTTGTTTCAAACTTTTAAACTTATATAGTAAATTTTGTCTTCCGCGTATTTTGAATTTTTATGGATTTTTAATGCCATTTTCAGCGTTTTGAGGTAATATTTTGAATATTCGAAAAAGAATTTAGGACACAATGCTTTAGACCACTATAGTAAATTGTGTCCTCTGCTGTTTTTGAATTTTTAGAGATTTTTTATGCACTTTTTAGCGGAGTTTTTCTTTATTTTTCCGCATTAGTAAAAGGAATCCGGTTTTAATGATTTAGCTTAATATAGTAAACCAGTGCACCTGTGGAAGGATTTCACACTGCAGTCTACTCATTTTTAGCAATATCCAGTATTGTTTAGATGCAGGTTTAAACTTCTAAAAATATCTTCAAACAACATTAGTCAAGCCAGAATATCATCTCATTTATTATATCAAAGTCACAGTAAAAACTGATTGAAGATAGCAAAAGGCACGCGCGAGAAAAAAAAAATAACAATTGTATTTTAACTGCATTAGAAGATGTCGTTATCCGCATCTCGAAATCCTGAAAGAAAAAAAAAATAAATTGAATGCATTAAAACACTATTTAATCTAATATAACAAAGCATGCATTTGGTTCTATACGTCAAATACCACTGCTTCGATCGATTAATGCTGTCTTTTTATTCTAAACATTACAATTACAATTTTGCCTTTTAACCATAAATCTGAAATAAACCAGTGCACATAAATCAAACTTTATCTTTTTTGACTATTTATTGTTTTATAATCATTGTTGAGCATCCTATAATGCGGAATTTTATTTTTGTGGAAGCCCTAATTTTAAAAACTTTCATTTCATTGATGAAAACATTGTTTATTTATTTTTTAAATAACAGCAAATTTTAGTCAAACAATATGTTTTAACGAAATGTGAGTGTAGTATGTCAAAAGCTTCTTCAAAAACCTTTCGAATGATACCCCATTCATTTTTGTGGGTCTCAAAATTCAAAGAAAATGAATGTAGACAACAGAAATAATATATATGATGATCTCCTCTTTTCAATAATGTTTATTTGAATGTCGTACAGAAATGTTTGAGTTTTTCGCGAAATTTTTATGCGATTTTTAGAGTTTTTTGGCGTTTTACGACGATTTTTCGACATTCGTAAAAGGAATCCTATTTTAATATTTTAGCCTAATATAGTAAATTTTGTCCTCTGGGATTCTTAGTGATTTTTGCATTTTGCTGAAATTTTTTAGTAATTCTTATTTATTTATTTATTTATTTATTTATTTATTTATTTATTATTATTATTTAATAAAGTTTATTCGGAAATCGTGCAGCGACTTTTGAATTTTTCGTGATTTTTTTAATATGATTTTTAGAGCTTTTTCGCGCTTTGTTGAATTATTAACACTTTCCAACATGGTTGAAAATTGTTTATGACTTCAGTTTGCCTGTCCGTCTGTGTGTGTAACTCGCGTAAATAAAGTCGGATTGCCCTGAAATTTTTGTATGTTCTTGTAGTTTACTACAGCATGATCCCTATTGAAAATAAAGTGTGTAGCACATATACTTTTTCTACAGGGACAGTCAAAAATATATTTCGTTACTGTCCAGTCAGTGGGAAAAATCGTTTCAAGTTCATTGTGATTATGCTACGCCATTTGAAACACGATGAAATTGGTATACAATTACACAGCGCACTAAAACATGCTTTTTGTAGAATATGGGGTGCAAAGCATTTATTTTTCATTTACAGCAGGCATGTCAAACACGTAGCCAGCGGGCCACATTTGGTCAGCCGATAACTTTTCTGTGGCCGCAGCAAGCCTTTGGCCTTTTCCCTATGCTTGCTTCAGTTCATATTTAATGTAGAAAATACATGTTGAACGAACATACTTGCACTAACTTTGGCTTCAGTTTTGAGATTTTTTTTAATTCAAAATATCTATCAATTTTTCATAATACAATTCTTAGCTTTATTTAATGACAGACATTCCTTGATTAAATAAAGAAAAGATTACTGTTAAAAAATTGGTGTCTATTTTGAATAGAATTTTTTTCACAAAATCTGGCAACATTGCAAGATTGTGAAGAAAAAGCACATGAATAAGTATAGTATAGTATGTAATATTGTTAGATCTAACTCATTTTAAAATTTCAACTCCAAGAGATTGTGAATGCAAAATTAACCAATCAAAAAGCGCCAAAGAGCAAATTTTAAATCTGAAAATTTAAACATTTATAAAAGTTTAAAGTAATTTTTAAAATATTCTCATGTGTTTTATGTACAAATACTTTATTTTACTGCTTTCTTCGATTTCCATTACAAAACAATATATAGTATTTATTAGTTACTAAAAGGGACATCGAAATCTATCAAAATACGACCTAATTAACGATAATTAAAAGCAAAAATATATTTATATGAATAAAAACCTTAGCTTTGAAAGTGACGAAAAGTTTGCGGATTGTTTTTGTGAAAAAAAAAAATTGTTACCCCGGCTTTTCACTTTGAGGTGAACATGCGGACTTTGGATTTGAGCACTTTAATTATATTCCTTATTTAAGTTAGTAAACGTGTCATTATTAATGAGCATTACGTGATGTTTATCTTTCATTTTTTTAATTTCATTTTTACAAAAATATTCGTACTCACATATACATTTTAGGATTTTTAGATAATATGTTAAAGCCAGCGTGAATAAACACTATTAATTGAAGATGAACATTACATATTTTCGAATGTCAATTTACAATATGGAAATAAAAATTTAATTTCATACCTGATATGCAGATATTCTGTTGGAGTTTGGATATAATGTATTCACAATTATCTAGAAAAACTTCGGTAAGATAAATTGTTAAATTTGCAACTGATACTTCATTAAAAGAAGTACATTCATGAAGCCAAGCCTATTAAAGGTAATACATCTCCTTAAATATATATATATATATATATATATGTTATATAAAAAATTTATTTCCTCCGCAAATCCTTCACATTTATTTCGCATTAGTCCTTTAAATTAATCTAACTTCTGACATAGTCAGTATTTCCTTAATTCTTAATAATATTTATTCCTATTTAATGTCCTTTTAAAAGTATTAACCCGTATATTAATAATTATGTTATTCCAAATCTTAATCTAAAATTTTAAGTTCATTCGTAACTTTTATCAGCTCCCCAATCTATAAAATTCCGAGAGACGCTTTCTCATTTCGAATGTTTTTAAAAAGCCATTTTTTTAAATTATTATTATTCCATGCTCGGTTTCGCGTGCTAGGTATTTTTCACTTCAAAATTAATGCGCGGCTACGAGAGGAACTCTTTCGTGTTAGAGCTTCTCCCTCGCGCCTCATTCGCTGGGCTGGTGCTCGCCTCTCGCTTATTTGTTTGTGCGCTCGTGACGTCGTATTTCTGTATGTTTACGCTCAGTGAACAAAACTTGCTTGCACGCTTTGGAGGGCAGATTTTTGACGTGTTTAGAAGTGTAACCAAATGGTTATCTGGTGTTGCAGTCTCGTAGAATTTTCATACAGTTCTTTAACATCTATTAAACGATGTAGTGAGCCGTCGTGAAACCTGAGGGCTATAAGTTTATACCTGTGGGAACTGTTACTGCATCGTTCTTATTCATAAATAAACTATTTGTCTGGAAATTGGCTGGTCTTTACTGGAGAAACTGTTCTGGTGTCTTTTCATTGCCTCACCTCTTCGCCATGATTAGTGATATCGACTGCAACCTTCTATATCTTTAACAAACTGCCATTTTCTCGTTGAATATTACATCTCGTGGTATCTCATCTTCGTAAAAACGCCACATATATATATAATATAATATAATATATATTATATTCAATTGGAAACTAAAATCAGTCAGTATACGAAGCAGAAGATATGATGTCCAGAGCAGTTAAAGAAATCTGAAAATAATATAAGCTAAAATGTAAAAGTGCCCTTGCTAGAAAGTTTAATGAAATAGCTAGAAATTTTAATAAATAAATGAAATTTATAATTTTAATATTAACACTGCAATTCTTGAAAATATAGATGCAAGAAATTTCACTCGGATGGCAATTTTTACTTTCAGACATGTTTTTTTTTAACACTTTCCAACCTAGTTGAAAAGTGTTTATGACTTCGGTTTGTCTGGCCGTCTGCCGTCTGTCCGTGCTCTAACTACCGTAAATATGCTCGGATTGCCCTGCAATTTTATATGTTATTGTCGTTATCTATAGCATGTCCCCTATTTCAACTGAAGTGTGTAGCACTTATAGTTTTTTTACAGGGACACTCAAAAGAAATCCGTTACATTATTGTATATTAGAAAAAATCATTTGAGGTTTATTTTAATGATGCCACACAATTTCAAACACATTGTAATTGAAATATATCACTAAGGTGCATTACACGAAGCTTAATAGGGAATAGGGTGTGCATAGCACTTATAGTTACTTTGCAGGTACAGTCAAAAGAATTCCGTTACATTACGTCTATGGAGAAAAATCGTTTGCGGTTTAATTAAATAATGTTTTACTATTTTAAACGCATTGAATTTATATATATCACTAAGGTGCATTACAAGAGGCTTACTAGAGAATAGTGTGTGTATAGCAGTCATCGTTCATATACAGGGACACACAAAAGAATTCTCTACTGTTTGTTAACAATAATTCCTGGGAGTGCGTTTTAAATTGCTGAACGCGATTTTAAATTTAACTCACTTTTTGCCTATTACTTGGTGTGTATAAATTCTGTAGATCCTATACAGGGCAGCACAAAAGTTCACGAACACATTTCCGTTTATTGACAGAAACTCCAGAAGGAGAATTTTAAACTGTGCTACGCGTTTCCTAACTAAACTAAAATTTAGCATCCTGTGTAGTATATATACCAATCTATAGATCATATACAGGGCTGAATAAAAGTATTCCGATATTTTTCTGAATATTGTATATGTTGGAAATATATGTTGGAAATTCCTGAAATTACGTTTTTAAATATTTTATGCGTTTTACAAATTATTTACTTAGATGTTATCTTTCAGCTTATTAAACGGTAATGATTTGTAAAATTATTTTGGAAGCGTTGGAAAGTGTTTCATAATCTATGCTTGACGCGTGATTTGCCGTTCTTGTTTTTTTTTTTTTTTTTTTTTTTTTTTTTAAATATAAGTGAAGGAATTCGGGAAATTATTCGTATGTTGGGTATAACCAGCATAGCTGATATTTTTGACTCAGTTGTGAAAATTTTCACTGAATACAATTTGTTGTTTTAAAATTTAAAAGTAAGCTTACATTGCAAATAATAGTTCTCCTGGCTCCTGCAATGATTGGTTTAAAAAATAAAAAAGAAGGAAATACAAAATGAAAAGAAAAATGCAAAGATTAGGGTAATACACTTAATAATACATCTCTGTATTTTTTGATCGCGATTTAAATTTTCGAATACGTATTTAAACATTTTTAACAATGTTCGGTTACGCACTTCTGTTTCACATCCGTTGCTATTTTTAATTTTACTGAATAAATACATGTTTAAAATAAAAATAATTTGATGTCCTTTAGGTAATAAATATTAAAATTATCCGGTGCGTGTTTTTAATTTTTCTGGTATGTAGATTGCAAATTTTACATTTTTTTTCTTTTTAAGGTTGTGTTTTTTAAGAACAAATTTCAATCTGGGCGATTGTTATAAAATGCATTTTATATATTATTTTTATATTTTTCTTTTAGTTATATATTTAGTTATTTTTAAAAACGTGGGCCGCGGCTTTGTATACAATGCTTACTTTGGACCTCAGTGGTAATTGAGTTTGACATACCTGATTTACAGGGTCAAATAAAAGAATTCTGTTGCACATTTTGTTCTACGGGGAAAAATCGCTTTTAGTGTAATTTAATGATGTTTCGCTATTTCAAATATAGTGAAATTTATATGCATTACTGAAATGCACTATAAATTGCTCACAATCAAGTATGGTGTGTATTGTGTTTATCGTTAATTTACAGGGACACACAAAATATATCGGTTACAGTGCACGCTCAATAATTACATACTCTATTTGTGATAAATGCGTTTTCAATATTGGTTTGCGTTTTTAAGTTTAACTAAATTTTTGTATAGTACATGGTGTGTACAAATTCGGTTGATCATATACAGGGTCAACATACAAGGGAAGTATTATAGATTATGGGAGTAAATTGTTTAGGGTAGTTTTTAAATGTCTTACGCATTTTTTTGCTTAATTATAGTTAATAAACTTACAGACGTTTGTGGAAAATAAATAAATTCATCTACAGGGCTACTCAAAGAACAGGGTACATTGTCATTTATGGTTGGTAAATGCTGGCAGTTCGTTTTAAGTAGCCTTATCCATTTTTTACCTGAATATGGGATGTGTACAAAATCTTTAGATAATATACAGAGTTGCACAAAAGATTTCAAGTGCATTTCCATCGATTGGAAAAAATTGCTAAATGTGAATTTTCTAAATGAACTAATTTTATTATACTATGTAGTATATATCCAAAACAATAGATCATATACAGGGCTGCACAAAATATATCAACTACATTTTTGACTATGGAAGGTAATTGCTAAAACTGGGCTTTTAAATGTGTTGTATGTTTCCTATACTGTATACTTACATATCTTCTTTCACCTTATTTAACGGTGAAGTTTCGGTACAGTTTTTTGAATTTGTTGGAAAGTGTTTCATAATCAAAGGCCCGGGAAACGTCGGGCCTTCGGTGAGTACAAAACAGTTTTAATATTTAATATTTAATATAAGTCAAATTAGTTACTTTTTTTTAAATGTATTTCGATGAAATTTAGATAACATTAAAAAATATTTTTCAAAATACTTTCACTTCATATAACATATAACTTGAAAAAAAAATAGTATTTTGTAGTATTACTGTTATTTTATTTTTAAAGTACATCTTGATGCTTTTACTGTGATATTTTCTATTTGATTAAACTTCATAATTGGTTAAAAAATTTTGGAAAGAACTGGAAAAAAATACAAATCGCAATAGTTTGGAGATTTTAAAATAAGTAAATAAATAAATAAATAAACTTCTGGGATATACAAATTAGGATTTTCATATACTAAATATAGTCTTAGACGTACTTTAAAAACGTAATTACGTCACAAGTACAAATACGTTGCACACATCTTAATACTCACTTAATTATGTATTTCAATCTAATAGAATATCAACTACCTACTAGATTTTTGAACTTATTAAGAACTTTATTTTTTTTATGTATGATTAATATATTATAGAAATGGAAAATTCACGAAGTTCTACGTTATTAATGTTTATATACACTCTCAGAAAAAACTGTAGAATTTATGAGCATTTGCCCTTCAATTTTCACGGGCAACAGCCTTATTTGATGAAAAACGGTCTGATCCACTAAATAAGCGGCCTTATCCCTTAGATACTTAGAAAATTAAGAGCAATTCACATATCCTTACAGTTCTAGCCCATATGTTAGCAATAATACGGTACGACCCCATACATTGTCCTCCGCTAGGGTGTAACCTTTCATTTTACTCGTGTTTCGAAAATTTTAACCCGCCAAAACAGCGATTCTCTGATGATTATCTAACGTGCTACGTGCTACGGAACAGTAAGTGAAGTGTTATTGTGTTTTAAAGTGCATTATATCCTGTGCATTATAATGCTGTATTACTTTGCCCCGTAAAATTACGGGCTACACAAAATGATGGGCATGGACTTTTTTTTTACGGGGTATGACTGGAATCTCTGCTGCAGTAATTTTACTGCAATTTTTTTAACAGTGTATAAGAATTTTCTAAGAACCATTTGTGACAGATTTGTCTAATAAAAAATCACAAAAATTAAAAGCGTGATACTTCTTTTTCTTCTACTTCATTCGCATGCTTGATTTTTATGATTTTTAATTTTAATTTTTTTTTCTTCAAATAATTGCTAAAGAAGTTGTTTGCTTTTCTAAGTTATTATTGAAGCGTTACTAAAAACTGCTGTAATTTGTTAATAAAAAAATATCATTATACATTTGGATACCAGTATTTAAATTAAACAATTTTTAAGGCGACTACATGACTCAAAAGCTTTAAAATATGATGACTTTGAGATTTTTATGCGGAAACAGATCTTTTACATTCAAGTATACATTTACGGGAGAAAAAGTCATCACCCCAACTAACTCTGCAGCAAATCATTGTATACAATTGTGAATGGTACCGATCGATAATAATGACGTCCACTCATTAATGCTATAATTAAAGTTTGCGTAAGGGGGTGGTCTACACATATAAATTGTAACAAACGTTGAAATTTTAAATACTAACACCCAAATTTGATATCATTATTTGAATTTCTCGGTACCTTTTACTCGTGGGTACGAAACAAAAAGTCATTCAGTGAATTACGTTAAGAATTATGCATGTTTAACGTTTAGAACTGCTAATGTTAAATGCATTTATAATCGTTAGAGAACAGATTGAAATTCAGGTAGTTTTTGGAGCATAACTCAAAAACTATTTGGCAGAGAGAGTTGTAATTTTGGATCAGCATATTTCAAGCTTCAAGAATTGGATTTCTGTTAAATAATTCAAAGGTTTTATATATATATAACCATTAAAAGAAAACACAGAAACATCATATACAAATAGGAAAATAAAAATCATAAATTGAATTAGGAACCAATATTGTTTGAATAATATCCAGAAAAAGAAGAAGTTAAAATTTTTAACCAAGAAAAGATAAATCAAAAGGGAAGATAGTGAATTATTCAAATCATTGTTGAATTGTGAAATATATGTAATTCAATATGCGTAATTATATTTATTCAAAGTTTGTTTTAATTTCTATATATGGACGATCCCCTAAGCAAAATTTATGTATAGTATTAATTACTAGACTTTATTACTAGTCAAATGGTACAACTTGCAATTTTATACGATAATTTGTGGCAAATTTAGTAGAGGTGACCACTTTTATTTTTTCTAAGATTGGGGGAGGGGGGGTGGTATTACAACAACAGAAACAACCATCACAAACTCACAGTCTTATTAAAGCGAAAGCAATAATGGTTATACAAATACTTTTGAATTATTTTCAGACATAAATAAAATTTTTAAGCGCTTATTCTAATTGGTCTGTAAATGTATGTTTATTTTTATAATTCTTTAAATGATAAAACAGATGAAATAATTAGGCAATTAATATTTTCTTATTTTTTTAGTTGAACATTTTAAAATTTATAAAAGCTTTAAGTATGAAATTCGAAACATCTTGAATTTTTTTTTTATCATTATTATTTTTAAATATATGAGAATAAATGATTTGTTAAATTTTTTCCAGTTTAAGTATTTCTGAGAATAATTATTAAAGAGAATTCGATAACTATTAAAAATAATTCTATATTAGAATTCGTTAACTAAATTACTACGGAGTACATAAAATATTAAAACAAAAAACTTAAAAAAAAAAACCAGTATGCTGTAACCATCACAAAAGTTTATTCTATACCATTTTAATATATTAATTTATAACAACATCAACGATTATGGATATAAAGCATAGTGCATTTCTAAGAATTTAACATCGAGTTAGAGTAATAAATGAATTAAAAAAAACAGACCAACAACGCCCCCATATTGTGTATTGAAATTTAAAATTACATCTACATATGCATATTTAATAATTAAACTCAATTATAAAATTTGGTGCATTTATACTCTATAGAAAATAAAATACAGCTACAATGTTCTTCACAAAAAGCATAGCAATAAGTATAATGGCCTTTTTTTTTCTTTTTTTTTTAAAGAAAAACATGTTTTCTTAATTTTTTTTGTCTTATAGCACTTTAAAGAAAAAAGTAGGCTATGTCAATGGAAGAACATTATGGAAGATTAATATATTTAAATGGGATTTTCGAGAAATTAGCCAGCTATCACCAATTGACTTCATGTATGGCAACTTATTTTTGTCGCCAAATTTCGCCAAGTTGGCAAAATTTTTGCGCTATTGTGGTAACCCTATCATTTGTACTTTTTAATAAACACTCATTGTATTCATATGTATTCATCAATACATACTCATTCATATATATTTAATATAAATGCTGACGCCGTAATGATTTCGGCAACAATTTGATTAAAATGGATGAATGTTGCAACAATGGAGCTATTTTTTTTTTCAATTAATAGTAAACAATCGCAACGTTATTTCTATGGGAAAAATACAAGTTTTGGGCCGACGTTGCCTCCTTTTAGAGATCGAATAATAATAATAAAAAAAAAAATCAACGTCCTCTTCATGTATTGCCCTCAGCATTACATATATATTTCCGATTTCAAAGCTCTCTGTCAACAGGAAGTGGGTGAAAAATGAGTGACAAAATTTGACTGCCACATACATACATAATTGTAAAGTAAAAGAAAGCATGTAATAATAATTTCCGTACCCGGGTTCACAGCCAAAAGTAGGTGTAAACAAGTGGGTAAGTGTGATCGAAGATCGCTCAAAGGGTTTCTGTCATAATAATATCTGTCATGCGGACTAAATGTGATATTTAAAAAAATAATTTCAAAATTAAACATGTTGTACACCTTCAAAATATTAAAATATGCGAATATTTCCATAATCGAATTTTTATCATGATTTAATATGTCTCTCAAACTCTACTATTCTCTATTACTCATATTGATACTCGCTTTGTATTATTCACAAACATTTGAAAAAATTGTTAAACTTCCAATATGACGTCAGATTTTCTTTTTAATTCCCCAGTGACGTGATATTAATCTGCTTTGTGTACATACACATACTTATACTCCTTGTATTATTGTGAAATCTTAGAAAATTTCAGTTTTATTACCACTATGACATCAATCATTTTTATTTCATATTAATATTTTTTTCAATTGGTGAAACTTTTTATTTCACTTTTATTTTTCACGTGGAAATCGTTCAATAGAAAATTAATTATTGTAGAAAGAATTTCATTGTGGATTTTTAATTTTTGGCAACTGCTTTAACGATAAATGTTTAAATTTAATACGAAAAGGCTGTTAGAATTTTGGTTTTTTATCTCTATTTATTAAAATAATACGATTTTTTTAAATTTTAATATTTTGAGGTTCATAGCTGGTATTCAGCTAGATATACACAAAGTTTCAACTCTGTAAGTTACATAGTTTCTGAGAATGGCTCAGAATTCAGACAACGGAGCGGGTGTAATAGGGTTTCGTGAGATGAACGAAACCCTAAAAATGAGCTATTCTGGCAACAATGTTTTTAAAGTGCACGAGACTTACACGAACGGAGTTGATAATGTTGAAAACCATTCACTCTAAATTGGATCAATCGGTTGTGGACAATTGATTAGGAATTTTTGAACAAGCATAGGATAGCAGCGCCCCCTGTTTAATGATCAGAGTCAAAATTGAACCAGCATCTATCTATTTATCTCAAGTTCCAACAGAATATGCAGTTTGATAAAATTTTGTGCATTAGTACTTGAGATATAGCTATCGTCGAAATCGTAAAAAACACAGAATAGCAACACCACCTGTTGGACTCTAACTGAAACTGAAGCTTGACTAAATTCTATTCATTAGTTCTTAAAATATAGATGCTACAGAATTCATGAAAAATACAGCACAGAAGCGCCACCTGTAAGGCGATATGCACCAAAACCTACTCCACAGTCATTTTTGTCAAGTTCTAACATAATATGAAGTTTGATATAGTTCTATACATTTGTTCTTGAGATATAACTATCACATCACAGCATTCGTTAAAAAGGCAGTATAGCAGCGCCACCTGTTAGACTATATACACCTAATCCTGTTAAGTACCAAATATGTCAAGATCTAACTGAATCTGAAGTTTGAATAAATTTACGTCCATTTAGTTCTTGAGATAGAGCGGCCAAAAATTTGTCTCATACACTGACAGGCAGGTAGGCAAGCAGAATGATAGACAGATATACAGATAGACACTTTCTAAAAATAGTCAAATCGTGTTCACCACACATGAAACGTGTAAAACCATTAAAATACGGAAATCGAAAATTTTCTCAATTCCAGTGCTTTTACTTACCCATCATGCATAGTACAAGGCAAGTCTTGTAATCGTTTTGAAAATCGAATTTTTTTTTTTTTTTTTTTTGACGGATGGGCGCGTTTCAGACACTGGAGATTCCGATAAACATATTTTTAGGAAAAAAAAATTGCCGTCTCTCTGTGTGTCTGTAAACGCTGTATCTCCCGAACTAATCGAGATAAAGACTTGAAATTTGGTGTGTACTTAGTATGTAATAATGGGTAAAAGCTTATTGAATTTCAGTAACCTCGATTATCCGGAACTATTTTTTCGGACTCTCGAAATATTCGTTCTGATAAAAGGTACATAAAATTTTTCGAAATTGTTTATTTTAAGGAGGGAATATAAAAGACAATAAAAAAACAAATTTTGCATAAAGAATGATGTCGGTCGGATAATGAGTTGCCGAGATATTTGTAATCCTATTTCCCACACTCTTCGATTTTTCGTGACCCTGTATTTCATTCAAATCTGAATTCAAAGACATATTTTAATTGAAAATGAGACGCTTAATTCGACGCAGTAAACCGTTAGTTGATATGATTATCAATTTTCGAGTAATAGAGCATTTAAAGTTTATGACGTCATTAAGCCACGTTTTTATTCGAATCGCAATGCATTTTATATAAATAGTTTACACGTTTATTTTCATAATGTTTCATAATTATTTTCATAATGTTTTATTTTCATATTTTATATTATACATATTCATGATGAGTAATTATTACGGTAGCCCCCAACAACTAGTTTCCTTATGTATAAAGAATAAAGCAATAAACTTACAGCGACATTTTAAAAATTGTAACACAACATTTTGGAATATATATATATATATTTTTTAACAAAATTGAAAATATAAATTTTTGTTTCGTTAAATGAACTGTTTTTTAAGATTAATTAATAATCAAATTTATAAAGTTTTAAAATGTCAGTAAATTCACCAAAATGTTTGTCGAGTTATCGAGTCGACTCGAATTAATTTTCTTAATCCTTTATTAGCACAAAATTGAAAAAGATTTTGCATTTAAAGTTTATGAAATAAGTGCAATCTTTTAAAATTAAAAATATATTTTTATTAACTATAAAATTTTATTTAACTCTCATTTTGGGGTCGCCCTATTTATCACTTTAAAAACAGAAAATTTTTCTTAACAAAATTTAGTTTTCTCTTATGAAACAAACACATCATTTTCCACATCCTACTGAACTGTGTTAAATGCGTCAATAATTGTCTTCTTTAAGAAAATTTCCTTAACACGTTCACTACCGGGTTAAAATTACCGGAATTTTATTTTATTGAGAAATTTCGAATTCATACGAGAAAATACCGATAGCAATATTTAATTACAGACATTTTGTTACTACATAAAATGAAGATTCTTCTTTCGCAATTTCCTGTGTGAATTCGTAATTTTAGATTAAAAATGGACTATTAAATGAGTGACCAAGAGGGTCCTCGGTAGCGAACGTGTTAAGAAGTCTTGTACCACTTTTTAAACTCGCCGGAAATCAACAAGCACATTCAAATTTTGAATTATTGTATCTTCCAAACTTGTTATGTATAAACATACAATTTTAACTATTGATTAAGCAGATTGAGTTTTTTAATTAATATACTACCATTAGAAACTGACTACTCTTTTACTAAATTTGTGTATTGTTGTAATTAAAATTGCTCTTTTTTTTAACTCCGCGATTCATTGCGCGCATGATATCTTGAGAATGTAATATGTATGGATTGTTATGAAATTTGATATAGATAATAAGCACATATGTATTTTTAAAATGTTCTACTCTAAGTCAAAATTATTTCATTAACTATGTAAAAAAGGATTTAAAAAAAAATCAAATTTTACTTTTTTAATGAATAAAAATCGTCATAACTAAAAATCTTTCTAAATACTTAAAAGTAGGTTATTTTAAACACACAATCTATATCAAATTTCATAACAATCCATACATACGTTCTCAAGATATCACGCGCGCAAAGACTTACAGAGTAAAAAAAGGAGTTATTTTAATTTCAGTAATGCACAAATTCTGAAAAAAGTTAGTCAGTTTCTGATGGTAGTACATTAAAAAGCCCAATATGTTTAATCAATATCCAAAACTCCATGTTCATACATAAAGAGATACATTAGATACATTAAACTTTTAAAATACATTACTTTAAACTTTGAATTTTTTTGTTGGGTTTGTGTCGTGGTTAAGCACCGCTTAAAACAAATCATTCATTAATTGTTTTAATTGTTATTTTCCAACTGTAATTCTATTAAATTATTGTAACAACACTGTTTAATCAATTTTACAGTCACATTTTTGTGGTTACAAGGGCAAAGTGAAATTTTTGAAGCGAATTGAAAAGGTATACCGATACAAATTCTTGAAAATATGCAAATCAAATGTTTTTTTCAATACAGGAAGAGATTGTCGTATGAGAAAGATTTAAGCTTAGAACTTATGGAGAAAACATACAATCTGGCAACCATACTCTGTCATGTACAGGGCTTGACCAAGGTTTTCTATCTGGCTACCAAGTTATTTAATTTGATGTTATTATTATTATTATTATTATTTGTACAAAAATTCACCTAAGAAATGAGCGCAAACGGCCCTTTTTCGGCATTTTTAATTTGGTAAACATAACTTTACCAACTGTAAATTTTAAAGTAATAAAAATAACTATCTGACTGAATTCGACATGAAAATAGGTAAAAATTGCTTCCCTGCTTCACTATGACATCGATGCACCCCTCTCGTCAGATATAGATTTTGTAGTACTCAATTATCCATACATTTGAAGCAATCAGCATTTTCCGAACATGCCGGTTAATGCAGCCTTTACATAATTTTTTTCATAGATAAATAATTTTAAAAAATTTCATTAGAAAACTTTTTTTTATATAATCTTTTTAAATGATGTAATTATTCTAAACTATGTAACTAATTATCCTACAATATGCTTATTATTCTTTCTCAATTAATTAATAAAAAAAGTTTGTGCTTTTGAAAATTAGTGACTTTGGAGGGAAGGGAATTTAATATTTTTACTTACCCATCATACGTAGTATAGGGTAAGTCTTGTAATCGTTTTGAAAATCGAAAAAAAAAATTTGACGGATTTACACGTTTCAGACACTGGAGATTCCGAAAACATATTTTTAGAAAAAAAATGTTTGCCGTCCGTTTGTTTGTCTGTATGTCTGTGTGTCTGTAAACACTCTATCTCCCGAAAAAATTGAGATAGAGACTTGAAATTTGGTATGTACTTAGTATGTAATAATGGGAAGAAGCCTATTGAATTTCAGTAACCTCGATTATCCGGAACTATTTTTTTCGAACTCTCGAAATATTCGTTCTGATAAAAGGTATATACAAATTTTCGAAATTGTTTATTATAAGGAGTGAATATAAAAGACAATAAAAAAACAAATTTTGCATAAAGAATGAAGTCGATCGGATAATGAGTTGCCGAGATATTTGTAATCCTATTTCCCACACTCTTCGATTTTTCATGACCCTGTATTTCATCCAAATTTCAATTCAAAGATATATTTTAATTGGAAATGAGACGCTTAATCAGATGCAATAAACCGCTAGTTAATAGGATTTTTGTTTTTGGAGTTATAAGGAAGTTTCTTTTAAGCAATTCAGTAATCGAGCCTTTAAAGTTTATGACGTCATCAAGCCACGATTTTATTCGAATTGCAATGCATTTTATAAGTAGTTTACACATTTTTTTATTTTAATATTTTACATTATGCATATCCGTGATGGGTAAGTATTATTGTGGCCCCCAACGACTAGTTTTACTGGTTACCAGATTTTATCAAATTTCTAAAGCCCTGGTCATGTCACATGACTGCTGAGATGCAACACATTTTTCGGAAGTGAAAAGTTAGCGCATCGTGCGTACAGGGCCACCGTTCGTATAGGAGCACCGTGCATATAGGATCAAACAAGGCTTCCCCTACAATATTAAAGGCCATATAAATAAAACCATGAATTACCATGAGTGTAATTAGTAGAAAATATGACTGAAATTTCAGGAACAAAAAGTTTATTGACTTGTAGACAAACATCATTAGTAAAATCAAAAACTTAACACTATTAGTAGAAGGTAACAACAGGAATAGAAATTTAAACAAACTCCTGATGCAGCATCTTATGTTAAAATATATATGTATACCATAAAATTGCATAACTTATCTATTCACCATTCCATAGTCCATAGTAAATTTATTTTGTTATGCCTAAACAAAAATATTGCACAAAGCATATAAAATGATAGACCTGCTGCCATAACCATAAAACGACTTCAACTGGAGCCGAAACATTTATACAGTTTGTATATATATATATATGTATTACTGTTTTATTTACCACCGTTTAGAAATTAATTAAAAAAAACATGCATAACGGCTTTTCTAATAATGCAACTCGACATAATAAATATTTATAATAATAAAGTATTTATTCTGTCAAGCCGTTTCATATAACAGACCAGATGTCACTTTCAAAAAGATTGTCTGGGTGAATCGTGTCTGCCAGATTTGTCCAGGATAGCTCTGTTAGTAGAGCGTTGACAGCTTATGCTAAAAATCCCTGGTTGAAATATAGGCCTGGACACTTTTTTTAAAGTTAAAAATTACAAGTCGTATGATTTATTTACCAATTAGAATAATTGTATTAAATTAAGGAAGTGTTATAAGCATACTTTACAAAAAGTACAGACAAATCGGGAAATAGTATTTTAATTCCACTATTGTGCAATTCAAACTTTATAGATCAAATTCTTTCTTATTTTATATTCTATTTTAATACTTCTAAGAAAACAGTAAAACATGTATATTCAATATTTAAAAGCAAATGTATATAATCTCTAGTATTTCCTTTCTGAAAGGGTCACATTTCCAAAAGATCTCTTTTCTGAAAAATGAAGCTATTTTTACTTTTTTACACAGCTTCCCTCTCTTCGCATAAATTCCTAAAAGTCTCAAGCTAGGGAATAGCATCACAACATAACGTTATCTTTTTACTGCCTGGATTATTGTGAAAGAATCATGTTAAGTGCAGAATTCTTTTCGAGCAGGTTAGTTAAATATTGAAAGCCACGAAATGGAATATGCTTTTAAAATAAAAGAAATTTAAAAGCCTTCTATTTATTTCTTCCGTAAAAACAGATATATTGTCTTAGACACAGATTTTGTAATCAAATATCACAATATATGAAATATAACATAATCACGAATAAAAGACAATAATTTTTTGGTGGGTTTAAACTAGTTAGCTTACTGAAAAAAAAAAAAATAGCATTGTATACTTTTAAATATAACCTACGATATTTTCCACGATTTATAAGTGAATGCTAGAAAAATGCCGAAAATCTAGTAAAATTATTCTTCATCTTCTATACAAATCAAGCTTGATATAGAAAAAAAATATTCAGTTTTTTTTTTTTTTTTTTTTTTTTTTTAACTTTTAAGAAAACAGTAAAACATATATACTAAATAATTAAAAGTAAAAATAAAGTTTTTTTTTTTTCCTCAAAAGGGATAATTTTTTTTAAAAATATCTCCTTTTCTGAAATTATGAGGATATTTTATCTGTTTTGCTCAGCTTCCCTGCCTTCGCATAAATTCTTAAAAGCCTCATGTCAGTACATAATTCTGTCAAAATAGTACAAAAATACCGAAAAAATATTAAATTTATGTACAAACGAAATTTCATATACAAAAATTATTATTTTTTAAAATCTTTTTATAATATTTTACAGAAAACAGTAAGACATAAACATTCAATAATAAAAAGGTCACAGTATACAATGTCTAACATGTTCTTTCTGAAAGGGGCTACATTTAAATGATCTCTTTTTATGAAATTATGAGGCTATTTTAATTGTTTAGCTCGGCTTCCCTGCCTTCGCATAAATTCTTAAAAGTCTCATGCTAGGGATAGTGTCAGTACATAATTCTGTCAAAATAGTACAAAAATACCGAAAAATTATTAAAATTTGGAACAAACCAAACTTTACATAGAAAAATTATAATTTTTTTTTTTAATCTTTTCATAATATTTTTAAGTAAACAGTAAGACATAAATATTCAATAATTAAAAGTAAAAGTATACAATCTCCAACATGTTTTTTCTGAAAGGGCCTAAATTAAAAAGATCTCTTTTTCTGAAGTTATGAGGCTTTGTTTCTTTTTTGCTCGTCGTCCCTGTCTTTGCATAAATTCCTAAAGGTCTCATGCTAGGCATAGAGTACATAATTCAGTACATAATCATTCAGTACATAATTCTATCAAAATACTACAAAAATACCAGCTATTAAAATTATGCACAAACCAAACTTCATACAGAAAAAATATTATTGTTTTTATATTTTTATAATATTTTAAAGAAAACAGTAAGACATAAATATTCAATTATTAAAATTCAAAATATATAATCTCTAACATGTTCTTTCCGAAAGGTGCCAAATTTAAAAGATCTCTTTTTCTGAAATTATGAGGCTAAGTTTCTTTTTTGCTCGTCTTCCCTGTCTTTGCTTAAATTCCTAAAAGTCTCATGCTAGGCATAGTGTCAGTACATAATTCTATCAAAATAGTACAAAAATACCAAAAAGCTATTAAAATTATGCACAAACCAAACTTCATATAGAAAGTATCATTTTTTTAATGTTTTTTTTTATAATATTTTAAAGAAAACAGTAAGACATAAATATTCAATTATTAAAAATCAAAGTACAGACAATCTCTAACATGTTGCTTCTGAAAAGGGCAAAATTTAAAAGATCTCTTTTTCTGAAATTATGAGGCTAGGTTTCTTTTTTGCTCGTCTTCCCTGTCTTTGCATGAATTTCTAAAAATCACATGCTAGGCACAGTGTCAGTATGTAATTCTATCAAAATAGTACAAAAATACCAAAAAGCTATTAAAATTATGCACAAACCAAACTTCATATGGAAAGTATTACTTTTTTAATGTTTTTTATAATATTTTAAAGAAAATAGTAAGACATAAATATTCAATTATTAAAATTCAAAGTATACAATCTCTAACACGTTGCTTCTGAAAGGGGCAAAATTTAAAAGATATATATTTTTTAAATTATTAGGCTAAGTTTCTTTTTTGCTCGGCTTCCCTGTCTTTTCATAAATTCCTAAAGGTTCATTTTATAGAATAGTGTCAGTACATAATTTTGTCATTTTTTGCCTGGCTTATTTTCAAAGAATCATGTTGAGTGTAGAATTCTTTCTTAGTAGGTTAGCTAAATATTAAAAGCCACTAAATGCAATACCCTTTAAAATATAATAAATTTAACAGGCTCCCATTTATTTCTTCCGTAAAATTAGATGTACCGTCTTAGTCTCAATTTTTGAAATTTATTTTGCTTTAAATCTTTGTGGGATGAAACTAGTTAGCTTATTTAACAAAAAAATAGCATTTTAAAGTTTTAAATTTAACAAACCATCTTTTTCATGATTTAAAAAAAGTAATTGCTAAAAAAATACCAGAAATGAAGTAAATCTATACTTAAATTTACCAATTTGCAATGCTAAATTTTCCAATTATGAGGCTATCTTTGGTTCTGTACAAACCAAACTTCATATAGAAAAAATATTTTTGTAGTACATTTAAGAAAAACAGTAAGACAGTAAACAGTATATTCAATAATTAAAAGTCAAAGTGTTACAATCTGTAATATATTCTTTTTGAAAGAGGCTAAATTTCAATAGATTTCTTTTTTTGAAATATGAAGCTTTTTTTTTTTTTTTTCGTTTTTGCTCGGTTTTCCTTTCTACGCATTAGTTCGTAAAAGTCTCATGCTAGAGAATAGCGTCTCAGTACATAATTTTATCATTTTATTGCCTGGCTGATGTTCAAAGAATCATGTTAAGTGCAAAATTCTATCTGAACGGAATTTAAGTTAAATATTGAAATCCACTAAATGGAATATCCTTTTAAAATAACAGAAATTTAACAGGTTCCCATTTATTTCTTCCGTAAAATTAGATATACCGTGTTAATCTCAATTTTTAAAATTTATTTAACTTTAAATCTTTGTGGGATGAAACGAGTTAGCTTGTCTAACAAAATATAGCATTGTAAAGTTTAAAATTTAACCAACCATTTTTTCCATGATTTAAAAGTAAATGCTACAAAAATACCGAAATTCTAGCGAAATTACACTTATTCCACTTCGTACAAACTAAACTTCATACAGAATAATAATTATTTTTAAAAATATTTTTGTAGTACATTTAAGAAAACGATAAGACATATATATTCAATAATTAAAAAAAGTCAGAGTATAAAATCTATAAAACGTTCTTTCTGAAAGGGGTTAAATTTCAAAATATCTCTTTTTCTGAAATACGAATTTCAGACTATATTTTTGTTTTTGCTCGGCTTCCTTGTCTTCGCATAAATTCCTTAAAGTCTCATGCTACGGAATAGCGTCAGTACATAATTTAATCATTTTATTGCCTGGCTTATTTTCAAAGAATCATGTTGAGTGTAGAATTTTTTCCCAGCAGCTTAGTTAAATATTGAAAGCCACTACAGAGAATATGCTTTTTAAAATAACAGAAATTTAACAGGCTCACATTTAATTTTCCATAAAAATGAAAGCATTGCTGTAGATTTAACCATTGTCATTTAATAATATAATAAATTATAGCACCTTGTAATAATGTATTTCTTTTAAATGCTAAAAGGTGTAAATTAATTAATAATAAATACACAGTAAAATAGCTTTTATTAGGTTGTTTGACATGTTTCGGTTCCCTCCGAGCCATTTTAAAAAACAAATGAGAATATTCCATAATTGCACGGACTTTGAAGTTATTATTTAAAATGCTATCATTTAATTTTCATGTACTGTTTTAAAAATTACGCACGTTATCTTTTATTTTTACTTGGTTGTCTATTTTCACATCTGTAACCATTTCTAACACGCAAAAATACAATACGTAACGATGCAGTATCTTTTAACTTACCGAAATTGCGGCTCGAGTTATTCCATGGTTACAGATATGAAAATAGACAACCAAGTAAAAATAAAAGATAACGTGCGTAATTTTTAACAGTACATGAAAATTAAATGATAGCATTTTAAATAATAACTTCAAAGCCCGTGCAATTATGGAATATTCTCATTTGTTTTTGAAAATGGTTCGGAGGGAACCGAAACATGTCAAACTACCTAATAAAATTATTTTACTGTGTATTTATTATGTTGTTAATTTACACCTTTTAGCATTTAAAAGAAATATATTGACATTTAATGTAAAAATCATCCGGGATCGAAATAAATTCCACAGTCTTTAGAAAATTCAGTCTGAATGTCTGTGCGTGCAAGATGGCTAGAATTAAACCTCCAGGTGACATAACCGCGATTTATTCGAGTTAGTTAGTCTGCCTATTAATTTATCTTCTCGCTAATTCCACAAGTCAATGGTTTTCTGTTTGTAAAATAGTCCAGTATAAAAAAGGTAAAAAATTAATTTTTTTTCAGCTTTTAAGATTTAGAAACTTTAAACTTTATAATTTTTTAAGCTTTGGCATTTAACGCAAAACAGATCCTAGATCGAAATAAAGTCAAGTCTTGAGAAAATTTATTCTGAACGTTTTATGCGTACAAGATGGCTAGAATTAATCCTCCAGGTGACATACCCGCGATTTATTCGTGTTAGTAGTCTGACTATTATTTGCACTTCTCTCTATTTTCAGAAGTTAGTGGATTTCAGTTTGTAAAGTACTCCTGTATATAACTAACGTACCCAAATTTAACTTTTTTTCAACTTTAAATGTTTAAAACTTTAAAATTTATAACTGTTTTAGCTTTACCGGTTTGTTAAGCTTTTCGTTTGGATACTTTTCAGAAAACGGTAAAACGTGTGCATTCAATATTTAAAAGCAAACGTATATAATCTCTAATATTTCTTTCTAAAAGGAGCTGAATTAAAAAAAAACACAATCTATTTTCTGGACTACGAGACCATTTTAGGTTAATTTATTTAGAAATCAACCTATTGGGGGTAATCAACCTATTGCCGTGCATGCGAGGTAGCGTATTACTATTTATTTTACTGTTTATTACTGTTAATTTTACGGTATAATACTGGCAGCTGGGATGGCAGTATTATACCGTAAAATCAACAATTTCTGTTTTGCAGTGTACTTACTGTATAGAGAATTGTGTGTACTATAGAATATCTAGTAAATGATTACTGATTTTATTTATGCGGTATATTGTTACTAACTAGAATGATAATATGGCTGAAAATTAGAAAAAGAAATCAAGAAATTTCAAAATAAATAACCTTATTTCATGAACAACTGAACTCAAGAGTATTTTTAATTGTATAAAATTTCGTTCAGAGAAATACAGGATGAATCAGAATTCATGAGCAAAACTTTAAGGGATAATAGAACACATCTAAACAAGCAATTTTATAAAAAAAAACCGCTAGATGCGCTGTCGTTAATAAATTAAAGCGCTGATTTTTCGCAAGCATCGTTATTTTTACTTTTGATTGCAAAATATATTTGTAATCCTTTTTTCAACACTCTTCAATTTTTCATGACCCTGTATTTCATCCAAATTTCAATTCAAAGATATATTTTAATTGGAAATGAAATGCTTAATCCGACGCAATAAACCGTTAGTTAATATGATTATCATTTTTGCAGTTATAAGGATGTTTCTTTTACGCAATTCAGTAATAGAGCCTTTAAAGTTTATGACGTCATCAAGCCACGATTTTATTCGAATTGCAATGCATTTTATAAGTAGTTTACACATGTTTTATTTTCATATTTTATACTATGCATATCCATGATGGGTAAGTATTACAGTGGCCCCCAAAGACTAGTTTTTGCTTTTGATTGCAAACGATATGGATGGTTTTGATAATCAGCAAAAGGTCGACATGCGTTTTATGCATAGTGCTGCGGATGGGGATCGTCTGGAATCCCAAATTGCGTAGTAAATGGGATTCTCTTCACAAATAGAAAGTGGTCCGTAGCACTTCACGGCTTGAGTCACGAATATTCACTGTACGGTGTTTAGTCTAGGTCACGGGTGTCAAACTGTGGTTCGCCAGATACCACTAATTTAAAAAAAAAATAGCGGACTTCTTGAATCGTAGAAATTCGATGATTAGATAAGGCAAAGATTACTATAAAATTTTTGTGGTATCCGCGGGCCACAGTTTGACACTCCTGGTCTATGTGAACTTGTGAGCATATCTATTTGTCTAGGTGCTTTCTACCTCATTAAAAATTTTCCCATGAGTTTAGAGTAACTCTGTATATCTATTTATATAATGCAAATCTTGTTTAGATGTTTAAGTATGAATTCAAAAATGTAGAAAATCCCGTAAACCCCCGAACAGCACTTTTCTGTGATTATGACTTTATACAAAATATATTTATGTTTTTTACACCTGTTTATCTGTATTTTCGTACATAAAAAAAATTCAGAAAGATATTTATATTCCTTTTTTTTAAAGCAAAGGTGTATAATCTGTAATATGTTCTTATTTAAAGAAGCTAAATTTTAAAATATTTTTTTCTGAAATATAAGGTTTTTTTTTTCTTGCTCGGCTTCCTTCTCTTCGCATAGATTTCTAAATACTCATGCTAAGGAACAGCATCACACCATAAAGTTATAATTTTCTTGCCTGTCTTTTTAAAGAATCATGTTAAGTGCGGAATTTTTCCCGAGCTGGTTATTTAAACATTGAAAGCTACTAAATGGAATATGCTTTTAAAATAAAATAAATTTAGCGTTTTCCCATTTATTTCTTCGGCAGCAATGAAGGAATTGTTTTAGGTTCAAACTTTGAAATTCACTTTAGGGTTAATATGGCATTAGACGAAATATAAGATTATTACGAATTAAAGCAAATACTTTCACGTTTAATATGTTAAAATGGATTAAACTTTTTAATACAAAATAGTACCGTAAAGATTTATATATAGGGGAAAGTAGGGTACATCATTGTACCTAATGTTTTTCCTTTGTTGACTACTTTGTTGACTTTGTTGTTGCTTTGTTGCTAGAACTTAATTATTCACAGCGGGCCACAGTTTGAGACCCCTGGTCTAGATGACCTTGTGAGCATATCTAGGTGTATTCTATCTCATTAAAAATTTGCCCATAAGTTTATAATAACTCTGTATATCTATTTATATATAATGAAAATCGTGTTTAGATGTTTAAGTATAAATTCAGAAATGTAGTCCCGTAAAAAAACAGCACGTTTCTGTTATTATGACTTTATACAAAAAATATTTCTGTTTTTTTATACGTGTTTATCTGTGTTTTCGTACATAAAAAAATCCAGAAAGACATTTATATTCCTTTTTTTTAAAGCTCTAATATGTCCTTTTTAAAAAGAGTTAAATTTCAAAATATTTTTTCTGAAATGTAAGGCTATTTTTTTTTTCTTGCTCGACTTCCTTCTCTTCGCATAGATTTCTAAATACTCATGCTAAGGAACAGCATCACACCATAAAGTTTTCCTTTTATAGCCTGGCTTTTCGAAGAATCATGTTAAGTTGCGGAATTTTTCCCGAGCTGGTTAGTTAAACATTAAAATTCACTAAATGGAATATGATTTTGAAATAAAATAAATTTACCATTTTCCCATTTATTTTTTCGGCAGAAAAAGGAATTGTTTTAGGTTCAAACTTTGAAATTCACTTTAGGGTAAATATCGCATTAGACGAAATATAAGATTATTACGAATTAAAGATAATACTTTCAAGTTTAATGTGTTAAAATACATTAAACTTTTTAATACGAAATACTACTGTAAAGATTTATATATCGACAAAAAGTAGAGTACAACAGTGTATCTAACGGTTTTCATTTCTTGTCAAAAGTCTAGAAGGGCAGAAAAATCGGAACATACCCACAAAATTGTTTGGGGACATCTGGGCTATTGACACACCACACCTGTTGTGACAGGAAAATTCTTCTGTGCTTCGGAAACGGCATTTTCTAGGACCATCTGAAACAAATCCGAGATTTGGGGGTTGTGTAAAACCGGGTGCTAATCAGAAACTGAGTTTTTACACTTTCATTTCAGAAAACAGCTTTATTGTAATAAATTTTGAATAAAATTTTGAAACATATATAAGTTTTTAAGGTCAGTAACGTTTTACAGATTTTCAAGCAATTTTTATTTTTGTCATGTAATGGCTTTCTGAACTTTTATTTCTCATAGCCTCTGTATTCCTTATGTGCCCACTCTTTTCAGACTGCCCATTGTATCCACCCTTCACCACCTGTTGAGTGAAGAAACAATTCATTGCAGAATTAATACAAAACCATGGGTTTCCTGTTTTGCCCAACAGCCGACCAAAAATCAACATGGATAGCCACACGTACACACTTCTACTTGACATCAAACTGCCGTGTGAAAGTATAGAAAACTGTACTTTACTTACCTAAATTGATCCGTCCGGCTAGATTCATTTAAAGAGCAACAGGAACGAAAAATCATGCGTCAAGCATAGATTATGTAACACTTTAAAACAATTCCAAAATACTTTTAGAAATATTTGCCGTTTAATAAGGTGAAAGTTAATGTTTAAATAAACAATTTGGAAAACGCATAACACATTAGGAAAACCAAATTTCAGCAATTAACATCAACAGTCGACAAATATCCGAATTCTTTTTTGCTGCCCTGTATATGACCTACAGATTTGTCTATATTTACTGCAGTTAGGAAACACATAGCACAGTTGAAAATTCCCTTTAAACAATTCCCATCAATAAACGATGTAATAACCCTAGAAAATTAAAACCAACATATTGTAGGCTTAAAATGAGAAAGTTTTAACGGTTTTGATTATTTTTTTAAGAAAAAAAAGAGCTGAAAATTTACTTTTTCCACAGGTTAAATGGAGTTTAAATATTATGAAATTCGATAGTTCTCGGATTTCTGGCTAGAACGCATGGCTGCTCAAATTTTATGCATGAATAAGTACTCTAAGAAGATGATATTATCTCATTTTTGCCAAATTCGTCAGTCAAAACTTCATTTTTGTAAGGCAAATATATGTCTTCTTCTGATCAGGGAATTGAATTTCTTTATACGTTTAGTGAAATTTGGTTCAATCTTTGCAAACTTGAAAAGTAAAACGGGTTCACAATTTTTTTTTCCACATTTATGCTAATATATTTATTTTTAATGAATGTACCAGTCAGTATGCTTCAAAGTTTGGTGTATACATTGTCTTATATTTCTGAGATTTTGTTTTGTTTTTTCAGGAATTGAGATTATTTTTAACAAATAATTTCGAGTTTTGTTTTAAAACAGAAATGATACCAGTAAATCTGCACCATCAGTAACAAAGATGAGCTTTAAAGGATTTCCTGATACCTGTGCAAGTCAACGATATATATCATTTGATTTAATAGAAAATCTTTTTTTTAATTGAAATATAAAGACAATGATTGTTTTTTAAGAAATAAAATAACATACAAGATATATTTAACGAAAATCTCACTGCTTGTACAATCCTTCTGTAACATATATTCTTAGTAACAATGTTTTTATATACCCAAAGCAACGAAACTGCTACTAATAGTAAAAACAATATTAACAATATTTTCCTTCTCAGTATATCTTGACTGTCATATGATGTGATTATATTCTGTCATTTTATATTTGTAAAGACCTTTTATTCAGAAAATTACTGAATGTCGGTGTTAATGACAAAGAATTCTATAAAGAAATTTGTGCATATTTTATTTAAATTCGTCGTCCTGAAATCCAAATCAATATTCTAAATTTAAGTATTAAAAGTGGAATTGAATTTTCATCTCGGATGATGACATGGAAGCTTCTTGTGTCACTCTTAGTGAAATGTTGAAAAATGTGATTATGAAAATTCCCCTGCTTTATTCTTTGACTTTTCATTTCTTCAATGCAGTGATTGATTTTTGTAATTTCCAAAATTGTTTAATTAAAACTCATTGATTCTCTATATTTCAATAGTTTGAATTTTTAATGGTATATTTAGATATTTTATTAAATGCGTGACTTTCTTCTTTAATTATATTTGAAATTGAAGAAGTATTTCCATGTACGACTGATGGCGAAGAGATCATTGCATGTACTAAATATTTCATTTCGGAATTTGTATTATAATCATTTTTACATTCTCTATTTACCATTATCAATGAGCTTAGAACTAAGTTCTTCAAATTAATTAAAAATTTGTGTTGTTAAAATATTCTTGATAACGTATTTGATAGTTAAATTTTAAACAATGCTCATAACACAAGGTTTTTCAATTAAAATATTTTAAATAACAAAGACATATCCAATAGTGACTAAGTTATTATTCCTGTAATTTCTAGACTAGAGATTCTTTTAGGCTAGGAAGCAGCATTATCATTAAGACTAAGAAGGAAGTTAATTAAATATGAAGTCTTAAACCTTATTTATTAAAATAAGAATTTTGTCAAATTGTGGAAAGCCTAGGCGAAAAGAAATTAAGAATTAGACAATTTCGGTTGATGAAATTCTGTATTAGCTTACATGTATATCTTCTGACGACTTATTAACACTTTCTTATTAGCTCATTGAGATTTATATATTCTCAATGAACTTACTAATTATCCAGGTTCTCCTCCCTTGGCGCAGTTAGTTTTAGTTTTATTTATTTATTTATTTTTTAATGAGTTAACTTTTATTTCAATTACTTTTTTTTTGTCCATCACGTCTTACGTTCACGTCTCAGATTTTGATCTTAAAAAAAAAAAAAAAAAAAAAAAAAAAACTGCAACACAATGCATTGCAATTGCAACTACGGTGTCCTGTTCAATACTGCATTCAATGAGCCCATCCACGAGTTGCTACGTAGGGGGGAAGCCGAGTAAAAACGGCGAGAAGGTGAAAACTGGGGGTAGTACTGGTAATATACGCGCCTCACGTGTCGGACGGCTAGCATAGTACAGGTACAAATTGCAGTTACATCAGTTACATACAACAGGTACATACGAGGAATGCGCATATTAAAATCAGGGCTTTGAAGCGTAATTAAGTAGAAAACCTGAAAAAGTTATTTGTGATTGATCAAATAACAGAGCTGAACAGAAATCCATTATTTTTAAAAGAACGAAAACCGGAACTGAAACTCGATATTTTATTTTAACTTAACTGGAACAATATTTATTATGGTTGGAATAACTCCATTTTAAAAAAATGTAAGGTATTAACTTTAAAATTTCGTAGTTTTTGGCTCATATTGAGAAAATAAATTTATGTATTCTTAATGCGAAAAACGTCGCACACTGGCGAAAATTTTAAAAACGCTGGACAAAATTTGAAAAATAATAGTCACATTTGTGTTGCACGCAGCTGCGCATTATTTGGAATATGTCATAGATGACGGATCATGCGTTCATTTGTCACGGTGGCAGTACCGAATTCAGTTCCCGGTGACTCGGTGACACAGTGTAGAGTTTTCGGCTTTATCCGTCTCGTCCTGTGGGCATGTGCAACAAGGCTGTCTTCTCGTGTATGGATTTCGAAAATACAAGATTAAGAATATACGAGGGCCACTCCGAAATTTTTGAGATACAGCTACATGGTACAAGTTAAACTTACTAATTCTTAGAAGTTGTTCCCTCTAAGATCAATGCACTTTCGTAGGCAATTTTTCCAAAGATTAAATGCCTCAAGCCATCTATTTCTTGGAATAGATGAAAAATATGCTTTTATAGCCTCATCAATCTAATTTTTGGAATGAAAACGACGCCTGCGTATTTTTTTTAGATGAAAACATAGCCATAAGTCACACAAAGCAAGATCACGAGAATAGTGTGTATGGTCTATCCCTTTGATTTTTTTGGTCATAAAATTCGACTGTAATCCTTGCTGAATAAGAAGATACATTGTGAGGGTGAATAATGAGTACCCTAGCATTAAATTCTTGAAAAAATTCTAGAATGCACTTAGTGGTGTACCAGTTAACTGCAACTGTCTTCTTTCTCTCTAGTTTTATGGCTTTAACCAGCTTTATACTTCTGAAAAACACGACATAGTACATTACGTTTTTCATTGCTCGCTCTCTTTCACCATTGTTGGTTTGGGGTCAACTTCAAAGACTCCTATTTTACTTTCTTGCTGTGTTGGAACATCAAAAAAAGGTATGTACATCTCATCACCAGTTATGATTTTAGAAATAATGCAGTACACGCAATAATTAAGTAATTTTATGGTTTCATTATTGATTCTGGCGCACCAATTTTTCGTGTTGTATTAAATAATGGGGACCCAACGACAAACTAATTTTTTGATATGCGTTTCTTCATGAATAATTTTATATATAGCTGCGGATCCAATTTTAAGTTCCTTCTATATTGTTTGATAGATACAGCTATTATCATTGATTAACCTTTTTGGTATGAAAGACACATTTTCTGGAACTACAGCTGTCAAAAGTCTTCCTGTGTGTTCTTAATAAAGGAAAGAATTTCGATCTCGTCTAAAAACTGTAAAGCATTTGAATAAACCCAAGAGCGGAGAAGCATGAAAGGGAGCTTTATTTCCACATACTAATTGTAGACATTCAAGGCAGTCTTCTTGATTTAGCTTCACTTTAAAATCATAGAAAATTATAGCTCTATAACGTGCTCGCTTTAACTCCGTTTTCTCTTCTTTCAAAATTTATTCTAGGAAAGCAAAATTGCAATTGTTGCCAAAAATTATCATCTGCGGACATAAAAGACTTTAAATTTAAATATACAGCAAATAAATATATATTTGTTTTTGACGCATATCATCTGGCTCTGTTTAAAAAGATTCAGTGTTATCCTTGTGTGTGAAAAAGCGCAAATATTTAACATGACAGGCATGTGTTCAAAGATGTAAATAGTAGATCATTTGAGACAACAGCCATAGTTGTTAAAAATGTGAAAGCAACCCCCTCTAAATGTAAGTGTCTAAATGAATATATCATCCTTATTCCTTAGGGTGATTGAAAAAGGGTTTTAGTTAGCTCATACACTCGTAATGATGAATAGAAAATTAACGATTCTCAATGTTTCTCTAAAAAATAATTATTTTTAGCGATTTCTTTTTAAATTTTTTATTGTGTTTCAAAAAAAATTTATCGGTCAGTTTGAATTATAAGCAAAACGTAATTCCAAGAAAAGCTAACGCGCAATGTATAATTTCGTATTTCCATATTTATGTCGCTAGAAAAAGCTTGAAAGTTTACACTAAAGCTTGATATTATATCATGTTCTGCAGAAATAATGAATGCAAGAAGTAAATTGTACCATTTTCTCTAATTCCTTCCGTGTGCTTTTTCTAAAAAAATGTTCTATTATTTAATTATTCCACCCAATAAACGTAAAAAATGACTTGAATTTTGCACTGGAGTTCATAAAATTACACTATATGAAACCTATGAGCTCGAATTTCATAAATTTAGAGAACCTTCCAGTTATTCAACATTCTGATTATTAGCTTGTTCTCGAATAAAGCTCAGAAAAGGAAAAAAAGATTCGAGTTTTAGCCAAGATTTTATGAAAATTTGACACTGTATGTTGTCTACGCAAAAATATAAGCAGCTAAATGATAATATTACGTGTCATCCCTAATAGCACCGTGACCCGACACCCGAATGCGATGAAAATGTGACCAAAATATCAAAGTATCGTGACACACATAAAACTCTTATTCTCTACATTGTCCTCATGTGGTGTGGAAAATGAGTCGTATCTATGTCACTGTAGCGTGCCTGTGTAGTCGATCACCGCTCCATGAATGCTAGGCATACACACTAACACAAAAATGGCGGCTGTTGTAGGCAGATTTTTTTAAGCGTTTATACTGTCCCTTGAATTTTAAAACTAGCACCCAGATGTCTTCTACAGCATATACCCAGGCTTTGCCCGAGACCGGTTTGACATACAAACAGAAAATGAATAAATAAAATACATTATTGTAAATTACTATGAAAATAGCTAATAAAAAGTATAAAAAAGGCATGTAAATAAAGATTTCGCAACATAAATAACAAATATTAATCATGAACCTTCTGACAAATACCAGCTCGTCTCAGCCTCTGTTAGTCTAGGGAGGGAAGAAAAAACTTCCGGATTTAAAAAAAAAAAAAAAAAAAAAAAAAAAAAAAGAATTAATCTAAGATATATGGCCATTATTGCAAATGGGCCCTGATGGTTTCGCGAAAAGGAATTTCATGAAATTAAATTTATCAACATTAGCATTTTCTTTGTGGATTCAACAGTGATTAATAAGCAATAATTTTTTAACACTTTCCAACCTAGTTGAAAAGTGTTTATGACTTCGGTTTGTGTGGCCGTATGGCCGTCTGTCCATGCTCTAACTCTTGTAAATATGCTCGAATTGCCCTGCAATTTTTATATGTTATTGTCGTTAAATATAGCATTTTCCCTATTTCAACTGAAGTGTGTAGCACTTATAGTTTTTTTACAGGGACACTCAAAAGAAATCCGTTACATTATTGTCTATGGGGAAAAATCATTTGCGGTTTCTTTTAATGATACCACACAATTTCAAACACATTGTAATTGAAATATATCACTAAGGTGCATTACAAGAAGCTTAATATGGAATAGGGTGTGAATAGCACTTATAGTTACTTTGCATGTACAGTCAAAAGAATTCCGTTACATTACGTCTATGGAGAAAAATCGTTTGCGGTTTAATTAAATAATGTTTTACTATTTAAAACGCATTGAAATTTATATATATCACTAAGGTGCATTACAAGAGGCTTACTAGAGAATAGTGTTTGTATAGCAGTCATCGTTCATTTGCAGGGACACACAAAAGAATTCTCTACTGTCTGTTAACAATAATTCCTGGAAGTGCGTTTTAAGTTGCTGAACGCGATTTTAAATTTAATTCACTTTTTGTCTATTACTTGGTGTGTATAAATTCTGTAGATCATATATAGGGCAGCACAAAAGTTCACGAACACATTTCCGTTTATTGAAAGAAACTCCAGAAGGAGAATTTTAAACTGTGTTACGCGTTTCCTAACTAAACTAAAATTTAGCATCCTATGTAGCATATATACAAATCTATAGATCATATACAGAACTGAATAAAAGTATTCGGATATTTTTCCGAATATTGTATATGTTGGAAATTCCTGAAATAACGTTTTTAAATATGTTATGCGTTTTCCAAATTGTTTACATAGATGTTATATTTCAGCTTATTAAACGGTAATGATTTGTAAAATTATTTTGGAAGCGTTGGAAAGTGTTACATAATCTATGCTTGACGCATAATTTTTCGTTCTTGTTTAAATTAGACTGATTCATTAAACTGATTCATTTTTAAAAGTACTTTTTTGTTGACAAAAAATGCAAGTACGCAATTTAGTTACATCATAGCATTAAATTTATGTTCCAAACATATGCAAATTCGGTAAATTTAAATTTTTAGCCTTTTTCAATTTTTGTTGATTTCTTCCGTTTTTTCGAATTTTGTCCAGCATCTCGGCTTTTTTGCAAAAATCTGGACAAATTGACAACCCTGTATTTGACTAAATTTTCCCAATGACTTTCGATAACTCACCTTTTGTGTGTACTTATAAAAGCGAGAGATTTCCAGTGCTATTTTAGGGGGAGTATTATATTACATAGGAGACCATAAATTATTTTTCCCCTCTTTATTGATACAAATGTAGTTCTAATCTCATCAATTGAAACAAAGATTTTCAAGTTTTATTTTTTACGATCATCACATTTATGACAGTTTGGAATGCCAAAAGTCAGAAAGATTTTAATATTTCAAGCACTTTATTTTCAATTCCTTTTGAACACGTCATTATCAAATAGCTTCTTAAATCTACTTTGGTCTAAGCGTCTCAGAAAAAAAAGCGTTATTTTTACATATCTTCTAGTTAAATTGATATATTTATATGTTTGAAACTTATACCCTTCTCTACATCACTCTATTGTCACATATACAGTTAAAGTTTATAAAATAATTAAAGTCATTCATAAGTCATTGATCTAAGTTACTGGAGAAAATGATTTTAATAACCCTATAATAACATAAATTAACCAAAAAGTCTGAACATGCTCAGTTATTCATATGCGCAATTTTGTATCTTTAGAATACATTCACGTGTTAAAAAATTCAAATTATGAAAAACATCTCAATCCAGCTCTTAATTTTGCTTAATTCAAAACTATTCAGTCATTTAGCTTTAATATTTTAATCAAAAGAAAATTGTTTACTCGTATAAAATGAAATGTTAGAAAGGATATTAATTTTTAAAATATTTATTTACAAACTCAAAGAAGCCAATTGAAAATTTGTTTATTAAATAAAAGTGAAACAGCAAGTTTATCAAACATTCCTATTTAAAAATCAGTAGAAGGCACACTTCTGTGCAAATGCATCTTTTATTTTAAAAATTATTTGATGGTTTTATAGAAAACCAATGACGTTGAATTATCGCAGACATTATGAAAGCTGCAAAATATTATAAATATGCTTATGATTTTCTAAAAGTTTTCCTTTTATAAATTACGCATATTTTTCTGAATAACGATTAATATTATTAAAATCTACCTGGAAAATAACTGATGGAAAAATTGGTATTCCAAAATGTAATTATTTGTATAGAAAGGAATTTCTATTGAAAAGAAAAACTTTTCCTTTTAACATCGTATACAAAACGTGATTTTGTGTATAAAAATGAAATTTCTGTGTATATTATTGTGTATTTAAGTAATGACGTTGCTGAATGCGCATATAATAAACATTTATGTGTAAGTTAAGTTTTACAGAGGAGGCTAAAATGAACGTAACAAGGTTGTTTCTTAATTGGAACAATGTTTTTATATATGTATCAAATTTAAATTCCAGAAGTGCAAATAAATCTACCCTTTACAAAAGCTGTTCGCACATATTTTAGACGAGTTTGTTTAGGTGTAAAAAAAATAGTCTGCATAGAGAAATTATTTTTCACAGCTAATATGTTTTTGAAAGTGTAAATTCTCGTCTAGCAACTGAAATTTTTGTTTACATACAAAATGGCGCTTTTAAAGAACCGGTGGATGGAAGGCTATATTTCTGCACTTTCCGAAGAGAATTATTCGCATTCGGTTATTAAAAGACGTTGTGAAAGGCATGGTTTTTCTGTATATGAAGCCACAGTAGGAAATATTGTCAGTAAGGCAGGGAAAAAATGTGAATGTCTGGCTTCAAGTGGAAAAATTGTTGCAAATATATACCACCATCTGTAATATATAAAATCCGAATTAAACGATTTTATGAAACGAATTTGTCTAACGATTTTATGAAACAGTTAATATATGAATTCGAATATATAAAAGAAATATATGAAACGCTTAAATTTGTAGTTTGTAGTATAATTTAGAGACAGAGATAGATAGAGGGTTTGAGAGATACTGAGAGAGACAGACAGAGACAGATAGAGGGTTTGAGAGACACAGAGATACAGACAGACAGAGATAGTCAAAGAGAGACACACACACAGAGAGAGGAAAAGAGAGAAAAAAACAAATAAAAAGAGATAGAGAGAGGGAGAGAGGTATACAGAGATAGAAAGAAAGATATAGGCAAACAGAGACAGAGAGAAAGATCAATATAGTTTTCGTGAATTTTGAATAGTAATTGACTAAACAATAACTAAAAATAGTCGGTAACTGATCCAATCCATCATTCACCGATATAATAACTAGGCATTTTAACAAAGACTCGTTTTCTGATACTTAATTTAATGTGACCATTTTCATTAATCTTCACCAAATTCTAAAAAAATCCCCAATATTACAAAAGATAAAGTTAAATACAGTAAAATTAAATTAAGACAAAATTTAAACTATTTGTTGTTGAATGTTAAAAGAGCTCTTTATTTAAAAGTTTCAAAGTAATGTAGATAATTTTTTTCATTCTCGTTACAAATGTTTTGTTTAACGGGTAAAACGTGTTTTTCATTATTCACATAAATGCTACAAAAACTTTATTCTCTCTCTTTTCATATGCATCTATGAAAAAATAAATCTATATAAAAATAAATCAAACATGCACTATCGAAACAAAGAATTATATTTCAGCATTACATCTGTACATATTTTGCAAATTTTGAATTCTCTTTTAATGTAAATTTTGTAACTCTATAGACATTGTTCATAAGTTTAAAAAATATATATCTTGGTGAGTTAGTGATCGCCCACTTTGTGCAAAATCAACTATACAAAAGTTCTTCTGTTTTAGTTTTTAATGTTGAAATATGATCGTCACTCATTGAGTATTATTAGTTTTTTAAAATGTCATTGCAACTATTATAATAAAAAATATATACTCGTATACAGCGTCTGAAAGAATAATGTGACATTTTATAGGTTGTTTGAAAACAAACAGCTTTATTTAGATATACAGAAAACGTATAAGTTACCGAGCCATTAGATTGTGAATTGATGAAGCTATAGTTATAAAAGTGGTTACTGTACATACCGGGTGTCCCAAAAATGACTGATGGATTTTAAAATTCAATAACTTGCAAACGGTGACAAATATTACAAAAATTCTTGCAGGAGGGTTATGTATGATGTCAGAAGTTTTCTTACTGTGATTCTTGATTTTAGTTCGAATTTCAAATAATAGATGGCGCTGACAGCGATTGGCTCTCAGTCGAGGCCGAAACCGACGCCACTCAGCACTGATGCACCGCCCCCTGAATACTAGGCCTGCGCGCTGACAAAAATGGCGGCTGTCGCAAGCGGATTTTTTTTTTCAGCGTTTGTACGATACCTCGAACTTCAACACCAATAATATCTAAATGTTTTCTTTGACTTATTTGATCTCACAAAAACTAGGCGCAGAAAACTTTTAGAAATTATTGGTGTTGAAGTTTGAGGGACAGTTCAAACGCTGATAAAAAAATCCGCTTGCAACGGCTGCCATTTTTATCAGCGCGCAGGCCCAGTATTCACGGAGTGGCGCATCAATGTCTAGTGGCGTCAATTTCGGCCACGACTGAGCGACAATCGCTGTAAGCGCCATCTATTGTTTGAAATTCGAACTAAAATCCAAAATCATAGTAAAAAAATTCCTGACATCATACATAACCCTCCTGCAAGAATTCTTTAAATATCTGTCACCGTTTGCAAGTTATTGAATTTGAAAATCCATCAGTCATTTTTAGGACACCCGGTAGGTGAGTGTGTACTGCATAATGGTACCAATCGTAGTACCTTAGCAGCGAAATACTCAATCTAAAAGTAATATCTCGAAAATTACTGGAGATGGGGAAAAAAGTCAATAGAATGTTTTTCAGCGTCATTAATTTAGTAACAAATGAATTTCATGTACATGAATAGTCTAAAATAAAAGTAAAAAGTATGGAAAATCAACTGGTGCTATTTGCGGCATTTTGCTACGGAAAAAAACGGTCTTTTTGCTGCTGTTGGTGCATGAACAGAAACAAATTGTTTTATTAACGTTATTCATCCCGTTTCATTTCAATTACCAGTTCATTTTCTAACACTATATTTTTTCAGTAACGAAATCAATACTGCAGTATAGACGGGAATTGGACAAATTTAAAATAACTTTTTGGCTGGGCTATTCATACACACGAAGTTTGAATCGTGGCGCATATACCCACTTACCTTCAGACACCACTTTTATAAATATACACACATCCGTTCACAAATAAAATCGCCAGGTAATTTATACGCTGTATATTATTTAATTGTGCAGGGTGCCAAAAATGACCCGGGAAAAGTTTAAGGTAAATTAAAAAGAGCACGAAAAATCATGCATCAAGCGTAGATTATGAAACACTTTCCAACACATCCTGAAAACTGTAACGAAACTTCGGCGTTTAATAAGGTTAAAAAAATGTGTATTTAAACAGTTTAGAAAACATATAACACATTGAAAAATCCAGTTTTCGAAATTACGTTCCTTGTCAAAAAAGTAGTCGAATTATTTTGTGCAGTCCTGTATATGGTCTATAGATTTGAATATATACTACATAGCGTGATAAAATTTAGTTCAATTAGAAAATTCACATTTAGCGATTTTCGCTAATTGATGGAAATGCAGTCGAAATCTTTTGTACAACCTTGTATGTTATCTAAAGACTGTTGTACAAACCACATATTAAGCTAAAATTTAATTCAGGTAGAAAACGCACAAGGCAACTTAAAACTCACTTCCAACTATTACTAACCGTAAACGACAATGCATCTTGTTCTTTGCGTAGCCTTATATATAAATTTATTTATATTTCACAAACTTCTAGTAGTCTATTAAATATCGTTCAGCAGGAAAATGCATAACGCAATTAAAAACTACCCTTAAGCAATTTATTGCCATAGTCAGTAATACTTACAAAATCTCTTGTGTAGACCTGTATACGATCAACAGAATATATACACACTACGTACTATGCAAAAATTTAGGTAAACCTTAAAACGGAAACTAAAGTTGAAACCGCACTTATTACACATAGACTGAAGCTATCGCACGTATACTGTAACCGATATATTTTGTGTGTCCCTATAAATAAATGATAAACGCAATACCACCATACTTTTAAGTGAGCAATTTATAAAGCACCTCAATAATGCATATAAATTTCATTATGTTTGAAATAATGAAACATCATTAAATTCTTCTGAAAACGATTTTTCTTTCTAGAAAAATGTGTAATATAATTATTTTGTTTGACCCTGTATATGAATAATAAATGCTTTGCACCCCATATTCTGCAAAAAGCATGTTTTAATATGCTTCATAATGGTATACCAATTTCATCGCGTTTCAAATGGCGTAGCATCATCAAAATGCATTTGAAACTGTTATTTGCCATTGACTGTAATGTAACAGAATACTTTTTAGTGTCCCTGTAAAAAACTGTAAGCGTTACACACTACATTTTCAATAGGGATCATACTGTAGTAAATGACAATAACATACAAAACTTTTAGGAAAATCCGAGTATGTTACGCGCGTTAAAGCACGCACGGACGGACAGACGGCAGACGGTCAGACAAACCGAAGTCATAAACACTTTTCTACTGTTTCAACGAGGTTGGAAAGCGTTAAATAACACTTCAAATCCCTTTGCTGAAATTTAATCTATACTTAAATATTAAGTTTCATTGATACAGATTGTGCCAGCTTCGTAATAATGATTTCGAAGAAAATATGATACATGCTGAAAGCATGAAGCCAAGAAAGCTCGTTCAGGTGTTGACAGTTCAAACTATTTAGACTCTGTCGGTTGCCGTGATGTTGTTATAAAAGCACAACCATAATACGAACAAAACAAACCGAAATAAAAAACGAGCATTCAACATTCTCAGGAAATGCAATGAGGAATAGGCTCATTCCTAATTTTTCAAAAATAAACGTCGTGAAATAGATGAAAATCAATCTGAAGACGTTTCGACAATTTGTGAAAGTCTTTGATTCCAGACTTACAAAACGACGTAATTCCGGAAAATTACTGTGGCCATTACAAAAGCTAGACATCCCAAATTGATAGCACCAATGAAGTGGGTCACTCATGATTAACAGCAAAAACATTTTTTACAATCACCATGGCCATAATAAACATCACAGTTGAATTCGCTCGAATAACACTTTTAGTACTTAAACATTATCTAATGATGGCAAAAACAACAGTCAGTTATATTTTGCAGTGAGATTTGTTCAACTGGCAAAACACCACTATTTTTTATTGATGAAAGCGTCAAAATCAACCATCAAATGTGCTTTTAAATAATCTTGGAAAGTGTTTTTCTTCACTGGTTCCAAGAGAACTTGGTAAATGAAAATTGGACTCTGCTTCAACACACAGAACAGGAAAAGCACAGGACAGCTGCAAGTCACAACTGCAAGACTTCTTAAAAACCCAAAACTGACCGCTGTACTTTCTAGATCTTAGCAAGATGGGTTATTTCGCATGACTCTGTTACAGAGTAGAATTTTTTCTAGATCTCTTAGACGTTCGGAATTCCTGAATAAATCTCTTGAGAACTAAAATCTTAGGGAATGAGATGCTTGAAAATTTTTCGGGAGATTTTGCTTTTATAAAAAAGAAAAAGGCTGCCACTTCCTAAACTCGCAATTTTTTTGTAAGTCACAGATCTTTGTTTTGTCTATTAGTAATCTGATCTTGATTTCTGTGGTTATTAAAATAACTATAAGCTAAAACGTTTAACCGTTTGTTTGTTTTTTTGTTACCTTGTAGTAAGCGGATTAGTCTTGTGAAATCGTGTTATGAAAACATAAAACAAAAGTATTATAGAAGTTTTTATAATAATACATTAAAAAATGCAATTTACTATTGATACGTTGTGAGTAAAATTACTTAAATATTACGATGCCAGGTGATTTCCCTTGTGCCAATTTCCCTTATGCCAATAAATTTACTTTTCACTATACATACAATCAATCAATCAGGTATGCTATTGATTTAAAACATAAATTTCAACCAATAAAGTTTAAGAAAAAATATCATTAAAAGACCTTTGGGGCAATTTTAATTTAACAAATTTCTATTTGCAATGATTTATAAAAATGTCAAATTTTAGTGCATATTAAGAATATTTTCATATTTCTTATTTCCATTTCATATTTCTTAAACGCAGAAATTTCCAATTCGATATTTGAATTTTAGATTAAACAGGATGATTTTTTTTAATTTGTCTATGCACATTTTACATTTTTCTATTTATAATAATAAAAGTTTATACGATGAAATATTTCCATATTAGATGTATATATTTTGTTCCTTAGGAAATGAATTTCAGTTCTCTTAACTATAATACCAGTATGATTTATTTTCAGAAAAAAAAAATATTTTTCCTGAAATGCCTGTCTTTAACTGTATGTCTTTTAACAAATTACTTAACAAAATAAGTCAGATACATTGTGTAGTTTTCTCCTTACTTCCTAAGATACATAATATACTTTTGTTAATATTTTCTGCTTTTTAAGAAAAAATATATATATTTTACTGTCAGTTCTAGAATGATAAACCACCATAGTTTTCTCTCATCATATTTCTCTCGTCTTAAAATTTTAGATAAGTACATTAATTTAATTAAGTAATAAAAAAATGCATTTTTTTTGTTTTGCGAATTTATTATGTTTTGGAGTAGACTTTTATGTTATTAGTTTTGTTTTATATCAATGAATTTCATGACTTTAATCGATTTCAAACTTTTTATACAAAGAACAACTTTGATATGACCTAATGATGTCAAAAAAGTAAACATTTAATGAATCTACAGTGGTACTTATTGAATGGTGGGTTTTTACGCTTTAGAAAATTTTGTGAAATACTATCGTGAAACTCCACTGGATAATTACTACTGAATATTTTACAATGAAAGTGTCATTCTTATGCATAAGGTAAAGCCAGGAGAGATGGCGCACATAGAGGTTCGGGGGAAGGAGTAGAGTGAGAAGGCAGCGACTCCAGGTAGTTGTAACAGTAGTGGAGTGTTTACTTGAAAATGCACGTTGATTGCTTTGAGAGTCTAAGATAAAGTAATGCTATTTTGTTTTGTTTTCCCAAAGTAAGTGCTTGAATTTTCATAGCTATTCATCAGAATTTCTATACAATGTCAATAGTACAAAATATTTTAAACTTAAACGATTTCTCATAAGCTACTAATCTAGACTAACAATGTGAACATCAACGGTTCGTTTTAGTAGCGGCTATGTTTAAATAAAAGACCGCGCAATCTCTCCTACCGAAATTGGAGAGTTTGCGCATCTGCTACTTAGGAGAGATGGCGCATTGTTCTCATTAATTTCCATGCTAGGTAGCTTATTGGTAAATTTGCATAAAAAATGAAAAATGAAAATGGACTAATTTTAAGTTAAACGTGTTATTATGTTACATAATTTTATTTTGTAATCTTATCTGGACTTGCTTTTTTTATCCTTTAATTTTTTTTCATTTAATTAAAAATTTTTAATCGTTTTTAAAATTATTTCCTTTTTCTGATTCTTTAAGCATTGGGTTGGAAAATTCCCTCCCAATACAATAAAATTTGTTCACAAAAAACTTACAGCAATGTCATTTAAGTGTAATTATTATTGTTAACAATTTAGTTGTAGTTATTATTAGTAACAATCTCTTCTACCCATGTGCGCAATCACACCAACCCTGTAAGGAGAGATTGGGCAAAATAACTTTCTTTGTTTTTTTACAACCGTTCTATTAAATTTCAACATAACAACAAAATAGCAATGGAAATGCATAAAAAACAAATGAAGTAAAAATTATTCATGGATAGTTTAGCAAAAAATTAATATTTAGATTTTTTATTACTATTCTTTTGAATTGTGCGCAGACTCTCCTAGCTTTACCTTATATTAAGAAAGTGTTTGTAACATTTTCGAATATACAATGGTATTAGTTACAATCAAATATGCAGATTTCCCATTTTTAATAGAAAATTGCTGTCCACAACTGAAATATGTATACATCTTTCAAAAAATTATTCCTCAGTCAAGTTGTTCTTCTGAGCTCTTGGGTAACATATAAAAATACAAGTTTGTCTTTGTCTATAACGTGAGTTTTCAAACAATTTTGATCGATGTGCGACATTGGTCCGAAAAGTCCGTTAAGTCAAGATCTGCCCATTATGCCAACATAATAATTTCTCAAAAGCAAAATATAAATTTTCTTTAACGTTTTGGGTGATTTTTATTCTGATTCAGTTTAATATGATATTAATATTTTTAGAAAGCTTTGAATACTGACATTAAAAAAATATCATACCTAAAGTAAAAATAAGAAGTAAACAGAAAAAAATCCCATTTTTGGAGTTTGTATAAAAATGGATCCCTCAGCGAGTTTAAACAGTAGAAGCAATTTGCTGCCAGTTTTTTTAGGTAGATTTCGTAAGAAATACTACCTACCCCCCTAAGTTGGAATTTTTGAAAAAAATTTGCAGATCTACGCCGATCATGACTTCCAGAACTCAAAACCAACCCCAGTTCAAAACTTTATTTATCTATCTATCTATCCATCTATGTTACTTTTTTATGGGCACGATAACTGCAATAATTCTGCACAGATCTCTTCCAAACTCATACATAAATCAAGGGGCATAAAATCTCAGTTAAGTTCGTTAATGGGCAAAATTGAACCAGGGGGGGAGGGGAAATGGGGGGGCTTTTTGTGAAAACAGAAAAAACCCATAATTTCTTAATTATGGTACGTATCGAATCCGTTTAAAGTTATTATTATTTCTAGGAAAAGGGCCGAAAATTTATGTTTGACAGATTTTTGATATCATTAAAAATGGCCTTAAGAGGGGGAAAAGGGGTTTTAGAAGAAAAAATTCATAACTTCGTCAATTCACAAGATATCACATCCGCTTAAATTTATTATAAATCCTCTTAATATTATCTAAAAATTTTACATTGACAAGTTTTTTATAGGACCAACCCTTATAGCAAAAAAAATTAAAAACAAAAACAAATCCCTGCCTGTTCCGCCTGCAAACAAGTTAGGTTTCGAAGTGGGCGGTTCCAACTACCGCATCATGACAAAAAGGTCATTTCGTCCGCAATTCCCAACAAACAGGCGCCCCACGGTCTGCGTCTTCGAAATCTACCTGTGCCTGTAGGCCGAGCCGTCAGGGATTTTGTTTAATTACATAGAATGTCCCAGCCGCTAAAATTCAATGTCAAATTTGGGAAGTATATAGGGAATCGTATCAATGAGTGATTCAAGAGCAATTGAGTGATTCGTATCAATGAGTGATTCATTGATACGAAGATGGATGTGACAATTTATCGAAGGCTGGAAAAGTCTGCCTACGATGAACGCAGTTGAGGACAATCTCTCTATCTCGAAAGAAAATCTATCCGTGTTGTGGAAAAGAAGACCTTTTTACATATGTGAGAAATTTTCTTCATGGCCACAGATTTCAGGTTTACGATATTGCCATACAATCTTATACCACATGCATTTCATCAAAGGTGGCATCGCTTTCGATATGGAAATACAAAACTGTGATATCGCGTCAAGATTATGTTGAGGCATGACCCAAGGTTTGTGTTTCAGTGTACAGCACAGTGTACAATGAACTAATACCTGTACTGAACTACTGAAGCCTACTAGCCTGGAATACCTGTTTTTCGAATGTCATCAATTCTATATCAAATAAGGAAACAACTATAAAAGCGTTATGAACTTCCAGTGAATGAGTTTTCACCTATTGAAAATTGCATTCCATTGCTAAAAATTAAGGATAATTTAAGTATGGTCGAAAATTTTTTGTTAGAAATGTGTAACGCAATTTGAGTTGGAAGTTGCTCTTCTGGTTTGTCTATGGAGAAACCAGAAAATTTTTGTAATTTAGAATGGCGTACTTTAGCTTGTATGTGGGAGCAGAATATCCATCACAAAGTCTCCAAATACTGACTGAGTACATTTTGAAAGGGTATGAAACTGTCTGGTTTAACTTAAAGTTGAAACTATTTTGTATCTATGGATCGAAGAATTTGTGAAAACTTGTCAGCTATTTACGTCACCTCAATTAGACTCCTAAAAATGTAATTAATCCAATCAGACAAAGAAATGCATACTTTGCTGCATACACGAAAATGTCCTTTTTTGTATGCAACAGGTGATAGAAGTCATTAAGAGAGTTTGTATTACGCCGGATTGTAAAAGCAGGGGCTGGAAATGAAGTTGGCATCAGAAAATTTTTAATTCCTGTATAAATTTGATGTCACGGATTATATTGATATGATTCAATAGCATGATGTTAAAGTAACAGATCCTCCTATGATGATGTATTTTCTGATGACAACCTAAAGCAGTAAATAAAGCAAGCAAAAGAATCTGATCATAAGAATCAACGTATTGACTTCAATTTTTCACCATGCCACACACAAGCAGTTAAAAGGATTGTTAATTAGGTACCGTGTCATCCTTGTCCGTTTGTAGCACTTCTGTCTCCAAGAGATGCACTGTCAAAAACCAAAATACATTTTCAAAAAATAATGACCAGAAAAAAAAAAATCCGATGTGTCAGTGTGATTATGTTGGACCATGTGTGATTACTATGGACTTTAAATAACATTTTGCCTCTAAAAACATTATACAGTCATAACTCTTTTAACGGACACCCTTATATATGGTCACCCCTCACTGGCGGCCAAATTAAAATTTCCTAGCTAAAACTAACCATTCCGGCAGTCACCTCAGTTTTTAAGACATTTTATTTGGTCTCATATGTGTCCGTTAATCAGGTGTTTCACTCTTTTAATGTTTAGCTAAATAAGTTTGATTTGTTTAATTAAGTTACGATAATTAGAAATTGCATTTCTTTCATTTCAATATAGCACTACATAAGAATATGTTACTGTAAAATTAATAAGAATTAATATTATGGAAATCGCTAAATTCTACAAAATCATTTATTCTGTATAATGGCATTTTAAACTTAATAATACACAGAATGTGAAGGTTTTCTTCAAAAGTATCATAATTTGAATATTCTGTTTGAAAAATATATGTATATTACTTTAATTATCAAGAAAATAAATTTAAAAAAAATGCAAATTTTATCGTTTTTCCACAGAAAAGTCAATTTTGAAGACCTTTGCGGCACCTGAAAATATTTTAGTGCAGCAACAAAATTTTGTTTTCTTCATTCTAATTCCAAAAGGCAGCTTTTGCCGACAATAGCAAATTTCTACGTGAAAAAAATACTTAACCATTATTTTCGTTCCACTCTATTCTGCATTTCACATATTGTCCATTTGCTGGTACAGACCGTATTCATTTTGATATTGCTCTGTAGTTTAGACACTCCCGGTCTGGATCACTCGTCTTGTTATTAAACAAGAAACAAAAATCATGCATTCGGAATAGATTATGAAAAGCTTTTCAACACTAGCAGAATATTTTCATATTTTTAATATTTTCATACAACGGAATGCGATATCTAAGGAGACAATTGAAAAACACATAGCGCATTAAAAATTAATTTTCTGCAATTTCTGTCCTTATGTGTTAACATGTATGTACGTATTTGTCAATGTGTATCTGTAATGTGTATGTGCAGTTCTGTATGTGATCTATAAGAAAAAAAACACCAGACAAATATTAAAACTTATTTAAGTTTAAAAATACATACCACAGCTGAAAACATACTTCCAACGTTTATAAATAATAATCCGTCCTTTAACCATATTTTTTAAGCGTCTCTGTAAAATAACTATAAATGCTATACACTCTGTAATCTATGAAAAACTAGTTGAGTACACCTCAATGGATCCATATCAATTTCATTATTTCTGAAGTATTGTAACATCATTAAAATCCATCCCAAACACATTTTCCCCTTAGATCATAATGTAAGTAGATTATGTTGTACGTCATTGCAAACGAACTATAAATGCTACTTTTTCTATATTCTACAGAAAGCATGTTTTTTAGTTCACCTCAATCATGCATATCAATGTCATCATGTTTTAATTATCGTAACATCATTAAAATGCGCAGCAAACGAATTTTACCAATTAATATAATGTAACTAAATTCCTTTGTGTGTCCCTGTACGCTAATTTTAAGTGCTACTCATTTTATTTTCAATAACCAACACTCTATAGTGAACCTCAATAACATATAAAAACTGCATGATAATCTGAGTGTATTTATAGACCACGAGCAGATGGCCAGACAAACTGAAGTCATAAACACTTTCCAACTGCATTGGAAAACGTTAAAAAATTAGTTACATCAAAATGAAATCAGAATAAAAACATTAATTTACTTAATTTATTGTAAACCCTTTTTTAGGTGCGTTTGTAATTACATAAATACGTAGCACCTCTTGTCGTTGTCTGGTCCGTCCGTCTGTCTGTCTGTCCGTCTGTCCGCATATAATAACGCAAAAACTACCCGACCGAATGGTTTGAAATTTAATATATATTATCTTTGCAGAATTTTGTCGAGACTTTTTAAATTTTATGAAAATCGAATCACAACTTTGGAAGATATTAAAAAAATATTTACCAAGAAATTTGATTTTTTAAAAAAAAATAGGTGCTTTCTTGTTATAGGAGCTTCCTAGTTTAATCGTCAAGCGACCGAGATACTTATTTTATGACAGAAATTAATCTACAGACGATATAAGTGATTTCAAAGAATTAAAAATTCATCAAGATCGGAATATTTATATAACTAGCTATAGTACGAACGCACCTCATTTGTCACGTTTGACGTACAATTTCCAACTTGTTTCAAAATAATTAAAATTCTCATGAGAAATAGATTTATTTGTTTTTATTGTAACATTGCTGAAATGATGTAAGCAATCAACAATTAAAATAGTATATTTTCTGCTAAATATGTTATCGCTTACTTCAATATACAGGGTGTCCATAATTAAACTACCCTACTTTAAAGTTGTCTACAGACGAAACTATTGGTCAGAAAGTTGTGAAATTTTGTGAAGAACATAATGAAGGAATGTGAATTTGTTTAGGCGAAAAAAAACTTATTTCAAAATTTCGCCACCAGATGGCGTTTTTAATGAATTACACATTTAGCATACATTTATGATAGTTTACATATTTTATTGCAACAAAACATGTTCCACATGACGGCCATCATTTTCAGCTACCATCTGGAATCGTAAGATAGCATGTTCTACAGTTGACCGCAGTGTGTTCTGGGAAATGCTAAAAACATGTCGTGAAATGCTTTCTAAGATCAGGTAAAGTTATTGGGTCATCATGACTTACCAAATGTTCATAATGCCCACAAAACCTCCTGCTTCTAACGTGTGCTGCTCAGAGTTTGCAAGTTGCTGTGGAGAAGTGTTTTTTTTTTTTTTTCGCTAGAACAGTGGGTATTTATTGTCTTGAAATTTCACCTTCTGGACCATAATATTTTTGTAACAAGACGTAGCGTCGTTGGAAGTTTAATGTAACTAAATGACTGAAAAGGGATGCAATAAAGACTCTGTTTGAAAAATTTCAACAAACTGAAAACGTTAATGATTATCTGCTGGAAACGTTGGGCGCCCGCATACGACAGTTACAGACGCAAATGTTGAAGTCATTCAGCAAATGATCTAACAACCATCCTGGCCTTTTCACTGTGGCTATACTACGACGCATTTTCACACACCGTACCATGCGCCAAAGCCTTCACCTGTTTCCCATACAGGTTTCCGATCCGACAACTCTTTAGTAAAATAACTATGAGCTATCATATGAGAGCGGCTGCAGCGACTTTTAATGAAGAAAATTGGAAACCCATCAGCCCTATCTCAAACACTATACGCGATAGCGAAGTAAGTGTAAAGCGCCCTCGATTTCTTAGTACGATGCAATGTCTTATGCAAAAATAACTTTAATGTAAACCTTAACATGTACGTTTATCGGTATCCAATCACCGGCTTAAAAAGAACTAATCACGTGCAAAATTGTGATATTATAAGGCAGTTACTGAAAGTAAGCAATACATGAAAATAATGCTTGAAAAATCGTGCTTTGTTTCATTATTAATAACATATGAAACATACATTATTTTCAACCTTATTTATAACATCAAAATGTTACATTCTATTTTTCATACAAAGCACATAAATTCCAGACTTGTTTAAATTCATTTGCTTCCTGCTGTTATTGGAAATAACAAACTGAGCATAATAAAGTAATAATACTCATATCTTTAATAAAATATTTATACATTTTCAAAATTAGATTACAAAATTTTAAATTTCGATATTATAACTCTTAAGGGAATTTGAAGGAGAGAAGAAATTTAAGGGTGTAAAAAAATAGGAAGAGTACGTGATTAATTATTAAAAGAAAATTATGTGACAAAGACTATAAAAACAGTGAGAGTATAATTTATTATGTATAAGAAAACTAACATTTATATTACTTTTTAAAATAATACATCTCTTTAAAATAAAATATTTTGTATATAAGAATGCTGGGAAATAGGTAAATTAATACATAAATGTAATATTATAAATTTTTTATTTTACAAATTGTGAAATAAATTTTAATATTTGAAATATAAAATAAACCAAGAATTCTGTTTAAAACGTACTGTTATTTTTTACTAAAGCTTCACATGATTTCGTATTATATTTTTTCTGGAGTATTTAAAATCGTTTCCCGTAGTGTATTCATGTATAATACATATACAGCATATGGGTATATTTATAGTATATTAATAAAATTATATACTCAACATACACAGATCTGAAATGAATTCATTTATCACTGAAAGCTTTAAATTGCATGGCAAAAGTAATATGATACTGTAATGCATCCCTAGTGATTTATCTATTAGTATGTAATACTATGTTGCTTTAGAATTTTATGAGATATTTCAAATATTTTTTTCTTATTCAGCATTTGAAACATTTTAATGTGCTAGCCAATTTTATCCAATTGAATATGGTTTAACTTACCAAGTATGGTTAATATCCTTAGGAATTATAAAGTGCTTCTAAGTCCCTTCTGATAGCATCGGTTTTCAGTTTTAATGGGAGCTGTAATAAAAAATAAATAATTTCAAGTGGTTATATTCTATGCGTTTCGCCCAGGAGAGGACATAATGTAATTGACTATGACGACAAAATTTTCTTTGAAAGTTCTATAATTAATTTATTTTAAAGTGAAAAGTTATTAAAACATATTTTAAGCAACTTACCCATTAGTCAGATGAGAACTAATGCCTTAAAAAACCGTGTTTACTTGTACGTTCAAAATTAAATTGTAAGGGAGACCAGTTGGACAACACTATTTTTTCTTAAACAAAAAACTATATTATTTATTTTCATTTCTACACAAGGTGGAGTACCTATGAACCCATTTTTCTATGCTACAAATTTTATAGTTGCAAAATTTTAAATATTTGTACTAGAAATATTTCAATTTTACAGATCAAAAGTGAATATTGAATTTGAATATTAATTAAATTTGTAAAAACAAATAATGAATTGGGACCATAATTTTCATCTATCCTATATTTAGAAGTCATTATTTAAGCAAAGCCTAGAAAGCAGTTTTGTTAACGTAAATAACCCATAAACTAAATGTAATAGCAAAAGAGACAAGTTGGACAATGCGGCACAGGAAGATATGTGATATATTCCATTTCGGTCGTCTGTGTTCTCAAAAGGCTACAAATATTTCATTTAATAACTTTAAAACTTTTTTGTAATAATGAACAATTTTTGGAATACTTATTTTATAATAAATCTCACCAATTTCAGAACGGAATTCACTAGTTACTCTTCATCTATTAAAAAAAAAAAAAAAAAAAAAAAATTGAACTACAATTTTTTTAAATATTTCTGAGGCAACTTTTGTAGAACACATAGTAACGATTAAAGCCAAATCATGCTCTTATTTAACTTCGATTTCTTAAAGTATAATATTAGTTAAATGTAAATTCCTTATATTTTCCTTCTACATAAAATGTATGTCACTCTTCCCCACTTAAAGTGTGGCGAATGCCTAGCAACATTTTCCTCTGTAGTATGCATCTTTAAACTGATCTAATTTTGAGCATATGAGATGGTGTATACATAGTTTATAAATCACATACAGGGCTATGAAAGACTTCTCAGACGTTACCGGATATGGACTGTAATTGTTGAAGATGGATTTAAACTGAATTATGTGTTGTTTTTTTAAGTCGCTGAAAAATATATCATTTCATAATAGGAAAAAAAAATTCTTGATAATATTCTGTTAGTGTTGGAAAGTGTTTCATAATCTATGCATGATGCATGATTTTTTGTTCTTCTTTAATGCTCTAAATGATATAGCTTCTAAAGTGAAAACAAAATGAATATTGGAAAATATATGGGGAGATTTGCTCAATCTAGATAATGAGAAATTCTTTCATTCGAAAAGATACACAATGAATAGTAATAATAGTCCTTTTGTCAAAAAAGACTATTGAAGAAAAATAAGCATGGAATCTAGAATATAAGAACAATACCAGGAAGAATAAATTTAGTGAAAGTAGAAAACTCGAAAGCTCAATGAATGAAGATTCATCTTTTCAAAGTTCTTCTAATCTCTAATGGATCGAAATATTATGTATGGTTTGTCTCAAAAGAGCGTATTCCGTTACGCGTGCTAAGCTTTCGATAGCTGGGCGTAATAATGGTACAAAAACAGAGTCGTCGCTACAATATCCTATCGAGACAAGCCATCGTATTTCCATTTTTTTTGTCTCTGTCTTGCATAGCTGTGCATATAGTAAGGAGACTACCATAGACTAGTCACTTGAGGTTGCTAATTGTTTATACATGTACTATGATACACAATCTAGAAAATGCTACGAATACAACGTTCAAGAACCGCACTCGCGACCGCCATCATAATCTGAAGTTACAGTCGTGTGCAAAAGTTTAAAACAAGCAGCCGAATTTTGATATTTTAATACAAAGCATCATTAACGCCGAATACGCCATCTTATGTGTCGATTGTGTCAGACTCGCTCGCCTACTATAAATAACTTCCCCCGTCTCATTCATTGTTGTTTTGTGGATTTAACCGTAGACGGTGCTGTTTTTTTAATCTTTGTAATAGGTAAAAAACCGTCACTTTCAGTTGCAAAAAGGGCAGAAATATCTGCCCTGCATAAAGTTGGCTTTTCTGAACATGAAATAGCTAAGAGGGTACATGTGCGCAAGACTGCTGTTCATCAAGCTGTCAGTAAATTTAATATTTCGGGAGAATACACTGACCTGAAGAGAGGCGGTCTGTCAAGAAAAACTAGTCCTTGTGATAATCATATGATCCGAAGGATGGTAATACGATCTCCAACAAACTCCTGAAAGAAGATTAAACATACTCTGGCTGCAAAGGACACCGATTTCGATTTGAGCACTATTTCAAAACGTTTGACCAAATATTTTGATTTATTATCCTACAAACCTGCTAGGAAACATCGGCTTACCCCGAATATGAAAAAGAAATGACTGACTTTGGCCCGGAAACATAAACGCTGAACAGTTCAACAGTGGAGTGCGGTGTTATTTTCCGATGAGTCAAGTATCTAGCAATTTTCTGCTCGTGTTCGGCGCTGAATGGGAAAGAGATGTGAGGAAAGATATACAAGTCCAACAGTGAAAAATCCTCAAGCCAGATGGTATAAGGTCCAACGTCTGTGTCTGGTACTTCTACCTACTATGTATTACCTGTCGCCTAAAACCACTATGAATAGAAGTCGTTACCTTAATTTGTTACGTGATAAGTTGAAACTTCACATGCAAGTTCATCGATGTTCCATTTTCATACATGATGGTGTTCGCGTCACAGGTCAAAGACTGTGAGGGACTTTCTGACGGCGGAGCATATTCAGGTACTTGACTGGCCAGGTAACAGCCCAGATTTGAACCCAATAGAGAATATGTGGTGTAATTTGAAAAATAAAGTGGCGTAAAAGCAACCATCAAGTGCTATGGAACATATTCAAGTCTGTACAGAGATGTCTCAAGCATACTGCCAGCCTCTGATCTATAGTATGGCGAACAGGTTTGCCCCAGTTATTCAAACAAAGGAGGTGCTACAAAATACTGAGTTTAATTTCGATTCTTCAATAAAAATACTTGTAAGTCAATTTTGGTATTTTTTCAATAGCTTTCATTCGAGATTTCTATTAAATGTAATATTTTTACGGGTGGTCTTAAACTTTTGCACACGACTATAGAAGTAACTTTATTAACAGTAAAATTCATATATTCGAGGATTTGCTTTGGAAGTCAATGTGTTTTAGATAATTTGTCAGAAACTTTTCGCAATTGTAAAATTTATCTTTAAGGACTCTTTTAGGAAAATCAGTATGCAGTATTTATTTAAAAACAAAGATTTGAAATGTGTTTTTAGAAAATAAATGATGCACATGAGAAATTATCCCTTACAGTAAAACGTGTACAAGAGAAATCAAGTATCTCTAGGTTTATTTTAACAAGAATTTCAAAGATTCGCAATAATTCAAATACGTTTATGTTGCAGTAATTTTGGTGCATAATATTTCATTGTTGTAAATAAGATTTTCACTCATAGTATAGTAAAATTTCTTACAGAAATTGGAAAAATTATATCATTATAATATCTCGCAGAAAGGCTGCTATTACATGCGCATCGGGCAATTTTTCCTTAAACTTTTCTATAAAACGGGGTATTTTAATGATATTAAAACAATGTTAGCTCCTCTCTTTTCTAAAGGGCTTTCGTAAATTGCATCCTACATAGTTTTCTACAGTTTCTGCATCAGTAAACGGATGTGTACGGATTTAATATGAAATGTCTTACGATCTAAAAAAAAAAAAAAAAAAAAATCGGCAACATGAGATAAATGCATATTTCGTGAAGTAGAAGCCACGCCCTTAGTCAATGATTTAAAAAAAAATAAAATCGGGAATTCTTGTTTCCCGAAGTCAACGCTTATTTGTTAAACACGAGAATTCTCGTTCCCGATGTGAATGTTTTTTGTATCTTGCTATTGTTAGTGAAATATTAATCGCTTTAGTTAGGTAGATGATATTTTGCTGTACAATATTTTCGTTACAATAACTAATTGAATAATTTGCAGTAAAACAGAATATGACGTCTATTCAATACAGTATGTATTAAATCTCACAAAACAACATCGGCATTTAGTGAAATGAAATTAATATAAAAGCGAAGTTTATAATAACGTTGTGACTTTATTGTCTATATACCAAAAGAAACTTTTCGATAAAAAGTACTTATAAATAACTTTTCATATTAAAACTATTAGTTTCATAATTATTCACAGACAAGAATTAGCGCTTTAAATATTTTTCGACAAATAAACCAAATATATACATTTATTTTGAAAAAAAAATATTTACGATAACTTTCACATGTAAAAAGAGCAAATTTGTGTATATTTAGAAGAATTAAAAATAATGTAAGATTTTATAAAGAATTATATTACAGCAAATATTTAAACAATTACACAGCACAGTAAATTATTAAGATGCTATTACAAAAATAACAAAATTGTTAAATTATATAAATCTGCAGTAAATTTGGTTTGAAGTGAAAAAAATAATTTATAATAAAATGATATGTACTCATAGTATACAGAGTGATTAATAAATATCGAAACAATAGGCTACCTCCTTAAATATTGCCACTAGGCACATACTTCCAATTGAAAAATTTCATAATAAAAGGTGCAAAATTTGATGAGAAAAGTTGCAACTCCATGGGGGGTCTATTTGAGAAAATACAAAAATAAAATTTTTATACGGCCCCCGTAGGATAAAATTTCAAATTAGGAAATTTTTCCTTATCCATTCCTGAATTAAACAAAAAAAATTCCATCTTGATATCTGGAAAACTCAGAGAGATATGTCCGTTTTAATAATTCGTGATGTTTCAATGTTTCAAGGGATCAGACACAAATTGAAATACGTGTAATTCAAGAAACAATGTTACTGTAAGGTGTCCGGAAAACATTTTTTTTTCTATTTATTTAATTATAGAGTTAGAATTTTGAATTTTTTTGTGATAGTTAACCATATAATTTGTATACAGAATCATATCATAAGACTTCTTACAAAAGTTTTCAAAAAATAAAGAGTAATTTAAAATTGTTATAACTCGAAATATTATTTGTCGAATTATTTTTTTTTCTTTTAATTAAACAGAAAAATATAAGTTTTAATTTTGATTCAGCATTTTAAAAAATATTAACTTAAAAATATTTAAAATATTTAGAATAGCAATTTAAAAAAAAAAAAAAAAAGATGCAACTTATTTTAAACAAATTATATTTTCAAAAGTAATTTTTTTTTTTTTTGATTTGCCGAATTAAAATTTAAGTAAAATATTTCAAAAAGATATATTCCAAGTTTGAACCATTTATCTTTAACGGTTATTGACTTATATCGATTTAAAAATGAGAAAGGCTGAAAAAAAACCTATGATGCAGAAAAATGCATTTAAAGTTTTAAACAAAAGATTGGCTCTAATAAAACGTTTAAATGTTTTTTAAAAGCTTCCAGGTGGGTAAGTAACTCCTTCCTGTAGCTTCAATTTATGATTTCGATAGTTTGGCTCTCGGGTACAGATATTAAATTTGTTTAACGCATACTCTAGTCTCTCATACAAATCTGGTATACAGCCAAAGTTACAAAATTTAAGTTTATTAGAGATATAAGTTTCTTTTATGTACTTTATGTTTCAGTTCAGATGGGTTTATTGATATGATACGAAATAAAACTATTTTCATGGGCGATGCACTTAATTTTATTTAATTCATTATCTAGACAGGTGTCTGTGCAAATTTTAGATTTCTGCACAGACCGAAATTTGTACAAAAAATTCCCATTTTTCTTAAGATACAATTAAGGTTATTTTAACGAATACTACAAACATATTTATAAGAAAATTTTACAGTATACTTTAGATTACTATCTGTTTGCATGACAAAAACATAGCTACCAAACCTCGCACTAATCCTCCGTATAATGTAGATTAATTTAAACCAGTCAATCACTTTAAAACCAGAAAATTTATTTAATGAATCTTTGACTTATTTAAATTAAATGTTTTAGTTCGAATTTATTCAAATGAATTTCTTAAAAGAGTTTCTGGTTCGAGCGTATTAAACCTGGGATCAAATAAACACACTTATAACGGAAGATTAGTGAGAACTTGGCATCTATTAAAAAAAACGCAATAGCAACTTTAATGATTATTTATATTCTTAGACTATTACATTCGAATAAAGATTTACTTTTAAAAAAACAATGTCGTCTGGAATAAATGAAAAATAGGTTTAAAAACATCATAACTTTTGAAGCTGTATAACATAGAGTGCATTTTTGAAAAATTTTCTGTGTAGTTTATTAAAATATATTTCCAGTGATTCCGTTAACAGAAGTTTCATTATCGCTATTACTAGTTTTACAAAACTTCTTGCCTGCCAGACACGTACTAAGAACAATAAAGACACTGGCCGGCACGCTCCGGCCAGCGGGTCGTGCCGGTTATGGGCCTAGCGCCACGCTCGGCCTCATGCAGAGGCCTCTAGCATATTTCTCAATCAAGTTTAACGAAAAAAATTTCACGCTGTTATTTTATATCTAAAGTCGAAGATCGACTTTTAATAATGTGTAAATTTATGGTCGATCCCTAACTTGCATTTCGAATGTACTGATATCGCGTCACTTAGAGGTATGCTTAAGTGGTGTAAGTCACGAATTTTGGATTTTAATATCTCTGTGAATTTTGCAGATATTAAGATGGGATTTTTTTTTGTTTGTTTAATTCACGAATGGACTAGGAAAAATTTTCTAATTGGAAATTTTATCCTACGTGGACCGTATAAAAATTTAATTTTTGTATTTTCTCAAATAGACCCTCCATGGAGTTGCAACTTATCTCATGAAATTTTACACATTTTTTTATGAAATTTTGCAATTGGAAGTATGTGCCTACGAGCAATATTTAAGGAGATACACTGTTAAAAATAATCTGAAATTCACGGGTATTTTTTTTCCTGAATTTCACAGAAAAAGTCCCTTTTCGCGACAAAAGGGCACTTTCCGTTAAAAACAGAAAATTTCCTCATATTTCCTGAAAACAACGGAACAGACGGAGAAGAAAGTGGCCAACGGAGATATTCCGTTATCTTCTGCATATTTATTGCGGCGCAGAAAAACTAAAAATTCAATAAATTAAAATTTCGAGTTTATTTAAAAGAACAAAATAGTTCTTTCGAATTTAAAAAAGCAACAATTAATTTTCCCATGCTTAGAAAATTATTAGTAATTTATATTTTAAAGTTATAAAAAATATTCATACTTAAAATATATTCTAAACAAATAATTTAACTATTATATATATATTAAGATAAGAGAAAAAAAATCGTATTTACTCAAAAAGGCAACAAACAAAAATAATGCTTTCGAATTAAAAAAAATAACAAATAATTTTCTCATTCCTTTGAAATTATTCGCAATTTGTTCTTTAAAGCTATAAAAAACACTCTCACTGACAATATATTCTAATCGAACACATTTAAAAAATATATAATAGTTGAAAAAATCGGTTTTCACAAAAAAGCAAACATACTTTATGGAATTTAATTCAAAATATAATATTCATATTTTGCATTTAACAATCAAATTAAGAATATATATAATTCATGTTTTAATCCTCTATTAATACTAAAGTTTTCAGTCATAATCTTATAACAAAATATCCTCCCGATTAATTTCAAAATTACCAGGTTTCTAAACCTCAGATTGTTTAAGTTCCAGGTCGCGATTTGAAGAAATCCCGTATCATCATTTCAAGCTCTTATTCTAGCAAGGGCCCGCTGGTCTTGCGGTAAAACACTTGGCTCAAGGCGCTATCGTCTCTGGTTCGAACCCTAAGGTCAGCCGGAAAATATACTTGAAGTAAATCAAATATTGAATACTCACGTTATAGTCAACAGATGGCAGCACAAACGGAGAGGGATTTTTTTTTTAACCGATGTCATTCATAACGGAAATTACCCTTTCTTGAAACTGAGAGTTTCCTTCTGTTATCTTTCAAAACGGAAAATCTACTAACGGAACGGAAAAAGCCCGGCAATTTTGCTGCCAGTAGTTTTCCCGTGAATTAACGGATTTATTTTTAACAGTGAGCCTATTGTTTCGATATTTATGAATCACACTGTATATTACGAAATTTCTTACACATGTTTAAAAATGAAATGTTAAGCGTAACGTATATTGTTATACAAGGATCTTTATGAGAATAAGTTATGTTTGTAATTAATCTGCTGTCCTGTGATTGCATGAAAGCACATAAGTGCCAAGTAGTTGCACCCATTGGCAAATCAGAAACGCTAAAGTTACAGAAGACAACAGCGCACATGCTTAGTAGAGGGTTGCAGGGATTTTCATATAAATCAGAACGATCGCGTTTAAAGAACGCTTAATCATGCGGCATTCGAATATACAGAACACGCCAGTAGCTAAGCATCATTGTTAAAATTTTGAAGTGTTTAATGCGTAAATCATAATTACTCAGACACGAAAATGGGTGCGACAGTTTATCTAAAAACGGAGCAGTCTGTTTTATGAAGAACGTTATGGGCGATGTCTCTATATTTCTAGTGACAGTCAATCCTTGCCGGTGAAAAGAAGACCCTTGTTTGTACATTATAGCTTTTCTTGCTGTTTATAAATTGCAGGTTAACGATGCCGTCAGATAATATGTTGACCGTTCGATGCTATCAAAGATGGTATCGTTATTCGATATGGAGATATAGGCTAATGTATCTCATTTAGAGGAATGTCTCAACTGATGTGATAATTATGTTGAAACATAGTCCAACGTTTTGTTCCAGTGTATATCAAAGTGTTTTGTTCTTTTGCGTTTTTTTAAATGGCTGATTTTTAACAATTTCCTACATGGTTGAAAAGTGCTTATGAATTCCGTTTGTCTGTCTGCCGTCTGCCGTGCTCTAACTCGCGTAAATATATTCGGATTGTCATAGAATTCATATATGTCATTAAAGTTTATTTTGGCTTGTTCGGTACTGAAAATGAAGTGTGTAGCATTTATTGTTCATTTACAAGGATACGCAAAAGAATTCCGTTACAATACGGTATATGGGGGGGGAGTCGTTTGCTATGTACTTTATAATGTTACACTATTTCATATATATATTGAAAGTTCACTGAAGTGCACTGCAAGAGGCTTACTATAGAATAGGACGTGAATAGCAATCATCGTTCATTTACAGGGACACAAAACAAGTCGGTTACAGTACTGTGTATGAATAATAATTTGATAATAATGGCTGAAAGGGCGTTTTCAGTTGTGGTACAGTTATTCTTTGTGTGTGTGTGAGTTCAGTTTTAAATTTATATCTTTTTTTCACATTATTTAGTATATATAAATTCTATAGATGTTATACAGGGCTGCACAAAAAATCTCGAGTACATTTTCGTTTATTGACGGAATTTGCTGTAGGAGAATTTTTAACTGTGCTATGCGCTATTTAACTGAAGTAAATTTTAGCATACTATGTAGTACATATATATATATACATATACATATATATATATATATATATATATATATATATATATATATATATATATATATATATATATATATATATATATATATATATCTACCCTATATATATAAAATCCTAATGAAATAAATTTGTGAAACGATTTTATGAAACGACTGATTAAACGACTGATTATGTTTCAGGGCTATTTTAAATAAAATATTAAACGCTTGATGGTGAAATTTATACCAATTGTCCATAAAAATCCGCGGATGTCGAAACTGGTAATAGAATTTTGAAATTGGAATTAGTTTTCGAGATATTAATTTTTTTCTAATTTTAATGACATTTCTGTAATGATGGCAACTAATTACTCAGTTTTTTTGTGACAAAAAAAGGAAAAAAATTGAAAAGGATCCCGATAGGGATTATTGATTTTTTTTTAATCGTCATTTTCAAATTGAAATTGAATTTATCTTTTATTTCAATCGATAATGAAGCGATAATGATTGTGATTAAATTATGTTTTTCAGGAAAATTTGAAAAAAAAAAATCACATTTCTATCGTCAGGATTCAATCGTCTGTCAGCATTTAATATAATTTATAAACTGAAAATATTTTGAATAAATTCGTCCAAATGACGTCATTTATGTAAACGCAAAAGAAAGGAGCAAAAACATATTTATACAATTTGTTTAGCGTAAAATGTCATTTATCCTATTTTATATATAATCAGAAGTAATTTGTATAGAAAAAACAATAATAATATACGTATAATTAAAATACGCATATAAACAAAAAATATCGTCGAATTTGTTTCCATGGCTGTTTATGTCATTTGGCACCAAATCTCACTTTCTGATGCCGAATTGCGCCAATCTTTTTAAAAAAGCGTCAAGACTCCTATAATAGAAAAGCACCAAAAGTTCATTGGGTTTGTTTTCATAACTTTTGGCAACAAATCTATGTATATTAACGAATCTATCCCTTTTTGAATCTCGAATTACGCCAAACCTAAAAGCAAAGGATCCTATACTGGAAAAGTACCCGATTTTCTTATGAACAGTATTCAAGTGACATAACAAAGTGTAAAATTATCGCGGATAGCAAATTTGTTTAAATATTTCATCAATTGATGCCGAATAAATGCAGGCATGCATGCACAAAATATTTAATTAATTTTGTATGATAAATAATTATTAGAAAATTCGTCTTAAAATAAATAATTTACATATTTAAAATAACATGAAAATATGCATGATGGTGCACTAAAATAGAGATAAAATTAAAACCTGTTACTAAAAATGTCTATAACATAGTACTTTTCAATACCGTGGTGCTTAATGTTATTCACAAGCAGATGGAATTTTTCTCATCCTTAAACGCAAAGGAAGAATAGAATACAGATCGTTGTTATAAAAGTCCGAGAGGTAGCCACAATTTAAACCTAACCATTTTATACAAGCTGGTTTTCAAGTTGTAATTGATTTTACTTATCAATACCGAAAACAGTCGTCAGTTGTCGCAACAGCTGTGTATGAGGCCATGATAATCAAAAAATGCCCCATTAAAACGTTAAAAGCATGGCAACCCAATTACAGATTTACCAATATTTTTAAAACAAAGCAGGCTGTCATGTTTTTAGAGGCCTCAAAGTCTGAACGGGGGTTGGCGAGCGTAGCTCGCAGGGGGTAGGCCCCCTAGTATATATATATATACAAATCTACAGATCCTACACAGAGTTGCACAAAAGAACTCCGATATTTTTCCGACTATTGACGGTAATTTCTGGCACTGGGTTTTCCAATTTGGTTATGCGTTTTCCAAATTGTTTATTAGACAGTGGAGGTCGAGGATGAAGTGGGCTTCTAATATGCATGAGGACCTTTACCAACTTTACCTTTACTCTAACCTTAACAATTTAGTTGTTCTTAATGGCATCATAAAATGTTATTTAGTATTTTTAGCATAATTTACGATCGTTTACTCTAGTATTATTATCCCTTCATTATTGTTCATTTAGTACTTACTTCTACCCATTGTTATTATCTACTTCAGCATCATACAGTATTATTACATGGCAGTATTATTGCTAGTCACAATAGCTAGACATCACATAGTATTGTTTAGTACTGCTCAGTAGGAGTTGTAAATTGTATTTTCAGAATTTGTATTTTCGGAATTTTGTATTTTTAAAATTTGTATTTCAACATCACATAATATAATTATTGCTCAATGTCACAAAGTATTATTTCGTATTGCTCAGTATAATTAGAAAAAATGTTTTCTCAGAGTTTGTATCATCGAAATTTGAATTTTTGGAATTCAAATGTATTTCAGTACTACTTTTCTAATCTCATGGTGATATTTGATTTGTGTTTATTGTTTTCACAACATGTACATATTCTTATATAATAATTTATGTTATTCTCTATTATTCTTAGTACTAGCTCACAGTACTTGTATTCTCAGATTTGTTTTTTGGCATTACTGCTGTACTTAAATTGTGTTAACCGTTTACTCTAAATATCCCTATATAATTATTCAAGTTTTTCCCCATATTAGTCTTTATATACACTCGATGCTACTATTCAAACTATGATTACTTTCTTTGTCAATATCGTATTTATTAATTGTTTATTGTTCAATAAGCGAGCTATTAGTTTTGTTTTGTATTTAAAATTTTCTCTCAACTTTAATTATTATCTTGTAAAAGCTCTACATCTCTTTATATCTATTTACAATCACAATTGTTCATTCAGTCCATTATTGTATCTAACTTGACTCGTCCAGTATAATTAGATAGCCTTTGTGATTGACACTGTAATCTTTGAAAGATAATTTTCAATAGAGAGAGGTCCACTTCCCGGGTTGTCCTTCCGGGCATCGCTCCTTGGGCTGGGCCTTGCCGCATAGTAAACAAATCTGCTTCCCGGAGTTAGTTGAACCTAAGCCGAAAGGTAGGCCTTACCGCCCGGTTTGACCTTGACCTTGTTTATTAGACATCATCTTCCACCACATATTGTACTGTGAAATTTTCTTACAGTATTCTTAATATTTTGGAAAGTGTTTCATAATCTATTCTTAGCGCAGAATTTTTCTTTCTTGTTTTAATTGGTCAGTGGAACTTAATTTTTAGATGCCAGATGTATGCTAAGTACTCTAAGCAAAGGAAATTTTAATACAAACTCCTTTAGAATATAAAACGCATGCATGAAAATGAATGTCAAACCATATAAAAGAAATGTAACTTTTCATAAACTATACATTTTAGATTTCAATTTTAATAAACCTATTTTTAAAACAAGAAAATTTTACATTTTTTTCTAAAATAAATAAAAAGGACCAAAAATGGTAATATGCTTTATCTTTTCTTTAAGTTTTACGAGGTTTTCTTATTACAAAAGGATAAAATAAACTTTAAAGTAACTTTTGAAAGTTTTTTTCAGACAAAAATATTTTTTTCCATGAATGCAATTTCGTTTCAATCTTTTCCTCAAAGAAGAGTAATTTTTCTATTATTGGTAAGAGATATTCTAAAACTTTTTAAAATATTACTTTCAGCAAGATAACTCATATATCATTTTTAAATTAACAAAAATAATAAGCTTCAGAACTTTCAAAGGGAATGATTTTACAAGATTTTTCTTTTATTTACTACGTTAAGATTTTTTCTGAAGCGGGAAAAAACAGAAATTAGTTTTGCTTAAATCCAATTTATATAATGAATTACAAAATCACCCATTATATTAAAACTAGAGAAGATTAAAAAAAAATCTCTAATCTCTTTGGTACTTTTAAAAATGTCTTTTCGTATTGGGATTTTTGTAATTGTACTGAGTTTATTTAAGATATCATGGTTAAAGTTTCATGCTCAAAAGTAAAATATTAGATTAAGAAGAAATTAAGTTTTTCAAATTCTGAAAATCGAAGATTATAATTATTGCTACGAAATCTGGAAATGCATGTTTTAAATCACTTTGCGTTTAGCTTAAGAAAAAGGAAATGTAATTTCTTTCACCGTCATGGAATTCATCATCATGACGGATTTCTAAATATTTGAAAGAAGTACAGGATATCTCCACCTCCTCCCACATAAAAAAAAACTTTAATATTTAAATATGCATTAATTGTACTAAATATAAATATGGAGTAAGTGACATTATGAAGCTCATAAATTTTGTATACAGTATTCTTAAAAATAATTTACATTTTAGTAAATAGATGGCGTCGCAATTTTGCAACCTAAAATAAAACCCAAACTAACTTTAAAACTTCAAAATGTAAGAAATTTCGTTTTCCCGTTTCTACATTTAAACAGAATGAAAAGTAAGATTTGAGTGAGCGTATTCCAACTTCAGCATGTTCTTTAAAGCATTCTTACAGGGTAGATACAGGGTAGATACCATCTGTTGACAATTTTTTTATTAAATTTTGACGAATACTACTGATTTTACTCGAGTCAAAGACGCTCTTTTTTTCCACAAATATCGAATTTATATAATTGGTTGTGTATTGCAACTCAAATACAACTTGTAATACTGTATAACCAGATGCGTGTTTGTGTTTTATATTAAAAAATTAATTTATTCCTGAATTTTCTTCTTCTCTTATGGACTTATGCGATGGATGAACTGAAGCTGCTACTATCTTGGAACTGTCAAACAATGGAATCACATTCGAAAGCAGCAGTAAAATATCTAATGACGTGAATGGAGAAATATCTATAAGAAATGGACATACTAATTTAGAGTAATGTGGAGAATAAATGAAATTATGGTTTACCATATTTCTTCAGTTTCATAATCTTTTCATTCTTTCAATTTTTCTTGTGTGTTATACACGAGTTTGAAAGAAAAATCCATGCCTTATGGATGAAGATGCTACTATCTTGTAACTATCAAACAATGTAACTACATTCGAAAGCAGTAGTGAAGATTCATACTATGAAATATCTAATGATGCAGATGGAGAAATGCCTATGAGAAATGGACATAATAGTTATTCAGAGTAATGTGGAGAATAAATGAAATTAGGATTTACCATATTTCTCAAGTTTCATAATCTTTTCTTTCTTTCAATTTTTCTTGCGTGTTATATACGAGTTTGAAAGAAAAATCCATGCCTTATGGATGAAGATGCTACTATCTTGTAACTATCAAACAATGTAACTACATTCGAAAGCAGTAGTGAAGATTCATACTATGAAATATCGAATGATGCAGATGGAGAAATGCCTATGAGAAATGGACATAATAGTTATTCAGAGTAATGTGGAGAATAAATGAAATTAGGATTTACCATATTTCTCAAGTTTCATAATCTTTTCTTTCTTTCAATTTTTCTTGCGTGTTATATACGAGTTTGAAAGAAAAATCCATGCCTTATGGATGAAGATGCTACTATCTTGTAACTATCAAACAATGTAACTACATTCGAAAGCAGTAGTGAAGATTCATACTATGAAATATCTAATGATGCAGATGGAGAAATGCCTATGAGAAATGGACATAATAGTTATTCAGAGTAATGTGGAGAATAAATGAAATTAGGATTTACCATATTTCTCAAGTTTCATAATCTTTTCTTTCTTTCAATTTTTCTTGCGTGTTATATACGAGTTTGAAAGAAAAATCCATGCCTTATGGATGAAGATGCTACTATCTTGTAACTATCAAACAATGTAACTACATTCGAAAGCAGTAGTGAAGATTCATACTATGAAATATCGAATGATGCAGATGGAGAAATGCCTATGAGAAATGGACATAATAGTTATTCAGAGTAATGTGGAGAATAAATGAAATTAGGATTTACCATATTTCTCAAGTTTCATAATCTTTTCTTTCTTTCAATTTTTCTTGCGTGTTATATACGAGTTTGAAAGAAAAATCCATGCCTTATGGATGAAGATGCTACTATCTTGTAACTATCAAACAATGTAACTACATTCGAAAGCAGTAGTGAAGATTCATACTATGAAATATCTAATGATGCAGATGGAGAAATGCCTATGAGAAATGGACATAATAGTTATTCAGAGTAATGTGGAGAATAAATGAAATTAGGATTTACCATATTTCTCAAGTTTCATAATCTTTTCTTTCTTTCAATTTTTCTTGCGTGTTATATACGAGTTTGAAAGAAAAATCCATGCCTTATGGATGAAGATGCTACTATATTGGAACTACCAAGCAATGAAACCATTTTCGAAAGCAGTAGTGAAGATTCATACAGTGAACAGATGGAGAAATGTCAATGAGAAATGAACATACTAGTTATTCATAGTAATGTAGAGAGTAAATGAAGATATGATTTACCATATTTCTTAAATTTCGTAATCTTTCCGGTTTTCCAAGTTTTCTTGTGTGTTATATATGAGTTTGAAAGAAAAATCCATGCCTCCGACGCTAAAAATTAAGATGCGTCTTACATTTCAGCAAATATATGGTACTTTTAAAACTAGTGTACAAATAACTTGCGACTTCCTTTATAAAAAATGTTCTAACTGAGCGAACTCATTGAGTTGAGTTTCACGAATTTCATTCAATTATGATGAGGTTTGAACTGAATTTGGTTCAATTATGAAATTCTGAGCGCGGAATAAACGAAATTCGATTTTTAAAAATCTTTGATGGAAAATATTCCCATTTGTTTAAAAAGATTTTGAATTTATACAAGCGTCAATCGTACATTTGAGAACCCTTAAATAACCTTTGTTTGAATTTTAACCATAAAATGAGTCGAGATTAGTTAGAGTTACAGTTTTATTAAGATCACTCCAACATATCCCCCAACTTTTTTTTTTTTTTTTTTTTTTTTTTTTTACAACATAAGTTTTGACACTTACACAATATATTTTTTACCTTCATAACAATAAATTTCGAACATATTCTTCCTAGATGCACTAGCGTGAAACCTGATTTTTTCCTCTTTATATGTAAATATTTCATCATATATCATAAATCTTTAAAGAAAAAACACGCCAATTTATCATGCAGATGCGATAGGTATAAAAATACATTGGATAAACCAAAATATTATTTCAGAACAGATTAGATTTGGAAAACAAAAGTTGCGGTATAATTTTCATTTCTTTTTTTTTTTTTTTTTTTTTTTTTTTCAGAGATAAAAAATGAATCATTAGTGAGTTTCGATTTTTTTTCGAAATAAATTGGAATTAAACGGATTCGTTTTACAAATTTTGAATTTGAGCGAGATTATAATTCATTTTTAAGAAGCTGAATTTGAGTTTGAATTGGTTTCTTTATTTGTGCGTTTACCTTACACTGTTTATAAACAGGTAACTTATTTCAACTTTATATTTTTTAGTTAATTGAGTTTTAAAATTCGAGGACCGTTTATGTGTCCTGTATGACTGTGGTACCGATTATTGTACAGTTGAATATTCACTTGTATTTAATGAAAAAGTACTTCCCAAAGTTTTTAACCTCCAAAATTTTCGTAAAACAGAAATTTAATCGGATATCCCTTTAAATTAGAAATTTACGCATCATTCTTAGCTCACTTTTAAGAGAAGTCAGTACCTCTCATTTTGGCGACAAAAATGTCGAATTTCACATTTTTATCCTAAACTTAACCTTAAAATCTCGAGAATATATTGCCCAAATTTCTTGAAGTTTTAAGATTTTGTTAATTTCGCTGTCTCTCTATATCCCTTTTTTATAAATGAAATGTTTAAAGTCACTTTTCTCAGTCATATTCTTTATGTAATCAAAATGTATTCCACAATATTTGAGCAAATTGTCCGAAATTTTGTTTAATGTATCTTTAGATTTTATGAGAGTTAACTAAATATCGATCTTTGAAATGTTTGTTTCAAAGAAAATCTGAACATATATATATGCGATTTTGATAGGTTTATTCCGCATACATCCATTTTTTTTTCTGATCTAATCTTTGTATCAAAAATACGAAACATGGGTTTCTAGAACAAAATGCTCCAGTAAGTGTACTACTCAAAGTAATCTAGTTTGAAATCCCAAAATTGGAAAAAAGAAGGAATTTTAAAATTGTTAAATAAAAAAGCCATTTAAAACGATTATTAATGTATTAACAATCTAAGGCCTTTTCTTATCTGCAATGATTTTGCTTAGTTGAAACATGATCCAAAAACTTTAATATAGGTGTTATCGACGTAAGAAACGTTTTTGGTACCTAGTGCTGTTAAATACTGCACTTTAAAGTGGTATTTTTTAAAATTGATTTCTGTTTTTTCATTGCATAATTGGTTCTTCATCGAATAACACATTTTTTTATTTTTTAAAAATTGAAGCTTACCTTTACGTATTTTTTAAGCTTACAACATCAACATTAAGTAATCTATAATTTACGTTTGAAGACGGTTGTAAAAAAAAGGAATGAAATTCCTAAAATTATTCCCAATTTTGGAATACTTGAAATACATTAACAGGAACACCTTCTAAGAATCGGAGTCCACATCAAATTGTTCCAAAAACTTTCATTAATTATCCGTGGGATTGATTTTCAAGAGCTATTTCCATTTGATAAAAACTACCAAATAAAAAAAATACAGTTAAAGACGAAGTAGATCCACGATTGCTCATAAGCATTAAATGCTAATAGTGTACTATGATGAATGACAAAGGAAATGGGTTTTTTAAAATGGTTTCCGCGGTATATTGAAAAAGATTATAACTTTGAAATTCTGCTTAGAAAAAATCGTTAATCTTTAGCTGCTTTTAGCGGTCTCAGAGACCGCTGCTTTTTTCGATTATCACAGCAACTTGTAGTTTTCAACTATAGATACTAGTGAAATTTCATTTGTTTGAAGCCCTAGTACTAGAGACTTTTAAAAAAGTGATTTTTAATTATAATAATCCTGAACATACAGTTTAGTACAGAAACAGTATATTATGCGCTAATCGAACCTTTTATTTATATTTCGATTAAGCGGTCTTAGATACCGCTTACATTAGCCATGCAATAATTTCTGTCAGAGCAGTTAAGGCTTAAATAGAAATCCGTATATTCGTTAGTTAGAGTGTTTCACAATGTTATGTTTATTCAAAGAAGAGGTTCCAGAAAAACTTTCGTTAAATAGAGATTTTTGTAAAATAGATGCTCAACTTTACCCGTAATTCTGTTTAGAGGTTAAGGCATTGGATACTGGTCAAGAGTTGCTAGTTTTTAATTCCAGTTTGAATTTGGATACGCAAAGTAGTTCGGCTTTAAATTTTAGAAAGCTGCATCAAATTTAAACCTTAATCTATTTAGCCTTTGTCTGAAAAAAGAAAAAAAATGACCTTTGTGTAAGAAGATCAAAATAACACAGTCTTAAACTAAATATTTTTTGTAATCACTGTGCTTAGAAGTATATATTTAAAACTAATGTTATATTTTGTAATGATTTATCGAAAGTATTTTATGAGAAATAAAGCTCAATTTTGTCTCTAGTAGATCTCACAATTTTCAATTAAGAAAAAAACTTATAAAAAGGAAATTATAAAAGTATCTTAAAAATAAAAGAAAAAATCAAATACTGTAGAACCTTATTTCTTACGTTATTTCGCACATTATATCGCACTGAATATAAATTTTCTTGCAATTTACAAGAAAATTTGCAAGTTAATAAAATTTTCCAATCAATTTAATGTTACATTATATCGGCATTTCCGTAATACATCTCAGAAATTTACATTTACAAGAAAAACTAGTCGGATGTGCCAATCCCAAAACTTTCTTCTATCTGAAACATGTTAATACTTCAAAATTCGGGATCACATCGCCAATAAGATCAATATTTTTCACCATTCTATTGCACGTCAGCTGCTTGCAAATCGTCGGGTTAACTGGATGCGAAACACCCTTCGTTCCAAGAGCAAACCGATGTACAACACGAATTCAAATGTCCGTCTGGTCTGTACCGGCAGGAAATATAACCTTCTTATTCCTTGGTTTTAAGATTTTAGCTAATTTTACTGGAAAACATCACACTAAAATGCGTGAAACGCGATTACAGAAGATTCATTCCCAGTTCTCCTCAATATTGAATTTGAATCAGAATTTCACCAAATTAGTCAGCTATTGCCAAGTTGGCTTCATTTATGGCAACCTATTTTTGTCGCCATATTTGGCGATATTTTGATAAGTGTCGTCAAGCTAGGCGAAAATTTGATTCAGGCGAATTGGAATATATAGTGTTAAGCATCTAAGAGTTGGAACGATAGTTACAACAATCAAAGAAAATTTTTCAGAAAAATTAAGTTCACTAAAATTCATAAATTAAACCCTTTTATGGAGGAATCCTGCTGTCTTGTTTCAAAATATCAGCCATCCTAAAATTTCAAACTGCTATATCTCAGCCCATTTTTTAAGATAGAGGCAAGACAAAAATTGCTCCGGAATCCTTGGATAAAGGCTGAAAATTTAACGGAAAAAAACTTTTAGGATTTCTAATTTTTTGCACATCTTTTTGAATTTGAAATCTTTAAGTGGCTATCACAGAGCCCCCTTCCGTCGGAATATCCCCAAATGCGACTGGGACCTGCAGGCCATAATACATAAAATTTGGTTCAATTCTATGCATAACTTCATACACTTTTCAATGGTACAATAATGAAAATGGCACAGAAATCGCCATTACAGCGCCCCCTTCCGACGGAATATTTCAAAATTCAAAAATATTCGTTAAATTCTATGCATATCTGCATACAATTTTCGATGATACAATGAAGACACACACACGGACAGGCAGACATTTTGTAAAAACGTGTTTTCCGGAATCTCTGACTACTAAAACGTGTAAATCCGTCGAAAATCGGAAGTATAAAAAAAAAATTCTATTACAACAGTTTCTTCTATTATAGACAGAAGGAAGTAAAAAAAAAAGAAGACACGAAATAATAACACAATAAGATTGTTTGAAGTCTAGAAGAAGAGAAAATAATAAATTTCTATGAAGTCAAGAAGCTATCTGATTCAAAATTTCAAGAGTATTCTTCCGCCTTTAACCTATTGATGTAACAAGTTTCGCGCAAAATAAAACTCAACAAGTAAAAATTTTACTTTGTTTTATTGGGACTTTGTTTTATTTCGCTATTATGAATTACAAAAATAGAAAAGCATTATCAATTTAGTGAAAGAGACTATAATTACGGTTAATTACATAGAAACAGAAATGAACTTACAAAACAACTTAACTACTACCCTGTACTAACATAGTACTTTTTAGTTCTAAATATTTCTCTAGTTTAATAATAATTTTGTAAGAAATCTTTCTCTATCCGTTTTATTTATGTGGCTCTACAGAAGCCTAAAAAGAAGTTACTCCTATAATATAATTATACGAAATCTAAAATTAATTAATTCCAGTTAATTGACAAATAAAAGTTCATTATTTTATCTTATCAAATACTTTTTTTGCATAAAAATATCGAATTAATTATTACAATTAAGAAATGAGGTTTGTTTGTTTGTTTATTGAGAACATACATCTGACTTGTGTGCTTGACATCAAGAAGAAATGAGGTAAAATATGATAAACAAATTACAATAATATGATACAATAAATTAGAAGAAGTTTCGACATTCACCAAATATTTATTCTTAGCTACGTAGAACAGTTATTGTGGTTTTAGGTTAATCTTCTGCAAAAAATGCATTTGAAATCAAACTATTTCATGCTGTATTTCAGTATTTTAAAACAGGCGTGAAAATGTATAATTTAAATATTAGAGGTAAATTTTTAAATGTAGTTCGATGATATTTTGTATTACAGTGTGGTTTGGGGCATAATGTTTGAAAATATGTCTGACAGATGATTCTTATCATCATCAAAGAGAGATAAATTAGATATGGTGCACGTGATTTTCATAGTGTGCAATTGTTGATGTGGGCGTTTTTTTTTTTTTTTTTTTTTTTTGAATTGAGCAGCAACTTTTTTTTGCCTGAACAAAAAGTTTTGCTACTGTGGTACCAAAATATCTAACATCATTGTAGTTTTAAGCTTTTATCTGAAGAAATTTCTCATAGGGCATGCAATAGCAGCACTTTATATTTTTGGCCCACTTTTTCCGAACCATGCGATGATATTGCATGCCATATGAGAAATTTCCTGAGACGGAGGCTTCAAACTACAATGAGTATGGATCTTTATCTACTCCAAAAGCAGTAACTTTTTTGTTTGGGTGGCAAACTTAAAGTCGCCGTTCATTAACCAAACGCATACATCAACCATTGCCTACTATAGAGATAGAATTCATGTATGATTTATCTGGCTCATATCTAGCTCCATCTATAAGCCTTTCTTTCAAACATTAATCTCTTCTCCACCCTGTAATGTTGTAGAAAGTATTCAAAAACCAATTCCCAATGAATGAACGATTTAGTTATTATTAGTTCATTAGTATAACTATGGTACATAGGTGAGTATTTGTTATTCGCAATAGTGTTATTTTCTTTTCAAAAAGAAATGTGTCTGTTTTGATGGCACATTTTTAAAATTTAACTGTCACTATAATATCTGATTTTTTGATAATGTTGTTTAATGTGCAGTTGGATATTCACTACGGATTTAAACATTTTTTATGTTCTTAGTATTTCTATTTGTAACTCAGAGCAGTTAAATATTAACTTTTGTTTTACAGCGAAACTGAAAGGTTTAACTAAAAATTTATCAACTTTGCATGTTGACCTGCATAAGTTAATATAGGTTCTATTCACGACTGCTCCTCAAGAAGTTCGGATTACCGACAAACATACCAAGCTGCCTATAACTACCTTTCCGAGTTACTGAAGAAGATAAATGTATTATTCAGAACTACTGGAGCTCAACTATTACTTGATCTCCTCGAAAGTTTTGTTCGGTGACTTAGAATTGAAACGAGTCATGTGACTGACACCAAAGCCCTCCATACAAAGGTGATAAATGTTTGATCACCTTTATACGTTGACCTGCATAAGTTGATATAGGCTGCGTTCACGATTTTTCCTCGAAGAGTTCGATTTGCTGATTAATATCCCAAGCTGTTCATAACTACCTCCCCGAGTTAAACGAGGAAATAAATATGCTTTTCCTAACTACTGCTTACGGAATACACCTATTACGGGATCTCCAAGAGATTTTTCTTCGGGGACTTACAGTTGAAATCAATCACGTGTCTGAGACCGCTGTTGACTACCACTATTCATCCATCATATTACTACACGAAAAGTTAGTCAAAACTTCTTCTTAGAAGCTTTACCCTCGAGCAGTTCGGTTATGGCGTCCATTACTCGGGGAGTTGGGAAGTCGGGAAGATGTAGTGAACATACCCGTATTTACAAATATGTCTTTACCAAATATGGCATGAGTAAACAGCAATAAATAAAAACTTTTTACCAAGAATGGGACTTGAATGTTAACCATGAAATCAGCGTTAAAATATAGGACGAAGTAATGTAAAATGTAATTACAAACCCTAACTTGATCGCCCCACCCCCTTTGCTTTTGAGAAACAAATTCTGTGAAATATGAGCGGCAAATTTCAAAATTTTATCGATACGTAAATACTACGTATGGATTGATTTTTGTTTTTTTTTTTTTTTTTTTTTTAGCTGCTGAGAACATATTGAGTTTTAGATTAGTGTAAATTTAAAACGTCACATTATATGTTACATATCAATTTTATTTCTGAATAGAGGATAAATGTTGAGGTTTTGAAAGGGGCAACCTCTCTGTCCACTTTCCAATTCTTTTCTGATAATGTTGTATAATTTGCAGAAAAGTACTCTTTCTTTAAGTATTTGCACTTGTTCTACGTTTTTTAACTGCGTGTTGTTTGTATTTGTAACTCCGAGAAATTAAATGTTGAGTTTCAGATTAAAATTTAAGATAAAGTTTAATTTAAGTTCAAATTTAAGCTTTCCAAAAATAACAGAGTAAATATTTCAGTCAAAAGCGAAATATTCTGAAAAGTAAAGAATCATAAAATGTAAATGTGTAGTTCTGCGCAGAACATTTTCTGAAGTCAACAGGTCTGGAGCATTAAAAATGCAACATATTTTTTTTATGTAACTTTATATCTATATATTTAAAACGCTAAGCGTTTTCATTCGACAATCCGTGAGAACAAACTATTGCATCAAATTAAATCATTCTTTTTTTAAATGAAAGATATTTGGACACAGATTTGTTATCGTACATTCGTTTGTTCGAAAATTTTATTAATTAGCCGTAATTTTAAATTAAACTTTTACATCTGCTTATGACGTCATAAAGTCGGCAACGAGGCTAACGAAAGAGACAGGCTACCGCGGTGCATTCCACTTATCCTTTTTTACAGACCGCTAGCGTGACGTGATGCTCTTTCCGTACACCTGCATTGGTGGATTCGAGCATCACGTGACTCTCGCGGTCTGTAAAAAAAGATACGCGTAAAGCACCGCGGTAGCCTTTCTTTTTCGTTAGCCTCGGTCGGCAATCTGAATACGCCCACTGTTGCGAAGCACATGGTTTATTCTCTAAGCTCTGTGGTTGCGAGGATAACAGAGAAATAATAAATATTAAAAGCACGTGGCTTTTAGGCCGAATTTTTTAATTTGCAAGTTAAATTTCGGTAAAAATATTTATCCGCGTGTTTTATACGAGAATAAAAATTTATATTTATTGTGAGGTCACGGGAATAGTGTTCATTGGGTTTATTCGTATAACGTTGATTACGGTTTATTTTATCATTATGCATTATAACTTTGTTGATGCCATTTTTTCATTAGAATTAAATACAAAATATACTTTTATTTGTATACATGGTGTTTAAGCATAAAAGTAACGTATACAAAATACGTGTGAACAGTTTGCGCCGGGAAAATGACGTTATGCTTAGCTTGAAATGCATTTTAAAATTGATAAAACTAAAAAGAACTAGTCGGATGTGCCAATCCCAAAACTTTCTTCTATCTCATTCATGTAAATACTTCTAAATTCGTCCTCACATCGCCAATAAAATCAATATTTTTCGTCATTCTGTTGTACGTCAGCTGCTTGGGAATCATCGGGTTACCGGGATGCAATCAACTGATGTATACTAAACTACGAAAAGTACTTTTGGCCTGTACCGACCGGAACAGATAGCCTTCCTATGCCTTGGTTTTACGATTTTAACTAATTTTACTGGAAAACACGAAGCTAAAATGCGTGGAACCCAATTAAAGAAGATTCATTCCCAGTTCTCGTCAACATTGAATTTGAATGAGAATATCGCCAAATTAGTCTTCTACAGCCAAGTTGGCTTCATTTGTGGCAACCTATTTTTGTCGCCAAATTTGGCGATATTTCGTCAATTGCCGCCAAGCTTGGCGAGAATTTGATGTTGGCGAATATAAATATATAGTGTTAAGCATTTAAAAATAGGAACAATGGTTACAACAATGAAAGAAAATTTGCTGAAACCCTGTTAACTAAAACTCATAAATTAAACCCGTTTATGGATGAATTCTGCTGTCTTATTTGAAAATGTCAACCACCCTAAAATTTCAAACTGCTATATCTCCGCCATTTTTTAATATAGAGACAAAACAAAAACTGCTCCGGATTCTCCGGATCAAGGCCAAAGATTTAACGGAAAAAACTTTTAGGATTTCTAATTTTTTATACATCTTTTTGAATTTGAAATCTTTAAATGGCTATCACAGCGCCCCCTTCCGGCGGAATATCCCCACATTCTAGTAGGACCTGCTGGCTACAGCCAAAAGCATATTAAAAATTTTTGGTTTAATTATCTGCATAACATCATACACTTTTTGATGATACAATAGTGAAAATCGAACAAAAATAGCGATGGCAGCGCCTCCTTTCGTCGAAATATCCCCGAATTCAACCTGGACCTGCAGGCTATGGTCAAAAACACAGAAAAAAAATTGGTTCAATTATCTGCATAACTTCATACACTTTTCGATGATACAATAGTGAAAATGGAACAAAAATATCGATCACAGCGCCTCCTTTCGTCGAAATATCCCCAAATTCTGATAGAATCTGCTTGTCATAGCCAAAAACATAGAAAAAATATTAGGTGCAATTTGAAGCATAACTTCATACACTTTTAGATGGTACAATAGTGAAAATGGAACAAAAATATCGATCACAGCGCCCCCTTTCGTCGAAATATCCCCAAATTCTGATAGAATCTGCTTGTCATAGCCAAAAACATAGAAAAAAAATTAGGTTCAATTTGAAGCATAACTTCATACACTTTTAGATGGTACAATAGTGAAAATGGAACAAAAATATCGATCACAGCGCCCTCTTTCGTCGAAATATCCCCAAATTCTGATAGAATCTGCTTGCCATAGCCAAAAACATAGAAAAAAAATTTGGTTCAATTTGAAGCATAACTTCATACACTTTTTGATGATACAATGAAGACGGACAGACGGACAGACGGACGGACGGACAGACGGACAGACAGACATTTTGTAAAAACGTGTTTTTCTGTATCTCTGACCCCTAAAACGTGTAAATCCGTCGAAAACCGGAAGTCGAAAAAAAATTCGATTACAATACTTTCTTCTATTATAGATAGAAGAAAGTAAAAATTTATGTGATAGTGTCAACATGACGTAATTTTAACTGATTTTTCAATTTTTATTTTTGAAGATTAGAACTGGAGCTTTAAATGGTTGCTTAATCTTGCTTGCATACCTTAATTGCATGCTACCTATTACTTTGTTTAAATTATAGGTTAGAAAATTTCATTTTTTAATAAAACAATTCACAAAAGTAAAGGATTTCAGGAAAATTAAAATTAAAAGAAATAGTGTGATGGTTTTAAAAAAAAAAAAAAAAAAAAAAAAAAAATTGAAATAATGATTGTTTTTTTAGCTAAAATAAACAATGTAAGGATAATATTTTATAGGAATTATTTTGCTAGGTTTGTTATAAGTTCTTTTAACAGTTCCTTATTAGCGGCAAAGTCCTATTTTTTTCACTGTGAATTTCTCTTTTGATATAAAAAAGGGTAGTGTACTTTTGGACGCCAGCCAAAACGCAGTGGCAATTTTTAGAAATGCATAACGATTTTGATAACAAACGGCGCTATCACTTTAGCTTTCATCGCGCTTACATATCACTTCTAAAAACTACAAATTTCAATTTTTTACTACATTTTACAATTTCAATTCTTACATCATCAATTAGAAAAAAAATAGCTTTCGATTGAAATTTATTTGAAAACTGTCGCTTAATTTAACGACTTTTTAAATACTTTTAAAACCCGAAATATTTTTCAATTCTATTTCAACAATGACCATCAGTTTGCTTTAATAATGTAAAATAGCCCCTGGGAAAGTTGTCACAATTGAAAATAGATTTCGATAACCATCATGAAAAGTGAAAAAAAAAAAAAAAACCTGATAAATCATAAGATCAGGAAAAAAAAGAACTATTTTCAGTTTATGTTTAACATAAAATTGATATGTTGAATTCGTTGATTCATTCGAATGTTGCACCAGATTTTGCTAGGAATTGTATTTTTTTATTTTTTTTAAGATCCATTCGGTATTTAACTGTATAAGAGGGAAATATCCCCGATTGTGATGGATAATCATCCTGAATATGTAAAGGGACCGAAGAAACCAAAGAAACAAATTACACTTGAAAACATTAAAAATCTCCCTCATCTGCAGATTGATTTATTATTGTAAAGATAATTCTTCATATTTACATAAAAATTGATTAACTTAAAACAATGGATGCGTTTTAGAAGATATGGATTTGAAACAAACAATAAATAAAGAGAACATTTTAAAACTTTTTTTTAACGTTGAATTTTGACGGTGCTTTTGGGCATTGAAGCTCATTCGGTTGCATTATCACAGGGGGGGGGGGGATGTGTGCTTTATTTACTATGTTCTTTTATTTACTGAATATGAGATGAACGTAGGAATATACTATTTGTATGATACTTCATGGGTCCATGAAATTTTCTTTCTTGCCGTGGGGAATATGGCGGTAATGTCAAACTGATTTGCATTACACAGTTGTTTACGGATTGTTTGTTCGGAGTTTGCATCGAAAATAGTACTGTATTTCACTGGAGGGAAACACTTTTGAAATAAAATATTTGAAAGACTGTTTCATACGCACCCCTTCTTAAATAATAAAGTAACATATTTTACTGATTTTGTTATAGTATTTTTTTTCCGTCAAGTTTTGACGGGTTCCATCTAGTAATATCTTAAAAGATTAAATAAAATTATGACTATTAATAATGTATAATTTAAAACAACTAAAGATATTGGCACACATCTGTATTCTGGTAACTGTGGGTTAAAAATGTTAATGCCATGAATCAAGACGACACACCACACGACTTCTTCTGTTAATCTTTTTAGCTTCTCCGTCTATTCTACTAATATCTATGTGCGTAATTGACAAAACTGAACAGGTAAGTGGCCGAGCTGAATAGTTTACTATTCAAATTAATCACACGGTACTTAAATTTTAACTTTTCAAACATGGATTAAGTTTTGCAAGATTGTTAAAATATTGCACATTGTATAGGGTAACATATTTTTGAAATGTCAGGAGTCTCGCGTGCCACGAGTGTACCGCCTAGAACATTTAAGTGGACCGCTGTCTCATTTCAAAACACTTTCGAAGCGCCTTATTACGACAAATCCCTTCTTTGGATAAAACATAACGACGAAAGCAAGGTAGCAGCTAATCAATACACATAATTAAATTGTGGAGATTTCCTGTCCCCATACAATTTTCAGTCTTACCAATTCCCAACAGATGACAGCACCAGAACTCTTCATCAGTTCTTGTCATATGTTGTAGACGTAACAGTGAGTTCGTTGAAGGCAGCTGAGTTCTAAAGACCCCGGGAGATGGCCGAGGGATTTAACAGGAGCAAGACACTTCGTTGAAATCCTAAAATGTTTGAATGAGCTGCCTAACAATGTCAGTTTGTTAAAATGTTTAATATGTACTGTTATTTGTAAATAGATGTTAAATATATGTATCGTATACATATTTACACTTTCAATATATTATTAATTAATATTTGAGTGAAGTATGGAGTTATTGACCAAGGTGTCAGTTTGATTTACTACTATGATTATCCTCCAAAGCAACACAAATACCGACAAAGTGAAATTGCTGCTTTCGTGCCGAAAAAAACTGGAATTTTACTAGACGAACAGTAATTTTTTATGCTTTTAGCATCCAATGGCTATATAAGCTTTCTTTTGTATTATATATAGTCACAGACGTACCGCCAGAAAAGAAGAGTTGCGCAAACTTCCCACAACTTTCAAATAGAATTTTAGTCCCAAATAGCAACTTTTCAGTCTTCCGAATAGAATTTTAATCGTTATTTAAAATAGAAATTCTGCGTTTTTAAATAGAGTTGATCATTACTTTTCAGAAAACTGATGGAAAGTTTGTCAGTGACCCCTCGTGGTACCCTACAGACATTTTAGGTAATAACAGAAAATAAATTTAAACAGTGAGATTTCAAAGTGTCTCAATATACTGCTAAGGAAACTGCAAACAAATAGCGTAATCAACAGCATTAACAAACTGCAAAAGTCTACAAAAGTCAACGCAATTACTATTGTGTTCAATCAGCAAAACTAATTCTGTTATCACTCCAAATATACAGCTTCTATTTAAATCAAGACATGCAAATGAAATCGAATACACTATACCCATATGCTTGATTCTGCCGAACAGACTGAAACAACGTTGACTAAACAAAGTTCTTACCCCTCCTGTCCCCACCTCGCACATAGAGATCTTATTAGGCGACTGCAAAAAAAAAAACCTCCGCATATTTTTCTGTTGCAAAAATAGACGTTCAAAGTCATAAAAAGGACCAATAAGCTTGGACAGATCCCTGAATGGGAAGAGTAAACACCCAGAAAATTCTTTTAAATGTTTACAAGAAATCTGACATTTGTAATAATTTAAAAATATATACACTCTTTTTCAATCATTTCAGTACGTCTAAATTGATATTTTTGACTGGGCAAATTGCATTGTTTTGAAACTGTCTCATTTCTCTTTTAGAAATATTTTTTATAAATAAATGCAAAATATTTATTGAATGGATTTATAAAATATCGTTTGAAATGAAACGCAAATTGAAAAAGAACACCCCAATTTATCAAATTTAAAATATACCAAGTCAATTCCCAAGTGAATACTTTGAAGTCAATTTTTAAGATAAAATTTAAATGCATGTATATATCATATCAGAAAGGATAGAGAAGATCATTTGTCTACATGGCTGAATTGTGAAACAATCGCTTTTATACGGTATACTCGTATATTTTCCAAAATGAATTCAAGTAACATATGGCGTTTCAGAGGTAGTTTATATTTCTTTTAAACGATAAAGGTACATCATTCATTTGAAAATGATTTGTTTTACATATCCGGTGATATATTTTTTTTTAAATGCGTAAAACTCTTTTCGAAGACAAGTTTATTGATGAAATATGAAAACTTCTAATCCTATATTTCCAGTAGATGTTTATGTTTTATTTTAAAAAAGTTTAAATGAAATATCGGTTGTTAAAAGTAGGAAAACATTTTGCAAATTTTAATAACAGTAAGTATCACAAATGAGCTTTAAAATACCAATAACATTTCATAAAATTTCACAATTCAGCAGCAGCTTTATTAAACAAAATGTATTAAATAAATCATATTTATTCGTTCTGTATTAATTTAAAATTAAAAAAAAATAATTATTTAGTTTCTATAATAAAAAAAGACAATGTCGATGGAAAACATAAGTTTATTTATGTATAAAATTTTAGGCAGTCATAAAAGTTGGTGTGATAGGGAGTTTACCACTAAAAGTAATTAAACCTTAAGGGGACTGACTGCCTATGCCAGAAAAGATGATTTTCCGCTACTTAGGGCAATTTTTTGTTGTGATAGAATCTTACTATTTATACTTTATTGTTTTCAAAACTAAGTCTCTTATATTCTTACAGGAATAACGTTTGGAAAAAGTTCTATAGATGGTGTTAGGTATGAGCAAGATAAATCAAATGTGATTCACGTTTGTAAAATTAGAAGTACGAGTTTTGTTTGTTTTGGACCATTTTCTGTCATAAAAGAATTGATGCGTTGTACGCGGTGATGTAAATGGTTGAACCGACAGCCCCGGAACAGTAGACTAGTTCTATGCGAGAGTCTGTGCGATTCTAGTACTGTGCGAGACAGCGTTTCCACAGTACTATAACTCCAGTGAGAAGGACGTCTTGTTCACATAGAACAAGCGATATCAACTCGTGTTAAATGGTGATTGCCAAATTGAGGCTGTCGTGTTACTGTGACCGTGTGTGTGGCCTGGAACATGCGTGAAGCGACAGGTTTTCTGCCTTGAGAGAGTTGTCATGAGTTTTTGATGTGAACGCATGTTGAGTGAGGGGAGGAGGGTGTACTTCTGCAATCTGTTGATCCCGAGAGAAGATGATGATGGTGAAGTCGTGTGTTGCCACTGAAGTTTGGTGCGAACGGAGATGGAAAGGATCGAATCTTCTGAGAGTAGAACAGTACCACAGACGGTAGACTCAACTACCGCGTTCTAGAAACTCATTTTACTGCCCGTGTAGATAGCGTTGCCACATAATCTTACTATTTGAACTTTATTATTTCCAACTCCGTTTTTCTTTCGTTCTTAAAGGGTAGCCTAGCGGATAAAATTTGAAAATAATGCCCTATAAATGGTGTTAAGTTTGAGCTTAATAAAGCAAAAGTGATGCAGGTTTCTCAAATTTGAAAGACAACTTTCGACCACCTACATCAATTCTGTATGAAATAAATGTTGCTCTTTAAACTTTATTGTTTTAAAAACCGTTTTTCTTTTGTTCTAACAGGTTATCCCGGGGAAAATTTTTGAACAACAGTCTTAAAGATGGTGGAATAATAAATTTAAATGTCTTTGTTAATTAGAAATAAGAATGTAAAAAATGTTGTATTTATTACGAAGATAATTTTAATAACATTTGTATAACAGGTGTACTTAATATTTGATATACCTCTTCAGCTAATGTATTAGTGTACTACGTAGGTTACCAATAAAGGAGACATATTCTATAATCCTTCTCATAAGATTTTTCATTCCAGCATATACTCTTTTTCTCTGCAAATAACTACATACGTTTTAAGTTGACTGCTATCTAATTTCATATGATGACCATTTTCATAAATAAATAACATGTATATCTAAAGGTTTTAAGGAGCAGTCGGGCACAAGAAAAAAAAATTACACCCCATGCATTTTAATCACCAAAATTTTCAAGAAAACTACTAAAATAGCAATTTAACTGGAAATGATGTATTCTTTTATTTTACACTAGCGGCCCGTTCCGGCTTCGCGCGTGTGGACAATGTGTCTACTATAATGTAGGGTAGGGATGGGTCGGTAATTTAAAAAAAATGTTCTAAATCATATAAAAACGGGAGTAAGACGTCAACTGCAGTACTTACACATTTTAAACTTTAAATAAAAATTTGTAAAAATGTGATAAATAGTTTTTTTTTCTGTTTATGACCATACTGAAACTAATAAATTTATTTTAATATAACAGAACCACCCGACTTTGCCCGAGTTAACCTTGGCATTCCGGGGTAACATAAGTAACAAGTGGGTAAGTGTGATCCAAGTTCCCACAAAGGGTTTCGTTTAATGTTCCTTTCAAAACACTTTATCCTTTCTTTAAAAAATCCAAATATATTTCATTTTCTAAAAAAATACTGTCTATTTTTCTCGGTTTTTCGAATATCTGAACCGGCCCAATAGCGGATGAAGCCCAGTATTATATTCTGTCATAATAATATCTGTCATGTGGACTAATTGCGATATTTAAAAAAAATAATTTCAAAATTAAACATATTGTACACCTTTAAAATGTTAAAATATGCGAATATTTCCATAATCGGGTTTTTATCATGATTCAATACGTTCCTCAAACTCATATATTTACTATTCTCTATTACTCATATTCATACTCGCTTTGTATTATACTGAAACATTTGAAAAATCCGTTAAAGTGCGATATGACGTCAGATTTTCTTTTTAATTCTCTAATGACGTGTAATTAATCTGCTTTGTGTACATGCACACATACTCATACTCCTTGTATTATTGAGAAATCTTTCTGTTTTATTACCACTATGACGTCAATCAATTTTATTTCATATTAATCTTTTTTTTTTCAATTGGTGAAAATTTTTATTTCATTTTCATTTTTCACGTGGAAATCGTCTGATAGAAAATTAATTATTGTAGATAGAATTTCATCATGGATTTTTAATTTTTGGCATCTGCTATAACGAAAAATGTTTCAATTTAATAGGAAAAGGCTGTTAGAATTTTGGTTTTTTTTATCTCTGTTTATTAAAATAACACGAATTTTTTCAAATTTTAATATTTTCAGGTCTTCACAGCTGATATTCTGATTTATACACAAAGTTTCCACTCTGTGAGTTACATAGTTTTCGAGAATGACTCTGTGACAGACAGACAACGGAGCGGGAGCAATAGGGTTTCGTGATATAAACGAAACCCTAAAAATGTAAGATCCAAAAAATCCACCGATCTCAATATCGCATTCGCGTCCATACACCGTCAAAATGACAATCAGAAAAAACTTGTTATTTTGACGCAATCATACTAAATCCCTCAGCTTTATAAATATTTTTTTTCCTTTTAAAAATGTCTTAAGCAAAATATCTAATCCAAAATCAGCAATAGTTGGATAGTTAGGTCGTCTAATCTTCCATAATCAGGTTTTTTTCCAATGTTCAACCCGCTTAGTGAGTGAATTTCTAAAATCCCTGAAATACCTGTTTAACTATATTTTTAGTAGATTTGTTATTCTGAATTTCATGCTCATACATAAAACTGCTATTGAGATATGGCAAATTACCTAAAACGTTCAACGAAGCTTGTAGATCGCTGGGAAAAAATTGTCCTAAGTAGGAATTGACTTAATTTTTTTTTATATTACTTGTTATTTAAAACTTGTTAAATGCTATATGAAGTAATATTCAAGATAGTACAATGAAACTTTCAGAGAATATTTTAGAAGTTATTGTCAATGGAATGAAATAAAAGATTTGATGTGTATATGATTTTTTCTTTTTATGAATACTTTTGTTTAAATTTTTTTTGAAAATTTTGAAAACGCAGCATATTAGAACATTTAATTACTCGTATTTCTTTACATTTAAAAAATTCTCTTACATTTTAATTTAGTTTGAAAAATACTATCATATATAATTTGTGTCAAAAGAAAATCGAGATAGTCGCATTGCAATTTTTTTGTAGAGCATTAAAAGTTTTGGACAAATTTCAATAACACTTACATTTAAATTACACTTTTACACAAGTTGAAATCCCTTATTTAAAAAAAAAGTGTTTCATATTAATAATCAATCTTTTATAAAAGTTCTCCATTTCAGTTATTATTATATTTAAAAACTAGCAAAACCCGCGGCTTTGCTCGCGTAATTGTTGAAAAATTCCAAGTGGTATTCGTGGGCCTATTTTCATTAGAGGAAATTTTACTGCAAAAGATAATTCAAAAATTACTAATTAAGCCACATTTTGAGTAAACTAAATTTCAAGTTTCTTACTCGAATAAATTCAATTAAATCATAATGTAGAACGTTTTTAGAACTTTTTCAGCTCATTTCAGCCTGTTAAATTTCGAATTTTTTAGAAACAGGTCTTAGCGAGCATTTGCACTTTAAGAGTACCTATCATGCCAAATACGAGACTTCTATACCAGTTATACCACATAAATTGAAATTTTAGAACGTTTTTTTTTTTTTGCTCCTGTCCATTTCAAATTCGAATTTTTATTAAACTGTTCTGGGTGATCATTTAAGTGAGTAACGGCCCTGCGAAATTTGAAGTTTCTAGCTTTATCAGTTCGTAATTTAGAACGTTTTTAGAACGATTTTCGCGCTTTCACACTTTTAAATTTCAGTTTTTTTTAACTTTTCTGTTCGACCAGTTACGTCTTAAAAGCAACAGCCACATCAAACTTCAAGTTTCTATCTTGAACAAACGCCACAGAAATCTCAATTTAGAACGCTTTTCGCGCATTTCACTCTTTTAAATTTTGATTAATTTACATATTGTTCTGTGCGACCATTTATGTCTTAAAAGCAACAGCCATGTCAAATTTCAAGTTTCTATCCCTAACAATTCCATATAGAAATAGTAATTTAGAACGCTTTTAAAACGGTTTCCGCTCATTTCACCCTTTGAAATTTTGAATTTCTTTACAAAGCATTGTTAGCGAGCATTTGTATCTTAATTGTAACCGTCATGCCAAGTTTGAAGTTTTTAATCCTGTCAGTATAAAAAAAACCATAATTTAGAACGTTTTTTCCACCTTCACCCTTTTAAATTTCGTTTTTAAAAAAAATTGTTCTGTGTGTGCTCTTGTGTCTTAAAAAGTATCAGCTATTACAAATTTCAAATTCTGTCCTTAACAATTCCATATAAATCGTAATTTAGAACGTTTTTAGAACAATTTTCTCTCATCATATTACCTTTTTAAATCTCGATTTTTTTTTTTTTAAAGTGTTCTTGAGAGCATATATATCTTATAACTGCCTTGCCCAATTTCAAATCTCCAATTCATTCAGTATTACAAAAATTTCAATTTTAGAACGTTTTTCGCTACTATACCCCTCTGGGATAGTGACACCGATATAAAATATAGCCTATGTTAGAGCAGGGACTGTCAGCATTAATTGCACGACTGAATCGGTTCGGTAGTTCCAGAGATTCAATAGAAATTGTAATTTAGAATGTTTTTAGAACGTTTTTCGCTCATTTCAGCCTTTTAAATTTCGATTTTTTAAAAAACATTTGTTCTTAGAGAGCATTTACATCCTATAAGTAACTACCATGCCAAATTTAAAGTTTCTAGCTCTTTCAGTATCGCAAAAATCGTAATTTTAGAAAGTTTTTCGCTTCTGCACCCCCTGCAAGTTGCGGCCAGGACATAAAATATATCCTATGTTACAGCAGGGACTGTCACCATCAATTTGCCACCATCACTTTTGAAAAGGGTTCTGTAGTTCACCAGATTCCATAGAAATTGTAATTTAGAATGTTTTTAGAAAACTATTCGCTCATTTCACCCTTTTTAATTTCGAATTTTTTTAGAATTTGTTCTTAGAGAGCATTTACATCTTGTAAGTAACGACCTCGCCAAATTTCAAGTTTCTAGCTCCTACAGTATAAAAACCCCCGCAATGTTAGAACGTTTTTCTCTCCTGCACCCACTGGGAGTAGTGGCACCGACATAAAATATAGCCTATGTTGGAGCAGGAATTGTCACCTTCAAATTGCCACCATCACTTTTGAATTCGGTTCGGTAGTTCCAGGGATTACACCCTACAAACAAACAAACAAAAAACCAATCAAACGTTACTTCTTTATAATATTAGTATAGATTCTTTAAAAATATTAAAAATAGATTTTTACGAAAAGAAAAAGAAACTGATATCTAACATACTGAGTCACCTTAAGAATAACTAACATAAAAAAAAAAAATTAAAGAAATGATCACATTTCCAAATATAGAATGGAATGGTCTTCCTTTGTACATTACACCATTTTTCTCTGATACCTCGATGATGCTGGATGCCAATCCGAAAATAGAAAAAAATGAAGAAAATTAGATAAACGATATCTGCACAAAAATAGCCTTTTCAAATGAATTGCAATGGCGAAATCTCCACCCACTCGTGATTGCAAAAGAATGGTGTAACTAAACAACACAGTAAAGAGAAAAAAAAGCAGATACTTCTTAATCTATACGAAAATATAATATAACTACGAACGAAAATATAAAATATTTTTTTCCGAGTTACTAAAGATTTTTAAAAGCATTCTTTATCTTTACAAACCTAAACCAATATATTTTCGAGATTTAAAGAAGCATTTATGGATTTATGGGCCGAATGTACAGTAATTACAGTTAAACCTCCATAACGGGCACTCCCGAATAGCGGACACCTCTATTTAGCGGACACATTTGTGATCACCAAAACTTGTATATTGGTACATTTTTAACTCTCAATAGCGGACACCTCCAAATAGCGGACAAATTCTGTGCTCCCGTAGGTGTCCGTTATTCAGAGGTTTTACTGTATACACTTCTACAAAATAAAACATTGGCGGATTCCATAACCTAATTTAAATAATTCAGTAAATCAGAGCCTACCAAATGGATACTACACCATTATTAGACTAGCGGCGCATAACTAACATAATAAAAGATAACAGCAATCATACTTTCAAAGTTTAACCCTTTGAAAATCAGTGGTTTAATTTTGGACCAATTCATTTTAATCCCTAAATGCCACATTGGAACCAGAAAATTAGAATGTAAATTTTCTTTAAATTAAGAACGCAAAGTAAAAATTTTACTTAATTTCAAATAAATTTGTTTGTTAATTCTGGTGTCATTCATTTATTTCAGCATAATATTACGAAAAGAAGTACTTTGCTCCTGAAATGGTTAATACATTTAAATAACGAAATGCTATTTGGAATCAGCACATCATTCATCATTATGCTATGGGTGGTCTGTTGTTTGAACATTCATTGGCACTGTCTATGTATTCATGTATGTTGAGTTTATATAATCGAAATACGAAAAACCTAATAAGTTCAATAAGATGTATACGGAAATAAAACTCAATCTCCTGCTTAGATTAACTAATATATATTTAATGTTTTTTTCTTGATTATATAATGAATGATAAATATATATACAGAATGTCAACTATTTCGTTAACAAGTTAATAGTTTAAAACAAGTTTGAAATTGTACGTTAAACGTGACATAAGAGGTGCGTTCATACTATAACTAGTTTTACAATGTAAAAAAAAAATATCGTTATTATTTCAGTGAAATAAATTATATCGTCTGCTATGAGCGAAATGAGCATGCATTCTTTTTTCTTTATTACGCATGCCGCGTTTACAGATGCAAAAATTTGTATTTCTACACCAGACAGCGCTTCAAAATTCACCATGGAGATCTTGCCTTGCGAATGATTACCTCCATGGTTTATTATTTTTATGACTCATAATGAACGAATCTCCTGCGTTTATTTACTTTAAAAGATTGAGATATTTGGCTGTTAACCTAATTTCCACTGAAGTTATCTCAGAATCTATACATTTTTAGCACTTTTGAAACCTAGTTGAAAAGTGCTTATGACTTCGGTTTGTCTGGCCGTATGGCCGTCTGCTGTCTGCCGTATGGCCGTCTGCCGTCTGCCCGTGCTCTAACTCCCGTAAATATGCTCGGATTGCTCTGCAATTTTTATATGTTATTGTCGTTATCTATAGCATGTTCCCTATTTCAAAGGAAGTGTGTAGCACTTATAGTTTTTTTACAGGGACACTCAAAACAATTCCGTTACATTGCGGTCTATGGGGAAAAATCATTTACGGTTTATTTAAATAAAGTTTCACTATTTTAAACGCATTGAAATTTATATATATCACTAAGGTGCATTAGAAGAAGCTTAATATGGAATAGGGTGTGCATAGCACTTATAGTTACTTTACAAGGACAGTCAAAAGAATTCCGTTACATTACGTGTATGGAGAAAAATCGTCTGCGGTTTATTTAAATAATGTTTCACTATTTTAAACGCATTGAAATTTATATATATTACTAAGGTGCATTACAAGAGGCTTACTACAGAATAGTGTGTGTATAGCAGTCATCGTTCATGGACAGGGACACACAAAAGAATTCTCTACTGTCTGTTAACAATAATTCCTGGAAGTGCGTTTTAAGTTACTGAACGCGATTTTAATTTTAACTCGCTTTTTGTCTATTACGTGGTGTGTATAAATTCTGTAGATCCTATACAGGGCAGCACAAAAGTTCGCGAACACATTTCCGTTTATTGACAGAAACTCCAGAAGGATAATTTTAAACTGTGCTACGCGTTTCCTAACTAAACTAAAATTTAGCATCCTATATAGTATATATACAAATCTATAGATCATATACAGGGCTGAATAAAAGTATTCGATATTTTTCAGAATATTGTATCTGTTGGAAATTCCTGAAATTGTTTTTAAATATATTATGCGTTTTCCAAATTGTTTACTTAGATGTTATCTTTTAGCTTATTAAACGGTATGTTTTGTAAAATTATTTTGGAAGCGTTTGAAAGTGCTACATAATCTATGCTTGACGCATGATTTTTCGTTCTCGTATTTTGGAAGAGTTTGAAAGTGCTACATAATCTATGCTTGACGCATGATTTTTCGTTCTTGTTTAATGTAACTCATCTCTCAAACAAACAATTTTTTCCAACGATCTTTCTAAAATTGTAACTGTTAAGCAATTTTATTCGAAAATATAATTTTGAAAAAAATGACCGCCTGGCATATGAAAA